>JAQPPZ010001468.1:7500000-10000000 GCA_028583015.1 Wollemia nobilis
TCTCCCCCATTAACTTAGAATGGTCCAAAAGAAGGGCAAAAGGAGTGATACAACTAATTGAAATCATGCAAAATCATTGGATAGGTCTCAGATTTAGGCCTCCAACCATCATTACTCCAGTTCCCTTATACTTTGAAGAAGATGCTCAACCTGATGATCAGTTTGAAGAATGGATCAGAAACCTTCAGGAGAATAGGGGATATTATATAGGCACCAGATTGTTCTACAGATCATGGAATTTCAATATTGACATATGTGATTCCATATCCCAACAGAATGCATGAGGACATGCATTAATATAATTTGGGGGGAAAATGATGAGGCCTGGAAATGCCTCAATCATAGCATGTTTTGAACATTAAAATTGCCTAAAAACTCTTATGTTTAATATGATATGGTAGTTAAGTTGATTCAATATTCTGTGTATTAACTGTTTGCATGATCAATGTATTAGAAATACTATATTCTAATTTTTACAACTTTTTGCATAGTTTTATGTTATTTTGTTATGACTTGCTAAAAGAGAAATATGCTTAGGTTGATAGTAGCATTTCACTAGTTTTGTTTTAATATGTCTCAAGCATTAATTTTATCTAAATCTAGCAAACAGTGCAAGCAAACTGTTACTGTGCAGCAAAAATTGGTTTTCCAATGTAAATTCCAGCCAGCTGCCAATGAATGGCAAGGCATGGAATTCACACGTGGAAAGAGATGAAGTCCATTGAAATCTAATCCTGAGAGATAACCCACCTGAGAAATGCAGAGGAAATCATTTAAAGAGCACACATTTGTTCATTTTGAATTCTCTTCGAAATGAACAAACATCTTCGAAATGATAAAACATAGTCTCTTCAAAATGAGCGGATCTTCAGAATGAGAATTGCAGTCTCTTCGTAATGAGCCACTTATATTCGAAATGAAAATAGAATGTGCTTTTTGACTTGTTGACCAATTTTTGATGCTAGAAAAGGGGAAAGAAATATTGAAAATGGTAAGGGAAAATATCTCCCATCTGACTTTGTCATCCTTGCCGACCAAAGCCACCATTTATGGAAAGATCAAGTTTGATCCTCTTCTAGGATAAAACTAGGAAAAACTACAGCATAATAGGATTAGATATTTAGGATAGAAATGAGATATTCTTAGTTTGTAAGTAGATCTTAGGACATCTATAAATATGGCTCCAGTCCAGGTTGAGCTAGAGAGAGGGAGAGAGAGGAGAATAGGAGAAAATAGGCAAGTAGTGTAATAGTAAGAAAAGTGACTGTTATAGTCATGTAACAGGTTTTTAGCAGCAATACTGTAATCATGTTCTGAATCAATAAAAGTGCACTATTTTTATTCATGTTGTTGTGAATGAGTGTGAGTAATATCTAGAGAAATAAAGACTCATACCTTCTTCTGGACAAGGAGGCTGGCCACTTCCAGACCTAGGAGGAGGACTAACAGCAAGTTTTTATTCTAATTTTGTTGTAGCAGAATGAGTTGTAGAACTTGTCATTTCATTTCCTTATAAACAGCTAACAGTATTTGTAATATTAGCTTATTTTATGATTGGGATGATATTTTTATTAATGGTTTGGTTATAATCTCCACTTTCAGCAAGCTTTCAAAATACTGTAGATTATCATTTCCAGAATTTACTATTTTCTATAATTTGCTCCATTTTGTGTTTTGCTGTCAACCCCTACATAGAAGATTGACAACCTTTTATTACAGAGCATTGATAGGGATTAATTTCCATGCTATAATTAGGTTTCCATTGCTAAAAAAGTAAATAGATTTCCTTTCTGCAATTATAATTAGATTGATAATTCTACAACTGTTATTTCTGCAACATAATTAGGTCTCATTCTACAATTGTAATTAGGATTTCATTTATGCAGTTAATGATTAGTTTCCATTTCTACAACTAGATTAAGGTTTAATTTATGCAATTTAGATATATAAATGTCCTAAATCCCCCACACAATTGGTTTCACCAATAAGACCTATTGCTCCCATATGACCTAAGTTATAGCCCTGTTCACTCCTTCCGCAAATAGCCTTGTACACTACCCTGGATTGACAAATTCATTGAGAAATAATGATCTGCATAAAGACAACACATCAAAAGGATCTATAAAGAAGTTAAGGTCAGAATAGAAAATAAGCTTAATGTTGGAATCCAATGTTCACCTGAGGAAGCAAAAGATATTAAAGTTTTATGCTTGAAATACCAAGATATTGTGGCTTGGTCATATGAAGACCTCAAGGTGTATGACAAGAAGATTATCGAGCATAATATTGAGTTAGGACCTGATGCAAAACCATTCTAGTAGAAACAGAGGTTTTTCAATCCAAGGATAAAGGCCATCATGAGAGAGGAACTCGTGAAGTTGTTAAAGGCTAAGATAATATATCCAATAAAGCATTCCACTTGGGTAGCCAATTTGGTACCTGTAAGAAAGAAGAATTGGGATATACATTTATGTGTGGATTTTAAGAATTTGAATCAAGCATCCCTCAAATATCACTACCCTCTCCCATAGATTGACCTGATTTTGTAGGTAGTGGTAGGAGAAGAGAGATTCTCACTACTGGATGGTTACTCTAGATAAAACTAGATTTGGTTAAAGGATGAAGACCAGTACAAAACATCGTTTATCACAAAATGGGGTACATTTGCCTATTAAAGCATACCTTTTGTGCTATCTAATGTAGGAGCTACATTTCATAGAGCCATGGATTATGCCTTTGGAACACTAATCAACAAAGTTATTGTGATTTACCTAGATGACATGACTGTGTTTTCTCATGATAAAAAGGATCATCTGTATCATTTGGAACAAGTTTTTTAGAAGTGCAAAGAGTTTAGCATTTCACTCAATCCTAAGAAGTCATTCTTTGCAGTCCATGAGGGAAAACTACTAGGTAATTTGGTTTCAAAGGAAGGTATGGCCATATATCTCGACATGATTAGAGAAATCCTTGCTATTCCCCTACCTACAAATAATAAAACCTTGCAGTATTTCCTAGGCCAAATCAACTTTGTCAGAAAATTCATTTTCTATTTTGCATAGATGGTAATGCCCATATCTAAATTACTCAAGAAAAAGGCTGAGTTCAAATGGATTGAGACCAGGAAATAAGCTTTTGAAATCATCAAGCAGTATATTGCAACAGATCTAGTATTGGTAAACCCAAATTTCAATAAATATTTCATTATTTATGCCTATGGAGCGAAAGAGAGTTATGCTTCAGTACTTACTCAAAAATATGATCAAGAGGATGAACACCCTGTGTTATTTTGGATGCAGACATTACACGATTATCAGGTCAAATATAACTTCATTGAAAGATAAGTGTTTGTTGTGATGAAGTCAGTGAAGAAGTTTAGGTAATATCCAATATAGATCAAAATCCTGGTGTATGTGGTTCATCTGGATGTAAGGAGTTTTATCTTACATGGTGACCTAGGTGACAAGAGAGCTGGTTGGATTACTAAGATCCAAGAATATGATGTATAAATACATCCCACCAAACTAGTAAGAGGAAGATCCTTGTGTCAAGGATTGACAGGCTTCAGCATTGGCAAAAGTAACAGTTTATCAGGTAACAGAAGAGGATCAAGTAGAAATTATGCACATAGTATATTCTGATTGGATCAACCAGATGATCAGGTATTTCCAAAATAAAGTATGTCCACATGATCTGAATGCTTCTCAAAGAAGGAGATACAGACTTCATGTTTTAAAATATGTATTACTACCTGAAGGGTTGTTCAAAAGAAACTTGGATGGAATTCTCCTAAAATATTTGAAATATGACCAACAAAAAAGAGTCATGGAAGAATTTCATGGAGGATCAGTTGGTGGTCATATCTCAGGCAAGGTTACAGCTTTTAAAATAATAAGAGCAGGCTATTATTGGCCTACTGTGTTCACTGATGTTTTTAAAATTACCCAGGCTTGTGACAAATATCAGAGGTATGTTGGAAGAACAATAAAACACTTCATATTCCCTAACGCCTATACATGTTGAGGAGAATTTTCAACAATGGGGATTAGATTTCATAGGGGTTATTAACCCTAATTCTTTAATAGAACATAAGTTTATATTAACTGCTACAAATTATCTTACCAGATGGGTAGAATTCATTCCTACAAAGAAAGCAGACCAGGAGGTTGTGATCAACTTTATGGAGAATTTGATTGTTATATTCAGAGTCCTAGAAGCTTTGGTGAGTGACAATGGCCCTGCTTTCATAGGAGCCAAGTACATTGAGTTTACCAGCAAGTATGGCATCACTCTTAAAAATACTTCAAATTGTTATCCACAAGGTAATGGACTTACAGAATCTACCAATAAGAACTTATTAAGGATTTTTAATAAATCTCTTGAAGGTAACAAAAGAAGTTGGCATCTATTGCTAGACCAAGCTCTATGGGCAGATAGGATTACTATTAAAAAATCTATTAAGACTTCCCCTTATGCACTGGTATATGGAAAAGAGGCAGTGTTGCCAATTCACTTAGATATCCCAACACTTAAGCTTGTCAATACATATGAAGAATCAGAAGAAGATCTTGTGAAGACTAGGTTCACACAGTTGCTATAGTTAGAGGAAAGCAGATATCAGGTATATGACAGTTTCCAAAAGCATTCATCAGGCATTAAAGCATGGTTTGATAAGAAATCTAGGTTCAAAAAATTCCAAGTTGGGGATTAAGTTCTCAGGTGGAATGTTGATAGAGCAAAACCAGGAAAGCATGAAAAGTTTGATTCTTTTTGGGATGGTCCTTTCAGAATAGTGGAATCTAAGGAATCTAATGTCTTCCAGATAGAAATTCCAAAGGGAAACATACAGCCCATTCCAGTAAATGGTTTTCACCTCAAGCTCTACTATGTGTAAAGGAATGAGCTCATTGTAATATATGTATATACATTGTATATCTGATTTCTTTCTTTTTTTTGCACTTTGTATTTTTTAATTCTTTCTACACTTTGTAATTGAGTTTCTTCAAAATTTTCTATTAAAAAAAAGAGGAAAAAATTGCAAAAAATGGCTAAGTATGGGTCAGGTACATAGAAATATTCCATTTCACACATAGTGTTGTGTAATATTTTTTGGAACGACATTATGCTATTGAATCTACGTCAGGATACTCTAGTTTTTCATATAGTGGTGTGTCGATCTCTATTCCGCACAAAGAAGGACAATGGGGGTGCCAATTCGAGAACCTCTCAAAGGTAAATATAGTCAGAGCAGAATCAATGCGGATGTTCATGCATGCAAGTCTCAAGTACTAAGGAGACTCGAAAGGCTCTTAAGCCACCAGAGCAGAATCAAACTGAATCTGAACAACAAGTTCGAGTTTGACACGTGGAGGTTGTTAGTCTTATAATGACACTGAGAGGGGGGGTGAATCAGTGTAGCTCTTTAATCTTGAATTTACAGCTCTTAAAACAGCAGCAATTAAAACTTATTACAAGATACCACAAGAATAACAAAAGACCATCACACAACACAAGATTTAATGAGGTTCACCAATGTGGCTACTCCTCAAAAATGACTGCTTGGACTACCATCCAAATCTAGCCTTTGCAAAGCAACAACTTTATAATCACTTTACCAGCACCCACTGGAAGGAGCACCAACCCCTTATTTATCTGCACCAACAGAAGGAGCACCAACCCCTTATTTATCTGCACCAATAGAAAGGAGCACCAACCCTTGATTTACCAACACCTACTGGAAGGAGCACCAACCCCTGATGCCAAGCTGCAACCTGGACTTGAATTATAAATCTAGAATATTAACAAAAAGATACCTTTGCTTTTACAAGACCTCGACTAATATGCTTCACCTTTGCGATCTCTGCGCACTCTGCTCTCTCTATGAAATCACTTCACACAATCTACTGCATCACAGTTGAATGATTGTCTTCTCCATTTTGCGCACTCTACTTCCTATGCAAATTTTGCACTTAGCACGATTCGACATGACTTGCACTCTATGCTCTACGATCGAACTTTACACATATCAACTCGCATTCGACGATATCTTCAACACACTTCAATTCTCCAAAAAACCCTCCTTTTATAACAATATTTTCATGAAGAAAAACTCTAATCTCAGTCGACTGTAAACCCTAATCTTAGTCAGCTGCAAACCCTAATCTTAGTCGGTTGTAAACCCTAATCTTCGTCGACTTACATCGGTCTTCATTGGCTTCAACTGCCCCAAAAACACTTTCTATTGTTGTTGCCACAAAAACACATGTCATGATATCACGACACTTTCGCCTTCATATGATTTCTCTTAGCTTTGGCCCACGATAATAAAACATGTAGTGATATCGTGACACTTTTTCCTCCGTATGCTTTCTGTTAGCTTTGGCCCGCGAGAATACAACATGTCGCGATATCACGACACTTTTTCCTCTGTACGCTTTCTCTTAGCTTTGGACCGTGATAATACATGTAGTGATATCACGATACTTTTTCCTTTGTATGCTTTCTCCTAGCTTTGGCCCGCGAAAATACATGTCGCGATATTGTGACACTTCTGCCTTCTTACTTTCTCTCTCCTCATTTAGTCGTGAAAATGCGACATGTCGCGATATCGCAACACATTTTCTCCTTAGCGCTTTATCTTGCCTTTGGGTCGTGAAAACACGACATGTCACGATATCGTGACACGTTTTCTCCTTAGCCCTTTTTCTTGCCTTTGGGTCGCAAAAATGTGACATGTCACAATATCGCGACACTTTTTCTCCTTAGCGCTTTTTCTTGCCTTCGGGTCATGAAAACGCGACATGTCATGATATCGCCACACTTTTTCTCCTTAGCGCTTTTTCTTGCCTTCAGGTCACGAAAATGTGACATGTCGCGATATCATGACACTTTTTCTCCTTAGCGCTTTTTCTTGCCTTCAGGTCGTGAAAATGTGACATGTCACGATATCACGATATCACGACACTTTTTCTCTTGGACTCTCTTTCTTGCAATATGTCGCGAAATCATGACACTTTTTCTACTTGCCTCTTTCTCTTCCAACATGTCGTGAAATTGTGACAGTTTTTCCTGCTTGCACTTTCTTTTCGAACATGTGAAATCGTGACAGTTTTTCTTTCTTCTCAACATGTCACGATATCGTGACACTTTTTCCACTTGCCTTTTTTTCTTCCAACATGTCACGAAATCGTGACGGTTTTTCTTTCTTCTTCTCTCTCTTCCAACATGTCATGAAATCGAGACAATTTTTCTTTCTTCTTCTCTCTCTTCCAACATGTCACAAAATCGCGACAGTTTTTCTTGCCTGCTAAATATGTCATGATATTGCGACACTTTTCTTACTTGTCTTTTTCTTTGATCTTTTACAAGTGGTCCACTTTGGTCTTCTTGGAAAATCACTGTACATACTCTGAGTAACCTTTGAACTCCTGTCTTCTGCATCTGACTAGCTTTTGAACTTCTTGTCCACTGCATCAACAGATCTATCTGACTGTGTTGACAACAATGACAATACCGTTGTTGTACCTTGCTCAACAATCTCCCCCTTTGGAATTGTTGGCAACACAAGTGCAATTTCTTGTAACTCTTCTCCCCCTTTGACAATAATACCAAAGGGATACTGCAGACTCCCCCTAAGTCCATGCACAACATTCTCAGGCACAATTTATTACACTTAGCAAAAATCATGAACATGAGAAAAAATATAATCAAATACTTAAATGCTCCCCCTGAGAATGCGATCTCTGTAGCTAGTCAATTCTTGGAAAGTGTGACCACTCCCAATTTATTGTGAAGGTACTCAAAAACTTCCTTGGGCAATGGTTTTGTGAAGATATCTGCTACTTGCTCTGTGGTTGGAACAAAATCCAACTTAACCTCACCTTTCGCAACTTTGTCCTTCAAAAAATGATACCTGATAGCAATGTGTTTTGTGCGTGAATGCATCACCGGATTCTTGGAGATGTTAATGGCATTGGTGTTATCACACTTAACTAATATTGGCTCACTGAAGCTAATACCAAGATCTTTCAGGGTTTGTTTCATCCACAATACCTGTGTACAACATGTTGTTGCTGCAATATATTCTGCCTCTGCTATTGATAGAGAAACTGACTCTTTTTTCTTACTATGCCATGCGACCAATCTATCTCCAAGATAGAATGCACCTCCACTGGTACTCTTTCTGTCATCTACATATCCTACCCAATCCGCATCTGAATACAAAATAAGGGTGAAGTATTTACCTTTCGAATACCATAACTCATACTCCATAGTGCCTTTGAGGTACCGAAGAATCCTCTTCACTGCTGTCACATAAGTCTCCTTGGGATTAGCCTAAAATCGTGCTACCATGCATACTGCCTACAAAATATCTGGTCTGGTTGTTGTCAGATACAATAAGCTTCCAATCATAGATCTGTACATGGTTTGATCAACAGTTGGAGATTTGTCATCCTTGCTCAACTTGCAACCTATTGTCATGGGAGTGCTAACTGGCTTACAATCCTCCATTGTGAATTTTTTTAACATCTCTTTCACATATTTAACTTGAGAAATAAATATGCCCTTCTTATTTTTATTAACTTGCAACCCAAGGAAATACGAAAGTTCACCAATCATTGACATTTCAAATTATTTTTGCATCTTATTTTCAAAATCTTTACATGACTCATATTTGTTGCTGCCAAATATGATATCATCTACGTATACAAAAAGAATAATAAGATGCCTATTTTCTGTTTTGACATACAAATTACTATCCACCATACCTTTCTTAAACCTTTTTTGAGTGAGATAGTTGTCTAGCCTTGCATACCATGCTTGGGGTGCCTATTTTAAAACATATAATGCTTTCTTCAATTTTCACACCAAGTTGGAAACTGAAGAACACAAGCTTATACTGAGAGGGGGGGTGAACAGTATAAGACCTCTTTTTACTTTTTCCTTTATACTTCAAAACAGTAAAGCAATATATCCAAAGCAATATCAAAGCAATGCACAAGACCATCCACAAAGTGACACAACAATTTACATGGTTCATCCACAAAACTTTTCTCTAAAAGTTATCTCAAAGTTCTTTGGGAAACCTTCCCAATTACAATGTTTATGAGCCTCGGCTCAAAGGAGAAACCTTCCCCCAATCTGAATTTATGAGCCTCTCGCTCAAAGGAGATACCTTCCCCTACCTCTCGCTCCGGTCGGTGATCCTCTAGAAGACCTCTCGCCTCCGCTGCCCTTAGCAAATGGAACTCTATCCATAGAAGACACCTGTCTTCCCTGCTCTGGCTGGAGACCTCTGTCCTCAACTCTATCACCTCAAAGCTGGTCCTCGAATTTGCACTAAACACAGTCCTTCGGTCTAGCACAAATGTCCTCGTCCTCTGTCTTTGATCAGCACCAAACACAGTCCTTCGATCTGGCACAAATCTGTCCTCAGGTTCTTCTCATAGAACCAATGCACCTCTGTCCTCAAGTTCTCTGATAGAACTATCAACCTCAGCTTCACAAGTCCTCTGCTAGGACCTGTCCAAATCTGCTCACAAGTCCCCAATGGAACCTGTCCACAACCTGCTCACAAGTCCCCAATGGAACCTGTCCAAAACCTGCTCACAAGTTCATCAAGAAAACTTGCTTGGCATGAACCCACAAAGAGAATTGTTAGAGACCCAATGTGATTCATCAACCTCATAGAAGCATAAAGAGAATTGTTAGAGACTCAATATGTTCTATACTTAACTCCCAATCTCAATCTCAACTCAATCTCAAATCTCAAAAGAATAAGATAGATGTAGTATGCTTTTCTCAAGAACATGAAACACAACCCAACAATTGCCAACCATGCAATATCTCATATAACAATGATACTCATGTTCTTTCCAACAACCAATATCTTTTCTCAACCAATTAGGGCTTCAACAACAATGCTCAAAGACAAGGTTTAACCAACATCATTCAACTCAACATTAACCTTGAAGCATTCAACCAATCATCACAAGAAAAGGAAACAAGTAGAAATCCTTTTCCCTCCAAAGATATTTGAACAAAACAGCCACCCACACAATATCACCAAATGCAAAGAATAACTTGTTCAAATCAACTCAATGGAGTAAGCCCAATATCATGAATCAAGTAAAAGCAATAACTTGATCAACACAACCTCTATGGAAGCAACTCAACCATCAACCTCAAAACAACCAACCAAGGGTTTCACCAACTCAAAGCAAGTAGCAAGACTCACAAACATAAACCCTAGTGCACAATGCTTCCACTACCTCAAACCAGAATTATGCATTCACCAAAACTCTCATCAATGATAACAATGCATAAGTAGTCTTCAACAAACCAGAAAATAGGATTTACACCCAACCAAAGGAAACCTTGTTGTATACCTTTTCACTCCAATCTTATTTCAGGAAAACATACACCAATCATACTCATAAGAAGAATGTGCCCATACCTTATTGTAGTGAAGGAACCCCTTTGGAAATCTGCCACAATCACAAAATTCTTTTGCCAATCTTCACAAGGGTTAGTAGATCACAAAATAATCAACATTACTCCACTTTTCAATAATCATCACCAAAGCCTTTAATTGCACAACTTCCTTATCTCTCCTAAAACCACTTGTACCATAAAATAAAATAAATCACAACATTGCATAACCTTATAACTCCCAAAACCACTTATACCATAAAAGTAAAATAAATCACAACATTGCATAACCTTATAACTCCCAAAACTTTATAATAAAGTAATACCCTTATTACTCCTAACTAAACAAAATCCCTTTCTAATTTTCACAAAAATATACTGCCTTATATCTCCCGCTAGAACAACATACATACTCCCGAAACCAAAGCACACTTTAATTTTCAAAAAGAAACCTTATACCTCTTGAAGTTTTTAACACCAACCACGTTCAATAAAAAATACTTCCGTCGTTAACATTGTTCACAGCGAGATTCGAACCGACGACTATTTATTCACAACCCTTACCATGTGGCGAAGCACCGTCTGGTCCATACGGTGGATGAGATCGAAGGGAGACGTGATCAAATTTGTTCCTTTCTTTTATCCTCCTCAAAGAAAGTGAAACAACTGTATACCACCGCGTCACCGAAATAGATTGTCTTGTTCGATAATGTCCTTCCGACGATGTTTAATTCACTTCGATTAACATTCATTAAAAACTTTGGCACACTGTCAAATATCGTAGCTTGCATCATGACGCATTGTGTGTTTATCTCCGAGCGTGCTTCATTCATATTCTTAAACTTCACACCAACCAAACTCCTGCCTTCCTCCTCGGCACCGCGACCATTCGTCACAACAAGGATTTGTCCATCACGTGCACCTCCTTCGCTAGCGCAGACGATGCAACGGAAATTGATATCGAATCCTCTCATCTTTAATGAATTCCATTGCCACATTTTATATGCACTAAGATGCATTGATAAACACGTCGGCACTTTTTAATTTTAATTTTAATTTAAATTTTAAATAAATAAAATTTAAACTAAATATTTAAAATTAAATATCTTCATCACGGGGCACCTTTTTCAACGAAACGAAGAGCCAACTTGGGTTTTAAGAAAAACCCATTTCAAATCTGTTGTCCATGGTTTTAAATAAAACCTTTTATTTTGTCTGCCTTGGTTTTCACAAAAACCCTTCCGCTTCTTGACATCAATGACAACATCAACACTTGAGCAAAGGCAATGTACCCAATGTACCCAAAATTGCCAACAATCTCCCCCTTTGTCATTGATGGCAAAACTTTACTAAAAACACATCTTCAAGAGCCAAAACTGAAACCCACAATTGAGAATCTACCTTTGAAGTTTTGCTCCCCCTGACTTGAAGCTTTCCTCTTCACTTGAAGCTCTCCCCCTTACTCATATCTCTCCCCCTTTGTCATCAATGGCAAAGGGCCACCTTTGGGGCTCGAGACTAAGAATGAGCCTCTTAGCTTAGTCCCTCCCCCACCTCCTGTTGAGGTGATTAATTCTGGGGTGGGAGTAAAACTCCCATTAGGCACTGATCATCATCAGCGTCTATAACTTCCTTGTCGGGCCTTCTCTTGAACTCTTTGTCCATATTCCTGTTCCTGTTTCTGTCACTGTTCCTATTCTTAGCCATGCCTTGATCCTTGGACCTGGTCATACCACTGTTTCTGTTCCTGTACCTTGGAATTTCAGCTCTACACTGTCTAGCTATGTGACCTTCATTGTTGCACTTGTAACAAGTAACAATGTTATTTCTTTGAGGCATACCTGTTCTTTGAATCCACCTGTTCTGACTAAACCTGTTCCTGTTATTTGCCTTGCAATGAACTGCCTTGTGCCCAAACTGATTGCAAGAGTAGCAATACCCATAAAAGAAATCACCACTTCTGAAACTGTTATTTACCTTCTTCACCTGAGCCATGCAATGTACAACCATGTGACCAAACCTGTGACAAGCAAAACATCTGCCTTGAAACTTTCCTTTATTTGACTTCTTAGGTCCTGAAAACTTCTCCTTCTTCTCATTTCGAAATCTGTTTTCTGTTTCTATGCATCTATCATTCAAGGACTCATGATCTGAAATACTTTCCTCATTAGAACTCTCTTCCTTTTGGAATCTCTTACTAGACTCTCCAACTTGTTTCTTGTGAGGCTTAACAAAACCAAGACCTGTTTTATCTGTTGGCTTTCTTTGACTTTGGATGAGAGACTTAACCTTTTTGGAGCTTTCTTGAAACCTCGTACAACTTATCCTTGTACTCTTTATTTTCCTCTTTCAACGAAGCCATTTTCTGTTCTAATTCACTATACTCACGCACCTTAGATTCTAACTCATTCTTGAGTTCTTGTGCCTTAGCCATAGAGACATCAAGACTTTCTATAAGTTCATCTCTCTCCATACAACATTCATCTAACTTATCCTTGAGTCTAGCATTCTTCTTTCTTTCCTTTTTCAAACCACTAAGAGCATTAGTAAGTTCACATTCAAGATCTACATCCTCTATTTGATTGCATTTTGAATTATCAAGGCCTTTTTCAGATTTCTTATCACTAGAGGTGCTACCCTTTTCAAAAACCATACATGCATCTTCCTTATCATTTTCTGAAGCATCCTCATACATACTAGCAACCAATTCATTATTTGTGCAATCATCCTCAAGGTGACCAAAATTTCCACATCTAAGACATTTCATGATAATGAATCTATGTTTTGGTTCTTCCTCTTTTTCTGATATGAACAACATCTCATTTTCATTATCACTTGAAGAACTTTCACTATCACTACTAGAACACTTACTTGCTTTGTCTAGGTAGAAGCTCTTCTTGTGCTTGTGAGAATACCTCTTTCCTTTATTGTTGTGCTCATCTTTGTTCTTCCTATGATGCCTGTGCCTTTCAGAATCCTTGCTCTTACAATCCTGTTTATCTTCATCACTTTCATCCTTGGCAACAGTACAGTTAGTAGCATAATGACCAAACTTTCCACAATTGAAACATCTTACGTTTTTCATATTTTTGTGCTTTCTAGAGAACTTGCCTTTCTTGCTGTAATATGCCTCTTCATCACCAGAAGACTCATCACTCTCTTGAAGTTGTTTACCTTTGGAATTCTTGGTAGCCTTGAAAGTTGCCTCCTTCTTGACATCAACCTTCACTTGAGTTCTCAACTCAAATGTTGCAAGTATACTATGGAGCTCATCTTTTTTCAACTTATCCAAATCTTTAGCTTCCTCAATAGCAGAAATCTTTTCACTAAATCTATTAGGAAGAGATCTTAAAATCTTATCACAAACATCATTTTCAGCAAGCTCAAGACCTAAGTCTTTCATGGAGTTAACAACTTCATCCATACGAAGCATGTAGTCACTAATATTTTCATCATCATTCATCTTGAGTTGTTCAAACATACCTTTGAAGTGTCTCAACTTGGCCTTTCTGACATTTGTATCACCTGTATGAACCACCTTCAACTGATTCCACATTTCACTAGTTGTCTTGCAGTGAATCACTTTGGTGAGATCTGCTTTCTGTAAGCCTTTCAAGATTGCATTCATTGCTTTTGAATTGCTGTGATGTAGGAGCCTCTCTTCTTTAGTATTAAGACCATGTTCAGGAATAGTGTACTCATCTTCAATTACTTCCCAAACCTCATTCCCAAGTGCCATTAGATGAACCTTCATCCTTGCACTCCAAAGACCAAAATCTGACCCATCAAGAATAGGTGCTGCATTGCCACTTGAATGATCCATTGTGTTCTTTACTAGCTTTTCCTTCAAGCTGTTAAACTTTTCGAAGGAACCGGCTCTGATACCAATTGAAGAACACAAGCTTATACTGAGAGGGGGGGTGAACAGTATAAGACCTCTTTTTACTTTTTCCTTTATACTTCAAAATAGTAAAGCAATATATCCAAAGCAATATCAAAGCAATGCACAAGATCATCCACAAAGTGACACAACAATTTCAACATGGTTCATCCACAAAACTTTTCTCTAAAAGTTATCTCAAAGTTCTTTGGGAAACCTTCCCAATTACAATGTTTATGAGCCTCGGCTCAAAGGAGAAACCTTCCCCCAATCTGAATTTATGAGCCTCTGCTCAAAGGAGATACCTTCCCCTACCTCTCGCTCTGGTGGTGATCCTCTAGAAGACCTCTGCCTCCGCTGCCCTTAGCAAATGGAACTCTATCCATAGAAGACACCTGTCTTCCCTGCTCTGGCTGGAGACCTCTGTCCTCAACTCTATCACCTCAAAGCTGGTCCTCGAATTTGCACTAAACACAGTCCTTCGGTCTAGCACAAATGTCCTCGTCCTCTGTCTTTGATCAGCACCAAACACAGTCCTTCGGTCTGGCACAAATATGTCCTCAGGTTCTTCTCATAGAACCAATGCACCTCTCTCCTCAAGTTATCTGATAGAACTATCAACCTCAGCTTCACAAGTCCTCTGCTAGGACCTGTCCAAATCTGCTCACAAGTCCTCCATGCTCCCCCTCCCCCTCCTGCTCACAAGTCCCCAATGGAACCTGTCCAAAACCTCGCTCACAAGTTCATCAAGAACACTTGCTTGGCATGAACCCACAAAGAGAATTGTTAGAGACCCAATGTGATTCATCAACCTCATAGAAGCATAAAGAGAATTGTTAGAGACTCAATATGTTCTATACTTAACTCCCAATCTCAATCTCAACTCAATCTCAAATCTCAAAAGAATAAGATAGATGTAGTATGCTTTTCTCAAGAACATGAAACACAACCCAACAATTGCCAACCATGCAATATCTCATATAACAATGATACTCATGTTCTTTCCAACAACCAATATCTTTTCTCAACCAATTAGGGCTTCAACAACAATGCTCAAAGACAAGGTTTAACCAACATCATTCAACTCAACATTAACCTTGAAGCATTCAACCAATCATCACAAGAAAAGGAAACAAGTAGAAATCCTTTTCCCTCCAAAGATATTTGAACAAAATAGCCACCCACACAATATCACCAAATGCAAAGAATAACTTGTTCAAATCAACTCAATGGAGTAAGCCCAATATCATGAATCAAGTAAAAGCAATAACTTGATCAACACAACCTCTATGGAAGCAACTCAACCATCAACCTCAAAACAACCAACCAAGGGTTTCACCAACTCAAAGCAAGTAGCAAGACTCACAAACATAAACCCTAGTGCACAATGCTTCCACTACCTCAAACCAGAATTATGCATTCACCAAAACTCTCATCAATGATAACAATGCATAAGTAGTCTTCAACAAACCAGAAAATAGGATTTACACCCAACCAAAGGAAACCTTGTTGTATACCTTTTCACTCCAATCTTATTTCAGGAAAACATACACCAATCATACTCATAAGAAGAATGTGCCCATACCTTATTGTAGTGAAGGAACCCCTTTGGAAATCTGCCACAATCACAAAATTCTTTTGCCAATCTTCACAAGGGTTAGTAGATCACAAAATAATCAACATTACTCCACTTTTCAATAATCATCACCAAAGCCTTTAATTGCACAACTTCCTTATCTCTCCTAAAACCACTTGTACCATAAAATAAAATAAATCACAACATTGCATAACCTTATAACTCCCAAAACCACTTATACCATAAAAATAAAATAAATCACAACATTGCATAACCTTATAACTCCCAAAACTTTATAATAAAGTAATACCCTTATTACTCCTAACTAAACAAAATCCCTTTCTAATTTTCACAAAAATATACTGCCTTATATCTCCCGCTAGAACAACATACATACTCCCGAAACCAAAGCACACTTTAATTTTCCAAAAAGAAACCTTATACCTCTTGAAATTTTTAGCACCAACCACGTTCAATAAAAAAACTTCCGCCGTTAACATTGTTCTCAGCGAGATTCGAACCGACGACTATTTATTCACAACCCTTACCGTGTGGCGAAGCACCGTCTGGTCCATACGGTGGATGAGATCGAAGGGAGACGTGATCAAATTTGTTCCTTTCTTTTATCCTCCTCAAAGAAAGTGAAACAACTGTATACCACCGCATCACCGAAACAGATTGTCTTGTTCGATAATGTCCTTCCGACGATGTTTAATTCACTTCGATTAACATTCATTAAAAAGAAACCTTGGCACACTGTCAAATATCGCAGCTTGCATCATGACGCATTGTGAGTTTATCTCCGAGCGTGCTTCATTCATATTCTTAAACTTCACACCAACCAAACTCCTGCCTTCCTCCTCGGCACCGCGACCATTCGTCACAGCAAAGACTTGTCCATCACGTGCACCTCCTTCGTTGGCGCAGACGATGCCGAAAAAGGAAATTAATATCAATTCCTTCATTCTTTAATGAATTCCATTGCCACCTTTTATATGCACTAAGATGCATTGATTAACACGTCGGCACTTTTAATTTAATTTTATATTTTAATTTAAATTTTAAATAAATAAAATTTAAACTAAATATTTAAAATTAAATATCTTCATCACCGGGGCACCTTTTTCAACGAAACGAAAAGCCAACTTGGGTTTTAAGAAAAACCCATTTCAAATATGTTGCCCATGGTTTTAAATAAAACCTTTTATTTTGTCTGCCTTGGTTTTCACAAAAACCCTTCCGCTTCTTGACATCAATGACAACATCAACACTTGAGCAAAGGCAATGTACCCAATGTACCCAAAATTGCCAACATAAACCATCTGGTTGTTCAATATAAACCTCTTCTTCAAGTTTCCCATTCAAAAACACTGATTTTACATCCATTTGATAAACCTTGAAATTCTTGTAGACTGCTAAAGCCAGAAACATTATGATTGCCTCTAGTCTAGCTACTGGTGCAAATGTTTCCTCAAATTCAATGCCTTCAACTTGAGCATAACCCTTGCATACCAATCTTGCTTTGTTTCTGACTACCTGTCCATATTCATTCAATTTGTTTCAAAAATCCATTTAGTCCCGATTATATTTTTGTTTACAGGTCTAGGTACTAACTCCCAAGTTTTTTTTCTCAATCTGATCTAATTCTTCATTTATTGCCTTCATCCAGCTCTCATCTTTGCTTGCATCAGCAACATTTTTGGGCTCAATGCTGGATAGCAGAGAGTAGTTACTTACTACTCTTCTTCTTGTCTGAACACCAACTTTGGGGTCTCCAATTATTTGCTCTCTAGGATGATTTTTTTGCCAGCTGCCTATTTTGAATTTCTTATTTTCTTCCACTTCTGAATCATCATCTGAGTCAATTTTCTGTATCTTTTCAATTTCTTTTTCCTCATCTCTTTCAATAACCTCTTCATAAATTGGGTAGTTCGTTTCATAGCTAATTACCAGTTCTCTACCTTCATCAAATTTAACATCGGCACTGTCCACAATTTTCTTTAGCTTCTTATTGTAGGATTTGTAATCTTTGTTTTTTGATGAATAACCAACAAAAATACCTTCATCCGCTCTATCTTCAAACTTACCAAGATTATCTTCAATTATTTTGATGTAGCACTTGCTGCGAAACACTTTGAGGTATTTTGTTGTTGTCCTCTTTTTGAACCATAACTCATAAGGAGTTTTGCTTTCATGTGTTCTTAGCATGTACTTGTTTTGGATATACACCGTAGTATGGACTGCTTCTTTCCAAAACCTGTCTGCTAGACTGCTTTTAGCCAGCATAGTCCGTGCCATTTCTTGTACTATCATGTTCTTTCTTTCTACCACTCCATTCTGCTAAGGTGTCCTGGCTACTGAAAACTATCTCCTAATACCGTATTTTTCATAATATTTTGTAAACTCCTCTAAAATGAATTCTCCTCCTCTATCTGATCTTAAACATTTGATCCTCTTACCTATTTTATTCTCAACCTAGTTTTTGAAAATCTTGAACATATCAAAAGCTTTTGATTTATGCTTTAAGAAAAATATCCATGTCATTTTGGAATAGTCATCAATGCACAACATAAAATATTTGTCACCATTTATGCTTTGTGTTCTCATGGGTCCACATAAATCAGTGTGTATTAGTTCCAAAGGTTTGCTTGTGTAGTATTCTTTAGTTTTGAATGTGACTCTAGTTTGCTTCCCCTTTTGGCATGAAGCACAAATGTTGTTTGTAGGTTTGCTGATGGTGGTAATATCTCTTACAGCCCTTTTTGAGGTGATTTTTATTAGATTATCAAAATTTATATAACCAAGTCTCTTGTGCCATAGCCAATTTTCTTCTTCTTGTCTAATAAAACAAGCTCCTTTTGAAGTCTCTGAGAGTGTGTACAGGTTGCTAGATGTCCTTGATCCAGTTGCTATCAATTTTCCACTATTTGTTTTTCTGACTTCACAACCCTGCTTCATAAAAACTACTTCATGACCTTTATCACAAATCCGACTTACGCTCAATAAGTTATGTTTCAACCCATCTACAAATAGGACTTCTTCTGACTTAATTTTTCTGTCACTAATTTTGACAGAGCCTTTGCCAACTATCTTAGCTCCATCATTGTTTCCAAACATTACTGAACCACCTTCATATTTTTGCAACTTCTCAAACTTATGTTTGTCACCTTTCATATGACTGGAGCATCCACTATTAAGTATCCATGGTACATATTTATTCCTTGCTCTAAATGTTGTTTGTACTATTAAGGATTCCTTTTCTTCCTTAAGTCGCTCCTTTTCTATCCACTCTGTTTTGAAGTAGATTTGAGCTCTTATTTAGCCTTTCCCTTATCAATAGCTTGTGCTTGTTTTTCGAGAAGATTTATATTTTGTCTCATCATTTTTGGTTGAATTTTTCTTCCCTAAAATTGATTTGAAGCAAATGTACTTCTACAGTTTCTTGCAATGTGCCCAAAATTGTGACAGTTATAACATTCTACTGTATAATTCATCAAAGGAGAGAAAGCATTTCTACTGGTGAAATTCCTTGGTCTTACATTAAATTTGCATTCTGAGATTTTATATCCATAGCCATTGCATTTAAAACAGAAACCAAAAAAGGGATAATTGAACCTAGGTGATGGTCTTTGCCATGTTGTCGTAGGAGCCCTAGGTCTTCTTCTTCTTTGATGAGTGATATTGGTGAATCCATCATTGTCAATTTTCCTTTCATGCCTGGAATTATTGCTTTCTATTGCATGAGATGTTTTTCCTTGATCAACCTGTTTCTTATCTTCATTCTTTATGGATTCTACATTTTTGGCCTTTGATCCATTAGATGATTCTCCTTCGACGAAACCCAGACCAAATTTGATTCCTGCAGGCCTTTGGTCATTTATGATCTTATCCAGCTTCATAGAACTTTCTTCACGTTTGTGATAGCAACTGATTTTCTTGTTCATCTCTTCTAGCTGCATTCTTAACCCAATAATCTCTTCTTCTAGCTTGCTGCAATGATCTATTTTCATGGTTATTTGCACTTCCAGATCTTCAGAGATTTTCTTGGATTCTTCTATATGTACTTTCAAACTGGATATGATTTCATTTGCATCCTCAAGCCTTTTTGAAAGTTTCTTATTATTTTTCTTCTCTATTTTCCACTCTTCAAGTGTAGATATCAGCTCACCTACTAGATCTACTTCAGCCTCAGGGTTTTCAAGAGCTTCACCTGTTTCCTCTTCAGAATCCTCACCTGAGCTATCTCCTGATGAACTAGCATTCCTGGAGATGAAACTTTTCTTCTTGAAGTTGCATTTTCTAAAATTCATTTTCTCCTTCCAGTCACTTCATTCTTGGTGCAATCCTTCATCATTTTTATTCTTCTCATTAAGTGGACATTTAGTCACAAAATGCCCAACGCCTCCACAGTTGAAACTTTGAAGCGGTAGCTTTCCTCTGTATTTTCCTTTTCCCCTTTTTAGTTTTCTAACAAAGTTTGCTTCCATTTCATCTGATGTCTCTTCTTCCTCGGACTCTTGTTTCACGTTTTTATTTTTGAGGGCTTTAAAATCCGCTTCTCTATTTGTGGGTTTAGATCTTCCTATCCTCATCTCATATGCAGTCAAGGAACCATACATCTCATCTATACTAAAGTAATTTAGATTTTTAGCTTCTTCTATCACTGAGACTTTATAATCAAACCTTTGAGGAAGAGATCTTAATACCTTTTTCATGATGATAGAGTCATCAATATACTCGCCGAGTCCTCTGATCGCATTAATGATTCCATTAACTCTTAGCATATATGCCTCAATATTTTCATCATCATTCATTTTTAATGCTTCAAACTAAGCTCGATGTGTCTGTAACTTGGACTCCTTGATCTTATCGTTTCCTTCATGAAAACTCCTTAGTTTGTCCTATATATCTTTTGCCTTTTTACAACTCACGATCTTTACTAGTTCATTGTCTGCTACTTTACTCATGAGAGCATTCATTGCTTTTGAATTATTGTCAAATAGTTTTATTGCGTCAGCCTCTTTTGGAGGAGTGATGGGTATTTTGTATCCATGAACGACTGAATCCCAGATGTATCCCAAAGCATAGAGATATGTTTGCATCCTAATTTTTCTGAACGCATAATTATATCTGTCAAAAACTGGTGCTTTGTTTGATGAGAAGCCTTCACCACCTGCCACTGTGTTACTTCCAAGATCACCCTAGCCGGTTAAGCTTGTATAGGAACTTAGCTCTGATACCAATTTTTAGTCTTACAATGACACTAAGAGGGGGGGTGAATCAGTGTAGCTCTTTAATCTTGAATTTATAGCTCTTAAAATAGCAACAATTAAAACTTATTACAAGATACAGCAAGAATAACAAAAGAGCATCACACAACACAAGATTTAACGAGGTTCACCAATGTGGCTACTCCTCAAAAATGACTGCTTAAACTACCATCCAAATCTAGCCTTTGCAAAGAAAAAACTTTACAATCACTTTACCAGCACCCACTGGAAGGAGCACCAACCCCTTATTTATCTGCACCAACAGAAAGGAGCACCAACCCCTTATTTATCTACACCAATAGAAAGGAGCACCAACCCCTGATTTACCAGCACCTACTAGAAGGAGCACCAACCCCTGATGCCAAGCTGCAACCTGGAATTGAATTATGAATCTAGAAGATTAACAGAAAGATACCTTCACTTTTACAAGACCCTAACTAATCTGCTTCACCTTTGCGATCTCTGAGCACTCTGCTCTCTCTGTGAAATCACTTTGCATAATTTGTTGTGTCACAGTCGAACGATCATCTTCCCCATTTTATGCACTTTGCTTCCTTTGCAAATTTTGCACTTAGCATGATTCGACATGACTTGCACTCTACGCTCTATGACCGAACTTCGCACATATCAACTCGCATTCGACGATATCTTCAACGCACTTCAATTCTCCAAACAGCCCTCCTTTTATAACAATATTTTCATGAAGAAAACTCTAATCTTAGTTGGTTGTAAACCCTAATCTTAGTCGACTGCAAACCCTAATCTTAGTCGATTGCAAACCCTAATATTCGTCGGCTTACATCGGTCTTCGTCGGCTTCAACTGCCCCTGTAACTCTTTTGTTGTTATTGCTGCAAAAACACATCATGTCGCGATATCGCGACACTTTTGCCTTCGTATGCTTTCTCTTAGCTTTGGCTCGCGATAATACAACATGTAGCGATATCACGACACTTTTTCCTTCGTACGCTTTCTCTTAGCTTTGGCCCGCGAGAATACATGTCACAATATCGCAACACTTTTCCTCCGTACGCTTTCTCTTAGCTTTGGCTTGCAAGAATACATGTAGCGATATCACGACACTTTTTTCTCTATACGCTTTCTCTTAGCTTTGGCCCGCAAAAATACAACATGTCGTGATATCACGACACTTTTGCCTTCTTACTTTCTCTCTCCTCCTTTAGTCGTGAAAATGTGACATGTCGCGATATCGTGACTATTTTTCTCCTTAGCGCTTTATCTTGCCTTTGTGTCACGAAAATGTGACATATCGCGATATCGCGAAACTTTTTCTCCTTAGCGCTTTATCTTGCCTTTGGGTCACGAAAATGTGACATTTTGCGATATCACGACATTTTTTCTCCTTAGCGCTTTTTCTTGCCTTCGGGTCACGAAAACATGACATGTCGCAATATCGTGACACTTTTTCTCCTTAGCGCATTTTCTTGCCTTCGGGTCACAAAAATGCGACATGTCACGATATCACGACACTTTTTCTACTTGCCTCTTTCTCTTCCAACATGTCATGAAATCGTGACAGTTTTTCCTGCTTGCACTTTCTTTTCGAACATGTCGCGAAATCGCAACAGTTTTTCTTTCTTCTCAACATGTCGCGATATCACGACACTTGTTCCACTTGCCTTTTTTTTTCTAACATGTCGTGAAATCATGACGGTTTTTCTTTCTTCTTCTCTCTCTTCCAACATGTCATGAAATCATGATAGTTTTTCTTTCTTTTTCTCTCTCTTCCAACATGTCGCGAAATCGTGACAGTTTTTCTTGCCTGCTAAATATATCGTGATATCGTGACACTTTTCCTACTTGTCTTTTTCTTTGATCTTTTGCAAGGGGTCCACTTCGGTGTTCTTGGAAAATCACTGTACATGCTCTAAGTAACCTTTGAACTCCTGTCTTCTGCATTTGACTAGCTTTTGAACTTCCTGTCCACTACATCAACAGATCTATCTGACTTTGTTGACAATAATGACAATAATGTTGCTATACCTTGATCAATAGAGGCTAGAGAGCATTCTCGCATTCAATTCTAGCAAACTCGCACCAGTATTAAAGAGTATCCAAATGGATGCGATGAGCTAGAAGAGCAATTTGAAAATATGACCAATAAGAAGATAGGATGCCATCTTTGAGCCACCAAAGTAAATAATGGAAAGGATTGTAAAGTGTGCTAGCAGATATATCATGCAGCGTCTGCATTTATGGCAGGCAATACGCACATTCCAGGAGATAAAAGTAATGAATGCATGCATGAGGTTCATTTAGCAACCACAAGGCTTCTAGGAAGTGGAGCAACATTCTAAATATTTCCCCATGGATTACAGTTCACAAGGGCATACTGCTATTGAGATGGATCCTAAGAGATCATCCACCAGGGCTGTAGAAGATGTTCTGGAGTTTGAAACTCTGGACAACAAGATGATGGTGCCTTACCTTGATAAATATGAGGCTATAATAGACACAAAAATGACCATCATCGAAATGATGATACTAAAGAAGAGCATTAATGATAGATACAAGAAGAGGGCTACTTTATCAGTAGAAGGTAGATGCTCCATCCTTTCTTATATATCCTTTTATATTTATTATTCTATTCATCCATGTCCTGAGTTAATAGCTACAATAGTAAACTTTTACGACCCACTGGCCAAAGCAGTAAAGACCCATGAGGGTGAAACCCTTTTTAGTAGCACTGCCTCTTTATGTCATGAAGTCTTTGCCTTAGGGTTTGACTCGCCAGTAGCACCAAAATCCTTTTGTATTGTTTAACAAATTAGGTTTTATACCACAAATAAGTGGGCTAATGACAACGAATCATTTAAGAATTGGGTTTATAAGCAGCTTAATACCAAATCCCAGGAAAAGTTTCCTAAAGTCCCCATCTCCATTGACAAATTTGCAAACCCTGTGTTGTTCTCTATGTTGGCTTGCATGGAGAGTTTGGACTCTGAAAAAATGGTTCATGGTTGGCAAATCGCTGCTGCATACTGTATCTCTAATGAGAGAATGTATGAAAAGGATGCAGTAAAGAAAGGGACAAGAGTGATTTATTTTGAATGGACAACCTTTCTCGCCTAAATAATACATGAGCAGCTAGTAAGCATGAAGAGGGGCACTACTACTCCTAGTTTTAGACATTGCTCAAATCTGCCCAATGATATTTCAGATATCAACCACCATAAAAAATCAATAGGAAAATTTGCCCATACCTTTTATGAAAATGAACAAGCCTTTTGGTTGTCCACAAAATCTTTCTCACTCAACACACTTTCTTTTTCAAATTTCAACAAGGGTTAGCTATCTTGATTAATAACATAACAATAACATCTAAATAACACCTTATTACTCCTACTCAATAACATACACCATGTCACTTCATAAATGAATTGATCTCTTTTGAAAAAAAACAAAGCAACCTTCACTTTTGAACCTCTTTACAAAATCATAAATATCTCTTTACACACACCTTATTTCTCCCTCTAAGCAATTTAATCAAATAGCCCTCGGAATCATTTTTCCAACTATATATAATATTATATACTTTCAAAAATTAAATCATCATAAATCTCAAATTTTTAAACATGCATCACAACCCTTATTCCTCCTAGGGCACTTTAAAAAAATAAAATATAATTAAAAATTATTAACTTGCCTTTGTCCCTGACGAGATTCAATCTTGTGACCTTCCTTGCTTAGCACCTTAACCACAGCCAACCTACTGTTAGGCCACACGTCCTCACATGCTCAAAAGGAGCACACAATAAAACGTTATGCCACGAATATTTGCGCCCTTCAAAAACAAAATGTGCTTCATGTGTTTCAACACAACAAAACACCTCCGACAAGAATAGAACGCAAGACCCCCTACTTCACACATAGCGCATGAACCACTCGGCCAAGGAGGCCTATACATTTAGCCTTATCCACAATAGTCTCTTTAACGAATGTGAAAATCGTAAGCCTTTTAAAACCCTTTTCACACACACTTCGACACACGATGCACAGGCTTTTTTACCATTTGAATCCAAATATCAAATCGAGCACTTAAGAAAATAAATCAAAACTTTGGGCATATATATATATATATATATATATATATATATATATATATATATATATATATATATATATATATATATATATATATATATATATATATATATATATATGTCCTCCTCCTTTCCTTTGACATCGGTGCTATAATTTAAATATTAGTTTTATGCCTTTCCTTTCTTTGACGTCGGCGCTATAAATTAAATTTTAATTTTAATTTTAAAAACTTAAATATTTAAAATTAAATATCTCCATCACCGGGGCACCTTTTTCGATGAAACGAAAATCCAACCTGGGTTTTAAGAAAAACCCATTTCAAATCTACCATCCATGGTTTTAAATAAAATCTTTTATTTTTCCTGCCTTGGTTTTCACAAAAATCCTATATATATCCATGCTCTCCAAAATATCATAAATGCTTATTTATGAAATGCTTTGGCCACAAAAAATCAATGTGATCCATGTGACATCAATGATCCATGTGACATCAATGATCCATGTGACATCAATGACAACATAAAATCACTCAAATTTCCAACAATCTCCCCCTTTGTCATTGATGGCAACACCTCTATTGTAAATCACCATAATCACTGCAAAAACCATCTCTGAGAATCAAATTTGCTCCCCCTGACTCAATACTCTCTATGGAGATTGCTCCCCCTAACTCAATGTTCTCTTTGGAGGCTGCTCCCCCTAACTCAATGCTCTACCCCTTACTCAAATATCTCCCCCTTTGATATCAATGGCAAAAGGGACACCTATGGGGCTAAAATATATGACTCTTAAGCTTAGCCCCCTCACCACCTTCTCTCTTGAGGTGATTAACTTTGGCATGGGAGTACTTTTACTCCTATATTACATTGTTTCTTTCCTCTATCAACTTCCTTCCATGTTTTTCTGATATCCTTCTCTTGATGAATTACTTGATATTCTTGTCTTGAACCTGTTTGACCTTCTTGCCTTGAAACTACTTGACCTTCTTGTCTTGAACTTGTTTGGAATTGAGTCCTACACCATTTTACAATATGTCCAAAGTTATTGCAATTAAAACACTTGATATTGTAGCCTTTGGATGGTGCCCATATCCTGAATTATTTCTTGAAATAATTTCCATATCCATTCTTTTATTGAACCTTGTATTGTGAAGTTCTATTTTCAAGACCATTATGACCATACTTCTTATTTGTGTAGCTCTAAAACCAAAACCATGTTGCTTATTTTCTTTGAACTGAGAAGCTCTATGACCAATCATATTGCATAAGAAGCAATGTCCTTAAAAACCATACCTTCTTCCTTTGAATTTTCTTCTAGGAAAATCAAACTTCTTTGATCCATGGATCCTGCAGTGTATAGCCTTGTGTCCAAATCCATTACAAGAAAAACAATGTCCTTGAAAATCCCTTTGTTCATGCCTTGGTTCCTCATACATTTCTTGATAATTATCCTTGTAATCATCTTTGACTTGTGCATTGTATACTTGAATGTTCTTTGTAGCATCTAAATCCTCTTTCTTAATTTCTTCCTTGTTGTATTCTTCAAAAATTTATTTTCCTTTTGAACTTGATTCACCTATCTCAAAACAAGATCCAAACTGGATGTTTGGAGCCATAGAAACTTTGGAACTTTATTCATAAATCTTAGGTGCTTCCTTTTTTTCATATTTTATAACTTCCTTTCCTTTTGAGTGTGATTCCCCAGACCTAAAATATGAGACCTTTGGTGCTTTGGAACCTTCATCTTCTTTCTCTTAATTTGTGTCAAATAGCAGATTGGAATCCATCTTTGTTGTCTCTAAAATACATATTTCCTTCTTAGTGAAAATATCTTGACTTTTTGAGTCATGTGATGGATCAAACTTCTCAAGTAGGGAACATCTCAATTCTTTTATATTATCTTTAACCTCTTGTAGTTGCTCATGGATATCATTGAAGTCTTCCTTTAGATCAACTGAGACATTTGTATTTCTCACAATATTCTCTTGTTTAACTTCTTATTTTTCTATTTCTAAAAGTGGGATTTCTTCTATTTGGAGTGAATGTTCTTCTTCTATTTATTTTATCCCATAGAAAAACCCTTCATCTTCACTGTCACTAAGATTATTATAATCTTATATAGCAAACAAACTCTCAAGATTTCTTTGACCATACCTATTTCCTTGATGTGTCATCTCATCTTCACTATCACTGAAGCCATTGCAATATCCTGATCTATGATCTCTTTGACCACACATAAATCACTGTTCTCTTTCACCTTCTATTCCTAGGAATAGATGTTCTTCCTTTTCATCATTTGACTTATCTCTATGACTGTGATCTGAGCTATCACTTGCTTATTCAATGTAGAAATTTTTCTTTGTCTTACAAAAAAATTTATTCTTCTCATACATGTTTTGCTTGTATCTGTCATATTTGTCATGTTTATGCTTTCCATATTCTTTTCTTCTATGACCCTATTTTTCATCATCACTATTTTATTCATGTGGACACTTGTATGCATAGTGACAAAAATCACCACACTTGTAGCATCTAACTTTCTTCATATCCCTGTAATTTTTTAAGTCCTTTTTCCTTTTGATGAAGTTAGCTTCCTCATCATTATTGAAATATCTACGTGTCTCTGGAACTTTCCCTTTCTTTTTCTCTAAGGCCTTGAATGCAATTTCTTTTATTGGAACCTGATGCTTACTTCTCCTCATCTCATAAACTGTGAGAGTTCCTTGTAGTTCTTCCATTGTTAGCTTGTTGATATCCATTGTTTCTTCTATTGCTAAAACCTTTGCATCATACTTCATGGGAAGTGATCTTAATACCTTTTGAGTAACAACTTATTATTTCATCTCAAATCCTAGACCTCTCATGGTTTTAGCAATCTCATCAACTCAAAGTAAAAACTGTGCAATATCTTCAGAATCTTCCATTTTCAATTCCTCAAATATTTTTCTATGAGTTTGTAGTTTTGCCAACTTTACCTTGGAATCTCCTTCATAGGTATTCCGCAACTTGGTCCACATTTTATTTGTTGAATTACATACCATGACCTTTGGAAAATCTATCTCATGTAGCCCACTTAGAATACAATTCATTGCTCTTGCATTGATCTCAACCAATTTCCTGATAGTCTCATATTCTTCGGGATCACCTTCAACCTTATACTATTTTGAAACCATATGCCATACCTCATATCCTTGTGATATCAAGTAGTTTTTTATTCTCATGCTCCAGAAAGCATAATTGTTATCATAAAATAGTGGAGCCTTATTTGTAGATGATCCATTCTATGAATCCATCTGTGTTCTTATAGAATCTACCCTCAAGATGTTAGCCTTTCCAAAGGAACCCACTCTAATACCAATTGAAGAACACAAGCTTATACTAAGAGGGGGGTGAATAGTATAAGACCACTTTTTACTTTTATTTTCAATTCAATATTATGTAGTGTATAGATAGCAGTATCAATAGTAGTAATCAAGCAATGCATAAAACACCATACACAATAGAGACACCACAATTTACATGGTTCACCCAATGTGGGCTACTCCATGGAGAAAATATTTTACTAAAAATTTCTCAATCAATCTCTTTGGGAATCCTTCCCAATTACAATGTTTATGGATCTCTATCCAAAGGAGATGATGATCCCCTAATCTCAAGTTCATGGATATCTTCCACAAGAGAACTCTTTCTCCTTCTGCTCTAGCTAGTGATATTCTAGAATACTCTCTCTCTACTACACTGACTGGTGGATCTCTCTCCACTTGAAGACTCCCCACTCAGATATGTCTTCAACTGTCCTAGATTTTGGATCTCTATCCACTGAGACTCTTTCATCTATACTCTATCACCTCCAAATCTCTGTCAATAGTCTCACTCAGAACTTGCTCAATAATATCACATAGAACTTGTCTAAATCTACTCAACAAGATCACATAAAAATTGTCCAAATCTGCTCTAGCAAGCTCATCAAGAACTTGCTTAAATCTGCACTAGCAAGCTCACCAAGAACTTGCCCAAAACTGCACTAGCAAGCTCACCAAGAACTTGCCCAAATCTACTCTAGCAAGATCACCAAGAACTTGCACAAATATGCACTAGCAAGCTCACCAATAACTTGCCCAAATCTGTACTAGCAAGCTCACCAAGAACTTGCTCAAATATGCTCTAGCAAGCTCACCAAGAACTTGCTCAAATCTGCTCTAACAAGCTCACAAAGAAATTGCTCAATAATTTAATCTCATAGAAGCATAAAGAGAATTGTTAGAGACTCAATATGTTCTATACTCAAATCCCAATCTCAACTCAAATAAATATTATAGAAGCATAAAGAGAATTTTTAGAGACTCAATATGTTCTATCCTCAAATCTCAATCTCAACTCAAATCAAGCATAAAGATAATTGTTAAAGACTCAATATGTTCTATCCTCAAATCTCAATCTAAACTCAAATCCAAAAGATTGAATAGTTTGTTTCATTGAACTTGAACAACCACTTCACACAATCACTTGACTAGGCTCAAACAACTCTTCTCAACCAACTATCACAAGGAACAACTCTTTCTTACAAACCCTAGTCCAAACATGTATCAATCAACTCAAATGTTTCCAACAATGCTCAGCCAAAAATCTCACATAACAATGATATTCATGTTCTTTTCAAGTTCAAGTTCTTTGCATAACCAATGGGCTTCAACAACAATGCTTATAAAACATTCTTCACATAACAATGATACTCATGTTTTTTCTCAAACCCTATCTCAGGTTTTTCACACTACTAATGGCTTCAACAACAATGTTTATAAAAAAAGGTTTAATAGAAACTCTCAACCCAGAAAACCTTGAGATATTCAACCAAATACTTTCAAAAAGGAAACCACAATTAATCATTTTCTCTCCAATGATATTTCAGAAATAAACCACCATAAAAAATCAATAGGAGAATGTGCCCATACCTTTTATGAAGATGAAGAATCCTTTTGGTTGTCCACAAAATCTGTCTCACTCAACACACTTTTTTTTTCAACTTTCAACAAGGGTTAGAGATCTTGATTAATAACACAACAATAACATCTAAATAATACCTTATTACTCCTACTCAATAACATAAACCATGTCACTTCATAAATGAATTTATCTCTTTTGAAAAAGAACAAAGCAACCTTCACTTTTGAACCTATTTACAAAATCAAAAATATCTCTTTATACACACCTTATTTCTCCCTTTAAGCAAGTTAATCAAATAGCCCTCATAATAAGCTTTCCAACGATATATAATATGATATACTTTCAAAAATTAAATCATCAAAAATCTCACTTTTTCTAAACATGCATCACAACCCTTATTCCTCCTAGGGCACTTTAGAAAAATAAAATATATTTAAAAATTATTAACTTGCCTCTGTCCCTAACGGGATTCAATCTCATGACCTTCCTTGCTTAGTGCCTTAACTATATCCAACCTGTCATTGGGCTACACATCCTCACGTGCTCAAAAGGAGCACACAACAAAACCTTATGCTGCGAATATCTGCGCCCTTCGAAAACAAAACGCGCTTCATGCATTTCAACATAGCAAAACACCTTCGTCAAGAATCGAACATAGGACCTCCGAATTCACACACAACGCACAAACCACTAGGCCAAGGAGGCCTATACATTTTGCCTTTATCCACAATAGTCTCTTCAACGAACGTGAAAATTGTAAGCCTTTTAAAACCCTTTTCACACACACTTCGACACACGATGCGCAGGCTCTTTTACCATTCGAATCCAAAATATCAAATCGAGCACTTAGGAAAATAAATTGAAACTTTGGGCAATATATATATATATATATATATATATATATATATATATATATATATATGTCCTCCTCTTTTCCTTTGATGTCAACGCTATAATTTAAATATTATTTTTATGCCTTTTCCTTTCTTTGACGTCGGCGCTATAAATTAAATTTTAATTTTAATTTTAAATAATTTAAAATTTAAACTTAAATATTTAAAATTAAATATCTCCATCACCAGGGCACATTTTTCGATGAAACGAAAAGCTAACCTGGGTTTTAAGAAAAACTCATTTCAAATCTTCCATCCATGGTTTTAAAAAAAAACTTTTATTTTGCCTACCTTGGTTTTCACAAAAACCCTATATATATCCATGCTCTCCAAAATATCATAAATGCTTATTTATGAAATGCTTTGGCCACCAAAACTCAATGTGATCCACGTGACATCAATGACAACATAAAATCACTCAAATTTCCAACAACAAGGCCTATAAATTTGAAAAGAGGCCCAGGGCTAATTTTGAATGGGGAAGAAATAATGATGAAACTGCTCTTCTGGAGTGGAACGTCTCAAGGATGGATTAGTTACCTCCATGGTTGGATTTTTACAAACATATTTTTTATTTTTATCCTGACCATAAGCTCAGTCATCGACTTACAGAGGATATAGTTAATAAGTTTGAAGATGAATCTGTCAGGATGAAGGACACTCCTTCTGATGAAAAAGTCGCTAAAAGAGGAAGACCAAAGGAGAAAGGACCTTAGAAGAGAGCGAATATTGCAAATTGGTGGCGTATGATGGTTGAAATTGGAAATCCCAAATCAAAATTTGGAATGAAGATCGATAAGGAATTTTTGAGAATATATAATAAAAATATTGAAACCTAGATACCTAAGAATGTCAGACATATAGTATTGATAAGTGAAAAACCTCAAAATGATTCTGAATCCCTCCTCCCCCCTACACATAAAGAGACTCGAATAGAGGAGCCAGGAGCTCCTTCGACCGTAGTTGGGGTACTCAAAACCTTCGAGCATACCACTAAGCAGGAGGAGATTTTTCCCAAGGGGGCTAAATTGATGAACAAAATGCAATACTCCAAAGAAAAATCCGTCAATATCTTGCTAATTCAAATAAGTTCCCAACCTCTATCTTTTTCCCCTGCAACATCGACTGAATTATGACCCGTTTCTGAGTAGTCTCTACTTTTAGAAGTAGTGCAAGAGAATGAGGAGGGAGAATATTCTGAAGGAGATATGTATGCTTTTCAATTAGTTTATAGGAGGAATAAGAGAGCCCCAGAAAGAGAGGAGAGAGAAAATTCTAAAAGGCAGAAAATGGACATGGAGGAGATTTCTAAAGAGGTAGTTGATTTTGCTACATAAGGGTTGATTGAGCAAGACCAGAAGCTACAAATAGAAGCTAAAGAATAACACCCTACATCTGTAGGTGAAGGTATAATTTCTAATATCTATTCTCCTTTTCATCTCCATGAATCCCCAAAGTAACCTCCCTCCCTTTCTAATCAAGAATATGTGGCAAATGTACCTCCTCCACCTCACAATTCTCTCCCTGTTTCATCAATAGCTATGGAGGTCCAAGTCAGTTCTGTTGTATGATAGCCACCTCAAATCCCACTTTCCACTTTTGAGATATCCACTTTAGTATCCACCATTGTTTCACCCTCATCTTTTTCATTGCCACCAAAAATGGGACACTGTGTTTCAAGTTTATCCACCCCTTCCACTGTTGGTCATGTATCAGTTTCTCTAAATTTACCTGTATCAACAACAGTGGTAGTCACAGAGTCTACTATTGTAACAGAGACTGTTGTCAATATATCTTCACCCCCACCAGCAACAAGTCAGTCCACTCCTATGTTCTTGATGCCATCATCCCCTTTGGCTGCTAATTTTTCAAAATTTGTTACTGTATCAAAATAATAGGCAGCCACTCAGAGCATAAATTATTATTGGGCAGAGAAGCTTACCAGGCCTTCCAACAAGATGGATGTGTCAAGAAAAATTATGTATGTTAACCCTCTCACTAGGCAAAGGGTATCAAGATCTATGATTACACTAGTACGCAAACCTGAAAATGAAATGACTACTCAAGATTATAGAGCATAGGAGATCACATAAGATATTGATAAGCTTACTATTGAAGATGAGTTGGGGATAGCCAAGGCCTACTTAGATACCTTCTATGTGAAAAATGATATAGCCAAAGAGAAGGTTGATAAGCTGAAAAAAGAATTTGAAAGGCTTAAGAAGAGCCTCAATGATCAAAAAGAAGTAGAAAAAGCTTTGAGAAAAGAGGCTAAGGGTTGGCAGGAAAAGTTTCAAAAGTCTAATGAGTTGAAGGATAAGTTAGAAGAACAAAAGAAGTTGAATGAGAATCAAGAAAAATAAATCTAGAATTTAAAGCATCAGCTTCATATTGAGAAGGTCAAGTCCTCAGGATTTTCTAAATATAATTTAAAAAAGATAAAGCAGTTGCTTTCTGAGGTTCAATAAAAGTGTTCAGGTCTTCAGCTTATGATTGATTATCTAGAAGATGCCAGCCAGTTGCTCTCCACCATTCAAAAGTATTTAGATCAAATCACTAGAGAGTTACAGCCTATGGTGATTTCAGTAGAATAGATGTACAGGTTGTTTGGTAGTAGGCTCAGTGATGCTGCTAAACCAATTCCTAATAAGGAATGGAATCTAGTCAGAGTAGCTGCCAAAGTAGTGGTAAAAAAGCATAGGGTAGTTCAGAGAGCTTGGCTGTTGTTTGACAGGATGGACAGGGGAATTAAATATATCAATGAAATAAATGAGGAAATGGTTCAAGATGGTTTCAAAGGACTCTGGAAGGAGGATCACAGCTTGATATTTGTGGAAGAATTCTAGCAAAGCATCAAGGATGCCTTACAAGATGAAGCTGGAACTGATTCATTGGAAGAGCCACTATCCCAAGAATAAGCTACCAAACTAATTATGGATTACACTCGTTTAAGAGATCTCATGGAATATCTGGTGACTAGAGGGAATGTTGCTAATTATGAGGATGTTGGGAAACTACAATATGTTTATAAGCAGCTTAAAGAGACATCAAATCCCTCTAAAGAATCCTGGAAATAGGATCTACAGTCTTTGGAATCAATGGTCCAGTTATTTGGAGACACCTTCGATGAGGGTAATTAGCGAGTACCTACTCTAGAAGAATAAGATGAAGAGGTTGTAGAAAAATGAGAATAATATTGAGTAGTTACAGTCCCGGAAGGGGCTCATGCTTAAGTCATTTTATTTATGTTTGTACATATACATAAATTTTGTATTTCTATTTTTTACTCTAACAATTTGTCAAAAATAAGCAATAAAGGCATGAAGCCCATAGAGCAGCATTTTTGTGTGAAGGAATTCTTTGAAATAAGGCCTTATAAAGGAGGAAGAGTTGTGTATAATTTTGAAGACAGTAATAATGATTGGTACTACATAGTTTCTATATGAGTGGATCTGTGTTATGTATGTTCGGCATCACTTCGATATGAATCTCTACTCTCTCAACAATTTCATAAAACTAATCAGAGAGAAGTGTTTGTATGGAAGTTATTCTGTAAAATATATATTTTTTAGAACATATTTGACTCCTAAAGCCCAATGGATAAGACTCTAGATTCGATTGGCTTTGCAAGAAAATCCACCTGGGAGCTGCCAGAATGTAGGCCCAAAATGGCCACATACTTGGTAAAATTTTGTAGAATTTTGCCTAAGTGGTAAAGGGTTCATTCTGCATACTTTATAGTACACTTTGAAGCAGATCCAAGTGATTTCTTTTTAGCTCTAAAATGGTGGCAGATCTCAAATCTGCAAAATTTCCAAAGATATGATGACATCAGTCACAGAAAAGTGTGGAATGGCATATTTACAAGTAGCTAAGTATGGGAATACCCAATTCTGGGAAGATTCTTTCATTTTTGGCTCTATATTAGCGCTACCCTCAAATATGTAAAAAATTCAAGGAAATGATGATGTCAGTGACAAAGAAATACGGATTTGCGATTTGAAATACGAACGAGTATTTCCTTTTCAGAATGAAGACAAGACAGGATGATGAAGTGATGAAGGTGCGGATTTGCAACAAAAGAGTTATATGACTAGCTCCGAACCTAGATTGGTGATTATAATATTAGTGCACTTGTTCTATCTAGAATGCAATCCACAAAAGCTATAAGGAAGAAATGATGTCATCGATATTCTAATGTGAATTGAAGAAGACAATGCAGAGTATGATGGATTCTAGGGCAGATTCAATGCTCAAATATCAATGGTCCAGATTGGAGATTTTGCGACCTTTGATGCAAAAATATGATGTCATCAATTTTTAAAGTAATATGGTGCTTGATTTTTCTTGCCATTTTTATAAAGCTTATGCCAAATTGAATCTAAATCATGCGATGAGGAGAATAAATGGTGGAGGTTAGGTTGCCGAATCTTGGTTGTTTTAAATATATTTCTGCGTCAGGATTGTAAAATTTAGTTGTAATATGAAGCATCAAATATTTTCCAGAAGATCAAACTAGAGACGGTTACAGATCGACAATGGTAATTCATTCCCAAGAAGGATCAACAGAAACACATAATCTCTAACGGCCTAAAATTTAGTTCCACTGAATGATCAGCAAGTTGCAAAGGCTCTGAGCTACCATGGTGGATTTTATTTCAACATAATTTCTGGAAGACAGACCAATAAGCTGATGCCAACTAGATATCTCTGTTATGCTGTCAAATAATATCTTTGTATTGCTTCTTGATTATTGTAAATTTGCAAAACTATAAGTAGAGGTCGAACCCTCATTTTTAAGGGTTGGCTCTAGCGTGTTTGCCTGTGCTATTGTAAATATTATTGAAAATCTAATGGAAGGAGCATTACATTGATCTTTGCCTCAAATTTGTGTTCTTATGCTTGGTATCAGAGGTTCGAATTCTTTTGTTGCATTTCTATAAATACTTTGATGGTTAGTTTGTGCCTAATCTTGGATTACTAGTTGTTACTATAATTGAAATCTTCTTTTGATTTTGTTCTATGTTGTTAGGGAGTACATTTCTATGAAATCTAGGTATTTGGTGAATTCTTTTATTTGGATTATCATTGCCTAGATATTGAAATTGCTTGTTTCTACATTTCTCTATTGTGCTTTAATATATGAGAGATAATCTGATTTGAGATAAATGTTGATCTAAGTATGCATCTTTTGTATGGTTTTTGGGAGCTTCTTATGGTAGTGCAATGTTTTTAACCTATCCGTCCACTATTATCTACATTTCCCTAACCCTAACCTTATCTTAACCTAAACTCCAAACCCTAAGTGAGCATAATTGTGTCAACAATCTGTTAAGTTGACAAGGAACCAACCTACTCTGGAGGTTGGATCAAAAATCTCTATTTTCGTCCATCCAATATTGAGTGTTGAGCTATAGCTATCGGGTGCAAGCCTAGATATAAATTAAGAAGATAAACAGCCCCAGTATCGAGTGAAAGCTTAGTGCAATTCAGTGCCCAACACTTCCTACCCCCTTGTTTGGAGTAGAGGGTATTATCTGGCACTTTATCTTTCTAAAATTGATTTTCCTCCTCAGTTTGAAGCAAATTTAGCAATTCTACCAAGGTAATTTATCTTCTAGATACGTTGAGATATGTGATCAAAACTTTGTAGGATTCTAGAAAATCTCTCAATATGATTGAGTTCAAGAGAGTATCTACCATTGTCTCTCCCATAGCATTCAATTTGAATTTCAATTCTACCACTCTACATAGGAATAAGTCAACTGTCTCACTAGATTTTATACTGAGTGTATATAGTTGAGTTTGAAGGTTTAGGATAGTGGACTAATTCTTCCCTTCATAAATGGTAATCAAAGCATCCCAAGCTTCCTTACTAGATTTGGCATCACAGATATGAGGCTGGACCTCATCTGTTGTAGCAAGCAGAATAAACATGAGATATCTTCTATCCTTTTTATCAAATGCCTCTTGATATGGCCCTATTGTTATAGGATGTTTTGTAGTGCCAGTCACTACATCCCATAAATCTTCAACCTGAAGGATAGCTCTCATATTTGTCTTCCATGGTGCAAAATTAGAACCTTTCAGCAATTGTGAATCTAACAGATATTTGTGAACAGTGGCCATTGTGAAGGTTTCTTATAACACCAAATGGTCCCCCTTTATTTATACTTGTAAATATTACGTGAAAGGGAATTCAATCAAATTTATGGCACCTACTTCAAAACCCTTTTGAAGAAGGTTGATGAGTTGGAAGAGTTTAAGCCAAACAATCAGAAAGAATTAGGGTATAAAATGGAGTGAGTATCAAAACTAGTTTTCCTTATTTCTCCCTAATGATTTATAGAGAATGTTGGTTCGACTTTTATACACACCCTGTGAAGAATGAGCATAAAATCCCGATAACACTTATAAGGGATAAATCCCACTCACTTTAGGATCTTGCTGGATATCCAAGGTGTGAGTTACAGAGTTGGGTCGAATGTCTATTCACTCTTTTCCGCTTCTGGAATAGTTTCAAGTGGACTGTCTGTTACCTTACAACGGGCTCTGGACTTGTTCAGTAATGTTTTTGGAGTTGGTTATCTTTGTGGACACTCAGATTTACAATCAGTTCTTTGATCTAGCTCTTTTATGCTTTAGCAGATTTTAATAAAAGACAAATTTAAAGAAAATAAAAATGGATCATTCAATCAGTGGAACAGAGAGAGTAGGGTAGGGCAAAAAGAGAAGTTTACCTAACTTAGCTGCAAAACCAAAACTACCAATTTTAGTTATACCGGTTAGCTTCACAATAGAACAAATCAAAGAGGAAAGTGTCCAGATTTCTAAGATCACCTTCCACTAAGAGCATAAGACAGAGACAACAATAGATCTGAAAGAAAATCACAAACAGAAGGGAAGTCGGTTAAAATTGGTATCTCTCACCAGCAGCCTAGCTCGCACAGTGAGGACAGAGCAATTAGAACAGGCCTGAACCTTAAATCTATAATTTTCCCTAACATACAATAAAGAAAATGAAGCCTAGCAAGCATATCCAATCCTGGTAACACAGATCTACAGCATAAATTAAATAAACCTTAATGAAACGAAAACAAAAGAAGATGAACTTATCACAATCTAAAAGAGATTAGGCTCCTGGCCATGCTATCATAGAAAATGAAAGTCACACCAACTCTAAGTCCAGAACAAAGCATTCAAACAAGATTTGCAGGAAATTGCTCCAATAGCTTTTATTTCTAAGTTTTCGCCTCTTGAATTTACATTCGAAGAAGTATTTATAGACTCAGGACAGACCCTGATCTTTTTAGAAATATCTTCTTCTCAAACCCTAAATCTTATCCTCTAAACCTTACTACCCGGGTTTTACAATATAAGGCCCTTTAAAAATAGAGTTTTTTATAAACCCTAACCACTCTGCAAATCTTAGTGCAGTTACTTGCCATAAATGGAGAAGGCATGATCTGATATTATTCTCATCCATCTGAGAATCGCAAGTAAATATCTTCATTTTCTAGTCGGTCATTGATATATTCCATAAATGGGCACTGTGTGTGAAGGTATCTTCATCTTTCTGGTGCATCTTGCCGGGAGCGTCTCATTAATTCCTCAGAGAAATTCGGATGAGTCACTGGTTTCTCTGACATTTTATCTTCGCAGAGCCGCTTCTGAGTTGAAATTCTCTGCACGCCATTACTTTCACCATAAATTCTCCTGTTAAATGCGTCCATCGGCAAATTTCGGTAACTGTGTGTAGATATTTTCATTTTTCGGTCAATTGCTGACATATTCCATTAAATGGGCAGCTGCTTAGTCACCGTAAAGTCTCTTTGCGGCCAGATCTGTAAAATCTGGATGGACCAAAAATTCTCGACATCTCACATTTCCATCTGACGGCCTTCATTTGATCCGTGCTTATTTTGTCTTTTTCGCCATTACTTCCGCTAGTATGCAACTACCAGCTGGCTTTCTGCAAAAGACAAAGCAAGGATTAGTATTTTAATATTATTAAATTAAAACCCTAATGTTCATTATATGTCGGCTTTATTTTTTTGACACGTGTCACGAAATCATGACATTTTTCTTCACCTTGCCTCTGTTTCAACTTTCTGTCGCGAAATCGTGACATGTCGCGAAATCGTGACGTTCCCTCGACTTGGCACTCTTTAAGTTTTGCGTCATGATTTCACGACACCTTCTTTGCCTTGGCACTCTTTAAGTTTTGTGTCATCATTTCACGACGTCGTGATTTCATGACATCACAATTTTGCGACACCTTCTCTGCCTTGGGCTTCTTTAAGTTTTGTTTCACGACATGAAATCGCGACACCTTCTCTGCCTTGGCACTCTTTAAGTTTTGTGTCACGATTTCACAACGTCGTGATTTTGTGACACCTTTTGGCCTTAGGCTTCCTTTTTCAATTGCGTCGTAATTTCACGACGTCGTGATTTCATGACATCGTAATTTCACGACGTTTTCTGCGCCTTCGGCTTTGTCTTCCATTTGCATCACGATTTCGCGATGTGTTCATTACTTGCACTTTCTTTTTTCAAAACTGTCGCGATATCGCGACTTTTCAAGACTTTCACTTCAAAACTGTCGTGATATCGCAACGTTCTTAAGACTTGTTTCTTTTAGTTCGAATATGTCGCGATATCGCGACGTTTTCTATAAGCTTTGCTTTCAACCAAAATATGTCACGATATCGCGACGTTTCCATCTATCCATTTCAAAAATAATGTCACGATATCGCGACGTTTCCAAAAATGAAAATGTCGTGATATCGCGACGTTTCCAAAAATGGAAATGTCGCGAAATCGCGACGTTTTCATTACTTAGCAAATTTTCCAAAAATTGTAGGTTGACTCCAATGAATTCATTCATCTGTATTCTGCATTTTTACATATTTAGTGAAAGATTTTCTTTACTCAAAATGATTCTAACATTTAAAAAGTGAATTCTAAATTGAAATCAAAGCCATATGCAAGCCTACTTAGATACTTTGATATATGCAAAACTTGAAGAAGGAGGCAAGCAAAATTTGGAATTAAAACCTGGAAAACATCAAGAGGGTCCCTACTGCAAAATGAAAGCTAAATATTTTCAAAGGATGGAATTTCATTTTTTCAGTGGGGGTGTGTTGCTTCTCAACAAATGGCGATATCTACGGGGAAAATAGTAGCACTATTTTAGAATCCAGGACTCTAGTTTCAAAACAATATAGACCATGTACCATGCTTTGCCACAAATATTCTTCAAAATAATTTAACTACTACCTGATAGTTGTTAAAATTTCCCAAGGACATACTAGGTTGAATCACTTAAGGAAGATTTCTGATGTGCAATTATAAGCGTATAAAACTTTCTTCAAGAATGACTGGGCCTTCGAATGTTGTACTCTGGATTGATCAGCTTTTCTAGATTGTGAAAGGGGAAACCGAGTAGGGCTCTGTTTACTAGTTTAGCCTTTTACAGCCTCGACAGAGTTACTCTTTAGATTTTCACGACCCTGATCCACAACTGTGAGGTGGTATCTACAACTTGGTAAAAGAAAACATCTTCTGAAGCCTTGGCTATCTCTTTCATTACATAACTTCTTCCTTCCTCTTTTTTTTTTTTTGTGGAAAATAAAAGAGTGCCAGTTTTATGTTGCCTTGCTCAACTTTCACCTTCTCTCTCTCTCTTTTGAAATATACCGAAATCTGGAAAGCCTTGCTAAAAACAATTTTTTTTTATTCTTCATCGATCTGGAAACTGCCTCAGCCTGGGTACTGATAGCCTCTATGGATACTCAAATAATTTCACGAATCGGAGTCCCCTCTTACGACCAACTTTTCTTGGATTCCCTGGGAGTTTCTCCAACCAAACAATATAGCAGTTTCTTTATAATTAAAATAATTGTGGCAAGCAAGACACAAAATCCAATTATCTTTCTACTGTTGTTCTGAATAACAAAATAGTTCCACTGTTCAGTTTAAGCAGACTATCTCTTAATTAGAATAAAACAAAATGAACACAGGATTTTGAACTCAGAATAAAAACAATTTTTAAAGGCTGATTCTTTCTTTACTGCCCAGGCAAAACTTAAAAAAAACATAATTTTAAAAGCTAAAAGAAATTTGTACAGACCCCAAAGGATAAAACACAGAACTTTAAAATCAAACAAAATAAAATAAAAACAAACTACTTTGTACAGACCCCAAAGGATAAACAAAATAAAATAAAATAAAACTACTTTGTACAGACCCCAAAGGATAAAACACAGAACTTTAAAATCAAACAAAATAAAATAAAAACAAACTACTTCAAAGCTTATTTACAATATATACACATGTTACAACGTCTTTGTGATTTATTCAATCGATGTATTGGATGGAACAGCTGAGAAATAATGCTTTAGATATTGACCATTAACAGGAAGGTTCAAAAAATTACCCTCCAGGTCCTGTAGAAGAAATGCATTATTACCTAGGGTTTCGGCAATCTGGTATGGCCCTGTCCATAAAGGTTGCAGCTTGGTGTGTTTACCCTTCTTTTCATGGGCTTTGTCCCATAGAAGCACCAGGTCTGCACGATTGAAAGCGCTCACCCTGGCCTTTTCGTCAAGCCAACGCTTGACTGTCTCTTGGTGTCGACTAAAATGCTCCACAGCTTGAAGTCGTCCACCCTGCAAATCAACCAAGTCCAACACACGAGCTTTCGTATCTGCATGATCAAAGTAATGTAAAGCAAATTTTAATCCTGGTACTAATGCTTCATATTCTGCCAAATTATTCGTGCAGGGAAACTGCAAGCGATAAGACATAAAATCGGTTTGATTTTTTGGTCCTTTAAGAACAGCCCCTGTACCATAACCTTGCTCAGACTTAGCTGCATCAATATGAAGCATCCCAACTTCATTATCGTGATCTTGGTGAGCTTTAACCGGTTTCTCCTTTTGAGTAGTTGTCAAATTATAAACCCCGATATAACAACCCTCAACAAGATTAGCAGTCTCATTCTTGGCATTATACTCTGTGATCATGAGTTTATATCTTGGTTCTCTGTTGATTCTTAATTGATTTGCAAAACCATTCCAGGGTAACCACATATGCGAAAAATCAGTAGCCAAATACCCATTCAAGGATTTTGACCAATCCCTGCTCAGAAGCATTCCGTATCCTACAGGAATATCCACCACCTGAATATCAATTCTGTGTTGCGCTCTCGGCTCAGATGCTAGCTGGATGTGTATATTCTGAAGTTCACCTACCACTTTAACCTCAGACTTATCCAATTGGATGACTCTCATCTCGGAGTTCATGGGGGTCAAACCCAACTGTTGACAAATGGCCAAAGGCATAACATTAGCTGAAGCACCCGAATCTACCAGACAGTTGTGTAAGTTTTTCCCAAATATTCGGACAGTCAGTAGAAAAGGCGAAACTTCAGTCTTCTCTTTATACATGGCCACATTTGCATTTGCCATCTTCTTTCCCTTTTCCAAAGGTTTGGTAGTAGGTTCAGAATATGTTTTGATCAGGTTATCCCTCTGTTCTAAAATTTGGGCCAACTCATGAAGAGTGATGTTGGCTTTGATCTTCTTCATGTCCTCCACTATATTATATCCCTTATTGAGTGGAGGGACAAATGCATCTGGTCCTCTCGGATTTCCTCCCTTGGGTGGAGATGGGTTATTGCTTGAAGATGGATCTGGAGGAACACTATGGGAGTTGTCCGGAGGGGTAGATGTAGTGTTGGGCTCCGGATTTCTGTTTTTGAGGTTGTAGTTGTCCCTCCTGTACTGTTGAAAGGCTTGCACTTCATCCATGGGTAGCTCCACAACATTCTCTGATTCTTCTGGGAAAGTGAAAGAATCTAACACCATAGCTGCACTATGTTTGGATGAACTTGGAGCATCCGTAGTTCTTTGATGTTCAGGAGAAATCAACTCACCAGATAAAGCTTCAAAGGCATTACAAAATTCCAAACAATCCAATTCCCCGTGCTGAGAAGTAGCATGTATCCTGCACCAGTTAGGCAAAGCCAAGTCACAAATATTTACATCATGCCCTTTACCTTTATAATCCTTATTGGGTTCGTATGGGGGCCGAGTGAATCTGTTTTGTTGATAAGGAAATCTGTTTGGGTTTTCGTCGGTGGACACTTGCCTTTTGAAAGTCAAAAAGTCATTTGCCAACTTTTGGACTACCCTTGAAACTTCTTCAACTCTTGTGTTATCAGATTCTTTCTCTGGACTCTGTACATTTTCAGCAGGTGTTACAGCCAATGGATTTCTTGATGGTGGAGTTTGATGTACTGGCAACATCATCTGATGTGGTATGGGATTGAAGATAGGGGTACCTTGTGTGACCAAAGGAATTTGATGAGCATTTAAAGGTTGAGGTCCCAACTGTCTTTCCAGAACCAAAGCTTCTTTGTAAGCCTCTGTTAGATTGGTAATAGAGGCATCTCTTTTCAAGAAAACAGAAGTCATTGGATCTAGAGAATTCCTAAAAATTTCTAATGCCAGGTCTGCATTTGGCACATAATAACCGATCAGTATACCATAAGCCTTCTGAAATCTGACATTGTAAGATCTGACAGATTCATTTATTTCTCTTTTAATACCAGAAAACTGCTGATATAATACACTGGGATCTATCACTTCACCAAACTGCGATACAAAAACCTTTTCCAAGTCATTCCAACTGGTAATAGAATCGTTAGTGAGATTTAGAAACCAGTCGTAAGCTCCCTCCTAGAGAGTGAACGGGAACAATCTGCAAGCCACATCTTCATGTTGTACATTTAACAATTTTAGAGCATTCTTGAATGCTACTAGGTGTTCTTCCGCTGTCCTAGTTCCATCATGCTTGTATCTGGGAAGATATCTCTCAAGATTTTTGGGCAGGTCATGGGCTGCACCCGAGATATTTAAGGCAGTGGAACCCAACCAATTTGCCATTACTACTTGATTGACGATGATACTTTCAGTTGTAGTTGGAGTAACTACAAGTGGTGACAAAACTATTTCAGACAAGGACTTGGCCCTTCTGAGGCTGCTTCTTCTGGGAGTTTCTAACTCAGGCACAAGGAGCTCTCCAGCTCTGGAGTGGGACCTTGTTACTCTATAAGTAGAATCCAGCTTTTCACAAGCAACTTACAACCTTACAATCCTTAACAAACTACTGAACTTCAGGCCCTCCTTCTAGCACCAATTTTAAATTTTGGTGTTGAGTTCCCCGTTTTCAGGCAAAAATTAAAACAACAAGTTTTAAAAAGCAAAAAAAGAAAAAAAGATGAAAAGACAAAACACCACCACAAAACAAACAGAAGTTCAGGGCCCTCCTTCTAAGCACCAATTTTAAATGTTGGTTCGACTTTTATACACACCCTGTGAAGAATGAGCATAAAATCCCGATAACACTTATAAGGGATAAATCCCACTCACTTTAGGATCTTGCTGGATATCCAAGGTGTGAGTTACAGAGTTGGGTCGAATGTCTATTCACTCTTTTTCGCTTCTGGAATAGTTTCAAGTGGACTATCTGTTACCTTACAACGGGTTCTGGACTTGTTCAATAATGTTTTTGGAGTTGGTTATCTTTGTGGACAATCAGATTTACAATCGGTTCTTTGATCTAGCTCTTTATGCTTTAGCAGATTTAAATAAAAGACAAATTTAAAGAAAGATAAAAATGGATCATTTCAATCGGTGGAACAGAGAGAGTAGGGTAGGGCAGAAAGAGAAGTTTATCTAACTTAGCTGCAAAACCAAAACTACCAATTTTAGTTATACCGGTTAGCTTCACAATAGAACAAATCAAAGAGGAAAGTGTCCAGCTTTCTAAGATCACCTTCCACTAAGAGCATAAGACAGAGATAACAACAGATCTGAAAGAAAATCATAAACAGAAGGGAAGTCGGTTAAAATTGGTATCTCTCACCAGCAACTCTAGCTCGCACAGTGAGGACAGAGCAATTAGAACAGGCCTGAACCTTAAATCTATAATTTTCCCTAACATACAATAAAGAAAATGAAGCCTAGCAAGCATATCCAATCCTGGTAACACAGATCTACAACATAAATTAAATAAACCTTAATGAAATGAAAACAAAAGAAGATGAACTTATCACAATCTGAAAGAGATTAGGCTCCCTGGCCATGCTATCACAGAAAATGAAACTCACACCAACTCTAAGTCCAGAACAAAGCATTCAAACAAGATTTGCAAGAAATTGCTCCAATAGCTTTTATTTCTAAGTTTTCGCCTCTAGAATTTACATTCAGAAGAAGTATTTATAGACTCAGGACAGACCCTGATCTTTTCAGAAATATCTTCTTCTCAAACCCTAAATCTTATCCTCTAAACCTTACTACCTAGGTTTTACAATATAAGGCCCTTTAAAAATAGAGTTTTGATAAACCCTAACCACTCTGCAAATCTTAGTGCAGTTACTTGCCATAAATGGAGAAGGCATGATCTGATATTATTCTCATCCATCTCTAACTGCAAGTAAATATCTTCATTTTTGGGTATATTCCAAAATATCTTCATCTTTTGGTGCATCTTCCGAGAGCGTCTCATTAATTCCTCAGAGAAATTTGGATGAGTCACTGGTTTCTCTGACATTTTATCTTCGTAGAGCCGCTTCTGAGTTGAAATTCTCTGCACGCCATTACTTTCACCATAAATTCTCCTATTAAATGCGTCCATCGGCAAATTTCGATAACTGTGTGTAGATATTTTCATTTTTCGATCAATTGTCGACATATTCCATTAAATGGGCAGATGCTTAGTCACCGTAAAGTCTCTTTGCGGCCAGATCTATAAAATCTGGATGGACCAAAAATTCTCGGCATCTCACATTTCCATCTGACGGCCTTCATTTAATCCATGCTTATTTTGTCTTTTTCGCCATTACTTCCGCTAGTATGCAATTGCCAGATGGCTTTCTGCAAAAGACAAACAAGGATTAGTATTTTAATATTATTAAATTAAAACCCTAATGTTCATTATATGTCGGCTTTATTTATTTTGACACGTGTCACGAAATCATGACATTTTCTTCACCTTGCCTCTGTTTCAACTTTCTACCGCAAAACCGCGACATTCCCCCGACTTGGCACTCTTTAAGTTTTGTGTCACGATTTCGCGACGTCCAATCTCACCTTCTCTCCTTCCCTTTTTTTGTCATGATCGTCACATCATATTCTCTCCATTCACCTTCTCTCCTTGCTTCTTTTTTCGATACGCATCCATCACTCATCTGACACTTCTTGCCTTGGCCTTTTTTTGTAATGACGTCCGATTTCCGACTCCTATGCACCTTCTCCTTGCCTTTTTTGATGTCACGATTTCACGACGTCACAATTTCTCACCTTCCTTAGCTTTTCCGTCCACGTCACATACTTCCTTACTTTCATCCACACTTTCTTTCGAAAACATGTCATGATATCGTGACATTTCCATCACTTGCACTTTCTTTCAAAACTATCACGATATCGCGACTTTTCAACTTCCTTTCAAACTGTCGCGATATCGCGACATTTCAACTTGTTCTTTTACCAAATATGTCACGATATCCTGACGTTTTCTACACTTCTTTCAACCAAATATGTCGCGAAATCATGACGTTTCCAAAAATGAAAATGTCGCGATATCGCGACGTTTCCAAAATGGAAATGTCGCGAAATCGCGACGTTTTCATTACTTAGCAAATTTTCCAAAAATTGTAGGTTGACTCCAATGAATTCATTCATCTGTATTCTGCATTTTTACATATTTAGTGAAAGATTTTCTTTACTCAGAAATGATTCTAACATTTAAAAAATGAATTCTAAAATGAAATCAAAGCCACATGCAAGCCTACTTAGATACTTTGATATATGCAAAACTTGAAGAAGAAGGAGGCAAGCAAAATTTGGAATTAAAACCTAGAAAAACATCAAGAGGGTCCCTACTGCAAAATGAAAGCTAAATATTTTCAAAGGATGGAATTTCATTTTTTCAGTGGGGGTGTGTTGCTTCTCAACAAATGGCGATATCTACGGGGAAAATAGTAGCACTATTTTAGAATCCAGGACTCTAGTTTCAAAACAATATAGACCATGTACCATGCTTTGCCACAAATATTCTTCAAAATAATTTAACTACTACCTGATAGTTGTTAAAATTTCCCAAGGACATACTAGGTTGAATCACTTAAGGAAGATTTTTGATGTGCAATTATAAGCGTATAAAACTTTCTTCAAGAATGACTGGGCCTTCGAATGTTGTACTCTGGATTGATCAGCTTTTCTAGATTGTGAAAGGGGAAACCGAGTAGGGCTCTGTTTACTAGTTTAGCCTTTTACAGCCTCGACAGAGTTACTCTTTAGATTTTCACGACCCTGATCCACAACTGTGAGGTGGTATCTACAACTTGGTAAAAGAAAACATCTTCTGAAGCCTTGGCTATCTCTTTCATTACATAACTTCTTCCTTTTTTCTTTTTTTTTTTGTGGGAAATAAAAGAGTGCCAGTTTTATGTTGTCTTGCTCAACTTTCACCTTCTCTCTCTCTCTTTTGAAATATACCAAAATCTGGAAAGCCTTGCTAAAAAAACAATTTTTTTTTTATTCTTCATCGATCTGGAAACTGCTTCAGCCTAGCCTCTATGGATACTCAAATAATTTCACGAATCAGAGTCCCCTCTTACGACCAACTTTTCTTGGATTCCCTGGGAGTTTCTCCAACCAAACAGTATAGCAGTTTCTTTATAATTAAAATAATTGTGGCAAGCAAGACACAAAATCCAATTATCTTTCTACTGTTGTTCTGAATAACAAAATAGTTCCACTATTCAATTTAAGCAGACTATCTCTTAATTAGAATAAAACAAAATGAACACGGGATTTTGAACTCAGAATAAAAACAATTTTTAAAGGTTGATTCTTTCTTTACTGCCCAGGCAAAACTTAAAAAAAATAGAATTTTAAAAGCTAAAGAAATTTGTACAGACCTCAAAGGATAAAACACAGAACTTTAAAATCAAACAAAATAAAATAAAAACAAACTACTTTGTACAGACCCCAAAGGATAAACAAAATAAAATAAAATAAAACTACTTTGTACAGACCCCAAAGGATAAAACACAGAACTTTAAAATCAAACAAAATAAAATAAAAACAAACTACTTCAAAGCTTATTTACAATATATACACATGTTACAACGTCTTTGTGATTTATTCAATCGATGTATTGGATGGAACAGCTGAGAAATAATGCTTTAGATATTGACCATTAACAGGAAGGTTCAAAAAATTACCCTCCAGGTCCTGTAGAAGAAATGCATTATTACCTAGGATCTCGGCAATCTGGTATGGCCCTATCCATAAAGGTTGCAGCTCTGTGTGTTTACCTTTCTTTTCTTGGGCTTTGTCCCATAGAAGCACCAGGTCTGCACGATTGAAAGCACTCACCCTGGCCTTTTCGTCAAGCCAGCGCTTGACTGTCTCTTGGTGTCGACTAAAATGCTCCACAGCTTGAAGTCGTCCACCCTGCAAATCAACCAAGTCCAACACACGAGCTTTCGTATCCGCATGATCAAAGTAATGTAAAGCAAATTTTAATCCTGGTACTAATGCTTCATATTCTGCCAAGTTATTAGTGCAGGGAAACTGCAAGCGATAAGACATAAAATCGGTTTGATTTTTTGGTCCTTTAAGAACAGCCCCTGTACCATAACCTTGCTCAGATTTAGCTCCATCAATATGAAGCATCCCAACTTCATTATCGTGATCTTGGTGAGCTTTAACCGGTTTCTCCTTTTGAGTAGTTGTCAAATTATAAACCCCGATATAATAGCCCTCAGCAAGATTAACAGTCTCATTCTTGGCATTATACTCTGTGATCATGAGTTTATATCTTGGTTCTCTGTTGATTCTTAATTGATTTGCAAAACCATTCCAGGGTAACCACATATGCGAGAAATCAGTAGCCAAATACCCATTCAAGGATTTTGACCAATCCCCTGCTCAGAAGCATTCCGTATCCTACAGGAATATCCACCACCTGAATATCAATTCTGTGTTGCGCTCTCGGCTCAGATGCTAGCTGGATATGTATATTCTGAAGTTCACCTACCACTTTAACCTCAAACTTATCCAATTGGATGACTCTCATCTCGGAGTTCATGGGGGTCAAACCCAACTGCTGACAGATGCCCAGAGGCATGACATTAGCTGAAGCACCCGAATCTACCAGACAGTTGTGTAAGTTTTTCCCAAATATTTGGACGAGTCAGTAGAAAAGGCGGAACTTCAGTCTTCTCTTTATACATGGCCACATTTGCATTTGCCATCTTCTTTCCCTTTTCCAAAGGTTTGGTAGTAGGTTCAGAATATGTTTTGATCAGAGTTATCCCTTTGTTCTAAAATTTGGGCCAACTCATGAAGAGTGATGTTGGCTTTGATCTTCTTCATGTCCTCCACTATATTATATCCCTTATTGAGTGGAGGGACAAATGCATCTGGTCCTCTCGGATTTCCTCCCTTGGGTGGGGATGGGTTATTGCTTGAAGATGGATCTGGAGGAACACTGTGGGAGTTGTCCGGAGGGGTAGATGTAGTGTTGGGCTCTGGATTTCTATTTTTGAGGTTGTAGTTGTCCCTCCTGTACTATTGAAAGGCTTGCACTTCATCCATGGGTAGCTCCACAACATTCTCTGATTCTTCTAGGAAAGTGAAAGAATCTAACACCATAGCTGCACTATGTTTGGATGAACTTGGAGCATCCGTAGTTCTTTGATGTTCAGGAGAAACCAACTCACCAGATAGAGCTTCAAAGGCATTACAAAACTCCAAACAATCCAATTCCCCATGCTGAGAAGTGGCATGTATCCTGCACCTAGTTAGGCAAAGCCAAGTCACAAATATTTACATCATGCCCTTTACCTTTATAATCCTTATTGGGTTCGTATGGGGGCCGAGTGAATCTGTTTTGTTGATAAGGAAATCTGTTTGGGTTTTCGTCGGTGGACACTTGCCTTTTGAAAGTCAAAAAGTCATTTGCCAACTTTTGGACTACCCTTGAAACTTCTTCAACTCTTGTGTTATCAGATTCTTTCTCCGGACTCTGTACATTTTCAGCAGGTGTTACAGCCAATGGATTTCCTGATGGTGGAGTTTGATGTATTGGCAACATCATCTGATGTGGTATGGGATTGAAGATAGGGGTACCTTGTGTGACCAAAGGAATTTGATGAGCATTTAAAGGTTGAGGTCCCAATTGTCTTTCCAGAACCAAAGCTTCTTTGTAAGCCTCTATTAGATTGGTAATAGAGGCATCTCTTTTCAAGAAAACAGAAGTCATTGGATCTAGAGAATTCCTAAAAATTTCTAATGCCAAGTCTGCATTTGGCACATAATAACTAGTCAGTCTACCATAAGCCTTCTGAAATCTGACATTGTAAGATCTGATAGATTCATTTATTTCTCTTTTAATACCAGAAAATTGCTGATATAATACACTGGGATCTATTACTTCACCAAACTATGATACAAAAACCTTTTCCAAGTCATTCCAACTGGTAATAGAATCGTTAGTGAGATTTAGAAACCAGTCGTAAGCTCCCTCCTGGAGAGTGAACGGGAACAATCTGCAAGCCACATCTTCATGTTGTACATTTAACAATTTTAGAGCATTCTTGAATGCTACTAGGTGTTCTTCCGCTGTCCTAGTTCCATCATGCTTGTATCTGGGAAGATATCTCTCAGGATTTCTAGGCAGGTCATGGGCTGCACCCGAGATATTTAAGGCAGTGGAACCCAACCAGTTTGCCATTACTACTTGATTGACGATGATACTTTCAGTTGTAGTTGGAGTAACTACAAGTGGTGACAAAACTATTTCGGACAAGGACTTGGCCCTTCCGAGGCTGCTTCTTCTGGGGGTTTCTAACTCGGGCACAAGGAGCTCTCCAGCTCTAGAGTGGGACCTTGTTACTCTGTAAGTAGAATCCAGACTTTTCACAAGCAACTTACAACCTTACAATCCTTAACAAACTACTGAACTTCATCCCTCCTTCTAGCGCCAATTTTAAATGTTGGTGTTGAGTTTTCCCTGTTTAGGCAAAAAACTACAAGTTTTAAAAGGTAAAGAGGAGGAAAAGGTACAAAAAAAACACAAGCACACTAATATAAAGGAAGTTCCCCCCTCTCCCTCTAGCACCAATTTTAAATGTTGGTTCGACTTTTATACACACCCTGTGAAGAATGAGCATAAAAACCTGATAACACTTATAAGGGATAAATCCCACTCACTTTAGGATCTTGTTGGATATCCAAGGTGTGAGTTACAGAGTTGGGTCGAATGTCTATTCACTCTTTTTCGCTTCTGGAATAGTTTCAAGTGGACTGTCTGTTACCTTACAACGGGCTCTGGACTTTAGTTCAAGTAATGTTTTTGGAGTTGGTTATCTTTGTGGACAATCGGATTTACAATCGGTTCTTTGATCTAGCTCTTTATGTTTTAGCAGATTTAAATAAAAGACAAATTCTAAAAAAAGATAAAAATGGATCATTTCAATCGGTGGAACAGAGAGAGTAGGGTAGGGCAGAAAGAGAAGTTTATCTAACTTAGCTGCAAAACCAAAACTACCAATTTTAGTTATACCGGTTAGCTTCACAATAGAACAAATCAAAGAGGAAAGTGTCCAGCTTTCTAAGATCACCTTCCACTAAGAGCATAAGACGAGAGATGAACAGATCTGAAAGAAAATCACAAACAGAAGGGAAGTCGGTTAAAATTGGTATCTCTCACCAGCGGCCTAGCTCGCACAGTGAGGACAGAGCAATTAGAACAGGCCTGAACCTTAAATCTATAATTTTCCCTAACATACAATAAAGAAAATGAAGCCTAGCAGCATATCCAATCCTGGTAACACAGATCTACAACATAAATTAAATAAACCTTAATGAAACGAAAACAAAAGAAGATGAACTTATCACAATCTGAAAGAGATTAGGCTCCTGGCCATGCTATCACAGAAAATGAAACTACACCAACTCTAGGTCCAGAACAAAGCATTCAAACAAGATTTGCAGGAAATTGCTCCAATAGCTTTTATTTCTAAGTTTTCGCCTCCTGAATTTACATTCAGAAGAAGTATTTATAGACTCAGGACAGACCCTGATATTTTCAGAAATATCTTCTTCTCAAACCCTAAATCTTATCCTCTTAACCTTACTACCCAGGTTTTACAATATAAGGCCCTTTAAAAATAGAGTTTTTTATAAACCCTAACCACTCTGCAAATCTTAGTGCAGTTACTTGCCATAAATGGAGAAGGCATGATCTGATATTATTCTCATCCATCTGTAACTGCAAGTAAATATCTTCATTTTTTGGCCGGTCATCGATATATTCCATAAATGGGCACTGCGTAAGTAAATATCTTCATCTTTTTGGTGCACTTGCCGGGAGCGTCTCATTAATTCCTCAGAGAAATTTCGGATGAGTCACTGGTTTCTCTGACATTTTATCTTCGCAGAGCCGCTTCTGAGTTGAAATTCTCTGCACGCCATTACTTTCACCATAAATTCTCCTGTTAAATGCGTCCATCGGCAAATTTCGGTAACTATGTGTAGATATTTTCATTTTTCGGTCAATTGCCGACATATTCCATTAAATGGGCAGCTGCTTAGTCATCGTAAAGTCTCTTTGCGGCCAGATCTGTAAAATCTGGATGGACCAAAAATTCTTGGCATCTCACATTTCCATCTGACGGCCTTCATTTGATCCGTGCTTATTTTGTCCTTTTTCGCCATTACTTTCGCTAGTATGCAACTGCCAGCTTGCTTTCTGCAAAAGACAAGCAAGGATTAGTATTTTAATATTATTAAATTAAAACCCTAATGTTCATTATATGTCGGCTTTATTTTTTTGACACGTGTCGCGAAATCGTGACATTTTTCTTCACCTTGCCTCTGTTTCAACTTTCTGTCGCAAAACCGCGACATGTCGCGAAATCGTGATATTCCCCCGAATTGGCACTCTTTAAGTTTTGTGTCACGATTTTACGACGTCGCGATTTCACGACACCTTCTGTGTCTTGGCACTCTTTAAGTTTTGTGTCACGATTTCACGACACCTTCTCTGCCTTGGGCTTCTTTAAGTTTTGTGTCACGATTTTGTGACGTCGCAATTTCGCGACACCTTCTCTGCCTTGGCACTCTTTAAGTTTTGTGTCGTGATTTCATGATGTCACAATTTCGCAACACCTTCTGGCCTTAGGCTTCCTTTTTCAATTACGTCACGATTTTGCGACGTCACAATTTCGCGACGTCGTGATTTCATGACATTTTCTGTGCCTTCGGCTTTGTCTTCCATTTGTGTCGTGATTTTGTTGAGCAAGGTGCAGCAAAAGAATTGCAAAAGTATTGTCATTGTTGTCAACACAGACAGATTGATGCAGTTGATGCAGTTCAGAGGTCAGTCAGATCAAGTGCAGTGAATTTCAAGGAAAACAGAGGTGACCCAGATTCAAAAATTGGCAAAAAAAGACAAGGAAGAAAACTGTCGCGATATCGCGACATGTTTTCTATCGCGATATCGCGACAAAACAGAGGAGAGAGAAAATGCAAGAAAAATTGTCGCGATTTCGCGACATTGCCGAGGAGAGAGAAAATGCAAGAAAAATTGTCGCGATTTCGCGACATTGCCGAGGAGAGAGAAAATGCAAGAAAAATTGTCGCGATTTCGCGACATGGCCAGAGAGAGAGAAGGCACAAAGCAAACTGTCGCGATTTCATGACATGTTGGCAGAGAAGGAAGCAAGGTGAAAAGATGTCGCGATTTCATGACATAAATGGAGGAAAGGAGCTTGCAACGAAAGGTGTAGCGATTTCGCTACAAATCGGAAGTGCAGAAAACAAAGGTGTAGCGATTTCGCTGCATGTTAAAATGAATGGCAACAAAGGTGTAGCGATTTCGCTACAAGTGAAAAGGCACAAACAAGAAGGTGTAGCGATTTTGCTGCATGACAAAATGTATGGAAACAAAGGTGTAGCGATTTCGCTACCAGTCAAAACTGCAAAACTCAAAGATGTAGCAAGTCGAAAGCGCAAGGTAACAAAGTTGGAGCAATTGTCTTGTTTTCGGATGCTGGCAAGAAGAGTTGTACGGAAGTGAAAAACGTCGCGATTTCGTGACATGTTCCATTTTCGCGGTTGCTGGCAAAGAAGAGTGTACGGAAGCAGAGAACGTCGCGATTTCGTGACATGTTCCATTTTCGCGATTGCTGGCAAAGAAGAGTGTACGGAAGCAGAAAGCGTCGTGATTTCGCGACAAAGCTGAGGATGACGTCAGCAAAATTGAAAATGTCACGATTTCACGACAGAGTGCGAGGAAAGCTGCTGGAAGCCGGAAGCGTCGTGATTTCGTGACAAGAATGATGATGACGTCAGCAAAAGCTGAAAGTGTCACGATTTCGCGACAAGGTGCAAGGAAAGCTGCTGGAAGCTGGAAACGTCGCGATTTCGCGACAACATCAAGGGTGACGTCAGCAAAAGTTCGAAGTGTCACGATTTCGCGACATGAACAGAGGGAAAGCTTTCAAAAGCCAAAATGGTCGCGATTTCATGACAGCAAGGGCATGAAGGCGTACGGCTACAAAAAGTGTCGCGATATCGCGACAAGTTAGTATTTCGCAGTCAACAACACAGAAAAGGTCAACTGGGCAGAAATGTCACGATTTCGCGACAGGTAACAGTTGGGCGGGTAAAAGCCAAAAAAGCATGCAAGGTGACACGTGTCAGAAAAAGCAGACAGGAAAATCATGCAGCCAGTTACGTAAAAAGTAACTGATGTCAGATCTGCAGTTACAGATTGACAAGTGTTAGTCATGCACTAGAACAGCTGTATATGCACGACTGGAAAAGCATTCGAAGAATCAAATATGAAGGATCGGAAAAGCTTTCTAAAAGACATTTTTGCAGCATTCAAAAAGCCAAATTTGTAGGGTTTCGAACAGTATTGTAGGGTTTCGAACAGTCGTATTGCTTGGAATCGAACAGCCGTATTGAATGGATTCGAACAGCCAAATATGTAGAATAGAAAAAGTATTCGAATGGTCGTATTTGATGTATTCGAACAATCGCTTATTGGGAAGAGAAAAAGAATTCGAACAGCTCGAGAATGTCATCCGACTGTATGCAGGATTGAAACGCTATAGAAGTCAAAGAGTCCCGATGAGAAAAGGAAGGTTATAAAAGAACAGTCGTACAGAGAATAAAGTTGCTGCTGTTAGAGGGAAATTGCTGTGAAAAGAGGGTTAGAAGAGAGCCAAGAGAGAAATTAGCAGAGCCGTGAGAGTGTGTAGAGTTGGTTTAATTGCAGACCAGTCAGGGTCGTGTAAGAAGTGAAGACATTTTTATGTCATTTTAAATTGCTCAGAATTGCAGTCCAAGTTGGTGCTTGGTACTAGGGGTTGGTGCTCCTATCTGTTGCAGCAGAAAACTAAGGGGTTGGTGCTCCTTCCAGTAGATGGCTGGTAAAGTGTTTGTAAAATTGGAATTTTGCAAAGACTGGATTTGGATTGGAGTCCAAGCAGTCATTTTTGAGGAGTAGCCAAATTGGTGAACCTCGGTATATTGAGTGTTGTGGTGTGCCCTATTGATCAATTTGCTTTTCTGGTTTTCAAGTTCTCTTTGCTTCATTTTAAATGTTGTAGATTTGAATATTAATAGTTACACTGATTCACCCCCCCTCTCAGTGTCATTGTGTGAATATCAATTGGTATCAGAGCCAGGTTCCTTGTTCAAGCTTAATCAGCTAAGGAGATCTTGGAAGAAACAATGGCAGGCGGTGAAGGATTCTCATCCAACAAAGCTCCCTTATTTGATGGAACAAATTACACTTTCCGGAAACTCGGGATGCAAACATATCCGAGTGCATTGGGATATGATATTTGGGATTCCGTAAATAGTGGATACACGAGCACCCACTACTCCTCCAACAGATACTCGTTGAGAAGAAAAAATTTGAGAACAACTCCAAAGCTAAGAATGCCATAATGTGTGGGCTTGTTGACAGTGAACTGATAAGAGTCATGAGCTGTAAATCAGCAAAAGACATGTGGGATAAACTGAAAAGCATCCATGAAGGAGACAACAAGATCAAGGAAGCCAAGCTGCAAACTCATCGAGCATAGTTCGAAGCACTCGCAAATGAATGAAGATGAGAACATAGAGGCTTATATGTTTGAGAGTCAACGAAATCATTAATGCAATCAGAGGACTCGGTGAAGAAATTGATGATGCGATTGTTGTGAAAAAGGTTCTCAGAACATTGCACAAAAGATTTAACTCCAAAGTTTCTGCAATAGAAGAGGCAAAAGATCTAAACAACTTCAGCTTGGATGAGATGCATGGTTCCATGACAGCATATGAAATGAGAATAGGACAAACCAAGTCTATAGACAGAGAAGCGACTTTTAAAGCACACAAGAATATAAAAGCTGAACATGAATATGAGGATGAAGAGACACTGGATGAAACAGAAGCTAATTTTGTTCGAAAACTCACAAAGGGAAAAGGAAAATATAGAGGAAAGCTACCTTTTAAGTGCTTCAATTGTGGAGGAGTCGGTCATTTTGCAGCCAAATGTCCAATGCAGGAGAAAACCAAAAATGGTGAAGGCTCACACCAAGAAAAAGGTGACTAGGAAGAAGAAACAAAATTTTAGAAAGAACAACTTCAAGAAGAAAAGCTTCATATCCAAGAATGTCGAGCACTTCTGAAGAAAGCTCGGATGAGGATTCCGAAGAAGAAAAAGGTGAAGCTCTGTTCATGGCACTTGAAGAGGAAAGAACAGAAGAAAATCGGGAAGGTGATGAAAACTTTAAAGATGAGGCTGAAGTTTATCCGGAAGGAGAATTGGTTGCTTGCACTTGAAGAGTTGAGTGTTGAAAGGAAAAAGAACAAAAAGTTTTCAAGAAAACTAGAAGATGCCACCGACATAATAAACAGTTTAAAAATACGGACAGAGGAATTCAAGAAAATGTCCGAAGTTCTTGATGAACAATTAAGCTGTAAAGACAGTTGAATGCAGAAAGCTAGAGGAAGACATGGTTAAGTTAAAAATGCAGTTAGAGGAGATGAATAGAAAATTGAACTATTTTCATAAGTTTGAAGAAAGTATTGTAAAGCTGGATAAAATGTTAAATAACCAAAGGCCTTCCGGCATCAAATTTGGTTTAGGCTTCGATGAAGGAGAATCATCAAAGGGTTCAAAGGCCTTGAATGTAGAACCCATAAAGAAAGAAGAAAAGATCAGGGTTGACCTAGAAAAAACAAATCATGCCCAAGAAAGCAATAATGCCGGACTCAAGAAGAGTCTCGACAAAGATGGCTTCACAAAAGTCACACATCCAAGAAGGAGAAGATTTATGGCTCCTACTTCAAACTGGAAAAGACCGGCACCCAGGTTTAATCATTCCTTTTCTGGTTATTGTTTTAAATGCAATGCTTATGGCCATAAGATTTCAGATTGCAGGCATAATGTATCTCAAAGGAATTTCACAAGCAGAAATGTTTTTTCTCCTTTAATGAATTATGCAGTTGAATGTTATAATTGTCATAATTTTGGACATATTGCTAGAAACTGTAGAAGCACTTTTGCAGCAAATAATTATCAGGGTAGAAAATCTCAACCAAGTGAGTTGAAACAAAACAAGAAATTTCTTGAAAAACAAGCACATGCTAATGAGAAGACAAAGGCAAAACAAGTAGCCAAATCTGTCATCAAACCAGAATGGAAAGAAAAGGAATCTTTGATTGTTCAGACTGCCTTTAAAGCTCAGAACAAATCTGCACCTTGGATACTTGACAGTGGTTGTTCCAGTCACATGACAGGTGACAAGCAGAAATTTGAGAATTTGCAGAATTATGAAGGTGGTTCTGTGAAATTTGGAAATAATGATGGAGCAAAGATTGTTGGAAAGGGATCAGTCAAGATCGGTGATGGCAATATAAAATCAAAAGAAGTCTTGTTTGTGATTGGTCCGAAGCATAACTTGTCGAGTGTAAGTCAAATACGTGACGAGAGGTCATGATGTAATCTTCAAGAAGGAGGGTTGTGAAGTAAGAAAGACAAAAAATGGAAAGTTAATAGCCACTGGACTGAGAACTTTTGGAAATCTGTATACACTTTCGGAGACTTCAGAAGGAGCTTGCTTGGTTGGTCAGGAAGAAGAAAACTGGTTGTGGCACAAGAGACTCGGTCACATAAGCTTTGATAATCTGGTAAAAATCAGCTCAAAAGGGGCAATAAGAGACATACCAACTATTGGTAAACCTTCAAACAGTATTTGTGAGTCATGCCAAAAGGGAAAACAAACCAGAGCCACTTTCAAAGCAAAAGAATATTTCACGAGCAAGCCATTAGAACTAATTCACACTGATTTATGTGGACCCATGAGAACTGAAAGCATAAATGGACACAAATATTTTATGCTGTGTATAGATGACTACTCAAGAATGACATGGGTACTATTTTTGAAACTTAAATCAGAAGCCTTTGAGATGTTTAAAACCTTCAAAAATCTTGTTGAGAATCAATCGGGAAAAAGAATTAAATGCCTAAGATCAGACGAGAGGAGGAGAGTTTATTTCGGAAGAATTTGCAGAATACTGTCAAAAATATGGGATAAGAAGACAGTTTTCAGCAGCTAGAACACCTCAGTAGAATGGTGTTGTAGAAAGGAAGAATAGGACAGTGCAGGAAATGGCACGGACAATGCTGGTTGAGAACAAAATAGCTGACAAATTTTGGAAAGAGGCAGTACATACTGCAGTTTACATTCAAAACAGGTGCATGCTAAGACCACATGAAAGCAAAACACCTTATGAGCTGTGGTTTGGCAGAAAGGCAACAACAAGACATTTCAAAGTATTTGGCAGCAAGTGCTACATCAAACGGACTGAAGATAATCTCGATAAATTTGAAAATAGAGCTGATGAAGGTATCTTTCTTGGTTACTCAACAAAAAGCAAAGCCTACACATGTTACAACAAAAGGCTAAAGAAAATTGTTGAGAGTGTTGATGTGAAAGTTGATGAAGGTAGAGAACAAGAAATTACTTATCAAGAAAACTACCCCATCTATGAAGAAGTCATTGAAGGTGATGATGAAAAGGAAACAGATAAGAATCAAAAAATTGATCCAGATGGTGTAAAAACTGAATCAGAAGAAGAAGAAAATAGGAAATTTAAAACAGGCAACTGGCAGAAAAATCATCCAAGTGAACAGATTATTGGGGATCCCAAAGATGGTATTCAGACAAGAAGAGCAGACGGTGCGGAACTATTCTCTGTTATCTAGCATTGAACCTAAAAATGTTGCTTGAAGCAAGCAACGATGAAAGTTGGTTGAAGGCAATTAATGAAGAACTAGATCAGATTGAGAAAAACAATACATGGGAATTAGTACCTAGACCAACAAATAAAAACATAATTGGCACTAAATGGGTTTTTCGAAATAAATTAAATGAAGATGGACGAGGTTGTCGGAAATAAGGCAAGATTGGTGCAGTAAAGGCTATGCTCGGGTTGAAGGCATTGATTTTGAGGAAACTTTTGCACCGGTAGCCGGACTAGAGGCAATCGGAATGTTTCCGGCATTAGCAGTTCATAAAAACTTCAAAGTATATCAAATGGATGTAAAATCAGCATTTTTGAATGGAAAACTGGAAGAAGAGGTTTACATTGAACAGCCAGATGGCTTCCAACTTGGTGACAACCCAGATTTTGTTTGCAGGTTAAAGAAAGCATTATATGGTTTGAAACAGGCACCCAGAGCATGGTATGCAAGGCTGGATAACTATCTAATTAAACAAGGGTTCAAGAAAGGTTTGGTGGACAACAACTTATATGTCAAAACAGAGAAGGGCCATCTTATTGTTCTTGTTGTTTATGTAGATGATATAATATTTGGCAGTAGCATGGATGAATATTGCAAAGACATATCAACTAAAATGAAGAAAGAATTTGAGATGTCTATGATTGGTGAACTTTCTTATTTCCTAGGACTTCAGGTCAATCAAAATGAAAAAGGCATTTTTATTTCTCAAGTTAAATATGTAAAAGAAATGCTGAAAAAGTTCACAATGGAAGACAGTAAACCAGTTAGCACTCCCATGACAACAGGCTGCAAGTTGAGCAAGGATGACAAATCTCCAGATGTAGATCAAACAATGTACGGGTCTATGATTGGAAGCCTCGTTGTATTTAACGACCACTAGACCGAGATATATTACAAGCGGTATGCATGGTTGCAAGATTTCGAGGCCGGTCCCAAAGAAACTCATGTAACAAGTTGTAAAGAGGATCTTCGAGATATCTCAAGGGCACTATGGATTATGGGTTGTGGTACCCAAAAGGTAAAGATTTCACTTTGATTGCATATTCGATGCAGATTGGGCGGGATGTATTGATGACGAAAGAGCACAAGTGGAGGAGCATTTTATCTTGGAGACAGGTTGGTAGCATGGCACAACAAGAAACAAGAATCGGTATCTCTATCCACTACGGAGGCGAGAATACATTGCGGCAACAACATGCTGTACTCGGATATTATGGATGAGACAAACGTTGAAAGATCTTGGTATTCATTTCAAAGAGCCAATTTCAATTAAATGTGATAACACTAGTGCTATCAACATATCCAAGAATCCGAGTAATGCATTCAAGAACCAAACATATTGCAATCCGATATCATTTCTTGAAGGATAAAGTTGCGAGAAGGAGAGGTCAAATTGGATTTTGTTCCAACTACAGAGCAAGTAGCTGATATATTCACAAAACCTTTGCCAAAGGAAGTATTTGAATACCTTCGGAAGAAGTTGGGAGTAGTCACACCACCCAAGCACTGACTAGCTATGGGAAACACATTCTCAGGGGGAGCATTCAAACTTTTTAAGCCTGAGAATGTTGTGCATAGACTCAGGGGGAGTCTGCAGCAGCCCTTTGGTATTATTGGCAAAGGGGGAGAAGAAATTGAGCAAGGTTGCAGTGTGTTGCCAACAATTCCAAAGGGGGAGATTGTTGAGCAAGGTGCAGCAAAAGAATTGCAAAAGTATTGTCATTGTTGTCAACACAGATAGATTGATGCAGTTGATGCAGTTCAGAGGTCAGTCAGATCAAGTGCAATGAATTTCAAGGAAAACGAGAGGTGACCCAGATTCAAAAATTGGGAGAAAAAGACAAGGAAGAAAACTATCGCGATATCGCGACAAAACAGAGGAGAGAGAAAATGCAAGAAAAATTGTCGCGATTTCGCGACATTGCCGAGGAGAGAGAAAATGCAAGAAAAATTGTCGCGATTTCGCGACATTGCCGAGGAGAGAGAAAATGCAAGAAAAATTGTCGCGATTTCGCGACATTGCCGAGGAGAGAAAATGCAAGAAAAATTGTCGCGATTTCACGACATTGCCGAGGAGAGAGAAAATGCAAGAAAAATTGTCGCGATTTCGCGACATTGCCGAGGAGAGAGAAAATGCAAGAAAAATTGTCACGATTTCACGACATGGCCGGAGAGAGAGAAGGCGCAAAGCAAACTGTCGCGATTTCACGACATGTTGGCAGAGAAGGAAGCAAGGTGAAAAGATGTCACGATTTCATGACATAAATGGAGGAAAGGAGCTTGCAACGAAAGGTGTAGCGATTTCGCTGCATGTTAAAATGAATGGCAACAAAGGTGTAGCGATTTCGCTACAAGTGAAAAGGCACAAACAAGAAGGTGTAGCGATTTCGTTGCATGACAAAATGTATGGAAACAAAGGTGTAGCGATTTCGCTACCAGTCAAAATTGCAAAACTCAAAGATGTAGCAAGTCGAAAGCGCAAGGTAACAAAGTTGTAGCGATTGTCTCATTTTCGCATGTTGGCAAGAAGAGTTGTACGAAAGTGAAAAACGTCACGATTTCGTGACATGTTCCATTTTTGCGGTTGTTGGCAAAGAAGAGTGTACGGAAGCAGAGAACGTCGCGATTTCGTGACATGTTCCATTTTCGCGGTTGCTGGCAAAGAAGAGTGTACGGAAGCAGAAAGCGTCGCGATTTCGCGACAAAGCTGAGGATGACGTCAACAAAATTGAAAATGTCGCGATTTCACGACAGGATGCGAGGAAAGCTGCTGGAAGCCGAAAGCGTCGTGATTTCGCGACAAGAATGATGATGACGTCAGCAAAAACTGAAAGTGTCACGATTTCGTGATAGGGTGCAAGGAAAGCTGCTGGAAGCTGGAAACGTCACGATTTCGCGACAACATCAAGGGTGACGTCAGCAAAAGTTCGAAGTGTCGCGATTTCACGACATGAACAGAGGGAAAGCTTTCAAAAGCCAAAATGGTCGCGATTTCGCGACAGTAAGGGCATGAAGGCGTACGGCTACAAAAAGTGTCGCGATATCGCGACAAGTTAGTATTTCGTAGTCAACAACACAGAAAAGGTCAACTGGGCAGAAATGTCACGATTTCGTGACAGGTAACAGTTGGGCGGGTAAAAGCCAAAAAAGCATGCAAGGTGACACGTGTCAGAAAAAGCAGACAGGAAAATCATGCGACCAGTTACGTAAAAAGTAATCGATGTCAGATCTACAGTTCTAGATTGACAAGTGTTAGTCATGCACTAGAACAGCTGTATATGCACGACTGGAAAAGCATTCGAAGAATCAAATATGAAGGATCGGAAAAGCTTTCTAAAAGACATTTTTGCAGCATTCGAAAAGCCGAATTTGTAGGGTTTCGAACAGCCGTATTGCAGGGTTTCGAACAGTCGTATTGCTTGGAATCGAACAGCCGTATTGAATGGATTCGAACAGCCAAATATGCAGAATAGAAAAAGTATTCGAATGGTCGTATTTGATGTATTCGAACAGCCGCTTATTGGGAAGAGAAAAAGAATTCGAACAGCTCGAGAATGTCATCCGACTGTATGCAGGATTGAAACGCTATAGAAGTCAAAGAGTCCCGATGAGAAAAGGAAGGTTATAAAAGAACAGTCGTACAGAGAATAAAGTTGCTGCTGTTAGAGGGAAATTGCTGTGAAAAGAGGGTTAGAAGAGAGCCAAGAGAGAAATTAGCGAGCCGTGAGAGTGTGTAGAGTTGGTTTAATTGCGGACCGATCGGGGTCGTGTAAGAAGTGAAGACATTTTTATGTCATTTTAAATTGCTCGAATTGCAGTCCAAGTTGGTGCTTGGTACTAGGGGTTGGTGCTCCTATCTCATTGTAGCAGAAAACTAAGGGGTTGGTGCTCCTTCCAGGTAGATCCCTGGTAAAGTGTTTGTAAAATTGGAATTTTGCAAAGACTGGATTTGGATTGGAGTCCAAGCAGTCATTTTTGAGGAGTAGCCAAATTGGTGAACCTCGGTATATTGAGTGTTGTGGTGTGCCCTATTGATCAATTTGCTTTTCTGGTTTTCAAGTTCTCTTTGCTTCATTTTAAATGCTGTAGATTTGAATATTAATAGTTACACCGATTCACCCCCCCCTCTCAGTGTCATTGTGTGAATATCAATTTTGCGATGTGTTCATCACTTGCACTTTCTTTTTTCAAAACCTGTCGCGATATCGCGACGTTTTCCTCAAGACTTGCCTTCAATCAAAACCTGTCACGATATCATGACGTTCTTAAGACTTGTTTCTTTTAGTCCGAATATGTCACGATATCATGACGTTTTCTACAAGCTTTGCTTTCAACCAAAATATGTCGCGATATCACGACGTTTCCAAAAATGAAAGTGTCGCGATATCTTGACGTTTCCAAAAATGAAAGTGTCGCAATATCGCGACGTTTCCAAAATGGAAGTGTCACGATATCGCGACGTTTCCAAAAATGGAAGTGTCGCGATATCGCGACGTTTCCAAAAATGGAAATGTCGTGAAATCGTGATGTTCTCATTACTTAGCAATTTTTTTAGAAATTGTAGGTTGACTCCAATGGATTCATTCATCTGTATTCTGCATTTTTACATATTTAGTGAAAGATTTTCTTTACTCAGAAATGATTCTAAAATTTGAAAAATGAATTCTAAAATAAATCAAAGCCAGAAGTAAGCCTACTTAGATACTTTGGTATATGCAAAACTTGAAGAAGAAGGAGGCAAGCAAAATTTGGAATTAAAACTTGAAAAACATCAAGAGGGTCCATATTGCAAAATGAAAGCTAAATATTTTCAAAGGATGGAATTTCATTTTTTCAATGGGGGTGTGTTGCTTCTCAACAGAGAACAATAGCTTAGATGTTATTATTGCAGCTATATTAGGCATTAGATATAGTAGTCCAACAACAAAAGCATCACCTGTAAGTGTGGACCAGAGGTACTGTATGTACCAAATGATGCTATGCAATAAATTGCACAAATAGGTGTAAAATTTAGGGTCTTTTCTTTGCTTTGTATATTTTACTTTATGATTGAAATGCAAGAAAATAGGAAATTTAAATGCAAAAACAATCACAAGTACCCACAAATTTAAACACTTAGGTGTCGATTTCCATCGAAAATGCACCTATTACAATACGAGTTTATAATAATTTTTGTAAAATATTTGAAGGTATGGTTTGCAAAAATGATATTCAAATCCACAATTTTCTTCCCCCCTTTGTCTTAGAATTTTGTAAAATAAAATGCTTGTGATCCCCTCTTTTTGTTGCAAAATAAACAAGGACTGAGAAGAAAAAAATGATGTACCCTTGCAAATTTGTATGCTTATCCCTCCTATTATCTTGCATGTAGATTTTAGTGGCAATTTACAAAATAAAAATTATATCCTTATCCATCCAAACAAAGAACTTGGGTCATTTTTGTTTTGAAAAAAATACCACTAACTTTTGATGTCTTGTATCAATGATTGTAATTGCAACAATAAAAAATTGTAAATATTGCAAAACAAACAATCATTGAATACCTTTATTTATCTCCTACCATGCAAAATAAATATTAGAGGAGTCAGTGGGGTTGGAACCATCGATGTTTACCTCCGAGCACCTAAGCAACTAGCCGCTGATGAGAGCAATAATAACCTTGGTGCTATTTACTATCTTCCCACAAGTAATATAAAAATAAAAAAAACTTTTTCTTGCGCACTACATGGGATTCAAATGCCTGACCTACGTTGGGAGTGCCTTAAAGATAAGCAGGTAGCCAGTCAAGCTACATCATCTAAAGAAAATATAAGTAGGTACATCTTCCTCTTATCCTTATCAGAGACTAAGAACAAAGAAAAAAACTTTTACGAGACAATTTGTCCCACTTGCACGATGTGAGTGCAATAGGACAGTTCAAAAACTTTGTAAAACACAAAGTGTTTCGATTACCTTTGGGAAATAAAGCTCTGACGTTGACTTTTTGCCACTTGCCCTATCAATGAATAGATAAATGCCACATCAGCAATCCAACTGCCATGTCATACCACCAACTGCCATGTCAGCCACCGTAATGCCATATCAATCGTGAACTGTCATGTCAACCTAGATCTACGTGTAGTTTGCATCAACATTGGTGCATCAAAGTTGGTCTTGATTTGTGTGGTGCATCAAATTTGGTCTTGATCTTCATGGTGCATCATAGTTGGTCTTGATTTACATGTTGCCTATGCCCGATCATCATGTTTTGGGAAACATGCTTAAGAAAACTCCTCTCTCATTCTTGTCCCAAACTCCATGTTGTCTACACTCGATCAACATGCATTGGGAAACATACCTTAGACTACATTCTTCTCCCTTCCAACCTCGAGTCGAATTGCTCTGATGCCATGTAAAATGCAAACCAACTTGTTTGCATTGACATTTTTTATTTAAGAATACATTGAAGGTAGGTAATCAACTACCAATTAGTTGAAGAAACTACCCAACCACTTTAGCTTAGTGCATATCCAATATTAGCTTATGAAAATAAATAATTTAATAAACATAAACCTATGTGCTAACACTGATTAGAGAGTGCTTTGCATGAGTTTAAATGAGCACATGTCTAGTTCTGATTGATGAGGAAGAACTTTGATCGGAGAGTACTTTGTTTGGGTTGATTCATATATGCATGAGCCATTTTTTTAACTCCATTCTTACAAGGTGGTTTGCATCTAAAAATAGTTGTAGGATTCATCACATTAACAGGGCCAAATTTCCCTATGGCAAAACCAAATTTTATATCCTTCTAAAACTCTCAAGAAGGTGGAATTGAGAGATCATCCAAGCTTCAATAGTTGTAGTGATCTCCTGCTTAAACTTACTCAAGCATGTTTTCTTAGAGGTGAATTCTCCTTAATGTATGTCGAGGTGTACATCCTTATTTATAAAGGATACTATTTAATAGGAGGTCAAAAGACTTATGCAGGTATTTTTATAAGTACCTTGTTTGATAACCAATTGTTATTTGAATTAACGATTTTTCCATTTTATATTTCAACCAAATTTAGGTTATTTTTATGATATCTATTCTATTATTCTTCAATGATTTCATATATTTCTAATCCATATAGGACGACAATGTAATTTTCATAAAAGATAATGATGTTAGGCTTGAAATTTTTAATAGTTGTAACAACTAAATTTTAGCAATGTTTATGCCTATAAGATTCTTTTGTTAGTCTTACAATGGCACTGAGAGGGGGGGTGAATCAGTGTAGTTCTTTAAACTTAAATTCATAGCTCTTAAAACTAAAATAATGAAACCTTAAAACCAGATAAAGCAAGTATCACAAGAGAACATCACACAACACAAGATTTAACGAGGTTCACCAATTTGGCTACTCCTCAAGAATGACTGCTTGGACTACCATCCAAATCCAGCCTTTGCAAAGCTCCAACTTTACAATCAATTTACCAGCACCCACTGGAAGGAGCACCAACCCCTTATTTATCTGCACCAACAGAAAGGAGCACCAACCCCTAATTTACCAGCACCTACTGGAAGGAGCACCAACCCCTGATGCCAAGCTGCAACCTGGACTTCAATTTTGAATCTAGAAGTTTAACAAAAAAATACCTTCGCTTTTACAAGACCCTGACTGGTCTATTGCTTACCCAATCTCTCTCACTATTTATGGAACAGACACATCTTCTGTGATCTACAGCCGCACTTCACCTTCTGCACTCTCTGTGCCTTCTGCTCTCTCTACGCAATCACAGCCGCACTTGGTCGAACTTCAACCTTTGCACTCTTTGCACTTTCTCTCTCTACGCACTCACAGACGCACTTAGGACAATTCGACATGACTCTTCGCTCACTTTGCGCACTTCGCCATCATCTCATCACTTCTGCGCTTTCTACGCTCTTACGACCGCATTTCACACTTTGACACGCATTCGACGACATATGCAACCCTTCAATTCTCCAAACAACCCTCCTTTTATAACAAAATTTTCATGATGAAAACCCTAATCTTAGTCGGCTATAAACCCTAATCTTAGTCGCTATAAACCCTAATCTTAGTCTGTCATCGCTCTTCGTCGGCTTCAACTTAACCACAAAAATACATGTCGCGATATCGTGACACTTTCTTTTCTCGCTTCTTTTCTTGCCTTGTACCCGAAAACACATGTCGCGATATCGTGACACTTTCCTTCTTCATATCACCCTTCTTACTTTCTCTCTCCTCCTTTAGTCGCGAGAATGCGACATGTCGCGATATCATGACACTTTTTCTCCTTTGCTCTTTCTCTTGCCTTCGGGTCGTGAGAATGCTACATGTCACGATATCGTGACACTTTTTCTCCTTGCGCTTTCTCTTTGCTTCGGCCCCTGAAAATACATGTCGCGATATCGTGACACTTTTTCTCCTTACTCTTTTCTTAGCTTTGGCCTCATGTCACGATATCGTGACACTTTTTTACTCTTCTCTCCTTCTTTAGTCGCATATTCGATACACTTTTAATATATTTTTTTTCTTTTTGAGTCGAAATGACATGTCCGATATCGCTACACTTTCCTTCCTTTCTCTCTCTTGCCTTTAGTCGCAAATGCGACATGTCGCGAAATCATGACACTTTCTCTTACTTTTCTCTTTCTCTTCGAACATGTCACTGAAATCGTGACACTTCTTCCTGCTTTCTCTTTTTATTCCAACATGTCACGAAATCGCGACACTTTTTCCACTTGCCTTTTTTTCTTCCAACATGTCGTGAAATCGTGACACTTTTTCTTTCGTACTATCTCTCTTGCAATATGTCACGAAATCGTGACACTTTTTCTACTTGCCTTTTTTCTTCCAACATGTCATGAAATCGTGACACTTTTTCTTCCATACTATCTCTCTTGCAATATGTCGCGAAATCGCGACACTTTTTCTACTTGCCTTTCTCTCTTCCAACATGTCACGAAATCGTGACACTTTTTCTACTTGCCTTTTTCTCTTCCAACATGTCACGAAATCGTGACACTTTTTCTACTTGCCTTTTTCTCTTCCAACATGTCATGAAATCGTGACACTTTTTCTACTTGCCTTTTTCTCTTCGAACATGTCACAAAATCGTGATAGTTTTTCCTGCTTGCGCTTTCTTTTCGAACATGTCACGAAATCATGATAGTTTTTCTTGCTTGCGCTTTCTCTTCGAACATGTCATGAAATCATGATAGTTTTTCTTTCTTCTCAACATGTCGCGATATCATGACAGTTTTTCTTTCTTGCTCAACATGTCGCGATATCGCGACAGTTTTTCTTTCTTGCTCAACATGTCACGATATCATGACAGTTTTCTTCCTTGTGATTTTCTTTTGATTTTTAGCATATGGGCCACTTCGATCTTTTGGAAAATCACTGTACATACTCTGAAGAACCTCTTAACTCCTTCTTTTTAACTGTCCACTGCATCAACAGATCTGTCTGACTGTGTTGACAACAATGACAATACTATTTGTTGCACCTTGCTCAACAATCTCCCCCTTTGGAATTGTTGGCAACACATGTGCAATTTCCTGTAACTCTTCTCCCCCTTTGACAATAATACCAAAGGGCTACTGCAGACTCCCCCTGAGTCCATGCACAACATTCTCAGACAAAAATTATTACACTTAGCAAAAATCATGAACATGAGCAAAAAGATAAACAAATACACAAATGCTCCCCCTGAGAATGTGATCCCGATAGCTAGTCAATTCTTGGGAAACGTGACCACTCCACAATCTGTTGTTGGAATAAAAATCCAACTTAACCTCACTTTCTACAACTTTCTCCTACGTACAACACGTTGTCGCTGCAATATATTCTGCCTCTGTTATGGATAAGGAAACTGACTCTTGTTTCTTACTGTTCTACGTGACCAATCTGTCTCCAAGATAGAATGCACCTCCACTGGTACTCTTTCTATCATCTACACATCCTGCCCAATCTGCATCTTTAGGATACCATAACCCATACTCCATAGTACCCTTGTGATATTATAGAAGACTCTGTCTCTCTACTGCACTAATTGGTGGACCTCTTCTTCACTTGAAGAATCCTCACTCAGATCTATCTTCAACTGTGTTGGCTGCTAGATTTCTATCCATTGAGACTCTGTCCTCTATACTCTGTCACCTCCAAAGCTCAGTCAATAGGCTCACTAAGAACCTGCTCAATAGGCTCACATAGAACCTGCTTAACAAGCTCACATAGAACTTGTCCAATGCTGAATAACAAGCTCATAAAAAACCTGTCCAAATCTGCTCCACCAAGCTCACTAAGAACTTGTCCGAATCTTCTCTAGCAATCTCACCAAGAACTTGCCCAAATCTGCTCTAGAAATCTGTCCCAGCATTGTCCTCAAATATTTCCCAAAGGCCTTCTCAAAGGCTCAATCAATCATGCTCAAGTAGTACTCAAAATGAACTCAATAATGAATGGCGATCTCAAATCAAATCCACTTCATAGAACTTTAAAAATCACTTCACACATAACTTGACTAGGCTCAATCAAATCAACTCAACCAATCATCACAAGGGACAACTCTCTCTCACACAACCCTAGTCCAAGTATGTATCAACCAACTCAAATAATTCCAACAATGCTCAACCACAAATATCACATAACAATGATACTCATGTTCTTTTCTAACTCAAGTTCTTTCACAACCAATGGGCTTAAACCACTATGCTTATAACACAAGGTTTAAACACAACTCTCAATTCAGAAAACCTTGATGCATTCAACCAACCACTTTCAAAAAAGGAAACCACAAACAATCATTTTCCCTTCAATGATATTTCAGAAATCAACCACCATAATGTTGTCACATGAGTCTCCTTGGGATTAGCCTGAAATCGTGCTACCATGCATACTGCCTGCAAAATATCTGGTCTGATAGCTGTCAGGTACAGTAGGCTTCCAATCATAGATCTGTACATGATTTGATCAACAGGTGGAGATTTGTCATTCTTGCTCAACTTGCAACCAATCTCCCTTTCTTAAGCCTTTGTTGAGTGAGATAGTTGTCTAGCCTTGCATATCATGCTCGGGGTGCCTGTTTCAAGCCATATATCTTCAACTTACAAACCAAGTTGGGATCATCACCAAGATGGAAACCATCTGGCTGCTCAATATAAACCTCTTCTTCAAGCTTCCCATTCAAAAACGTTGATTTCACATCTGTCAACAAAATTGACAAGTGACTCACACTTGTACCGACTTTTGTCCAACACTGTACCGACACTGCAATTTTATTGCCAACTTTGTGCAAGCATCAAACACTGTACCACAACACCAACCAAATCCCTTTTTATATTTTCAACTTGGTCTATGTTTTCTATAGTCACCGCTGGTCACACCTTACTTTCAACTGTTCGAATCAGGAGACAAAATTTTGTTAAACACTTCACGGCCAACTATAGTGCACCTTACTCAAACTCATACTTCTGGACCTTGGATAGGTATGATTCACAAAGCAAAGTTGCTCATCTTGATGAGCTAAACATGAATCAATGATCAGACTTCAATATTTTTCACCACAACGTCATAATAGATCTAACAATATTCACGTCAATGTGTAGTTCAAATACACACTGCTTTTATCGAAACACATATATGCGGCTAGGGCAACATTCTTTCACTAACCAAATTATCTGAACTGTTATAATCCTTAACTTTGGACAAGTGGCAGTAAGAACCATCACCAGTACAACAATGACATATAGCAATACTACCAATAATGACAACTCTCAATTTAATCACCACCCTTCACGGCACTTCCACAAACAACTACATGAACTGAAAACACACTTTGACAACTATACAACAACTTCCCTGACTACTTGCCTTTCATCCTCAGGTAATCAAACAAATACATAGGAGCATTAAAATGAAACTTCAAGATTGCTCCCCCTGAGGATGTGCTACCTGGAGTTGCTTAGTGCAATATCGGAGTAGTCTCCTTCAGACCAAGGAGACATGATTTCCTTTCTTCTATCTTTCTCCAAACTTTCTTGAACTCGGGCTTGGATTTTTCAACTACATCCCTGTTTTGCACCTTTTCGTGAACTCGAACATTTCTCTTGTGTGGTTGTCTCTTGTGCATCCTTGATGAATGATTATTTTCCTTTCTTTTATGTACATGATTTATTCCCTGTCTGTGTTGCGTTCTTTGCGTCTGATGAAATCTACTGTTTTGCCTTAGATTAGATACAAAAGTGCTTGGACAAAACCTTGCTATGTGCCCATGACCATTACATTGAAAACATTGTACATAGTGTTCACTCAAAAATGCAGATGTATTTCTACCAGCATAACTCTTTGATTTATTATTCAATCCACAATAAATTGCCTTGTGACCATACTCGGTTGCATCCGAAACAATAGCCATTAAAAGTATTATTATGAATAGAGTGAGAGTGATAGAACCTCTTTTGTTGTGGTTGCTTTGTTGTAGATCTCCTTTGATATTTTCTTCCTTTTGAAGATTCAGCTTCAAACTTTTCTTGCTTCGATCCTTCAACAGTGAACTTCTTCTTCTCTGCAGAGTTGGAAGATGAAGGTTGTTCAACTTCATATCCAAGACCATGCTTATCCATGGAGCTTCTTTGTTGGCTTATCATTTTATCTAGCAACTTTGTGCTCTTCTCGAATTTGAGATTTGTATTGGCCTCTTCTAGTTGTTTCTTCAATAAAACAATCTCTTCCTCTTGTTTGCAGCAACCAATCTCTTTCTCATTGATCTGTGACCCGAGAGTTTCTTCAATCCTTTTGAATTCTTCTACCTGTACTTTCAAACTGGTTATTATTTCATTTGCATCCTCAAGCTTTCTTGAGATTTCCTTATTCCTTTTTCTTTCTATCTTCAATTCATCCAGAGCTGCAATTAGTTCCTCTTTCAAATTTATTTCTGCATCAATTTCTTCTTCATCACATTCCTGTTCTTTTTCTGTTTCTTCTTCGAGTGTCATGAAAAGACCTCCACCTGTTTCCTTTTTAGAATCATCCTCTAGGACTTCATTAACTCTCAGCATATATGCCTCTATGTTCTCATCGTCATTCAACTTTAATGCTTCGAACTGAGCTTGATGTGTTTGTAACTTGGCCTCCTTGATCTCATCGTCTCCTTCATGAATACTCCTCAGTTTGTCCCATATTTCTTTTGCCATTTTACAACTCATGATCTTTACCAGTTCATTGTCTACTAATCCGCTCTTGATAGCTTTCTTTGCTTTTGAGTCATTCTCAAATAGATTCTTATCGACAACATCGGTTGGAGGAGTGATGGGTATTGTGTATTCATTGTTTACTGAATCCCAGATGTCGTATCCCAAAGCACAAAGATATATCTTCATCCTGAATCTCCAGATCGCGTAATTAGTTTCGTCAAACAAAGGTGCTTGGTTTGATGAGAAGTCTTCAACCTTTTCTGGTTCAATTTTCTCTTCCACAGGAACTGAAACTGACTGAGATGCCCTTTTGGAGGAGGATCTATTCTTCTTACCCATTGCGTACTAATCCAAGATCAACCCTGACTGATTTAGCTTGAGAAGGGAACTTGGCTCTGATACCAATTGTTAGTCTTACAATGGCACTGAGAGGGGGGTGAATCAGTGTAGTTCTTTAAACTTAAATTTATAGCTCTTAAAACTGAAATAATGAAACCTTAAAACTAGATAAAGCAAGTATCACAAGAGAACATCACACAACACAAGATTTAACGAGGTTCACCAATTTGGCTACTCCTCAAGAATGACTGCTTGGACTACCATCCAAATCCAGCCTTTGCAAAGCTCCAACTTTACAATCAATTTACCAACACCCACTGGAAGGAGTACCAACCCCTTATTTATCTGCACCAACAGAAAGGAGCACCAACCCCTGATTTACCAGCACCTACTGGAAGGAGCACCAACCCCTGATGCCAAGCTGCAACCTGGACTTCAATTTTGAATCTAGAAGTTTAACAAAAAAATACCTTCGCTTTTACAAGACCCTGACTGGTCTATTGCTTACCCAATCTCTCTCACTATTTATGGAATAGACACATCTTCTACGATCTACAACCGCACTTCACCTTCTGCACTCTCTGTGCCTTCTACTCTCTCTGCGCAATCACAACCACACTTGGTCGAACTTCAACCTTTGCACTCTTTACGCACTTTGCTCTCTCTATGCACTCATAGACGCACTTAGGACAATTCGACATGACTCTTCACTCACTTTGCGCACTTCGCCATCATCTCGCCGCTTCTGCGCTTTCTGTGCTCTTACGGCCACATTTCACACTTCGACACGCATTCGACGACATATACAACACCTTCACAATTCTCCAAACAACCCTCCTTTTATAACAACATTTTCATGATGAAAACCCTAATCTTAGTCGACTGTAAACCCTAATCTTAGTCGACTGTAAACCCTAATCTTAGTCGGCTATCATCGGTCTTCGTCGGCTTCAACTTAACCGCGAGAATACACCATGTCGCGATATCGTGACACTTTTTCCTCCTTGCTTCTTTTCTTGGCTTGTACCCACAAAAACACATGTCACGATATCGTGACACTTTCACCTCGTACTCTTCCTCTTTACTTTTGTCACGATATCGCGACACTTTTGCCTTCTTACTTTCTCTCTCCTCCTTTAGTCGCGAGAATGCGACATGTCGTGATATCGTGACACTTTTTCTCCTTTGCTCTTTCTCTTGCCTTCGGGTCGCGAGAATGCTACATGTCGCGATATCGCGACACTTTTTCTCCTTGCGCTTTCTCTTTGCTTTGGCCCCCAAAAATACAACATGTCGCGATATCGTGACACTTTTTCTCCTTGCTCTTTCTCTTAGCTTTGGCCCGCAAAAATACAACATGTCGCGATATTCGCGACACTTTTGTTATCTTGCCTTTCTCCCTTCTTGAGTCCAGAAATGCGACATGTCGCGATATCGTGACACTTTCTCTCTTTCTCTTCCTCTTGCCTTTTGGAGTCGTGAAAATGCGACATGTCGCGATATCGCGACACTTTTCCTTCCTTTCTCTCTCTTGCCTTTGGGTCGCGAAAAGCCGACATGTCGCGATATCGTGACACTTTTTTCTTTCTCTTCTTCTTGGAACATGTCGCGAAATCGTGACACTTTTCTTCTTCTTTTTCTTCGACATGTCACGAAATCGCCACACTTCTTCCTTCTCTCTCTTCCAACATGTCACGAAATCGTGACACTTTTTCTACTTGCCTTTTCTCTTCCAACATGTCGCGAAATCGTGACACTTTTTCTTTCGTACTATCTCTCTTGCAATATGTCACGAAATCGTGACACTTTTTCTACTTGCCTTTTTTCTTCCAACATGTCGCGAAATCGTGACACTTTTTCTTTCATACTATCTCTCTTGCAATATGTCACGAAATCGCGACACTTTTTCTACTTGCCTTTTTCTCTTGCAACATGTCACGAAATCGTGACACTTTTTCTACTTGCCTTTTTCTCTTCCAACATGTCGCGAAATCGTGACACTTTTTCTACTTGCCTTTTTCTCTTCCAACATGTCACGAAATCGTGACACTTTTTCTACTTGCCTTTTTCTCTTCCAACATGTCGCGAAATCATGACAGTTTTTCTTGCTTGCGCTTTCTTTTCGAACATGTCACGAAATCGTGATAGTTTTTCTTGCTTGCGCTTTCTCTTCGAACATGTCGTGAAATCATGACAGTTTTTCTTTCTTCTCAACATGTCGCGATATCGCGATAGTTTTTCTTTCTTGCTCAACATGTCGCGATATCGCGACAGTTTTTCTTTCTTGCTCAACATGTCGCGATATCGCGACAGTTTTCTTCCTTGTGATTTTCTTTTGATTTTTAGCATATGGGCCACTTCGATCTTTTGGAAGATTACTGTACATACTCTGAAGAACCTCTTAACTCCTGTCTTCTGCATCTGAATAGCTTTTGAACTTCCTGTCCACTGCATCAACAGATCTATCTGACTGTGTTGACAACAATGACAATATTGTTTGTTGCACCTTGCTCAACATATTTTGGTTGTCTAGTATGCCTTAATGCAATTTGACTTTGGTCATGCTAGTTATTGACCAAGGAAAACATGACTATAATATTTACTCTTCAAAACCTTCACAAATATTTTGTAGTCTTATTGATTTTATGCAAGGAGATAATAATTGCATCTCTCTTCAATGAGTCTCTTTTGATTTTTTGGTTCTCTTGAATTGTGCTTTGGATTAATTTTTTATATTTTACCCTATTCTCTTGGAAATTTTTATCTCTTGAGTGTATGGCTCACACCTTTTTTTGTGACTTAACAAATTTCTTTAGCAACTTGATTTGTTCAATGCTACTCTCTTGACTCTTAGTGAGTTTTCTTGTAATGATTAAGAAACTTCAATGGCTTACTTGGTCCCTTTAAAGGTGTAATTTTATTATGTAGGGGATGTTATAATTATGTTTCTTTTCTTTCCAAACTTGACTTTGTTGGTGTTTGCATATTATGACCTTATTTGTCTTTTTGATAAAGTTGAGACCACTTTTACTGCTTGAGGGATTATTCCACTCTAGTCTTTGGTAAGGAATTTCCACCCGAGATCTTTGATTCTAAAAGGAATATTCCATGGAATTTTGATTCATAGAGATGATTACCTCTATTTTGAGTATTTTCTTAAACAAATATAGGGTAATTTACCCTTACAAAAATATTTCAATTAATAAAGGCTATTTTTGATACATCTCTATGTCAAAGCTTGAGGAGGATCAAAAGGAGAGATTATTCTTCCTTCTACCTAATTATGTACCACATTTTATAAAATTGTTTGATGATTTATATTATGAGATGATAGGAACTTAAATGTGTATAATTCCTATTTTAGGGATAACAAACTCTTAACCAAAGTTACAACTACCTTTGTCCTATATTGCTTGCATAGACCTTTGTGATGGGTGGTTATACCACTTACCATTTCACATGGTCTATGATGTAATAACTTAAAATATATATCATATTGTTATAAATTAATGCTTCAATGATTTACATTATGTAATGAAGTGCATTTTAGTACATAGAATTCCTATTTCAGCATAACAAACTTTTAACCAAACTTCCAACTATCTTTGTCCTATACTACATGCATATACCTTGTAAGGGATGGTTATACCACTTGCCTTCTCACATGGGCTATGATGTAATAACTCCTAACATTCATCCCCTTATTACATCATAGTCATAGCTCTATTTTTAGCTTATGATAAAAAACATTTCTAAGGCAATGATAGAATCTATAGATTTTAAAATATTAATCCCCCCCTTCATGTAGACTTTCTACTTTGATACTTAGGAGTTTTAGGTGTAGACACCTAAAAAGTGTCAATTTCATATTTACCTAAAATTATTTATATATTTTTTGTAAATTTTCAAATAATCCCCCAAAATCCCAAAATACCATCTTTGCACCATAAAACATTGCAAAAAATAAAAATAATTCTCCCTAGCCTCCTTTCCCCTATAAGCACTCTCCTACACTAAACCCATAGTCACTATGTGACTTCCCATTCCTCCTATCCTATGTGCATACCTCAACCTCACCTAATATTACCCTATTTTTCACATCTCCCTTGATTACTCCAACACCTCATCCTAATCACACCTACCTCACTTGCCACATCTCCAACACCTCACTCTAACTTAATCCACCTTCACTTGCCACATCTCCTTTGATTGCTCCAAGTGGAAAACTCCAAGTTTTCCATTTCACCTACCCTTTCCACTTGATTTCCTTAACTTTCCAAGTCACCTCCACTTCACCAACCCTTTCCCCCTTCCAAAATTCTATAACCCCTTTCATTTCTTCCAAAAATTAAGGAAAGAGAATCTAAATACATACTAAAACACTGCTAAAATTCCTGTAAAAATCCTACCTACGTACATTTAATCCTTTTTGTGGTCACCCTCATTGGTATGTAGAATCAATTATGATGACCATCAAAGGCTCCCACATGCATCTATTTTTTACTTTTGAGGCTACTAATAGCTTGGAAATTGAATCTCCCCAAAATTGCTAATAAACATCATTCATATCCTATAGAAGACCAACAAATTTCATCCTGGTCCGAGTAGCAAAGATCCTAGTCATCACCCCCATGATGACCTATAGTCAAGACCGCCACCCCTTTGGCAGTCACATTCCAAAAACTACAACATTTATATAACTGACAATAGTCACTAGCTAATAGTTATAGAAAGTGAGAAAGGTAAATATCTTTGTGTTTTGTGGTGTTTTGCATCATTCTTTTGTTTTAATTAAGTTTTGTGACTTTCATATTTGCTTGAATTTTTCTTATATTTGGGCCTAACACAGGTATACCCATTTGATTTTATTGATCTATTTGATTTAATTATGTGTAGGGTTCACAGGAGCACATGCAATCAAGGTGGTCAAGACTTTTGGCAAGCTATAAAACCCACCCACACTTTGAGGTGGTTTAGAAGATATTTTGGTGCCATTAATTGTATTCTTGTGAAAAAGGGCTCTTTTCACTTTGGAAATCCCCAATTGTAATAATATTGTAGCAACTTGTGAAATATTGTAATCATTTGTAACATTTTTTATGAAATCTATGTGAATGGCATATTTTCCTCTCTATATTTTGGTAATCATGGTGGGACATAAACCTTGACCAAACTCAACATTTTTAGTTTTATAGGCAGTAAAAATTGGTATTCTTTGTTTTCCTTCATATTTATTATGTGTCTTGTGTGATATATTTAATATTTTGTGCATATTGTAGACACAAAAATTTGACCCACTAAAATGGTTCAAATATTCCTTAGATCCCCAGCTAGCCACCCAAACTTACTAAGTGTAAATTTTGGACCTTTTTACCTCTTTTCCTTTGCATTTTTGCCTAGCTCTATCAAATTTGCACCCTGTCCATACTAGAAATAAATTTGGCTTACTATATTCATGCCATGTATGGAGAGGGCACAAATTTGGCTTTCTAGGGGATTTTCTCACTTAAACCCCTCCTCGGGTCGGCCCGTTTTGAGGTCGACTTTGCCCAAAGTGAAATTTTACTTCCCCACTTGTTTTTCCCTCAAAACCTCTTATAAATAAGATTTTGGATCCCCTTAGTTACCCAAAATACTTTTTGTGAATATTCTAACTTTTGACTCGCTCATATGCTCATGCTTTCAAGTGGATTTCTACTACAAGTTGTTTTGGTTGTCTTAGTACTTGATGATTGTTGCCCTTGGGGATTAAGTGGAGAAGTATCGATGATTGGAAAGATCAACCATTTTATATTGTTTCTTCCACCTCTTAATTGATTCTTAATTGCTCCATTAGATCATCAAATTTTGTATTTGATTTGTTAGTTTTTTTAAATCTATTTTCTTCATTTTGCACTAGATTCACACCCCACACATACAATGCATGAATTTTGTCAACTAAATTCATACCTCCTAGTTACAAGGCATTAATTTGGTGAAGTTAGGATTTTGGGGGTAAGATTTGCACTTTAAAACCCTAATTTGCACCTTATTTTGAAGCCTTTTGTTGTGTCCATCTTAGTTGCATTTCACATTACTATTGCATATCTATTTTTCTATATTTTTGAAAGTTCCAAAGGTCAAAGATAATTTTCTTTTCAAATAGGTCAACTAAAAGTACCAAGGGGGCTTGACTCCTATGCCTCCAAGCTCAACTATATAGCGACCTAAGTAGGCCCCCAAACGTTGATCAATTTTTTTAAGGTTTGTGAAGCTATTTTGTAGGATTGAAGTTATTGGATATTTAGGATGTAAGATAAATCTTGGATCAACCATTTGATAAGATAAGTTCTCTAATAGATATTTAGGTTGATTATTGTTTTCTTTCTACTCACTTTTATGAAAAACCTATATCATAAGCATGTTGGAAATAAAGCTAGTAAAAGGAGTAAAAAGGAGTAAAAAGGTATAAAAATTTGTTTCAACTGTAAGCTTTGGATCTTACCCCTTTTACCTCCTTGGACGATAGCTGACTGGGCAGGTAGGTTGACTTGGACGATAGCTGACTGGGCGGATTGGACGGCAAGGGCGGCAAGGCGAACCAATTCTATTTCCCTTTCTCTTTTCCTCCCTATTTCTCCTATTTTCCTAACTTCCCTATATTCCCTAAAGTCGTTTGGAGTTACCATTATAAATACCATTGTAATCTCAATTTTCTAAGGTTCAATATATATTATTTTCTATTCGCTCCTAATTTTTCTCTCACAAACCACATCTGGTATCAGAGCCGAAGCCGAGAGGGCACGAGGATCGAGGCGAGGGAGGCCCGAGGACCGAGGTGAGAGAAGCCCGCAGCACACAACCCAAAGCGAGGTCGAGGTGGGGCCCATAGCACGTAGCTCGAGGTGAGAGAAGCCCGAAGCACATGGATCGAGGCGAAGTCTGGAGTAGGCCAACACAGCAAGCATGCGAAGACAGGAGCGATGCAGGAGGACCTATCACAGAGCGACACGTGGCGAGAGGAGGACGACTCAGGAGCTGACGTGGATAGACACGTGGCACGAGGAGGAGGAGCAATGTGGCAAAAAGGGAGCAAAGCGATTGGTCGAAAGGAGGCAAAAGGGGTGATCATTGATTGCCCGAAGGCAATCGCTTCATTACTCGCCCGCCCAGGGTTATAAACCCTATTTTTGCCCCCGTCCTGCTCAATGTGGGACAAAAGAATTTCAATTTTTTTTATTAAAATCATCGTCCACTGCATTTCAAATAGAAAATATTCCTCCTTCATACCCAGCCATGGGCGTAGCTCGAGCGGCTAAGGAGGAGCGCTTGTGAGTAGGGTGTCTCGGGTTCGAATCCCGCCATGCACGTTTTTAGTTTGTTTTTTTTTAATCTCCGGGAAGCACAAGCTAGAAAAGGATCGCGGATCCTTTATGTTTCAAATAGACACCGTGGCGCATTGGTCAAAAGTTTTGTGACAGTCAAGAGGTCACGAGTTCGAATGGGCTAGAGGATAAATTTTATTAAAAATATATTATCATTTAAACTTTAGAATATTTAAAATTATTAAATATTAATTTAATAAAATTAAAACTAATTTATAATTATTTTAAAACTTAGGTTTTTAATAATTATAAAGTTATTTTTTTATTAAATATGAATATTTAATTTTTTTATTAAGTTTAAATTTTAAAAATTTTATTGTAAAAGCCCTAGAGGCTTGATATTGTCAATTATTGGAGCCTTGTAAATTTCACATTTTGTGAAAATTTCAGAGATTGTAAAAGAGGTTAAAACTTTCCTAAGAGGAAAGAGTGTGTAATAAGCCTAAGAGGCTTAGTTTTTTTTGTAAAGGGCATTGATGATAAGACCGAATGGTTGTTATCATGCCTTATGTGCAATTCTAGCAAGAGAAGGTGCAGAAAGGTTTGATGAAAAGGTAAGAGGTTATGGACTCAACATTGTGTTTAGTCAACTCCAAAACGCAGTAATCGCACATCAAAGGCATCCTGACTCAGGGTACGAAGCGGATTTTGAAGATAACTCATTCAAGAGTCAATTTGAACAATCAGAATCCATACAAGCTGCACCACAAGAATCAGAGTACACACACTACAGTATTTTAGTAGAAATCCTAGAACCAGAATCACCAAAAATCATACAGATAAGTGACGACGAAGAAGAAGTGGCAGATAACTTTGTAAATCAAGAGATAGCATCCCCACATCAAGAGGAACAAGCAATCAATGATAGAGTAGAACAAGTCAGATTTGACTTAAATTTGTAAGCTCTTCCTTCTTTCTTCTTCTTCTTTCCTTCTTTCAAACAGCAAAAGTACTTTATTGTAACCATGAAATAAAGAGAGTTTTTTGGTAACTATGGCCTCACACAATAGCTTACCTATACCAGAATTTAACGGTTATGACTATGAGTATTGGTCTATAAATATGAAGACCTTGCTCATAGGTAGAGGTTTGTGGGACATCATAGAAGAGGGCTACACAGAACCCTCAGACTGGACAACACTTAGTGCCGCAGACAAGAAAACACGAAAAGAAGAGAAAAAGAGCAACTCATCTGCTCTTTCTCATCTCCAAGCTGCATTGGAGAAAAGCATATTTCCAGAATCACTGCTTGTACGACTGCACAAGCTGCATGGAAAGCATTGAGTGATGGATTCCAGGGTAGTAATCAAGTGAAGTAGGTAAGGCTTCAAACATTGAAGCGAGATTTTGAAAATCTCCGAATGAAAGATGATGAAAAAGTCGATGATTATTGTGTTAGAGTAAAAGCAATTGTAGATAAAATGGTTACACTAGGCGAAGAAATCAAGCTTGAGATAATTGTAACAAAAGTGTTGAGAACACTTACACAGAAATGGAACCATATTGCCATAATAATAGAAGAATCCAAAGATCTTTCCCTTTTAACATTCGATGCATTGATCGGATCGTTAATGTCACATGAAGAGAGGTTTCTGAAACTCCTTCAACAAGCTACGGAGGCGATGATAAGGCCTTCACTTCCAATGAAAATAATGGAAGAGGATGGGGAAGAGGTCAAGGTAGAGGCAAGCAAAGAGGTAGAGGCAGAGGCAACTACAGAGGAGGCAATTCCAATAGAGGAGGCAACCAGAACAGAGGAGGCAATTCCAATAGAGGAGGCAACTCATACAGAGGAGGCAACCAACAAAGAGGTGGAAATCAGAATCGAGGTGGAAATCAAGGACAAAGTGGCAATCAAGGGTGAGGAAGTGACAAGTCCAAATCAACATGTTTCAACTGTGGCAAGTCGGGTCACTTCGCTCGTGACTGCTGGTCAAAATCTTCACAAGGCAACAACAGTCAATATGGTAATTATGGAGAAGAAGATGATATTTCTAATATTTTTCTATCATATGGCCAATCAAAATAGAATCTAAATGACACATGGATTCTGGATACTAGTTTTTCCAACCATATGAGTGGTAAAGAACATTTATTTGCTACTCTCGATTCCACTTATAAATCCCAAATCAAATTAGGGGATGATAAGACATTGCAAGTAGAGGGTATTGGAGCCATGGAGGTTCCAACCAAAGAAGGACTAAAGAAAGTGCATGACATCTATTACACTCCAAAGCTCCAACACAATCTGCTAAGCATTGGACAAATGATGGAGAACAATTACAAGCTTGTATTTGATGAAGGACAATGTATTATTTTTTATAAGAATAATTGTAATCGTGTCATCACACAGGTCCCCATGACCAAGAACAAGTTATTCCCTCTCAAGTTTGATGAGCCAGGGGGAGCTCAAATTGCAAATGTAGCTATAACAAATCCAAGTGTCCTTTGGCACTTGCGATATGGTCACCTTAATTCCGCTAGCTTGAAACTTCTAACTTCTCAAGCTATGGTGACAAGACTTCCCAAAATCAATGAACAAAAGGAGGTCTATGAAGGATGTGCTTTGGGAAAGCACTCAAGGTCGAAGTTTCTGATAGGACAAGCATGGAGAGCCAACTATCCACTACAGTTAGTACATTCGGACATCTGTGGTCCAATGCAAACACAGAGTCTCGAAAATAGTTCTTATTTTCTCACTTTCATAGATGACTTCTCTAGAATGTGCTGGATTTACTTTCTGAAACACAAAGATGAAGCTTTTGATTGCTTCATAGATTTTAGAAACAATGTAGAGAATCAAAGTGGGAATTATGTAAAATGTCTTAGGACAGATCGAGGAGGTGAATACTCCTCAAAATATTTTTTGAAATATTGTAAAGCAAGTGGGATCAAAAGGCAATTTACCACTGCCTATACCCCACAGCAGAACGGTGTGGCAGAAAGGAAAAACCGCACCATAGTTGAGATGGCGAGATCGATGCTACAGTCTAAGCATCTAACTCATATGTATTGGGCAGAGGCTGTAAGAACCAATGTATATATTCTAAATAGAAGTCCAACTTCTAGTTTAGATGGTGTCACTCCTTATGAGGCGTGGTACGGAAAGAAACCTAATGTAAAGCATTTCAAAGTGTTTGGTTCTTTAGCATATGTACACATTCCTGACGAGAAAAGGAAGAAGCTTGATCCAAAAAGTCAAGCTTGTATATTTGTAGGGTATTGTGAGTCTACAAAAGGATATAGACTCTACAATCCCAAGACTCATAAAGTTGTAATCTCTAGGGATGTAATTTTTGATGAAGGGGGAGAATGGGGTCATCAAAGAATTTTTGTTGATGATGAGTCCCAAGATGTAAGTTCTTCACAGGTACAACAGGTGTCTCCAAAGAAAAGCAAAGGCACACTACCCCCTCCAAGCCCATACAAGAGTACTACATCAAGTACTTCAACAAACACTCCAAGTCCTTCTCCATAGAGATCAGTAAGTTCTTCACCGATGGACATCGACAGAGACTCTCCATCAAGAGGCAGAAGAATATTACAAAATCATCCATCCTTTCAAATGTTGGATCAGAATTTCCAGAGAAGATTCACTAGAAGTCAAGCTAGTGAGATGAATACAGTTTTGCAACAACTTGAAAATTTGCAATTGTATGGAGATGATGACTCCCATGATCCTATGGGAGATGTAGTCAATTATGCTTTATTGGCTAGTACACAACTAGAACCAGCTAGCTATGAGAAGGCATGTACTCAAAATGTATGGCAAGAAGCCATGAAAGAGGAAATAACCTCTATAAACAATAATGATACATGGGAGCTAGTAAAGCTACCCAAAGGAAAAAAATGTGTTGGGTGTAAATGGGTCTACAAGACCAAGTACAATGCTGATGGAAGCATTGAAAGGCATAAGGCGAGACTAGTAGCAAAGGGTTTTACTCAAAAATTTGGCATTGACTATGAGGAAACCTTTGCTCCTGTTGCACGACAAGAGACAATCAGATCAGTTCTTTCCTTAGCAGCCCATAAAGGATGGAATGTACAACACATGGATGTGAAGAGTGCTTTTCTGAACTGGATACTTGATAGAAGAGGTTTATGTTCAACAACCTCAAGGTTTTCAAGAACAAGGAAAAGAGAACCTTGTTTACAAATTGAAGAAAGCACTTTATGGCCTCAAGCAAGCACCAAGAGCCTGGTACTCACGCATTGATGGCTATTTCAGCAAGTATGGATTCACTAGAAGCAAAAGTGAACCAACTCTGTACTACCTAAAGCAAGGAGTAGACATTCTCATAGTTTGTTTGTATGTGGATGATCTAATATTTATGGGTAGTAACAATAAAATGAATATGGAGTTCAAAAACTCCATGATGAAACAGTTCGAGATGAAAGATCTTGGTTTAATGTGATACTTCCTAGGCATGGAAGTGCATCAATCAAATAAAGGGATCTTCATATGTCAACACAAGTATGCTCGAGACATGATCAAGAAATTTGCCATGGAGCAATGCAAATCAGTTGCAACTCCAACTGGACATGGGATCCAATTGAGCAAGGACGATGGAGCATCAAAGGTTGACATGACCACTTACAGTAAGCATGGTTGGGAGTCTGATGTTTCTCACCAACACCAGGCCTGATATTCAATATGCAGTTTCTCTAGTTTCAAGGTTTATGACTAGTCCATCTGAGCTGCATTTACAAGCAACTAAAAGAATTTTAAGATATGTAAAAGGTACATTGGATTTTGGAATCCATTACCAAAAATGTAATTCTGTGAAATTAGTTGGCTTCAGTGACAGTGATTGGGGCAGCAACATAGATGACAAGAAATCTACATCAGGGAATTGTTTTAGTCTAGGATCGAGACTAATTACATGGAGTTCCAAGAAACAAACTGTTGTAGCATTGTCATCAACTGAGGCTGAGTATATAGCCATCACTCATGCTAGTACTCAGGCCCTATGGTTAAGAAAAGTTCTTGAAGAGATTGGAGAAAGTCAGAGTGGTCCAACTCGATTGTATTGTGATAACATAAGTGCCATTCAGTTGGCATACAATCCAGTCCACCATAGCAGATCAAAGCATTTCGATATGAAGTATCACTTCATTCGAGATATGGTGGAACAACAGATAGTTGAGCTTCAATATTGTAACACTTTGGATAATATTGCAGACATCTTCACCAAAGGTATAGCTAAAGCTCAATATATAAAGTCGAGAGACTGTATAGTCAGTCCTCTCAACTTTAAGGGGGAGAATGTTGGAAATAAAGCTAGTAAAAGGAGTAAAAAGGTGTAAAAATTTGTTTCAACTGTAAGCTTTGGATCTTACCCCTTTTACCTCCTTGGACGGTAGCTGACTGGGCAGGTAGGTTGACTTGGATGGTAGCTGACTGGGCGGATTGGATGGCAAGGGCGGCAAGGTGAACCAATTCTATTTCCCTTTCTCTTTTCCTCCCTATTTCTCCTATTTTCCTAACTTCCCTATATTCCCTAAAGTCGTTTGGAGTTACCATTATAAATACCATTGTAATCTCAATTTTCTAAGGTTCAATATATATTATTTTCTATTCGCTCCTAATTTTTCTCTCACAAACCACAAAGAAAAATAAGGATACTTGATTAAGTTTCATACGCATTGGAATAAATAAGAGCATATAGTGTGCATCTAGAGTTTTGTTTGTGCATTCCCTTGGATCCTTGCTTAAAAGGTTTTATTTTGCAATCTAGGGTTAGATATCATTGAATCAAAGAATCATGCTAGGATTAGCTCTTGTATTCTTGCATCTTGTATCTTGCATTGTTCTTTCATTTTCATAGCTTAGTTTAGAAATGCCAAACATAGGCATATGTTCAATTGACACATTAAATACATTCCAACATAGACTTGAAGTGAGTCATAAAAATGTTCCTGGTGAACCTATCCTTTTTTTACACTGATTTTAGAGTTATAACGACCACCGTGGTCACCTCAAGGCTTCCCTATGGATCCAGCCTTGAGAATCATATGTTGGTGTGTAGTTTTCCCCCTCTACATCTTTGGTGAACCCGATGTGAAAACACATCTTAGTGGCCAAGATAGGAAGTTATTTTTTTCCTTTTACTTATCTTTTTAAAACTTTAAACAAGACCACTAATTCTATTTGTTTAGATCAAAAAATATTCTTAAAACATCTTTAAAATATATTTGCTTTTTTTTGTTGGTCTTTACTTTTCTTCTTTTCCACTCCATCCTTCATCCCTCTCCTAATGGATCCCAACCTTGTATGCTCTATCCTCATGCCTTAGGGTGATATTGGAGATCAAAAGAGTATATATTCTTCTAAGTTAAACAACATTACTCTTTTGCACAACAATCAACACTAAAAAAGGTTTCCTATTTTTGTTTATGATTTTCCCTTGCGCTTCATGCGAACTTGGAAACCAAAAGTGGATAGGATCTTTAGGTCAAAGAACATCACCATCACCATCGTCATCGTCAAATTTTATTTTTTTTTAGGATAAATTTCATTTCACGTTATTTCATGCTTTTTTAGAATAGTCTTTATTTCATGTACCTTTCTTGCTTTTCTTAGAATTAGTCTTTCTTTTTCATTTCATTTTATAGCTTTCATAGGATAGTGTTTAATTTCAAGTATATATTTCTTTTTTCCAAAATTAGAAGTTCCTTTCAAGTGTTATTTTCTACTTTTATATATTAGTTTACTTTCCAGTCTTTTCTTGCTTTCATATATTAGTCTTATTTCAAGTTCTTTTCTCCTTAAATAGATTCATTTTTATTTCAATATTTTTTCTACTTTCATAGATTAGCTTATTTTTCAAAGTGCTTTCTTGTTTATTTATATTAGTTCCATTTCAAATATTTACTCATTATCTTAGCTTAATTTATATTTCATTTCATGCTTTTATTTTCTTTCATAGACTAGAGTTTGCATTTTGAATATTCAATTAGGTTCCTTTCTTTGCACATTAGATAGTGAAAGATCATTTTATGTTCATAATTTCTTTACTTAAATTTAGTATAGGTAAACTTTGCATTTTATATCTTTAAGTTATTTTTGATTTTTTATTGTCATTAGGCATCCCTAAAAAGAAAAATATAAAACAAAATCCAAAACAACACACATTACACAATATTTTATATACCAATTGGTAAATTTGGATTTCGTCACTAACTATCAATTGAGATTGATGACATTGGGCTTCATCTCCAACTGTTGACTCACCCCCTAGCCACCATGGTAGCTTTCAAGTAGTTTTGTGGACTTCATCACCAAAAATATTGCTACCCTTGGGATTATCTCGGGATAGTTTAGGATAGATGCCCCTGGTCATAGGGCTAATTAATCAATGGATGTGTAATTATCATTTTTTATTAAGCTCGATCGAGGGAAGTGAAATCCAAATGGGTCACTTCAGGTCTTAGACAATGTTGTCTCTTATACCCCCTAAAAATGGTATTGGAGGTCTTTTGTCCCTTAGGATACCTTGAGCCAACCCCACCTTAGAAATATTTCTTAGTTTTTTGTGTGTTGCTTATCCCTACATACTATTGGGTATATTAAGGATCATGCATAGACACACATTGTAGATACACCTCATCCACATCTTTGTAGATCTTAGGGTCAATCCAAATCAAAATACACAAAAAAATCCAATCATAAAAACTTCAAAACTTTAGCAACATAAAACACCAAAATAAAGCATACTTGAAAACTTACATTGTCCTTGTTTGATGATTGTTTGTTTGATTGTATAGAAATTATTTTATCACAAAAAAATCCAAAAATACTCATAAAAATCACAAAATTTTCCAAAAACTTTCATAAAAATCATAAAATACCAAAAAAAAAATCTCACCATCTTGTTAATTAGCGCAGATTTGACAAGTTCGTTGTGAGCTTGTTAAGTAGGTTCTGTGTGAGCCTATTGAGTAGGTTCTTAGTGAGACTATTGGCAAAGCTTTGGAGGTGACAGAGTATAGAGTCTCAGTGGATAGAGATCCAGCAGCCAGCACAATTGAAGATAGATTTGAGTGAGGAGTCTTCAAGTGGAGAGAGGTCCACCAGTCAGTGCAGCAGAGAGACAGAGTCTTCTAGAAGATCATATAGCCAGAGCAGAAGGGGAAAGAGTTCTCCTATTGAAGAGATCCATGAACTTGAGATTAGGGGATCAGCATCTCCTTTGGATAGATATCCATAAACATTGTAATTGGGAGTGATTCCCAAAGAGATTGATTGAGAAATTTTTAGTAAAATATTTTCTTTGTGGAGTAGCCTACATTGGGTGAACCACATAAATTATGGTGTCTCTATTGTGTATGGTATTTTGTGCATTGCTTTGATTACTACTATTGATATTGCTATCTATACACATCATAATATTGAATTGAAAGAAAAAGTAAAAAGTGGTATTATACTATTCACCCCCCCTCTTAGTATAAGCTTGTGTTCTTCAACCTATGAATAATATTTACTAATGCTTTTATGCCTATCCTAACATTGGTATCAGAGCACTCGATAGTAGGACCTATAGAGCTAGGAGGACGAAGCTGACTGAACCCAAGGGGGCACAAATCTTGAGATGGGATCTCCCCTGGACTTACTGCTTAAAATGGATCCCGAGGAGGGTCATGAGAAACATAGCGCACTTCTTGAGGAAGTGCAACATCTCCATCTCCTTACATAAAATTTGAGATGATTCTTTAACCATATCGTTTCCCAAGGCATCACAAAAAATTTTGCTAGGTATCACACTGAATTCGAGGTAACCTACACAAAATCTAGGCACTAAAAATGGTCCCTAAAATGGTGGATCTCCAATCGCGCTTGAGGAGCTAACATGGGAGCCCGTAGAGCATGGAAAGCATCGTTGACAACACTGAACTGTCAGTGCTACCAGCCAACTGCGACAAGCACAAAATTTCCATTTCCCTGAAGCCAACGCTTAGAATTTGAACTTTGATGTCCTAAAGTCGATGCTCAGGATCTACACTTTGATAAACACTAAAAATGATGTTGGCACACTAAAACTAAATGTGATCTGATGTGGTACTGATAGCAGAGCTGCACAAAGAATCTTGTGCAACGAAAAAATCCTTTGTAAACTCTCCTAACTTTATGATGATGTCACCTTAAAATTGGTGAGAATCTTGAAGCTAATTTGAATCGATGCACATTATGAAATCTCTGCTAACTTGGCGTCCATGGAAGATGTGTGGAGGCTGACATAGAGAACTGTTGAGCTGGATTGGCATGAAATATGATGCTGATGTGGCAAAATATTATGGGCACTGATCTGAATAGGATACATGGTGGATCTCTATATTTGGACACGTGGTAAATCTTAGTGGATGGTGACATGGGGAGGTAGCAACTGATGTGTCAGTTTCTAGGCATGCATACATGTCAGATTTTAATTCATAATATTGGACGGTAAAAACCTTATTTTCGGCATCGATTACCCGAAGGCAATCAATAACAAATGGGGGTTTCTCCTTTTATACCCCTTTGAAAGTGCCTTCATGGCACATGTGGGATTAATTTCCATGAAAGCCTATAAGACTTTCCTTTGCGTATTTGAGCGTGTAAAGAAGAGTGTGCCCTCGTGCGCTTAAAATTAAAACCCATAGCAAACAAAGGCACATATGTGCCTCCTCAATACCATACGAACTTCTAGCTGAGACAGTGGAGCACTCAGTGGTAGAGCGCTCTGTCCCGCAAGGTCACGGGATCCAAACCTGATGGGGATAAAAACCTTCATTTTACTCCGCAAGGTAATATTTTTCTTTTTTGTATTTATTTTAATTAGTTTTTTTAGTAATTTTTTATTAATAATTTAATATTATTTTGTATAAAATCATTTTTTTAATACTAAAGTGATTTTTAATAAAATATTTTTTATTATTAATAAAATCATGCTTAAATTAATTAGAATAATGCAATAAATTTGAAAATTAAAAGACCTATTTTTTGCAATTTTCAATCAAATGAGAGTTTTTGTTTTCTCCACAAAGGGGGCTCTAAGATAAAGAAGAACATCTATTTTACAAAATTAGGAATCCTTAAAAATATTCTCAAAACCTTGTTAATTTTGAAAAATCAAAGGGGGAAAATTCAATAAAATTGATTCTTTCTTGCAAACTTGTAAGACAAGGAAACATCCAATTTGCAAAATCCAAAGTTAAAATTTGTGCATTTATTTTCTCCAAGGAGGAATATAACACAAGAAATTACACATTTTATTTTTTGCAAAATCGAGAAGAGATTGAAGACCTTGGGTCCACTAAAACTACGTCATGTGTCGACTGGTTCTGAAAAGCCTTTCAAATGCAGGTCGTGTGTCGACTTGACTTGAAATAAGTGCTACTTTGTTAATTTTGCAAATCAAAGGGAGGAAGACAAGAAATTCTATTTCTTTGTAAAAATGTAACACAAAGTGAAGAGCACTTAAAAATCAAAACTTTTTTATTTTGCAACACAAAAAGGAAAGGTGGTTGTTTTATGCCACATTCTTTGCAAAATTAAAAAAAAAAAACAAGTGGAGACTTTGAATATCAAATTTTTTGCACAACACAAATCACAATTTTGTTACAAAAATTAGTAAAAAGGTGCATTTTTGATATTACTCGACACATTTATTTCAAATTGGCAAATTATGTGCATTTTCGGTTGCATCCAACACCTAAGTGATAAAAATTTGAAGGCACTCTTTGATTTATTAGTACATTTAATTTCTTGTTTTCTACAATTATAAGTCATCAAAATTAAGAGCACTCAAAACCCCAAATTTCACATTCATTTGTGTAAATTCATTGCACAATTATAAGCCATTTTAAAAATTGATATTCTCTCCATACACCTCTAAATTCACTCTTATTTTTTTGGCTCAATTTCCTCAAACTGATTATCCTTATTCAAGAGGATTTTTATGCAAGTGACATTAAATATCTTTTTGAGTGAATTCTCTTTCATTTCTTATTTGTTTGTCTTAAATTTTCTCAAACTGATAATCTTTCTTCAAAGAGATTTTTTAGGCAGGTGACATTAAATACCAATTAAGAGTGAAAGAAATATCATCTTGGTGCAATTCTAGAACCTTCATCATGGCAACTATCAACAAATACCTAAATGATACACAATTTCTTAAAGGTTCTAACTATTCAACATGGAAAACCAAGATGAAAGCCATTCTTATTGTAGAGGAAATGTGGGATTTAGTGGATGGCACTAATAAAAGACCCACATCAACAAGAGTAGATCAAAAATCATGGGATAAAAAGGATAATCGGCTTCTCATGTTGATTTTTCTCACAATTACTGATGAAATCCAGCCTCACATAAGTGAATCCAAAACTGGTAAATATGCATGGGATGCATTAAGTACCATTTTTGAAGGTAAGAATCAATTGACTTTCTAAACCTTTAAACTCAACTTCATACACTTCATATGAAGTCATGAGAAATAGTAGAATTATTCCTCTGTAGAGTTGCAAAACTAAAGTCAAAGATGAATGCTTTAGGAGCAAAAGTAGAAGATACTATCCTGACTTCAGTAATATTGAGGGCTCTTCTAGAATCCTACAAGATGTTAATAACATCCCTTAATGTATCTCAAATAATAGTAACCTTTGTGGAGTTAGTCAATTTGCTTCAAACCGAGGAAGTAAATCAGCTCCAAAGTGATGAAGTGTCAAACAATGCACTTTACTCGAACAACAAGGGTGGAAATAAGAAAGGAAAATTTCATAAGGGAGGATCATCTTCAAAAGATAAGGGCAAACAACCTCAATCAGAAAATAAGTCAACCATGACACCAATCGACGTTGGTTTAAAAACAAGCAAAACAAAAATGGAAAAGGTACATCACAAAGATAAAATAGAAAACAAAGAGGCCATATTGCTAGTGAAGTGTCTAATTCTGATTTTGATTTTGGTTCTGGTTCAGAAAGAGCGGACAAGGTGCTCTTAGCTCATACAAATTTGTAAAAGGAAATAAATTTGTCACCCTAGGCATGCATAATTCCAAACCTCTTTTTAGGCTTTATAAATAGCAAATTTTTTTGTTTGAAGTACTTGCAATAAAGGGGTGATTGTACCTATTTTTAGGTTTCATAAAATAGCAAACTCTTTTTGTTTGAAGTACTTGTAAAAATAAGGCAAGATTTTTTGGTGTACATTTTGAAATTTGCCTAGGAGGTAATCTTTGTAAAAGCCTTAACAAGCTTCATAAGTTGCATATATTTTGCACTTAAGGGGGGATAAACATTTCTTTCCTACTTCACACAATTTTTTCTAAAAAGGAATAAAGACTTATAAGGGTGCATTTTCTACAGCGATCGACACCTTAGCTACCTTATCAAAACTTTTGCAAACATATTCTAATAGAATAAACATTGTATGTAGTGATCTACTCTAGTACACCTAGCGGTTGCAGTAGCTGGTTATCCATGCAATCTGGTTGGATGACAAGATTACAATAAGGACATTCGTTGATGTGAAAACAAAGTGAGGAATGACCCACTTTTTTGCTTAGAGCAGCTAGAGCACTATGACAGAACCCTATCTAGAGTAAGAGCCAGCATATCAGCATCTTTTTCATTGTATTGGGGCAGTTATATACATTATCCAAATAATGTAATAAGGGGGGATATTAGAGTTACTATGCTACAGTAACTGTAATTATTACCTCATTTGATAATTAGTAGATTCTCCTAGGTAAATGTTGTTTACCGCATGGTAATGAAGAACACAAGCTTATACTGAGAGGGGGGTGAATAGTATAAGACCTCTTTTTACTTTCTCTATTTAACTTCAACTTCGCAAAGCAATGAACCAATAGCAATATCAAAGCAATGCATAAAGCAACACACAATGAGACACCAATTTTAACGTGGTTCACCCAACATGGGTTACATCCACAAAAAATTTCTCTAAAAAGCTTTCTCAAAGTTCTTTGGGAATCCTTCCCAATTACAATGTTTATGAGCCTCAGCCTAAAGGAGAAACCTTCCCCTACTCAAGTATTTATGAGCCTTTGCCCAAAGGAGAATCCTTCCCCTCCTCATGAATTTATGAGCCTCCTACCCAAAGGAGAATCCTTCCCCTCCTCATGAATTTATGAGCCTCCTACCCAAAGGAGAATCCTTCCCCTCAGATATGGAAATGATACTTCAGAAGATCACCTGCCTCTTATTCTGCTAGCATGTGGAACTCCTTTCCACAGAAGACCTCCTGTCCTCAATGCTCAGCCTCATGAGACCTCTGTCCTCATTGATCACCTCCACAGCAACTCATCAACTTGTACTAAACACAGTCAGTCAGTCTAGCACAAGTCTTCCTCATTCTGTCAGATCTATCCCAAGCTCAACTCATAAAGCTTGAACAAATCAATCTTTCTTGCACACAAGCCTTCTTAAAGACTTGTCAAAAATTTCCTCAGGTTCTTCTCAAAGAACCACTTCAACTTTATCCTCAATTCCTCTACTAGGACCTGTCCAAATAAGCTCACAAGTCCTCCCTAGAACTTGTCCAAATCAGCTCACAAGTCCTCCCTATAACTTTTCCAAATCAGCTCACATTTCCTCACTAGAACCTGTCCAAATCAGCTCACAAGTCCTCACTAGAACCTATCCAAATCAGCTTACAGGTCCTCACTAGAACCTATCCAAATCAGCTCACAAGTCCTCACTAGAACCTGTCCAAATTAGCTCATAAGTTCATCAAGAAAACCTTGCTTAGCATGAACCCACAAAGAGAATTGTTAGAGACCCAATGTGATTCATCAACCTCATAGAAGCATAAAGAGAATTGTTAGAGACTCAATATGTTCTATACATAACTCCCAATCTCAATCTCAAATCTCATAGAAACATAAAGAGAATTGTTAGAGACTCAATATGTTCTATACTTAACTCCCAATCTCAATCTCAACTCAATATCAATCTCAAAAGAATAAGATAGATGTAGTATGCTTTTCTCAAGAACATGAAACACAACCCAACAATTGCCAACCATGCAATATCTCATATAACAATCATACTCATGTTCTTTCCACAACCAATATCTTTTCTCAACCAATTAGGGCTTTAACAACAATGCTTATAGACAAGGTTTAACCAACATCATTCAAATCAACATTAACCTTGAAGCATTCAACCAATCACTACATGAAAAGGAAACTAGTAGACATCCTTTTCCCTCCAAAGATATTTGAACAAAATAGCCACCAACATAAATCACAAATGCAAAGAATAACTTGCTCAAATCAATCTCAATGGAGTAAGCCCAAATCATGTATCAAGTAAAGCATTAACTTGATCAAAACAACCTCTATGGAAGCAACTCAACCATCAATCTCAAAACAACCAACTAAGGGTTTCACCAACTCAAAGCAAGTAGCAAGACTTACTAACATAAACCCTAGTGCAAAAATGCTTCCTCTTCCTCAACCAAAATTATGCATTCTGCCAAAAAAATCATCAATGATTTTAATGCATAAACAATCTTCAATATCTAGAAAATGGGATTTACACCAAGAAGAATACCTAGTAGACAACCTTTTCACTCCAAACTCAATTTCAAAAAATACACCATCAACAATATACATGGAAGAAGTTGCCCATACCTTTGTTTGAGGAAGAAGAGAATAGTTCTTCAACCTGTTACCAACACCACCCTCAACTTTGCCACCAAGTTAGGGTTAGATCATAAAAGTAACCACAAAAATATTTATTCCATAAAACACCTTATGACTCCAATCCTTAGAAGTCAACTACCAAGAATATAAAGCATACAAACAATATATCTTTTTACACCTTATTTCTCCAAATTAATTAAACCATGCTCAAGGAATAATAGCTTCTAAGAAAATCTCACTCAACAATCAAGCCAAAAATCTCAACCAAACACTATCAACCTTATATCTCCAACGAAGCATTTAACCTCAAAAATAATTTTAAATAAATCTGCCCAACCACTTCTTCTTTAACAAAATGCAGATTTTATTTAAAAAACCTTACCAAAAAAATGCTTCCGAAAATCATGGGTCAACAGTGCCTCCAAAAAAATTGGAGCACAAAAACTCTTCTCACACTCCACGGCGAGAGTCGAACGCTTGACCTCCCTTCAAGCGCCTTCATAGAACAATCGTTGCCACTAGGCCAATGGTGCTAGCTTGAAGGCTAGCAAGAGTCTCCTTCTCCTTAACCCTTTGGCGACGGATAAACATGGCAAAAAAAATGATAGCCGTAGCTTTTACTTCCCAACCTTTGCGCAATTCCAATTTCTTTGACCCCTTTGCTTTGGACTATAGGTTATGGCTTATATAGCCAAACTTCCATGCTATGCACGACGTCGACGAGAGGATAATTTGAACTTTTCGAATTAATATTATTTTGGCGCATTCAAAACAACTTTAGGGTTTATGAAACCCTTTTGATTATTTAAAAAATAATCAAAGGTCTTTTAGACCTTAGACCTTAGGTGGAGAACCCATTAAATTATTAAAATAATTTAATCACTAAATCAAATAAATAAATAATTAAAAAACCTTTAAAAGGTTTTATTAATTTGGTTATTTAATTAATAAGTGTCTCCAGCCTTTGCATTAAGTCGAGAGTGGTTTTGAGAAAAACCCTTAATGCATCCACCTGGTTTTAATAAAAACCCTTAAACCTGCCATGGTTTTGATAAAAACCTTTTCATCTGCCACATGGAATCTCTTCGAAATCTTCTAGAAAATATTCTTTGGAATATTCAACATTTGAAGCCAATAAATCCTCTTGACATTAATGCAAGTTCCTTTTGACATCAATGAAAACTCATAGACACGAAGCTAGGATCTCAAACCCAAAATTGCCAACAATCTCCCCCTTTGTCATTGATGGCAAACCATGCTTCTCAACAACACTGAAACTCAAAACTCGTTGTATAGAAATCAGCTCCCCTGACTTGAGGCTCTCCCCCTTACTCATATCTCTCCCCCTTTGTCATCAATGGCAAAGGGTCACCTTTGGGGCTTGGGACTAAGAATGAGCCTCTTAGCTTAGTCCCTCCCCCACCTCCTGTTGAGGTGATTAATTCCGGGGTGGGAGTAAAACTCCCATTAGGCACTGATCTTCATCAGTGTCTATAGCTGCCTTACCATGTCTTCTCTTGTTCTCCTTATCTATATTCCTATTCCTATTCATGTCACTATTTTTGTTCTTGTTATCATTCCTGTTCTTATCCATGTCTTGATTCTTGTGCCTGTTCATACCCATGTTCCTATTCCTGTACCTTGGAATTTTAGCTCTACATTGTCTAGCTATGTGACCTTCATTGTTGCACTTATAACAACTAACAATGTTATTTCTTTGAGGCATACCTGATCTTTGACTCCATCTGTTCTGACCAACCCTATTCCTGTTATTAGCCTTGCAATAAATAGCCTTGTGCCCAAACTATTTACAAGAGTAGCAATACCCTTGAAATAAATTACCACCTCTGAATCTGTCATTTACCTTCCTCACTTGAGTCATGCAATGTGAAGCCATGTGACCAAACTTGTGACAAGCAAAACATCTGCCATTAAACTTTCCTTGATTTGACCTCTTAGGTCCTGTAAACTTTCTCTCCTTTTTCTGATTCCTGTTTTTTGATTTTGTGCATCTATCACTCAAGGACTCTTTTTTTGAAGTACTTTCCTCATCAAAACTCTCTTCCTTTCAGAATCTCTTACTAGATTCCCCAACCTGTTCCATGTGTTTCTTACCAAAACCAAGACCTATTTTATCTGTTGTCCTTTGATATTTGATGATTGACTTTACCTTTTTGGTGCTATCTTCAAACCTATAAAGCTTCTCCTTGTACTCTTTAGTTTCCTCTTTCAAGGAAGCCACTTTTTGTTCCAACTCTCTACACTCAAGAACCTTAGACTCTAACTTATCCTTAAGTTTTTGTGTCTTAGCTATAGAGAAGTCAAGACTTTCTATAAGCTCATCTCTCTCAATACAACATTCATCCAATTTATCATTGAGTCTAGCATTCTTCTTTCTTTCCTTTTTCAAAGCACTAAGAGCACTAACAAGTTCAGCTTCAAGATATACTTCACCATCCTCTATAACTTCCTCTATTTGTTTGCCTTTTGAAACATCAATGACTTTTTCAGATTTCTTATCACTAGAGGTGCTACCCTTTTCTAAAGCCATACATAGATCTTCCTTACAATTTTTTGAAGCATCCTCATACATAGTATAACTAGAAATCAATCCATCATTTGTGCAATCATCCTCAAGATGTCCAAAATTTCCACATCTAAAACATTTCATAAGGACAAATCTATGTTTCTTTTCTTCTTCTTTTTCTGTTAGGAACAACATCTCATTCCAACATCACTTGAAGAACTTTCACTATCACTACTAGAACACTTACTTGCCTTGTCTAGGTAGAAACTTTTCTTGTGTTTGTGAAAGTACCTCTTTCCTTGATTGCTTTGCTCATATTTATTCTTCCTTTGATGCCTATGCCTTTCAGAATCCTTGCTCTTATAATCTTGTTTATCTTCATCACTTTCATCCTTGGTAGTAGTACAGTTAGTAGCATAATGACCAAACTTTCCACAATTGAAACACTTGACATATTTCATACCTTTGTGCTTTCTTGAGAACTTGCCCTTCTTGTTGTAATATGCCTCTTCATCACTAGAAGACTCATCACTATCTTGAAGCTCTTTACCCTTGGATTTCTTGGTAGCCTTGAAAGTTGCCTCCTTCTTAACATCAACCTTCACTTGAGTTCTCAACTCAAATGATGCAAGTATACTATGAAGCTCATCCTTTTTCAACTTATCCAAATCCTTAGCTTCCTCAATAGTAGAAATCTTTTCACTAAATCTATTTGGAAGAGACCTCAAAATCTTATCACAAATATCATTTTTAGCAAGCTCAAGACCTAGTTCCTTCATAGAGTTAACAATATCATCCATACAAAGCATATAGTCACTAATATTTTCTTCATCATTCATCTTGAGTTGTTCAAACATACCTTTGAAGTGTCTCAACTTGGCCTTTCGGACATTTGCATCACCTGTATGAACCACCTTCAACTGTTTCCACATTTCACTAGTCGTCTTGCAGTGAATCACCTTGGTAAGATCTGCCTTCTATAAACCCTTCAAGATTGCATTCATTGCCTTTGAATTGCTATGATGTAGGAGCCTCTCTTCCTTAGTAGAAGTACCATGCTCAGGAATGGTATACTCATCCTCAATCACTTCCCAAACTTCATTTCCAAGAGCCATAAGATGAACCTTCATCCTAGCACTCCAAAGCCCAAAATTTGTCCCATCAAGAATAGGTGTTGCATTACCACTTGTAGATTCCATTATGTTCTTTACAATATTTTCCTTCAAGCTGTTAAACTTTTCGAAGGAACCCGCTCTGATACCAATTGAATAACACAAGCTTATACTGAGAGGGGGGGTGAATAGTATAAGACCTCTTTTTACTTTCTCTATTTAACTTCAACTTCGCAAAGCAATGAACCAATAGAAATATAAAAGCAATGCATAAAGCAACACACAATGAGACACCAATTTTAACGTGGTTCACCCAACATGGGTTACATCCACAAAACTTTTCTCTAAAAAGCTTTCTCAAAGTTCTTTGGGAATCCTTCCCAATTACAATATTTATGAGCCTCGGCCCAAATGAGAAACCTTCCCCTACTCAAGTATTTATAAGCCTCTGCCCAAAGGAGAATCCTTCCCCTCCTCATGAATTTATGAGCCTCCTGCCCAAAGGAGAATCCTTCCCCTCCTCACGAATTTATGAGCCTCCTTCCCAAAGGAGAATCCTTCCCCTCAGCTCTAGAAATGATACTTCAAAATATCACCTGCCTCTTATTCCACTAGTACGTGGAACTCCTTTCCACAGAAGACCTCCTGTCCTCAATGCTCAGCCTCAAGAGACCTATGTCCTCACCGATCACCTCCACAAGAACTCATCAACTCTGTACTAAACACGATCAGTCGATCCAAGACAAGTCTTCCTCACTCGTCGGATCTCGTCCCAAGCTCAACTCATAAAGCTTGAACAAATCAATCTCTACTGCACAAAAGCCTTCTTAAAGACTTGTCAAAACTGTCCTCAGGTTATTTTCAAAGAACCACTTCAACTCTATCCTCAATTCCTCTGTTAGGACCTATCCAAATCAGCTCACAAGTCCTCCCTAGAACTTGTCCAAATCATCTCACAAGTCCTCACTAGAACCTGTCCAAATCATCTCACAAGTCCTCACTAGAACCTGTCCAAATCAGCTCATAAGTCCTCTCGAGAACTTGTCCAAATCAGCTCACAAGTCCTCACTAGAACCTGTCCAAATCAGCTCACAAGTTCTCACTAGAACCTGTCCAAATCAGCTCACAAGTCCTCACTAGAACCTGTCCAAATCAGCTCATAAGTTCATCAAGAAAAACTTGCTTAGCATGAACCCACAAAGAGAATTGTTAGAGACCCAATGTGATTCATCAACCTCATAGAAGCATAAAGAGAATTGTTAGAGACTCAATATGTTCTATACTTAACTCCCAATCTCAATCTCAAATCTCATAGAAACATAAAGAGAATTGTTAGAGACTCAATATGTTCTATACTTAACTCCCAATCTCAATCTCAACTCAATCTCAATCTCAAAAGAATAAGATAGATGTAGTATGCTTTTCTCAAGAACATGAAACACAACCCAACAATTGCCAACCATGCAATATCTCATATAACAATCATACTCATGTTCTTTCCACAACCAATATCTTTTCTCAACCAATTAGGGCTTTAACAACAATGCTTATAGACAAGGTTTAACCAACATCATTCAACTCAACATTAACCTTGAAGCATTCAACCAATCACTACATGAAAAGGAAACTAGTAGACATCCTTTTCCCTCCAAAGATATTTGAACAAAATAGCCACCAACATAAATCACAAATGCAAAGAATAACTTGCTCAAATCAATCTCAATGGAGTAAGCCCAAATCATGTATCAAGTAAAGCATTAACTTGATCAAAACAACCTCTATGGAAGCAACTCAACCATCAATCTCAAAACATCCAACTAATGGTTTCACCAACTCAAAGCAAGTAGCAAGACTTACTAACATAAGCCCTAGTGCAAAAATGCTTCCTCTTCCTCAACCAGAATTATGCATTCACCCAAAAAACTCATCAATGATTTTAATGCATAAACAATCTTCAATATCCAAAAAATGGGATTTACACCAAGAAGAATACCTAGTAGACAACCTTTTCACTCCAAACTCAATTTCAAAAAATACACCATCAACAATATACATGGAATAAGTTGCCCATGCCTTTGTTTGAGGAAGAAGAGAATAGTTCTTCAACCTGTTACCAACACCACCCTCAACTTTGCCACCAAGTTAGGGTTAGATCATAAAAGTAACCACAAAAATATTTATTCCATAAAAAACCTTATGACTCCAATCCTTAGAAGTCAACTACCAAGAATATAAAGCATACAAACAATATATCCTTTTACACCTTATTTCTCCAAATTAATTAAACCATGCTCAAGGAATAATAGCTTCTAAGCAAATCTCACTCAACAATCAAGCCAAAAATCTCAACCACACACTATCAACCTTATATCTCCAAAGAAGCATTTAACCTCAAAAATAATTTTAAATAAATTTGCCCAACCACTTCTTCTTTAACAAAATGCAGATTTTATTTAAAAAACCTTACCAAAAAAATGCTTCCAAAAATCGTGGGTCAACAGTGCCTCCAAAAAAATTGGAGCGCAAAAACTCTTCTCACACTCCACGACGGGAGTCGAACGCTTGACCTCCCTTCAAGCGCCTTTGTAGAATAGTCGTTGCCACTACGCCAACGGTGCTAGATTGAAGGCTAGCAAGAGTCTCCTTCTCCTTAACCCTTTGGCAGTGGATAAACATGGCAAAAAAAATGATAGTCGTAGCTTTTACTTCCCAACCTTTGCGCAATTCCAATTTCTTTGACCCCTTTGCTTTGGACTATAGATTATGTCTTATATAGCCAAACTTCCATGCTATGCACGACGTCGACGTGAGGATAATTCAAACTTTTCGAATTAATATTATTTTGGCACCTTCGAAACAACTTTAGGGTTTATGAAACCCTTTTGATTATTTAAAAAATAATCAAAGGTCTTTTAGACCTTAGACCTTAGGTGGAGAACCCATTAAATTAGTAAAATAATTTAATCACTAAGTCAAATAAATAATTAATTAAAAAACCTTAAAAAGGTTTTATTAATTAAGTTATTTAATTAATAAGTGTCTCCAACCTTTGCATTAAGCTAAGAGTGGTTTTGAGAAAAACCCTTAATGCATCCACCGGTTTTAATAAAAACCCTTAAACCTCGCCATGGTTTTGATAAAAACCTTTTCATCTGCCACATGGAATCTCTCCGAAATCTTCTAGAAAATATTCTTTGGAATCTTCAACCTTTGAAGCCAATAAATCCTCTTGACATTAATGCCAGTTCCTTTTGACATCAATGACAATTCATAGACACGAAGCTAGGATCTCAAACCCAAAATTGCCAACAGATAAATATAGTATTTAAATTTATTTTACTTTTACTTTCTATATTGTCTCATCCACCACCTACTATATTGAATGTAATATTTATTGTAAGGTCTTTTTTTACAAGAATGCAGGATATTCCAAAGGGTCAGCTCTTTAGCCATTAATACTCATATGTAAAGCTTTTTCTACTCGAGAAATATAATTTTATTACTATTTGGTCTCTAGTTAAGCTCTTGAATGTGTGAGTGTTGAGTTTTTATTTCTTCTATAGCTATTAGGAAGGATGTGCTCTAATTTTGCATTCTGGATTTCATGCATTTTCACCTAATAGTTCTAGAATTCAAATTCAATCATGTATGTTAGAAGTTAAATGAGAGTGAGGATTGGCTGATATGTTAGGTGATTTACTTATGTTTCTTGTAGTGGTTTGAGTTTGTTCTGCATATATTTTTATGCGACTAAATCCATCCCATTTTAAGTTCTAGCTTCAACTTCCTTTGCTTTCTTTTAGCACCCATTTTCCCTCATTGATGTTAGCTAGGACTCCCTAGAACCGACCTCTGAATATTGATCACAAAACCTCTAGATTTGCAGTCGTTCAATGTTGGTTGAGGTTCACGGGTGCAAAAACCTTTTTTTTTAGTCCAAATATCCCACCAACACTAACCAATAGTATTAGTGAAGAATAAGGATTGTTACTAGCTTAAATCACCCTTGTTTTTAGTAATTCTTGGATCAAATTTTTAATGTTTTATTTTAGCACATAGAGGTATTTGTAGGGTCTGATGTTAGGTGGTAAGCTATCTAGAACCAATTGTGTTGCATTATCATAGGAATAACATGGAGGTAATATCATTGATTATAAAAACTACATTATTTTTAGTAAAAATGAGTTACAAATCCCCTTGGGGTTCATCTACTTCAAAAGTCAGGGGTTGAATTGAAAACAATTGGGCTACTATCCCATGTGAGGATTCTTTTAATAATTTTTCCATCCAACTTGAACTGATAACCTGTGAGGATCCTACATGTGAACCATAGAGTGTATGGCCTTCCTTTCTGAGAGAATTGCATCCACAGTTTGACAAAGTTCCATGTTACTATTCCCAAATTAAAGAGCCATTGTGCCCCCAAGACAACATCACATCCTCCAAGTAGAAAGTGTAAACATATTAGTTTTGAGTTCATAATATCCTATCTTTAACTTAACATTTCAGTATTTACCCTTACAAGGTAATGTTCCTCCATTTACCACCATGACTTCAAAAGAGTTACAAGAATGTATGTAGCAATTTTCTTTCTTAGCTCCTTTGGGATCAATGAAACTATGTGTACTACCTAAATTAATAAGAATTATAATTTGTTGCCCTTTGAATAATCCTACTACCTTCATAGTTTGAGGGATCGAGATTTGTGCAAGTGCATGAACAAAAATATTTAGTTGTGGTTCTTGTGCTTCACCCTCAGCCTAAGGCTCTTCCTCCTATGGTTCTACTTCTTTGTCAAGGATTTCATTTACTACAAATTCATCCACATCCAATAGATACAATTTTTTTGTACACATTTATACCCTGAATAATATTTCTCATCACAATTATAACATAAACCTTGTGCTTTATGGGTACCCATTTCCTCCCTAGTCAATCACTTAAATGGTGGAGATTTATTATCATTATTTTATGTAAATTTGGATGGAATTGAAGGTTTAACCTATGATAATTTAGATGACTACCTCTAGGTAGTAAACGTTTCCTTTGCTAGTCTAGCCAAATCCTATGGCTTGAATAATGGACTATGGTTTGAACATTTTTACCTTTGCCTTGATAACATCTTTTAACCCACTAATAAAAAAACTTTGAAACTCAAACCCCTTGTCCTATTAGCCAATTTTTTTAACTTGATTTGGATACTCACGAACAATATAGGTCTATTTCAATTTGGTTAAAGCTCCTATAAAATCCTCATATTTACTAAGTCCAAAGTGAGTGAGTAATTAGAATTCAAATTCTTCTCAATAAAGGTCAATCATATGTTGCACCCATTGATACCATTGAAGGGATTCGTATTCAAAGTTAAATGATGTCATTGTGATCCATAAATATCAAGGTACATTAAGGAGTTTGAAAAACTAACTTGTCTAACACAACCAACCGTCAAGATCCTTTCCATTAAACTTGGGAAAGTTTAATTTGGGCATTTTAAATGGGGCATTAGTGTCAAAAATAGCATGATGTGTTTCTTATTCTCTATTGCTTAAATTGTCAATCATTCCTTCATTATTAATATGTTGGTGCAATTGAGTGGCTCCATTTAAATGCCCTTAAACCTCAAGGAATTTTTCCTCAATCCCCAATTTTACTTTAATCTATTAAGATCTAAAGAGTTGCATATGGTCTTTCATATTTTTAAATTCTTGTCCAAATTATCCAAATTGGTTTTGTAGGTTACTGAGTTAACTTATTATCCCTATTTTATCCATCATTTGATTTTGCTCCATCTCCTTCATTGCTCCTCTAGTCCCTCTAGCGATAGACTTGTGATATGGACTACCCTAATTGCCTTACTAAAAATAGAAGTGTTGTATTAAGGGTTAATATTATTAGTAATGGTCCAAAAAAATTGTCTAGGTGTTATATATCAAAACGATTAGTTTTAAATATGATCACAATGGACTAGATCTCAAAATGTCTAAGTGTTATATACCAAAATGATTAGCTTGGTGAAACGATTATAATGGGCTATATCCCAAAATAAAGTTTTTTGGTAGCCCCAAACTTGTTTTTTATGTTTTTTCTTCTTTTTTTAGTCAAGTGCTATATGTTTTTCTCCTAAAGCTTTTCTTCATCTAGAAAATGGGCTTTCTAAAGTAAATGACCTAAAAACAAAGAGCACCAAAGTGCAACAAAAAATGCAATAATACAAAATTACAGTAGTAAAAATTTGAGGGACCAAAGTGCTTGGAATTTGTTTTAGGAGTGAATTCTAAACAAAAAGACCTTTCCAACAATGTATCACATGCAAAATACGGAGCTATAAAACAGAAGTTATGAGCTTTAAAAATTGATAGCAAGCATGCTTTTCACAAAATGAATGGAATAGAATGTTGTTTTTAATTCCAAACAAACTCAGAAGTATTACAAGGATTTTTCTACAATCTTCTATAGCTATATTACTCTATTTTAAATTTACAAGAGAGAAATTGATGTTACAACACTTCATTTCACATTCTAGAAATTCCAACATTCATAGTGACTCTTCAAGACCTGTAGAAACTTTTGGGCTTCATCAAATTCATGGGAGAACATTTAGTTTTCTCTTTCTTAGTCAACATAAATCTCTTACATATTCCCCCTTGATGCTGAGTGGTGAGACAAGTTTGTCTCTCAATCTAAAAATTTGTTCTTTATTGACCTTTGGTAAACAGGTCTGCAAGTTGTTTGGTGATGTAATATTTTATATCTACAACTTTTTTCCACCATGTATCTTATAAAATGAGCCTTTAAATCAATATGTTTAGTTTTACTATGATGGATTAGATTTTTTGCAATCTTTATTGCACTTGTGTTTTCACAAAAAATTATTTTTGGACTTTTTTGAACTTCAATCTCTTTAAGCATCTTTCTCAACAAAAGTGCTTGTGTACTTGTTGCAGTAGCTGCAACATATTTTGCCTCTGTAGAAAATAAAGCAACAATACTTTTCTTCTTTGAGCTTCATGTTATTTCTCCTAAACCAAGTGAAAAAAAAATCTAGAAGATGATTTTCTATAATCCAAGCAACTTCCCTAATTTGAGTCACAATATCCAATAAGCTCCATTTTATTTTTATCATAATGAATGTCAAAATTCAAGGTTCCTTTGACATACCTCAAGATTATCTTAGCTTCTCTAATGTGGTTTTGTGAAGTTTCATTCATGTACCTTGATACAAGTGAAACTACAAATGCAATATCAGGTCTTGTAGTATGGAACATTAAGCTTCCAACAATGCTTATAAGCAATTTTTCATCAACTTTCTCTTCTCCATCATCTCTACACAAACACTTTTCCATATGCCACAGGTGTCCAAACTAATTTGCAATTTTCCATTTCATATTTCTTTAACAATTTTTTTTGCATATTTTGATTTATAAATGAAAATTTTACCATCACCTTGATGTACTTCTACACCAAGAAAGTATTGCATTAGTACTAAATCTTTCATCCCAAATTCTTTCATCATAGCATGTTTAAAATCATTAATCATATTTGAACTACTTCCCATGTAGATCAAATCATCAACATATAGGCACACAAGAAGAATATCATCATCTTCATTCTTGAAATAGAGTGTGAGGTCATTCTTAACTTTTCTTAGAACCACAATCTTAGAAGTACCCATCAATTCTTGAGTACCATGCTTTAGGTGCTTACTTTAGTCCATACATTGCTTTCTTCAATTTTTAAACATGGTTTTACTTTCCTTCTACTTCAAAGCCTTGAGGTTGCTAAACCTAAACCTCCTCATCTAGATAACCATTCAAGAGTGCACTTTTCACGTTCATGTGATAAACTTCTCACTATTTATTGGCTGCCAATGAAAGAGATGTTTGGATTGTCTCTTGTCTTGTAATAGAGGCAAATATTTCTTCATAATCCACACCATATATTTGAGTGAATCCTTTTGCAACTAGCCTTGATTTGTATCTTTCAATGCTTCCATCATTGTTAAACTTTATTTCGTAAATCCACTTGGATCCAACAATATTCTTGTTATTAGGCAATTCTATAAGTTCCCAAGTGTTATTTTTTTCAATGGTATCAATTTATTCTTTCATTTCTTACACCCAAACACCATCAATACAAGCATCTTCATAACATGAAGGTTCCAAATTAACTATAGAAAACAAAACATAATTCACCAACTCACCTTTTGGTTCTTCTTCATCATCACCATATATTTGGAGTTTTTCCAATCTTGAAAGAACTTGGTCCAACTCTTGCAATTGTATTCTTGTTAACCTCATTTAAAAGTTTTTTTCCATCATTTGGATGGTTGGATGTGCTTTAAGTATTATCTTTCCTTTATTTGTATTCTTGGTGGGACTTGTAGATGAGTTTATTGTGCTTGAACTTGGTGTAGTCTCCTTTGAACTTGTTGATGGGATGCTAGATGAGCTTAGAGTAGAGAAACTGTTAGGATCCTCAATCCTAACATTATTAATTAGTATTAGTTAGTATTATTAATCATTTAATTATTATATTATTAACTTATAAAGTGAACCATCACAACCCTTCATAACATGAACTATCACGTATCTTCATACGTGAACCATCATGTCTCTTCACCAACGTAGCTTTAGGGTAGATATATATATTAGGTTGGCCATCCATATCAAATCATCCAATAAGAAGAAGAATAATAAGCATATATTCTAATGAGGGAGCCCCCTATAGTGGCAAAGCGATTACAAGGGATCCCCCTTTGAGTGGCCTACGATTACATTTACATTAATTTGTTAATAATTTTATAGTAAGACCTTGGGGTCTTACCATTTGGTATCAGAGCCATGTGGGACCCAGTCATGTGGGAATTGATCAAATATCTTCATCAAATCACTTTTGTGCATGAGTATCAAACTCGGTTTGAGGATATCACCAAAAGCAACATAATATTGGATGAATCAATTCTCATCAATGGCTTCATTAGGGGATTAAAAGAGGAAATTAGAATGGACGTGACAAGGTTCAATCCCTATACCATGATGCAGACCTATGGATTAGCAAAATTAGCTGAAGATAAAATCAATGCACAACAACGATTAGGGAAACCACTTATGAAAAAATTGTCGACCACTTACATCACTCCCAAACCTATGCATAATGGAAGGGCACAAAGCACTTACACAACCCCCAAATCTAACGAAACTTTACGAATTAAACATCTTAGCTTTGAGGAGATGAAGGAACGACGAGCAAAAGGACTCTGTGATAATTGTGATGAATAATTTTGACCCCACCATAAATGTGCTACACTAACATTGTATTTATTGAAGGAAGTTGATCCCTGTCTCTCCATAGAGCAAGCAGATGAGGCAGTTGTGTCCAAAGTGACCAGTGCACCTACTCATCGCAATGAAGACAATGAGGTTGATGTGTAAGAAGTGATTGATGTACCAAGCAAGGATGAGGTAGACATACCCAAAGTGATCAATGCTAGCCAAACATGCACTCTACAAGACCTGCATATACCTTCCTCACTAATAGTGAGTTCTTACCATATGACCAAACATATTCGAAACCAACACAGAGTGACTACACACTCCTTCTCCGTTGGCTCTACCAAGGAACCAAAAAAGGATATGAAATCATTACCATCACTTTTGATGCATCATTCTGAAGTATTTGAGGAACCCCAAGGGTTGCCCTCCCATTGTCATCATGATTTTCCTAAGGAAGATTCTACTATTGTTCTTGGAAACCCCTCGCTAATGCTTCATCCTTCTCGATATCCCTGCCTATGAAAGGATGCCATTAAAAGAGTCCAAGAACTTACACAAATCCTTCTTGGAAAACAAAGGAAAAAGCTTCTCACTTTGAGCTTTGAGGACAAAGCTCTTTTTAAGGAGGGTGGTATGTTAGGATCTTCAATCCTAACATTATTAGTTAGTATTATTAATCATTTAATTATTATATTATTAACTTATAAAGTGAACCATCACAACCCTTCATAACATGAACCATCATGTCTCTTCATATGTGAACCATCATGTCTCTTCACCAACGTAGCTTTAGGGTAGATATATATATATTAGGTTGGCCATCCATATCAAATCATCCAATAAGAAGAAGAATAATAAGCATAGATTCTAAGGAGGAAGCCCCCTATAGTGGAAAAGTGATTATAAGGGAGCCCCCTTTGAGTGGCCTGCGATTACATTTACATTAATTTGTTAATAATTTTATAGTAAGACGTTGGGGTCTTACCAGAAACATTTGAAGGATGTTCCCCAACTGCATTATCTTCTTCAAAATCAACTATATTTTTTGGAGATTTTTTATGTCTGTACACTCTTCCTTCATCAAAAATTACATCTCTAGGTACTACAAACTCGTAATTTTTTGGATTATACAATCTATATGCCTTACTTGTTTTACAATATCCCACAAGAATGCATGGCTCACTCTTGGGTTTCAACTTCTTTATCACTTCATCATTCACATGTGCATATGCAAGACAACCAAAAAGTCTCAAATGACTTACAGTGGGTTTTTTGTCATACCATGCTTCATGTGGAGTCTTCTTGTGTAGTGTTCTTGTGGAGCATCTATTGAGAATGTACATTGATATATCAACTACCTAATACCAATAAGAATTTCTCAAATATTTTATCTTCAACATGCTTCTTGCCATTTCTACAATAGTTCTATTTTTTCTCTTAGCTACCCCATTTTATTGTGGTGTATAGGTGGTAGTGAGTTACCTCTTGATGCCATATTGTTTGCAAAAATTATTGAACTCATTTGAACAAAATTCTCCTCCATGATCAATTCTCAAACACTTTATTTTATATCCACTTTCATTCTCAACCAATGCTTTGAAAATATTGAACATGTCAAAAGCTTCATCCTTATGTTTCAAAAATTACACTCAACACTTCCTTGAAAATTCATTAATGAATGTAAGAAATTATGAAGACTTACCCAAAATTTGTGTTTGCATAGGTCCATAAATATCAAAATGTACAAGTTGGAGTGGGTATGAAGCTCGTCATTCTTTTCCTTTTAGAACATCCTTCCTTGCATGTTTTCCAATCACACATGCTTCACACACCCTTGTGCTCTCCAACATTAGGTAGTCCATTTACCATATCTTGTGAAGATAAAAAATTTGTACTTTTAAAATTCAAGTGTCCAAATCTCAGATGCCAAAGCCAATTCTTATCTTCAAATTCCATGTGTGCCATGTTCATACTCACATTTTCTCCAAAATTCAAAGGAAACATCTAGTTCTTTGTCATTGGAACAATGGTGACCATACGATTTCTATTATTCTTATCATAAATGATACATTCATTGTTATCAAACATAACTTTATAGTTTTTCTACAATTTTTCCAACACTCAACGAATTATTCTTCAAATTGGGAGCATAGTATATATCATGAATTTTCTTTGTACCTTATTTAGTGCCAACCTCCATGTTGCCTTTTGCAACCACATCCAAAGCATTGTTATTCTCAAGAATTATCTTGGTCTTTAAATTCTTATTCACATTAGCAAACAATTCTTTCTTTCCACTCATGTGGTTAGAACAACTAGAATCTATATACCAAACTTCTTTACTAGTTTTTTCAACCATGTCACTAGTCAAAAACAAATTTGTGCAGTTTCGTCCCCATGTACATAGTGGGCTCTTGTATATCTTTTTGTGGTCTTCACTCTACAATATTGTACAATGTGGTCCATATTATGACAATTGTAGTATTCAACTCTTTTTTATCATCCCTTCCATGTCCTCTTCTAGTAGAAACAACTCCTCTTCCTCTTCCTCTTCTACCTCTTGAGTAATTATGATTTCTTCCTCTTCCATGTGCTTGTTTACTTATGCTTGGACCAGCTTCATCATTCTCAAAAAAAAATAGTTTAGAATTAAAATCATTTCTCCTTTTTTTATCTCATGTGACATAAAAGAACCAACTAGACAAATAAATTTAAGTGTAGACAAATATTTACTCTCTTCAAAAATTATTACAACATGATTCCATTTAGAGGTAAGAGATATCAATACCTTCTTCACAAATATCTCTTTCTTCAAGTGAAGAACACAAGCTTATACTGAGAGGGGGGGTGAACAGTATAAGACCACTTTTAACTTTATCTATCAATACAGCTTTCAAACCATTAACATGCAGAATAAAGATAGCAATAATAACAGCAGTAAAACAATGCACAAAATGCAATCCACAAAGAGACACAGCAATTTACGTGGTTCACCCAAGGTGGGCTACTCCACGGATAAAACTTTTCTTCTAAAAGTTGTATCAAAGTCCTCTGGGAATCCTTCCCGATTACAATGTTTATGAGCCTCAGCTCAAAGGAGACACCTTCCCCTAATTCTGCTTTGGCTGGTGATCCTCTAGAAGACCTCTACCTCCTCTGCCCTTAGCAAGTGGAATTCTGTCCACGGAAGACACCTGTCTTCCCTGCTCTGGTTGGAGATCTCTGTCCTCAATTCTGTCACAGCAAAGCTGGTCCTCTTCTTTGCACCAAACACAGTCCTTCGATCTGGCACAATACTGTCCTCTTCCTCTGTTCTTTTTTGCACTTGGTTGAAACCAATATTTTACTGTCTACGCAAATACAACAGTTCTCGATCAAAAACACAGTAGCACAGATTTCGCGTATTCTACGTATACACAGCAATACAGTCTTCACAAAAATACAGCAGCACTATCTTCACAAATACAGCAGCACTTCCTTTGCACTCTTTGCCTAAATCACGATAGCACTATCTTCGCAACCTCTGTCTAAACACAGCAGACGCTCAGGCTTCTACTTATGCACTTCTACGATCGATCTTCTCCCTGCACTCTCTCTGCGTAATTCGCACTTCGAACGCACACTTCATCGATGATCAAACTATTCAAACATCCCTCCTTTTATAGAGTAAGATCCATGGTCATTACATCCAAACTTAGTCGACTGTTATACTTCCACTGTGTCGGCTGCAAAACCCTATGCTACGTCGGCCCAGATTTTAACTTTGTCGGCTCAAAGTTAACTCTGTCCTCAACCGCCTCCCTGTAGCTTCTGGCATGAAACTTCAACATGTCACGATATCGCGACACCTTTGCCTGTCGTACACCTTCTATAGCTTGTTGTAGCGATATCATGACGCTTTTGCTTTTGACTGCTTCCTTTGCTCTTCTGTCATGAAATCGTGACACTTTTGCCTTTCGCTGACGTCATCTCACTTCTGTCGTGAAATCATGACGCTTTAGACTTCAAAGCCTTCTTCTCCGCTTCTGTCACGAAATCGTGACACCTTTGCCTCTTGCTGACGTCATCAGCAACTCTGTCGCGAAATCATGATGCTTTAGACTCCAAAGCCTTCTTCTCAGCTTCTGTCATGAAATCGCGACACCTTTGCCTCTTGCTGACGTCATCTGCAACTTTGTCATGAAATCATGACACTTCTTGCTTCTTCAACCTTTTCTCGGTTTGCACTAGCAAAAATGGAACATGTCGCGAAATCGTGACGCTTTCGCTGCCTTAAGCTCTTTTCTGCCAAATGCTCATGAAACTGGAACATGTCACGAAATCGTGACGCTTTCGCTAACTGCAAGCTGCCAACTCAACCTATCGTGAAATCGTGACATTTTCTATATCCATACAACTTCATTGAAACCTGTCACGAAATCGTGACACTTCCTGCAACTCAACACTGCCAACTCAACTTGTCACGAAATCGTGACAATTTTGCCTGAACTTTCTCTCTCCTCAAACATGTCGTGAAATCGTGACAGTTTTCTTGCTTCGTCTCTGCCTTCCAACATGTCGCGAAATCATGACAGTTTTGCCATAACTTTCTCTCTCCTAAAACATGTCGCGAAATCGCGACAGTTTTTCCAGCGACCTGCAAACTTTTTCTAACTTATCTTTTTCTGGATCTTTTGCAACTGGGCTACTCCGATTTTCTTGGAGACTTATCGACCAGTTGAAACCTTCATCAAAACACATACTTAGACATAAAAACAAATTGCTCCAAGAACTCCTTGACATCAAAGACAACAACTACCAAGAGCTCCTTGACATCAATGACAACAACTAAACTTAGGCAAAGGCAATGTACTCAAGGTACCCAAAATTGCCAACAATCTCCCCCTTTGTCATTGATGGCAACCCTTTACTAAAAACACATCTTCAAGAGCCAAAACTGAAATCAATCTCTTGAAGTTTTGCTCCCCCTGACTTGAAGCTTTCCTCTTCACTTGAAGCTCTCCCCCTTACTCATATCTCTCCCCCTTTGTCATCAATGGCAAAGGGTCACCTTTGGGGCTTGGGACTAAGAATGAGCCTCTTAGCTTAGTCCCTCCCCCACCTCCTATTGAGGTGATTTTAAAATAGAGTTGGGAGTGAAACTCCCATTAGACACTCATCATCATCAGTGTCTACAATTTCTTTGTCGGGCCTTTTCTTGAGCTCTTTGTTAATGTTTCTGTTCTTGGCACTTTTCTTGTTCTTGTTCTCATCTCTTTTCTTGTCCACACCTTGATCCTTGGACCTGTTTATACCACTATTTTTGTTCCTGTACCTTGGAAGATCAGCTCTGCACTTTCTGGCTGAGTGACCCGTATTGTTGCACTTGTAACAAACAACATTATTTCTTTCAGGCATAGCTGTTCTTTGAACCTGGTTCTTGTTATTTGAATTGCAAAAAATTGCCTTGTGCCCGAACTGATTACAAGAGTAGCAATACCCTTGAAATAAATTACGACTTCTAAAATTATTGTTAACCTTCTTCATTTGAGACATGCAATGTGCAGCCATGTGTCCAAACCTGTAACACGCAAAACATCTGCCAAAAAATATTCTTTTAATCGATCTCTTGGGTCCCGAGAACTTCTGTTTCACATTCAAAAATCTGTTTTCTGTTTCTGCGCATTCATCACTCACAGACTCATGATCTGAAGTACTTTCTTCATCAGAACTTTCTTCTTTTTGAAATCTCTTGCTAGATTCCCCAACCTGTTTCTTGTGCGGCTCAACAAAATCGAGACCTATTTTATCTGTTGGATTTCTTTGATTTTTGATGAGAGACTTAACCTTCTTGGAGCTATCCTAAAATCTGTAGAGTTTATCCTTGTAATATTTATTTTCTTCTTTCAAAGAAACCATTTTTTGCTCTAACTCATTATACTCAAGAATCTTAGACTCTAACTCATCCTTGAGTTCCTGTGTTTTGGCTATAGAGAAGTCGAGACTTTCTATAAGATCGTCTCTCTCCATACAACATTCATCTAACTTAACCTTGAGTCTATCATTCTTCTTTCTTTCCTTTTCCAAAACATTGAGAGCATTATTGAGTTCACATTCAAGATTCTCTATTTGATTGCACTTTGAATTATCAAGACCTTTTTCTGATTTCTTATTACTAGATGTGCTACCCTTTTCAAAAACCATACATGCATCTTCCTTATCATTTTTTGAAGCATCCTCATACATACTAGCAACCAATTCATTATTTGTGCAATCATCCTCAAGGTGCCCAAAATTTCCACATCTAAAGCATTTCATGACCGTGAATTTATGTTTCGGTTCTTCTTCTTTTTGAAATGAACAACATCTCATTTTCATTATCACTGGAAGAGCTTTCACTATCACTGCTAGAACACTTACTTACTTTGTCCAAATAGAAGCTCTTCTTGTTCTTGTGTGAATACCTCTTTCCTTGATTGTTGTGTTCATCTTTGTTCTTTCTGTAATACCTGTGCTTTTCAGAATCCTTGCTCTTAACATCCTGTATATCTTCATCACTTTCATCTTTGGAAACAGTACAGTCAGTAGCATAATGACCATACTTTCCACAGTTGAAACATCTTATATTTTTCTTGCTTTTGTGCTTTCTAGAGAATTTGCCTTTCTTGTTGTAATATGCTTCTTCCTCACTAGAAGACTCATCACTCTCTTGAATCTGTTTGCCTTTTGATTTCTTGGTAGCTTTGAAAGCTGCCTCTTTCTTTATATCAACATTCACTTGAGTTCTCGGCTCAAATGCTGCAAGAATACTATGGAGCTCATCCTTTTTCAACTTATCTAAATCTTTGGCTTCCTCAATAGCAGAAATATTTTCACTAAATCTATTAGGAAGAGATCTTAAAATCTTATCACACACATCATTTTCAGCAAGTTCAAGACCTAAGTCTTTCATGGAGTTCACAATCTCATCCATCCGAAGCATGTAGTCACTAATATTTTCATCATCATTCATCTTGAGTTGTTCAAACATACCTTTAAAATGTCTCAATTTGGCCTTTCGGACATTTGCATCACCTGTATGAACAACCTGCAATTGTTTCCACATTTCACTAGCTGTCTTGCAGTGAATAACTTTGGTAAGATCAGCCTTCTGTAAACCTTTCAGGATTGCATTCATGGCTTTTGAGTTGCTGTGATGTAGGAGCCTGTCTTCTTTAGTATAAGGACCATTTGCAGGAATGGTGTACCCATCTTCAATAACTTCCCATACCTCATTACCAAGAGCCATTAGATAGACTTTCATTCTTGCACTCCACAGACCGAAATCTGATCCATCAAGAATAGGTGTTGCATTGCCACCTGAGAAATCCATTGTGTTCTTAACCAGTTCTTCCTTTCGGCTGTAAAACCTTTTCGAAGGAACCTACTCTGATACCAATTGAAGAACACAAGCTTATACTGAGAGGGGGGTGAACAGTATAAGACCACTTTTAACTTTATCTATCAATACAGCTTTCAAACCATTAACATGCAGAATAAAGATAGCAGTAAAACAATGCACAAAATGCAATCCACAAAGAGACACAACAATTTACGTGGTTCACCCAAGGTGGGCTACTCCACGGATAAAACTTTTCTTCTAAAAGTTGTATCAAAGTCCTCTGGGAATCCTTCTCGATTACAATGTTTATGAGCCTCAGCTCAAAGGAGACACCTTCCCCTAATTCTGCTTTGGCTGGTGATCCTCTAGAAGACCTCTACCTCCTCTGCCCTTAGCAAGTGGAATTCTGTCCATAGAAGACACCTGTCTTCCCTACTCTGGCTGGAGATCTCTGTCCTCAATTCTGTCATAGCAAAGTTGGTCCTCTTCTCTGCACCAAACACAGTCCTTCGGTCTGGCACAATACTGTCCTCTTCCTCTGTTCTTTTTTGCACTTGGTTGAAACCAATATTTTACTGTCTACGCAAATACAACAGTTCTCGATCAAAAACATAGTAGCATAGATTTCGCGTATTCTACGTATACACAGCAATACAGTCTTCACAAAAATACAGCAGCACTATCTTCGCAAATACAATAGCACTTCCTTTGCACTCTTTGCCTAAATCACGATAGCACTGTCTTCGCAACCTCTGTCTAAACATAGCAGACGCTCAGGCTTCTACTTATGCACTTCTGCGATCGATCTTCTCCTCGCACTCTCTCTGCGCAATTCGCACTTCGAACGCACACTTCATCGATGATCAAACTATTCAAACATCCCTCCTTTTATAGAGTAAGATCCATGGTCATTACATCCAAACTTAGTCGGCTGTTATACTTCCACTGTGTCGGCTGCAAAACCCTATGCTGCGTCGGCCCAAATTTTAACTTTGTCGGCTCAAAGTTAACTCTGTCCTCAACCGCCTCCCTATAGCTTCTGGCGTGAAACTTCAACATGTCACGATATCGTGACACCTTTGCCTGTCGTACACCTTCTATAGCTTGTTGTAGCGATATCGCGACGCTTTTGCTTTTGACTGCTTCCTTTGCTCTTCTATCACGAAATCATGACACTTTTGCCTTTCGCTGATGTCATCTCACTTCTATCACAAAATCATGATGCTTTAGACTTCAAAGCCTTCTTCTTCGCTTCTGTCATGAAATCGTGACACCTTTGCCTCTTGCTAACGTCATCAGCAACTCTGTCATGAAATCGTGACGCTTTAGACTCCAAAGCCTTCTTCTCAACTTCTATCATGAAATCGTGACACCTTTGCCTCTTGCTGACGTCATCTGCAACTTTATCACGAAATCATGACACTTCTTGCTTCTTCAACCTTTTCTCGGTTTGCACTAGCGAAAATGGAACATGTCACGAAATCGTGACGCTTTCGCTGCCTTAAGCTCTTTTCTGCCAACTGCTCGTGAAACTAGAGCATGTCACGAAATCGTGACGCTTTCGCTACCTTAAGCTCTTTTCTGCCAACTGCTCATGAAACTGGAACATGTCACAAAATCGTGACGCTTTCGCCAACTGCAAGCTGCCAACTCAACCTATCATAAAATCATGACACTTTCTGCATCCATACAACTTCATTGAAACCTGTCGTGAAATCGTGACACTTCCTGCAACTCAACACTGCCAACTCAACTTGTCACGAAATCGTGACAGTTTTGCCTAAACTTTCTCTCTCCTCAAACATGTCGCGAAATCGCGACAGTTTTTCCTGCTTCGTCTCTGCCTTCCAACATGTCACGAAATCGTGACAGTTTTGCCAAAACTTTCTCTCTCCTAAAACATGTCGCGAAATCGCGACAGTTTTTCTAGCAGCCTGCAAACTTTTTCTAACTTATCTTTTTCTGGATCTTTTGCAACTGGGCTACTCTGATTTTCTTGGAGACTTACTGACCAGCTGAAACCTTCATCAAAACACATACTTAGACATAAAAACAAATTGCTCCAAGAACTCCTTGACATCAAAGACAACAACTACCAAGAGCTCCTTGACATCAATGACAACAACTAAACTTAGGCAAAGGCAATGTACTCAAGGTACCCAAAATTGCCAACATCAAGGTCTCTCCAAAGGTGGTCATCTTGTTCACCACATCCTTCACTCTAACATAATAATCATCCACACTTTTAGCCTCTTTCATTTGTAGATTCTCAAACTCTTTCTTCATGGTCTACAACTTAACCATTCTCACTTGGTCACTTCCTTGGTAAACCTCTTGAAGAGAATTCCAAGCCTCCTTGGCTGATATAGCAATAACAATACATGGAAATAAACTCTTATCAAGAGCAAACTGAATATGGTAGAGAGTTAATGAATTATTCTTTTTTGTTTACCTTTTTATTGTCCTATCATTTCCTTGTAATGTGTTCCAATTAGGTGGTTCTTCATAACCACTCTCCACTACCTCCCAAATATCTTTTACAATTAACAATGTTCTCATATTGTTTATGCTCCAATAATCATAATCTTGCCCATTAAATTCTTGAATGCATAATGAGTTGTTGAAGTTGGCCATTAAACTCAAGAAGCAACAAATAAATTTTTTCTTCAATGAACTTGACCAAGAACTTAATCAATTTTTATACTAACCACAAACCCAAGTTCACTCAAACCCAAAAACCAACCAAGCTCTGATACCAAATGAAGTAAATGACCCAAAAAAATGAATAGCATCAAGGTGCAACAAAAAATTACAGTAGCAAAAATTTGAGGGACCAAAAGTGCTCAAAATTTGATGATATTTGAGGAGTGAATTCTACACAAAAAGACCTTTCCAACAGTGTATCACACTTAAACAATAGAGCTATAAAACAAGATTTATGAGCTCTTAAAGTTAACTGCATGTTTTAGAAAATAGGGACAATAAGCATGGTTTTCACAAAATGAATGCAAGAGAATGTTATTTTTCATTCCAAATAAACTTATAAGTATTACAAGTTTTTTTCCACAATCTTGTTAGCTTTTGAAGCTAAATACTCAAGATACAGTAACCACAATATCCAAAATAAAGTTGCAATATAAAATATATGATTATGGAAAACTACTAAGCATATAAACTCATAAACAACTTCAGAAATAACTCATATAAATGCAATTAATGAAAGCTCACAAAAATTGAATCTCAATTGAATAAAGATCTCAAATACACTAAACTTGCATCCTCTCCATTACAATTGTACATATCACTTACACTCATAATAGACACATATAATGGAATGTGACTCTTCATATGGAGCACTCTTGACCTTCACTCTTCTTGAGACTCTTCACTTCCTATTCTATGGACTCATGTGCACATGGACTATTATGCACATTTACAATACCAAAATACTTTGCATAGTTGTGTATTTATTACATTGCATAAAGTAGATCCTCAAACTCTAATAGAGGACTCTCTTTCCTAATCTAAAGATGTAATCTAAAATTATACATTAGCATGTACCAAATAATATAATATATACCAAAACCCCCCTATATTACATTATTTGGTTATTGAGGACTTTAGTCTTCAATATGGATCTTCATCTTGTAGATACTTTCCATCTTGTTCAGGTTAATGTTCTTATTTTATCAGTAGATTTCTCCAAAGTGTAATCTTCTATTATCCTCTTATTTTTCTTCATCTGAATCATGTATTCTCCCATATACTTCCATAGTAGAATGGTTACTTGTTTTCTATAGTCTGTCTCTCAGAAAATACATTAGTATTATCTTGAATCATTACAAGCTCTTGTGAGAAACCAATAGAATCCAAAGAATATATTCCATTGTTGATTTGATCCAATAGACTCTATTTCATTTAGCTTTTTAATAAAGCACTTGTTCTTTCTATTCACAAATTTGAATTCTATTGTTCTTCCACTTTCAACTAATTTAGTTATTGAGATAATATTTGTTGTCAATCCTGGTATATACACGATATCATGTAATATAAAATGTGAGTAGGATGCATTAGGTATTAAACATTCATTTCCATTAACTGGATATTTTTTTCCATCTGCTAGATTTAGACCAAAATTATTTGTAACTTCTAACCAATCAAACCAATGTAGGTTCTCTATCATTTGATGACTTGCTCCTGAGTCAATATACCAAATATCCTTATCACCTTGAATATTAGAATTATCTTGTTGTGGAATGATTTTCACTTTTGATAAGGAACATTGAGAGTACTTTGTCTTTGCATATTATGATGATATGTCCCCCTTGCTAATTTATCCATTATTCTTTTACTTTGATTAATATACCTTTCAATTCTTTAGACCTTTGTAGTTTACTACCTTATGACTCCTTAATTTAGTTTATCAAACAATTATTTGAGGTAATTTCAAATTTTCTATTCCTTTTTTCTCCTTAGTTATTAAGATTACTTTTTAATTTTCAACCTTCCAAATAATTAAGCCTTATATCTCCCAATTTTGAATATATTGTCTTTCTTGAGAAACTTTTCAACTTCTAAATCTTGAGTTGAATTTGAGTATATGAAAAACTTCAATTCTTCAAGTTTTGAATGACATACTATGGACAATTTTCAATTGTTGACAACCTTTTATCTCCCTAATTATTGAATGATAATATAATCTTTTCTACTTCTATTATTTAAAATGTCTACTTTACTTTCCTTTTACCAATCAATAATTTGGATGCAATTTCAATCTTTCAAGTCTTCAAATTTATGTCTTTCAATTTTGAATTAGAGACTAAATTATCAATGCAATTTCCTTTTGTCAAAAATTCTCTATTAAATTCCTTTTATCTCCCAAATTCTAATCTCTATTAAATTCCTTTTATAATCTCCCAATTCTAAATTTCCAAAAAACTAATTTTGATGTTGAAATCCTTATAACTCCAAATCTAAAAATTTAGAACCTCTATGAAAAAATATTTGCTATTTTTGTATTCCTAATTTGATGTAGAATACCTTATTTGTCCAAACTTATCAAATTGTAAATATTTCAAATAGCTTTGTAAATTAAATGTTCAAATTACAAAACTTCAAAAATAATCACTTCAATATTTAAATCAATCTTCAATACTTTATAAAGACTTTCAAATTGCAATAATCAGATTTCTAAGGTTTCAAAATAATATTTCAAGGTCTTATCTCTCCAAAAATAATTTCAATCTTAACCTTAGACAATAATAATATTTCTTAGCCTTATAACTCCTATCTTGGCATAAAATAAATATCAAATGTAATATATTACCTCCAAAAATTGAGGTGCTCCTTCTTTGATGCTATATTATGACTTCCTTTAGAAAATGGGCACTCTTTCTCCTCTTGACTGGTCAACTATGCTTCAAACTATTGCCAGGCGCTTCAAACTCTAACGTATGTCCTCCTTGCCATAGTAAATGAGCCTAAGCAAGTTTATTTTCATCTCAAGCAATAAACAGGTGCTCCAAGATGTTCTATCTCCCTTGGTAATGATTGGCTTCTTGGATGACAAGTGATAAATGGTGCCAAAACTCTTCCTTGCTCTTTCTAACGTAACCTACAATTGTTCTCCTTATTCCAATGACTTATAGCGCTCCTCCTTACTTGTGAAAAGTGGCATAAGCGAATTTTATAACATTATTCCACCTTACAAATGATTTTTTAATGGTTCATGCTTCAAATAATTTTATGTTCTACTTGGCTGTGTTCGTTTTCTTCTTTTGATGTTTGGTTGTGTGTAACGTTCTCAACAAACCAATGCAACATTGCAAGGAATGTTAAGAATGCCTATTCTTCGCTTCCTTTCTTGGAAGTTTTAAAACCCTAGTGTTGTTACCATTGCACAACTTACCCCAATTTGGGGACCCACCTAAAATTTTGCTATTAATGTGATATTTTAGTTTGCATAAAATGTGTTGCTAGTTAGTCTTTACCAAGAAATTTTCTAATGTGAGTTGAGGTCTAGTTTCTGATGTTATAAAGAAAATCAATGTAATTTGCAAATCCTTCTTAGTTATGGTTTCAACCCCTGATATTATGGATTTCATTAGAAGGGTTCTAGAAAAAGGAAAGAGCACAGGGTAGATCCTTGTTAAAACTAAAGTTCTTGTCCACTCATGAGTGAATAATATCAAGATCTTGTTATTCTACTATTACTATCATGTCGATGTAATATATTGATATATTATCATATTATGTTCATATATAATATCATGTTATATTAATATACAATATCATGTTGTATTAATATAATATTATATTATCTTAGGGTATAATATCATATTATATCGATATAATATTATGTTATATTATATGTAATAGGTAATTCCAATATTTATGTGGCTAATTATTGTTTTATACTTTCTCAAACAGCCTATCAAGGAAAAGAGGATATTGCTAACCAGGGACGAGAAACATTTTCTAGACACGTGACGGGGCTCGAACGTGGCTAGGACCCAGATACGGACCGTGACGGACAAGGACGATGACACATGGCGAGTTCACACGAAACCAAGCACAATATGGACCACCACAAGTTGGTCATATACCATTGTGTATGGTATTCATTTTATACTATTGCGCTTTACTTTGCATCTCAAATTTGGGATAAAGATGAGAGCTTTTGAGAAATGTGTTCTTTAGGTAAACCTAGGTCTCGTTTGCTGTAAATATTTTGGAATGGAAAGTGGAGGTGGTCATACGCAGGATGTTACGATTTGTTTGAAGTGACGATAAACGAATCCCAAATGGATATCGTGGTGTATTAGCACGTGGGAACATCAAAGAAATCATAGACGCATGTCTTTTGATGTAGGTGATGATGCAGGTGGAGGATGAGGGATGTGATGTTCATTTAATCAAAGTTGTTGTTCTACCTCGTGGTGCTAGTGGTGGTGTATATAGAGCACGTCCATACAAATATTTTATGGTCACCTAGGGAACCTGGAGCTTGTCGTCATCTCGCTCGATAACATCGACATTCAAGTCTTCGCTTATGGCCTCATATCGGGTCATTTTACTACTTTCGAGGAGTCCAAAGCAATAGCATCAGTTGTTATTTTGTCTATGGTTTGATTACTCAAATTTATGCTTATGCTGTCAATTCTCCCATGCAAAATTTTATGTAATCACAGAGCATTGTGACACCTATTCATTTGGTACCATATTGATTCACTTGTTATAGAATGGGTTGGTGATCTACAAGCTGGGTATGGGTCTCTTCGAAGCAACGATGGTATTGAGTCTATCATGGTGGATAATTGTCACAGGTCAGTGTACACATATCACTAAAAGTGAGAGGTGTCGATGCATGTGAAACGGTCCATCCATAAAAGCGTTCCAAGGGCTACCATATCCCATTAAGTTTTTGGTTACCTCATATGTGGTGTTTGGATATGTGGGATTTTTAAACATTATTTCTCCTAACGGGCCTCCTAAGAAATGTAACAATTACATTGGACTCATTTTCTATATGTATGACAGTTTTGGGTTGGATATTCATGATAGTTATAGGCTTGAATGCTGACATGAGTGATGAGTGTCGTTATTATCATCATTTAATTTTATGTTTGTCAAATCTAGGGTGGTGTCCAAGGCTATATATGATAGAAGGTTCAAGCAGATTGTAAATCAGTCATTTAGATAATAGGATTTATTGGTGAAACCGATGTTGTTGGGGTGGTTTTTAGGTCACTTAAATCCTAATGTGCATGAATTGAAACTACTTTAACTGCAAGAATTGAAAACTGTTTCTAAGACTTGAAATTGACAACTAACTACAGTTTGCAAAAAATGAAAATACAGAATTTTAAGTCTTGTTGAATTGAAACCTATATTACATTTGTTGAATTGAAACAATTGAAATAAAATATGCTTGAATTGGAAACATTCTAATCTAATTCATGCTAAAGGAAAGTTACAAATAGATGTCAGTGCATTGTTGCAGAAGGTTGCAGATTTCTGTTGCAGGAACTGACAAGAAATAAAATTGTTGAATTTGATAGTTGGCAGAAAATAAAAATCAGGGAAATTCAAATTTATAACTACTATCAGCTAACCAAACACACTTTGCATAAACCACACTTGAGAGCATAAAACATTACATGAACTAAAATAGGGGTTAGTCTAATTAGCAACAAACAACAAATTAACAAGAAATCTGGTAATAAATTGTTGCAACAAAAGTTGTCAAAAAACCTATTTAAATAGCCCCTGCCTCCAAGTCTGAGAGTGGTCCTTGCTCTCCAATATAGAAGAGGGTGAAAAACACCTCCTAGCTACTAAAACTAATCACTCAACTCACAAGACAAATATTTAAAAATACTGCACTTTATTTGACTGTCAAATCATACTGAACGGTTACAGGAAACACTTTTCAACGTCTACTGTTCTATTGGCTACTTTTCACTAAGTCAACTCCTATTTTCCTAGCTCAACCAATGAGGGAGCTACCTATTTATACTATTTTATTACATATGTTGCATTTACATATTCAACTGCCCTTTTGTTTGTGCATGATTTGGTTGTTTGGTTGTAGCAAACTTAGTCTATTTTAGGATAAAATATGTTGTAGCAGTTGTCTATTGATTCATTCATACTTCTAAATTGGTGGGAACGAGCTAGGATTGGTTGGAAAATGCTTATCACACCTATCCTTATCTCCATGCACCTTCCTCCACGCAAATTGGATGCAGTTGGGCTTATTTTTGTTGAAATAGATCTATTTGTCCTATCATTCCGGAGAGCTCCGAAATATTAGACTGAAAAGGAATATTTTGCGTAGCTGAGATCAAAACATGCGAGAAATTCATTCCATGTGGATATGACATCTTCCCTATACCTTCTCAACTGTTTCCAATCATTACCTCTTGTTTTGTTTGACAAATTTCATGTCATCCTTTATAATGACAAGTGGTTGGAATTTGTATGGGCTGCACAATTGTTCTTGATTTGTAGTTGTTACGCCCTGTTGCTATCCGTTTAGACCATGTGGGAATGCATCCAAGTGGGTCAGAAGTCTTCTTTGGTCTTCATGAACACATTCCAACAATTTTTGCTTGTCCTTTTTGACTACTTCAAGGTGCTCCTTTAATGTGACAGCTGGCTGATTTTTATATGTTGCACAAAATCTATCAATGCAATGTTTTACAGCAAAGACTATTTTGGCACCATTCCATCTCAGCAACTCATTTTATGCGGGATAATATTCAAATAACATAATGCAATTATAAATTACAACACTCCTTATCAGCTACTAATTTTACTATGCATTTTTTCACTAACTAATCATGCAAATACAATGTAATAATATTGAAAAACAGTCAAAATAGGTATAATGCTTCTATACAAATTAATCATGCAAACACTAGTAAATAACATATTTTAATCAACTATTTAGCATTTTAACTATGTTATGTTTTGTAATATGGCAGTTTTTATATGTCAAAAATAGTGCAAAGATGAGGTATTATTAGGCCTCATTAGTGAGGGTGGTTGAATGCAGTGGGTTCCTTGCGTAGTGTAACATTTGGGGAATGTCCACATATTGCGCCATAAACAAATGTTACCAAAGGAGTTTTATAATTAATAGGAATGATTAAACTTGGTTGTTACAAGTTGAGACTAAGGAAGAAGATGAAACGAATAATTTTGCATCGAAGAAAATGTGAAGAAAATAGGGGAAAAAGAAAGGAATCTTTTCAAAAAAATTAAAAGGTCATTGAAGCTCACGAAACAGGGTCGAAGATTTTTTGGCAACAAGGGCACATTGGAACTGGATTTGTCTTGGAGCCTCTCCTCCCAAGTTGTTGGACTACACCATTTCACCATTGGAAGCCATTTAAGCATGGTATTTTGCACATGTATTTGATTTGAAAATCTTTCTTTTGTCAATATATTGGAAATTTTAGTGAGTTTTATGCATGTTGATGGTAAACTTGTCTATTATTTTTAATATATTGCACCCTTTTCCCTTAGAAGATTGCACTGCATTAATGTTGGACTGCGTGAAGACGGGTCACACTAATGTTGGTTTAATGCAGGATATTGATGTTTGCAGGGTCGGTGTGAAATTTTAGAGTTATGACGACTTGTTTTATTTTATTTTTATTTCTCTAACCCTAGCCCTTTTACATTTTTTTTAATCTCACCAATTATAAAATACAAAAAAAAAATTAAAAGCCAAAAATAAGGAAACATGGCAATTACAAAGTTACATTTTCAATTCTAATTTTACACATTTTTAAAGGGAATTCAAAATTTCAAACTTTGTACATTTTTCAAACAATCAAAGTAATTTCATTTTATGTAGAAATGGAAATTTTAATAATTTCTAAATTTGCATTAAAATGAATAAAAAAGGTGATATCCCAAAGCTCCTACATTGCAAAGTTAGATTTTAGTCATTTTCTTTCAAGCTCAAACAAAGCAAAGGAAGATAAAAAATTTTAATAATCCAAGATAAAATTCGTTAACAAAAAAAGATAAAATTTGTTAACAAAGAAGATAAAATTTGTTAACAATTTGAGATAAAATGGAGTAAATCATTGTTCAGAGATTGTCATTTCAAATTAGATAGTTGAACAACAAATTCACATTTTCAATAATTACATGAGCAACAAAATTATAGCAAATAAAATAAAATACCAAACCATAGGCCCCTTGTTAACAGTTACTTGCACCTTTGAGGTATTCAACACATTTTCATATTTTCACAAGCATTCAAGCACATTTTAAGCAATTAAGCAAACAAGAACCTTGGAGAAGTTTTAAATTTCTTTGCAAGAGGGTATTTTTTATATTACCCTAACTGTGATGATGGTTTTGCAATTGGACAAAATTATCACTCAACACCTAGACCTTTGGTCTTTCTTTATGCCTTTTTAATATCCAAAACCTTGTCTTCTTTTGTTGATTATGGTTATGATCTTGCAAACAACCCTCCCTCTTCTCCAATGGTAGCTCTTCTCCACTTAGGTGCTCCTCTACGGGTGGCTCTTCTCTTATAGGTGGTGGATCCTCTTATGTTCGGCGATGCTTCGTCTAGACAATGTTTGGATGTCTGTCCCCCCTATGCTTTGATGTCTCCTTGGCTCCTCTTCAATGGTGCTCAACCTTGGCTATTCAGTGGTGTTTTACTTTGTAGATCTACCACTCTTTTTGGTAGATTTTCTTCACCAACATCTTCTACAATTTTAGTGCACCTCATGGTGTCTTTAGACACCTTAAATTTGCCTTAGCTTTGAGAACTATTCAACCTTTCTTTTATCCAATAAAGCTTAGAATAAATTTGCACTTTGTTATAAAAATAGCATATAATATTTTTTCTTATCACTCCCTTTTAGCACTTTTGAAATCTAATTCTTGTTATATTTTGCAGATTTTAGAATGATGATAATGTCTTCTTCTTGGGCTTGGAGACACTTAACTCAAATTTTCTTTTGCTAGCTTTTAATAATTCTAATATGGTGCTTTTAAAAACTTGAAATAGCTACTTTTAATACTTGTATAAGAACACGTTATAGCACCAATATTACACACCTCTTATGGCCTCCTTTGTGGCTAGTCTTCTTGATAATTTGTTGTCTCGAATTTATGTATTTTTGCAGCTCCACTCCCTTTTCTTTTGTTGCTCAAAAATCATCAATTTGTAGCTCCAGTTGTTGCTCTAAAATCAGCTCTCTTGCTGTCAACTTTTCTCCTTATTTTTCCTTCAAATGTATGCTTTCAACTTCTAAAATTTGCAGCTACAAATGCTACCCTCTTGCTGTCCAAATTTGCAACAATTATCCTCCTTTAAATGTTGTCAAATCCTCCTGTGCTTTGCTACCTAAAGCTCTTCCAAATCTGTCCCTAAACTCCTTCAAAATGCAGGTCATTTTTCTCTTTCTAATGCTGCTTACAAAATCTGATTCTTTGATGTTCAAGAATCTCCCAATTTGTTGCCTTCTTTTGCTATCAAGCCTTCCTTCAATTGGTTGTCCAGAGTACTTCAAAAACTTCCCAAAAACTTCTCCAAATTGCAGCTCTATGCTTTCTTCAATTTGTTGTCCTATGACCTTTCATCTTCTGCCTTGGAAATCAGCAACCTAAGTGGTTTTCCTCAAACTTCTCAAAATTGTGGCCTCTTCAATTCTCCTTCTTCAATCTTCTTGTCGAGTTCTGACTTCAAATTTGACTTTTTTGTTGTCTTCTTCCTCAAGAATCTGAATGTCTTGAGATCTTCAAAAGCCTTCTCAAAGTTTGACAAGCTTCTTGCCAAATCCTTCTTCCTTTTGAGTTGCTTGTTGGATGGTGATAATTGTCCCAAATTCTTCTTTTCAGGAGCTTCTCTTGCTTGCAATCTTCTTTCACAAATTTTCTTCAAATCTCCTTCAACGGCCACTTCTTTAACTTTGCAATGAGGCTTTCTCTAGCCTTCTTCTTCTCCAAATTCTCTTGAGACCTCTTCTCTTGGGTCTTCTAATTCAGTAGCTACTCAACTCTCTTTCTCAAAACTTCAATGAGACCTTTCCTTGGTCTCTTCAATCTTTCAACTATGGGAATTCTGCAATGAGATCTCTTTCTTTGATCTCTAAATTATGTTGTTTCCCAACTTTGCAATAGGACCTTTTCATAGTCCTTCAATCTTCAATCTTCCAAATCTAGAAGTTCTTCAATATGACCTTTTTCCTAGGTCTCTTCTAGCTTCAATTTGCAGTCTTCAATCTTCAATGAGGCCTCTTCTTGGACCTTCTTAGTCTGTAACGTCAATTCTTTTGCTAAAATACAAAACTAATCCCTGCACGACGAAAGCACATAGACATTCAGGCAACCAAAGGTGAAATTCTTCTCTATCTTTTGTAGGAAGTTTCTCAACTTTCTAAGAACTAATTTTCTGCAACAAAAAAATTGGACCAAATACATTCAAATTTCCATAATTCGAAAAGCAATAAACTTCACTAGTTATTCTCAAAACTAGTGGAAAGAAATTTATGTTGAGTCCTAGGCTTCAAGAGTTTTCCTTCAACCTTGTGGAAAGACTCTAGCCAAATATTAATCTGGAATCTTCTTGTCTCTCTCAAACTTTTCAATATGATTTCCTTCTAGAGTCTCTTAATCTCCTCAATGTCAAGGTCTATCTTCAAGACCTATAATTTTCCTTCTATTCTGAATTTGCTCTTGGAATAGGTAAATCTTCAACCTTCACTAGTTTTCCTTCAACACAGTGAGAAATACTATCTTCTCTGGTTTTCTTTTCCAAAGGTAATTTCTTCAACTTCACTGGTTTCTTCTTAACTAGTGGACATCTTTGCAACTTAAAAACCTATGCAAGACAAAACCTTCTTGTAGCTCTGATACCACTGTTAGCTTTTGAAGCTAAATACTCAAGATAAAATAACCACAAGATCTAAAATAAAGTTGCAATATAAAATTATATGATAATGACAAACTACTAAGCATATAAAACTCATAAATAACTCGTATAAATACCATTAATGAAAGCTCATGAAAATTGAATCTCGATTGAATAAAGATCTCAAATACACCATACTTGCATCCTCTCCATTACAATTGTATATATCACTCACTATCACAATAGACACATATAATGGAATGTGACTCTTCATATGGAGCACTCTTGACCTTCACTCTTCTTGAGACTTTTCACTTCCTATTCTATGGACTCATGTGCACATGGACTATTATGCACATCTACAATACCAAAATACTTTGCACGGTTGTGCATTTATTACATTGCATAAAGCAAATACTCAAACTCTAATCTAGGACTCTCCTAATCTAAAGATGTACCTAAAGTGATACATTAGCATGTACCAAATAATGTAATATATCCCAACAAATCTCCTATAGCTATATTACTTTATTTTACATTTACAAGAGAGAAAATGATGTTACAACACTTCATTTCACATTCTAAAAAGTCCAACAGTGATGGTGACACTTCAAGGCCTATAGAAACTTTTGGGCTTTTTTAAATTCGTGGGAGAAATTTTGGTATGGCACACTTGTAGAGTTGTCATTACGCCAAAACCTTGAGGCATTAGTGTCTGATACAATCTGTATATGAACACCTCGCAGGGTGGTTAGTCCCAAGGCCTGAGGCGGCGGTTAGTCCACGAAATCAATCCCCAAGGTGCGACGATTAGTCCAACACCACCTCTTCGATGTAACTCGAGGGGATTCGATCCTAAGGCGAGGCTTTGATACCACTTGTAGAGTTGTCGTTACGCCAAAACCTCAAAGCATTAGTTTCCAATACAATCTTCATGTCTAAACACCTCGTAGGGCAGTTAGTTCTAGGGCCCAAGGTGGTGGTTAGTCCATGAAATCAATCCCTGAGGTGCGATGGTTAGTCCAACACTTTCTTCTCTCGCACCTAACAATTACCATATTAGTTACTATTCGGTGTGTTATACAAAACTACCTTGTTAGACTCTATCTTCCCCTTGACACTGCCTTGTTACTGACTGTTACTAATAATTGTCTTGACCAACTCTATTTTGACTATTACTAACACCACCCTATCTAACACTTTTTTATTGTTACTGATAAATGCCCAAACAGACTATTTTGACTGTTATGTACAACTACTTTGTCGAACACTATTCTCAATTGTTACTAGCCCCATCAGTTATCTTCTTTAGCCAAAAATTTTATAGTATGGTCAATTCCGTGATAGGTGGTCTCGTCAGTATACTCAATTGTGGTTGGGGTTTTTTAGGCTATTAGGGTCAACATACGACTGAAACTGGGTAAATTTAGGCCAAGGTGTGTACTATCCATAGCCATCTATTATACCACACTGACAAACGATAATGCTCAGACCAATATTTTAGGTCACTACTCAAAGAGGATTCTACAAACACCTTTGACTGCATTACCCCTCTAACAATACGAGAAGGTAATATGGTCAAGTGTTGTGCTCGATACACTATGGATAGATACACGATCGAAAAGCTTCCTATGGCTAAAGGTCTCTCCTAAACCTAGGGGGTCTCCCGATATACCAAAATATACAAGAGTTTAAGTCCATATGCGAGTGCTATCTGAGGCCTAGGTATTGAAGTCTGATCACCCCTCACTTCACTAGATGCTTTACAGTCAATCTAGCTTAGCCAATAATGACAAGTCCTCCATGATATTTTAAAACCCCTGACATAGGGATTTTAATCTAATAAACTAAAACAAGAAAAAAAATGACTTGAATTTTTCTTTATAAGGTAATAAGCAAAGTAATTTATACCTTAAAAATCAAAATGACAGGATACAAATTGTTTGTACTGCAGCAAGACACTGTCCTAGAAAGCACTCTCAAACCTCTTGTTAAGAACCTTATAGTAAAATAAAAACAAATCCACACAGTTGTGCAATAATACACAAAATGAGCTTGAAATTAACAATATTGTAAGATGAAATAGAAAAGCAACAAATTATATTGTATAAAGCAGGAACACGTTACAAAATCACACGCCTCTTCGAAGAAGCAACCTCCTTAAAAACAAAACTTCGATACAACAAAATGTGATACCTTCATCTATGCCCCCTTGTCTTTTCAAAGACTCTTCATAACCCTAACTATAATGTTCAAGGGTCAACTTCGCATGCAAATGCTCACCCGAACTAGAATCTTCTACCAAACCAACAGATACATCTTTTACAATGATTACTTTAAATGACCTCACTTGTCTAAACGCCTAAGTGCGACATGCACACTACAAACATTACATAATAATTTAAGATAGGTTTCTCACCTTAAAAAAAGGTTCATTACATAGTAATGTCGGAATGAGGTCTAACATATTCTTTATGTTTTAAAGATACAATAATAATTTCTATCCATTATTGATACCTCCAAATAAAATAAAAGCTAACATAACCCGCCAAATAGCAATGAGATCAGTTCTATATTTGGTTAGCTGAAGCGGCATCATCTGTCATCAACAGACCTACGAACTTTGGATTCCCAACAACTGGCCCCTCTCCCTTGATATCCAAGAGTATGCCTGAGGTCTTACAAATTTCCTAGTAACATCACAGAATCCTTAGCTCTTTGAAAACAAATCTTTTTAACTCTTAGGAAAGGAATAGCTTTGCATGTGATGTAAAATTAAATTGGTAAATCATTTTATGCTTTACATTAAAAATGATCTGCCACTCAAATCCTTCAAATGCATATCATGCGAATAATGGGGTTCTCAAATTATTACATGTTACCTTCACTCCTTTTATGAGTTTATATGTTTGTGCTAAAAACTATTTTTATTTGCTGTATGACCGAAATTATGCCCTGCATCTTCTTGTTCATTTGCATCTTCTCGATTCATGTTGCATATTGAACAGGTTTAAAAGTGAGGAAACGTAGTCGCAATAGCAGATTAGGATTGTACAACTGGCTCTTAATGTATCTTTCAGGCAAGTGCAATTAATTAGTGTCAGTGCCTCAACGTGGACTATCAAATTTCACTGCTGTCAAATTATACGTCTGAATTTTGAGGATCAGATCTACGTGATGTCATGCATGCATGCTAGTTTCTGGAATCGGAAACTGTGAAAAAATGGAAAGCATAAGAGGGGCTTCTCGTGGAATTAGTTGCAGTTGATCCTAGTCATGAGATTTGTTTGGTTTGGAGTTTAAATTAGCAGCAGCTAACGTAGAGTGGGGGCTCTTTCAGAATTTTTATCTTAAACCAAGGCATAGAACAATGAAACAACTTGGGAGTATGTTTTGTACGTGAGAAAGGCTTTAAAAGGGAGTATGCTTGCATTAATTTATTTTTTAATTATTTAATACCATATAAATTGCTTCCCCAGTTAATAGAAAGATACAAACATAAGACTAAAATTGTATCTTAGCTTTAGTGACAGGAATCACCAGACGTAAATTGTTGATAAAAGATCAAAAAGTGTGAAATATTTATTTAGCCCAAAACAAGTTTTGTCCATTGGTTAATTGGCATTTTCCATACGGTAGAATCAAATACATTAGTATAGTATGGAGAAAAGTAACCACCAGTGCTAAACAACTGTTTAAAGCTTAAAGGTGGTTTGATATTAATGTTTTCCCCTTAAGTCTATCAGGTTAAAAATAAGGTTCGGTTTAGTGGAATTTTAAAACATTTTTAAGGGTGCCACATAAGAACTAAGATTTTTACCCCTTGCCGTATAGGAAAGTTCTGTTCAATGAAAATTTAAAGCATTTTTAATACTTTGTCGGAAAGCAGCTTTTGCTCGACAGCATATCTGTTGCAAAATTTCCCATTTGTCTGGAGGCAATGGTTGTTAAACATAGATTCATCTAAAGTAGGTAGCATCGCTTGCCCATCTGAAATGATTGACAAAAGCTGCATTTCCACTACACAATAAGTTCGCACTTCCAAGAGAAAGTGCAGGAAAAACTTTATATCAATGGTCAATCTTCTTCAGCAGCAATAGATCCTGTTTTGAATAACTCTTGACCAACAAAGTCAGAACTAGACAATAATTATGTCTGAAAATGACCAGTCACTAAGAATGCAGCCAACTTGGACAAAGAAATTACAAACCACATATCATTTAAGCTGAAAATGAAGCAAGCTGCAACACATTTACAAGTCTTTCTCCCATTTTCATAATGGTCAAAACTCATACAGTTACATTATTGAACTAATAGTACAACGTAAAGCAAAAGCTTTTCTTTGCTCGTACAAGAGAGTATCGACTCTCATCTTTCCCATGAGAAGTGTTGGCATGGCTGTGACCTGAAAAATTATCCTTACTTTTATAGGACTAAAATTATCTCTTTGGTGACTATGACCTAAAAGATCATCTTTACCTCTTATAGGACTAAAATCATGTCTCTGAATCCACAAATTTACATTTCCAGACTTTCAATCTGATTATTATTCAAAACATTAAATATCTAACCCTAGGGAAGCCCCCATCCCTGCAAAATGTAACAAGAACATATATAGATTGTAAAGCAGTTATCATTTTGTTCATGTTAGTAATCCAATGCAAACTCCAAAACTTAAGTATACAATACTGAAATAGACCAAATACAAATATACCAAAACGCAGGAAAGTAACAAACAGACAACAGATCTGAACTCTGATTTTTTATTTATTTTCTTCAACCAAACCCTTATTACAACCTACAGCAGATAAACAATAGGAAAAGGAGATATTTCAAACACAAATGCACCTCAAAACACCTTCACCTTCAGCTGGCAAATCTGGTCTTCCCACAGCCAGACGTCTAGTTTGGAAGAGGATAAATTGCAGATCAGAAGTGTTTGGGACAGTTTTGGACATCTCAGTCTGACGTCAGCCCTTGGGAAGACCTGATTTGCCAGCTGAAGGTGTTTTGAGGTGCATTTGTGTTTGAAATATCTCATTTTCCTATTGTTTATTTGTTGTAGGTTGTAATAAGGGTTTGGTTGAAGAAAATAAATAAAAAATCAGAGTTCAAATCTGTTGTCTGTTTGTTATACAAACAACAGATCTGAACTCTGATTTTTTATTTATTTTCTTCAACCAAACCCTTATTACAACCTACAACAGATAAACAATAGGAAAAGGAGATATTTCAAACACAAATGCACCTCAAAACACCTTCAGCTGGCAAATCAGGTCTTCCCAAGGGCTGACGTCAGACTGAGATGTCCAAAACTGTCCCAAACACTTCTGATCTGCAATTTATCCTCTTCCAAACTGGACGTCTGGCTGTGGGAGGCTGAATCTCAGACTTGATGCACCAGAATGATCTCCAAACCCTCAAAAACATCAAATTAGCCCTCCTAGGGCTGACGTCACACTCTGAGGGAGAGATTAGGGTGAAACCCTACTCAAAATGTTCTCCAATTTGCCCTCAATGGCTGATCTTCACTTCAGCTCCAGTTCTCTCACAAATCAAGCACAAACCACAAACCCTGAGATGGATTTGTCAGATCTATTGGGTAGATAGCTAGCTGGTCTAGCCTCCAATGGATGAATCCAATGGGAACCCCAAATCTCCAAGAGATACTTCCAGCAACCTCTAAGAGCCCAAGAATACGGCAGTATTCTCCAATCCTTCAATCACAATTCCCACATACTCCAAATGAAACCCTAATGCTCTTTTATAATCACACCCTAATGTGAGAATGAATCTCAGCCTTAGATTTGGCCATGGATGGCTGAGATTAGATCTCATTCACTTAAGATCTAAGGGCTGTGATATAATCTTACGTTGAGATCACTTAAGTGATGCTGGGGTCCACACAATGAAGGAAAAGACTCTCCCAACACTTAGACATATTTCAAAAACGTATACCAAGCTAAAGGCATTAAATAATGTCTTTTTTCTATCCCAAAACTTTCCCAAATACTTAAATAACTCCCTCAACACATATGTCAACCATAAGACTTGTCAAAACACACTTATTAACCCATATAACTCCCATTTTAACAACAAAATATAACAAAACACCCTAAATGACACCTAAACACATACAAAACACAAAAAGACAATATTTACAATGCTGGATAATTTTGGGGACATTACAAATACAAAGGCAGAATCTGTAATCCCATAACAGTTTCTGAATGAATATCCTGAAATAACTATGGTTGTAGAGAATATAAATTAAGTGCACTCAAAACAAGAGGTTCAGCCTGAACTGAAATGAATTTAATTACCTGCCTATACACTTGTCTTCTAATTATTCTTGTCCTGCAAAATAATAAGAAACAACCACCATATATCTCCTGTGTTCCATGAAGTTTCCAAGGCGGTCAGGGGATTAGATGCATTTTGGAGAAAATCAGAACACATTTTTGGGATATCAGGATGTGTTTCCTAGATGGCCCCCAAAACCCAAGAAGCATCCCTATGAAACATAATCTATCTCCCATGTTTTGGAAGGAATTAATAACCCTTGCAACAAGACACCAAATTGTATGACGTGCATATACTACTTAGTGACAATTAACAAAAAGAAGTGGATCAAAATGAATGCTACGTACAAAACCTGTCCATTGTCAAACATCCATTTTCTTAGCCAACAACATATGAAGGCAGGTGCAAGCAAATTACTAGTGAAGATTTTGTTATATAACCACAAGCACCTTCTTACTCCAAATGGTTCAACTATGCTTTTAGATTCTAAAGTTCCTGTTGGAGCAGTTTAGCAGATGGAAATTTCTCTGAAATTTTTTCTCCATTACTGACATGGCAATGCTTTCATTTAAGCATGGCAGCGGTAGCTTCTACCCAAACAAAGTAAAGCACAGAGAGAGATTTGTTTAAACTGTAAAGCTTTTGTATATTCTCTAATGAATACATTGTATTATTCTATTTATCTTACCACTAGAGCATTAGCCCATGTAGTCTAGGTTCGGGTTCTTGTTCAAGTTCAACAAGGAAAAAGAAGTTCAAACAATAGAATTAAATATTTTTATCAATTTAAAGGTATAATAATAAATATGAATATGTATAAAGTACATCACATTTGATACAAGACAGAGATGGACTTGCAAATGCCTTTATGAATGAGATCATTTGAATGTTTCAACATTTAGTTTTTGTAAGTGCAGAAGAAAGTCAAGTAGATGTGAAAATGAATTACGCAAATGACAAGTTTTAGGTTATCTTTTAATCTTACTTATCATTCGATTGCTGTTTGTCCAAATATCTTCGTCTTTTAATCTTACTTATCATTTGATTGCTGTTAGGTAGAAAATTGCCTAGATTTGGACATTTTTTATAATATTTGCCAAATCTGGTGACTCAGGCCAACAATACCTTTCTATCCTGCAAAACTTCAGTAAACTAAGCATGCTTCCTATAAGCAACACTCAAAACATAAAGTTTCAGTTTCATCCAATTGTAAAGCAAAAGGTGAAAAATGTTTCCAGGTCACAACAATGTTACTGGATATGATATTTAACAATAATGAGCAGTTCAACTAGCTGAAATATACAATAAATGTTTGAAAAATCTCTACCTTTCCCCGGTCATTTTAGAATATCCCAAAGAGAACTGAAAACCTAGAGCAGAATTTCTATGGGATAAATTTTGACACAAATTTAACACAGGTCAAGTTATTATTCATTAATTGATCCACTGGACCTATAGCTCTTACATTCAAATACAACAGCTTTCATAGCAAGTTACCATAAAAATTCAGTGCAAAGGTTCACACACTTTACAGCAATTATGAATTGGCTCAAAGGACAAAAATACAGCTTCCCAACCTCACTATGTATCAATCAACTCAGACATTTAAGACGAGGACAGTAAAGGTGCCGTGCATGCAATAGCCATCCTCAATGATAACAAAGCCTGCACATACATTCCATCTTCTCAGTAAGTTTTCTTCCATGAAAACCAGCCCTTGCAGCATGTGTAGATGCTTCCATTTATAAGTGATTGCTTTCAAAAATAGATTGTAGTTTTTAAAACTGGAAATCCTTGACTTTGAAATTTGTTATGACCCTTGAAAATGTCATAATGTAACTCACAGGCCCTCCAAAATATTAGCCTAAATTTTAACATGCTTTCACAAGCAAATCCTTAGAAATTGAAATTTTCTAAATCCTAAAGTGACAAAAGTCAGTCAATGGAGATAAGACAAACATATAGAAATAGAAAATGACAAATGCACTTAACAAAGCTAATACATCCAAGCAAAATAAACTTTGCCAAAGAAGATGACAGATAAATACCCCATTGTGACAAAATGGCTGTATGCTTGGAAAGGTGCACTGCCACAAAATCAACCAGGAACACCTAGAGCTCAACATGTCTCCCTTTTGGAAAGAAATTTAATATGAAGAGTGACTAGAAAGCCATAAGAGTATGAAGGATAATCATACACGCACTAACTCTACATGCTTAAGCAGTACAGCCAAATTCAATTTTTGGTGTCGCTGCAAAAACTTGAGAGCAGATCTGCATGGCTGTAATATTTTTAAAATTTTGTTCTTTCAAAGCTTTAATTCATTGATGTTTACAAAATCAAGAATAAGTTGCATCTGTATTTCATTTATAGTGGGTAAAAAGCTCATCCATAGTTTTGTCAACCTTGGTCTGAAAGCTTTCAAGAACCAAATTTTAAGACATTTAGGAATTCAAGCTATGCCAGCTCACATACAAGCTCCAACTGCAATAGATAGTATTCAACAGAAGAGCATATAATACAGATCAAAATAACCAGTGCACAACCCTCATAAGAATGTTGATTTTGTATCAAATGGCATTAGCTCAACCGGTTAGAATCTCAACTTTCAAGGAGGAGACCAAGGTTCGAATCTTGCCAAGAGATACATGCATAGTCGCCAAGCTTGTCGTTCAATCCCATATAATCGATAAAAAAAAAAAAAATGTTGATTTTGTCTTCCAGAATGTTTAGAAGTTATTTTATCTAGTTTGTCTGTTAGCCATTAATTTCAGATTCCATTAGTACTTTGAGCTTTTGCTAGGACTTTCCGAAGAATTGTAGTTTATAGGGTTTTCAAAGGGTTCTTCCCTCCTGAACAAAACCTTGGAAGAAAATCCTTGATATCCTTGCCAAGACTATACAACACTTGTCAAATAGATTTATGACTTGCATTGTTTCTGATGCTGCGTAAACAAATATGGGCTAAAACTTTTAAATTATACTAAAGATTTTAACTTTCGCAAATTTTGAACTTTCCAATGCAGCTCACAACTCTATTTCAGGTATCACTCAGCTCCATTTCTTCAGAATGTGTGTAAGGGCTAATGCCAATAGGGCACTCAAATACTCCCACTTTGAAATGAAAAAGAATACTTCTCCTCCATGCAATGAATGCTGCAAATGATAAATGAATGGATGGTAATTGATGCTGGATTGAAGTGAACTCTAAAACAGGAACAGACAACCATGGTAGATCTGACAAAAGGAGTACAGAATGGAGATACAAACACAAAAATCTTTAATTTGCCAAGACAAGTGACTTCCACACAAGGAAAAAAGTAAGCAGGACGTGGAAGTGAGGCAGACAGGTAACAATAGGTTGTAAAAGGATGTGATGGCAAATGCAGCAGCACGAACTTAACATAGTGAAAGCACTTGAGGGTAAAAAGCATGGCTGGGATGAATCTGATGATCCATGCGATAATACATAGTGAAAGCATTCTAGGATTTAGTGTGACTGGAATGAATCTGAAGATTCATGTGATAATTATTTTTAATACATGATGATAAGAACAGAACATTGTTATGGTAAATTGATAGATATCAAAAAAGGCATATTGAATGCAACTCTTCAGTGGTAAGCTGTTTGTTATGCCTACTTCTAGTTAATATTCTCTAATTAGGTATATTACAGAGTAGAAGAAAGCCATGCAAAAGTTAACATTACGTTACAAAATCCCAAACGCACTATTACGCATAATAGTGAAACTATAAATAAAAAGACTTGAAGTGCTGATTCTATAGAGCATTGCAAAAAGTGCACCACCATGTCACTAATATGCACACTGCAGAGTATAAATCTTGATCTGAGATTAATCTTTTGCATTATTCTTTTACAAGACAAAAGAATCTAAAGATCCCTGCTTACAGAGTTCATCTGAAGGATAAACATAATTCCTCCGATTGCAACAGACATAAATGAGGTATAAAATAATAAAAAGAAAGCTCACATAACTCAATCGAAGAAACCCTGGTAAAACTGCTGATGAATCCATTGACAATGGAAAGCAATAAGCCTTTGACTCGATCAAGGGCTTCCACTTCAATAATTCATTGGCAAGAAGAAACTACAGATACATAAATGCTTTACACAAAATGATCAGCCAGCTCAAACTGGCAAAAAGCAATTGCAAACTTCAAATCAAAAAGAATAATTTCAATACTAGCAGATTTAAAACCCTGGAAAAGTCCTTATATTATTTCATTCCTCTCCATTCAAAAGGGAAGTCTCACCTCAAATGTCCGGTTAAATGTACGCTAAGCAACCATGAACTCTGTGGTGCTTCAAATTATTCTATTTGCCACTAAATCGTATATTTGCTGAGACGGCCCAGGCATTCAGAAATTGCAGGTGTACCACAAAAAAAATCCAATCACAAGAATAGCTCTGCTTCTATTCTTATAAGGCAGGTAGTAAACAGGCAGCAGTCATAACAACCACAACAACAACAACCCTAAATCTATGAGACCAGGGATCTACAGCTGTGTACCGAACAACGTCAGTTACGGAAAGGCTGTGTGAGTATTAACAACAGAACTGATGTACAAGATCAATAGTAGAAGAGCTTGGGTAACTAATAGAGTAGCTCCTTCTCGCTCTTTTCTCCCTCCCCCTGAAACCAAAACCCTAAGAAAGGGTAACAGAGGCAAAGAGAACAGCAGTACAAAGAATTCAATGCTAAACTCCTAACATTTTGTTTTCTTTTCTTTTTTTTAAATGTTACATTGTTGGATCGGGGAAAACCTCATTGAGTACATCATCCTCACCATTGGCAAAAAGCTCTGCATCCTTCTCTTCCTCGTTCACAAAGTCTCTGCGCTCAAGCCTAGCGTGCGAGGCTATGAATATCATCTTCTGTGCCTTATCCATCGCCGTCCTCGAGTGCCCGTGCGCATACACCCACCTCATGAACGACCAATTGCACTTGAGACCGCAAGAGGTCGCATGAAGAAATATCAGGCGGACGGCCACCTTCCCCAGGGCTTTGAACTCGCTCAAGCACGTCTCCCACACAAGCCTGCTACTCTGCGGATTCGCAATCTTCATTTTACCCGTCACAGGATCCCGTTGCTTCACCTGAACCGCCTGGGCGTACAGTGGGTCCAGCCCCTCGGCGCGCCACTTCATGAGCTCCATAAGCGCAATGTGGGCTTCCTCCCTTGACACCAATCTCGTTATCAATCTATCTACATCCTTTTCTTGCTCCTGCGTGAGGCACTTGAAGGGGGGCAGGTATTTCCCGCTGTTGTCCCTGAGCAGGTACAGAGGATCCAATATGAATGCCGCGGACCATGCCGGATGGTAATTCTTGGCAAATCTCTTTTCAATCACCTCTTCCACGGGAGTTTCGTCCACATTGTATTTGGCGCACCAGTCTTTCACTTTATTTCTCAGATCATCCCACAAGGGTAGGCACTGCCCTACCAAAGGTCTTTCGGCCTCGATCTCCTGTATCATCATTTTCACTATTTTCACCAGCGACAGCACCGCCTCCAGGTCGTTCCAGAACCTCATGTCCCTGATCATGTCGGCGCCCTCCCTGCCCACCGGATCCTCGGCGTACACAATTTTGTAGGCGTCGTCCAACACAGTCAGCTGCAGCGCCCGGGCGGAATTCGCCACGTCCTCCATCATGGCATACACGTACATGAAGTTTGCCGGAGCCCCGGAGGGCTCCGGCGGAATTCTAATCAGGCTCACGTGGTCCATTTCCTGCATCTGATATTTCTGAAAATAGGTCCTTGCCGAGTTTTTGGAGTTGAAGTAGGTCGCGAGCTTTAAACAGTCTGCTGCCACGGTGCGGAAAACGGCTAAGTGTTTGTAGAAATCCTTGAGCAGACTGCTGAACCCCTGGAACTGACAAGAGAGGTTAACCATCCACCTGTTCCTGTCCTCCAAGTCGCTCAGGGCCTTGGACTTTTGCCTGTCCGTGTCCGCAACGATGCCGACGCAGCGCTCCACGACGGTACCGCAGATTCCTGTGATGGTCTCCCACAATGTGTCCTCCACGTATTTTGGCGCTACGGTGGAGTTGGCGAAGACGGCCTTGCGGAAGAGACTGGTGCCGTTGGGGAGGTTGAGGGTCAGATTCACTAGGTTTTCAGCTCCGGGCGATGATTGGGAAGTGGAAGGGGTAGGGCAACCGGGCTTGCGCTTCCAACCGTCCGAGGCCAGCTGGAAGAACATGGCGTCCCGGAGCTTAGCGTCCGACTCGGAGCGAACCTCCTCATACTTGGCGTCCAGCTTGGCGCCAGCAATGTACTTTCGGCTGAGGGGCGGAAGGCCTACCTGGCTGAGGAAAGACTTAAACTTAGGATGCTCTACGCAGGAGAAGGACACCGTGCCGCACGACTCGTAGAGCCATTCCGCTAAAAGATTGAGGGCCGACTCCACCTGCGCCCGCGTCAGCACCTGCCCGGGCGAGCTGCCCTTCCCTCCAGGAGACTTGAGCTTCTTCACGCTGTCCTCTAGCATGGCCAAGGCCCCGAGGTCCTCCTTGCCGCCCGACAGCATCAGCGGCGGCGGGGCAGCAGCAGCACCCTGACCCGCGGGCACCAGCTCCATTCCATACCTGGCGGCGGAGGCGGAGGAGGCATCCATTCCGCCGCCCACCATGGCCAGCGGATGCCCGGCGCTCAGCCCCGCCTGTGCCACCGTGCGTTTCCGCCCCTGGGCGGAACTGCTGCCGCTCATCATGCCGATCGGCTTCGAAGCGGCGCCCGCAGGCGCCGCCCCCACCGCCCCGGGGCGGGGCTGCTGCGCCACCGCCGCCACAGCGGAGCCGTTGAAGTTGGGGCAGGTCCCGCGCTTGAGATGCTCCGACGCCGTCCGTGATGGGTTGGAAGCGGAGAAAAGGGCACTGCAGAGTCCGCATCGCAACTTCACCGCCTTGGCGGCGCCCGTTTCCTGGTTCTGCACTAAAATGGGCTCCAGGTGTACCCAATACCACGCGCCCTTCCCTTTGATGGCCTTGCTCCGCACCGTGACGAGCCCCTCGTATCGCTTCTGCAGCGCCTTGGCTGAAAGATCCTCTTCCGTATTGTTATTGTTGTTGTTATTATTGTTAAGGACGCCCGCCGGGGGGGCTGCCATTGAATTCCCCTCACCCCCAGACTTCATCCATTATTTTGTTTCCCCTCCTTCATCTCATCTCAATCCAAAAACAACCACCATAAATAAAAATGCAGAGAAACCTTAATACAGGTTCCACCCCTGCGATTCTTTACACTCACGATTCAAAGAATAAAGAAACGAAAATTCCACTACAGCGCCGGCCCCCGGGTCCGAGTCCGGCCGCGGGCGATCGGGCGCGCGGAGACCCAGAGCCAAACCCGCGCCCAAATTAGATTATTCCGCACAGAAAACAAATTCCCCAAAAGTATCACATTATATTACTTCTTCAGGTTGGACTTAATTACGTAGCATTCCCCCGCTGGCATTGCATTGCATTGCATTGCAGGAGGACGATAGAAACTCTGATAACACTCTGTATACGTCCGTTTCTTCTTCTTCTTCTACCTATATCTCTGCAGAAGGGGGAATTGCCATGGGGGTGTCGAATTTCATGTCTAACAGAACCGCAAACGGCTTACAGGGGGGCGTATCGCATGCCGAGCTAATGCTAATATCGTGCAAAACTGGCGCCCCCTTGCTCGATCGCATGTCTCGGCTGAAAAATAAATAAACAAATTGTTGCTTGTTCCTTCTCAGAGCATAGAAATATGCATCGTCAACATATATATTGTTGTGTTTTTTTTTTTGGTTCCCTCTTTCCCTGGCTTAACAGAAAGCCCGCTACGGTTCGAGTAGCATGTGGTGTTATGCTGAAGAAATCGTGTGGTGGTGCCGAGCTCTCAGCCCCCATGGGCTGCCCTAAAATGGCTAATTAACCCCACCTCGACCCCCTTTGCTGACCGTCGAGCAGCCTGGTCGTATGGGGAGCCTAAAATACGACCGGGGGCGGGGGCTGAGTCGCGGCCGAGAGAATCGTTGTCGCGCGAAAGACGGGGGCCACGTGGAGGGCTGCGGGCGGGGAGTCCGAGGTGGAGCGAGGGGAGCCAATGAGGGGGCGTGTGCCCTCCAGCTGGACGTGGAGACAGGAAATTTCGCATGCTGCGGATTAGCGTTGAAAAATGGTGGAAAGTTGGGGAGGGGGGGGCCTTTGTGGGGATTCCGGGAATAGATTCCGAGAAAGATCCAGACGATGCATGTGAGGCCCTAAAGGTCTTTTTTTACTCAACAGGATCGGAATATGGGTACCAACAATTAAGGGCAGCTGTGGAAAAAGGAGGCAAATGTCTTCTTTTGGATTTATGGTTATTCAATACTTTAATTTAAGATTCCAATCTAGGATTATGGAATGTGTCTTTGCCTTGCCTCGAGTAAGAGCGTTTAGATTGTTTTAAAATTTGAAATTTAATGTTTATTAAAGTTGTTCTTGATTTTTTTTTATTTTACGTTGAGGTTTTAAATAAAGCTTTTGGTGTACGATTTGGCCATGAATTCATAAGTGAAATTAAATGAAAGATTTTAATTACGTCCGCGAGACCTAAATATGGTTTATGGGACCTCAAATATGGAAGTACAATTACTCAAATCATATTATATGATCTTTAATATCTTTGAGAAGGTTGTTCCTTTTCCTGCTGATTTGGGTTAGCAATTCTTCAACTTTTTTTATTTTGTTGTCTTCAAATAAATTTGCCATAAACTCATTCCCAAGTGTTTCTTTGTATTTGTAACGGATATTTGAAAAACTCTGGCATTTATAGACGAAGTGTTCCTCTGTCTCTACTGCACTTGTGTTGCATAGAGTACATATCCTTTCTTCTCATTGTTCTTTGGGCGTTGTCCATCTCCTTGTTTCACATCTAAGCCTATGAGAGCTAGTCCTTATATGAGCAATGAGGATTTTTTCCTTCCACTTGATTTCAGTGCCTATATACGTTTTTTTCCTTGTGGACATATGTTGGGTTAAAATTTGCAATATAATATTGTTTTTTCCTGCTTGCATTTTTTCACATTCCACTTCTGAACTTTTCATTCACATAATTTTTTATGTCTTTGTTGACATTTGGGCATTCATTTATGTTAATTTCCTAGCGTTTCATCCATTTTTTATTTTGTTTCATCCATGTATTTTTTTGCCTATGCAACTCTTCGTCCCTAGCTACCCTAGGCCATCTATCATTTTTCATGTTTTATGTTTTTTTCAAGTAACATAACAACTTGGTCATAGCAATTGCTTCTAAAGAGAACATTCCAGTTTCAGCTAGAATAATTTCATAAGAGGTTGTGGCCTTAATTTTGAGAAAATTTGTGATTAGATATTTTTGAATCCTTTCTATTTGCCTCCATCTTGCATTTGTTGTGCCACTAGCCCAAACCTCGCAACCATACAACAAAATTGCTGTAACAAGTAGGCCAAATAAGATCTTGGTGGTCTTCCAGTCTCACAACTCAGTATTCCTACACCTGTTTTGAAGTGCATATAGTGCTCTCCAACCACTTTGAGTTCTTTTCATCCTACATGTATTCCAATTAAGTTTGTCATGAAAGTCTATGCCCAGGTATTTGTATTCTACTACTACCTCAAGCGGTTCTCCTGCAAACTGAAATTCAAATTGTTGCTTCTTCTTTTTTGCTAAAAAAATCATAATTTTTGTTTTGCTCGTGTTCACCTGCATCCCAACTTCTTTACAAAAGAGTTCTAGATCTTGAAGGTGATATTCTAGATCTTTGGTTGTTTTGGCCACAAGAATTACATCATCTGCATACATGAGGAGTTTTACCACATATTTGGCTAAGTGCACACCCTCTCTCCCAAATTTGTTTATCCATTCTTTTAACTTGTCAATGTACAGCCCAAATAAGGTCGGAGATAGAGGGCAACCTTGTTTGACACCTATGTCACTACCAAAACATTCAAATAACCCTTCATGTGTTCTAATTCTAGCCTCTACATGCTCATATAGTCTGTGAATTGCTGCCATGTAGTGAATTGGAACCTCTATCTCTTTCATTCTGCTCCATAATTTTTTCTTTGGCACTGTGTCAAATGCCTTTTTGAAGTCTACAAAACAACAAAAAACCTCCTCTTTTTTGTCCCATATTTTTTCCACTGTGTCTGAGCATGATACAGTGATCAATAGTTGAGTGCTTGGGCCTAAAACCTTCTTGCCCCTTTGCTCTCTTTCCCTTTTCTTCTGCCCATATGTTGATCCTACGCTCTATCATACTCCCAAACAACTTTGCAAAGAGAGGGTTGATCATGATAGTTCGATAGTTTGAGGGATTATTTACATCTCCACTATTTAACAAATGAATGGTCAAGCTAGTTGTCCACTCAGTAGAGAAGCCATTTTGTATGATCTCATTGAAAATTTCTTTGATTTGCGGTGCCAGGATATCTACCTCCCATTTTATATGTTCTGCTTGAAGATTGTCTATGTCATGGGCTTTATCAGTTGCTAACTTTTTTATCCCTTGAATAATGTCTTCAATTGTGAAAAGTTATTTTCTTGACAATGATAGTAAGGGGTGTTTCCTGATGGTTACTACGCTGATATAGTTGTTTTGAATACTCCAACCACTGATTAACTATTATGTTATTTTCAGTTTGCATCCTTTTCACATTTAGTTCCTTCCAAAATTTCTTTGGTTCATGCTTCCCTAAGTAAATCAATTCTTTCCTCCTTGTTCTAGTGTATTCTTACCAGTTTCTCATATGTTTTTTTGTTTGCTCTTGTTTTACCCGTTGGTTGCTTTAGTAATCTTCGCATTTTTTTGCAATCTTCATCGAACCATGGGTTGGTTGGGAAGCTATTCCTTTCTTTATTTTTAGGTTTACGTGGTATTATTTTAAAATTGTTAAGAAAACAAGTCCTATGAGATTGATGAGAAGGGTCTTTATATTATAGGGTTTCTCTTAAATTTTGGTTTTATGTTTGGTTGAAGCTTTATCTTTTTGTTTTTAATATTTTGAACAATAATATTTAGCTTAGGCTTATTTAGTTTGTATAATAATTAGCTTAGGTTTTGTAGAGGTTTAAATGTCAAAAATTATATTGATGCAAAACAATAATTTTAAATTTTTGATAACTATTAGTAACCTAGTTGAGGTAAAGGACCTTATACAAACAAAGAATGAGTTTCAAAAGATATTTCTAAGAGTTTTATTTGTACATTTTTATGTGGAAATATGAGTTGGGTTAAAATCTATCAAATGATGGTGGATACTTGGTCAAGTTAAGATAATAAGCTTTGGAATAATCAAAGTTTTCTACCCCTAAGGATTTTATTTGAAAAAGTGTTTGGTCATTTAAGGTCTTCCTTAAGGTCTTAACAATTCTTTGGTTAGCAATCCAAAATACTTATAGGTAATGGGTGACAATATGCAATGAAGAGGATATCATGAAGATGTCATGGACCTTTTAAGCGTGCCTTGTATAATGAACATCTAGAAACATTAAACCATTTGTTTTTCATTGTCCCTTTGTTTATACCATGCGGGCTAACTTTATAATAAAATGGGAATATATTAAGTAGCTTCATCAACATTGGACAACTTGATGAAATATTAGATTAATTGTTTCCAATCTAAGGCATTATGCATTCTATGAAGAATTGGCCTTGCCATTATTTACAAGAATTTGTGACTTGAAAAACTATTAACATTTTCAAAAACAAATCTCAAAATCATATACAAATTCATAGTCATATTGTTTATAGGCATAATGTTCCTTAAGAAAAGGCTTAAGTGTACAAAAAACAGATGTTAGCCTCTTAGTTACATGATTTGAATATAAAGTTCCAAGGGGGAACATTAGAAGGTAAAGGGGATACCCAAGAACCAAAACACTTCCCCATATTGTATCCATATCTATTAAAACTAAGTCAACCAAGTTGGGATTGTAGATGTAGACTGTCAAAAATAAAGTCTTCCACCACTAGATTTTGGAGCCAAATGCAACACAAAAGTTATCCATGCAATGAATGGACTGAGTAAAGGATTTTTCATCCTCGGCTAATGTAAGGAAAGAGTCATCTACAAAGTGTCCGTTGATCATTTAAGACTGACTATTAGAAAGGAAAATACCCTTAACAAGGCCTAGAATGGCTTGATGACCTAGGAGATAGCTAAATCATTCAACTACAATGACATAAAGAGAGGGTGCAAGAGAAAAACCTTGTCTAATTGAGTGGAAAAGGTCAATAACATTTTATTGGGTTATGTTGACAATGAGGACCACATAAACATCTACAAAGAGCATCTTGACCGCGGAGATGGCACCATTGCCAAAACCCAAGGCTATGAGAATGGTAAGAATGAAGTGTCACTCAATGCAGTCATAAGCTTTCTTGAAGTCAATTTTGAGAAAACTGATTGGTTGGTTGGATATTTGGACCATTTTATTCCCTACCAAATAATCAAAGATATTATCTAATATATATTTTCTTTTGATGAAACTCGTCTAATAATGGTAGGAAGCAATTGGCATAGAAGCAAGGCTAAGGCTTTGGTGATAATCTTGTATGACACATTGAAAAGGGTGATTGGGCATGAATTGGTGATCAACTAAGGATCTCCAACAATAAATTATTGTTTAAATTTAGAAACTGCTTACCCTCTCATGTAGATGGATAAATATAATTTGACTTGGTGGTTTGAATGGTAGGATTTAGAATTTAAAATTTGAAAAAACGAGTGAAAATTTTGTATAGCAAGGTTCAAAATTCCAACCATGAGAGCCTTTTAAATGTTATTTTACCCTTTAAAAAGGATAAAATAAAAATTACCTTTTACAAAAAAATCATAACCTTGAAGTATAAGGAGTAGTGCAACTTTGGTTTAAAACTGAATATTTTATCCATTAAAAAACTAATCCATATAATATATTGTAATAAAATTAGCAAATATTAAAAAAAAAAACATATTTAAAGGAGTAATATGATTCAATAGGCAAATGTTGAAAAAGATAAAATAGAAGAATGATATTAAGACATAGCAAATTTCATTTTATTAAAGTGGATTGGTAAATCTTATCTTTCACTAAACAAAGGTGTATTAAAATAGAAAGGAAAAAGGTTAGATTCTATTAAATTAAACTTATTTTGAATGGCATTAACATAAAAAATGATTAATATAACTTTCTTATGTTAAATTTATTTTTGTAAACAAATAATTAATATAGAAAAATTATTTATGGATGTAATTTTTTTTTTTTTTGATAGGTAACATTATATTTACAGCGGGTTTTTTAAATAGGATCCCAAAACCTTAATTACAGTAGTAGCCGAAGCAATGAAAAAGAAAATAGAAATAACGTCCCCGCCTTGGGGCCCTGGAAACTACAAAAAACAAAACGCTCCCAAAAAACTTTTGCAACCGAGATTCTCCAAAAAGAACAACCCCAAAAACAAGACACATTGAAACGGCAAATGCCAGGGGCCTAGTTAACTGGGCCCTGAGCCATCCTCGGCCCGCTCAGACTGCTGTTGGACCTTGGCAGAGTTTTCCTCCAGCTTGCGACGGAGCTTGGACAACGCCTTGGCGGCATGAGACGCGGCTTGGGCCGCTGTGTTGAGAGAACTGACCGCAGTATCCAGGAGGCCGTGGAGTGCCAGCTTCTGCAAAGCATCATCTGACTCGGAGCTCATCACAGTGGACTCCGGGTTCTCTGGTTTGACCTTCTTGGAGCTTTCCGCAGCCCAGGTGGGCCCGGGGAAGCCCTTTTGCGGCCTGAACTTGGAGGAAGGGCCCCGTCAGGGCCTTTTATGGATGTAATTTTCTCCATGCTAGTCATATTTTATTTTTCAAGGTTGAAGTAAAAATGCATTTACATTGAGTTTTGGGGAGAGCTCTGCTAGGGTTTTGGTCACATTGAGTTTTGGGGAAAGCTTTGCTAGGGTTTTCGTCTTTGGTGTGAGCCATTTTTGCTTCAAGTTAGGGTTTCCTTAGCTTTTGGGGGTTTTCCATGGCCCCCAACCTCGATGACCCAACGTTTTGCATTGGTGTTGCAAGGGAGAAGACACATGACAATAGCATCCATGGAGTGTCTCAGGATATGGCTTTCGATGGAGAAACATGGGGTGAGTTTAGTGTACCTCTACCCAAGTTTATTATTTTTTGTCAATGGCTAGAGTTTTGGTCGAGTATTTTTTGAGACATATGCCTAAAAAATCACTATTATAGTCTTGGGTTAGCTCAACTTGGGCTCCTCATAGAGTCTATATTAAGTTGATTTATAATTTTTCTATTATAGTTTATAGATTCTACTCATGCCAAGGCATTTTATAAGCACAAACCTTGGTCTATGAGAAGCTCCTTGGTGGTCTTCTTTCCATGGACTTAGGATGTTTTAGTGTTCAAGGATAGAACTTCCAGGATCCATGTTTGGGTTGAGTTCCCTGGTCTTCCTCTCCCCCTTTGGCCCTCTTTGAACCACCTAACGACAATCTTAGGGTGGGTCTTAATGGTTGAAGCCAACAAATTATTCAACACAAACCCACAAAAAAGGGTTTGCATTGAGGTTGATTTGTCTAAGGACCTACAAGAGGTTATCGAGATAAAGGTGGGGGACACCACTATTTCACAACGAGTGGTGTATTTTAACCAATAGAATACCTACTTTAGATGCCAAACCCCAAACCACAAAGTTAAGGACTACCTATTTCTTCTAGGCAATAAGCTAAAGCTAGTCTCCACACCCTCTATTGTCTTCTCCCTAGACCAAAGAATGGTTAGACCATGGTGGATGGGTACAAACAATCATGAACCCTTATAGCTCAACCAATAACAAATGAGGTTATTTGTTTTGCCCCATAGTCTTCGATAAGGATGGAAGAGAAACCAGATGCAAGGCCACCAATGATGGAAATGGTGACCCTTGAGGCTCCTCCACCTCGCCACAACCACACCCCTTCAACTTCTTTGGCCACTAAGGCAAGATCTCCTCCCCCTTATTTTGTGAGATCTTGGCATTCCCACAGTTCCAAGTTGGAGAAAAAAGAAAGGATTGATCTACCTGAAAAGTGGTTCCATCTCTCTACTATCTAGTCCTTAGCTAGAGAGATCCTGATAAAGCAACTTCAATATATTTAGGGCATTGGAGTTGCTTTAACAGTAACAAGAAGACAAGAGATCGGTGCAACCGACACTCTTTTCATTTTCTCCTAGGGGTCTCCCAACAAGGTCTACTTGGGATGACTTCACATGAGAACAAACAACACGTGATGATATCAACAATTCTTTGAGCTAGGTCTTATAAATGTGTAGGTTCTACAAAGGTTTTGTTTCTATAGTTTTTTAGGTTAACTTAGGGTTTACATTTGTTTTCTCTATTTTAATTTCAATTTTGTTTGTGTAAGCCTTAGATCTCTCTTTTCGGATTTGGATGGAGTTTCAAGTTGACATTTCAGGGTGTGCTTCCATACCTAGCATTTTTTGTGATTAGTGTAACTATTGTTTTTAGTAATATACGACACTTTTCAACAAAAAAAATATATCTTAAAAATTTTAAAAATAGAGTTGCGTTTAATATCTCTATAATGCAACTCATTGAAAAACAATCTCCATAATACATCTTAATTCATAATAATCTTAGTTAGCTACAATCTTACTATAGTGGTAAGGGATTTGGCCTCTCTTTGAGAGGTCCAAGGTTCAAACCCCACTCAATATGAGAGGACCAAGAACCCTCATAAAAACCTATGTAAACTTAATGAAAAAAATCATAATAATATTAATTAATAAAACCTTGGATGTTGTGTTAAACATCTTATCTTTAGGGAGGACAATTAAAAATATATAAATTTTACTTTTACAAATTTTTTTGGCTGAAGAAAATGGGTTGTACTTAAGTCCCCCGCTCTTCAAAAATCATAACTGGCTCCCTTAGAGCTTAAGAGTTTACAAACAAATTCAATTCTTATCTCACTTAAGTTGTTATAGTTAGATACCTACATCTATTTTTATAAAAAGTATGAATTCTTGATTTTCATCTTCTAGATATTTTTCAATTTTCTTTGTAAATACAAATATTCAGAATTCAACATCCTTCTTCTTGACATTTTCTACAATAGCCTTCACAATACCAAAACTCCACCTTTATTGTCTATGCATTGCATCTTAGTAGAGTAATATTTCCAAAACTTTGCATTATCGTAGTTAGCTTTACCAGCTCTGGGTTGTTAGTTTCCTTCTTGATGCATAAGTGCAACATCTTTTGTAAATTATAACTTTCAATGGAGATTGTAAAAAATTCTTAATTTTATTGGTTGAATTGAACATCCCTTATTTGCTTTGTTGAATTAAGTAGAAGTTATAATCCTATGTTTTGTATAAACTAATAATAATATATTTAATAAATTATAATTAAAAATATTTATTTGTTATAACAAGTGATATATAATAGTGAATCTATACAATTGTAAATGTATTTGTATTTAAAATTTCACACATATTTAATATAAATTGTGGTTTAATTTTTTTCTAATATCAAAACATTGGTATTGAGTACTTACAATAATAATATGTAATATATATCACCTTTAATATACATCTAAACATCCTTAATTTTCAATGTGGGTTGATAATTGACAATCTCATAAACCACTCTACAAACTTAGGAAATTGAAGAATCAACTTTTAATGTGCTTAGCAATGTTACAACTTGAATTAAAAATAGCATATAATATAACAAAAAGAGAAGTAGCAATAATATTTATTATGACAACCAATTTATCTTCAATATTTTTTTAGAAGAGGTAACTTTATACATTAATGTCATTCATGAGTGAAAATAAGTACATATTTGTTGTTTTTTGTTGAGTTTAATTGTTTGTTCTAGAAGAAATGTTACATCCGTAAAAGATATATGGTAAAGGGTAAAGTAGTTTTTAATATCTATGAATCCATAGGCCTGTAGGTCAAATTCATAACCTCATTTGCAATACAAGAAGCGAAGCTCTTTTTCTTAAAAACATAGGCTAAGTATTTTAAAGGTTTTCGAGATTGCTCAAATTTGGGATGAATAAAGTCAAACCCTTCTCGATGGTGACATCAACACGATATTGTGAAAGTCAAAAATGTGCAAATTGCACAAAATTGAAGTGAATAAAGCAGGGATGAACAAATTTAGACCGTTTAAGCGAGTGACACCAATAAAAGAAAAGAAAGATCTGATATCATGCAAGAAAGGGTGCTCAAGGCCAAAATGCATAAATTTAAGATGAACAAAGCTAGGATGAACAAAGTCGGACCTTCGAAAGCAAATAACTCATTCCTAATGCTAACCGAAGCATGAAATTTCACACAAATATGAAATATAATGATCCTGAAAGATTATCAATAGTGACATCAACATCCCAACATCAAAATCCAAAATCATGCAATGAATACCATAATTGAAAAAAGCCAAAGTTGAATGATGTCGAAACATTGAACGAACCAAGGAATGCACAAAGTCAAAACTCATCTCAAGGTGACATCATCAAAATACTCATAAGGTCCAAATTTGTTCCAAGAAGCTATGCAAAAAAATGATGAGCCCAACTTCGAAACAAATGGCCTAAAAACATCTCTTTCAAAGCCATAGTCACCCCAATGCCTTCTAGTTGTTCTAGCTAACAACATTGGAGCATGAAAATGATAGTTCTGACAAATCAATTGTAGCGGTTCGACCACTTGCACTAGACAATTGCAGATCAATGAAGCATATTACAAATAAATTCAAATTTAAATGTAGAGCAAAATATAAAATTGCCACCTTGACAATATGAGCTTTCTCTTCCAAGTTATTTTCATAACAGACTTGTAATTGAAATTGTAAATCTTCTACTGTAAGATTCAAAATACAACCTATAAATAAGTCATGACACCTCTAATTGAAGGGTCGACTCTATAGTATTTGCCTAGATACTTGCTATGTAATCTTGTTGCCAATTAATGAGAAGTGATAGTTGTTTGGCCTCTATTGTTGGTGTTATTACAAGTTTTTATGAATGTATCTTTACTTTAAGTCATTTCTATTACACTTTTATGATTAGTCTATTCTATTAAAGTGAATTTTGCTATTTGGATCATTGTTGGATTTCTATTCATTTGAGTCTTTGGAATGATTAAAGTATGTAATTGAAATTGAATAAATTTGTTTTACATCTAAAAATGGTTGGTCTATTAAGTATCATCTAAATTGATTGTGTAAGCTTGTTATATGGTAATGTCCAATGTTGTTACACTATATCCCATCCATTATTTACTCATTTCTTTAAACCCTTACTTCTTTAACTTTCATCTCTTTACCCTTAGCCTAAACCCTTGTTTTAGTTTATAAGCATTCCAAGGAGTTGACCTTCTTCGAAGGTTGAATTGAGAGAAATCTCATTCATCCAAAAATGTTGGCTAAAGTCTAGGGCACATTCAAAATCCATAGACTAGGTAGATTTTATGCCAATAGTTAATTTTTGGCATGCTTGATGGGACGAATTGCAAAAATTTGCTCACCTATCCGATTTAGCAGAATCTTGGTGAATCTCTGCCACATAATATCATTTAAATTTCTTCACCTAGCAACTCTACTAATTTATAAGTAATAAATAAAACCTAGTTGCTATTGCATTATAGTTTGTATATTTTATTTTTTATGTTGACAAGATCCACAACTAAGAAGCTAGAGAATCCATTGTCATTTCTTGAATTGCCTTCATTTAAGTCAAGATGAACTAAGTCTCTACCTCTAGATTCTTTATCAAAAAGTGTAGATTCTACATTCTCTAGCTCTTTTGAACCCTCAAGAATATCTAGTTCTAAAGTCATGGCTCAAAATCAACAAGTCAATCAAAATTTCCCTAAGTGGAACACCATTAGACCATTAGGTTTGGCACATGTTAATGATATCCCTTAGGTAGCACTCAAATCCTTGCCTACCTATGATGGTACATGAAAAACTACATATGAACATTGCCAAGATTTGGTCTCATTGGCTACAATTCATAATATATGGGAGGAAGATATTATGGTTAGGCTTCTCACCTTATATTTCAAAGGAAATATACTACATTGGTATCGTACCTTGGAAGATAGAAGTATTCACTCATGGGCTGATTTGGCAAGGCCTTTTGTCAAAGAATTCAATGAGCTGGAAGATCCATTTTTTACTCCTCACCTAATTCATAGTTATTCAATGACATCCTCAAGAAATTATCATAGATTTTAATATCAAGTTTAATAGAACTTGGAAAAGGATTCCTCAAAATATTAGACCTCTTGGTCCCCTAGCATACATTTATTACATTAGGGCATTAGGTCCCAACCTAGGGCTTCAAACACAATAGTCTAACATAACAAATTTTCCCCAAGTCTATCAAGCAATTATCACCACTGAGAATACACTAATATTTGTGGGAAGGTTACCTCCTAGGGTTGTAATACCATATTTTCCAAAGATAGTTTATCCTACTCAATAGAAGGAAACTCCTATCATAATTACACATCTCCCTTTAGTTGCTCCTATTCCTACTCCCAAGGCATTACCTCTTATACCTACTTTTCCAACCTTACCAGCATCTAAGCCAAAGGAATCTCCAATAATGATAGAGGTATTGACTACCTTGAAGACATTGAATAATAAGGTGATCAACTATTGAAAAAATGGAAGCAAAAATATACCAACCTAGAAGATTCCCCTATGTTGTTAAGGATCAAAGGGCTTCCACTAGCAATATGGCAAAAAAGGTCAATAATAGTTGCAATGATCATGAACCAAAATCAATAGTATCAAAGTCAAAAGGCCATCCCTGGTGCATAGTGTGCAATGATCCCCATAATGTAGACACTTGCATAATGTATCAACACCAAACCCAACTGGCTACTACTGAAAAGAATAAAAAGAGATAGAAATGTCAGATTAATATGTTGTGTAAATGAGAAAAAAACATGATTATGCAAGATCCTTTGGAAGAGGAGTGTATATCAGTGTTAACCAGGTCTGGAAAGAAGTTGTTACAAGTGTATCCTTAAAAGTTAGGGTCATTATGAGTCCTAGCTCAACTGTAAAAACCTAAATAATAGATGTTGCATGATATAAAAAAAGATCCAACCCAACTAGAACCAAGAAAGGTTCCCCCACACCAGAGCCACAAAAGGAGCAATCAAAATTGGAGCAAGTAGAAAAGGTAAAAGAGACTCTGTATAAGTCAAAAGAACAAGCCCAAGATAAGCTCAAATATCCTTTTGTAACAAAATGATAGAGGATAGAATCCACTTAGGAATATAGGAGGAGGTTTGATGAACCAGAAAGAAAAGAAGGAAAGAAACAGATAGAATCATCTAGTTTCAACATTGTTGAAGAACTAAAGAAAACCCCTTCTAAAGCAAGTATGTATGATGCCCTGATGATCCTCGAATAGATTGATTTGCTCAAAGCTTCATTAAAAATGACCAACTTAGGAGGTGAGTCAAATTCAAAATATAATCTTGCTTAGGATTTGGTAACTTCTGGGTCTAGAAAGAATAGGCCACCTCTCTTTTACATGTCCTTAAGAATGGAAGGATGGATTCTACATAATTGTATGATTGATTCCAAGGCCACGACTATTATTATGCCTAAAGTAGTATGTAAAGCTATGGGTATGGAATACACTCACTTGTGTCTCAAATTTTTGCAATTGGATGGTACTCCTATCAAAATAGTTGGAGTTATCAAAGATATTCCTATGATGCTGCATAGAGCGCCAAATATTACTATGATACAAGAAGTGGTAATTGTGGACCTCAACCATACTTTGGTCTCTGCATTTCTTGAGAATTTACAATAAAATTGGGAGGTTATATGTACCTAGATTATTCTCACATGATAATCCCACATAAGGGAAGATGAATTAATATCTTTCTTGAAAAGTCGATAACTTATCATATAGATAATATGGAGGAAGAATGTATCAATATGATTATTGAAGAAACAAACCCTTTGGAAGATATTCTTGAAGAGTTGTAGACTGAAGATGAATTCTCTCTAAAATATTACAATGCCTTGATTGAAATTGAAATTGGCACATATTGCATCATAGAGTCAAACCAAGAAAGGTCCCAACTATGACAAACCAAGAACTTTGAAAAATAGAGCTTTAGAAGCTTTACTTTGATGGGGCTAGATGCAAGAATGGAGTCAAAGCTAGGATAGTGCTAATATCTCCTTCAAAAGGAATCAAAAGTTTCTCCTATAGGTTAACATGGAGCTGCACTAATAACATAGTTGAATATGAAGCCTTGTGTCTTGGCTTGATGCAGGCATAAAGAATGGGTATTAAGTTACTCTCAATCTATGATGATTCTAAGATTATGGTCAATCAAGTGATATAAAAATATAGTAGTAAACATCATTACTTGAAAGTATATCATAATAGGGTATGGGATCTGATGGAAGGTTTTGAAGCATTGGGTATAAAAGCCATCCCCAGGGAACTAAACGAGTTAGATGATGCACTAGATTCTCAAGGAGTAAATTACATGCCCAGTGTTGATTATGATCAAAATATGAATAAATTAAAGATGACATTCAGGCCAGTAATCCTAGATAAAGAAATATTTTGGCATGTGTTTGAAAATGATTGACAAAGTATTGACTTCTTGACAAGAGAGGCGATCTACGCAACTCAATAAGAAAAGATGATGTTAGGAGCCTACTAGTAAAAATAAACTCATTCACACAAATACTGCAATTAAAATATAGATTCATTAAATATTAGTATATTGCAATACAAAAAGTAAATACGAAATTAAAACAATCTCATAACAACACAGGATCATGGGCCTCTTCTATGGGGCAACCTCCTTTAATACTTTCATTAATTTGCAAAAAGATACATTCATTCATAGATCCATGTCTTTTAAAAATACATTTCATCCAACCCTAACCTAATGCTGGCTTACTTGAAAAATGCCACTTGAGATATAATCTTCCACCAAACATCGATTACATTCTTGATAATAGTTACGTGAAATGACCCCACTTGTGTAGGTGCCTTACTTGCTACATACCATTACATAGTATTACAAAATAACATTATAAATGGGTCCCCACGTTGGAAGTGGGTCATTATATAATCATATAAGAATTATAAAAATAATGTTAGAATGGGGTCCTAACATGCCTTTCCCCTTCAAAAATATTTATCCTCAAAGTTGTAGATGAGGAAATTGGTGTTGTAGCTGCTAGAGAGACTTCCCATGTAGCATATTTTGGTTGTAAGCCACACCACTAAACAAGAACCTCTATGATTACTTGATTACAAAGAGTGTGCATCCTATGGTCCAATAGTTATTCTAGCTTGAGTAATATAGAACCCTCTTCATCCAGTTCAAGTAAAACACATTGAACTCATACCTAATTGCCCACAACCTTTTTGAGAGAGAATAAATGAAAGACATGTTAGATTTTGATAATGTATGATATGGGGAAAGCAATCACAAGATGTAAAATATGTAGAAAAGTAAGATAATGGAATTCTGCAATAAGACTGAAATATGCTATTAATGGAAAGTTATAAAAATAGTACAATGCAATGTAATGGAGGAAATGAACACTCCAGAACTCTAATGGAAACTACATTGTACCTACTCACTACTCAATAGTAGTCTCACTTCTGCTACACACTCTCTTCTATTCACTATGGGCCCTATATATAAGAAGATAGGTTACTTGGCCCTTACTCTTCCTAACTACCTTTCCTATGACTCATGTACAAGTGGACTCCTTGTACATTTACATCATTGCACATTGACACTTGTGCATTTATTACTTCTTCCTCAAGTAACCTAAGATAAAATCCTAGTCTAACAATGTACCCAAGGTGGTACATTGACATGTACCTAAATAATGTAATATACTCTAACACCCCCTGTATTACATTATTTGGGTATTGAAGACTTTAGTCTTCAATATGGATCTTCCTCTTTTGAATAGTCTTTAGCTCGATCAGGTCCTTTTCTTCTTCTACTTCAGTCTTCATGTTATATCTTCTTGTCTTTTCCAACCCACTATTTTTTGTTGTCAAGCATCTTTGATGAACTAGTGATCTCATAATTTTGCACGTCACAAGTGGATCAGAATTGATCCATTTTCTCTCCTTTGATTCTCTGTATGACCTGTTTCTTTGATCTTCATGAATGTCAAGCTTGAACTTATTGTTAGTGGATGTTTCTGAAATAAGATCCTGAAAGAAACAATCTATTTTGTGTAGTAATCTTTCTTCATAACTTTTATAGTACTTATATTTATAGTAGCAGAAGAAAGATAAATGATTTTTTCCTCCACAATATTTACATGGATGGAAACTCTAGCAATTGACTTTCTCATGACCAAATTGGTTGCAATAAGTGCATAGTAAAGGTATTCCAACTGCTTTGTTGTCTATTTTAGGAATATCATGTTTATCTATCTCCTTGATGAGATACTTAAACCATATGTGAACAATTGAGGCTATTCCATCTTTACTTCTTTCATACATCTGTATGATATCTTTTTGATCAATATTCTTTTCTTATTTTTGAATATGATCTTTTGTATCTTCATTAGTATAGTTGTCACCAATTCCTTTTGCTATCTCATTAGAGGATGTTTTAGAAGAATCTATTTTTCCATTACTACTAGTTTCAAAAATCCTTTTAAATCCTATCGATTCTTCTTTCCTGTTTGCATCTTTATCCATTGAATTATCAATCATGCTTTTAATCCATATTGGTACTTTTCTTACTCCTTTTCTAATTGCATTATTTAAAGTGTTAGTAGACATCCTTATAGCTCCCTAGATAAGAGTATATGAACTAATTTGATAAAACCTTTCTTGGATTTAGGTTATGTAGGCTTCCTTATATCTCCCAAGTAATTTAGAATATGCTATAAGCTTTAGCAATAATTAGTTCACCTTTTGAGTTGATTTTGTAATGTTTTGAGAATAATAATCAACTTTCAATTTTACCTTATCTCTCCTAATGAAGTATGCTCTAATGGAGTTCTTATAGTTGGATTTCTTTTTGTCTCCTTAGTATGAGTATGAGACAAGTGTTACCAATTAGTTCCAACTCTATATGTAAGCAATAGATTTGCTTCTCTATTCAATAATTTAATTTTCTAATTTCCAAGTATCTATAGTTTGGTGTAGTATGCCTTATAACTCCCTACTTTTGGAAATGTTAGAAAATAATAGTATTTGCAAATTGATATTGAGTTTACCAAAGTTGATAGCCTTATATCTCCTACTTGGTTATTTGAAAATATTATAATATTATAATGTACTTCAATTATAATGCTTCGAAATGGACTTGCTTTATAACTTACTAATGCTCAGTTATTCCAACACAGTAGTAATTTTGACCATATATGTAGCACCTTATAACTCCAATGTTACTTTAATTAAAGCAAATAAATTTAATATTGAAATTACCTTAGTAATGTAGTACGTCATATTGCTTAAGACTTCACTCTTCTCAATGGCTCTCTATAGGTGTTGTGTTTATTGTATGATGATGAGCATTCAACACTTTGAACTCTAAATGGTTGATGGGTATTGGAATCATTGAAACATGTTGTATCCTCTTGTTGGTTTATGATAGGCTTTAATGGGTATCCTTAATTGCACCTTTGACTCCTTGGCTTTAGGATTTGAATACGTTCTCTACTGAATGCACCATTGATTTAATGTTAGCTACAATTTCGCTTACATTCCCCTTGGACTTCACTTACACTTTGCTTGGACTTCACTATGTTTACTTGGAAATTATTTAGTTTCACTTAAGTAGCTTATGTTCTCCTTGGAGTTGCACCCATGTGTCACTACGAACTTGAGAGGTGTTACTATGATGAATAACGCTTTAGTCTTGAGTAACACTCCTTCCTTCTTCAACCGATGAGCTATGATAAATATGCTTTGAATGATGTCTTTCAATATCTGAGACTTAGATGTTACCTTAAGCATTTCTTTTGTGAATGTTATGGAATATAGGGTGCTCTATTGATTGTGACAAGTGGTAGCCTTCACAATTGCATGTATAGTCTCTTCCAACATCTATCAAACCTTATAAACTCCTTTTCTAGTGAATACACAATTATTTTCTTGCTCTCAATGCTTCCTTCAAGTGAAAGAATGTGCTCTCCTTCACAAGGCATTGGCTCTAGTTTGATGAAGATGGTTCTATGGTGCTACTCTTGGTTGGTAGTTCTCCCATGGTAATGCACCTTTTGTATTAGCTAAAGCTCCCTTATCTTCATTGTAATGAGTTGTAATATAGTAGATGATAATTGCCCTAATATGTTGTCCTTACATTGGCTTTGATGCTTGTAGATATTCATTATTGTAGATGCTCGATGTGGTGGATGATAGGGTGTCTTTGGACACCTCAATACGAGCTAGATTTTGAGCCTTAGGATGGCTCTTTTCTCTAGCACCAATGGTGGATATCGAGCCCTTCATTGGCTCATCTCTTATGCACTCTTAACCTAGTGCTTGCTCTTCACGGATGGTAGATGTTGATCCCCTTTCAAATGGCTCCTACTAGTGCTTCTAGTGGATAGTTGTAGATAGGATCAAGAGCTATGTAAAGTATCCTTATGACACTTAATCTCTCCCTTTGATGTAATAGTAGGAGGTGAGTTTGGTGCTCAAATATCAACCTGTAATAACCTCTATTTGCACCTTAAATATGAGACACTCCAAGTCTCATTTTATAGCTCCTTTCTCTAATTTTAATGGTTGCCTTCTTCTTCTCCACTCCTTGGAGGAATTTTGATCTACTTGGTGGCTTCTTTAGGCCATAATAAATTGTAGGTTTTGTGCATCGAATAGTGTCTTTAGACACTTTGATATACATAGATTTTGTACCCTTTGGTTTTCACCTTAAGTTAACAACCAATGCACATAATGATATTTAAGAGTAATAAGTTAAACAATCTAGAATAGTGCAATAGTAGTCTCACCTTATTGCTCCTTCAATGCACTAATAATAACTCTTAAAGAATGCACCAATAATCTCTACAACTTTCAACTAAGAATAATGTCCTCTTTATAAAGAACTTTTTAAAAGCAATTTGAAACTTGCACTACAATCAATGTTGTAGGATGTAGTCTTCTTTAGATTTTAGATAGACAATAGGTAGATGATATTTTTATTTCTATAAAAATATATCCAACTCCTATTTTAATGTGCAGGTAATAACCCTTAATAAAAACTATCTTTTGCACTTCCCTTGAAGACTTTAAAATGCAACATTCTTCTTGCAACTTCTAGATTCTAATAAGGTGCTTAATGAAGCTAAGTAATGAACTAAATATAAGTGTTCAAGTAATGAACCCTTTGCACCTAAGTTGCATACCTTTAATGATCTCTGAAGATGATGTAGATCTTGGTGTTTTGATTCACCAAGTTGCTATTTTATAATGGTAGTAGATGGCTTCAACTTCTCCTTCAGGATGTACCCTAGAAATTTGAAGTGTTGTAGTTGGGATTCTCCTCCAAGAGCCCTTCAGTATTTTTTTGTAGATTCAACAAACCCCTATCTCCAAAATGTGCCTTCTTAGCTATGAAAGGCAATCTCCAAATCTCTTGGATTTGGTAGGCTTCTTCTATTTGTGTTCTCCTTCAACCTCCTTGTCAAATTTTAGCTTCAATATGGGCCTTCTTCTCAAGAATTTATAAGTCTTGAGGTCTTCATTGGTCTCCTCCAAAATTTGGCAAACTGCTTGCCAAATATTTCTCCCTTGGGCTTGTTGTCGGATGGTGATAATTGTCCCAATTTCTTCACTATCAGGAGCTTCTCCTTGGTAGTGAATTTCTCCAATGAGTTCTTCTAGGAACTCCTTTAATGGCTTCTTCGAACTCTACAATAAGGCTCTCCAAGCCTTCTCCTTGTTTCTCCTTGAGACCTCTCCAAGGTCTTAAATATCATAGCTTCTCTGGTCTTCTCAATGAGACCTTTCCTTCAACCTTCTACTATGGAAGTGTTGGCAATGAGATCTCTTGGATCTCTAGAATCTATTACTTCTAGAATCTGGAATAGGACCTTGCTAGTCCTTCTTCACTTCTACAATTTGTAGGCTTCAATGGAGATCACCAACCTCCAATATTCCAGAATTAGGAGTTCTTTAATGGGACCTTCTATGGGTCTCTTTAGCTTCTTCAAGCTGATTTCTTCAATCTATTATCTGTAGTCTTCAATGGAGATCACCAATCTCCTATCTTCTTCTGGACTCTTCTTTGGAGTCTCTTGAATCAGCAATGAGGCCACTATGGCCTTTTCTTCTTCTACAATGTGCAGGTCTGCAATAGGACTTCCCTCAGGTTCCTAGAATCTCCTTTTCTTATTTGTGTTGCTTCTGGTGCTAGATTGATTCTGAAGATGATATTCTTCCTATCTCTCTATAGGAAGCTTTCCAACTTTCTTTGAATCTTCTTTTTCCTACAACAAAGTATTAGGACTATAATGGAAGAAATTCTAAGTGATGAATCTTCACTAGTTGATTTGTCAATCTAGTGGAATGAATGTTGAGTCCTAGTCTTCACGAGTTTTTTTGCAACTCTATGGAAAGACTCTAGCCAGATGCAATCTCAAAAATTCTGGAACTGAGATTTGCTTCTCTCCTCTCAATATCTCTTGTGGATCTCCCTATTCCTATCTAATCTACCGTAGCTCTAATACCATTGTTAGATTTTGATAATGTATGATATGGGAGAAAGCAATCACAAGATGTAAATATACAGAAAAGTAAGATAATGGAATTCTACAATAAGACTAAAATATGCTATTAATGGAAAGTTACAAAAATAGTACAATGCAATGTAATGGAGGAAATGAACACTCTAGAACTCTAATGGAAACTACATTTAACCTACACACTACTCAATAGTAGTCTTGAATAACACAAGCTTATACTGAGAGGGAGGGTGAACAATATAAGATCAACTTTTACTTTTCTTTCCCAAACAATATTATCCAATATTATCAATGGCAATATCAACAACAATAATCAAATAAATGCACAAATCATCACATACAATAGAGACACCAATTTAACATGGTTCACCCAATGTGGGCTACTCCACGAAGAAAATATTTCTACTAAATTTTCTCAACAAATATCTTGGTAATCACTTCCCTATTACAATGTTTATGGATCTCTATCCAAAGGAGACACCAATCCCCTAATGCTCTAATTTGTGGATCTCTATCCACAAGAGAACTCTTTCCCCTTTTCTTTGGTTCGTGGAACTTGATCCAGGAGAACTCTTTCTCCTCAACTGGCTTATGGATCTCTCTCCACAGAAGAACTCTATCTTCCCATCTGGTTCATGGATCACACTCCATAGGATAACTCTTTCCCCTTGCTCTGGTTTATGGATCTCTATCCACAAGAGAACTCTTTCTCCTCTACTCTGGTTGGTGATCTTCTAGAAGACTACTACCCCTACTACACTGGCTTGTGGATCTCTCTCCATAGAAGAACTTTATCCTCACTCAGAATACCTCTATCCTCACTGCCCTAGCTAATAGATATCTATCCACTGGAGACTATTGTCCTCTACTCTGTCACCTACAAAGCTTACTCTCAAATCTATATCATATCTACACAAAACACTATCCTTAGTTTAGTACAAATCTACTCTAACTCTGTCTCAGGTCTAGCACAAATATGCATCAAACTCTATCCTCAAGACTTAACATAAATCTTGATCCAATCACAAATCAACTTTGCTTAGATTTACCCCAAACCTTAACACAAATCTTGAACAAATAAATCAATCAACTCCACTCTCAAGTCTTCACAAAGACTTACCTAAAATTTATCCTCAATTCCTCTCAAGAACTTGCTCAATCTGCTCTCAAGTCTTCACAAAGACTTACCTCAAATCTGCCTACAAGTCCTCTCAAGAACTTGCTCAATCTACTCTCAAGTATTCACAAAGACTTACCTCAAATCTGCCTACAAGTCTTCACCAAGACTTACCTCAAATCTGCCCACAAGCTTTCACAAAAGCTTGCTCAACTCTGCCTACAAGTCTTCACCAAGACTTGCCCAAATATGCCCACAAGCTTTCACAAAAGCTTGCTCAACTCTGCCTATAAGTCTTCACCAAGACTTACCCAAATATGCCCACAAGCTTTCACAAAAGCTTACTCAAACCTATCCTTAAACTTTAACAAAAGCTTACTCAAACCTGTCCTTAAGCTTTAACAAAATATTACTCAAATCTGCTCACACATGCTCAATACATCTCACAAGATATGTTCAATAAAACTCAAATCTTATACACAATGCTATCAATTGCTTTGTCTACTCTTCAAAGTATTTTTTTTAACTTGAAGCAGTTTAGACATATTCTATTTAGAATTTTTTTAACCTTTGGAACATATAAAGAATGATGCACTCTATCAAAAATTCAATATGTTCTACTCAATAATTAAGTCTGTCGCTTCCACAAATATGATTTCTAATGTTTACACATTCACTTTCAATATCACTCAAAACCAATGCTCAAGAAGTTTCACTCAATCATTCAATCAATGAAACACAACTTACTCACAAACCCTAAACAAGTGTTTTCATACTTATTCAACCAAAGAGCATAATGTGGGTCTCAAACTCTAACTCAAATAATCTTCAATCTCTATCTCCAATGTTCTCTAAACATTCACCAATCATGAATATAAAAACTCACTCAAATATTTCCAACAATGCTTATCAAACAATCCTTTTCACTCTAACTTATATTTCACAATATTCAATCCAACAACACTTCAATCAAAGGATGATGTGCCCATACCTTTTTACTTTGATGGAGATATGTCTTCAAAATCTGTTTCACAATCAATTCTCCTTATACCACTCAAAAGGTTAGATAGTAACAATCTATTTCAAAACCTCCACAAGGTATTCCTTCCAAAATGTGCCTAAATAAATTCCAAACCTCTCTCTAGGTTTCTCAAATAATCAAACCCTTAAAAAAAACTAACAAATCATACAGATAATAAAAATACCTCATACACCTTTTAACTCCCTCTTGACACACTCAAAACATAATCAACAAAGACTCCAATACTTCACTTTCAAAATTCACTATAACTTCCTTCAGAATTTGAATGCATAGAATAATAAAGATTATTCCTTTATATCTCCATCCTTATCACAAATGCATTTTCAAAATAATTATAACCACCATTCAAAAATATTCCAATGCACTTGTTAAATCACAACTCAAATTATTCAACACCCTCACTATGGTAAAAATAAAATTATTTTTAATACCTTATACCTCCACAACAATGCATACCATACGATTTAGAACCAAAGGCACAAATCTATTAAAGCAAAACAAAATACCTTTGCATGTTGCCTCCGTGGGATTCGATCCCCCGCAGCATTGCTGCCAGTGCCTTAGTCATGGCCTAACCGCTATGTGAGCTAAGCACTCACTTGAGACCTCTAAAGTGCCTATTGTGCTTTGTATCTTTCGCTTGGGGAAAAAAGCTTGAAAACAAAACTTTCTTCCCTTTACTGTCGTCAGGAATCGAATGCGAGACCTCCCGTTCACAAACGACTTATGCTGCCAAGCTTTGCCACTAGCCCAACCACTTGGTTGGTGATGGGAATATCAACCTTTGCCGCTTTATCCTTCCATGTTTTTTCCTTTGCTTAAAAATTAAAAGCTTTTGTCCTCTTGCGCTCACGAATTCGCATCAATAGATTAAACCAATATACGCATGTGCATTCGGAGACTTGCCTTTATACCATTAAACCTTATGGTATAAATACCATACTCCTTCCTTGCTCGAACATTGACGGGGATAAATATTAAACTTAATATTTTTGCGCCCAACCCTTACTTAGGGTTATAATTAATTTATATTATAAATTAATTATAATATAAATATTATAATTAATTTATGAGTAACCTTAGGCTTTTATTTTAACCCTTAATATTATAATATTATTTCCTTTGGGCCTAGGTGTTTTTCCTTTTTAACCTTAGGCCTTATCTTAACACCTTTAATATTATAATAATAAATATTATAATATTGTTTCCTTTGGGCCTAGGTATCTCCTTCCTTCAGGGTATCTATCCAACCTTTTGACCAATCATGTGAAGCTTTAAACCAAATCTCTTGGGCTTAAAATATAAATATTTTAACCCTTCTTTTGTCAATTCCTTGCACTGAATTTTGATATCACTGACACTAACTCTTGACATCAATGACAATACAACTAATCAAAATTTTCAATAAGTCTCACTTCTGCTGCTCTTTTACACTCCTCACTATGGGCCCTATATATAAGAAGATAGGTTACTTGGCCCTTACTCTTCTTAACTACCTTTTCTATGACTCATGTACAAGTGGAATCCTTGTACATTTACATCATTGCACATTGACACTTGTACATTTATTACTTCTTCCTCAAGTAACCTAAGATAAAATCCTAGTCTAACAATGTACCCAAGGTGGTACATTGACATGTACATGAATAATGTGTAACTCTAACAAGATAGGGTGGAGCTTGGATGTAGAGGGTAGGGTTAATTTATAGGTCATTGTAAGAATTGGTAGGGGCCATAGTATTTGGTGATGAGTTTTTGGTACCTACAAATCTAGAGTGATGACTATTTATATGGCTAAAAGCTGAAGAAGACCATATCACCAACTTCAAAGCTACACTTAGAACGATGTTGATAAGCTTGATGACACATTTGGTTCTGGGCCACTTCCAAATTCATCTTCAATTAACAAAGGAATTTAACATGTTGGTTGAGTGTAGTGTCAACCACATGGACTTTGGAGTTTGTTGGAATGTAAGGGGAGGGTGTTGATGGAGATTGTCCATAAATTGCTTCAAAAGGGATGATCTTGATTGTAGCATGATAGGAAGTGTTATACCACCACTCAGCCAATGGAAGCCACTTCATCCATTGTGTAGGATGATCAGAGGTAAAGTAATTAAGGTAGGTCTCTAAACATTTGTTGATAATCTTTGTTTGACCATATGTTTATGGATGATAGGTTGAACTCATTTTGAGCTGAGTTCCCTACAACCTAAACAATTATTGACAAAAATTACTAGTGAAGGTAGGGTCTCGATTAGACACAATGGATGTGGGAATGCCATGAAGGCAAAAAATATAATCGAGAAAATTTTGGGTGATTTTTGAGGTTGTGTAAGGATGTGAGAGGAAATAGAAATGAGAATGCTTCATGAAATGATCCTCTACCATGAAAATAACTGATTTGCCTTTGGACTTAGGTAATCCTTCAATAAAGTCCATGGAAATATCTATCCATATCTATTTGGGAATAGGTGTTAGAGTATATTACATCATTTGGGTTATGTAAATGTACCACCTTTGGTACATATCTAGAGTAGGATTTTACTTCAAAGTAAAGTTAGTTAGTTACTTCAAGTATTATAATAAATGCATAAGTGTCAATGTGCAAGTTGTAAATGTTCATGTAGTCCACATGTACATGAGTCCTAGGTAGAGTAAAGGCCAAGTAATCTATCTTTCTATATAAGGACCTCATAGGTGTAGTAAGAGAGAGGGAGAGTGATATAGTAATTATACAATATGTATTAGATGTAGCATGGTAAAATGTAGTTCTTTCATATACTTTCATGGAGTGTTCATGTCCTCAATTATATAGCATTGTACTATTTTCATCATTCCCATTAATGGTATATTTTTGAGTTATTTACAGATGTTCATTTCTTTATTTTCAAGCATATTATTGTGCCATTAGATTTATAGTTATCTTAGATTAGATATCCTACATCTTGTGGTTGTACTACCTCCCATAAAAATCTAACAGTGGTATCAAAGCACATGGTAGATCAATAGGAATAGGGAGATCCACAAGGAACTCTATTGGGTCTTTGCAAACTGGATTCACCACTGTGCATCACTGCATGCAAACACCGCCACAAGAGAAGTTGAGAGGAAAGAAGCAAATATTAGTACCAAAAATTTTGATATTGCATTTGGCTAGAGTCTTTCCACAAAGTTGCAAAAAAACTCATGAAAACTAGGACTCAACATTCATCCCACTAGATTGATAAATAAACTAGTGAAGAGTCATCATCTCTAGATTTTACAGTTTCCACCATTTCAATTTCTAACATCTTGTTGTAGGAAAAGGAGATTAAAAAAAAGGTTGGGAAGCTTCCTACAAGAGATATAGGAAGAATATCTTCTTAGAATCATTCCAACACTTGCAGCAACAAGTAGAATACTGAAGATTTTAGAGACTTGAGGAGAGGTCTCATTACTAGAGATTGCAGACCTGTCATAGTGTAGAAGAAGAAAAGGCCATAGTAGCCTTACTATTGATTCAAGAGACTCTAGAAAAGATTCAAGAAAAATATTGGAGGTTGGTGATCTCCATAAAAAACTGTAGACAATAGATTGAAGAAATCAACCAAACAAATATTAAGAGAGCCTTAGAAGGTCCAGTTACAAAACTTCTAATTTTGGAAGATTGGAGGTTGGTGATCTCCATAAAAGCCTATAGATTGCAGAAGTAAAGAAGGACCAACAAAGTTCTTGTTCTAGATTTTAGAGATCCATGAGAAAGATCTCATTACCAATAATTCCATAGTAGAAGGTTGAAGGAAAGGTCTCATTCGGAAGACCAGAGAAGCTGCAAGACTAAAGATCTTGGAGAGGTCTCAAGGAGAAAGAGAAGGCTTGGAGAGCCTTATTTTTAGAATTTTAAGAAGGCCATTAAAGGCTTTCCTAGAAGAAATCATTGGAGAAATCTACCAGCAAGGAGGAGTTACTGATAAAGAAAAATTTGGGATAATTATCGCCATTCGAAAACAAGCCCAAAAGAAGAAGAATTTGGCAAGGAGTACCAAATCTCGAAGAAGAATACTGAAGATCTCAAGACATTCAAATTCTTGATAAGGAGACCAAGATCAAAGTAAAAATTCAACAAAGAGATGTTAGAGTTAATGTAATGTGCACTATGCCAGTTTGACACTTGTCAGTTTCATTGACAAGTGTCATGTTCATCATATAGGCTTATGCCTATATATTGTAACCATTTATCAATAAAATACATCTCATCAGTTTGATTACTCCTGACATTTGGTATCAGAGTAGGTTTCCTCTCTTGCCTATGAAACCCTTAAGGGGGGATTTCTCTCATGGAAATCCTCCCTCCCTTGTTTTTTGTTTTTTCCCAAATTTTAAAATTTTTACCATCTGGTTTCTGATCCATCAAATGATGGAGAGCATACTCCCTCGGTAAAAAATTAAAAAAAAATAGAAAAAAAAATCAGGGGAGGGAGGATTTCCATGAGGGAAATCATACTTGGAGAAGCACCAAGTAGCCAATCGTACTTGGTCTAGGCCAATATTCTATCAACAGCACCGACCCATGGCTGTACCATGCTGCATCCTGGATATGGTTTTCTTTCTGAAAATGCTAGTTTTGTGAGCGTCTGTAGAGACCATGGAATCAATTTTATTGGGCCAAATCCAGACAACATCTGTGTTATGGGTGACAAAGCCACAGTTAGGGAAACAATGAAAAAGGCTGGTGTTCCAACTGTACCAGGGAGGAGTGGATACTCTGCATGGCCGGAACCAGCTGGCTCCACACGGACTTGATCTGTGGGTTGGAGAGGACGCGAAATGGCGAAGTAAGCGGTATGGAAGTTCTTGATTGTACCCCAAGTGTCAAGTATGCATGGAGAAGTGGCCATGAATCCCATGCAGATTAAAGCAAATTTCATTTAGTTGGTGTTCGTTATTTTTAGCAGACGATGAAGAAGCCCCGTGTTGTTAAAATCCTCGAAGTTGATAGTTACTACGACATGGACGTGAAAATCCCCCAATTTGTTTTTTAACTTGAAGTGTTTTTAAATGTGTAGACACCAAAACAGCACCAATCCGATTATGTGACTACAAACACTGATCACATTAACACACACAGCCCCCAGGGTAGCCCCCAGAGGTTAAACAATGGTTCTAACCACTTACACAGCAGTTTTGCAAGTCAAAAATCAGTTTGGCACCTTTTAGACACTTTATTTCTTATTCGTCCCACCCAGGGACGAGTGCGAATTTGTACTCGTCCTACCCAAGGACGAGTATGGATTTGTACTCGTTTCACCCAGGGACGATTACTAGCGCTCGCTCCGGGGTGGGACGAATGCCAGGTTTGACCAGCAAAAAGTCAGACCTCAGCGCATGACAACTCAAAACTACCACTCAGCTTTTCATGCATGACATAGGAGTGCAAGTGAGTTTTTCTAAAACACACAAAGACATGCACAGAGGCAATTAAGAAGCCCTTGATCAAGAAGAAGTCTTCTCTTCACAAACAAAAGCATTCATGCAAAGAAACACTTTTGCATGTTAATTCAAAGAGACCCCTTGGGTCTATAAAATGGTGAGTTTCCTCACCCCAAAGAGATACGCGAGGAGAGCATTCTGAGCAACGAAGTGCTGTTAATTCACTTACTTGCGATTTGCGCCCAAACCCCAATCTTTTGACCACAATATTCTATCAATTTGACGACAACACATCACATCGGGTTTCGGACCCATCTCAAGCGGATTGGTGTCGAAGCAAGGTTTTATCCGCGGGTGGTTTGCCTTCGGGCACCTCCCCGCTTTACTTCATTTATAGTATTTTAGCTAGTTTCATGTTTATGCATTTATCAAGTTTTTAGTGCATTTAGATTCATTTCAGCTATAGTTAGATTTATCTTTTATTTTTCATACACAAGTGCTACCGATTCTTTGTTTGTTTCTTTGAACACAGATTTCAGGTCTATTGAAGGAGCAACGAGGAATCGACCTTTGTCAATGCAAGCGGCGACAACGTTTTGGTTCGCCCATTTTATATGTGGGCACGCGGAAGAAGGAATTCAGAGACAAGTTGTAGAGAACAATATCTAACGCTCCTATCCCCTAAAAAGGAAGGAGACGTATTGTAACACGAATTGAAAAGAATATCAATAAAAAAAGGGCTACATTTCATATTGTTCTTATATCTTGTGTTCATTCATTTGTGTTCCTTTTAATACGATTTCGTTTAGTCTTTCCTTTTTGTTTTCGGAATCTCGTGTTTTCAATGGCGATCACGGTGGGACGACTGTCCTCTATTTTTTTAGGTTAATTTACTGATCTAAAATTGCTTGTTTTTACAGGTACCTATTTTTTAACCTCGGACTGTTATTCGTCTCTGCACGTGACGATTACAAAATTGGTACTCGTCTCACCCCGGGACGAATAAACTATTCGTTCCACCCTGGGACGATTACGGTCTGTTATTCGCTCCACCCAGGGACGATTATAATTTTGTGCAATTTTTAGAGCAAATCAGAGACATCCTGTTAGGCAGAGAAGAGGTAGGGGTTTTTACAGCTTCTGTCAAATTTTTGTTTTTTTGTTTTCTGGTTTTCAGTTTGTATGGCTTAGGGAAAGATTTCTTTTCGTTTGCTTGTTTCAATTTTGCACAATTAAAACGAACCCCACACATCACGAGGCATTTTAAACCAAGGCGTTGGTCGTAAAACCCCAACCCTTGAACAAGACCAAAGGTGGATTCCATTATCACTTTGGCTTGATATATTGCATCCATTACCTCGATCGCGACTGTTGCTAGACGTAAATCCTGATGAAAGCTGACCGAGTGTAGCTTGGGGTGATTCCCAGGCACGCGAGGATAAGTCTTCTATGGTAGGTGTCATAAACGGAGCGATTCCCCTTCCGTACCGCCTATGTTCCACGTATCATCTGCTCTCACGTACCTATAGTCTCCCTCACGTAAGGGCGGGTATATAGAGAGGTTGGTATATCGGTCCGGCAATGGTATATTGAAGGGGCGACCATATTGGGAGTCATAAGAGCCTTCATACTTGCATTTAAACGTTTCACAAAAATCTTCAAAAAACAAAACAAACAACAAAAACACACTAAACCAGATTTAGGGCACACTATTAATCTTTAAAAGAGATAATCATTGCTTGTGTGTGTATGCTATTTTCTGTTTAGACAAAAAAAATCAAAAATAAAAAAAATCATAAACAAAGATAAAAATCTACGCATTTTGTCACTCACTCACTCCAAAAAAAAAAAAGCTCCAAGGATTCCCGCAATCGCTTGGTCACCCCAAAATGCCCCAAAGGTGTCCATGAACCCTTTGGTCAACCCAAAAGCACCCTGAAGGTGCCCATAAGTGATGCAGGACCATCCAACAAAATATGGGAAATCTTATATTTTTCCCTAAATTTTAGTGCATCTTGCTGGGGCCATAACTTCTCAACCGTAGCTCCGATTGACTTGAAATTTTACAGGGAGTTAGTTGGGATAATTTTAAACAAATATAATTCCCTAGAATTCTATTTCCCCAAAAAGTCAGTTTTGGGGCCAAATTCCATCATCTAGTGCCCCAAAATTAGGTTTTAAAATTGGGCACGCATTTTTTTGCACTTTTTGAGCTGTTCGGATGTCAATATCTCCTAATGTATTTAGAGTTAGGACTTGAAACTTCATTTTTGTCTTATCTACTATAAGAGGGATGCGCACACCAATTTTGGGCCCCATCTGACTCATTTTCAATTTTTAGGGTTTTTAGAGAGACATCGTCATGGTGCTCACCTGTAGCCAAGCCCAATCACGGGCGAATGTTGTGGGGAATGTCCAAGGAGGCACGAGTCGCATCCGTTATAGTCCCCAAGATTTGGTCATACCACCTTGGTGACCTAACACACAAGGCAGTCCCCTACACACCTTAACGGAAAGGGACTATAGGGGCACCTCTTCTAGGGGCACTCCTGTTCAGCATAGCACCCAACACACACCCTCCCATGAGGGGTACATCCGTAGGAGAGCTCCCTTAGATGCTCGCTATGAGTGGTCACCACGCAATGAAGCACTAGGTCAACATAGGGTTCGACGGGAGGAACCACATGATTACACTATCCCTCCTTCACCCCCTCTAGTTGTCAGGACTACAAGGACAAATTCAGAGCACAAGGCTCCTCAGGCGGGGCGAGCCAACTCTTCCCGTTCCTCTTTCACTTACAAAAGAGAGCACGAGGAAAACCCTTACCTTCCTCAAGAACAATATACATCGCAGGAGCAACACGCCTCCGCAATTGCTAGCTTTCAGGATTACCTATTGAGGCCAAAGCCTCAGGGGAATGCCGCTACCCCCAACAGAGGGAGGCGACCTATAGAGATCTCGGATCACCATGACCGAGATAGATATCTAGGAGAGGCATCTAGGCCTTCTAGACATGAGACGACAGGACCAACTATCTTAGAATCTCGCCAAGCATATTGCACGTCGGATGCAACTCACGATACTTGAGCTGGAACAACAACGGTTAGAGCAACAATATCTTTTAAATCAAGAGTGCCTTCGGCGCCGGGAGGATGAGTTGTTACAACACACTATGCGGGCGAAGACTCCAACCCCTCGCATGCATAAGACAAAACATTATGAGAAACACAACTGGGTGCAAGACGGGTCTCTACGACCTTATCAAACGTTGCCCTCGACGCCTCCTAGACTTGAGCGGGAGGCCAATCCTAAGACCAATGACGGGTGCCTTCTTCAGGCGCCCACCCAGGTTCATGGACCACCCCCAAAAATTCTTCAAGAAGCCTCTGAGGAACCTGAGCTAGAAAAAGAGTGGACTAAAATGAAATACCAAAGCATGGGGGGTGCTATTCAGTCATCCCTCTCAAGGCATCAAGTTTCCCACAACTTGCAACGGGAACAAATCAAACAGGAGGAGCTCAAATCCCTCGATACAAGCAATGCATTGCCCAAGCACTTAGAGTCAGTAGAGACCAAGATTTTGGGGCCACAAAAGCCCAACTCACGTGAAACTCCTCTCAAAGAGGATCAACCCCTGGTTGTAGAGCTACCCGATGATGAGGTCTTCCATATCTTAGAATCACCAGATTTCGATGAGCTTGACTCTCTCGCCAAAGACGAGTCAGCATATGCAATAGTGCCATGGGACCCATTCGAGTCCGACAACATTAATTCACAGGTGGTCCCCATGGATGAGCATCACAAAATTCTCCTAACATTACTCCCTTTGGAGGCTCCCATCGAGCCCGTGCCATTGCCAAAAAATCAGGTCCCCCCACAAAGCGCGAAACAACTCCATGAGGACCACATCAATCTGCTCGAACAAGAAGAGCTTAACATGTCACAGACAGCTATCGAGGCCAACGAGGGCCTTTGGATCATCGACAATGATTACGAAGATGAAACTGAGATGGCATATCTCAATCATGCACGATGGCACAATCACCCTGTAACCCATGACGAACTAATGGCCCAACTAGGCATAAGACTAGGGCATGAGTGGCGCATAGACCCGACCCACTGGCATCACATGTTGATCCCACTCCTTTGGGAAGATCACGAGCACCTTCCACCCAGAGATATCATAGCACCATCAGTGCCGAAGGCAGACCTTGCCCTCCTATCCGTGCATAAGGCCGATCCATTCGTGCCAATTCCTACAGAGCCAGATCCGGTGCACAAAGATCATCATGCTGGGGGTACCTCTATTCCCTGAAGAGCCAGTGGGTTACACCAAACGCTCCAAAGGTGTCCATAAACCCTTTGGTCAAACCAAACGCTCCAAAGGTGTCCATAAACCCTTTGGTCAAACCAAAAGCTCCAAGGATTATCGCAATCTCTTGGTCACCCCAAAAGCTCCAAGGATTATCGCAATCTCTTGGTCACCCCAAAAGCTCCAAGGATTATCGCAATCTCTTGGTCACCCCAAAAGCTCCAAGGATTATCGCAATCGCTTGGTCATCCCAAAAGCTCCAAGGATTATCGCAATCGCTTGGTCATCCCAAAAAGCTCCAAGGATTATCGCAATCGCTTGGTCATCCCAAAAAGCTCCAAGGATTATCGCAATCTCTTGGTCATCCCAAAAGCTCCAAGGATTATCGCAATCTCTTGGTCAATCCCAAAAGCTCCAAGGATTATCGCAATCACTTGGTCACCCCAAAAGCTCCAAGGATTATCACAATCTCTTGGTCATCCCCAAAAGCTCCAAGGATTATCGCAATCTCTTGGTCATCCCAAAAGCTCCAAGGATTATCGCAATCGCTTGGTCATCCCAAAAAGCTCCAAGGATTATCGCAATCTCTTGGTCATCCCAAAAGCTCCAAGGATTATCGCAATCGCTTGGTCATCCCAAAAGCTCCAAGGATTATCGCAATCGCTTGGTCATCCCAAAAGCTCCAAGGATTATCGCAATCTCTTGGTCATCCCAAAAGCTCCAAGGATTATCGCAATCTCTTGGTCATCCCCAAAAGCTCCAAGGATTATCGCAATCGCTTGGTCATCCCAAAAAGCTCCAAGGATTATCGCAATCGCTTGGTCATCCCAAAAAGCTCCAAGGATTATCGCAATCGCTTGGTCATCCCAAAAAAGCTCCAAGGATTATCACAATCACTTGGTCACCCTAAAAGCTCCAAGGATTTTCATAATCGCTTGGTCAAACCCTAAATGCCCCAAAGGTATCTATAAACCCTTTGGTCAAGACAAAAGCTCCAAGGATTACCACAATCGCTTGGTCAACCCAAAAGCTCCAAGAGTTACCATAACTGCTTGGTCAACATAAGTATTCAAAAATCAACAAAAACAACACAAAAATCAAAATCACAAAAACATTTGCATTTCAATTCCATGCATAACAATAACATCATCAAAAATTACAAAAACAATGGCATTTCAATTCCATGCATAACAATAAAATCATCAAAAATTACAAAAACAATTGCATTTCAATTCCATGCATAACAATAAAATCATCAAAAATCACAAAACAAATTGCATTTCAATTCCATGCATACTCATAAAAAAATCAAAATTACAAAAACAATTGCATTCCAATTCCATGCATTCTCATACAAATCAAAATACAAAAATATAGGTTGCATTAGGCATCGCATCCATACATTATACATTTGCTAGGTCATACAAGTCAAAAGTACCATAGGCTGTCATTACTTGGCAATTCCATCATTTTCCACATCAAATCCATGTGCATAAATGCATACATCCAGCATAAAACTACGACCATTTTTAGCATAGTCAGTTGTCTCCTAATGTATATAGGGTTTTCGTCATTCAGCTGTCTTTAAATTTCTAGCCAAAATCGTACATAGTTAAACAGATTTTACATGGGAAAGTTTTACTTGGATCACACCTTGTTACGTAGCATCCCAACACAAATTAACACACATATAAAAATTCCTAAGTTGTGTGAACGAAAGATGAAACCTGCACCGTAATCCCGGTTACCATAAGCGAAACGGCTATCTTGCTTATCCCCCTGTGCAATTGACCCTAGAAATGCTGAGAGTTGGCAAAAGGACAAGCATCCTCCCTACCCAATTCCCCATGAATCCCAAGTTCTCAAAAGTTGCAAAAACATCAAAAATTTGCAAAACGTCAAAACACTAAAATTTGACATCCTACAATGCACACATCAAAAGGCACAAACAATAGTGATTCTCATCACTCCATATTCAAATCCCTTGCTCAAAAAAAAAAAAAAAAAACAATACTATCACAAAAATAAACAGTGATTTTATCACTATAAAGAGCAAGTATCCCAATACAATTGAAGAAAAGAAGGGAGTCGAACTTGAATCCCTGGAACTCTCAGCATTTCGACAGGTCATGAGGCAAGCTTCAGTATCGGTTTGGTTGATAGCCTATCGGTCACTGGTGGTAAACCTCCCGCATGACGATATATCTGTCACATTAACTTGTGTATAGATCAATGTTTGCATGTGGATGAGCTAGCTTATGGTATCCTAGATAGCATCGCAGATTAATCTAACCAAACACAATCAAGGAGTTAGTGGAGCTAATTAGGTGATCCTCGATACGAGTTCGGTTGAAAGCCCATCTGGCATCGGCGGTATCCTGATGAATAACACATAAACGAACTCAATTGCACACACAGGGATGTGAAATAACTTGGTTAAATTCAAGTCGAATTTAGACCTTGTTCAAAAGTCTTGCGAGATAAATGTACAGTCTTGGCTAGTTAGTTAAAATATCTGAATCTCAGAAAAGCTTAACTACATTTTAAAAACAACTGTCACATTTTATTCCGTACATCACCATCAAAATATATGCAAAATACAAAAACAAAGTTTTCACATGCAAAGTCATTCCACAAAGTCATCCCATTAGTATAGCAAGTCAGTCAAATCTTGTACAGTCTATGGTGCATCGACACATCATCAACACCTCATTTCATTCATTCCCTATCCATACATCATACAAATTAGAAACATCACATTCATAATCGCCTCTGCATACATCAAACACATACATAAAAACACGCAAAACAACAAAAATATAAAAAAAAAAAACAAACAAACACAACAAAACAACCAAAATATAAAAATGACAAATGCCAACAAAAACACTAAAAATTGTCGGACAAAAGTGCTCTTGCACTTAACCTCTTCGCATTAGAAAATTGATGTCGGGGTCTACCTTGTCGTTATCCTACTCCCCAAGAAGGCTACCATAGCCGGACCGCTCCACGGGAAGACGGATTTTCGCCAATGTTAACCCCAAATGGCATCCCAAAATGGGTTCACACCCACCAAAAATAGGTCCACAAAAAAATCGAGAAATTGCTCGCGCATTCAACGGACAACATCTGAAGGCACCCTCACTTAAGTCATCTTGGGTCAAGCGACTCGTCGCTTTTCTCATGTCAGTCATTCCTTCATCGATTCGTCGCTTGAGGGGGTAGTCACACTTAAGTCACCAATCAACAAACACACACCCAATCACGGCAATAGCATGCATTCAAAGAATCATTGACAAAGACAATCACGCTCCTGCTTGGGGCAGCAAACAAGCAATTATCACAAAATTGATCAAACACTTGGCATTCCCGAAGCATGAACACAAGGTTCCCCCATGGATAAAAGGTTGCGCCCTTTGCCTATTCATGACTGATCAATGTCCAAGCTCAAGTCACACCTCACCAAAATAGGTTAATACTTGAAATCAAATTCCTTAGCTCGTCAGAAGCAAGGATTCAAGAATGCATGCCCTTTCCATGCTTGGGGCATCAAGAGTTGGTTAGGTTACCGAGAAACCCTAATCATTAGTGCTTTGGTTATCTATTTTTGCTCGACGCTGCGCCTTGCACAACGCTTCCCAAAAAGGGGCATCTGTAGACACCAAAACAGCACCAATCCGATTATGTGACTACAAACACTGATCACATTAACACACACAGCCCCCAGGGTAGCCCCCGAGAGGTTAAACAGTGGTTCTAACCACTTACACGCGAGTTTTGCAAGTCAAAAATCAGTTTGGCACCTTTTAGACACTTTATTTCTTATTCGTCCCACCCAGGGACGAGTGCGAATTTGTACTCGTCCTACCCAAGGACGAGTATGGATTTGTACTCGTTTCACCCAGGGACGATTATTAGCGCTCGCTCCGGGGTGGGACGAATGCCAGGTTTGACCAGCAAAAAGTCAGACCTCAGCGCATGACAACTCAGAACTACCACTCAGCTTTTCATGCATGACATAGGGGAGTGCAAGTGAGTTTTTCTAAAACACACAAAGACATGCACAGAGGCAGTTAAGAAGCCCTTGATCAAGAAGAAGTCTTCTCTTCACAAACAAAAGCATTCATGCAAAGAAACACTTTTGCATGTTAATTCAAAGAGACCCCTTGGGTCTATAAAATGGTGAGTTTCCTCACCCAAAAGAGATACCGAGCAGGAGCATTCTGAGCAACGAAGTGCTGTTAATTCACTTACTTGCGATTTGCGCCCAAACCCCAATCTTTTGACCACAATATTCTATCAATTTGACGACAACACATCACATCAGGTTTCGGACCCATCTCAAGCGGATTGGTGTCGAAGCAAGGTTTTATCCGCGGGTGGTTTGCCTTCGGGCACCTCCCCGCTTTACTTCATTTATAGTATTTTAGCTAGTTTCATGTTTATGCATTTATCAAGTTTTTAGTGCATTTAGATTCATTTCAGCTATAGTTAGATTTATCTTTTATTTTTCATACACAAGTGCTACCGATTCTTTGTTTGTTTCTTTGAACAAAGATTTCGGGTCTATTGAAGGAGCAACGAGGAATCGACCTTTGTCAATGCAAGCGGCGACAACGTTTTGGTTCGCCCATTTTATATGTGGGCACGCGGAAGAAGGAATTCGGAGACAAGTTGTAGAGAACAATATCTAACGCTCCTATCCCCTAAAAAGGAAGGAGACGTATTGTAACACGAATTGAAAAGAATATCAATAAAAAAAGGGCTACATTTCATATTGTTCTTATATCTTGTGTTCATTCATTTGTGTTCCTTCCTTTTAATACGATTTTGTTTAGTCTTTCCTTTTTGTTTCCGGAATCTCGTGTTTTCAAAATGTTGCCAGAGTTCGATGGATTTTTTTTTTTTAATGATTACGGTGATTTGTTTTTTGCCCCGTCATCACATCAAAACGTTTGGTCATGTGATAATTTATCATTTTCTTCTGGCCGATGATGAAACGGAGGTTGTGCTGGTTCGTTGATCATGTGGTAGCTGTTGGAGGTGAGCCAGGGTGCGGGCGACGTCGGCCGCGATGGCGCAGCGACACCGCCAGTCAAGGGTGGAGCCGTTGGAGCCGTCGACAGAGTGCCAGAGTGGCTGTTGTAGTGGCCGACGTACCCCCTATATTCCTGCAATGCCGTTGAGGAATCCTGATAGAGCTCAAAAATATCATGGTCATGTGTTTTCTTTCTTGTAGAGGGAATCTTTTATATTCTATGGGCCATATATTTTTTTAAATATTCCAAATTGATAATGGATTGCCCATAGAAAATTGGTCGACAAGGCATTTAAAATCATTTGATAGGGCATTGTTTTTTTTAATAAAGTAGAGGGACCACTTTATTAATAGTATGGCACTTGGAGAGTGTTCATCTTTATTGGCCGATAGTAAAACTTTATTGGCTTGTTTCTTTCCACATTGAAAGTGGAAGTGAAAGGACTGATGGCTCATGTAATTCCTTGCGAAAGAAATTTTAACACTGTTTTTATTTCGCCTGAGAGCAATGCCGCCATTGTGCGATGTTGTTTACTTTGCTACCTAGAGAGGCTACTATTGTTTTTTCCACAAGTTAAAGGCCCCATTCAAACCCAAATTTAGGGGTATTTATAGTCGTTGGAAACGTTTTTCCACGACGGACACAATGGTGGTGTCATATTGTAATTTTGAGGTTGTTTCAATTGAGTTTTTTAGCCTCAATTTTTTTTTACCTTGGAGTGCACTCTCGGTTGTACCCGAAACTCCCAAGGTAATTTCATATGTGATCCTTGTACCTAGTGATCTTTTCTATACACTTGGCGAATGCAACGGCTAGTTACCCATGCATTTCGATGGGATGACATGGTCACCATAAGGACACTTATACTAGGGACTACAGACAAAGACACCCTAGACTCTATCCGAGGTTTTTTTCGGATCTACTTTTGAAGACTACAGACGAAGACACTTCAGAATATTCTCTTCTTTTCTTCTTCTCTCCTATTTTGATCTATGGCTCATTTTATTGTATTGAGTGCATTTTCGATAGAGACCGACACTCTTATATGGCTCGTTTTTCCTTTCATTAGGTGCATTTTCGGTAGAGACCGACACCTTCTAGATTGAGTTCACCATGAGGAAGGATTTCATACTCATGGTGAATCTAGTCGATGACCTACGAGAGGCAACATCCTCTGAGGATGACCCTCGCAGAGGCAACAGACCCAGAAGTGGCTGACCCTGAGGCACCCATGATGACCCCGAGGCACTTAGACGGCTGACCCAGTGGCAATAGACCCATGGAAGTGGCTGACCCTGAGGCAATAGACCAAGATGTATACATAGTGAATCTAGCATTATTCATAGTTGGAGAGCCAAGCACAAAGAGCAAGAGTCTAAGACCAAATCAGCAATAAAGGAGGATGTAGATTTTTTGTTAGAGAAGTCAACATTAAGGGGGAATGTTACCTAATGTTGACTTGTTTTTTTCTTTAGTTAGGATAGTGCACATTAAGGGGGAATGTTAGAGTTAATGTAATGTGCACTATGCCAGTTTGACACTTGTCAGTTTCACTTGACAAGTGTCATGTTCATCATATAGGCTTATGCCTATATATTGTAACCATTTATCAATAAAATACATCTCATCGGTTTGATTAATCCTGACAAGAGAAAGGAGCCAGACATTACTACCAAACCAGAAAGGTTTAAAGATTTCATTTGGAGGCTAGAAGGCTCATCTGAAGATAGGGTTTTGTTGAATCTACAACAAAATACTGAAAGTATCCTTGAAGGAAAACTCAACTACAATTTGGAGGAGCTCTCTATTTATGAGTTTCAAGAACCTTTTAGTGCAAAAATTAACTATGAAAGGGCAAAAATTAAGACAACATTACTAGCTACAAAACTTTAGGAGTTTCAGAGTTCATATTGAAGGCTAATAGGAGACACTTAATATAGATTAAAGAGCAACAAAATAGAGGAGTTACTGTTGGTCATCAAATCCACATAGGAAAGGACTTTCGGTGGGTTTGCGCGCCTTGGACCTGCGACCAACATTGAAATGCCAATGGGAAGAGATGCCCCTCGTGCCAATATCCAGAGAAAGGTCGGCTCCTATACTAATCTACTTTTGGGGTTTGAGACAAGAGTGCAGGAAAGAAATAGACAGAGTAAGGGTTAGGAAAATAAATAAAAAGGGGTAAGGGTTAGAGAAAGAAATAAAAAGAGTAAGGGTTAGAAGATGATGATTTAAGGTGGGAGAGAACAGGAAGCACGATCACTCGCTAATAACTCGAATAGCAACAAAGAACACCAAGAATAGATGAAAAAAATGCGATACTCTCTTTCCTATGTATCCTCTGGACGAGTTCACAGGGTTCTCCTTTCTCTCTCGTTGGAATTTAGGGTTCAGAGTAACAACGATTAAGACAAGGGAATAACAGAAACCACGACCCACCAAGTAGCATAAAAGAAAGCTTATATGACGTTTTTCCTCTCCTATGTATCCTTTAGGGCAAATTTTAGGGTACAGTCCCCAATCACACACCGGATTCAGGATTCAGAGTCTCAGTATACGAGTGTAGACAAACAAAATAATTAAGCAAAGAAGGCAGCATAAAAGAGAGAAATGGAGTACAAAAATCTTTAGTATTAGACGCAAGACATCAAGTTACAACAACTTTCTAGCAGAAAGTTCCCCCCCCTTTTACATTACAAAGCCTGGGTTTTTATAGAGGACCCGACCCTCTGAGTCATTATTACAAAAAAATGACGGAGTACACCCTCGGGCCCTGAGAAATCGACGCCTCACTACTACTGCGAATGATCTTTCAAATCGGCTACCGAAACTGGCAACTGTGATCGGGTCAACCATGGAAACATTCATTTAATGCACCGCCTAAGTGTCCTTGGCTTCTGGATGTTGTGCTTGAGTGATCATTACGCTTGCCAGGTTTTACTTTGAGGACTGTTACGTCCGTTTCGTTTGCCAGAAATGGTCAACGGGCTTATCGGGCAAGAAAGGGGGCATTTATAAGGGGCCTTCGATCACCTTGGGAAGCTACCCACCTTGGAACGTGGGCGCAAAAAGTGCTTCGCTAGTTCTTCGCCTCGCAAAATCCTTGGGCCGAAGTAGCTTCTCCTCGATTCGGTCTTCACAAAATAGCACTTCGCAAAACTACTTTGGGGATGTTGAGTGCCGAGCGGATTCCATCTTTGAAATGGGGCTCTTTGTCCTTTGCTGGCGAAACTGCTTCGGATGGAAAATGTTTCGGCCCGATTCTCTCTCAAAACTATAGTTCGGGGAATATCCTCTCGAAGCACTTCTCTGTTTCTGAACCATTGTCATTTTGCTTCGGGCACCACTGCTTCGAGTGAAAACTGGCCGAAGTAGGTGTCAGAAATACTTCGGGCCCAAAGTAGTTTCTTTGCCTTAGTTGATTTGGATTATGCTCTCCTCTTTCGACGAAGTCATTTGGATGCTGCTTCGCAAAACTTTCACCCGAAGCGGCTGCTAAAAATGCTTCGGGTGCGAAGCGTTATCTTTGTATTTTCTTCGACGATATTACTTCGCAAGGCTTTCGCCTGAAGTGGTAATTTAAAGTGCTTCGGGCTCGAAGCTCTTCCACATTCTCCTTCTTTCTATTCGGTGAAGTTATTTTCCTTGGCCTATTTGGTCGCGAAGCTCTTTCTTCTTCATTTTATAAAAGAGGCGATAAGGAGAGTCAAAATTGCTGTAACTTAAAATAAAAGAAAAAATTTCAACAAGAAAATATTATACAAAATTCTACTATTCTTCTACCCCTTGTATAATGTGACAAAAAGTGTCAACATTCTTGGCAGCTCACAGGGTGACGAGCTCGTCTCGACAAAAGAACCCTTTAGCCCTGGTCCATTGGGTTGTGGAGTCACTTGTTTCCCTCGGATTCTGCTTCTATGATTTGTCCCTATTCTTGTTCCTCTTCTTCTTCCTCCGACATAGCCTCTAGCTGTGGCAATGGTTCGAGGCGGTCACGGATGCGCTTCATCGTTCTTCGGACATGGGACCAGGCACCCTTTCGAAACAACTCTTGATCTTGTAGTGCTTTGACCAAGTTGCAAAATTGATTGATTTGCCCGACGTCAGCATTCTTGGCCCTGGTGAACAGGTCGTCGAGGCAAGCCATGATCTTATAGTATCTCAGGATGAAATTTGTCACCTGCCCTTCTGTAATTGGTTCTTCCCAGCCATCGATCTTTGAGACATCGTTCTTGAATTGCAGCCAGACTGGCTTGAGGTCATCCTTGCTTAGACGGTTTCCATCATCATCTGTGAAACTCGAGAAACCTAGGGAAGAAAGATCTTGAAAGTGGCACATTGTTGCACGCTGCTCATTATTAAACATATCCTGGAGATTCCTTGCCTTCTGTGCTTTTCTTACCTTGGAAAAGAAAGCATGAACAGTAGCCCGTGTCGTTGACCAATCTCTAGCCATCCAAGACATTGTAGTGATCTGCAAGTCTTGATATCTAGCATTTTGGATGTCGAATGCTAGCTTAAGTTGGCTCCTGGCTTTCTGCGTGACCTCGTCGACGACTGGCCCTCCCTCGGCAATAGCCTACTGTGCTTTGGTGACATACGTAAAAATTGAAAAAGCACTGGTGCATCGAGGCCAAAATTTTTTTAGCTGGTGCATGTGAATCTCCTTTATTCTGGCCATGTCAAACAGCGTTAGATCCTCTTTCGCATATAGCGTAGCCTGCATCTGCGTAATTTTGTCTTCAAGCTCTCTGGCCTTCAGATCACTCTCGATCTGTTTCTACGCTTAGCTCTCAGCTGTAGACTGGAGCTGTTGAACTTGCTGCTTTAGGTCGAGCGTCTCCTTATTCATCAATTTGCATTGCTCCTCAGATTCCATTAATTCGGAGCAGACCTTTGCCAGGTTTTCCTCTAACTTGACATTAGTGGCCTCGGCTTCAAACCTGCGCTGGTTAGCAATGGTTGCATGTGCCTGAAAAGTCTTGATTCGAACATGCATAGAGGTCGATTCATTGTCAACATTCAGGTGTTCCAGGTCCTTAGGTGTCTCTTGATAATCGTAGTCCGCTGGAGTCATTTCATCTAGAGGCTTTTGTACCTTGGGGACCTTCTTGATTTTATGCACCTTTCTGGCCTCTAGATAAAAAACGGTGCATTTTTCAACTGATGTCGTCGAGCACCCTCTTCTTTTCCTTGCCTCCCTTAGTATTTGCTTAGTGTTTTTTCATGCTTGGAATAGCTTCTCGACAAGGGGGCGATCCTTAATTAAGGACATATCTGATTTGGACAAGGCTAGATCTCTAGCCGAGGGAGTAAAAAAATATAAAGAATGTGTGGGGGATGCCTCACCAGAAGGCTCGACGACAGGCGTGGTGGGAATTTCGGCAACCGGGGCTACCTCACATGAAATAGGGGGTTGGAGGGTGGGACTCGATGTCGAAGTGAGACCCCTGCCTCTGCTAATGACCAGGGGGATGGTGGTGTGGAAGGGCAAAGTAGGGTCAATGGTCTTACCCTCATCATAATCATGGGATGATACCGGACCACCAATAGGTGACGTGTGAGGGGGTGATGGGCTATGCAGGGGAGACTGGTGAGAACCCTCAACTGGGGTTGTGGCAAAAATGTGTGAGACTAGGGCAAAGGGTGGAGAATGCGTACCTGCATGCCCTCTTGGCATTGTGGCACTGGTGACTTTTGGTGCAGCCGCATCTTGCTCTTTCTTGGCCTGGGCAATCCCAACTCCCACGATTTCTAGCCCAAGGGCCCCTTCTATCTGGGGGATTCTCCCCACATTGGTGACATTGACACCCGGGGTGGTTTTGGCACTCGACAGTGCTGCGACCTCGACACTTGCTTCGGATGGGCCTAATATTGGTTGCCTAGTGGAGAGGCTTGCAAATCCTATGTGGGGTCACTTTGGATAGTTCGGGGGCAGTGGGGCCTGTTTTGGCCTCTTTCTTTTGGTTCTCGCTAGTGGTTGTTTTGACTCTTTGGAGCTTGAGTCGTGGCCTCCTACAGGTACCTGAGGCAATCTTTGATGTGTAGCTTGGGCCTTCTCCTGAAGAACACAAGCTTATACTGAGAGGGGGGTGAACAGTATAAGGCCGCTTTTTACTTTTTCCTTCAAATCAACTTTTAATCCAATATTATGCAGTGTACAGAAAGCAGTATCAATGGCAGTAATTAAAGCAATGCACAAAACACCATTCACAAAAGAGATACAACAATTTACGTGGTTCACCCAAAGCGGGCTACTCCACGGATAAAACTTTTCTCTAAATTTTATCAATTCAACCTCTAGGAATACCTTTCTCGATTACAATTTTTATGGGCACCAACCCAAAGGAGATACCTTCCCCTAGCTCTGCTCTTCCTGGTGATCCTCTAGAAGACCTCTACCTCCTTTGCCCTTAGCAAGTGGAACTCTATCCATAGAAGACACCTGTCTTCCCTGCTCTAGTTGGAGATCTCTGTCCTCAACTCTATCACCGCAAAGCTGGTCCTCGAGTATGCACTAAACATAGTCCTTCGGTCTAGCACATATGTCCTCTATATTTTCCTCTGGTCTGCACCAAACACAGTCCTTCGGTCTGGTACAAGTCTGTCCTCAAATTTGCATCAATCTCTGTCCTCAATATGGTCCTCAAAACTGGTTCATAAAAATGGTTCACAAGCTTTCAACACAGCTTGCTTGATCTTTGCCCAAGTCTTCACTAAGACTTGCCTTAGATCTGCTTTGCAAGTTCTTAGAAGAACCTGCCCAAACTTCTCCACAAGCTTCAACAACAGCTTGCTCAATGCTGTCCAACTGTTCTCTCTGCTCTGTCACAACTGCACTTGGTCGAGACCAATTTTCGCATAGTTCTACACAGACACAGCAGTACACAACACTTCGGCTATCGAACTCCTCTCTTCTGTGTGTTGTCTCCGAATGTCACAACACCAACAACTTCTGCTCCTTTGTGCATCAACTCGCCACTTCTACGCTATCTGCGCTGTTATGGCTGCATCTTGCACACTTCACTCGATTCGAAATGACTCGCTCTTTGCACACCATGGACTTTACTTGCACAAGTTCAATGCACTCACACACACATTCAATCTCGAAACAACCCTCCTTTTATAGCATAACTTTACAGATCAAAACACTCAATCTTAGTCGACTGTTACCCTTCAACCACGTTGACTGCAAAACCCTACGCTGCGTCGGCCCAGATTTAACTTTGTCGGCTCAAAGTTAACTCTGTCCTTCAACCACCTCTGGTTCTGTAGCTATCCCTGCAAAACTACAACATGTCGCGATATCGTGACACCTTTGCCTGTCGTACGCCTTCTTTTGCCTGCTATCACGAAATCGTGACACTTTTGGCCTTTGTCTGCTTTGACAACGTTCTTGTCATGAAATCGTGACACTTTCAGACTTTTGCTGATGTCATCTTTACTTCTATCACAAAATCGTGACACTTTAGACTCCATTGCCTTCTTCTCTGCTTTTGTCGCAAAATCGTGACACATTTGCTTCTGCTGATGTCATCTCCAACTCTGTCGTGAAATCGTGACCCTTTCGTCTTCATGGCCTTCCTCTCGCCATTTGTCACAAAATCGTGACATTCACTAACTCATGACGCTCTCTCCTCTTGAGCAGTCCTGAATCGTGACATGTCGCGAAATCGTGACATCTTCCTGCACTGGAGTCTGCACTTGCCTTCTGGTCGTGAAACCGTGACATGTCACAAAATCGTGACATCTTCATCCTGCTGGCTTCTTCACTTTTGTCTATCATGAAATCATGACACTTTCTGCATCCGTACAATTTTTCTTTGTATCCTATCATGAAATCATGATGTTTTCAGCTTTTGAAAGCTTTTCCTACAACCTGTCACGAAATCGTGACGCTTTTGGCTTTCGTACGCTTTCTCCACTGCTTGTCATGAAATCGTGACACTTTTGGCTTCCGTACGCTTTCTTTTGCAGCTTGTCACGAAATCATGATGCTTCTCCTTTCAAGCTCTTCCCTTTGTTGCATGTCATGAAATCGCAACAATCTTTAACTCGACCTCTATAGCATGTCACTGCGATCCCTTACTTGAACTTTGCATCATGTCACGAAATCGTGACACTTTTCCTTCTGGACTTTCTCTCTCCGCAACATGTCGCGAAATCGTGACACTTTCTCGTCTCGTACAACCTTCTTTGCAAGTGTCGCGAAATCGTGACACTTTTCTTTCTCTCGCCTTCCTACACTTTTCGAGTCACGAAAATGCGACATGTCGCAAAATCGCGACGCTTTCTGCTTCGTCTCTGCCTTCCCGCATGTCATGAAATCATGACACATTTGCCCAAACTTTCTCTCTCCTCAAACATGTCATGAAATCGCGATAGTTTTGCTAGCGCTTTCTCTCTCCTAAAACATGTCGCGAAATCACGACAGTTTTTCCAACCGCCTGCATACTTTTTCTAACTTGTCTTTTTCTTGATCTTTTGCAACTGGGCTACTCTGATTTTCTTGGAAACTTACTAACCATCCTGAAACCTTCATCAAAAAAAATTCTTTGACATAAAAAAAAATTGCTTCAAGAACTCCTTGACATCAATGACAACAACTACACTTGAGCAAAGGCAATGTACTCAAGGTACCCAAAATTGCCAACAATCTCCCCCTTTGTCATTGATGGCAAACCTTTACTAAAAGCACATCTTCAAGAGCCAAAACTGAAATCAATCTGAGCCAACAACTGAGAATCTTCCTTTGAAGTTTTGCTCCCCCTGACTTGAAGCTTTCCTCTTCACTTGAAGCTCTCCCCCTTACTCATATCTCTCCCCCTTTGTCATCAATGGCAAAGGGTCACCTTTGGGGCTTGGGACTAAGAATGAGCCTCTTAGCTTAGTCCCTCCCCCACCTCCTAATGAGGTGATTAAAATAGGGTTGGGAGTAAATCTCCCATTAGGCACTGATCATCATCAGTGTCTATGACTCCCTTGAAGGGCCTTCTCTTGAACTCTTTGTCCATATTCTTGTTCTTGTTACTGTTTTGATCCTCGGACCTGTTCATACTACTGTTCCTATTTTTGTTATCATTCCTGTTCTTATCCATGCCTTGATCCTTGTACCTATTCATACCACTTTTCCTGTTCCTGTACTTTGGAATTTTAGCTCTACACATTCTAGCTGTGTGACCTGCATTGTTGCATTTATAACAAGTAACACTGTAATTTCTTTTAGGCATACCTGTTCTTCGAATCCACCTGTTCTGACTAACCGTGTACCTGTTATTTGCTTTGCAGAACATTGCCTTATGCCCAAACTAATTACAGGAGTAGCAATACCCATGAAAGAAATTACCACTTCTAAAACTGTCATTTACCTTCTTCACTTGAGCCATGCAATGTACAGCCATGTGACCAAACCTGTGACACGCAAAACATCTGCCGTGAAATTTTCTTTTATTCGACTTCTTGGGTCCCAAAAACTTCTTCTTCTCAATCTGAATATCATTTTCTATTTCTGCGCATCTATCACTTACGGACTTATGATCTGAAGTGCTTTCTGCATCAGAACTATCTTCCTTTTGAAATCTCTTGCTAGATTCCCCAACCTGTTCCTTGTGCGGCTCAACAAAACCGAGACCTGTTTTATCTGTTGACTTTCTTTGACCTTTAATGAGAGACTTAACCCTTTTGGAGCTATCTTGAAACCTGTACAGCTTATCCTTGTACTCTTTAATTTCCACTTCCAGAGAAGCCATTTTCTGTTCTAACTCACTATACTTAAGAACCTTAGACTCTAACTCATCCTTGAGATTAGCATTCTTTTCCTTTCCTTTTCCAAAACAAGCACAGTGAGTTCACCTTCAAGATCCTTTGTTTTATTGCCTTTGAATCATCAATCCACACAGAGGCTACTGCAAAAACCATACATGCATCTTCTTTATAGATTTTTGAAGCATCCTGATACATACTCTTTTCTTGATTGTTGTGCTCATATTTGATTTTAATATTTGTATTGGCCTCTTCTAGTTGTTTCTTCAATGAAACAATCTCTTCTTCTTGTTTGCAGCAAACAGTCTCTTTCTCATTGATCTGAGACCTGAGAGTTTCTTCACTCCTTTTGGACTCTTCTATTTGTAGCTTTAGATTGCTAACAACTTTGTTGGATTCCTCTTCATGTTTGCTGCATATATCGACTTTATTACTCATTTATTCTATCTACATTCTTAAACCGTCAATTTCTTTTTCTAGCTTACTGCAATACTCTATTTTTTTGGTTAATTGCATTTTGAAATCTTCAAAAAATTTCTTGCATTCTTTTGTTTGTACTTTTAAACTCGGTGATTATATCTTCCGCATCCTCAACCTTTTTACTCGGAGCTGAAATTAGTTTTTGTTTCCAATTTGCTTCGCATCACTTCCTTCTTCATCACACTCTCGTTCGAATCTGCTTCTTCACCAAATTTGAACGGATCATCTTCATCTTCATCGCTACTAAACCCATGGCAATGATGTTTATCATGACCGAGTTGACCACAAACAAAACATTCTCTACCTTGTGAGCAATCAACTGCAAAGTGACCGGTCTTCCCACATCTGGTGCAAAACTTTATTAATCTGGCCTATTCTCCACTGTTTGATTCATCTCTTGAATCTATTTCCATTCTTCCTCCCAAAACAACAACATTGAGATCATCTTCATTTTCTTTCATGACCATGTGTGTTTTCTTCTTCTTGTGTCTTATGGTTTTGCTTTTGCCTTTCCTTGCCATTCGTGTTCTTGTAAGATCTTCCTTCAAGCTGTTAAACTTTTCGAAGGAACCCGCTCTGATACCAATTGAAGAACACAAGCTTATACTGAGAGGGGGGGTGAACAGTATAAGGCCGCTTTTTACTTTTTCCTTCAAATCAACTTTTAATCCAATATTATGCAGTGTACAGAAAGCAGTATCAATGGCAGTAATTAAAGCAATGCACAAAACACCATTCACAAAAGAGATACAACAATTTACGTGGTTCACCCAAAGCGGGCTACTCCACGGATAAAACTTTTCTCTAAATTTTATCAATTCAACCTCTGGGAATACCTTTCCCGATTACAATGTTTATGGGCACCAACCCAAAGGAGATACCTTCCCCTAGCTCTGCTCTACCTGGTGATCCTCTAGAAGACCTCTACCTCCTCTGCCCTTAGCAAGTGGAACTCTATCCACATAAGACACCTGTCTTCCCTACTCTGGCTGGAGATCTCTGTCCTCAACTCTATCACCGCAAAGTTGGTCCTCGAGTATGCACTAAACACAGTCCTTCGGTCTAGCACATATGTCCTCTATATTTTCCTCTGGTCTGCACCAAACACAGTCCTTCGGTCTGGTACAAGTCTGTCCTCAAATTTGCATCAATCTCTATCCTCAATATGGTCCTCAAAACTGGTTCATAAAAATGGTTCACAAGCTTTCAACATAGCTTGCTTGATCTTTGCCCAAGTCTTCACTAAGACTTGCCTTAGATCTACTTTGCAAGTTCTCAGAAGAACCTACCCAAACTTCTCCACAAGCTTCAACAACAGCTTGCTCAATACTGTCCAACTGTTCTCTCTACTCTGTCACAACTGCACTTGGTCGAGACCAATTTTTGCATAGTTCTGCACAGACATAGTAGTACATAGCACTTTGGCTATCAAACTCCTCTCTTCTATGTGCTGTCTTCGAATGTCGCAACACCAACAGCTTTTGCTCCTTTGCGCATCAACTCGCCACTTCTACGCTATCTGTGTTGTTATGGCTGCATCTTGCACACTTCGCTCGATTCGAAATGACTCGCTCTTTGCACACCATGGACTTTACTTGCGCAAGTTCAATGCACTCACACCTTCAATCTCGAAATAGCCCTCCTTTTATAGCATAACTTTATAGATCAAAACACTCAATCTTAGTCGGCTATTACCCTTCAACCACGTCGGCTACAAACCCTACGCTGCGTCGGCCCAGATTTAACTTTGTCGGCTCAAAGTTAACTTTGTCCTTCAATCACCTTTGGTTCTGTAGCTATCCCTATGAAACTACAACATGTCATGATATCGCGACACCTTTTCCTACCGTACACCTTATTTTGCCTGTTGTCGCAAAATCGTGACACTTTTGCCTTTGTCTGCTTTGACTATGTTCTTGTCATGAAATCGTGACACTTCAGACTTTTGCTGACGTCATCTTTACTCTGTCATGAAATCGTGACACTTTAGACTCCATTGCCTTCTCTGCTTTTGTTGCAAAATTATGACATATTTGCTTCTGCTGACGTCATCTCCAACTTTGTCACGAAAACATGACCCTTCTGTCTTCATGGCCTTCCTCTCAGCATTTGTCGCAAAATCACGACATTACTAACTCTGTAAAGTCTCTCTCCTCTTAGAGTCACGAAACTGTGACATGTCACGAAATCGCGACATCTTCCTGCGTTGGAGTCTGCACTTGCCTTCTGGTCGCGAAACTGTGACATGTCGTGAAATCATGACATCTTCATCCTACTGGCTTCTTCACTTCTGTCTATCATGAAATCATGACACTTTTTGTATCCGTACATTTTTCTTTCATCCTGTCATGAAATCACGATGTTTTCAGCTTCTGAAAGCTTTTCTTGCAACCTATCGCGAAATCGCGACGCTTTTGGCTTTCGTATGCTTTCTCTACTACCTGTCACGAAATCGCGACACTTTTAGCTTCCGTACGCTTTCTTTTGCAGCTTGTCACGAAATCACGACGCTTCTCCTTTCAGGCTCTTCCCTTTGCTGCATGTCACGAAATCGTGACACTTTTTCTTTCGGACTCTCTCTTCTGCATTATGTCACGAAATCGTGACACTTTTCCTTTCGGACTCTCTCTCCTGCAACATGTCACGAAATCGCGACACTTGCTCATCCGAACAACTTTCCTGGCAATGTGTCACGAAATCGCGACACTTTTCTTTCTCTGCCTTCCTGCGCTTTTTGAGTCACGAAAATGCGACATGTCGCAAAATCACGACAGTTTTGCCTGCTTCGTCTCTGCCTTCTCGCATGTCACGAAATCGCGACACATTTACCCAAACTTTCTCTCTCCTCAAACATGTCACGAAATCACGACAGTTTTTCCAGCGCTTTCTCTCTCTTTAAACATGTCGCGAAATCATGACAGTTTTTCCAGCCGCCTGCATACTTTTTCTAACTTGTCTTTTTCTTGATCTTTTGCAACTGGGCTACTCTGATTTTCTTAGAAACTTACTAACCATCCTGAAACCTTCATCAAAACAAATTCTTTGACATAAAAATAAATTGGTTCAAGAACTCCTTGACATCAATGACAACAACTACACTAGAGCAAAGGCAATGTACTCAAGGTCCCCAAAATTGCCAACATTCTCCTCCCTTCCCCTCCCCGAAGTAGTATCATCTCTTTTTGGGATTTCACCTGAACCTGGGGTAGCTGGAGGGATGAGGGCGGAGAAGGACAAAGGCTTCCACTTTCTAGCGTTGGCTTTGTAAATTTCAGCAAAGTCTTTGTCTATTGCCAAGAACCCATAAGAGTTCATTTTCTGTCGGTGGACCCTCATTATCCACCACTCTCTCAGCTGAGTCGTGTCCCAATTCTTTACTCCCTCCTTCAAGTCATCTTTCGCTTTCTTCCAGAAGGTGGAATTGGGGCTCGGGAGTGAATGCCGATCTGGGTCATATGCGACCTCCATTGGGTAGAATTCGTGCCAGGGAGGCAAGGATTCCATCCTCTCTAGATGCCACTCCAGATCCTTTCCCTAAGGATTATTTCTTTGTTTCACAATTTTGGGATAGGGGCAAACATGGAAGCTCTTGACCCGTATGTGGTCCCTCATCACTCCCAAAGGATCATAAAGCCATTGCTAGGGAATTTGGAGCATGCCGAACTTGACAAGCTTTTCTTCCAATAAGACATTCTGATTCAGGGCGAACACTTCGATAACTCCTATCCTGAGAGGGAAGTCACAAGTGTGGGCCCATTTCTGACCCTTGTCATAGATGGCATTAGTTGCATCGCTCTGCCTCGCGACTTCCAATGCAAATTGATACTCGGAGGGGTAAACTGGCAGTAAGAAGGGCTTCCCTATGAAGTCGAAGATGCGAATCACCAGCCCCTACGTTAGTCGAAAAACATCTCCCCTCTTCTCCCGGACCACTATGTTTCTCAAGCCAAGGGGAACTATCGAGGAGGACCCTGCTAACATATGCATGGTGGGTCCCAAGAATTGCTGATTAAAGGGATAGTAGGACTCCGATATCAATAGTAGGGGAGTCCACTGATATACGGGCAAAGGACTTCCATCCTTGCCGCTTGCCGTAATGGCAATATGAGGAAAACTATTATGAACATGAAATAAAAATAGCCAAACAAGAAAGGGGCAGGGCCCAAAGCGCTGGCTGCTCCCAGCATTCTTCATGCTGGTGAGTTGTGCGTGTAAGCCCTTGGCCACCCATTCTTCCCAATCGACAAAGACTGGGTCGGTGCTGGGTTTCAAAGTATCGGGGGCATTGAACTCTCCTCTGGAAATGCACTCGGCCAGGGACACCTACCATGGATATACCGAAGCATCAGTAGATAGGCTCGCCACCCATGCAATGATGGAGAAAAGGTCGATGTTTTTAAAGGCCCCCAAGGGAAGGGGCATTTGGGGCAATTTGCCCGAAGGGAGCCCGCTTTTGAGGCTTTGCTGCAAAAATTTTATCATGTAGCCAGCAGATGTGAACCTCTCTGTTTGTTCGCTCAAAACAATATTGTGAACCATACATCCCTCGGGTGGACCCTGCTGTGGCGCAAAAGCTGCCTGTACATCTTTCAAAATTGAAAATAGCTTTTGGCCAGATGTGTCTAACACCTATTTGGTGGCAGGCTGGTAATTATGTACGATGGCATTGATCAACTCAGGGCAATGGTGAGTGGGGGGTGTCAGATACCAGTATATCTAGGAGTAGTAAGTTGCAACTCGTATGTTCTCTGTCGGGAGCCTACTTCTCATGAGCTCAACGGTGTTTCTGAGCTCAGCTACGCTCTTCGACAGCTCTGTATCCCTGATTCTTTCCCACCTGTTGACTGGTGGTTCTAGGGGCTGCTCGTCCTCGAAATCCCCCTTTTCTTCCATGACACGCTTATCTGGGTGGAGGCCCGAATCAACGGGCCTTGGCTTCGGCCTTTTTCCATGGCCTTTTACCTTTGGTTTCTCAGGGGCTACTACTTCTAGCCCTTTTCCCTTCTCCTTGGAACTTTCCATCGTTGATGCTTAGGGCAACGGAGTTTGCAGTATGGAGAAAATTGGCGTCGAAGCTTTAGAGTGTGATGTGGAAAAGTTTACAGGTTGGCAGTAGGGTCTGTATGAGTCGTTGAGTGAGTAATCCTTTGGCTGCTTGGAGTTTATGTTATATAACCGCCAAAGATAACTACCCACATTTATGGCATGTTAATCCTGCACTTCTCACCTGAGAGATCATCGATTCATCGGATTGGCCATACGATGGCGTAGTACATAGGGCCATGCGCTGTGATGATTGCGACTGCTTTGGGAACGCAGATGTTCGCCACCTGGTACCTAGGGGCAGACTTTTCTCTCAATCGAATCCCCTGAGGATGTACCCGATGCATTTTCATTTAACTTGCCTATTTTAGACGCTTTTGAAGGTGACTGTCGGCACGCTCCTCTAGGTGAGCAATAAATGCTTTTGCCTTTTGCATCTTTGGGTCAATGAAGCCAAAATCGGAGTTGACATACTTCACGGCAAACCTTTTGCACCAGTTAATATTTTATGCTTTGGGCTCGAAGTGATTCTTCCTGCTTGAGGTTGCTCGTGAAGCTTGTTTCCCCTTTTAAAAGCAGCTCGCTCGGACTTTTCTTAGGTGAACATCTTTCATACCTTAGTCGAAACCTTGCTCGGCCAATCGTACTTCGCTACGAACCACTTCGCATCCACTACTTCGCAAGCCAAGTTCCCAAAGGAGTTTTTTTTTTGTATATAGCTACCGAGGTAAAACTCAACCTGAGTTTTTGAGCAGCATTTTATTTAATAGCGGAACTTTTTACAATATTCACACAAAGCTTGCGGCATAATAGGCATGCCGCCACCACAAACTCAGCTTAAGATATTTATCCGATGAATCTGCAATGCCAGACCAGATCAGATTGAACTTCAGTTGATTCTTGAAGTCCGAATGGCTCCTCCCCGAAGTTCTCCATGCTATGAATAGAAAGCAATACAATAGTTTGTCGCTCCTACCAGTACCCGTGCTGCTGATGTGGGATGTGGTGAAGCAGTTCGCCATGTGAGGACCTTCTTGGGGTACTAGTTGTAGTGATGGCTAGAACCAGAATACCAAAGAGTCCAGTAACTATGGACTGGGTACAAGTTATTCCATCTCCTTGATGTTGTAACAGGGCTCTTCCGACAAAGAGCAAACTCCCAGGATCTCTTCAGGCTCAGCTTCTCGACGGAACATGCTTGTTGAGTCCTGACTGATCACTTGCGTGTTGTGTTTTGGGATACAAAAAGAGTGCCAAGATGTGCTCTCTTTGTTCTTAGGCTCTACCACTTGAGCCTACTCCCCTTCCTGGCCAGTCCTTTGATGGAGATCGTAAGCAACCGTATTGTTCATCATCGAGGTAAAGCTCACAAATTGCCATGGTTGGACTTGTATGGGATCTGCCTCTCGAACTCCACATGACTGCATCTCAGGCTTTTGCTCAGTATTAGGAGTCTGCCATAAAGAATATTGCGTTGGATAGACGGGAGTAGCAACTGTCAAAGAAAAATATGGGGCTTCTCCCCACTACCACTTTCTCGATAAAAATTGTTCTGCACGTACTGCTTCCTCAAATATCTGAGGGAATATTTGCTCACTAGATCACAGCAATAGGAGGCCTATGTCTGGGTGAAAAGCCCGAACATAATAGAGGTGGACTTGGGCGGGTGTCGGTTGGATCTCCCTTGGAACTCTCTTCCAACTTCTGATGAATCAGACATTGAAGTCTGTGATGCTCTCCAAATGTGCTCTCTTGATGGTGGAGAGGTACGTCAAAAGTTGGAAGGGGTCCTGAGAGCCATCAAATGTTTCGAATAGTGCTCCCGTAAAGTCATCCCACGAGCAGATGCTTTTAGGTCCGAGCAGTCTGTACCACTGCAGCGCTCTTCCTTCCAGAGACAAGGCCAGAAGTCTGACCACGACATCTTCATGGATTATGTCATAGAGGAACACTAAGGTAGCAACAGCTTCAATGTGTTCTCAAGCCATTCCCGTGGTGCCATCATATGTAGTCAATGCCTTCAAGGCGATCTCGAGAATCTTGTGGTAGCTTTGAAGATTCAAGGGGCATCGGTCATCCCAACTGGGAAAACCTACCCCTGCCATTATAGCAGCAGCCTGTAGAAATCACGGTTGTCGCCACTGAGTTGGAGTTGTTAGGTGAACATTCTTTCTCCGCTTATGAGGTCAATGCTGCTCACCGAACCTCGATTCCTTCGGGATATCTTCTTTCAGATTTGAAAGGCGCCTATGACTAGGAAATCTGGATCTTCAGCTCAATTGAGTCGCCAGGTGATTTTATCAGATGAAGATAGGCCAGAGATTCACCGAAATTGGACCTTCTTAAGGCACAGGGAGTCCTGGTTACAAAAACTAGGCTTAGGTACTGGTCTTCACGACTTTAGAGATTCTCGGGTAAAACAGAGTTGCCAGATGCTAAGAGTCTTTTAGTAATGAGAGCATCGATTCTCACTACTACTCAAAAGATGAGACTGTCTCTCACTGGGAACTTGTTAGAACTACTGGCTCCGGTGAAGATGGGCTAGAAATTTTCTCAAATATGGGACCTTGAGTCCCACCGGGCGTGCCAAAAATTGTTGGTCATCAAATCCGCACAGGAAAGGACTTTTGGTGGGTTTGCGTGCCCTGGACCTGTGACCAACATTGAAAGGCCGATGGGAAGAGATGCCCCTCATGCCAATCTTCGAAGAAAGGCCGGATCCTATACTAATCTACTTTTGGGGTTTGAGACAAGAGTGCAGGAAAGAAATAGACAGAGTAAGGGTTAGGAAAATAAATAAAAAGGGGTAAGGGTTAGAGAAAGAAATAAAAAGAGTAAGGGTTAGAAGATGATGATTTAAGGTGGGAGAGAATAGGAAGCACGATCACTCGCTAATAACTCGAATAGCAGCAAAGAACACCAAGAATAGATGAAAGAAATGCGATACTCGCTTTCCTATGTATCCTCTGGACGAGTTCACAGGGTTCTCCTTTCTCTCTCGCTGGAATTTAGGGTTCAGAGTAACAGCGATTAAGACAAGGGAATAACAAAAACCATGACCCACCAGGTAGCATAAAAGAAATCTTATACGATGTTTTTCCTCTCCTATGTATCCTTCAGGGCAAATTTTAGGGTACAGTCCCCAATCGCACATCATATTTAGGATTCAGAGTCTCAGTATATGAGTGGAGACAGACAAAAGAATTAAGCACAGAAGGCAGCATAAAAGAGAGAAATGAAGTACAAAAATCTTTAGTATTAGACACAGGACATCAAGTTACAATAGCTTTCTAGCAGAAAGTTCCCCCCCTTTTACATTACAAAGCCTAGGTTTTTATAGAGGACCCGATCCTCTGAGTCATTATTACAAAAAAATGACGGAGTACACCCTCAGGCCCTGAGAAATCGGTGCCTCACTGCTGCTATGAATGATCTTTCAAATCGGCTATCAAAACTGGCAACTGTGACCGGGTCAACCATGGAAATATTCATTTAATGCACCGCCTGAGTGTCCCTGGCTTCTGGATGCCGTGCTTGAGTGATCGTTATGCCTGTCGGGTTTTACTTCGAGGACTGTTATGTCCCTTTTGTTTGCCAAAAATGGTTAGTGGGATTATCGGGAAAGAAAGGGGGCATTTATAAGGGGCCTTTGATCACCTTGGGAAGCTGCCTGCCTTGGAACGTGGGCCCAAAAAGTGCTTCTCTACTTCTTTGCCTCGCCAAAGCCTTGGGCTGAAGTAGCTTCTCCTCGATTCGGTCTTCGCAAAATAGCGCTTCGCAAAACTACTTCGAGGATGTTGAGTGCCAAGTTTATTCCATATTTGAAATGGGGCTCTTTGTCCTTTGCTGGTGAAACTGCTTCGGATGGAAAATGTTTCAGCCCGATTCTCTCTCAAAACTACGATTCGGGGAATATCCTCCCGAAGCACTTCTCTGTTTTCAAACCATTGTCATTTTGCTTCGGGCACCACCGCTTCGGGTGAAAACTAGTCGAAGTAGGTGTCAGAAATACTTCGGGCCCGAAGTAGTTTCTTTGCCTTAGCTGATTTGGATTATGCTCTCCTCTTTTGGTGAAGTCATTTGGATGCTGCTTTACAAAACTTTCGCCTGAAGCGACTGCTGAAAATGCTTCAGGTGCGAAGTGTTATCTTTGTATTTTCTTCGACGATATTACTTCATAAGGCTTTCGCCCGAAGTGGTAATTTAAAGTGCTTCGGGCCCAAAGCTCTTCCACATTCTCCTTCTTTCTCTTCGGCGAAGTTATTTTACTTGGCCTGTTTGGTCGCGAAGCTCTTTCTTCTTCATTTTATAAAAGGGGCGATAAGGAGAGTCAAAATTGTTGTAACTTAAAATAAAAGAAAAACTTTCAACAAGGAAATATTATACAAAATTCTACTAATCTTCTACCCCTTGTATAATGTGACAAAAAATGTCAACAGTTACTAAAATACAAATTGGTGAGTTAAGGAGCTATTTAGGATAGCCAAGAATAGTTGCACATTCATCCAATAAAAGGGCAATAATAAGGTGAATCTAATCACCTACAATCCTTCATCTACAATGATCATTAAGGTAAGCAACTTGGGTGAAAATAGGTTCATTAGTTGAACTTTAATTTTGGTTATTATTCAGTTCCATTAAAATACCTTATTAGAATCTGCTTGTTCTGGTGTAGTGGTAAATGCCCTGGGTGTTGTTAGAGGTCGACCCAGGTTCCATTCCCCTTATCTCCATCCTGCAGATATATGGTATAGTTAGGAATGTCCTATGTGCTGGTAGAGGCCGACAAGGCTCCATTCCTCCTATGCCAAACCTTTTGAAAGTGGCACCTCGAAAGGGGTGTTTTCCACTATAAATTAGTTTTAGTTTTTTTTCACAGGACTGCCCAAACTATCGAACTCATTTCGACCATATCTCACTCATCCAAACTCGGATTGAGCTAAAATTTTGAGGGTATATGCCTGAAAAACCCTAGAACGTCTCCACAAATTTTCATATCATTTGGAGCAACACATATGTAACACAGATGTTTATGATAATAACCAGTATATATGAGACCATCTCATAACCAGTATATATGAGACCAAAAAAATCACAATCTTGCTTACATACTGGTGCAAACTTCTACGGATTTAAAAATCAAATATAATAAGATAGAGAGAAAACTTTTCAAGGGGGTCCTTGGTTTTTTGGAAGGGCAAGGCTTTTCACGAAGCCCTGGCCTACTAAATTTAAATCCGAAGAAGAGATGCCTTTTATAGCTCCCGTGTGGGTTAGACTCTTTGGCCTCCCTATTGAATTTTGGAATCCTACTATTTTTTCTTCAATTGGAAAATATTTAGGAACTTTTATGATGATTGTTGATTGTACTCAAAATTTTGAACATATTATTTATGCTCGAATTTGTGTTTTAATGGATTTTGACAAACCCCTACCTAAAAAGATCACATTACAATTTGGGGAAGACACTTGGGAGCAAGTAGTGGACTATGAGAACATTCCTTTTCATTGTAGAATTTGCCATGAATATGGTCATTTGGACAGTGCTTGCCCAAATAAAATTCTTGATCAAAAGAAAGAAGATATAAACTCAACAGGTTTCCAAATACCTAAGAAGAAGAACACTCAACCAGTTATGAAGGATCAATCAAAGTAATTTGCTAATATGTTTGAAATCCTTTCCACAAATGATGTCCCAAGTGAGGAAGAGGAAATAATGGAAACTGAAATATTAGAAACATAATTTAAATATGAAGGGAAGAACTCAGAGACAAACCAACAAATCAAAGTTTTTCAATAGAAAAAAGGGGAAAATTTACACAAGAAAAACAATATTTCTAATGTCAAAACTTCAAATAATGTAGGTCCCAATATAGACTCCATTGAACCATCTAGTAAAATTTTGGTTGTGTATGAGCATTCTTCAAGGTTAGAAGCCATCTCAGATTCAATTGGAATAAGTCAAGAAATAGGGAAAAAAAATTGAAGATGGATTCTAATCAAAAAGTAGGTTGCAAGACCAATCAATATCATATGGTAAAAGAAGGTGAAAATCTTGCAGAGGAAGGTAATATTAATGCCCTTTCCAACTTTTTTAGCCCTGGTATTAATGAAGATCATCACTTGGAATATTAGAGGACTCAAAGGGAGTCTTTCAAAACAAAATGAAATTAGAAGAATGATTCAGATAAATCATCCACATCTTGTTTTCCTTCAATAAACAAAGATGTCAATGGAGGATATGGACTTAATTGCCTGCAAAATTTGGCTAGCTGGAAAAGTGGTTTCCCTCAGTTCCCAAGGGACTTCAAGTGGCATTGCTTGTCTTTGGGACCCAAAAGAGGTAGTTATTCACCATATGGTTGGTAGTTGGGGTTTGTTGGCTATAGCTATTCAAAGTAGACATTCCAACCAGATTATGCTCTGCATTACTGTTTATGCCTCGACTTATTTGGAGGAAAAAAGAAGACAGTGGAAGGATATTACTCATATTATCTCTCATTTTCCTAAATCTTGGATCTTGATCGGAGGAGATTTCAATACCATCCTCTCTATGGATGAGAAAAGAGGGGGAAATAGAAATTTAGACAAAAGCACTGACCTCATGAGTGAATATATTGCAAACCTCCATCTTGTGGATATCCAACCAGATAATGGCCTTATGACTTGGTCTAACAGAAGGCAAGGCTTAGCTTGTATAATGGAGAGATTGGATACGTTTTTGCTCTCTAAAAATTTCTTAATCCATGGTCACATTCCTAAAGTGAAGACTCTTAATAATGCTTGGTTCGGATCATTGGCCAGTCATGGTGGAAATGTGGAAAACCAATGTGAGTTTCTCTCATTTTCATTTTCAATTAATGTGGCTTAGAGACATTTCCTTCAGACCTCATGTGCAAAAATTGTGGAAGGAAGGTAAACCTAGGCATGAGACTAAGATGTTCTATTTTGCCAAAATACTACAATACATTAAATCCAAAATCAAGACTTGGAACTGGAAAGAGTTTGGGGATGTTCATAAAAAAAAACATGAAGTTATTGCTCATATTGAAAATTTGAATAAGAAAATCCATTTAGATGGCCTCACAGAGAAGAGAAGTGCAGATGAAATTAAACTCACAACTCGGTTAGAGGAATGGGAAAAAAGAGAAGAAATCTTATGGAAGCAAAAATCTAGAATTCAATGGCTCAAAGAAGGAGATCGAAACACAAATTTCTTCCACAAATCTCTTCTAGCTCGAAGATCTCACAACTTTATTTCTTCCTTAAAATCAGATTTTGGAGATGTTGTTTATACTTGGGATGGCATGAATTCTATTGTTGTTGATTACTTTTCCAATATTTTTGCTGCTACTCCTCTTGACTCGACCTTCACAACAAAATGTTCTTCAAGTAATCCCTTCTCTTATCACTTCTGAGGAGAACTCTATTTTGACTGCTCCTGTTACTATCAATGAGCTTCAACAAGTAGTTTTTAAAATGCAAAAAGGGAAAACCCCAGGTCGTGATAGTTTTCCTATTGAGTCTTACCAAGAGTTTTGGGATATCCTTCATGTTGATTTATTAGAGGTGGTGGAAGAAGCCAGGAAAGCCAAAGAAATTTTGAAGGTTATCAATAAAACTTATATTACTCTTGTTCCAAAAGCTCAAGAGGTTGATCATATCTCAGCTTTTAGACCTATTGCTTTATGTATTGTTATTCTCAAAATCATTACTAAAATCATGGCATAAAGGTTGAAGCCTCTTTTGCATAAGATTATTTCCCTAGAGCAAGGGGGATATGTGGAAGGACGTCAAATAGTAGATGAGATAGTTCTTGCTCAGGAAGCCATCCATTCCATGGATATGCAAAATTATCCTTCTATGTTCATTCGGTTAGACTTATCCAAAGCTTATGACAGAGTGGATTGGAACTTCCTTATCAAAGTTTTGAGGCAATTTGGTTTCTCTAAGGATTGGATGGATTGGATTATGGGATGTATCTCTTCAGTTTCCTACTTAGTTCTTATCAATGGCATACCTTCTCAGTCTTTCCCAACTTCCAAAGGTATTAGGCAAGGTGACCCGCTATCCCCTTATTTATTCATCATTCTTGTTGAATGATTGGGTAGGACTATAACCAAAAAGAGGGAAATCAAAACCCTTGAGGGAGTTACCATTGCTCATGGAGCTAGACGTATCTCTCATCTTCAATTTGTGGATGACTCTACTCTTTTAGGTAAAGCTACAGTTAAGGAAGCTTCTAATATTAAGCAAATCATTAGCTGTTTTTCTAAGGCTACTGGGTAGTTGATCAATGAAGACAAATCTAAAGTTATTTTCTTTCACTGCTCTGCTAGACAAGAATCCATGGTCTTGGATAAATTAAGATATAATAAGACCTCTCTTCCAATCACTTATTTAGGTATTCCCATAAATATTCAAAGGCAAAAAAATAAATATTGGAATTGGTTGTTGGACAAAGTCAAGAAGAAAATTGGAAAGTGGACCAACAAGTGGCTTTCTTCTGGGGGTAGAATAACCTTGGTAAAATTAGTCCTTCAAGCTATTCCTATTTATGTTTCTTCCATTTTGAATATCCCAAAGGTTGTTCTTCAAGAATTGGATCAAATCAGTCATCGTTTCCTTTGGAGTGGTACTAAGGAGAAAAGAAAATGGGCCTTGGTGAAATGGGATACTTTATGTCTTCCTAAGAGTGAAGCGGGGTTAGGATTCCGGTCTTCAATTAATAACAACAAAGCTTTAGCTACTAAATTATATTGGAGGATGTTGCATAACCCCAATGCTATTTGGGCCAATAATCTCCGTGCTAAATATGCTGAGAACAAAAGTCCTGAAGACCTTGTTCGCTATCAACTTCCTACCAAAGGTTCCCCCATTTTAGCAGTTCTTAAGATTGGTAAGGATTTGATAAATAAAAAATTATTTTGTATCATTCATAATGGTCAACATGCAAATTTTTGGATAGATTCTTGGGATGGTCACAAGCCTTTGATAGCTCAGTTTCCTGATTGGAGGCCTTGGATGGAGGAGCTTCATCGAGCTAATTGGATAAAGGTGGTTAATTACTATCGGTACCATACTGGTAATTCAAATGTTGGTAGATATTGGATCCCTATTGAGGACTAGCCTATTCAAATCCTAGAAAGGCAAAGACAAGATATTCAAGGTATCCTTCATATGATATCCCTCTCTTGGTCCCATGAAACAGATTGTTTTGGATGGAACAACACTACTAAGGGTGAGTATTTGGTTGCTCAAGGTTATTTGACCTTATGCCATAATAATCCCAACCATTCTTCTGACATATTTTCTCAATTGTGGGCTTAAAAGCTCTGGCCTATGGTGAGGTTCTTTAATTGGCTTTTATTGCATCGTAGGGTGCTTACCGGTGAGCAACTTATGAAGCGTGGTTTTCATGGCCCTTTTAGATGTGAAATGTGTGAAGAGAATGTAGAAAATATCAACCATATTTTTATTTAGTGTACTTTAGCCTCCGAGCTATGGAGGAGAATGGCCACTTTACTTGGCTTACAAGTGGTCCAATTTTTTTACTTTTGAACAACTTTGGAGGGATTGGCCTAATCAAGAGGGTGTTGATCATTTTATTTGGTAGTTAGTTTGGATGGGTTCTACCATTCTTCTTTGGAATATTTGGAATGAAAGGAACAACCAAATTTTTAATCAAGATAGGAAGGATATTCACTATTGGCAATTTCGGGTTTGAGATCCTAGATTCTTGTCTATGAGTTGTCATTGATGTCAAAAGGAAATGACATTAATGTTAAGAGGATGTGTTGGCTTCAAAGGTGGAAGATTCCAAGAGAATATTTTTAAGAGAATCCGGAGAGATTCCATTGGCAATGGTTTTTATTAAAACCAATGGAGGTTCTCTTTATTATTTATTTAATTATTATTTAAAACCCTTCAAGGTTTTAATTAATTAATTATTTAATTAATTAAGGGAGAAATTATTTTTAATTTATTAAAAATACTTTAAGGGTTTTTAAACCCTTTAGAAACCAAATTTCGATTAAATTCGAAATTACTTTTCTTTGCAACCGACGTGTTCTAAAGTCCACGTATGGACTATAAATATGAGAAGGTTCCTAAGGTTAAACCCACTTGGAAAATCGAAGGCAATTAATTGGTTTGGCTGCGATCGAATGTTCTGTTTATGCTGCGAAAGAGGAGAGCTCGTGGTTTGAAAAGCTTTTGAAAAGCTTGACCGTTTATGTGGAAGGAAGTCCGTCTTGGACTTCGTAAGCCCCTTGTGGGCTAGTGGCAGCGAAGGTTGCGTTTGGGCCTTGCGTCGGCGAAGGTCTGCATTTCGATCCCCGCGGAGGGAGCTGTGCATGGATTAATCACATTTTTATTAAAACGTGTTTTGTGCCATAAATTTCGAATTCTTCAAGGGCAGCCATTATAAGGTGTGATTATTTTCTTGATATGATTTTTGGCATTGTTTAGCATTGTTTAAAAGACAGGAGAAATAAGGGGATATTTCTTTGGTTGTATTTTTGGGATTAGTCTTTTGCTATGCTAAATTTAAAAATGGAGATATAAGGTGTAAGTTTTGGTTGTTGTGTTTTTGGCTTCTTTGGTGGTTGTTTTTAAAGAAGAGGAGCTAAAAGGCGTATTAAGGAAAGTTTTTATATATGCTCATTTATCTTGGTTCTAACCCTAACTTGGTTGGAAGTTTGATGGTTGTGTGTGGTGACAGCTTTAAGGATCAATTTTCTTCTACTCCAAAAAGGTATGGGCACATTTTCCTTATGAGTATGATTGGTGTATGTTTTTCGAAATAAGGTTGGAGTGAAAAGGTTTTCAACTAGGTTTCCTTTGGTTGGGTGTAAATCCTATTTTCTGGTTTGTTGAAGACTACTTATGCATTGTTATCCTTAAAGAGAGTTTTTGGTGAATGCATAATTTTTGGTTTGAGATAGTGGAAGCTTTGTGCACTAGGGTTTATATTTGTGAGTCTAGCTACTTGCATTGAGTTGGTGGAACCCTTGGTTGGCTGTTTTGAGTTTGATGGTTGAGTTGCTTCCATAGAGGTTGTTTGATCAAGTTATTGCTTTACTTGATTCATGATATTGGGCTTACTCCATTGAGTTGATTTGAGCAAGTTATTCTTTGCATTTGGTGATATTGTGTTGGTGGCTGTTTTGTTCAAATATCTTTGGAGGGAAAAGGATTTCTACTTGTTTCCTTTTCTTGTGATGATTAGTTGAATGCTTCAAGGTTGATGTTGAGTTGAATGGTGTTGGTTGACTAAACCTTGTTTGATGAGCATTGTTGTTGAAACCCTAAGTGATGGTGAAAAGAACATGAGTATCATTGTTATGTGATTCTTTGCATAGTTGGAAATTGTTGGGGTTTCATGTTCTTGAAAGAAAACATTCTATCCTATCCATTTCAGATATTGAGTTGAGTTTTCAGATTTGAGATTGAGATTGAGTTGAGTTGATTTGAGTTGAGTTTTGAGATTGGGATTTGAGTATAGAACATATTGCATCTCTAACAATTCTCTTTATGCTTCTATGAGTTTGACAAATCACATTGGGTCTCTAACAATTCACTTTGTGATTTCCTACTAAGAAAGTTTTTCTTGGTGAACTTGCTGAGTTTTTGGACAGGTTCCAGTGGGGACTTGTGAGCAGTTTTTGGACAAGTTCCAATGGGGACTTGTGAGCAGTTTTGTACAGGTTCTGGTGGGGACTTGTGAGAAGATTTGGACAGGTCCTAGCAGAGGAATTATGAGCTAAGTTTGATAGTTCTATCAGAGAACTTGAGGACAGAGGTGCATTGGTTCTATGAGAAGAACCTGAGGACAAATTTGGCAAGTCTTTGAGAAGGATTGTATGCAGAGGATTAATTTTTTCAAGAGTTGGACAGATCTGACAGACAGAGGAAGACTTGTACTAGACCGACTGGCTGTGTTTGGTACAGGTTTTTGAGCTGCTATGGACGTGATCATAGAAGGTAGAGGTCTCTTAGGCCAAGCATTGAGGACAGGAGGTCTTCGATGGAAATGAGTTCCACATGCGGGCAAGAGGTAGAGGCAGTTGATATTCTGAGGGATATTTTCCAGAGCAGAGGGGAAGGTATCTCCTTTGAGCAGAGGCTCATAAATTTTGATTGGGTGAAGGTATCTCCTTTGAGCAGAGGCTCTTAAATTTTGATTGGGGGAAGGTATCTCCTTTGGGCCGAGGCTCATAAACATTGTAATTGGGAAGGATTCCCAAAGAACTTTGAGATAACTTTTAGAGAAAAGTTTTGTGGACGTATCCCAGCCATTCTGGGTGAACCACATTAAAATTGGTGTAACTTTGTGGATGATATTATACATTGCTTTGATATTTCTTTGGGTATATTGCTTTACTGTTTTGAAGTATAAAGGAAAAAGTAAAAAGAGGTCTTATACTATTCACCCCCCTCTCAAGTATAAGCTTGTGTTCTTCAATTGGTATCAGAGCGGGTGCCTTCGAAAAGTTTAACAACTTGAAGGAAAAGCTAGTAAAGAACACAATGGATCATTCAAGTAGCAATGCAACACCTATTCTTGATGGGTCAAATTTTGGTCTTTGGAGTGCAAGGATGAAGGTTCATCTAATGGCACTTGGTAATGAGGTATGGGAAGTGATTGAAGATGAGTACACTATTCCTGTACATGGTCCTAAATGGAAATAGAGATATTGTCACATATGCAATAAAAATGTCATACTACAAATTTTTGTAGATATAATTATTTGAATCAAGGAAATCAAATGAATAGATTGTTTTAAAATTTTCATCCAAGGTAATATCAAACTCGATACCAATATGGAGAACAACAACAATGACGACCAAGATAAGAAAATCAAAAGGATATTTTTATCCAAGAAATTCAAGAGGTTCAAGAAACATAAGTAGCTAAAGAAGAAAATGAAATAAGAGCTCTTACAACAAGGATTCTAGTTGAAGATAAAATTTAAGATAGTTATGAAAAGGACAAAAATAAAGATCATTCAAAATTTCCTAATGGAACTAATGTTACAAATAACAAAATAAAAGTAGCAAAAAACAAGACTACAAAATAGAAAAGAGCACTGAGAAACAAAAAAACAATTTCAATACTAGGACCAAGAAGGACAAAGCAAAGAAACAAAAGAAGAAGATAAAAAATGGCCAAAGAAAGATAGTTAAAGATAAAGAAAGTCTGATCAATGTTATGGGAAACAAGTTAACATATCAGTGACAGAACCTCAAGCAGTCCTAGAGCTAGAGCCAAAGAACAAAGGCAAGATTCAGATATGGAAGACTAAAGTCTCCAAATAATGTAATATAGGGGATGTTGGAGAATATTACATTATTTGATATTATGCTAAAGTACCCCATTGTACCATTGTATATTTGTATATATTAGATTAGTGTTATTAGATTAGGGTGTGTAGTTTATATTTCCCCTAAAGTATGTGTCAATGTATGAGATGATTCTAAGTTTCATGTAGTAAAGTGTACAAGTGTGTAGAATGTAAGGGTGTGCAAGTGTCATGTAATAAAGTGTGCAAGTGTGTAGTTAATCAATATTCATATGTGTATGTGTCAAGTATATAAGTGAAGAGTCACATGTATGTGGCAAGATGCAAAGTCAAAAGATATGAGAGATTTGTCTTATGTGTGGAATATGAAAGGATGCATCTCCCATATATGTGAGGAGAGCAATAGTTAAGTATTGAAGAGTCATCTTCTAAGGTTATATTATGGAGATAAAGCTCCATGTATTGCAATCAAGAAAAATCATAACAGAGATTTTGTATATTTGATTCATAAATAATATTGTGAGTATATTGTTGATTGATATTGTTATATTTCATGAATATTATATTCATTGACATTGATATTATTCTATGAATGAGCCTTCATATGATTTATACTTGATATTGGATATTGGGACCTGTAATTTAATTTGGCTAAAAAACCATTAGACTTATCATGCAATATCTTTGTATAAACTTTGACCTTCCTTCAACTTATGAACTAAAGGTGAATAATATTAACTTCAATGGGATTTGACCTTTAAACCCCTCATTTATAAGATGCTTTTATTGGCCAATATGACAATAACCATTGGCTTATCAAAGCCTAAGATGTCTCCTTGAAGACCATAATTTCCTTTGATACTTGTTAGAGAAATCTTACAAAAAAGACATGGATAGACCTTGAAATCATGAAGTTTCTTTCCCAATGTCCAAGCAAGAGTTTCACTAGCTGGGATGCCATTATTTTGTATTTTTCTCCAAGGAATAAAAGGATTTATGTCTACCTCCATCATAGGATATTAAATAGTAAATGTGATCTTGCAAATCAAATGCACGACCTCCTTTGAGTAGGATTCTCATGTGTGTAGCTCTATCTATTATAGTGTCACTTCTAACAAATCTAGATTGCTTGCACCCTCCATAAAATTGGATAGTGCGTTGTTAGAAGATGCAAATTGTGAAGATATTGCATGTGCATGTTTCCATCCAAGTTGTGAATGCCAAAATTCAAATTCAAAAAATGTTAAACTCATCCTTCTTCCAAAAGCACCCTTGATTCTTTTGTAGAGCAAAGGAAGAGTTAAATACAATTTTTGAATCTATAAAAAAACCTCGATGATAACAAAGTAAAAATAAAAAATGGTAAAAAATATCTAAAAAAGTTGGGAGGATGAGTGATGTGAAATATGATAAGATCTTCTCATCTCTTATACCAAAAATATTTATAAGGCATTGAAAAAGAATTTGTCCTAGAATTTGGAAGGAGGATCAAAGGCTTAGAAATAACTTATTGCATAACCAAGTAGTGCCGCTTTATACCTACTTTGATACCATGTTGGAATTCACAATATTTTTTAAAAACAAATAGAAGCAACCCATTCACTCAAATCTTATACATAAAGTGTAAAAGGACAAAAAAAAGAAAAGATACATAGAGATTGGTGGGTGCTTGTCTATTCCATAGATAAGAATCATTATACTCTAATGATCAAATGATGGAGTGGTGGGAGGAATTACATAATTAAATTAATCAAGCCAACATAACAAAAGGGATTTAAGGTTAATTACAAGTTTATTTGGTTGGTTTAACCATAACAAGGTTAACAACATCCCATAGGGCTTATATAATAAAATATTATAATAAATTAAATACATTGCATAATGGATGCCCTAAGTCCTATCCAATATTACATTATAAATATTGGTCTTGGCCTTGAATTAGATTACACTTCCAACAATAGTTGGCTTCCCTCTATATTTTAAAAGTGGAATCAATAGGTATCTGAGTACAAGAAGTAATTGGAATTTCTTTCAACAAGAAAATTTAAATTTTAAATAAAGATATGTATTTTAAGACTACATATAAGAGAATCAAGTGGCATTAGCTCAACTAGTTAGATTCCTCAGAATTCAAGGAGGAGGCCAATATTTGAATCTTGCTAAGCAATATATAATATCCAAGATTTGATATAATACCACTATGAGAGTGAGTTAACTTCTCCCTAAAAGAATATTTCATATTTTAATAGTGGTATAACAAGCGGAAAACACATTTGATTGGTGGAAGGGATATGTTTCAATACCCTTAGGCCTTTTATGTTCCATATTATAGTAAGTTTGTAAGAGCACCATAGCATAATTATGATATTATGCATGAGAGAGTTGGTGGAGCTTGTCTAAGGGTGGTGATCACTAGTATCAACTAAGAGATAACCTTAATATATGCAACATTAATAATAATATTATATATTCATTTTAAATATGGGTTTGGTATTCCTTTGTTATGTGAGCTTGTAAACATCACAAGAAGCCCTTATTTGTTATAAAAGAGGGTGTAGATACCCAATTTTGAATACATGGTTAATATTCAAGTTACCAATCTCTTTATCAATTAGCCTTCTAATAAACTAAATTGTATTAACCTTTCTTGTGGCCAAATTTAGAGCATTTATTGCTCCAAAAGTGATAGCACTGGCAATGATCTTGTGACCTATGATGATTTTGCAAAACTTCTCAAATTTGACATTTTCTCGCCCATTTTGACCCCCAATGGTCATGAGGCAAAATGCCAACATAATAATGTTGGTGATGCTATTGCCTCATGATGCTTTTGACTTTCATGCACCAAAATCTATAAACTTGAATTTCTATCCTTTTTAAGCCTCCAACCATTAATGAACTAAATCCCTAAAACTTGATCCATAACTCCTACAACAAATCCCAAATCCAATACTTTCCACTCTCATGATCTTCTATTAGTGACCCCTTGATCCTCTTTTCAAATTCCTACCTTCTTCTATCATGTTATATTCAATGCTATTCTTCCTCGAAGGATCCATGGTTACGTCTAACACAAACACTTAGGGTGATTGTTTCATCAAGAGATTAAGAGTAACAAAATTCTACCAAAATATATCTAAAATCATAGGTATTTTTTTATATTTTGCATGGAAATATTAAGCCAAAATATTATCACATTCTTGTGAGTACCATCATTGCAAGATCTTAAGCTCTTGTTCTTACAAGCATTCAAGTAAGTATCCAAACTTTATCCAAGCAATCAAGTCTACAAGCTCTCAAGAAATCATAAATCATCAAGCCTTCAAGATCAAGCATTCAAGTGTCATCAACAAGCAAGCCAGAAAGCCTTTAACAAGCTTCCAACAAGGGAAAAACAATCTTGTGTCATGTGTTGTGCTCTTTCTCCTTATTTCACTTTTTTTCTATTCTTATCCTCGTAGAGTTAGGATTCTATTTCATTATATTTTAAACTAATTTTGCATCTTCCATTGGCATATAACTAATATTACATTTAGTTATTTAATATTAAGCTTTAAGCAACTGAATTCATGTCTTTCTATTGTTAGATAGGACCTTTGTATTCCCAAGTTAGAGCTTTTCATCATAGACATCTTTTTTTTAAAGGAAAATATTTATTTACTTAAAAAAGGTACAGAACTCTTGTTGAGTGAATATTTTGCCCTATAGCAAAATGATCACCACAGCTAGAGTATCGAACAGGAAACTCTCTCTTGCAAAGAAATTAAGTAGCATTATTCATTTTTCCAAGGTTCTTGTGAACAAACATTCATGTGCATATAATCAATCAAGACTAAAACAAATAAACGAATGTATACCAGAATAACTTAAACCATGCAAGTAACAGTTAACAAGGGGCCTTTAATGATTCGAACAAGTACTTTGCAACCATAATCCATTAAATCAACCAAATGCGAAGATAGCTTCTTTTAATGTTCTTGAGATTAAAGTGATCTACCCGAAACCCAATTAGTAACCTCTTTTATCTTTAGCTTAAAAAGATTCCAAATGAGAAAGTATGTGGTATAAGCCACTTCATTTTAAGCTCCGTGCCTTTAACATGAGATTCATTTTTAGAGTTAGCGGGTTCGTTTTATCTTCATTTAACATTTTTCCACTATCCCTATGTTAGCATTTGGTGTTAGTAAAGTTAGCAATGTTAGCATTAAATGTTAGCAAAAAAATTAGTAAATTAGCAAGCTAGGATTCATTCACTTGATCTGATTTAGTATGCATTTGGAATGAGTAGCCCTCCTAAACCCATATTTTATCTGAAAATTAGATGAAGGTGTTTGGAGATACAAGAATGAAAAAAAATGCAAAATTTTTGGAATGGACCCGAATCGAAACAATAGATTTTAAAGCAAGACTAATCTAAATATCAGAAAACTAAAACAGAAACATTATTTACAAAAGTTAGCTGGAAAAACAAAATAGGACATTAATTTGGTTAACAATCTCATCCCTGCAAAACCCCAAGTTATGAGATGAAATTCTAAAACAACCTGACCTAACAGACTTGCAACATAAACACAATCAAATTAGATCAGATGCAAGATTCTAAGGAAACAAATAATTGCATCATTCTATCATTCACCTATCGTAACCCACTTTATGGCGTAAATGAATAGATACAAGAAACAATAATGCAAAGGGAAGATTTACAGAAATAGCCGCAGTCTTAGTTTCAATCTCCTTTTGATTTCACACACAAGAGTTGCTCTTGCCAAAAAAAAATCCTTTATTTCGAAAAATAGTCTTTGTTTTTTTTCTAAAATTTCCAGCCCCTCTTCACTTCTTTAATGGCGTATTTAAAACCTCTGAAAAAAAATTTGTTTCTCCCTCCATGACTGTTCGTTTTCACCTTCCCTTGTGCATGCATGTGTTTTGATTTCTAAAAAAAAAAAACTTTTCGTTTCTATTATGTGGCCCTTCATTTCATTTCCATGGTTTGGCTTCACTTTTCGTTTGATTTCGAAAGAACGTTTCCTTTTCTCCACATGGGCTTGCATCCGTTTCCTTTCGTGTGTAACGGTCATCTTAAATGATTTCAAATCATTAAAGATTCCTTATGTAATGTTTTGTCTTATTCATTGGATTTTGTCCTTATGTCCACGTTACTATTATCAGACGCACTATCAACTGCTCTGTTCCCTTGGCGAAAATCGGACATGTCGTGATATTGCGACACTTCTTGTTTCTCTGCTTGCCTGCCCCTTTTGAATCGCGAAAATACATGTCATGATATCGCGACGCTTTTTATCTTTTGGCCGCGATAATGCAACATGTCGCGATATCACGCCACTTTTCTTCTTTTGGCCGCGACAATGCAACATGTCGTGATATCGCGCCACTTTTCTTCTTTTTGCCGTGATAATGCAACATGTCGCGATATCGCGCCACTTTTTCTCTTTTGGCCTCAACAATGCAACATGTCGCGATATCGTAACACTTTTTTCTCCTTTGGTCGTGAAAATACATGTCACGATATCACGACACTTTTCTTTCTTCTCTTGCTCTTGGCCATGAAAATGCAACATGTCATGATATCGCGACACTTTTCTTTCTTGTTCTTTCTTTTCTCGTTTGGTTGCGAAAATGCAACATGTTGCGATATCGCGAAAATTTTCTTTCTTGTTCTTTCTTTTCTCGTTTGGTCACGAAAATGCAACATGTCACGATATTGTGACACTTTTCTTTCTTCTCTTGCTCTTGGCCACGAAAATGCAACATGTCGCGATATCGCGACACTTTTCTTTCTTGTTCTTTCTTTTCTTGTTTGGTCACGAAAATGCAACATGTCGTGATATCGTGACACTTTTATTTCTTCTCTTGCTCTTGGCCACAAAAATGCAACATGTCGCGATATCGCGACACTTTTTCCTCCTTGCTCTCTCTCTTTGCTTTGGACCGTGAAAATGCAACATGTCGCGATATCGTGACACTTTTTTATCCTTGCGGTGTTTTGCTTTTTCTTTGATCTTTAGCATATGGGCCACTTTGGTCTTCTTGGAAAACATGCAAAAAAGGTGGGTCCCCAATTTTGGGGTACGTTGTGGAGCAGCCACAACAACTCTCTAATCAAAGAGACCAAAGTGAACAGAGCATTCTAAAAAATAGAACATGAAGAGAAAAAAGACCTCATTATTGAAATCTTCGTTATCCTTGCATACCATACCTGCCTTTTTGCTTCTTGATGATTTGGCAACAATAACCAGGGGCTATATTATTGCTTGATTCGCTAGTGTGTCGACATCTTTGTTGAATTCTTGCATTATGTGTTGATAGGATATTTTACCAATTATCCTGTCTAGTTGTCTAATCCTGTCTTGAATAATCTTCAATTGTAAAGATCTAAAATATTTATTTTTGGCAAGAGTTGTTATTATTAGTTTAGAATCCTCGTAAATTGTAACCTGAGTGATTCCTTGCTTTGCCACTAATTTTAAGCTGATTTCACATCCAATAGCCTCTGCCACGTTGTTAGATGTTATTCCCAAGTTGATCATGTATTTGAGTAGGATATCATGGGGTCCTGTAAGAATTAGTCTCCCTATCGCTACTTGATCGTGGTTGGACTTGGAGGCACCATCAAAGAAGAGTACCAAAAAACATATGTCAGGGAAAGAATTGTTTGGTCTGCATCCTCCCTGTGTCAAGAAAGCTTGGAGATTAAGTTGATAGATCATTCTTCTTTTTGTGTGTGATAGATATTCTTCGTATTTCTATTGACAAAAACTAGATTTGATATTTAGGATTAATTCTTCTTTTATCCTTCGTATTAGAGTTTTATTGTCCTTACCTTTTCCTTCAAAAATCCTCTGGTTTTTATCCAACCATATGTGCCAAATGACAAAATATGGTATAGAGCTCCACAAATATTTTAGGAGGGGCTTACCTGCCAATTTATCTTTATATTTTTTGTTCTACTTGGTAAAACATGTGTCTATGGTTAACCTTCTAGAGTAGGAAATACCAAGAATTTTGGTTATTCCTAAACAAATTAAAATTGCCTTTGGGCATTCAAACACGATATGGAAAACTATTTCACTGTTTTGCTTGCACATGTAACAAACATGAGGTCCTGCTATACTCCTCTTTTGCAGATTATCACCTGTTAAGATTTTATCTTGAGAGACTAACCAGCTGAATACTTACGGTTTAGGTGGAGATCTAATTTTCTACAATATCGATTATTTTTTGTTGGTAGGCCCAATATATTGATGTTGGACTCCTATATGCACAGAGGATTCCCCATTACTATTAATGTTAGCCCAAATAAGTTTATCTAGCATCATGGAATGAAGAGATCTAATGCTCACCATGTGGGAATTAAAATAATCCCAATATCCTTGAAGCTGAGATGGAATGGGAGGGGAGATCCAGTTCAAAGTTTTTAAGGTCCAATAAAACAAGTCACCTAATTTGAGTATTCTTTGGCTTTCCAAGTGATTCTGTAATGCGATAGGAGTTCTCTCTTTTAATGGTGGATCTCCTAGGATTGGGTCCTCCCGTAGACTAATTGACTTACCATCTCCCGATAGCCAATAAATTCTATCCTTTATTATGCTCTTTGTAGCCACTATATGTTTCCAAACCAACGAGGTTATCAAAAGTTTGTCTATGTGTTTGAGCATTTAAATACCTGTTTTATTATTTACATACTTGCTAATTAGTATGCACTACCATGCTCAATTGTGTTTAAGCATGTTCCAGAGAAGTTTTGCTCCCAATGCTTTCAAAACTATCTCCATTTTTTTTATTCCTAGTCCTCCTTGAATTTGGTGATCACGTCCCAATTGACCAAGTGGAGATTTTTTCTTTCTGATTGCCTACCTCATTGCCATAGGAAGTTGCGTATGATTTCATATGTATTTTTGCAAAATAAACTTGGGAGCATGATATACTAATAGTTGGTAGACTGAAAGAGAAGCTAACACTGATTTTATCAATACTACCCTTTCTGCAAGATTGAGCCAACTATTACTGTAACTTTGTATCCTCCTAACCATATTGTCAAATATTGGGGTCCAATAATCTTAGGCTTTGAGGTGGAAGCTCATGGGAACTCCTAGATATCTGAAGTATTTTTTTGTGCCATACTGAAATCCTAGGATAGTGCAAAAGAGTTTAACTCTTATTGCTGCAATATTTTATGTATAAAACCGACTCTTTTGAGTGTTTATATGAGCCCCGGTAGCTTGTGTGAACCAATCTAGGTATTGCTTGAATTATCTAACATTTTTCTTGGTGGCTTCACCTAGAAGAATGATATCATTTGCAAATTGGGCATGTGTTATAGCTTTACATCCTGTTGCATCCTCTATCCCTATTATTTTTCTTTCTCTTCAAAGATGGTTAATTAATATTCCAAGAGTCTCAACTAAAATGATGTAAAGATATGGTGATAGTAGACACCCTTATCTAATGCCCCTTTTATCCTAAAAGAAATTTGTTGGTTCTCCATTTATTAAGAGGCCTATCCATGGGTTTTTTATGCATGCTCCGATCCACTTGATGACCTGATGTGGGAATCCAAACTTTTGTAGGACCTATTCTACAAATTGTATATTAACTCAATCAAAGGCATTTGCCATATCAAGTTTTATAACAATTTGTTTCTTTTTTTATTTTCTACTACTGTGGAGGGCTTCATGCACTGTTATGATATTATCATATATTTGTTTTCTAGGCATGAATCCCCCTTGCTCTTCTGATATTAGTTTTTCAAGTTTCTTATTTATTCTATTGGCCAAAAATTTGGTAATAATTTTATAGGAAGAGTTACATAGAGAAATTGGTTTGAATCTAGAGAAAGTAGTGGTATTTTTTTCTTTAGGAATCAATGCTAGAAAGGTGGATTTTATGGCTCCAAGAAGCTTAAATTTCACCCTAACATCCTCAATAATGCATAGCAAATATTCTTTAATGATGTGTAAGTATTGCTAGTAAAATTTGTTTATGAATCCAACAAGTCCAGGAGCTTTGTACTTTGGTAGAGCTGCTATAATATCCTTAAGTTACTCTATAGTGATTGACTTACTGAGATCCTATTTGTCTTCTAAACTTAATATATATATATTTTTAAAGCAAACAACCCCTTGCAGGGCCGCCTTGGTCTTAGAGACCACGAACAGGGGGTTCTACACCGTCAAAGTCACCCGGGAGTCGCACTCGACCTTGCCCACATCAACATTATCAATTGGATTTTGGATACCCAATTCAGCTTTTTGGTAGGGTGGATATTTGAACCTGGGACCTTTCTTGGAGGATTTCCCTCTCCTCTCCAACTCACCTACAACACCTAGGTTCTTCTAAACTTAATATTGTTGGTATATGCTGTTGCAGTATTCCATGGGAATGAGGGTTACCATTTTCTCTGGAGAGTAGAGCTGAGTGATATTGATTGGCAAGTTCCTTAATTTTCTCTCAATCTATATAAGTAGTTCCTTCATGATCTATTTCCTTGATTGTGTTCCTTTGGTAGAATTGCATGGTTTTCAAATGAAAATATTTGGTGTTTTTATCCCCTTGCTTAGCCAAGCCATTCGAGAGCTAACCCTCCAATGTGTTTCTTCTTTAGTGCTTAATTTATTGAGCTTCTAAATCAGGTCATTTTAGTTTTTGCATCAACTACTTCTTGTTTGGATTGACTCTCACTTTTTTTGCCAACCATTTTTATCATGTGCTTCAATTTTTGAATTTTTCTTTTCCACTTTTCTTGGGGGTTGGTGGATTGGACTTGTTGGTTCCAAGTGCTTTCCACAAGTTCATTGAAATATTCTTATGTCGCCCATTCAGAGTTGTATTTAAAATGATTTTTTTGGGGTTGTAGGCTTTGGCCGCTATCCAAGGGAATTGAGATAGAATTATGAATGATATGACTGGAAGTGAGGGGAAAGTATCTTAGGATATTTTCACTGATAAAAAATCTATCCAATATTTTTGCAATATAGTTTACCCCTACTATTCTATTGCTCTAAGTGTACTTTCATTTATTTGGTCGAATGTATTGTAAGCTTTCATCTGCCATAATTTGATTGAGCAGATATCTATTTGGATTTGTTGCTAAAATTCCCTCAACCTTATCCAAGTGGTAGATAATCATGTCGAGATCTCCTCCTAGTATTATGTTGTCAAAATTCTCATTGTCTAGTCATTGTGCTAAGTTTTGACATGCTTCTATTTTCTGGATAGGATGCTCAGGATCATAAGAATTTATTACTGCTACACTAGTTCCATCTAGTAAGACAAAATTTATACCTATCCAGTTATTATGCTTATGTTGTAATCTACAAACTAATTTTTGTGGGTCCCAAGCCAAATACAGTCCCCTTGGAGCTCCCAAAAAATCAACAGTTATTAGTTATGATTGTGCCCATATCTTCTGCCGTTCTATGTTGCCTCTACTATTTTTATTTCTTGAATACAAACTATTGTTGGATTTTGCTCCTTTATTAGAACTTTAAGATAGTTTTTTTTCAGAGGACTTCCCATTCCCCTATAGTTCCATGATATAATCTTCATTTTTTGGATTGCTTCTTATTTTTATGAAGCTCTCCTCAATTCTGACCTATGTTTTGGATTGCAAGTTTTTTTGTGCTTGCTCATTTCTGAGTTGTTGGTTCGATTTTCTTCCCTTAGCTATAGATCGTGTGGTCAAAAAGCCCCTAGGAATCACTATTTCCTCCACTTGTGTTTCTTCCACCTCTTCCTCTGAGTTCCCATCAATCTCTTCTCCAACTATTGTGTTCTCTGGTCTATCTCCTAAGATCTCTGGTGACTTGTCAGTTTCAATTGTAGGTATATTCTCTTTATCTTTAGGAGCCATCACATCTAGAGAGGTGATTTCCTTTTCTCCTTCATTAAGACTTGCAAATTTATTTTTATGCAGGAAGAATTTTTGATCCTATGGTTGAGGTTATTGATTTTTACTTCTTGATCTGCGCGGTCTCCTTTTGACTTCTTGGAATCCTAGTTCTTCCTTTTTTGTTTCTTGTGCTTGTTTAATTGGGTAGTTTCGAGAGAAATACCCATGCTCATGGCATGTTATACACTTGAAAGGTATATGCTCATAGTCCAAGGGTTGGTTATGTATCCAATAAAACACCTTTATTCCAATATACTAAGAAAAATCCTTTTTCAAATTGACTTGCACACATGCGTGCGCATATAGCATTATTGGCCTTTGGAGGAGTCCAGTCAATGAACATTCCAATAGAATTTCCTATTAATTCCATCGAGGTTTTGTTCCATAAGTGCAGTGGCAGAAATGGCAACCTCACCAAGACAAAAACTTCTTCAGGCTCCTCCTCTTGAGGATCAAATGCCATGCTCCATGGGATCATGTAGAGTGTGTTGGATCCCATAAACCAAGGTCCTCCATGAATATAGTGCTCTTGTCCTCTACAAAGGTAAAGTAATGGTAAAGTATCCCCTACCTGTCATCATGAATTCATAAGAGGGGATTTTACCCCCCCAATGTGTGTTAATCCATTTCTGGATTGTGGTTGGACTAGGTCATATTCCCACAAATTTGCATGCAAGGGCTTGTGTGGAGAGTGTGAGCAAAGGTTGTTGGATGTAGGTTGGAGGCACCTCAATCATAGGAGACTCATCTAACTTGGGTACAAAGGTACCATTGTTAGAGCGAGCAGGTGGTTTTGGATGGGATGCTTTTCTTGCTTTAAGAACTTGACGCATATGATCCAGCTTCTCATCAAAGGGAAACTGTTGTGAAAACATGGAGAAGGCCTCATTGCCTGCTTTTTTGAAAAGTGAGGCTGTATTCGTCATTGCAACCAACAAATTGCCATAAATAACTTCCCAAAGAAGAGGTCCATGTTTTTAAAGCCCTAGCCAATGAAAATTTTTCAAAGCTAAAGCTAAAGAAGTACCATACCTAAACTGATACTCATGATCTCTCCTGGAAAAATTGATCAATGTTAGGGTTTTTTGTCTTCCCCCAAATTCGTTCCTCCAAAAAATAAAAGATTTTTCCAAAATAATTAATTACTGTCACTTGTGTTTTTTTTCTAATTTTCTTTGTGCTTCACTTTGCAAACCCTAGCTTTGTTGTGTGCACTCCATGATTCTAGCCAAACAAACTTCTTTAACTGTTGTTCATATGCATAAAAAATTGTAAATGGATCTTCAACTATCACCATGGCTGCTCCTTGTAATTATGATGAAAAGTAGTAGTGTTCCAACGTTAGTTGATAAGCCTATGCCTCTAATGTAATGTTTGGAGAGACATCAAAAAATATATTTATTTTACCACTCATGGACATATTTTTCCAATGAGTTTACACAGGTTTTTTGGTTATGTCATGCATTTAATCTTGTTATTATACTCTCAAAAGTAAAAGCACCACTAGATTGTTGGTCAGTGACGCTCTTGCTCTTTGGTTTTAGAGAAAAACTATCATCACTAAATGAAAGCATTAATGGCGCTATAGTGATCTAGTGGCACTTTTACCACTAGCATTTATTTCTTGCATTTTGTCATTTTTATCACTTTTTATTTATAAACAAGGGTCATATTATTGTTCAAGAAATTCTAACTACTATTAGCTCCAACATGATCCTCTACCATTGACTATATATTTTTTTGTCTATTTTGCTCAATAAATAATAACATTGGTGGTGCTTTTGCGAGTAGGAAAAACTTTTACCATAATGATAGAAACAGGGTGTTTTGCACCATAACTATGTCATTTAAGCATTTAAGGTTTAGATCATGTTTGCTATTTGTGTAAAATAGGTTTTGTTCCATTTATTGATAAAACGAAGCCCCAAAAAAGAAAGAACTAGTTAGTCTTAATCATATAAGGGACCATCTTAATCATTATACTTTGACATCAAATCAAAATCACATATAGTTGCACTCTAGGCTTTTATATGTTGCATTCTCTTGTACCCTTGCCATATTAAAAGGAATCTACATTTTCTTCATCATCAAATCAAAAAGAGCATTTTAGTTGTAGGCCTTGTATGTTGCATTTTGTATGTGCATTAGGGCTAGGTTAAGGTTAAGCTTAGACAAAGAAGTTTCTTAGGAGAAACATAGGTGTTCTTCAATCAACTCAAAAAACTAGACTTTAAGCTCACAACATCCATTATTCTCAAAGTAAGAAAGGGAAAAGAGCAGATAACATCGCAAGGAGGCCCTTCATGATGCCTCTTCCCTCTTTTACCCCTCTCATAGAGGGTATGACAAAATTGGAGTGGTTTGTAGTATATTTGAAGCCAACTTTTATGGATAAATATTGTTCCATGGAACAACTAGCCATGAATAGTTTTTTATTAGACAAAAACCTATGCATAGGGAAGAAAAGAGAAGATAAGAGAAAATTCTTGCTTTTACACCTACTGTCTTGCATGCATAAGATGGAAATTTTTATGGATCTTTACTAATAGTGAAATGATATGAGTGTGATTATTGTTGGTCTTATTATTGTTGAGATTGAAAACGAGGCATCTAACATTTTATATGTCATTATTAAAGAGATGCTAGAGCAATTTTGACTACATAAATTTAAATGAAGAGAGATAAAATTGAATGGTTGTGTACTAATTATAAATTTTACATTGAAGACATGGATGCCAGTGATTAAGGTGTCAAGATCATTGATTACTAGTGTTTACCATTTTATGCTTTTGATTTTTACCATGGTTGTTTTATCAAAAGTTAGCAAAGCTAAGTTAAACACAATTCTAAAGCTATTTCAATATTAAAGTACAATAGTGGCCTTTGTAGTGGTCATGCTTAATAAACCTTGATACAAAAAAATGAGACATTATAGATATGAGTATGTTGTATTTGATATCTTTCTAGATATCTTTGAAAGCAATCAACCTTGAGATAATATATTAATTTTGTTAAATATAAATATAATTTAAAATTTAGCTTGAAAAAACTTATAAAGATGAGTTTATTATAAAATCAAGATGCTAATCAAATGGTAGGACTCAACTAGTTAAATTTCTAAACTTTCAAGCAAGAAACCTATGTTTGAATTATGTGAAATGATACATACAAAATTGCCAAGCTATTATAATACCACTGCGTAGTTTTAATATATTACAAGTAATACCCATCACAATTCCAAATAAACAATTTAAAAAAAAAAAAAAAAAATTAATGGTTTAATAAAAGGGCATTGCCAATTTCAATTCTAAATAAACAATTAAAAAAAATCAAGATGTTAATGGTGGTTTAATAGAAGGACATGTTCGAGGTTAAGAGATAATTTCTCAATTGCAGATAAATAATTGAAAAGAAGATGTTAATAGTTTAATAGAAGAACATGCACATTTCAATTCCAAATAAACAATTTTAAAAAATAAATCAAAATGTTAATGGTTTAATAGAAGGGCATGCTTTAGGTTAGAGAATTTCTCTTATACATTTAAGATAAAAATTTTAATAAAATTAAGAAGGGTATTAAATATTTAGAACTAAAGTATTTTAAATACTTACCTTTATTAAAAATAACAAATTTATATAATAATATATATATTGATTTGGTTAGTGTGAGAAACCCTTACGAACCAAGGCTCAGGGCTGAGCAGGTTCCCCAACCATGATCCCTCCTAAAGTCGAGAGCTATGTTTATCAATAGGGAATTTAACACAGCCACCACACACCCACTCTCTCACACACTCGCCCACACCGAGGTTTGAACCTTGGACCTCCCAAAAAAAGCCAAAACCTAAACATTGTGTTGTCCCCACTAAAACAATTTATATAATAATATTACGTTTGATTATTATTTTTTAAAAAATTAAATTTAAACAATTAAAATAAAAAATAATCCAATTTTTTTTTTTTTTAATATTAAGAGATGGCTATGTTTATCAATAGGGAATTTAACACAGCCACCACACACCCACTCCCTCACACACTCGCCAACGTCGAGGTTTGAACCTTAGACCTCCCGAAAAAAGCCAAAACCTAAACTTTGTGCTGTCCCCACTAAAATAATTTATATAATAATATTACGTTTGATTATTATTTAAAAAAAAATTAAATTTAAACAATTAAAATAAAAAATAAACCAAATATATATATTTTTTAATATTAAGAGATGGGGGATTTTGGTCAGGAATGCCCTAACCTGTTACAACAGCTCCACCAGGGAGACACGCATCCACCCCTCACACACTCACCCACTCACCCACGCCACGGTTTGAACCTTGGACCTCCCGAAGAAGAGCCAAAGCCCAAACCGTTGCACTCTGCACAAAAAATTAAATTTAAACAATTAAAATAAAAAATAATCCAATTTTTTTTTTTTTAATATTAAGAGATGGCTATGTTTATCAATAGGGAATTTAACACAGCCACCACACACCCACTCCCTCACACACTCGCCAACGCCGAGGTTTGAACCTTAGACCTCCCGAAAAAAAAGCCAAAACCTAAACTTTGTGCTGTCCCCACTAAAATAATTTATATAATAATATTACGTTTGACTATTATTTAAAAAAAAAAAAATTTAAACAATTAAAATAAAAAATAAACCAAATATATATATTTTTTAATATTAAGAGATGGAGGATTTTGTTACAACAGCTCCACCAGGGAGACACACATCCACCCCTCACACACTCACCCATGCCATGGTTTGAACCTTGGACCTCCCGAAGAAGAGCCAAAGCCCAAACCGTTGCACTCGCACCCAGGTGCAAAAATAAACCAAATATTTTAAAGATCGTATAATATTATAATTTAAATATTTTAAAGAATGTTAAGCCAAACCGTTGCACTGCACCCAGGTGCAAAAATAAACCAAATATTTTAAAGATCGTATAATATTATAATTTAAATATTTTAAAGAATGTTAAGCCCTTGAGCTGCCCCCAATGGGACAATTTATATAATAAAATTACATTTGATTATTATTTTTTAAACAATTAAACTTAAAAAATAAAACAAAATAATTTGATAATACAAAAAATAGTAATGATCTAACCAACCACTTAAGTATTGTTTTGTTTTTATGAATTCGAATAATGTAATAAACTTTTACTAGCTTGAGCAATCCTTTTTCAGCCATGCTCTTTTGCGGAGAGCTATGCTTATCAACAGGGGATTAACACACAACTCTACACATTGTAGTTTGAACCTTGGACATCTCGAAGAAGAACCAAACTTTGATCCGTTGAGTTGTCCAGTGGGACACCACCTAAATCTTGTTATAGAAGTTATATATATAAAAAAAGAGTTTTATTTGATATTTTTTTAAATGAGTTATATAAGATTCTTGAACATATCGAAGAAGAACCAAACTTTGATATGTTGGGCTGTCCCGGGGACACCATCTAAATCTTGTTATAGAAGTTATATATATAAAAAGAGAGTTAAATGAGTTATATAAGATTATAAAAACGTTCATAATTTAACCAACCACTTATTATTTTATTTATATATATATATATATATATATATATATATATATATATATATATATTTATATTTATATTTATTTGATTTTTTAATAGGTTATATGATATTGCAATGATTTTTTAAAGGAAACCTTTATAATCCTTAGTCTAGTCTATTGGATAAAGACGAAGTTAATGTGACCCTAACCATTCAAAGATTGGGACGAATGCAACCTAGTGGCAAGCACTCAGCAACTACCCACCAGTCTATCCTTTTTTAAGTAGATTACACTGAGTTATATTTATGTCACTCGATACCAACCAGTCTATCATTTTCTAGGTAGATTACAATAAGTTATATTCATGCTACATCGTAACCACATAATGATAATACAACATCTTGACAATAATATATGTATAGCTTGACAAGATTCACATTATAACTTGACAAGATTCATGGAGATCCAAGTTCAAACCACAACATACTTAAAAGAGAATATGTCAAGTTGATAACGACATAGTGTCTACCAATTGATTGCCCTGTTTCGGTTGAAAGCCAGATTCCATTATCTTCATCTTACCTCATGAACTAAAGTTTATAATGATAACATCAAAGTTAGTCCGTGGGTCTAGGTGGATTGGTAAAGTTGGGGCGCTTACCGAGAGGAGAAGAGACCTAGGTTCCAATCCCACAGACAGTAGCCCAGATCCGATTCTTCTCTGTGGTGCGCCAGATTGATGACGACGATGCAACCCCTGTGCGTCCGACGGTCCCCATCTCACACCGGGTTACCATGTACCGAGACGGTGGAAGTCTTGGGAGCCTTCGTAGATAGTTTGAACCCTAACAGCTGTGTTGGTAGTTACTAAAAATCGTGATTGTAACCATTGCTTCTATATATCAAAAAAAAAAAAAAAAAAAAAAAAAAAAAAAAAAAAATTTATAATAAGAACGTAGATGAAGCGTCACCTTTGAACCTAAATCTTCCTTTGAAAATTACGAAGGGAGCCAAATGTGGTGTTAATTTACAAGCCTTATTAATGGATGGGTTTTGGTGGGGTCACCTCGTAATACAGGAGCTTGACTCGACATACGTTAGTGCGATTCCTCGTCCTTCCACCTAATAAGTTGAGATTACTCGTTACGCGATTTTGACTTTTTTGAACTATAGCCTATTTGACCTATCGATTCGTCGTTTTATGTTTCGTATATCTTTTATTATTATTTATTTATTTATATAATAGATGTAAAATATTGTTTCAATTTTTATAAGATATAAAGTCAAGGAGCCATTTAGGACCGTGAATACTTCCCAGCAGCTGCTCAATTAAATACGAAGATTATAACATTTTGTACCTTTAGGTAAATTCATGATTTCTTAATTAATTTATTTTGAAAATAAATTAGATCCTTAGTGAATTAAATTCAAACATAAATAATAATTTATATTTTTTTATTTGAAAGAGATAGATTAGTTAGTAGTGGTTATAGGTTTAGTTGATTTGGTTTTTATTTAATGAGAGAGATAGGATTTTAGTAAAAATGAAAGATTTTTTTTTTTTATTTGTGGAAAACATCCCAAAAAGGATGCCACTTTCGGGTAAGACCCAAGGAGGCAGGGGTATCCAAAATGAAAGCATTTTACTAAAGACACATCAAAAACCATTCTTTGGTAAATCAAACTTAGGTTTTCGAAAAAAAATCTATCCAACTTGGAGAATTGAAGACCTTAATTGCCATACAGAGGGGTGGAATCTCATAATCACTAGCAGTTTATGCAGAACAATATACTAGGATACATTATTCCATATGATATGCTTTCTGTTTCTGTGATATAATGGTCATTATTAGTAAACTTGTGTTTTGTTAACAGCTTTGTTTCATAAATCGTATAAATAAAGATTAATTTAATTCCCTATAAAATGTATTAACCCACCCACTATTATAAAAGCTTTTATCTTAATTTACTTTTCACTTAAAAACTAACTTTCAGACAAGGACCTTATAGTCATACATCATAATTTTGGAATCATGTATGTGGATTTTCAAATGCTTCATTTACATGTGGATGCCAAAATTTGTGGGGGACTATACATCATTTGACTACTATTAACATGGAAAGTAAAAGGAAGCATGTGAAGGTGCACATCATTGCACTACTATTAACATGGAAATTAAAAAGAAGCATGTGAAGGTGAAATCAAGTTATTGATCTACTTTGTCTTTGAGGGAAGAGTCATGTTGAATAGTCCACAGTATATCTGGTATTACGTTGTGCACACAGTGGTATGCATTTGAAATTTGTGTTTACTTTTATTATGCATGTCTTTGTAAATTAATATATTTCATTATATTTTTCAAAGTAAAAGATAAGTTTTTATTAATTATTTTATGTTTTATTAAAAAAGAAGGGTTGTTTGATAATGGTTGAGTGTTTGTCGAAGTGTAGTGTTGTCTTAGTTTAATTTCCGGGGCGATCGGAGTCTTGCTAAATTCGTCTTTACTCAATGGGTTAGAGTCTATAAAGGTTTTTTACCCAACCCCTCTAAAAAAAAATTATGTTTAATTTTTAAAAATTGTTGATTTCGTCTTTACTCAATGGGTTAAGGTTTATAAAGGTTTTTTACCTAACCGGAAAAAATTATGTTTTTTTTTTTTAATTAAATTTAAATGATTAAGGTTAATTGTTTTTATGGAGAAGCTCTAAGTTCTCGTTTTTATGTAATAAAGGTTTTATATACGCAAATAATAAGTATTTGAATCTGAATTATTATATAAGTTTAAGAGAATTAGATATGTTTTATAATAAAATTTAAAAATAAGTAGTTTTTTCTTAATCTTTTGTAACATCTATTTTTTATAATTAAACAAATATATTTTTTAATTGGTTGATGGAAGAGGTTTTGAAAGGGATCCTAAACCTTTTACAATAAAGACAAACAACAAAAGAGATTGTCTTCCAAGATAAAGAAAGAGCAACCATAAAGGGGAGACAATCTCCTGCTCAAAATTAAATTTAAAAAGTTTTTTACTTAGGAGAAACTGCACTGTCAAACTTCCAATAAAAATTTAAAATAAGTTTTTCTTTCAAGGAAACCTTCACCAACAAACTCCCAAGAAAGGACGGTCCCAGGACCAATAGATAAACTGCACTGTCAAGCTTCCAATAAAAAATTAAAACAAAGTTTTTCGCTCAAGGAAACCTTCACCAGCAAGCTCCTAGGAAAAGAGGGTCTCATGGACGAGCAAATAAACTGCACTACCAAGCTTCCAATTAAAAATTTTAAACCATGTTTGCCGCTCAAGGAAACCTTCACCAACAAGCTCTCAGGAAAGGAGGGTCTCACAGACCAGCAGATAAACTGCTTTGTCAAGCTTCCAATAAAATTTAAAAAAAAATATTCCTTCTCAAAGAAACCTTCACCAACAAGCTCCCAGGAAAGGAGTGTACTACGAACCAGTAGAGAACGCCAAGAATATTGGAGGATGTCCTCTCAAAATAGAACAAGTAGAGGTTCACACTAGATTTCGACTACAAAAACTAAAATATGATCATGTGCTCTTGAGAACAGACAAGCAAAGGACCACACAACCCCCCACAGAGGCACCATAGAACCATACCCAAAGCAAGACAAGAACACCACCACATGCACAAGTAACACCAAAGAACAAAACATATCTTAACCACAAAAACACATAAAAAAGAAAAGAGAAGACCTCCCAAACAAAACCGCCCAGAGCAAGAGCCTTCAAATGGGAAAGATGACCTCCTGCTCATAACAGAAGGCCACATACATTAAACAAATATTTTTAGCTATTCTTTTTAGTGGAAAACATCCTAGAAGGATGCCACTTTCGGGTAAGACCTAAGGAGGCAGGGGTATCTTTTCCATCAAAATCACCCAAGGCTCGCACCTGGCCTACCACCTTTGACATACTCAAGTAAAAAACCTGAAACAACAAAAAATAAGAACACACAAACACAAACACACAATAAGATAAAAAAAAATACTTCTTGAGTGTGTCGAAAAGATAAAGCACAACCAAACACACACACAATAAGATAAAAAAACACAACACGAACCACATAGAAAAAACACAAGAACAACATAACAAAACATAAACATGTAAAAAAAAACAGAATGCTACAAAGACACAACCAACAAAAACATGAAAAATAAAAACAACCAAAACCTAAAAAATAAAAATAAAAAAACAAAAAAAAACAACCAACAATAGACAACAAACAAAAACAAAAACAAAAACATAGAAAACACTCACACACCAAAACACAAAAATACCAATTAACACAAACATACAGAAACACAAGAACAAGAACAACAAAAACACAAGAACAATAACAAAAAACACAAAACAACAAAAATACAAGAAAAATAAAAAACAACACAAAAAACACAAAAACAAAACAAAATAAAAACACACACACACCTCAAAAAACTAAACAAAAAAGAAAACATTGAACACAATAATGACCTTTCTAGATCAAAAGACTTTTAAGGCAAGAATCAACAAAGGAAACAAAAGAAATATTAGTTTGAGCTAGGGAACTAAAATACATTGACCGAACCAAAGAGAAGTAAAAAGTAAGAAGAAGTTAGGTACCTCAAGAACTGGAGCCATCCAAAGAAATGATAGAAAGAAGAGCTTCTCTTATTTGTGAAGCCCACCGTCTAGGAGAGTGGTCGTAGCAAGTAAGATCACCTTTATCCAAAGCCCAATTAGCTAAAGCATCAACACCTTTGTTCTGATATCTGACCACATGATTGTAATCAACTTTCAAAAATTCCATCTGGATTAACTGAATCTTCTTAATAATTCTTTTTATTCTCCAATCAACCTTATGATTCTTAGAATGAGTCTTCAAAATATTAATCATGAGTTAAGAGTCAGACTCAACTAGCACCTTTTCCCATTCAAACTTAGCAGCCTCTTGAAGGCCTATGAGAATACCATACCCCTCAACAAGGTTATTGGATAGAATACCAAAATTCTTAGCAAAAGTAAAAACTAGGGAGCCATATGAAAGTCAACCAATTCCTTCCACACTAGCTTTTCTAGGGTTCCCTCTAGAGGCTTCATCAACATTGACTTTTCCAAAATCCTTAGGAGGAGGTTGCCAATTCCTTGTTCTATCCATCTTGCAATTACTCACATTCCCTTTAAGCTAGTTTCCCTTAGAAGAGTTAATCTTCAATATTTGCATCACTTGATCCCATATTTGGTGGGAGTTTTGGGGTGATTAAGGAGTTGTTGGACTGATTCAACTAAGTTGGCAATGGTATTTTTCCAGATATAGTGAATATCCTTCCTATCTTGATTAAAATTTTGGTTGTTACTTTCATTCCAGATATTCCAAAGAAGAATGGTAGAACCCATCCAAACTAACAACCTAATAAAATGATCAACACCCTCTTGTTTAGGCAAATCCCTCCAAAGTTGGTCAAAAGTAAAAAAATTGGACCACTATAATTCAAGTGGCCATTCTCCTCCATAGCTCAGAGGCTAAAGTACACTCAATAAAAATATGGCTGAGAGTTTGCACATTCTCTCCACATATTTCACATCTAAAAGGGCCATGAAAACCACGCTTCATAAGCTACTCACTAGTAAGCACCTTGCAATGTAATAAAAACCAAGTAAATAACTTCACCTTAGGCTAGAGCTTTTGAGCCCACAACTGAGAAAATATGTCAAATGATTGGTTGGGATTATTATGGCATAAGGTCAAATAACCTTGAGCAATTGAATACTCATCATTAGTAGTGTTGTTCCATCCAAAACAATCTTTTTCATGGGACCAAGAGAGAGATCTCATATGAAGGATGCATTGGATATCTTGTCTTTGCCTTTCTGGGATTTGAATAGGTCAGTCCTCAATAAGGATTCAATATCTACCAACCTTTGAATTACCAGTATGATACTGACAATAATTAGCCACATTTATCCAGTTAGCTCCGTGAAGCTCCTCCATCCAAGGTCTCCAATCGAGAAATTGAGTTATCAAAGGCTTGTGACCATCCCAAGAATCTATCAAAAATTTTTCCTGTTGACCATTATGAATGATCCAAAATAATTTTTTCTTTATCAAATCCTCACCAATCTTAAGAACTGCTAAAATGGGAGAACCTTTGGAAGGCAATTGATAGTGAACAAGGTCTTTAGGACTTTTGTTCTCAACATATTTAGCACGGATATTTTTGGCCCAAAGAGCATTGGGGTTATGCAAAATCCTCCAATATAATTTAGCAGCTAAAGCTTTGTTTTTATTAATAACAAATCGAAATCCTAACCCCCCTTCATTCTTAGGAAGACATAAAGTGTCCCATTTCACCAAGGCCCATTTTCTTTTCTCCTTAGTACCACTCCAAAGGAACCGATGACTGATTTGATCTAGTTCTTGAAGAACAACCTTTGGGATATTCAAAACGGCAGAAACATAAATAGGAATAGCTTGAATGATTGATTTTACCAAGGTGATTCTACCCCTATAAGAAAGCCACCTATTGGTCCACTTTCCAATTTTCTTCTTGACTTTGTTTTAACAACCAATTCCAATAATTTTTTTGTCTTCAAATATTGATGGGAATGTTGGACATTTTGTGTGGATGAGTTATCATTGATGTTAAGAATGAATGGTCATTAATGTCGAATATTAGTTTCAGTAAGCAATGTAAAAGGAAGCAGTTCCAAAATCCGTGCAAAAAGAAGAGTCCGCCTTCAGTTGGTCAAGACCCGGTTTCAAGAAGTTAGATATGGTCCAAAGTGCAAAGAAGAGGCCCAAGCAAATAATATTATAATATTTTATTATAATATTAAAGAGGGAAATTTAAATTAATTAATATAATTTTATTATAAATTAATTTAATTAACTTCAATGTTATTTAAGTTAATTATAAGTTAATTTTAATTTAATTATAAATTAATTTTTATTAATTTAATAAACCCTAAAGAGGGTTATAAGGCTAAGTAATAAATCAAATTGGAAATTCGATTTGATGTGCCAACGCCACATAGCATGGAACATTGTGTATAAAAGGTGTCAAAGTTCTTTACCTTATATCCCCCAAGCTATCGATCAAATATCCTATGCTAAATTGTTTCTTGCGCAAAAAGAGAAAGGTTCTCACGTTTTCAAAAATATCTTCAATGAAAAAGAAATAAATTGAGGGGAGCGTAAACACTAAGCACCAAGGGCGCTGGTAGCGCAGTTGAAAAACGTCGGAGGTGCTAGGGTGTGTGGCAAGCAAAGCGTGCAGGTTTGAATCCCTTCGGGTTAGTTTTTGGCTAAGAAGAGAGGGCATTCATTTTTTTGTGCAGTGCCTAACATAGGGATAAAGGGAGGCTTGCACCTTCTCTTCCCCGTGGGATTGCATAGACCACGTGGTGGGCTAGCGCCTTGGTAAGGTGCTTGGTGGAAATTTCTCTTGTTCGAAATCCACCGAGGCTTTTTTGGTTGAGACAAAGGTATGCGCTGATGTCATTTGTGTTGGTTGTTAATTTCGGATGTGCTAAGGTTGAAGGAAAATAAAAATATTTTTATGTGCCTAAGGTTGAAAAATAAAATGTTTTGATGGTTTATGAGATTTAATTTTTGCCTAAATTAATTTGGTTATTAAGTGTTTTTGAGGGAGATAAAAGGGTAGGCAAATATTATTTCTTAAGGGTTAATTTTTGAAGATTGATTTATTAAATTGGAGATTATAAGAAGCAATTTGAGTGATTATTTTTATGTGTGTTTTGATGATTGCTAATTTCAAGGAGTAATAAGGTGTATTTGAGATTGATTATTTTTATAATTAAGAAATATTTTGAAAGAGTGTTAGTGTGAAATTTTGTCATCTAACCATTGAAATTGGCAAAAAAGAAAATTGTGATTGAGACAGGTTTTTTAAGGGCACTTCTACATCAAACAAAAGTTATGGGAACATCTTCCTAGTGAGTGATTATTGAATGTCGTGAATGTTAAGTTAGAGTGAAAAGGAGTTTTTTGGATAAGAGTTGTTGATAAAACCCTGTTTGATAAGCGCTGTTGTTGAAGTGATTGATTGAGTGAATAACTTGAGCTAGGATTTGCAAATATCATGAGTATCATTATTATGTGAGATTGCTTGATAAGCATTGTTGTTGAAGTGACTGATTGAGTGAAGAACTTGAACTAGGGTTTGCAAAGATCATGAGTATCATTGTTATGTGAGATTTTTTGATAAACATTGTTGGAAATAAGTGAGTGAGTGTTCATATGCTTGGAAAAGGATTTGTGAGCAAGTATTATTTCATTGAGTGATTGGTTGAGTAGAGTTGGTTGAGCCTAGTCAAGTGGATGTGATAGTTTAAGTTTTATGAAACAAATTGTTCTATATTCTAAAATTGATTTGAGAAAGAGGTTGAGTGTTTGTGAGTGTGAAACATATTGAGTCTCTAAAAATTATCTATATGTTTATGTGGTAAAAAAAAATATTAAAAGTGCTTAAGCATTGTGGTGAATGCGAAACATATTGAGTCTCTAACAATTATCTATATATTTTTGTGATAAAAAGAAATATTGAAAGTGTTTAAGCATTATGGTGAATGTGAAGCATATTGAGTCTCTAACAATTCTCTATATGTTTATGTGGTAAAAAGAGAGATTGAAAGTGATTGAGCATTGTGGTGAATATAGAGCATATTGAGTCTCTAAAAATTCTCTATATGTTTATGTGATATTGGACAAGTTCTAGTGAAGACTTGTTAAGCAGATTTGAGGTAAGTCTTACAGAAGACTTGTGGACAAATTTGTGTGAGCTTCTGTGGAAGCTTACAATACATATTTGAGGACAGATATTGAGAGCAGAGTAGACAAGTTCTAGTGTGGACTTGTTGAGCATATTTGAGACAAGTTCTAGAGAGGACTTGTGGACATATTAGTGTGAGCTTTTATGAAATCTTATAAGGCAGATTTGAGATAAGTCTTTGAGAAGACTTGTGAGAAAAGTTGATTGATTGATTTGTTCAAACCTTGAGTTAAGTTTTGGGGCAGATCCAACAAAGTTGATTTGTGATTGAGTCAAGCTTTGTATTAAGGCTTGAGGACAGAGATTGAGGATAAATTTGTGCTAGATCGAAGGACTATGTTTAGTATAAATTAGAGGAAAAATATTGAGGATAAATTTATGCTAGATCGAAGGACTATGTTTAGTGCAGATTTGAGGATAGAGTTTGGTGTAAATTTGAGGACAGGTTTGTGCCAAACCAGAGATAGAGATTGAGCATATTTGTGCTAGATCGAAGGACTGTGTTTAGTGCAAATTTGAGACAGATCAGAGAGCAAGCTTTGAAGGTGACAGAGTATAGAGTATGACAGTCTCTAGTGGATAGATATCCATTAGCTAGGGTAGTGAGGACATGAGTCTTCAATGGATAGAGATCCATTAGCCAATGCAGTGGAGGCAGGAGTTCTTCTAGAAGATCACCAACCGGAGCTAAGGAGAAAGGATGTGGATAGAGATCCACGAAATTGATTAGGGAATTGGTGTCTCCTTTGGACAAAGGTCCATAAACATTGTAATAGGGAAAGGATTCCCAAGAGATTGATTGAGAAAATTATAATGAAATATTTTCTCCGTGGAGTAGCCCACATTGGGTGAATCACATTAAATTGGTGTCTCTATTATTATGTATGGTGATTTGTGCATTACTTTTTTTATTGTTGTTGATATTGCTATCTATACATTGCATAATATTGATTGGGAAAAAAAGTAAAAAATGGTCTTATACTGTTCACCCCCCTCTCAGTATAAGCTTGTGTTCTTCAGGGAATACCTAAATAAGTGATTGGAAGGGAGGTCTTCTTATATATTAATTTATCCAAGACCATGGAATCCTATCTGGTAGAGCAGTGAAAGAAAATGACTTTAGATTTGTCTTCATTGATCAATTGCCTAGTAGCCTTAGAAAAACATATAATGATTTACTTAATATTAGAAGCTTCCTTAATTGCAAATTTACCTAAAATAGTAGATTCATCAACAAATTGAATATGAGAGATTGAGTAGCTCCATGAGAAATGGTAAATACCTCAAGGGTTTTGTTTTCTTTCTTTTTGGTTATAGTCCTACCTAAACATTCAACAATAATGATGAATAAATAAGGGAAAGGGGTCACCTTTCCTAATACCTTTGAAATTCGGGAACAACTGAGAAGGCCTGCCATTAATAAGAACCAAGTAGGAAACTAAAGAGATACATCCCATAATCCAATCCATCCAATCCTGAGAGAAACCAAATTGTCTCAAAAATTTGATAAGGAAGTTCCAATCCACTCTATCATAAGCTTTGGATAAGTCTAACCAAATGAATATGGAAGGAGATTTTTGCATATCCATGGAATAGATGGCTTCTTGGGCAAGAATTATCTCATCCACTATTTGACGCCCTTCCACATAACCCCCTTGTTTAGGGGAAATAATATTATGCAAAATAGGCTTCAACCTTTCTGCCATGATCTTAGTAATGATTTTGAGAAGAACATTACATAAAGCAATAGGTCTAAAAGCTGAGATGTGTTCAACCTCTTGAGCTTTTGGAACAAGAGTAATATAAGTTTTATTGATAACCTTCAAAATTTATTTGGCTTTCCTAGCTTCTTGCACCACCTCTAATAAATCAGCATGAAGGATATCCCAAAACTTTTGGTAGAACTCAATGGGAAAACCATCAGGACCTCGGGTTTTCCCTTTTTGCATTTTAAAAACTACCCGTTGAAACTCATTGATAGTAATAGAAGTAGTCAAAATAGAGTTCTCAAAAGTGATAAGAGAAGATATTGCTTGAAGAACATTTTGTTGAGAATTCGAGTCAAGAGGAGTAGCAGAAAAAAGATTGGAAAAGTAATTAACAACAATAGAGTTATGCCATCCCAAGTGTAGACAACATATCCAGAATCTGATTTCATGGAAGAAATAAAGTTGTGAGATATTTGAGCTAGAAGAGATTTTTGGAAGAAATTTGTGTTTCAATCACCTTATTTGAGCCATTGAATTCTAGATTTTTGCTTCCATAAGAGTTCTATTTTTTTTCCAATCCTCTAACTAAGCTATGAGTTTAATTTCATCTGCAGTTGTACTCTCTATGAGGCCATCTAAATGGATTTTCTTATTCAAAATTTCAAGCTAAGAAATAACTTCATGTTTTTTTATGAACATCCCCAAACTCCTTCCAGTTCCAAGTCTTGATTTTGGATTTAATGTATTACAATCTTTTGGAAAAATAGAACATCTTAGTCCCATACCTAGATTTACCTTCCTTCCACCATTTTTGCACTCGAGGTTTAAAGGAACTGTCTCTAAACCACATTAACTAAAATCGAAAAGGAGAGAAACTCACATTGGTTTTCCACATTTCCACCATGACTGGAAAGTGATCCAAACCAACATTGTTAAGAGACTTCACTTTAGGAATGTGACCTTGGATTAAAAAATTGTCAAAGAGCAAGAACCTATCCAATCTCTCCATTATACAAGCTAAGCCTTACCTTCTGTTAAACCAAGTCATAAGACCATTATCTGGTTGGATGTCCACAAGATGGAGGTTTGCAATATATTCGCTCATGAGGTTAGTGCTCCTGTCCAAATTTCTATTTCCCCTCATTTTATCATCCAGAGAGAGGATGGTATTGAAATCTCCTCCGATAAAGATCTAAGCTTTAGGAAAATGAGAGATAATATAAGTTCTATTCTTCCACTGTCTTATTTTTTCCTCCAAATTAGTCGGAGCATAAACAGTAATGCAGAGCATAATTTGGTTGGAATGTCTGCTTTGAATAACTATAGCCAAAAGACCCCAAATGCCAACCATATGGTGAATAACTACCTCTTTTGGGTTCCAAAGGCAAGCAATGCCACCAGAAGTTCCCTGGGAACTAAGAGAAACCACTTTTCTAGCTAGCCAAATTTTACTAGTAATTGATTCCATATCCTCTATTGACATCTTCATTTCTTGAAGGAAAACAAGATGTGAATGATTTATCTGAATCATTCTTCTAATTTCATTTTGTTTTGAAATACTCCCTTCGTATTTTTAGCTAGTAAACAAATATTTTTTATTTAATTTGTTTTAGTAATTTTTATTTATTGCTATTTTATGAGTCCTATTAGTAGTTAATAAATTTCTTTTCAAAAATTATTTATAAGAAGATTAAAGGCAAAAACCAAGATTATATGTTTAATTTGGACACCTAACAATTTCAAGGTGTTTAGATTGGATAATTATACACTTTCTTCAACTAGTTTGAAATATTTTTATTGAAAGTTTTTTTTGAAGATTCTTTATAAAAGTGGGGTTTAATCAACTTTGTTGATGCATGTTCCATCTTTGCATGTGCTAAAGCACCACATAATTTAATGGAGATTCAATTAACAAAACTTTGATTAATGACATGTTTGGTGGTTTACTTATTAGAGTGGATCAAAGGTTTGATCACGCTCATCTAAAATATTTGGGCCCAAGTGGAACCAAAGGTCTACTAATGCATTTTAAGGTGTTTAGACCCAAGATATAGGGAGGTTTCCTTCGACATGAATTAAGGTAAAATAAATCTTCAATCAAATAAGTGCAAACAATTCGAGCTTGTTGTGAGCAAAAGTTAACTTATCTACAAAATAGATGACAAGTCCAAGTTATTAGTAAAACATTGTTATATTACATAGTTAGTAGGAATTAAACTCACAAAATCTCAATTATGAATGAGAGCATGAATGAGGTGCTCTCAACAGAACCAAAACACGTGTTCTTATATATACACACATGTTTGTTTTAATATTTGTATCATTCAATGCTTTATTAATAAAAAAAAATATTTGCTACTATAATAAAGAGGTTTGCAAACTAGAAAAAAAATTATGATTTTAAGGTTGAAAATGACATATCTTTCATGTATGTGAGTGCATTCAATTTTCCCTAGAAAAAAGTGTTTTTAGTGTAAAAATATCTTTGTAATGAATCAAATGCTTTGGATTTTGGAAATAAAATTTAATTAAAACATACATATAATAGCAAGATAATGTCCACATAACAAAAGGTACCCACAACACAACATTTAAAATATCAAAGCATCCAACTTATTAAAACATAACTTTATCACCATATTATTAAATCTAACAAAGAATCTAACAAAGGCATGCATAAAAATTATTTTACAATTGATCAAATATAGTTCTTTTATGTACATATAAGTAAGAACAACATAGGGGCTTGGGTTACCAAAAATATATGATCAAGTTGCAGTGATTTGATGTGCATCTTTAAAATAATGCATGCTTTATGGGTAGTACTTTTTAACAAGACTAACAATTCCTACTTCTTTAAGAAAATAAAGGGATAAGGGATGAGTTGTTAGACTAAGACTTTTAACAGTTAAAGATTAAATGTACTTTATCAAATATAATATATATATAAAATAAGACAACTTATTAAGCAAGAGGGTCTAAAAGGGATTCATGATGAGGAGTACAAAATATTGGAGGGCACATATTGTAGTGCCATTGGTTATATCTCATTTTAGTTTTTCTATTATTTTGTATTTTCACCATGCTCTTCTTGTCATGTTTTCAATATATAATCATATGAGCTAGTAATTTATGGTTAAGGTATTTGAATCTAACTTCAAATCTATTATAACTTACTAGAGTCCAAGTTTACATATAGGATAAAGATGGGTGTTCTCCATTATCTCAACTAACCTTCTTAACTCTCATATTAGATTTTGTATTTAGATTTTTATCAATAAAATCCTTATATATTTGATCTCTCATTCATATTAATTGCATATGCATACACATTTAATGTAAAATCACTATTAAAGGTCTTTATTTGATTTTCATATTTATGTACTTCTTATTATTTTTAATTAATCCTTGTAATTAATGTTACATGTTGTATTCATCTTGTATTTTACGTGTTTTCAACCAAGAATTCATTAAAATTGAACAAAATCTACCTATCTATATCTATATATAAATAGATTTTGTTCAATTTTAATGAATTCTTAAATTTTATGTGGTTTTCCAGTTTTACATGTTTTTATTTGACTACTTTAAACTCTTAGATATTGTTTTTCAATGAGTTTACACAGGTTTTTATAGGGGTCCCTGTCCCCTCATACTGATGTTAAACTTTCGTATTAACATAATTTTTTTTTTTGTATTATTTGTTTTTCGGAATAGAGTTATTTTTCTCAGCAAGATGTCGGATATGTCTTCTTTGTTGCTGATAAATATGATATATTCTTTGATTGCTAGTTACAGATTCAAGTACAGGTTAAAAAAGTACATGTGGAGCTGCAGTACTTGCGTACCCTCATGGATCATTGGGGGAATGCACCCTGCATTATGAGTCATGTGCATCTTCCTTCCCATTCCAAGTGGTAGTAATTTCTCGGCTTCTTTCTTTTCGAATGCATATTTAATACTATTTTGACAGTTGTTATTGGCAGTCTGTGGGCTGTTTCTGACACTCTTGTATACTCTTAACCACAATGGTTAATGTATTGGTTGATGGGGTGTGCGAATCCCACCCACCCTTTTTTGTATGATTACACATTATTTTATTAATATAATGGCTTTTTCATCCAAAAAAATAAAAATAAAAAATAAAAATAAATCATAATGCTCAATAGAAAAAGCTACATTATATATTGAAGATTCTATTTCTCCAAAATTAAAATTCAAGTTATAACTTGTTTGAAACACTAATTGAAATTATATCCATAACTATACTTAATGTTTTAAGTATCACATATGTTATTGAGTATTGATCCTCTTTGGTTATTATTATTATAAAGTGAGGTCTTTTCCTCCATAAGTGTGTTACATAAAGGTAACTTTGTTAGATAACAAACTTATTAAAAATATGCAAATTTTGTCTATAAATTAAAATTTGAGGTATATCATTAAGTAAAATATAAAAATAAAAACATAAATTTTAACCTAATTTAAATAATTTGAATATTTATATAAATAATAATAATAAATAATAGTGACAAAAATACATTTTAAATATTCATACATAAACTTATAGTATGGTTATTGATCCTTTCTACCAAAAGTTTCAACAATTAATGTGAATAAACTTATCAAATAACAAATTTTAAGTAAATCAAAATATTTTTAATTTTTCAATTGGTTATATGAAACTGAAATAGGCCACACTCGTATTATATCATGACCATAGTGGTATTACAACAATTTAATAATAACGTGCATATGACTTGGTAAGATTTGAATCTAAGTCTGCTCCTTGAAAGTTGAGGAATATAACAGGCTGAGGCTAAGCTAATGCCATTTGATAATCAAAATAATTTTTATTGTAAAGGAATAAAAATATTGAAATTATAAAAAATTAATTTTATTTTTTTAAACTACATTTACAATAAAGTTTTAATATAGAGAATATTTTCAATCAACCATTATTAAAACTTGGTCATGTCTATAAATATTATAATATTTATGTTTGCTATAATTGATCATCAATTATTATATATACCATGGAGTCTTTGGAGCAATGGTGAGTGAGGGGTGCTTGTTGTGAAAAGGTTAAGGGCTTGAATCCCCTTGACATTTAATAGTGTCCCTTGTTAATTTATTTAAATTTTAAGTTTTTTTTGGTTTTTTGTTATAATGTTATCTTTTCCCTACTACTACTTGTCAGGGATGTTGAGCTAACCTAGGCTTTAGAAGTATTTTTAGGGACCAATTACAAAGGCTACATAAAATTAGTGATACTAATTGATTTTTAATTGTAGACACATAAAACACATCATGTTTAGGAGGCTACTACATATAGAAACCTTTGTAGGTCATATGATTGATCTTGGACATTACCAAGATCCAACAGTGGTTCTAACCACTCAAATAGGGCAGTCTAGTCCTAGTCAACCATAGTCACTGATGAAATCTATGGCTGCATCCACAGTCGCTAATGATCAAAGTGGATACGGGCTAGCTGCACCTATCGATAACGGCTAAGGATAACTTGCTCATAGTCGTCCCTATCGATAGCGACTAACCCTGTAACAAACTCGGGCTACTAAAGCCGAGTGAAATACGTTGAGAGTAACTGATTCTTGGACGGTTAGGAGATCAAAGCTTTTGGAAGCATCCTTGAAACTGCCTAAGCATAACCATTTCTTGTTCTTGGCTTCCCTGTGAAGCTAGGATGAGAAATTGGGTGTCTATTTAAGGCCCCAATTTTATATGCAAACCTTGGAGAAATTCATGTGCTAATGCCATAACAGAGCTCTATCGGATTGACGAGTGAATCAACATCCCTCTGAGGCACAACGAAGCCCTGCCAAATTGCATAATGACACCTATTTTTCCACCAATGGAGACTACCCTAGCTTGAAGATCAACCTTGTTGTTCAAGTGACAAATTGCTACATATTGAAGCCAATTTCATCGTACTGTGTGCTAAGACACAAGAAACCCTTGAACATCAATTCACCATTGGAATTGATCATCACCAGGTCGAGATTTGAAGAGCAGAGTTCCTTTCCCATGATCACTATTTTTAATAGCGGCTCGCAGGCGCGGTCGTCGATGTTGATAGCGGCTAACAGAGTTGGTTGCTCTAATCATCAACAACTACGGTCTGAGATATCATTTCCTATGTTTTAGCCATAGATTTTATATTATCAACATTTCAATTTGTTTTCTAACCTAGAATAGAAGCATTTATTTTAGTTTTATGCATTCTTTATGCATTTTACTTCACTATTGCATGTATCTTTGCACATCTTCATGTATTTGCTTATGATTTACACTTTTCAAGAGACAAGCCTCATTTCGAGAGGCCTCATATGCTACTAATCTATCTTGCAGTTCTTTGTGTGTAGATTACAGAGCATTTCATGGTTAAAGATCATCAAGATCCATCATCATTGGCATCACAAAGAGGAGGTTCCAGGGATAATCCCTCCTATAATCAAGTTTTGAGGATTCTAAGAATCTGTTGAAGACATCTATCACATGGAGTGATTTATTTGTAATATGTATCAAATGGTCAATCCCTTAGAGGGATGCTCTTGTAACCTCATGTAACCTCATGTAAAAGAGAATTTATGAATTTGAATAAAATGAGCACTATTTCTTATATTTCCTTCTCTTTTCATTGATTATATGTTATATCTTGTGCATTTGATCACATATTGCCATGGATGTTAGACTTTTAGTTTCTTTCACAAATTTTAATTAATTAAATTCTTATCTTATCTAATAAATGTAGGAGATAAGAGGAGCAAATGTGAGTAGGGTAAGAAACAAGTCTAGCTTTTTAAGTTTTGCTTTAGAACTTAAAAAACATTTAAAGAAAAGAGTATTCTTGTGAAAATAAGCTAGATATCAATAAAGGAAGCCCTAGTTGGTGGATCTAATCTTTTAATAGTGAAAGACAAAAAGAAGAAATGATATGTGATAACACCTACATAGGTGGTGTATAATTTACCAAAATTGATTATATGAGATAAGATGATCTAATATGATAGAGTAGTTTTTAAAACTAGACGATCAATATCTAAATTTGATGGAAATGATCAAAATTTTTCTAGTGGCAAAACCTATAAAGGCTGTGTATGATTCACCAAAAGTGATTATCTAAAATAAGATGATCCAACATGATATTATAGTTATTAAAAGTAAAAGGTTATATATTTTTTGGATATTCAAAATTGATTGAAAGGAAAAAACTAACTTTATAAAATTCTATGACTTCTTTCCAAAAGGATTTTTTATTTTAATAAATTTTCAACTAAACAGTCAAGAACAAAGAATGGTCGTAAGTAACGTTGGTCTATATTTAGGTCTATGGAGTAAAACATTTATGCAAAGATAACAACTATGGAAATGATTCTAGGGTAGGTTAGTCTATTTGAAATTTCATATGACTTTATCAACTCAGAGGTTCTAAGAAATATTGGTCACACATTGTCAAAGTTCATGTAGGTGGCATTGACTTTTATGAAGTAAAATCTAGTTGTGTACACATAGATATTTGTTAATTTAAAAATAATTCATTGTTATCAAATTGGAATCAAGAAAGTGAATTTAATAGGTCAATTGCTAAAATGTTGCATTCTAGAGAGTCATATGCCATGAGATAACACACATGACAATAGATTGAAATATTAAATATCAGAGAAAGACTTTAAAATTTGTGATCATGAGGTAAAGGTAGAGTTCAAGAAAGGAGATCAAATAATAGCAAAAGATGTCTTAAATCAATAAGTTTCTATTTTCAAAAATTCGTAAAGAAATACCTTGTACATCATCAAATGACAAAGGGTACCATGGTTCATTCAAATCAAACTATAAAAGGAACACAAAATGATGTATTCAACGAGTAATTGTAATGTAAGGGTTCAAATTCAAAAGATCCCAAAGTTGTAAAGAAATATTTAGAGTTAAATTTTAAATGGATAAGGTAGAAGAGGTTAGTTGTTCAAAGCAAAATTGTCAGACATTCTATGGATGATTGGCCTTGGTATTATTTGTTTGAATATCCAACTTCAAAGGTGGAATAAAATCTTGAAAGACAAGTCATATAATCATATCCAAGTTTGTTTTATTTTTTGTAGTGTACACAAGTATCATACTACTTGAAAGGGATAGGTTGGTTGGTAGTGACCGAGTGCTTGCCATTGGGTGACCCTGGTTCGATTCCCTAGATGATTGGAGGTCCCTTTGACTTTATCTTTACCCAACGAGCTAGAGTCTATAGAGGTTCCAAACGCAAAAAAGAAAGAAAGTAAGTATCGTACTGATAATAAAAGACTTGAGTGTGTAAAAAGTTGTGTTGACTCTTAGTTATAGTATTTTAACATACATGTGAACACAAAGGATTTTAATTAATGGATGGTAAATTAAAAATGTCTAAGAGTTAGTTTCATCAAACTTAACTTTGAAGGTGCTTCTAAAGGAAACCTTGGAAAAATTGACAAGTAAAGAAATATCTAAAATGATTAAGGCAAAATTTTCCTCACCTACTTAGAATCATATAGAACTAAAATGAATAATGGAGATATTTGACATATGACATTAGAGGGATATGATTTGAAAGCTTATGGTTGTTTCCACTAAGACATGTGATGATATAATATCCACAATTTTTGGTTATTTTCACTAAATTATGCCTTGTTAATATTTTAAAGTTAATAGATACTTTAAGAAATAAAAATCAATATCATGTTATATTGCGAAACCATATATGAGACATCAACAATTACACTATTTATATTATTTTCTTATTCAGATGAGGAATCATATTATAAAAAATAAAAAGAAATTAATTTGTAATCTCCACACTGCCATATGAGATAGTCCTCATAGAATATGTTGTTTATCTAACCATCCTTTGGTTATTAAAGTACAATGTACAACCTTACAACATCTTATACTCAAACCTTAGATCTTCTATTTAGAGTTTCAAAGTCTTTATTATTAAGTTCACTGTAAGAAGGTGCCTTGTAAATCTATAACAATTTTATGGATTTAAACTCTCTAAAGATAAACCATTTTTCCAATAATTTTTCTACATAAATTTAAAATATGAAATAATTTAAAATTTTATAAAGTTTAAAGCGATTCTATTTACTAATTTAATAGCTAATAATATACTTTTGATAGTTTACCTTATAAATAAATTTAAATCTAAAATATTATAATAAATTTAAATTCAATATCAAAATTTCTTTAAAGAAGATTAATTATCTTTTAATTAATGGTAAATAGAGCAAAATAAGTCAATTCTTTAGAAATGAATAAGGCTGGTTCACTCATTCATTCACCCAATAGAAGTCATGGAAATTGGAAGGTGAAAAGTCCACAACACACTTTGCCTAACAGCTCGTTATCACATTAAATTTCATTGGATGAGAGGTGTAATTTTTACTCCAGGTCTTAAGCTAAGAATATATGGTATCATGAAATAATCTCAATCAGATAAACATCAACCTACACAAGGGCCACCAACACTTCCAACCAGCAATCATGGCTTTCTCTATGCACGTCCACAAAAGGTGTTGGGTTTGTTTCTTTGTCCTACCCATGATCCAACAAAAGGTTATGTCATGGGCTACATCATGTTTAAATGCATTTTGATTCTTCTTCATGTACCTTTTATCTTTGCATCCTACCATGATGGGTTGACCAATTATAAGTTTTGATAGGGAATACTATGTTAGTTACCATGTGTCTAACAACGATGGCTGTTTACCTTTCATTTGCTCCATCTCCATTTTCAAACCTCATCTCCATCATCATTTGTTGAAGGGTATACTTAATCCTCCCTTTCACAGATATGGACCTATTAACTACCACAAGAGCATTTTACACATGCATAACCCTTTCTAGTTTCAAAAATTAATTTTAGTTTTTGTCGAAACATTTTAATAGTATGTTGTTAGTAGTATGTTGTTAGAAGAGGTTAGTTTAGTTATATTTTGAAAAGTGTGATCACTAATTCGTTTTACTTAAAAAAAATTAAATTAAAAATTATTTTTAATTTAAAATTTTAACTTATATTTTATTCACCACTTAAAAAATATTATTATAAAAAAAATAATTAAATTGGTCAAATATGAATGGATTAGGCAAGTACAATAACAGAGATATAGATGGATTGAATAGACAACCACATTTGAGTGAAATCATTATTATTATTATCACTTAATTTGAAGGGGAGGGAAGGTGTAAAGGAACAAGGAAAACACATGGAAGGAAGTAAAATTCAATGAGAACATGGAAGAATTATGTCAAACAAGGACTACTAAGAGGTCATGGGTACTATACTTTTAATTAAATTATTTGATTAAGTGGAGGTAGATATGGTGGTCGTAAAAAAGTGGAAGACAAGAAGAATGGACGAGAATTTGCTCTTGTGGAAAATGTAGAATTTTGTTGGTTTGCTCCCTTTTACCAAGAGTAAATAATCATAACATAATATGCATGTAACAAAAGAAGAGTAAGAAAAAGTGGTAAGAGATTTTCTAAGGCAAGGAGGGAATGCCATGAGCCACTTTTTCCATTCAAACTTTGTACTCTATGTAAACAAGTCAAAGTATCATCATGTTGTTGGGTTTCTTTACTATATGTATTGGTTTGTATATGCATTCATACATGCAAAGTTGGTTACAATGTGTGAGAATTTTTTGGACCCCATTAGTTCATTAAAATCTTTATTTTAAAAATAAAAGTATAGTTTTTACAAGTACATATTTATAAGGATATCTCAATAATATGTGGTTGGTATTTTATTTTAACTATTTGAATTGGAGAATTACCAGGAGAGAAGTCTTGCTGTTATACTTTTTAAGAGTATGACCTCTAAGTATGCCACCTATTGTACTTTACATTACTTTAATTAAAAATAAAAATAAAAATAAAAAGTATAACTGGAACCATTCTTTTCAGTACAACAATACAAAGGAAACATTATTTACTGTAATTCAAATTTAAATATCTAGATTCAAATTTAAATATCTAGATGAAAGTTTAATGACATAAAAAAATATTAATAAGGGCCATTATAATGAGTGCACGTCAAATCAAGATCAACGATGATGGTATGAATTTTGAGCGACTGATGGTTTCCTTCATACCCAGTCAACAATAATGAGGTGGAATAGATTTGATGGGAGCAACCTTTGTGGTTTCAACCCTGCACTTATCAATTACTAAAAATAGTGTGGTTGTGACCAACTCTCCTATGTAACCCCCCCAAAAAAAAAGACCATTTACATTTTTTATTGAAACTAACAATTATATTCAATAGAAAGGGAGTTGGAAATATCACAACTCGGGATGCAAGACCACCTATACGAAAAGATGTTACACTTAGTTATGTTGTTTTTAGAGGTCATTACAATTTTATAATATATGTTTATAAAATATCCATGTGCATGGTCAAATACCCTTGAATCTAATGGTGTGAGGTAAGAAGTTATGATTTGTGAGTTTTTGTTGATACTTAATAGAATTTGTGAGTTTTTGTTGATATTAGATATGTATATTATTTAAGAAAAAATATTTAAATTATGTTTGAAATATTATAAATAAAATGTCTCCGGGAACAACACAACAATTTGGGGTTTGGTTTTTCTTTGGAAGGTTCAAGGTTCAAACAATTGGTGTGTGGGTGTGTGTTAATCTTTATTGATAAGTATAATTGTCGGCTTTACGAGGGGTTATGGTTGGTATGAGGGGTTATGGTTGGGAAGGGACTTCTCAATCCTATGCGTTCGTTTTAGAGGTTTATTACACTACCCAAATACAAAAATATTATAAAAAAAATTTAAAAATTATTATTTTAATAGTATTATTTTTATTTTTAGAAATGAGTTTTAATAGTTTTCAAAATTTCAAAAGTAAAAAGGTAAGTGTAAGATTGATATTTGCAGTTGTGAATTAAATGATATAAATTTAATTAATTAAAAAAATGAATTTTAATGTAAAGAATTATGGTAAGTTTTGTTAGACTATATATAATTTTTATTAGTTATTTTTTTTAAGTTGGAAAAGTGTATTTTTGAAAGGAATGATAACCTTTTACATCAACAGATATGGTCAATCACTGTCCATTTCATTAAGAAGGTTTTTCCACTAGCATAAAGCCTATACCAACTGTGTATCAACAAACACACTTCACTAACCACATCCAAAACTAGAAAACCAACATACACTTTATATATCTAAATATCATATACTCTATATTTTCCTCATAGCCTCTTCCTATTGATTCTCATTGTCAATTTCTGTGGCATTATCATTGTCAACTAAATTATTTATGTGTGTTGGGATATCATTCTTCCATTCCTTTCTAGCATATTCTATAACTTCTTCGTTAGCAAGACCATATGCTACCTTGTTGGCTTATCTATAAATATGATTGATAGACACATTCTCGAGTCTATCCAAAAGCGCTCGAGCTTCCACCATCATTAATTCAATAGTCTAGGTGATTGGTTGTCCTCCCTTTAAAATGGTCACAATATTTTGTGAGTCTCCTTCAACTATGAGCTTATTTAGATTGCAATTGATAGCCAAAGAAATTCCTACATAAGCTGCTCTTGCTTCAGTAAAATGACTTGTCTGTTCACCCAGTGGTTCATCAAAGGCTTTGATTACCTTACCCCGATGATTCCAAATCACTCCAGCTCCTGCTATATTGGGATTACCTTTCGAGGCCCCATAAAAATTTAATTTGAACTATCCAACCAACAACGATATCCATTTTGCATGAGTTCTGAGATGAACTCGAGGTATTGGTAATTTCCCTCTGATTCCCCAACATTCCAATATCTGTATTTCCTGCTCTAATTCCTATCTCTCCTTGAAGTGGATAGTGTTAAAATTCTCCACCAGGAGGCTTCTTGCTCGGTTCCAAACCATTTCCTATTCCATCTTCAAGTCCTCAAAGATTCTATGGTTTCTTTCATTCCAAACTCTCCACCAGATATGTGGAAGGCTTAGAAGCCACAACTTCCTGATTTTTCTACCTTTAAAAGGAGGCTCCCATTACAAGTTCAAGTCTGATATAGTTCTAGGGAAAACCCACTAAACTTGGAATTCACTACAGAGTTGATCAAACAAGTTTTTGGTAAAGGAGCACTTCAAAAGTAAATGATCAATGCTTTCCTCCTCTTTTTTACACAAAACACATCTATTTGGTAAGGAGAAACCATATTTTTTCAAATTATTCTAGGTCATAATTTTATTATGCATAACCAGCCACTAAAAATAGTAATCTTAGGGATGAGATCTTTGTCCCAAACCTTTACATGGGACCACACTACCCTACACCTTCAACCAAGTTATAACTAGTCTTCACAAAATAATCTCCTCTTCGTTTTCATCCAAATAAATATATCATTCGGTCATAAATGAATGAGGATGTAGGCATTAAGGCATCTATTAAGAATTTCTAGGTGTGGATGCAAGTCCTCATTAATGTTCTCAGCATAAAGTTGCTTCCACCTCTTGATACCATTTTCTTCCACCATATAATCCTAAACCAATAATCCATAAATAGGAGTCAAGATTGTTCTTAAGTTTGTAAACCTTGGGATCTCACAAAGGGGAGAGTTAAAGAGCCAAGTATCATGCCAAAATCTCATGTTAGTACCATATCCAATCTACCATCTACAACCCTGCTGGATCAGAGGTCTAAACTATTGAAGGCTATTCCAGAAACTAGACCCCTTAAGGGGGTTGAGGTTTTCTAGAAAGGAGGAATTACGTAAATACTTAACTTTTACAATTTTAACCCACCAAATTTCAACCCAACTTTCCCATTAAAACTTTATTCATTTTGATAAGAGTTCTCAGTCCCAATCCCCCATATTTTTTAGAGGTATAGACTTTGTTCCAAGAAAGTAAAGATATCCTCTTCTTTTCCTCAACCCCATACCATAAAAAATCCTTTGGATCTATTCAATATTTTTGCAGACCAATATTGGCATTTTAAAAAATTGATATAAAGTAAATAGGTATACTTTGAAGGTAGGATTTCACAAGCTGGGATTTTCCTGTATGACTAAGAAGAGAGCATTTCCAGGAAGATAGTTTCTTTGTAACATGTTCAATAATCGGATCCCACAAGGCTTCCTTCATACTCCCACGAAATAAAGGTATCCCTAGATAGGTTGTTGGAAAATCACCTATGCCACAGTTGAAGATTCTTGCTATCTGCAGTTGGAGAGATCTAGAGGTATTCAAGAAAAAAAGCTTGCTTTTATTAAAATTTACCTTTTGGTTTGTTGCAAGCTCATAGAAATGCAAAATCATCTTAATATGTCTTGCTTGTGGAAGAGATGATCTTGTCAAAATTAGAGTATCATCCACAAAATGTTGAAAAGAGATCGATTCCAGAGTGGAAGCTGGCCTGATACCTTCTATGTCTCCTCTATCTGTGGGTGTTGTGAAGGATCTACCCATAGCTTCAACTAAAATTATAAATATATTAGGGGTAATGGGGTCCCCTTGTCTCAACCCCCTCTTGCTAGGAAAATAACCCACTACAGACCCATTAACTAATATGGAGATCATCACTATGGAGATGTAGTTTTTCATCATAGAGATCCAATCCTCATAAAAACCAAAATTTTGGAGCACTTTGCTTAGGAAATCCCAAGAAACTCTATCACGTTTTATTCATATCCAATTTAAGAAATATACCTTCATTTTTTAATTTAGAGACAAAGTGCAGGATCTCATGGATCGAAATGATCCCATCAAGAATCTATCATCCCCAAAAAAAACCCCTTTGGTGTTTGTCAATGACAAAAGGGAGAGTCATATTCAACTGGTTTGCAAGGACTTTGGAAATAATTTTATAGAGAGTATTACACAGGCTAATTGGGTGGTAATTTGCAAATGATTTAACACCTGAAATATTCGGGATGAGGGCAAAGAACATACAGTTCACATCAAAAGGGATCCTTTTAGAGGTCTGAAACTCTTTAACTGCCAAGGTGACCTCATTGCCAATGATGTTCTAAAAGTTATGATAGAAGAGCATCGAAAACCCATCTGGACTAAGATATTTGTCTCCCTTCATGGAGAAGACCACCTCTTTAATTTTCTCATCTATAAAGGGGCTGAGGAGATAGTCATTTATCTAGTTTGTAATATTTAAAGGAATATGGCCTAACAACAGGTTCATCATATCTTCATCTAGCTCCAAATCCACTCTTAACATATCTTGAAAAAGTCGAACAACTTTCCCTCTAATTTGGAAAGGATCCCTTGTAGAAGAACCATCAACAATCTTGATCTCCTAGACTTTATTAAAACTTCTATGCCCGAGAGTTGAAACATAGAAAAAACTTGTATTCATGTCCCCTTCCTTTAACCACAAAGCTCTTGATTTCTGCACCAAAAAGCCTCCTCACACGTCAGAGTATTGTTCCAATCACAAAGAAAATAATTTTCTCTAGTCTAGACTTCCTTCGAATACTCCCCCAAATGTAAAGAGTTTTCTAACTCCATGAGGTGTTGTTGTAAAGCTACATTTTTAACCATAATGTCTCCAAACACCTCTTTATTCCATAGTTTTAAGTTCCACTTAACAAATATCAGTTTATTTTCTACTTGAGTCAATATATCCCTAGAAAAATCTTGCTGCCACTAAGATTGAATCATGCTCTCTCAATCAGAATGAAGGATCCACATCTTTTCAAATCGAAAAGGGGGAGCAAAGAGCCTTCTCCTGTTCACTATTTTCCAAATCAAAGTATTATGGTCAAATCCAGTTTTTGGGAGGTCCATGAGAGTAGTGTCCCAAAAAAAACTAAGCTCTCTTGAGAAATCAACACCCTATCCATTTTGATCTAAATAAATTGACTCCCCAGTCACCTATTAGTCCAGGTAAACTTTACTTGTCTAAGCTCCAAGTCCATCAAAGCATTTGAATTTATAAAATCACCAAACTCAATCATACTCTCTCTTCAACGCTTCCCTTCTTATCATATGGATACAGAGGGGTATTGAAGTCCCTTGCAATGATCCATGGGATACCTACAAATACATGCATGAGTTCACTCAATTCCCTCCATAACCTTATTCTTACAACCATAGTAGTGGGTGCATAGATATTTATAATGATCCAGTGGGAATTATCCTCCTTCGAAAAGAAGTGGATAGCACAAAATCTATCATTTACGATAAATTTTTGTACTTCTAATTTATTTGGATCCCAAATACATATAATTCCCCTTAAGGAGCTCATTGAGGGTTGAGAAATAAAGTCCGTTCCTCTCCAAATCTTGTCTTTAACCATTGCTAAGTTTGCTTCTAACACCTTTCTCTCTTATAATAGAAAAATATCTAGGTGATTATCTCTTCTCAACATTTGTATTGATCTATTTATTCTAGTCCCATTGAGACCTCATACATTCCATGACAAAACCTTAATTTTTTAGACTTAGCTGAATTCTTCTCTCCCCCGCCCTGATTGATGATAGTTTGTGTTCCTCTGCCTATCATTGCCATTGTTTCCCTCTTCCTTATCTTCATTAAAGGGGTTATACCTATAGTGTGTTCCTTACCAACATCCAAGGGAGTTCTCTTTGCTTGATTCCTAGTCACCCTTAAGGGTATCATCAAAACCACCTGTAAACAAAAATCCTCTTGTATTGGATCTATAGGATTCACCTCTATCTTTTTTAGGATCTGCTTATCTTCCCTTAACACTTTTTCAGATTCATCCTACCTGTCCCAATTTGTAATAATCATGTCAATAGGGTTAACCTCTACATATGCTTCTAGAGGTTTTACACTCTCTTTTGTATCTCCTCATGATTCACCCATTGTGTCTCCTCCACAAATTCCACAACTTTAGTTGGATCTCCCATTTCATCCTCTTTAGCTCCTCTCAAGAAAGCAAAAGAGTTAGGGTCTACAAAGTCAAGGGGTTCCACAACTCCAGGGGGGCTGGACTACCACAACTCCATAAGAGGGATCTTCCATTTATTCCTCCTCAGCCACCACAACTGGTTGGTGTGAGGTGCTTGCTTCCTTCTGATTATCCACCATGAGATTCATGCCTTTACCCTGCTCTACATCTTTACTCTCCTTCATCTGCAAAACTTTCTTATTGGAAGCTTTCTTCTTCTTCAGGCAGAAGCTTGAGATATGACCTCTACCTTTAAAAATATCACAAAGGAGCGAAATATTTTCATACTCTAGCCTCTAAGTGTAGGTACCCACTGGGAATGTTAGGTCTATTGTTTCTAGAAGCTTGCTATCCAGAACAACCTTAACACAAATTTAGGCAAACACCATATGGGACTTTAGCCTGGTTACCCTATCAATGGTAACAAAATTTCCAATACCATTTGTAATAGCCATTAAAAATTCATCATGCGTCAATATTGAAAGGGAAGGTATGGTAATATTACCCAAACAACACCTATATTGATACTTTGGGTGTGAGGATTAAAATCCACATCCTATTTTATGAGCAACATGCTACGCTTTCCCATTGACCATGGTTCTCCACCTAGAATTTTTTGCATGTCACTTACCTTAGTAAGTTTGATCATGAATAACCCATTTGGGAGTGCCACAATCTCCATGCAGCCCACTGGTTTCTATATAGCAAAGGCCCACCTTCGAATAGTGTCTATATCTGGCCTTACCCCAAAAAATTTGCCCACCACATTGTGTTTCCCTTCTGCCTTCATGTTCATTATTATCTCTGAGGGAATGTTGAGAATACCATCTTTAAATATCAAGTTTAAGTGGCTTACCAACGGAGGAATAGTAGTAGCAGGTTTAGAACCATGTACCACTTGGGTCCAAGAGCGTTTCTATCCCACTTTTTGGGTTCGATTCTCCTGACCGTTGTCTACCTCTGATTCATCCTGCCCCTTCTCTAGGACTACTTTTTCGAGAGGTTCATGGATTTTTCTTCTCAGAAAGCCATTTTCAAAATCTTCATCCAAGGCCCCATCCATTGAAATACCTTCAAAGGCCCCAGTCTGGCCTTGCCCTACTCTGATTCCTATGCCAATTGCTCCCCATTCATCTTCGATCACTCCAAACCTTGGTTTGTCCGATCCTTTTCCTTCTTGTTCTATTTTTTAACTTAAACACCCATTTATGGGTTGAAAATTATTGAAAATCATATTTTTTGGGTTTTCCTTTTTTACCCTTTTTAGGTTTTGACCCCTCACTAGTTATTCGCCCTGCCTGCTACTCCCGTCAACTAGGTCCGAGCAAATTTTTTTGTCGTTGCTATTGCTTGCTGCCCCCACTGCTTCCAACTTTATTTGTTATTTTTTCTATCCACTGTGCACAAGGGTTTCTGTTGTGCAACCCACTATAGACCTACATCCTGTGTATGCTTTCTAACTCTAGCCATTGCAGTTCACCACTTTAGATTTTTTAGTAAATTTAAATTAATGATATTAATTTTTCTTTCTTGATAAAATTATATTTAATATTAAAAAATATTAAAATATTACCTATAAAATATTAACATGCTAAAAATTATTTATACAAAAAATTATAATTGCTATTAGTTATTACAATGGGTTTCACCTAATTTATATTATATCATGATGGCGTTGTCGTACTATTTTATCATATTATATAATTATATATTACAAAATTATTTTGGTAGTTATATGTATCATCGGACCAGATTTGACCCTTGGAATTCCCATTTAACTAATTAAACTCTTACCATATGATAAAGTTAGAAAAAATTATTAATTTAGATTATAATATGATGTATGATATAATCAAATAACATTGGCTCAAAAGATTAGACTCTTTGAATTTCAAGGAGAAGACCTTAGTTTTAATATTGAAAAACAATACATGCATATTAGTCAAGTTGTAATATCACTATGTGAAGTAGGGGAAAAATGGTGCACCTAAGAGTGATAAAAAATATGCATCTATCGCTAATGAGTGATGAGCATCAAAACGAAAGCATGCAAGTAAAAGTGGAAAAGACACCAAATTGCAAGAAATGAAATAAAAGGAAGTTTATTTCTATTAATATGATGGTTAAAAACCATGGTTACATAAATGTCTCCTTTTAGGTCTCTAGATTGATACAATTGTTTACAAAATTATGGGGTGCCCAAAGGATCAAGTCCTTTCAAAGAAGCTCGTGTGCACTTCCAATGTCTTTCCTCGTACCCACAATTGAGGTGGGTGAACCTATGATATCGCTGATTTGTTATATGATATTGTTATCCTTCCTTGTACACTATAGAAACCTGCACCTACACACAAGAAAATCAGAATCATTAAATAGCAAGTGTGTATGGTGAAAACATGCAAATCCCCATAGACACTAAAAGACTAGAAAAAATGAAAATGAAATACGCCTATCTAAATAAACTCTAAATGACTTGAAATTGTAGAGGTGTGTAAAAGAGATGGTTTTGGGAAGATATTACTAAAAAAAAAACCAAAATTACATCCGATGGCGTGGCGTAATTGCAGTAGACCTTTGAAGTCTACAAAACCCAAAGCAAGCAATTTCCATCCCTAAACATATCCAAAACACATGAAACTTGGAAAGAATACATAAAATGATATTTCAAGACAACCCATGTGGTCATATTTGCAAAATCAAGCACATATCCCTATGCATCTCCAGATGAGCTCCGTAGACCTGCATAAGACCCTACAAAACACTAAAAATATGATATCTCACTCAATATAGCTCCAAAATACATGAAATTTGGAAAGTAGAATTATATGATAATATAGAATCTAAATAAAAATAATAGTAAATAAATAATTTACAGATCAACCACCATATCGGTATGGGATGGTTGGGACTGTCACAAACTGAGGACCATCCTAGGGTGGGACAACCACCAGTTCTGCACTTATTTTATCACCAATTCCTCTATGAATTGGTTAGGAAACTCCTAAATAGTGTTGTAATAAAATTTGGTGGTGAAATTCACTCATATGATTCAATTTTGTGATCAAATTATGCCTCCTAGATCACTCGCAAACCTCCTTCACTAGGTAGAGATTTCGAGGGAAAAAGGTACAAAATGGTGAGGGGAAATCTTGGCAGCACTCCATTGCTATGTATCAAAAATACTCTCTATATTGTGTGGAAAACTAATCCACTTTATAGCTAAAGGAAGCCTTTGTGCAAGAAAGCATGCGAGGGCATGCAGGGCAAGAGGCGCCATTTGGCCAATAGGGTGGCATGCATTGGAGGGGGAAAGAGCATCTCCCTATTTGGCCTCTTACATGCAATATGTCATAAGGATGTTGCATCCTTTGACTCACATGCTTGAATAGGCATGGCAAATGATAATTTTTGGGCACCATTTATCCAAATTTGACTTTTTGGGAGTCAAATCTTGTGGTCGTCCCACCCCAGGACGACGAGGTAGCCACCGTCCTGGGGTGGGATGACCATAAACTATGGCCATCCTAGGGTGGGACAGTCATGCCTATATGGCCCAAAATCTCCCAAAAGTGGGGTAGAGCCTTCCAAGAGTGGTTAGGACCACTAGTAAACCTTTGAGGGTTGCCCAAGGGGGCCATATGGTGTCAATTAACTAGTGTTTTTGATTACCTAATTGGATTGACCAGATTTTAGTGTCTACACTATGTGGTGATGATGCAGTATAAGTGGGACCTATTTCATTTCCATATAAGAAATTTAAAGAAAAAAATGATGTATGATATAGTTCAATATATTGTTAAGAGTAATTCAAAAGCCATCATATGTGCATGACTCAAGTTTAATTGAATATAGTCATAATACAATGCATACAAACCATTCCAATTCCATATAATTAAAATTAAAAATAATGATATTGTGTTAGTTTTTTAATTGGTTATATAGGATTGAGATAGACCTCACTCTAGTGGTATTAAAATAGCTTGACTATGTCATTTCATAAAGGCTAATATTCTCCCATGAGTTTTGAACTTTGGTTTAAGATGTGAAACTCTTCACGCTCAACCAATTGCTCTAAATATCATAGGCAATAATATAGTGGTAGTTATAGCCCCCAAGGGCTAGGTGGATTGGTAATTGTCTGTGTGGCCAAGCACTTACCAAGAAGAGACCTAGGTTTAGACCTTGGTGGTATACCTATTGCAAAGGTAGTAGTCTAATATAAATCATTTAAGTGTGCACCAGACCAATGATGATAGTACGAATCGTGAGTGATCGATGGTCCCCATTACATAGGGTCATTAACAACGAGGTGGTATAGGCTTGTTGGGAGCAACCCCTATGGTTTGAACCCTGCACTTGGAAGTTACTAAAAATAGTGTGGATGTAATCAACTCCTTTATGTATCAAAAACAAAATAGTGGTAGTTATATACAAAGTTAATCTATATTTATTTTTTTACTTTATTTTTTATTTAAAAATAATTTTTTTAAAGGAGTTATATTGATACTAAAGATTTCAAAGTACAAATAGTTTATCCAACAAGTGACTTGGAGGTCACAATATTGATGTCTACGAGGGACAATCAATAAAGCAAACTAAAAAACTTCCAAAAGCACTCTAGAGCACAAAGGGCACCAAAAATCCATATAAAAAGCATCGAAAATCCAAATATAAAAGGAATTGAAAATATAAAGGGTGCTAGAATCACCGAGAAGACCAAAAAGCCAAAATATCCAAATTGCCCAATGTTCCAAGGTTGTCCAAAGGCGCTAGAATATCCAAATGTGCCATAATATTCAAAGGCTTTAGAATTACCATCAATTTTGTTGCTTTTTCTATCTCATCTGTTATCAGATCTTCATTGAACTATTTCCTTTGTAATTCTTAGATTAGAATGCTCTCTTATTATAACACTCTTGGCAAGTGTATTTGCTATCTTCTTAAATTTTTAATGAATACGGGAATATTGTACATGTGTGAATTTTTGAATTAGTTCTTTCATTCTGCCCAATATGATATGAAACTATATTGAACTAACCTTTTCCTCAGAGAGAACATTTACAATAAGGGTAAAATTCGTATATATGTGCAGGTGTCTTATCTACTATTCTATTGCCAACTTTAGTCCAATATCGCATGCTAGTGCCTCTACCACATTATTGGAAGTAATTCCTAGGTTGATACAATACTTGAGTGTAAGTGTCCCATATTTCATTATCACTCCCCCTAAAACTACAATGGTGTTATTACTAATACATTAATATTGGTTGAGATGAAATATTGAAGTTCTAACTTGTTGATTAGATTTAATTCCTGCACATTAAAGCTTTGCTAATTTTGCTTATGTTTGAAGGTGGTTTTCAAATTGGTCGCAAGTTCTATGATTATTATTTCAGTGAGAATATTGTTTTTTCTCCTTTACCTTCAAATATCAACTTGTTCTTTTTCTTCCAAATATTTCAAACAAAAAATAAGGTGATAAATTTCTAAAGAGTTTTGATTAATAGCTTCCTCTTTAGTACCCATTCATATATTGATTACCAATTGACAACATAGTCTTCCATGTTCAAAGTTCCTAACAAGGGAGATCCAAAACAATGGGCTATCTTTAACCATATGGGAGTGGATGAGTTACACTCAAAGAATAAGTGGGACATAGTGTCATTGTGCTTCATACATATAGAACACACATGGGGACCAATAATATTCATTTTTTACAAGTCACCTATGAGAATCCTGTTCTATAAAACTAACCAAGAAAAGACTTGAATATTGGATGGCAAATTTAGATTATGTTAGCTTTTGATGCCGCATACATTGTGAGATACCAATCACAAGATACAAAAATAAATAAAATAGATCTGTGAGATGACTGAAATATGCTATAAATAAAAATGAAAAAAATATTACAACAGTAGCTATGGAGGAAATGAGCACTCCATAATATATGCTATTGCTCCATGAGGGAGCTCTAAGCTTATAGCTCACACACACTACCCTACTACCTATGTACCACACACTAAATGTGATGCTTCTCTATGATTTATTTATTATGTTCTACATCTATGACCATTATATAGTAAGATAAGTTCCTTGGCCAAAACTCTATCTAGTTGTACAAGTGGACAACTTGCACATTACAACTTGCACATTGATACTTGTGCATTTATCACATTGCATGAAGTAACTAGATAATTTCCCCCTAAAGTAACCTAATGTCCTAAGTATGTACCAAGGAAGGTACATTTACATGATCCAAATAATATAATATACTCTATTTCTAACACCCCCTGTATTACAATATTTGGGTATTGAAGACTTTAGTGTTCAATGTGGATCTTCTTCCATATGATGGCTTTGAATTGGATATTCATATTCAAAATGGAATTTTGATTCTTCTCTGATTTTTGTAACCTATTATAGAAATATGTTAGTGTCTTCAAAAGCTATCATTCTTGCTGAAAGAGATTTGATGTCATAATCATGAGTAGGTTCTTCTAGTTCTTCAATTTCTTCTATCCTCTGAGCTAGATGTCCTTTTTGTTTTTTATGATACTCCAATTGGGGATAATTGGATGGACGCTGAAATTACTGTTGACAAGGATTTTGATATTATCATAGTTGAAATTGGCTCCCATTGTTCATATGATTTTCTTGATTCTGATTCTTGGGGTTGAACTTGTAGTAGCTGGTACTATGGCCTTTTCTCTTGCATATCTAACAATACCTGTTGTACCATGGTATTCATCATTTTGATGAAGAGGTAATTTTCCCCTATGGATTATATTTAGATGTCAATGCAGTGTTAGATATCTCATATTTGACTATATTTTCCACTTCATATTCCTATAGAATATTGACTAAGTCATCAAAATAAGTATCTTTACTTAAAACTTGTAAAGATGTTACCAAATGTTTATAGTTATTTGGAAGCGCTCTCATGGTTGCTTGAGTAAGAAGTTTATCCTTAACTATTTCTCCTAAGGTAAATAATTTCCCTTTAATATCTACTACCTTTCTTAGGAATAGTTCTATGCTTTCTCCATTGTTCATTTTTAATGAATGAAGTTGGATTTGAATATGGAAATTAGTTGCCTTATTCTTTCCTTCAAAAATTTTCTCTAGACTTGATCATGCATCTGAGGATGATTTTGCTGAACTGATATAGGGTTGTACGATAGCAAAGGTTATTATCATTAGAGCCTTTGAAAAATTTGTATAAACTTTAGGATCTCAATATCATATGTAGTAGGTATTTGTGTTTTCCCTTTGACAATATCCCAAAGTTTTTCATATACCGACATAGCTTTCACTTTATTCTTCCAAGAGAAATAATTAGGACCCTTAAGTAGCTGAGATTTTCTAAGAAGAATTTATTTAAAGCCATTTGAATTATCTAATATCAATTCTTAGGATTCATATAATACCTTATGACTCCCTAGTATGTTTTGGACAATATATGAAGTGCTTTTGTAAGATATAGTTCAATCTTGGTTGATTTTGTAAAGTAATGTAAAATGCTAAAAATAAACTTCTATTGTCCTTATTGCTCATATCGAACTAAGCAATTTTTCTCGATTTCAAGAGGTTTTAATGTTGTTTTATATCTATTTGAGAGGAATTTGAGACAGTTAAATAATTATAGTTTCCAACCTTTATATGATTTTGATAAACCTCTTATAATGGCCCTTTGAGATTTGAATTCAATTTTTCTAATTTCCGATAAATCAATATGTAGTAGTAGACCTTATGACTCCCAACTTTGGAAAATTAGAAAAGATAATAATATTTGCATAGTATTTAAATGATTCAACCTAAGTAGAAGGTCTTATATCTCCTAGGTTAACTTACATATAATATCTCGACTTTTAGGTAAGTTATCTCCTATATCTTTTGCTTTCTCAACCTTAAAATTAATCCTTAAAAATATAATCTTATATTTCTTATGTCTGAAAGCAATATTAATGAGATATTTTTCTTACCTTAGCCCTCTTGACTTCACACTTAAATGCCATTGATTTTTACTGAAATATGATAGCCCTCTATGTACCCTTTCTGCAGTGCTTGATTTGATGAGGTTGAGTAAACAAGTGTGGTATGGCTAATGGGATTTCTATTCCATCCTTGGAGAGTAGATGCTGGTCCTTTTAGTGGAGTCTTAAATGCTCCAATGCTCTCCTTCTTCCACATTGTGGATTGAATGGACTGCACTTGCTCTTCACACAATCTATAAATATCGGACGTGAGTGCTATCCCTTCGCTCTCTACACTGCATATATGGGTATTCTTTGGTGGACAAGTGGAACTCTTGTAGCTTGGTAACATTACCTCCTCTTCTTGTAATGTTGCTACACCAAATATTACTCCTATGTAACATATCCTTCTTGTTTGAGCCCTCTCAACATTCTTTTCTTGAGCGATAGAGAAATGATAGCCATGAGGGAATAATGTTCCAAGTGGCACTTAGTTATTTTGTATGGATTTTCCTATATAAATTCTCCAAGAAGGACATTATAACTCCTTTGAATGTCTTTATCCTTAGCTTGCATCGATTTCTTGAATATCAAGCAACATATTTTCTTCTATAGGTAATCCGTGAGCCACCTTGGAGCTTTGGACGAGGATGAGATAGCTCTCTTGCTACCATTTTTTGATGCTACTCCTAACGTAGCATCCGATTTCCTTCTGTGTGCTTATACCTTCAATGTGCTCCCTATTCACGATGATAGAGGTGAAGCTTGATGCTTATGAATGCTGAAATGTGCTCTATCTTTTATTTTACGTAGATAGCTTCTTCTTCCTTGCTATAATTTATGTAAATATTCATGATAGATTTTATTTGGCTATTTTTTCTTATGTAATTCACCTTTGAAGGCTTGCTGTCAGTTACGTAAAATTTCCTTTTTCTGTAGGTTTGATCTTGGAGAGAATGCCCTTTCGGTGTTGGAGAATTCTCAATCCTTTGGTCCTTCCTTTGGTTACATTTTTCCCTGTACCTGTTGTGCCTATTATGACACCTTTAAATCTGCTCCTTTCCCTGCATTTGATGTATTATAGAAGTGCAACACCATGTAACTTTTACATGTGTATAGAAATTTTTTATTGCACCTTTTACTTGCACTCTTTTACAGGTCTAAAATTCTTATTCTTGTAGCAGATTGATGAGTGCAAAATGAGGGTTTTAAGGATGTCTCTTTGTCTAGACTCCTTACCCTTTTGCTTGGATGATTGATGGTGAATCTAAGCCTTGTAAATGCTATATAACAAAAGCTTTCTCTTAGTTGCACTAGCCCTAAGTGCTTTGGATTTGAGGCTCACCAAGTATCAATATTAGAAGCTTCTTTTTGGTTAGTTTTTTTTATTTTTTCTTTGCTTGTACTAACCAATTTTGGTGGCTTCTATTGGCCACTATGAGTTGCAGGTTTATGTGCTTTAAAAGTGTCTTTAGACACTTGATCCAAACTAGATTTTGTAGCCTTTATTTCAAAGCACAAAACTAATATATTTTGAGAGTAATAATAGTGTAAATAAATATAACAAATTTTTCTTTTAATTCACTAACAGATTACACCTTATCACTCCAATCTACTCTCAAGAAAATGTACTTAATAAATTCACTACAATTAATAAAGAATAATCTCAAATTAACCTTCAAGATTTGTTATGTAAATTTCTTACAAGTAAGATATTATGAGACAATCTTCATTTGCTTTCCAAAGTAGATAATAGTCTAGTTGATAGATATTTAAAAATTCTAAAATCTAATCAAATCCTAATGTGCAAATGAACCTTAAAAAGAACCTTTCTTTTTGCACACTTGAAGACTGTAATACAAATCTCCTTTTTACAAATTTAATCAGGATGAAGGTGCTTTAATAAATTTGATCTACTTGAACCGATAGTTTCTTACCTTTTTTATAGGGAATTAGGTGTGTAATGTAATAAATGATAGTTGTTACAACGGATTAAGGTGTCGTAATCATTGAATGCAAACCTTATCCATTGTAACAACTATCATTTATTACATTACACACCTAATTCCCTATCATTTGTTCTAAATACTTTTGTAGATCCTTTTTTGCTTTTGTAGAGGATGCAGATATTGGTGCCTAATAACAATAAGTTTTTTTCTTGAATAGGATCTTTCAACTCTTTGTAGACTATTTTGAATAGTTCCTTCTTCACCAATTTGATGGTCTCAAACTTTCTTTCATGAGCCTAGAATTTTGTGACTTTGATCTCCTCCTGTAATCTCCTCCTTCTGCTGTAGATTTGGAGAAGTTGGTATCTTTGAAGTAGTGACCTCTTTCTATAGGAGGCAATATTCAAATCTCCTAGAATTGATAAGCATATTTTACCTTCAAGTCTTCTTGTCGAACTCTGACTTCAAGTAGGATGTTCTCCTCAAGATTTTGAATGTCTTGAGGTCTTCACTATATTATTCTTCTTCTCAGATTTGGCACTCCTTGAAAACTTCTCCTCCTCTTGGGATTGTTGTTGGATGGCAACAATTATACCAAGTCATTCACAATTAGGGGATTCTCCTTGGTAGTGAATTTTTCCAGTGAGTTCTCCTTTGGGGATTTTTTCAGCAAGGCTCTCCTAGCCTTTTACTAGATGCCCATTGAGACCTAGTCAAGGTCATTGATATTGCATCTTCTTTTGGTCTTCCTAGAGACATTATATTCAACATTCTACTTCTGGAAGTGTTGGCATTGAGATATTCTCCTAGATATCTAATTCTACTACTTTTGGATATGAGCAGGACTCTCCTAGTCCTTCTTCTTCTTCCTATCCTAGAATTTCTTCAATGAGATCTCCTCCTAATATATTTTTCTTCAGGTATTGGATTGATTCTAAAGAGGATTTTCTTCCTAAATTTCTTGTAGGAAGCTTTCTCGACTTAATAAATCACCTTTACCTACAACAAAAATATAAGTACCAAAGTCTTCTTCTAAATTAGATCATTTCCTCTAGAATTTTCTTTAGGATAAAAGGTATCTAAGGCCTGTTTCAGTATCAAGGATTCTATGGCCTATTCTTCAATATCAAGGCTTCTATGGCCTATTCTTCAATATCAAGGCATCTATGACCCTTTCTTCAATATCAAGGCTTCTATGACTTATTCTTCAATTCAATATCAAGGCTTCCATGGCCTTTTCTTATAGATCAAGGATTCTATGGCCTTTTATTCTAGATAAAGGTTTCTATGGACTTTTCTTATGTATCAAGGTTACTATGGCCTTTTATTCTTGTGAATTTATTCAATCTATAAATGGAGATCTCCTATCTCTAGACTTCACCATAATTATTTTCTAGAAGATTCTTCTGAAGTATTCTCCTTTTTGCAACAACTAATCTTTGCACTATGAAGGCACTCTAACCTTCAGGTAATAAAGTTGAGGTCTTCTAGATTTATATTGTAGGAGGTATCTCAATCATTTGAGTATAAATTCCCTACAATAAAAGAAACTTTTAGGTAAGTGTTTCCAGATCTCTTAGCTTCACTAGTTGATTCATTAACCTAGTGGATCAAATGCCGAGTCCTAGCATTCACGAGTTTTCATTAAATTCTATAAAAATACTCTAGCCCTATGCAATCTTAGTATTTATGAAACTAATATTTTAGTCCTTACTTGTAACTCTTCCTAATTCTACCACCTAGAATCTTCTGATAAATTTTGACAGTGACTAGTCCAATGGCATGTCAAGTTCTCAAAACAATCAGGATAAAAAAATAATGGTGGTTTCTCTATAGACCTATTGTGGCTTGATCTACCATAGCTCTGATACCATTGTTAGATTTTGATGCCACATACATTAGGAGATACCAATCACAATATGTAGAAATGAATAAAATAGATCTACGAGATGACTAAAATATGCTATAAATAGAAATGGCAAAAGTATTACAATAGTAGTTATAAAGGAAATGAGCACTCCATAATATATGCTACTTCTCCATGAGAGAGCTCCGAGTTTATAGCTCTCACACACTACCCTACTACCTATCTACCACACACTGACTGTAATTTTTCTTTATTGATGTAGGAGCATCCAGTGGCAGCACAACAATCTTGCATCACCGAAAAAAAGAAAAATAAAAGAAACAAGAAAAAAGTTCTAAGTATAAAAAAAATGCTCTAATGTTGAAAGGTGTCGCGATATCGTGACATAAAAGTTGTCTCAATATCGCAACAAACTTAGAACAACGATGGGTGCAAACTCAAGTGTCACGATATCGCGACATAAAAGTTGTCGCGATATCGTGACATAATCAGCACAACGACAGGCACAAAATCAAGTGTCGTGATATCGCGACATAAAAGTTGTCGTGATATCGTGACACAATCAACACAATGATGGGTGCAAACTCAAGTGTTGCAATATCGTGACACAAAGGTTGTCTCGATATCGTGACACCTCCGATCAAAGGCAGAAGCAAAAACTCAAGTGTTGCGATATCACAACATAAAGGCTGTAGCAATATCGTGACACCTCAGAATAGAGCAAGAGCTAAAATACAAATGTCACGATATCGCGACAAACTTTGGAACGAAAGAGAGAGCAAACGAAAGTGTCGCGATATCGTGACACCTCGACAAAGAAGGTCGAAGGACAAAAAAGTGTCGTGATATCGTGACACATTGGCGAAAAAGAACAAAAGACAAAAAAGTGTCGCGATATCGCGACATGTCACGTTTTTATGACCTGACTAGGAAAGAGAAGGTGGATTTTCGCAAACCGTTGTAGAACGAAAATTGATAGTTCCAGAAGTCATTAAGGCAGTTCTAGGGAACTGTTGCAGCAGTTACAGGGACGGTTATGAACGACGATTGCAGCAAGAACCTGTGATGATAAAAAGAGATTTTTCAAAGGATTGTAGAGGCTGGAGAGATGAAGGCTGCAACTTATTTTGGCATTTTTTATACTGTGTAATCTTCCATAGTTCTGAATTATAAAGCTTTCCATGCTTCGAAATAAAATTGAGTCTTTTTTTTCTTATTAAAATTGGCTCCCCATCAAGTGGTATCAGAGTAGTAAGATTCTAAGTGTGTAAGCAGAGCACCGAACGTGAGGCAGCTTGCACCAAGATATGGGGTTAAGGGTTCTGAGAAGTAGAGAAGAAGAATGCCGCCATGAAGAAATCGTGGTGCTGGAAGGAACGTGGTTCCTGAAGGAGACTTTCGAGCATTGCAGAGGCAAGTGTAGGCCCTGCAGGAAGAATTGTGTAGAGGAGTAGAGCCAAGAGGAGAAGACCAAAGCGATGATGAAGCTTGCAGAGTTGATGATCCGTCTAAAGAAGAAGAAGAAGCGATGAGTTCTACAGAAGCTCGAATGATTAAAGCCATTTATCAAATTGGGAAAAGGCCGAAGATTGATGTATCCACATATTATAGAAATTTAAATCTAGAAGAGTTGATTGACTAGATTAACGACATGGAGGAATATTTCAAATATGAGGAGGTTGAAGATCCAAATCAAATAAAATGTGCCAGAACAAAGTTGAAAGGCCATGCTGGCATATGGTGGAAAGGAGTGCAGCTGGAAAGAAATCATAGAGAAAAAGAAAAGATCACCAGGTGGGATCGAATGATTGAAAAACTAAGACGACAGTTTATTTCGATAGATTACGAATTAGATCTGCTGAGAAAAATGTAGAGTTTGCGACAGTCCAGCAAGTCTGTTAAAGAATATACAGAGGAATTTTTTAAAATTTCCATCAAAACCGACCATACAAAAGTAAATAAAGAGAGGGTAGCCCGTTACATTAATGGGTTAAGAATCAGCGTGCAAGAAGAATTGAGTTTGGTTTGAATGAGCACCATTGAAGATGCTTACCAGTTTGCTCTAAAAGTGGAAGAGAAACTGAACCATAGATTTGATAGTAAATAGAGAGGAAGAGGTCGTGGTGGAAGAACTGGTGGAAGAACCAGTGGAGGTAAATATGATGACCAAAAGCAGACTAGTGAAACAAGCAATCACCAGGAATAGAAGGAGGAGAATGCTTACCGACCCCATAATCAGAACAATGATTATCAAAGGGGACGAGGTAGAGGTGGACGTGGATATGGAAGAGGCAGATTTCGTGGAACCTGTTTCAATTACAGGGAAGAGGGGCATCGATCATATGAGTGTCCCAAACACCAAGAAACACCGAACAGAAGGCCTAAAGGTAATGCCAGAGCTGCGATTGTTGAGGATGGTGTTGAATATGAATACTCTGAAGAAGCAGAGCGAGGAGAAGTGATGATCACAAAGAGAACCTTGTTGAACGAAGAGAAGGAACCAGACCAACGAAAAAGCCTGTTCCACACGAGGTGCAAATGTTCAGGTTCATGAAGAGTTGAACCGCCAGGTTCATGAATTGTTGAGGAAGGGTTTGATTCGAGTAAGTTTGAGCCCTTATGCAGTCTCAACAGTACTTGCACCAAAGAAGAATGGCGAATGGTGAATGTGCACTTATTCCCGAGCCATTAATAAAATTACCATTAAATATCGCTTTCCATTACCCATAATGGATGATATAATGGATTGTTTGAGTGGAGGTAAATACTTCACTAAGATTGATTTAAAGAGCAGATATCACCAGATACGTGTTAGAGAGGGTGACGAATGGAAGACAACCTTTAAAACCAAAGAGGGTTTGTATGAGTGGTTAGTTATGCTATTTGGATTGACTAATGCACCCAGTACGTTTATTAAGCTGATGAATGAGGTATTGCGTGACTTCTTGGAAATGTTCGTGATAGTTTATCTGGATGATATTTTAATTTTTAGTAAAACATTGGAAGAGCATTTGATACATGTGTGGACAGTTTTTGAAAAACTGTGAGAGGAGCAGTTATTGATAGATATACAGAAGTGCAGTTTTGTACAAAAAGAGTTGATATACCCGAGATTTTTCATCTCAGAGGAGGGTCTAAAAATGGATCCTGAAAAAGTGAAGGCTATCATTGAATGGCCTGCCCCATAGAATGTAACAGAGGTAAGATTATTTCATGGTCTTGCAAGTTTCTATCAAAAATTTATTAGAGACTTTAGTAGTATTTGTGCACCCCTGACAGAAACTATGAGAGGGGATAAGAGAGAATTTAAGTGGACTGCCAAGGCAGGTACCAGTATGGACATATTGAAGAAGAAAGTGATAGAACAGCCCATTATGGCACTTCCAGATTTTAATAAAGTGTTTCAGGTTGACTGTGATGCCAGTGGCAGTGGCATTGGAGCTGTATTGAGCTAAGAAAGTAAACCTGTTGCATACTTTAGTGAAAAATTAAATGATGCTAGAAAGAAATACTCTATTTATTATCAAGAATTCTATGCTATCATTCAGGCTCTTAAGAAATGGAGACATTATTTGCTAACCAAAGAGTTTGTTTTATATACTGACCATAAAGCTTTGCAGTATATAAATAGTCAAGGTAAACTTAACCAGTGACATTTGAAGTGGGTTGAATTCCTGTAGAGTTATACCTTTGTACTGAAGCATAGAAGTGGTAAATCTAATAGCGTTGTAGATGCCTTGAGTAGAAGGCATAATTTGTTGATAGAAATGAGGGTGCAAGTTGTTGGGTTTGATGAACTCAAGAGTTTATACCCAACAGATCCAGATTTTGTAGAGGCATGGACGACATGTTTGTCTCCTACTACTGTGGATCACACTAAGTGGTTGGATTTTATGATCCAATATGGGATGCTATTTTGGAAGAACCAGTTGTGCATTCCACGAAGTTCCATGAGGGAAAATTTGATCAAAGAGAAACATAGCAAAGGACTAGTAGGGCATTTTGGTCGAGATAAGACCATTGCTCTCATTAGTGAGAATTACCATTGGTCGTAGTTGTAGTCGGATGTGACCAAATTTGTGCAAGGTTGCAGAGTGTGCCAGATGGTGAAAGGAGTCAGCCAGAATACAGGAATGTACCAGCCATTGCCTATACCAGAGAGACCGTGGGAGGACATCAATATGGATTTTGTTCTTGGTCTGCCAAGGACACAACGTGGAAATGATGCCATTTTTGTTGTTGTTGACAAGTTTTTGAAGATGGCCCATTTTATTCCATGTCAGAAGATAAGTGATGCTATTCATATTATAGGCTTGTTTTTCAGGGAGTTTGTGCGCCTTCATGGTCTACCCCAAAGCATTGTCTTGGATAGAGATACCAAATTTGTGGATTATTTTTGGAGAACCCTGTGGAAGAAGCTAAAAATAGAATTGAAATTCAGTTCTGCGTACCACCCACAGACTGACGGACAGACCGAAGTCGTCAACAGAAGTTTGGGTTATCTTCTACGATGTCTAGTAGGAGATAAATCCAAGGGATGGGATCTGATTTTACCATAGGCAGAGTTTGCTTACAATAATTCTATCAATCGTAGTACTGGTAAATCCCCATTCCAGATAGTGCATGGGAACAACTCGAGAAATGCTTCTGAGTTGAGGCCGCTAGATAAAGGAGACAAGCGCAGTGCTGAAGCTGAAGACTTTGTAGCACACATGAATAATTTACATGAAGAGGTACAATAACATATCAGTAAAATGAATGCTACGTACAAAGCCAGAGCAGATCAAAAGTGGCATTTCAAGGAATTCCAGATAGGAGATGAAGTCATGGTTCATTTGCGCAAGGAACGTTTTCCTACCAAAACCTACAATAAGCTAAAAATGAAGAGGTTTGGACCATACCAGATCATAGGTAAACGAGATTTAGGAAATGCCTATGAAGTAGATCTACCAAGTGAGCTGAATATTTCACCTATTTTCAATATTTTAGACTTGGTCGAATATCATGAAGGAAATTGCAGCGAACCACCCAGTCTGGATCTATGGAACATTCCAGTATCCACTCTAGACAAAGAAGAAATTGAAGACATACTCGACACTCGTGAAGGCAGAAGTACCCAAAACAGGCAATATTCGAAGTATTTGGTCAAGTGGAAGGGCTGACCTGTCGAAGATGCCACGTGGTTGTCCAAATCAGAGGTTGATCACCTAAGTTTTCATCTGACCATCCAGAAGTGAGGATCACTTCTAAAAATATACCCCGGGTGTCTGATGCAGGAGCATCCAGTGGCAGCACAACAATCTTGCATCACCGAAAAAAAGAAAAACAAAAGAAATAAGAAAAAAGTTCTAAGTATAAAAAAAATCCTCTAAGGTTGAAAGGTGTCACGATGTCGTGACATAAAAGTTGTCATGATATTGTGACAAACTTAGAACAACGACGGGCGCAAACTCAAGTGTCACGATATTGCGACATAAAAGTTGTCATGATATCACGACACAATCAGCACAACGGCAGGCGCAAACTCAAGTGTCGCGATATCGTGACATAAAAGTTGTGATATCGCGACACAATCAACACAATGGAAGACGCAAACTCAAGTGTCGCGATATCACGACACAAAGGTTGTTGCGATATCACGACATCTCCGATCAAAGGTGGAAGCAAAAACTCAAGTGTCGCGATATCGTGACATAAAGGCTGTCACGATATCATGACACCTCAAAACAGAGCAAGAGCTAAAATGCAGATGTCGTGATATCGAGACATAAAAGATGTCACGATATCGCGACAAACTTTGGAATGAAAGAGAGAGCAAATGAAAGTGTCACGATATCGCGACACCTCGAAAAAGAAGGTCGAAGGATGAAAAAGTGTCATGATATCATGACACATTGGTGAAAAAGAACAAAAGATAGAAGTGTGTCGCGATATCACGACATGTCGCGTTTTCGTGACCCGACTAGGAAAGAGAAGGCGGATTTTCATGAACCGTTGCAGAATGACAATTGACAGTTCCAGAAGTTGTTAAGGCAGTTCCAGGGAACCGTTATAGCGGTTACAGGGACAGTTATGAACGACGGTTGCAGCAAGAACCTATGATGATAAAAAGATATTTTTTGAAGGATTGCGGAGGCTGGAGAGATGAAGGCTGCAACTTATTTTGTCATTTTTTGTACTGTGTAATCTTCCATAGTTTCGAATTGTAAAGTTTTCCATGCTTCGAAATAAAATTGAGTCTTTTCTTTGTTATTAAAATTGGCTCCCCATAATTTATGATTGAATTATTATGTTCTACATCTATGGCCATTATATAGGAAGATAAGTTCCTTGGCCAACACTCTATCTAGTTGTATAAGTGGACACCTTACACATTACAACTTGCACATTGAAACTTGTGTATTTATTACATTGCATGAAGTAACTAGATGAATTACCCCTAAAGTAACCTAATGTCCTAAGTATGTACCAAGGAAGGCACATTTACATGACCCAAATAATGTAATATGCTCTATTTCTAACATATTTCAAAAATTTTCCAATATTTTATTGGAACTCCATCTAGTTGCATCTCTATACCCATTTGAACTGTATATTCACCTAATTTATTGATGTCTCCTCAAATAAGTTGATCCAAACTCTGTTGTCTCAATAGTTTAATGTTATTTTTCTTGAAATGATCCCATTCAACTGTTAGGGTTGATGGCAATGGGGGATCTCTCTACTTCACTATGCTATTGTGCCAATACAAAATTTCATTAAGCTTTGAGATATGCATATGTTGTAGCTCTTATTTGAGAGCTAAAATATAACTATTTAGATAAGATAGTTTACCATGTATTAGATCATTCCATAAATAAATTTGAGATCAATTTCTTGGAAGCTGGGAGATATTGTTTATAATCAATTGCTTGGCTTCCACAATATATTTTAATATTAGAGAGGCTCCAGACCTTGGGTTCAAATTTCTCATTAGGTAGGTTCCTATTTTTGAGTTTGCATATTTAGCTTTCAAAATCCTTTTCCATGGGAAGTTTAGATATAAATATAGACACCATAAAAGTTTTTTCCCTAGTGCCTTGCTCACAATTTCTACTCGTATTATTTCTAGTCCCCCTTAATCTAATTCTATAACAAATAAGTCCCAATTGATTAAATATAATTATTTTTATTTTGTTTACCTCCTTGCCAAAGGAAATTTCTGACTAGACTATCAAGTGCTTGTAGAACACTTTTTAGAGCATGGTAAACTAGAAGTTCATATATTAGATGCGTAGACAAGATTAATTTGATTAAAAATCTTCTTCCTGCTAAACTCAACCATTCATTACTATATGCTTGTATTTGATTTTGTAGGTTCTCAGTAGTTGACATCCAACTATTTATTGGTTTGAGGTGTAAGCCCATCAAAACCCCTAAATATTTAAAATACTCATCTAGTCCTTCCTTGAATGCAATTTTTTGGAAAAATACCTATTTTATATTTGGGTTGTATTAATTGTACAAAATTAAATTTTATTGAAATTAATTAAAGCACCTGAAGTTGTTTCAAAGCAATTTAGACAGCTCTTGAATTTTTTGATATTGTACTTGGTTGCTTCTCCCAACAATATAGTGTCATCAATGAATTGGGTATGTGTGATAGGTTTAACACCTTGGACAATTTTGATTCCTTGTAACTCCCCTACACTTCTCATGTTGCTAAGAGCTCTTCCTAGTGTTTTTTCTAGTAATATGTAGAGGCTTAGTTACCAAATTCATCAAATTTTTTAGATAAAATTTGAAATTCGTCGAATTTAAAACCCTAACGAATAAGTTTGGTGAATAAATCCTAAATTCAGCAAGGAATTTTTTTTATTAATACGATAAGGAATTAATAATATAATTATTAATAACAGATAGTGTTATTAATAACATAATTATTAATAAAATTATGTTATTAATAATTTTATTGGAGGGGCAGTGCTCGAAAATAGGGTGGTATGTTCTCTGGTTCGACTTCAGAGAAGGCATGGTAAAGTCTCGAAATTAGAGGGGCTTTGGGGAAAAGTGAAAAATAAAAAAAAATCATATCTGGGAACGAGGTTGAATTTAGAAGGAAGTTGGCTTTAGTTTAGGGTTGCGTGTGTTTCCTATAAATAATGAAGGTGGTCCAACATTATTTTAGGGTTGCGTGTTGCCTGTCAAGACATTGCAAAGGTAAAGTTTGGGCTGTTTTAGCGAAAACAAAGTGACCTTCGATATATTCCTAATTATATGTTTAAGTTGTTATAGTATATTTATTTATTTAAATAAATAAAGGAGTTAATATATGTAACTTTCTTTTTGAATATGTAGTGGTCTTTTTCTTTATAGTTTTAATAAAAATATTTTGCAGATTATACAAAATTTGTGGCTTTAGCTACTTTTTATAGAATCATTTTAATGGTTTAGTTATATGAGATTGAAATTATTTTATGTTTGATATTATATCATGATTATGATTATTATATTTATCAATTATATAGTATTATTAACATAACGATATTATGTAACCATATAGTGTTATTAACACAATAACATATAGTGTTATTAATAACATAATTATTAATAACATAAAATTTAATGTAGAAGCTTAGAAATATATGATCGATAAGGGAATTATTAATGTTTGTTTCAAGTCCTTGTTTGAGTTTCTTAGTTACTAATTTATTTACATAATATTTTGAAAGGATATAGTACATTTATAATATATCAAATTTTATGTCAAATTTTATTTCGAATTTTTAAACATGTCGAATTTCTTTCGAACTTTAAGAGTGTCAAACTCGAACATGAACTCGAACTTGGTAACTAAGTGTAGAGGTATGGGAATAGTGGAAAGCCTTAACGAATTCCCTTAGAAATTTTAAAGAAAGTAAAAGGTTCTTTGTTGATCAAAGGGGGGATCCAAGGAGCTTTGATACAAGATCCTATCCATTGCACTAGTTGTACCGAGAATCTAAACTTAGAACACTTTCCAGGAATTTTAGGTTAACTCTATCAAATGAATTTTCCATGTCTAATTTGATGATAATCTTCTTTGCTTTGATGTTGGATAAGGAGTGGAGTGTCTCATGCAACATAATTATAATATCATAGATTTGCTTTCTTGGGATAAAGCATCCTTTTTCTTTTGAAATCAACTTCCTAAGCAACTTTTTGACTCAATTAACAATAATCTTTGTCATAATTTTATGAGTTATATAGAGAGATTGGTTTGAATCTATTAAGAGTAGTAGAACTTTTCTCTTTGGGAATTAGATCAAGAAATGTTGAGTTAATGGCTCTAGAGAGCATACCTTTCGTTTTGACATATTTAATCATTTGTAATAAGTCATCTCCAATAAGGTATAAGAATTATTAATAGAAGTTATTAGTGAAACCATTTGGTCTTGGAGCTTTATATTTAGGAAGAGAGTGTACTACTAATTCCAATTCTTCCTTTTTCACTCACGCACATAAATCAAATTTATCTTCTTAACTAAGTGCTAATGGTATGTTCTAGAGCAAATGATCTTGAGCTTGAAGATCGCCAGGTTCATGGGTGAGCAGCCTTGAAAAGTGGTCTTGTGCCAATTCTTTTATATTTTTTTTCTTTGTGTAAATGGTGTTGTCCTTCTCTATTGCTCTAATTTTGTTCTTATGGTAGTTTTGAATTGTTTTGAGATGGAAATTTTTTGTTCTTGTCACCTTTTTGTAGCCATACCATTATGGATTTTAGTCTCCATTATATCTCTTCTTCATAATTTAGCTTGTATAACACTACCAACATCTCTTTTCTTTGATCAACTTACTAAGAGAGAGATGTGTCCTTTAGCTTTATTTTCAATTTCTCAAGTTACTGCAAAATCAACTATTTTATTTGAAATGACTTTTTTTTTTTTTTTTGAAGAAAGTGAAAAGCTTATATTAATACAAAGAGTATATACAAGAGGGATCGAAAACATCCCAACCAAGAACCAGGAAGCAAGAAGCCAGCACAAAGGGCAAGAGGGCAGCACTTCCCAACACAAAGCACAAGAAGAAAACCAGGCGCGAAATCGCGACATGTCGCGAAATCGCGACATGTCGCGATATCGCGACAGTCAAGGCAGCCAAAGCCACAACCGGGCAACCGGTCGCGAAATCGCGACAGCCAAAGCCAACAACTCCTGACCACCAACATTGTCGCGATATCGCGACGGGTTCTCCTCAGAGCAGTCATCCCTCAAAAAGGTCGCGATATCGCGACACATTTTCCGTTTGCCCCCTTTACGCCAAAAGTGTCACGAAATCGCGACAAGATTATCAATCTGCAACCAGTCCTCCCAAGTGTCGCGAAATCGCGACGAATTATCCTCATGATGCACAAGCTCCAAAATGGTCACGAAATCGCGACGTCTTTTCCAGAAGTCTTCAGTGCGCCAAATGTGTCGCGAAATCGCGACAGTTCTTCTATCTGGCTCCCAGGCATCAAAAACGTCGCGATATCGCGACGGATTTTCCCCTTGTCTCCGAAACACAAAAACCGTCGCGATATCGCGACTATTTTCCTCCTTGTTGCCCCTGCTCTCAAAGCGTCGCGAAATCGCGACGGGAACCTTCCAAAGGCCGTGGCAACAACAATTGTCGCGATATCGCGACGGTTTTTCCCCTTGTCTCCAAAAAACAAAAACCGTCGCGATATCGCGACTGTTTTTCTCCTTGATGCCCCTGCGCTCAACGCGTCGCGAAATCGCGACAGAAACCATCCAAAGGCCGTGGCGACAAAACTTGTCGCGATATCGCGACGGTTTTTCCCCTTGTCTCCGAAACACAAAAACCGTCGCGATATCGCGACTGTTTTCCTTCTTGATGCCCCTGCGCTCAAAGCGTCGCGAAATCGCGACGAAAACCTTCCAAAGGCCGTGGCGACAAAACTTGTCGCGATATCGCGACGGTTTTTCCCCTTGTCTCCGAAACACAAAAACCGTCGCGATATCGCGACTGTTTTCCTCCTTGTTGCCCCTGCGCTCAAACTTGTCGCGATATCGCGACAGTTTTTCCTTTTGTCTCCGAAACACAAAAACCGTCGCGATATCGTGACTGTTTTCCTCCTTATTGCCCCTGCGCTCAAAGCGTCGCGAAATCGCGACAGAAACCTTCCCAAGGCCGTGGCGACAAAACCTGTCGCGATATCGCGACAGTTTCCTGCCAAGGGCCGCGACAGCAAAGCAGGTCACGAAAACGCGACAAAAATCATCCTTAGTACAAAAATTTCTCATTGATTCAAGAATTTTGCAAGTCCCTGTCGAATCTCAGCATTTTCCACAGGCATGTCACTGTGTAGCTGAACTCCAACCTCCTTTTCCGCACCCATCTTTGCAAGGAAATCAGCCATCGAATTTAAGTCACGACTCACATGGATAGGGATCACATCTTCTAATTCCTTCCAAAGGTCCTTGATTTGAGAGACTAAAATCTGTATCTTCCAAGCTTTCAAAGCAAAGTTCCTCAAACAATCAAGAGCGCCAACCAGAATTTGAGAATCTGTCTCAAGGAGTATCTTTCTGTATCCCTGCTTGACAGCCCAGATGGAAGCAATTTTGATAGCATAGGCTTCGGCTTCATTATTGGTGGCTCTTCCCAGACCCTGTAGTTCCCAGTAAAGCACAGTTCCAGCATGATCACGGCACACAACACCAATTCCAGCATTTCCCGGATTGCCCTTTGCAGCTCCGTCTGTGTTAATTTTAACCCAGCCTGCTGGGGGGGGCTTCCAACTGGCTATGTTCTTTCTAACCTGTGCAATAGCTCTCTCTTCCTGAGGACCCAGCTCAGCCGAAATTTCCTCATCAGCATATATGGCAACCGTCTCTGTGACTTTGCTCCAGATAACCTGCCATATTCCATCAAGCGAGGAGAAGGTCTCTCTAAAGATTCGAGCGTTTCTTTCCAGCCACACTTGCCACCAGATGAAGGAAAGACCAAGATCCCACCCCAGACGGAGGGCTTTAGATTTAAATCTGCCTTTCTTCCATCTTTGCCAGATATTGTTTCGAGTCAGAGCACCATTACTCTGGAGTTTAAAAAAGGAAAACCACCGATTCCAAATCTGACCTGTGAAAGAGCACTCAAACATCAAATGATCAGCAGTCTCCTCATTCTTATGACATAAAATACACTGAGAAGGGCCAATGATTCCTCTGTTTTTGAGGAAATCGAAGGTGAGAATGCCATTGTGCATAAACGCCCAGGCAAAGAAGTTCACTTTCGGCCAGCACTTGGAATGCCAAATCTTCTTCCAATATTGAACCGAAAATGAATGCGGGGGAGGCTCTGGGAGGATCTGATCATATCCAGCCTTCACAGTATAAACCCCGAGGTTCCCATGGCCCCAAGCTAACTCATCCTCTTCATCTCTGCCCGTGAGAAACCGTGCTTTGTCAAGATGTTGGTCAAAATGGTTGCTAGCGCCGGAGGGATTGTGACCGACCACTCCTCCAACCGCTTAAACTTCTTGAATTTATACTCACCCAACTGGCTAGTGTTGAAATAATTCTCAATAGTGACCCATCCACTGGGATTCTATGGCTATTTTAATTGGAAGCAATTCGGGATATTCCGCAATGATGGGTGGAAACTGGTCCCAAGAGTCAGTCCAGAAACGTGCCTTCTCCCCTCTTCCCACTTTCCAGAACAATTGGTCTTTAATAACTTGAGAACCCAACTTGAGAGCTTGCCAGACTAGGGATCCATTACCATCCAAAGGGAAGCGGCTTATTTCGAGAGGGTGAACTTGGCCCGGATATTTCTTTGGTTAAGATTCTCTTGAATAAAGAAGATGGCTGGGAAATCCATCTCCAATACAATTTACCAGCTAAGGCTATGTTGTTGAGTTTAGAGCTTCTCAATCCCAGCCCTCCTTTTTCTTTGGGCTGCATAACTTTATCCCGACCAACCAAGGCCCATTTCCTCTCACCCTTTGCTCCTTCCCATAAGAATCTTACGGCCAATTTATCCAACTCTTTCCAAATAGAAGGTGGGGCAGCCGGGATAGAGAATTTATAAATTGGCATGGCTTGGATAAGCGACTGTAAGAAGGTTAATCGGCCGCCATAGCTTAACCATTTAAGAGACCAATGGTTCATTCTGTCTTTGAAGCCATCCAAAAGATCTTTCCAAATGTCAATTTTCAATTTCTTGAAGTGCAAAGGAACCCCCAAGTAGACTATAGGAAGAGAGGTTCTAGTGAAGCCCAAAATCTCCATAATTCTGTCCTGAAGCCTTTGATCAAGATTGAAAAAGACCACTTTGGATTTTCTGTCATTGATAACCTGATTGGAGGCCCTAAGGTAAACATTGAGAGAGTCTCTGATTCCCCTAGCTTCCCTGAGACTGGCCACTCCAACCAGGCCTGTATCATCCACAAATTGCAAATGAGTCAGAATTTCTGAACCAACCTTAATACACGTTAACAGGCCTTGAAGTCTTCTTATGAAGAAGAGTCTACCTAATCCTTCGACCAAAATAAGGAATAGATAGGGAGAGCGGGGGTCCCCTTGTCGGAGACCGCGAGAAGCTCCAAAAGGAGGCGAGGGAAGCCCCTTAATTAGAACGAGAATAAGAAGGCGTGGAAACACGGCTCATAACCCGGTCTATCCAGTCCTGGGAAAAACCAAAGGCGGCCAACATTTTTGACAGGAAGCCCCACTCCACTCTATCATAAGCCTTGGACATATCCAGTTTGATGAACATTCCTTTGTTGCCGGAGTTTTGCATTGAATGAATAGCCTCCTGGGCAAGAACCACTCCATCCAAAATCTGTCTACCCTCAACAAATCCCCCTTGTTCTGAGGAGATGAGGTTATGAAGGAGAGGTTTAAGACGTTCGGCTATTATCTTTGTGATAATTTTGTAAATCACATTACATAAGGCAATAGGCCTAAAATCAGAGATATGAACCCCTTCCTCCCCCTTAGGAATTAAAGTGATGAAGGTGTGATTTAGAGCCTTAAGCATTCTCTTATTGATTATGGACTCCTCTGCATGTGACCAAAACATCTTCCTCCAAGGTATCCCAAAAGGCCTGGAAAAACTCAATAGGGAAACCGTCTGGACCGGGAGATTTGCCTGTGCTCATTCCAAAGACCACAGACCTCAATTCATCTCTATCAATGGGTCTAAGGAGAGCCAGATTTTCTTCTTGAGTGACAATAGGGGGAATAACATCAAGAACTTCATTTTGAGCCCCCACATCTTGCTCCCTATTTTCTGCAAAAAGCTTAGAGAAATAATCCACGAGTGGGAGTGCATACCAGGAAGAGTATCAAAGGAGTATCCATTCTCATCATGTAGAGCTGCCATGTTATTCATCTGTCTTCTAGCACAGGCTGATCGATGGAAAAATTTTGTATTTCTATCTCCTTCCAATAACCAAGAATTTCTAGCCCGCTGTTTCCAGTAAATTTCCTCTTGGTTATCAATGTCCTCAACAACTTTGCGCAGGGTATCATCTTCAGTTTTAAGCTGTTCGGTAATTATTCCTTCCCTGAATTGTTTTTGTACCTCCTCCCAGCGGACCATCAAGGGGGCTCTTTGCAGCTGGAAATCCGACTTATTGGCGTGCCTCCACTGTTTCAGTTTACTTTTGACAAAATGAAGCTGTTTGTGGAATTTAAACATAGCTGTCCCAAAAGGTGGACGACCTTCATCCCACCATTGCGGAATTTTCTCATGAAGATCCTCCTTTTGTAGCCAAAAATTTTCAAATCTAAACGGTTTGTGGTACTGCCCTGTCTGAGTCCCACCCTCCAGCAGGATGGGGGAATGATCAGAAACAGGGCCATCCAAAATATGGAATTTAACATTCCACTTAACAAATGCCTCCTCTGAGACCAGAAAGCGATCTAACTTTACCCTCCTACAGTGTGGCTCCCTCCTCTTGTTAGTCCAAGTGAAAAAAATTCCAGGACCTTGGATATCCACTAAGTGAAAAGCCTGGACCTGGGCAATCAGAAGCCTGTCCCCCGGGTCCAAAACAGGGGTTCCACCTTCCTGATCCCGAGTAGATAATTTGGCATTAAAATCTCCAGCAATGATCCAGTCACAAACTTGTCTAGAGGACCTCATGTTGTGAACAGCTTTCCATTGGAGCCTCTGGCCATCAAGGCTTTGAGCCCCATAGAAATTTGTAATTAAAACATGCTCAGTTGTGACAATATTCCTGAAGTGAGAAGTGAGAACACCCCTCCAGGCAATATGTTCTAGAGCAGTCCATTCCAGGGGGTTCCAAAGAGTGACAATCCCCCTGAGGCACCTTGGGCAGCCACATCCATATACCCAGCGCCCCTCCAAATCCTACTAACAGTTTTACTCATAAGATCCAGCGACATTTTTGTCTCTTGGATAAGCAAAAAGTCTGTTTTATACTTCCCTAAGAGTCTTTGAACAGCAGATTGATGGGTTCTACTGTTTAAACCCCTAACGTTCCAAGATTGAATAATCATTGAAAACCTTGGGAGCAGTAAGAATCAATTGACCTCACCGATCCTCCATTGATCAGCTTATCTCCTTGTGCTGTGAGCAGTTCCTTATTGGATTTTCTTCCCGCTCCTTGAGAGTTATTGTTTTTAGATCTCTTCTCCACCTGAGTGATCCCTAAAGCTGGCCTTTCTCTATTTTTATCTGCATTTCCCATAGTAACATCTTTAATAGCCGATTGTGCTGGGGAGTGTATCACCAATGCCCCAGGGTTCTCCGGTTGCATACTCTCAGAGGGTGCAGTCACCTGATCGGCAACAGGAGTGGATGAAGGAGAATCTTGAGAGTGAGTGTTGTTAATCTCACCATTCCCATCCACTCCCTCCATGACTTGGTCTTCCAGATCCAGTAATGACTTAAAAATCTCATACCGGTTGTTTGGCTTGAGATGCATCTGCTCCTTACCATTTTTCTTTTTGTTTCTCCTTCGTTTCGGCTGTTCAAAGCCATCCTTCTGAGCATCAGGACCTGGAGAAGTGTTGGAAGGTTCATTGATAGGGGTGGGCTTACCCTCTCTAGGGCGGCTTGGCATTCCAGTCGAAGCCTCCGCCTTTGTGCTCGAGGTGTTAGGACAGAACCTTGCCAAATGTCCATGCTTATGGCAAACTCTGCACCTGAAAGGTAGGGCCTCATAGTCTAACTGCTGGATCCAGGGAACTCCTGCCAACTCAAGCTCCACCTCGGCTGATAAAGGCTGGCTAATGTCCATTTCTACACAGATTCTGGCAAAAACAGCTGTATTTCCCTCTATGGTGTCTCTAGAGACTCCAATATATCTGCCTAGGGAATTACCTATTATTTCTAGAACCTGCTCACCCCAAAACTCCATCGGGAGAGCGTACAGTCGGATCCAGACAGGAACAGCCGTGGGTTCAATGCGAGGATCAAAGCCCACTCTCCAGGGTTGAACAAATAACCCTGCTTGGTCCGTGGTTTCTCTTTTTTGATTCAAATGCTCTGTTTCTATCTGCTAAAGAAGAGAAACTAATAATAAAATACCCATTGCTTATTGGCCATAAAGAGTACTCACCTTGTGGCTCCCAGTTCTGTCGAACCCAGGTATGCAAAAAATTCAGAGAAGGTCGGATGCCCATGAATTTGCAGATCAAGTCATGGTTAGCTCGGTAGACAATTGTTTCCTCGACCAGCTTGGGTTCGATAACAATCTTAGGTCTGGAAGCGGATTGCGGGAGGCATCCATTAACGCGGTGAGCATTTGGGCTATTGCCAGCATTCTTGAGTAGCGTTTGAAAAGTAGTCCTCTGAGCTTCACCAGTGGAAGACGAGGGGTTTTCTTTCAACATCTCAGCATATGAACTCTTTCTCCCCGCAAGAGGGACTGGAGGAGACCCCATCGGGCCCTCCCGGAGCAACGAACAAACCTTCAGAGTAATTTAAAACCAAAACGCCAAAGTCTCTGGTAAGATCTAACGGGCCAGAAACCCTCGAGCATCGCCCGACGCCAGTTCAGAGGTTTTCCCGCCAAATCGCCGAGCTTCTCTGTTGTTCTGAAATGAATTTTTGGATGACCACTTTCTAATTTATTTTTGATGATGCTTTCTGTTGCCAACTGTTCTCTATCATTAGTCTGAAGTCTTCCTACTTTATCCATCCTAGATTATATTTGAAAGGGATCTTACTTCATGACTGTTATGACCCCTTTCCAATAGAATTAGTTTATGATCAAATATTGCAATTTGTATTATATGATTAGTTAAAAGTGGATATATAGTCGAGATACTCTCACTAAGGATCTATCTAATATTTTTACAATGTGATTTTTTATTTGTCTAGGTGTACTTCCCTTTTTGAGGAATGATATGCTATAAATTTATTTGAGAAATTATGTATTTTACCAGGTCTTTGTTGGGGTCACGATTCCTGTTACCCCCTATCTTTTCCAATATGTTTATGTGATGTTCATATCTCCTATTAGTAATTTTTTGGATGTTCTTGGGTGATCTAGTGATGTAATTGATTCCATGCCTCTCTTTTGTGCTCTGAGTTGTTAGGCCCATAGAAGTTGATAATAGTTATATAAATACCATTAAGTAGTTCAAATTTTAAAGGAAACCAATTACTGTATTTATGTTTTGCTATGCATTTTAATTTTTGGAAATCTCATGTTGTTATAAGCTCGTTTAAAGTACCTGATAAACTTACTACATCGTGTTGTGACTATTTCTATATCTTATTCCATTGTAGTGCCGCTACAATATCTTCCATTTTTTATTATTGTAAATATACTACAAGTGGTTTATGTAGTTTTACAAAATCTGATAGGTAGTTTTTCTTTAGAGGACTACCCAATCCCCTACAGTTCCATGAGAACACTATAAATTTTTAGAGGCTATATTTTTTGGAAATTGTAAAGTAGTCTAAGTTTTGTTATGGATATCCTTATGAGTTTGTTCTTCTCTTAGAACTTGGTTGGATTTTCTACCTTTGATTGTTTAGCATGTTGCTAGGGTGCCTCTTAGTATGACTAATTCCATAGGTTGAGTTTCCTCAACCTTTTATTTAGTGTCTTCACATGAGTGCTCCAAATATTTGTTATAAGTCTCCTGTTGTGCTTCTTGTATATCATCTAAGTGTTCTTTAAAAATAACTTTTAATAGCTTGGAACTTGTATTTAATAAAATAATAGTTTTTATATAACTAAGATATTATTTTTAAAATTTAAAGGAAATGTGTGATGTTATTAATGTAAACAATTATTAATTTTACAATTGTAATATGAGAAAATAAACTTCATATATGTATGTATTCATCAATCGAGGATCATTTGTTTGGAATACTTTGAAAAAGGGATCACAGCTGGTTAAGCAGGGGTTATTCTGGATTTGTTATACTGGGTCTCAGGCTCTTTTTTGGCAGGATTCTTGGGATGGCTTTGCTCCTCTTCTTAGCGAGTTTCCACATCTTCAAGATCTTGCTCAATGCTTTTGGGATGCTGGATGGTTGAAGGTGGCAGATTTCAAAACTGTTAAGTCCTTTGGTTAGATGGTTAGTCTCCAGTGGAAGGATCCTCGAGAATGGCTTGCTGGTGGCACTATGGATGCGAGGGCAGAGCTGGCCCGTATTCTCGCTAGCCGTCCCTGCTCTTCTCTACCTAGGGATGATGTGCTAGCATGGGGAAGAGATAATAGAGGGATATTTTTGGTTGCTGCTGGTTATTGTGTTTTGGATCGACAGCGGTTTGGTGAGGAGGAGGTTCCATGGTGGAAGCAAGTTTGGAATAAGTTTATTTGGCCGAAGTGTAGTTTTTATGGGTGGCAGGCTACTCATAATCGTTGTCTCACTTGGGATAATTTTCAAAAGCGTGGGTTTGTTGGCCCCTCTTTATGCTATAACCGTGGGAAGGCTGAAGAATCTATTGGGCATTTACTTCTCCAATGTGACTTTGCTCGACAAGTCTGGCATTATTGGTGGGGAGTATGGAATCACCCTTGTTCGCATGCTTCATCAATAGTTGATTTTTGGAGGAGTATGGGGCGGCCTCCTGCAGCGGCTTTCTTTTTACAAGTTGGATGGAGTATTGGTCCTTCATGCATTTTTTGGCATATTTGGCTTGAACAAAACCGTCGGATTTTCCAAGGTAAGGAGTTAACTACTTCCCAAGTCTGGCAGAGGATTTTGCGAATGATCCAGGAAACTGTGTCTGCAAAATGTCAGATTATTTCTCTCGTGGACCATGCGGAACGTCAGATCATAGAAATATTAGGCTTGATGGTTAATGGTCCTGGTCCTAATGTCTCTTGCAGACGGATGGGTCAAAATAATCGGGTGCGGAGGGCTGGCAAATGGAATCCGCCTCCTCCAGGAGTGCTGAAAATTAATACAGATGGATCTTCCCGGGGTAATCCGGGTAATGCTAGTATTGGTGGTGTGGGGCGGGATAGTAGTGGTACTATCCAATTTTTTTTCTCTTGCTTTAAGGGACATCATTCTAATAACTTCATGGAAGCACTCACAATTTTATATGCTTTGGAGCAAGGGTATGCTTTGGGTTGGCGTCGGATTGTTTGTGAATCTGATTCTCAGATTGTTATAAATTTGTTAAATTCTGGAGATAGTCTTCATGGTTGTTGGCGGTTGAGTTGGGTTGCTCGGAAAATTCTTAATATCTCTTGCTCACTTGGACTTCATTTCTTTTGTGCATATTCCTTGGGAGTGGAATAGGGTAGCGGATTTGTTAGCTAAATGGGCTTCTAAGTTTCAAGATGGTTGGGATGTTCAAAATTGGTCTCAACTTTCTTCTGATTGCTCTCAATCTCTCTCTTATTTATTGAGAGCTGATATGTCTGAATAGCTTATGCTTTTTCTTTGTATCATGAATGTTTTTCTGAGTTAATAAATTTTTACCCTCTTTTACAAAAAAAAAAAATAGCATGCACAATATCATTGTAATAGGACTGACAATGACTAAATGCAAAGCCTATCTCCAAAGTCACACCAAGGTCCTATAGGGATTTACTCCTAACTATCAATATCCAATATTGGGCCAATTTAGATCCAAGGGTTTCTCTCTATGTCCCTTCTTGGGAGATTTTTTGCCCTAGCATGTGGAATGAGCTCCAATAAAAGCCCAACTTTTAGAATTGAGGCTTATTCACATGAAGTTACCCATAGGCACATACTCGAAGAAACTTGGATTACTCATAAGTCCTATAAATTATATAACATTATTGAAATAGTCCAACATATATTTTGGTTCTATAGACATCCTTAAGAAATCTAAAATTTCTTAACTACATGGTGTCCTAGTAAGCTTATTTTGACTAATCTCAATCTAAGTCTATCTTGTTTGGCCTACTTATTTTCAAATGCCCATAACTCTATATGGAACCTTTGCAAATAATTATTTATTTAGTATATATAGAGATCCTGTTGTAAGAAATAACTCTCTAATGGTATCCCCTTTAGACTGCATCATCAAACTTAACTAGTGTCTGAACTTCCTTTGTAGGTTGACAAGATGCATAACTATGATCATGATATGATAGCCAAAGTGGTCAATATTAAGGAACAATATACTCTTTTCCAATAAGCGTCTATGATCCAAGGCACCAAATTATGACCCTATAGTAGCAAGTCCAAGATATATCTGCTAAAACTAACAATATAGGAACTAGTTATACATCACTTGATTGAACTATTGGATAATATTAAGGATTCTATTGTAGTTATGGCTAACAATATGGGAAATAAGTGATCTATTATTAGGTTCTATCTACTTAGTTATTAGGATTAGTCATTTATGTTGTTTGGATTTGTATTTGTGATTATATATGACTTGAATAGTTAATATTATCTACAGTTAGTGTTACTATTGACTTTGTATAACTGTTATAACTGTTCTTGGTGGTGTGTTCCTACTTTTTTTGGATCTTCTTAACATGTTCATTCTTAGTGGTGTGGGGTCCCATTATATCCTTTGTACTTCTAATTATAATGTATAATATATACCAACAACATTTCAACCAAAATTAATTGATAAAACATTAAAAAAATTGTATATATATAATTGAAAAAAGTTCCACTTATATTACATCATGGCCACATAATAGTATTATATTTTAATGTAAATAAATTTATTTTATTTTTTAAATTGGTAATATGATATTGAAATGAGCCCTATATTATGGTCACATAATGGTGATTGATTGACAATATGCAATATTTGAACAAAAGTCTTCTATTTGAAAGTTGAGGAACTTAACAAATTAAATTCATACAATAAACTTAAATTCATACCATGTAAAGGGTGTGGGACCCTTTAAAACCCCTTTATTTACCATAATAAATTAGAAAACTTAATATTTTGTAAATTTATAATTTTAGTCCTGCAATGTTGATAAAATTACATGTAAACATAATTAACTTAATTATAATTGCAAAAGCCAGTGGGTCTTTGATGCAATGGTTGGAACAAGCCCGTACAAAGGTTCACATTTTGGTGGCACAAAATAGCTCAATGTGACTAAATCAATGTAAAAGCGAAAATGTAACCCTTTCAAAACCATTATTTAAAAAATAAAAATAAATTATAAACATAAAAATATTAATTATTTAAAACATATATTTTTAAAAGAATATGCTAAAGTTTTATTGAATAATTTTATTCAATGCATGAAGAGACTGTTGTTAAAGGCCTAAGGAGAATGAACTATGGTGAAACTATAACTACTATAATTTTTTGGTTACATAGGAGAGTTGGTCACAGTCATACTATTTTTAGTAATTGGCAAGCATAGGGTTCAAACCATAGGGGTTGCTCCCACAAAACCTATTCAACCTCGTTATTGTTGACCCAACATGAAGGGGGCCATCAGTTGTTTGATATTCGTACCATCATCGTGGGTCTAGCGTGCACTAAGAAGATTCATATTAGACTATTGTCTTTGCAAATAGGTTACCCTTGAGGTTTGAACATAGGTATCTTCTTGGTAAGTATTTGGGACCACCAATTAGTTGCTCGGGATTCATACTGTTATTGTCGATCTGGTACGCACTCAAAGGATTCGAATCAGATTATTACCTTTGCAAACAAAATACCCTTGAGGTTTGAACTTGGATGTCTTCTTGGTAAGTGCTTGTGACTACTAGTCATGCAAGATTTGTACCATCATCGTCGATTTGGTGCACACTCAAAGGATTAAAATCAAACTATTACCTTTGTAAACATACTGCCATTGAGGTTTGAAACTAGGTGTCTTCTTGGTAAGTGCTTGGCTAGACAAGCACTTACCAATCCACCTAGCCCTCTTAAGTGGCCGACAATACTGTCTCATCCAGGTATATCACTTTTTAGAGGAAAGCCACAAGAGATTTTTTGCATCCCTTTTACATTGCAAAGGTTTGAACCGTGGACCTCCCATTCAACGGGGCAAGGTTTGCCTTCTACACTTGCCCTGCAAAGGCAGACAACTATAACTACTATATTATTAGGTATACTTTTAATGTTATATGTAATAAATTCTAATGTTTAATATGTGTTTTTTTTTTTTGTTAATTATAGTGTTTGTATTTATAGCGGGTTTTAACAAGGATCCCAAAACCTGATTACATAAGAAATGGGCCTAGGACATCAATCCCTTGAAACTGAACACCAAAAAAGAAATCCCGTCCAGCGGTAACAGTAAGCATGAAACAATCCCTCTCAGCGGGAAATAAACAAATAAGAAAGAAAGTAGTTTTGGAGATCCCGCCCAGCGGGGAGTAGCCAAAAACCACCATCGAGAAGATCCCGCCCGGCAGGAAGCAAAGAAAAACCGTTACAATAAAATCCCGCCTCGTGGGAAGCAGTCAAAACCACCACAAACAGTCCCGCCTATCGGGAAGCAACAGGGAAATCTCGCCATCCGGGAAACCAGCAGAAAAGAAAGGATCCCGCCTCGCAGGAAAACCGACAGATTTTGCGGATCCCGCCCTGTGGAGAAACCATCCCGCCCACCGGGAAAACATTTCGTTCAGCGAGAGCCATCCTGTAGGAAGCCGACGACCAAGACACGGAGAGGATCCGACCCATCGGGAAGTGACCGGAGAGTTGCACCATAAGGAACCCGCCCCGAGAAAACGGAAGAGGATCCCAACAGTAGGGACCAAGAATCCCGTCCAAGCACAGAGCCCACCGAGGATTCGCAAGAAAAGGGGGAAGTCGTCCAAACCCTAAACCGTCACCTCCACCGCACCGAGAAACGTAGGGGACCAGATCCACGCAAATAACCTACAAAAAACCCCAGGGGGAAGCCTGAGGGAAAAAGGGAAGGGATCCCCAACCAAACAGGGATCCCTGGGAAGCACCAGTCCGAAAAAACAACCAAGGAAACCCTAGCCGACCGGGAGGGGGCGCAGATAGTGGAGAAGGATCTCCCCCCAGGAGATCATCTGCAAACAACCACTCCCCGGGAGGGATGACCTGGATTGAGCCAGGGACTGGGCAGGAACCAGGAGCCATGGGAGGGGGAGCAGGGGAGGGACCAGAGCCCTCCCCTCTCTACTTTCTTCCCTCTCATCCGATTGTTCGTAAATATTTAATATATCTCTAGATTCATAGAAAAACGGTTTAATATGTGTTTTGAGAATAAATCTATTCCTATCTTTATTAGTGTTTAAAAAAATTCACTATAAAGATTAAGCATTATAAATTTAATTGAGATAATAATATTTTAATTTTTTATATAAATAAAATATAAAATTTTGAAAGATTATAAATTTATATCATTATAAAATAAATTTATAACATTTTTTTTAAATTCATTCTATTTCAAATTAATAATAAAACATTAAAACATAAAAATTAATACTAAAAAATCATTATAATAATTATATAATTTAATAATATTAATCTTTTTACTAACCTACAATAAAAAAAATTAAACAATAAATAAAACTTTCATTTCCTAAAAATATTTTAACAATTTCAATGAAAAGTATAATGTATTATTTAGTACTTTATACCTTTTTATAGTATATACTACATCAATAAAATATTAAAAGTTTAAATTATATACTTCTTAAACAAGGGTTATAATATGTTTTTAATTAAAATAAAATTAAATTTTACATCAAATTTTATAAATAATTTTATGATAATATAACAAATAAATTTATTTCTATTTTATATGATATAATAAATAAATTTATTTATTTTACTATTTTATATCTTTTAAGTATTGTTTGTTTGGTTATGTACTTTTATTTTTATTTATTTGTTTTTTTGTTGGTAAAAATTTATTGAATCAATAAAACCATACAAGAAACAGAGAATCCCAAAACAATAACCCTTACAAGGGCTAAAAGAAAGAGACCCTCAAAACCACCGAGCACATGACCAAAGGACACCCAAAAAACAACAACCTCAACCAGTCATATCCACAACAAGTATATTAGCAAGATGATGAGAACAATCCAATGGGAGCTGATCCCATTCCCTAACATTCCAGTATTCCTAAAACTTAAAAATCTATAATCCACCACACCAGTCCATTCCTTGGGAATATGAACAAAGGAAATAAACTTCAGATGCAGACAAATTTGAATGATCTACCGAACCACTAACGCCAGCTGCCAATGAACATTAGAAAGATTATGAGTCTTTAAAAAATTAATAATAATTTGAGAGTCTGAGTCAGATTATCTTTCACCATCCCAGAGCATAACCTTTTTCTAAAGCAAAACAAATAGCAAGGGCATCCATATAATTATTAGTTTGCTTCCCCTTACAACAGGAGAAAATGAAAAGAGCTGCACCACTACTATCTCTCCCAACACCACCAATACCTGCATACCCAGGATTCCCTCTGTAAGAGCCATCAATATTAATCTTAAACACCCCTGAGGTTTAGGATGCCATCTGCCCTCTCTTTGCACTTTTTGATTGAGGCCTCTCCTCCAAATCAATAAAGAAGGATGAGGGCCATTCTCCACTAAACCTAGGTCCTGCATCATCAAAATCTCAGACTGCTCCAAAGGAAGACTAATATGACATTTAGAAGAAATAGTTTCTTGTATCATACCAATAATCCTCTGCCAAATATGATAAGCAGTTAAATTTCTAAATTAAAAAATTCTTTGATTTCTTTCAATCCAAATCTGCCATATAATACATGAGGACCCAATACTCCATGCAACTTGAAGAAAAAAAGCCTTAGCAGGAGGTCTTCCTAAACTCCTCCAAAAATCAACAAGATAAGAGGCATGATAACAAGACTGTTTCCACACCCTCCATCAAAGATTCCAAATTTCTCGTGCAAACAAACACTATAAGAGCAAATGCCCTAAAGATTCATCACTATTCTCACAAAGGAAACAAAATGAAGGGCCTTGAAAACCTCTCTTTTGGATATTATCCTAGGTAAGACATTTGTTCCTAGTAGCCAACCACAAATGAAAATTGCATTTGGGTTAGGAAAACTTATTCCAAACCTGTTTCCACCAAGGAACCTCCTCATCCCCAAAATATTGCCTATCTAAAACATGGTAACCAGAAGCCACTGAGAAAACCCCTCTAGGATCCAGACTCCAAGCTAAAACATCCTCACCCTATAAAGAAGAGCACTTCCTAATAGCCAAAATACGAGCCAACTCTTCTCTATCCTAAACAAAACCACTTGCCAATAAATCTCTAGGATCTTTCCATTGAACTACCTCCACTGCCCAACTCTTTTGGTAACTTTATAATCCATCACCCTGTACCAACAAAAAATCAAGAAATAATTACATCGCTCCTAAAAATGAGGAAACATAGATAAAATTGTAGGGAAACCATCCCAAGAATCATGCTAGAAAAGAGCCTTTGAGCATTTGAGACAAATCCAAAATAATCCTTGCTTAACAAGAGTCACCCCCTTCTTAAGGGTGTTCTAGATCAAAGAGCCTTTACCAGAAAAACTATATCTAGGTATCTTAGAGCCCTCAGCCCATTTAAGATACTTAAAGGAAATAATTTTAGCCCAAGCATGGTCTTGAGAAATGCACCATCTCCAATAAAGCTTGGCCGCCAATGCCTGACTAGAAAGAGAAGTCAAAGGAAGACCCATTTTTTATTTTTTAAATGGATTCTGACTAATTTTAAAAGTTTATATATATATATATATATATATATATATATATATATATATATATATATAAAGTTTGTGGAAAACATCCTAGAAGGGATGCCACTTTTGGGTAAGACCCAAGGAGGCAAAGGTATCTATTTTGCCAAAAATGCCTAGGGCTCGCACCTGGCCTACCACCTTTGACACACATAAGGAGTATGCCTAAAATAATACACAACAAGAATAAACAAACACAAACACACAAAAAGCTAAAACAAATAAAGCATACTCCTTGAGTGTGTCGGCAAGAAAAGGCACAAGAAAAAAAAAAACTTATTCCAAACCTGTTTCCACCAAGGAACCTCCTCATCCCCAAAATGTTGCCTATCTAAAATATGGTAACCAAAAGCCACTGAGAACACCCCTCTAGGATCTAGAATCCAAGCCAAAAAATCCTCATCCTATAAAGAAGAGCACTCCCTAGTAGCCAAAATATGAGCCAACTCTTCTCTATCCTGAATATAACCACCTATCGACCAATCTTTAGGATATTTCCACTGAACTACCTCCACTGCCCAACTCTTTTAGCAACTTTATAATCCATCACCCTGTACCAACCAACAACCAAGAAATAATTACATAACTCCTAAAGATGAGGAAACATAGATAAAATTGTAGGGAAACCATCCCAAGAATCATGTCAGAAAAGAGCCTTCGAGCCTTTGAGACAAATCCAGAACAATCCTTGCTTAACAAGAGTCGCCCCCTTCTTAAGGGTGTTCCAAATCAAAGAGCCTTTACCAGACAAATTGTATCTAGGTATCTCAAAGCCCTAAACCCTATTAAGATACTTAAAGGAAATAATTTTAGCCCAAGCATGGTCTTGAGAAATGCACCATCTCCAATAAAGCTTGGCCGCAAATGCTTGACCATAAAGAGAAGTCAAAGAAAGACCCATTTTTTTATTTTTTAAATGGACATATATATATATATATATATATTTTTGTTTGTGGAAAACATCTTAAGAGGGATACCACTTTTGGGTAAGACCTAAAGAGGCAGGGGCATCTATTCTGCCAAAAATGCCCAAGGCTCATACCTGGCCTACCACCTTTGACACATGCAAGGAGTATACCTGAAACAACACACAATAAGAACAAACAAATACAAACACACAAAAAGCTAAAAAAAATAAAGCATACTCCTTGAGTGTGTCGACAAGAAAAGGCACAAGCAAAAAAAAAACATGAACCACACAGAACAAACACACAAACAATAGAGGAAAACACAATAAAAATTAAAAAATGACAAAAATAAATAACACCAAAATATGAAATACACAAAAAAATCCACCAATGCAACATAACAAACACTACAAAAAAAAACAACAAAAAAAAAAAAAACTACAGAACACAAAACACACAGAAAAACCCCCAAAAAACAAAACAAAACAAAAATAGAAACAACAAAAAAAATAAAAAAATACCACAAACGAAATCAGGAAAAAAAAATACAACAAAAACTAAGTCAAAGGAGTAATTGACAAATAAAAAAAATATAACACTAAGAAAAAAACCAAAGCTTCACAAATTACCAAAAATATCAAAAATTGCTTAGCAAAATAGCCAAAGCTTCCAACATTGCCATAAAGATACTGACTATAAACCTCAGGATTATGGCATCCTTATCCTTTTATTCGTATCTTGCTTCATTCTAGTTGGGATTATAGGCTGGTTACTTGGTACGACCACACTACTATTGGAATTTGTATGGTCTTTTTGAGGATCCATTTTGTTTGTAGTTTGAACCTGCCCTTTTGTTTTGCACTTGGGTTGGTTTTCTACATTGTACTTTTTTCCTTTTACTATTATTTCTCAGCATCAAGGCAAACTCTTTTAATGATTTCTCATCATGCAATCCTTCTTGTTCCCTCTCTTCATCAAATTGTTTCTCCATAATAATTATTTCTATTTGGCCATCCTCATCATCTACTTGCTCATTTGTGGAGAGAATTTCAAAGGTGTTAGGAGAAATAACTGTTTTCTCTTTTGTTGCTATTTTTTTTTTTGTGTTTTTTTGTTTAGGGATTTGAAACCCTGCCAAGTCCCCATCCTCTTTCTCTTTGTTAGGGACTTTATGTGGATAATCCTTGGTTAAATGACCATATTCATGACAAATTCTGCATCTAAATGGAATATTTTTATAATCTAATACTTGGTCCCATATTTATTCCCCTTATTATAAAGTAATCTTCTTTGGAAGTGGTTTGTCAAAATTAATCAAAACACAAATCATTGTATAAATTATATGCTCTAACTGTTGGGTACAATCAAAAGTCACCATGTAAACTCCTAAAGAATTTCCAATTGTTTTGAATATCTTTGGATGCCAACTCCTAAAGAATTTTCAATTGTTTTGAATATCTTTGGATGCCAATATACTATCAGAAGACCAAATAAATAGACCCAAACAGGGGCAGTTGATGGCATCTCTTCCTCATCTTTGAATTTGGTATGCTAGGGCTTCATCAAGAGCCTTACCCTACCAAAAAACCATGGCTCCAATTGAAAAATGTTCTCCCTATATTCTTCATTTTCAAAAAAATAAGAAAGCAGCCATTAAGGTATGTAAAAATTTGGAACTTACCTTTAGTGCTCTAGTTATTGGCAGCCAATTGCTTGAAGGTAGCAACAGTCGGTCGGAATCCCATAAATCGATAAATTAGGCTTTTCTTCTCAATCACATCTATTCATTTCTGAACATCTGTTAATTCCAACTTCACTACTAGGGATCCATTAGTTGCTTTCATGCAACCCATCTCTATTTTTCTTGGATCGACCTTTGGCATCCTCAATGGTTTTCTTGGAAATTGTTGATTGTGTTCCCCTCCTGTTTGAGGTGGTCCTCCACAGATTGCTTCTCTAAAATTTATTTTTAACTTAATGCATGCATCTCTATTGAAACCCTTCATCCCAATATCCAAAAGATAAAATTGCAGGAAACCTTAAAATTTCATTGTAAACCCTAATACAACCGCTTTCACCCTCAAACAGTCCTGTTAAAAAAAAATTATAAATCCATAATCCGCATCTTCGATTCCCTGACCTTTAGCAAACTTCGTTGTCCACCATTTCGTCACTGTCGGGCAGTATTCCCGATCACACCGTATAAATGCAGTTGTTCGCCAAGTGAACGACGCTTACGAGCCGTTCTATTAAAAAAGGTTATGATGATAATGATATTTTAATAAGTAAATGTTACAGGTGATTTGTATTTATATTTTTAATTATATAAATTTATAAGTTACTTTCAAATTTTTATTTGATTAAATTTATATAAATATACGAAAATATTATATAATTTAACATTTTTAATATTTTAAAAGCTAAAATACATATCTAAAAGAAGAATTCAAAATTCTCTTATGGCATAGTTCATTATTGGAATTCTGTTCCACATTAATACCTATCTATTTATCTATGAAAAACTTAATTAATTTAAAAATTTAAAAGAAAATCTAAACTTTAAATAAGATTAACTTTAAAAGATTATATCAAATGACATTAGATTAAATGGTTGTATTCCCTAACTTTCAAGGAGGAGACATAAGATTTGAATATTTTCAAGAGATACATAGATAATTGTTAAGTTATTATAATATCACTATGTGGTCATAACGTAACACAAGTGAGTCCATTTCAATCCCATATAACCCATTAATATTTTTAAAATATTATAAAAAAATAATACAAGCATTGATATTATTTACTAATGTCACCTTTTAGGATTAAATTGAGACTATATATTTTTTATTTGGTTATTGTGAGAAACCTCTATGATCAAGGCACAAGGCTGAACAGTCTCTTCCCAACCATGACCCCTCATAAAGTCGAGAGCTATACTTATCAACAGATAATTTAACACAAATCCACCACACACCCACCCTATCACACACTCACCCATGCCACGGTTTGAACCTTGGACCTTTCGAAAAAGAGCCAAAACTGAAACCGTTGCACTACACCCCATGTGCGAGACTATATAAATTTTATTGAAATGTAATGAATATTAATTGATTTTTTTGTGCTTTATAATTTTTTATTTTTTATAATACTTCTTATACACATCCACCATGGGATTGAACCCGAGTCACATCGTGCTTTATAAATTTTTTAATAAGTAAATTATTTAAAATTGTTCTTCTTGTCCTAGGTGAACACCGCAACGGTTCGAGCTTCTTCAGGAGGTTTGAACCTTGGACCTTTCAAAAAAGAGCCAAAATCAAAACCATTGCACTACACCCCATGTGCGAGACTATATAAATTTTATTAAAATGTAATGAATATTAATTGATTTTTTTGTGCTTTATAATTTTTTATTTTTTTATAATACTTCTTATACACATCCACCATGGGATTGAACCCGAGTCACATCGTGCTTTATAAATTTTTTAATAAGTAAATTATTTAAAATTGTTCTTCTTGTCCTAGGTGAACACCGCAACTGTTCGAGCTTCTTCGAGAGGTCCAAAGTTGAGTGTGTTTATCCAAAAAAAAAAAAAAAAAAAAAAAAAAAAAGCTTTTCTTCCATCATTTTAAATTTATTATGCCATACCATATTCATAAATTAAATTTTAGAGAATAACATAGATTTAAACATACACATTTACTAGTTGCTCGAGCTTCTTTAGGAAGTCCAAAGTTGAGTGTGTTCATAAAAAAAAAAAAAAAAAAAAAAAACTTTTCTTCCATCATTTTAAAATTTTATGCCATATCATATTCATAAATTAAATTTTAGAGAATAACATAAATTTAAATATACACATTTACTAAATATTTAATTTACATGATCATAAAAATAAAAAAATATTTAAGTTATTTATAAAAGTAATATAACATATTTGCTAAATAACTAAGACTAATGATGATCAATAGATTATATTTGAAAATAGTTAGGGCATGTTTAATAATTATAGGATCAAATTAATATAACTTATAAGATGTTTGATTGGATTTTAGCAACTATTAAAACTATTATAACATGACAAGAAGGTTGTTAATATATTTTTCATATCTCAACCTTACATGTTTAGTTATATTTTTTGCTTTGTACTTTTTTAATTCAACAATCTTTCTCAAATTATTGCACTTTATTTTTAATAAATAATACTTATTTTTCAGAACAATATGTCTTGAAAAAGCAAATTATTAATAATGATGTTAATAAGTGGATATGTTCTCTTCATGTCGTTGTCTAGGTTTAGTAATCAAATTATAATGAATGTTTACTATTAGATTTATCTACTCATTTTTTACATAATAATAATAAGGGTTAAAAAAATATTTTTAACAAACACTTGTTAATTGTATTTAACTATTAATTAACATATTTATTCATTAATTGCATAATGATAAAAGTAAAAAACAATCAACAAACACACTTGTTAATTATATTTAACCTTTTTTTAATAGGTTAATTGTATTTAACCATTAACTAACATATGACTTTTGCTTTTGCTTTAATTTTAAGGAAATGACATAACTTGAAAATGAAAATTAATTTTAAACAAAAGTAATTAAATATTATTAAAAAATATTTGAACCCATTAATTATATGATTCAAGTTTATCCTGCAAGTTAAGTTGGTTTAAAAGCGTTTATAAGTCATCACCATCATGATATGAGACACAACTAAAACACATGATCATATCAAAACTAATAACTTTCATACACCAGAGATGATATGAGGCATAACTAATACACATGATCATATCAAATCTTATAACTTTTATACACCAGATAACAATATTCATTGGTTTTATCATTTTTACTTAAAAGAAGTTAATAAATTATAAGTTTATTTTACTTTAATATTTAAAATAATTATGTAGAATTATATAAAATTAATACATCTTAGAAATAAAATTATTTTAATAAATGATTATACATATTATATCAAAACAAATAAATAATTTTTTATTAATTAAATTAAAATTAAAATTATTATTTTAAATTAGTTTATTAAATAAAATATACTTTAAAAACAAACATTTTATAATACCATAATCAAAACATAATATTAAATATTTAAGATTTTTTTTTTGATATTACACATTTAAATTAATAATTGTTTTTTTGATATTACACATTTAGTTAAATAATATTGAAAGAAAGGGAACAAGTAAGACAATCTACTTTCTTTCCATATAAAGGATAATTCAGAATATTTTTCTTAAAAAGTGATAAATAAATTTACCTATTTTATGTTTAAAGGAGAGAAGTATTGAATTAATTCAATTTAAAAAATACATGTTAGAAATTTTGCAAAGCTATAGGAAAAAAGTTATTCGATGCTTAACAAAGACATGAAATCTATGTTATTAGTTAAACATTTTATCACTTATATATCTAAATAATAAAATATTAATTTAAGATCACATTGTGGAAGTGCATTTATTTTTCACAAGGATATATGTATTTATGGGTGCATTATTTAGGTCGCTCCTATTAGTTTTATTTATGAGCTTGAATATCTGTCCAGAAAATTTTTATGGGCTAGAAATTTGGAGTCTTCAAAATGGAGTCTGGTTAAGTGGGAGACTATTTGTAGACCGAAACAGGAAGGTGGTTTGGGTCTTCATTTGACTTCTCTTTCTGGTCAGGTATTGGTGCCCAAAATTTATTGGAGATGGTGCATTTATCAAGACCATGCTTGGGCTAAAATTATTTCCTTTAAGTATCTTAATGTGGTTGAGGGCTTTGAGATACCTAGATACAGTTTTTCTGGTAAAGGCTCTTTGATCTGAAACACCTTTGAGAAGGAGGCGACTCTTGTTAAGCAAGGATTATTCTGGATTTGTCTCAAAGACTCGAAGGCTCTTTTCTAGCATGATTCTTGGGATGGTTTCCCTACAATTTTATCTATGTTTCCTCATCTTTAGGAGATATGTAACTATTTCTTGGCTACTAGTTGGTACAGGGTGATGGATTATAAAGTTACCAAAAGAGTTGGTGAAAGATCCTAGAAATTGATCGATAGGTGGTTCTGTTCAGGATAGAGAAGAGTTGACTCATATTGTGGCTACTAGGGAGTGCTCTTATTTATAGGATGATGATGTTTTGTCTTGGAGTCCGGATCCTAGAGGGGTTTTCTTGGGGGCTTTTGGTTACTATGTTTTAGATAGGCATCATTTTGGGGATGAGGAGGTTCCTTGGTGGAAACAAGTTTGGAATAAGTTTTTTTGGCCCAAATGCAATTTCTATTTGTGGTTGGCTACTATGAACAGATGTCTTACCTAGGATAATATCCAAAAGAGAGGTTTTTAGGGCCCTTCATTTTTTTTCCTTTGTGAGAATAGTGACGAATATTTAGGGCATTTGCTCTTATAGTGTTCGTTTGCATGAGAAATTTGGCATATTTGGTGGAGGGTGTGGAAACAGTCTTGTTCTCATACCTCTTCTCTTGTTGAGTTTTAAAGGAGTTTAGGAAGACCTCCTGCTAAGTTTTTTTCTTCAGTTTACGTGGAGTATTGGCCCCTCATGTATTATATGACATATTTGGCTTGAAAAAAATCAAAGAATTTTTCAAGGTAGAAAGTTAACTGCTTATTAGATTTGGCAAAGGATTATTGGTATGATACAAGAAACTGTTTCTTCTAAATGTCAGATCAATGTTTCTTTGGATCAGTCTAAGATTTTTATGATGTAGGACTTGGGTTTAGTGGAGAATGACCCTCATCCTTCTTTATCGGTCAGGAGGAGAGGCCTCAATAAAAAAATACAGAGATATGGTAGATGTCATCCTCCACATCGGGGGGTGTTTAAGATTAATACTAATGGATCTTTCGGAGGGAATCTTGGGTATGCAGGTATTGGTGGTGTTGGGAGAGATAGTAGTGGTGCAACTCTTTTCATTTTCTCATGTTATATAGGCATATCCAAGTCAACACACAAGTAAGTTATCCAATGCTAGACTTGAGCTACCTTTAAAATGTAATAAATGTGAGATATGTGGAAGTAATAGACTTAATGAATGTGAAGAACATATTGGCCATTTGAAGCTTACTACATTAGTGCATATCATTCTCTATATGTTCATAAATATAAAATAATTTTGGGTAGAATATGTCTGAATTGCTTTTAGTTAAGAAAAGCAAAGGTGAATAACTTGATGCCATTATTGATCAAGTTTGGTAACTAGATTTGTACATTGGTTATGATTGAATTTGGGAGTAAATGTGCAAGGGTTATAGATCATATTTGAGTAAGTTTTGTGAGCAATTTTTGAAGTAGATTTGAGCAGGTTTTGTGAGCATGTTTTGGAGCAGATTTGAGTAGGTTTTGTAACTAAGTTTTGGAGTAGAATTGAGCAGGTTTTGTAAGCAGGTATTTGGAGCATATTTGAGCAGGTTTTGTAAGCAGGTTTTGGAGTAGACTTAAGCAAGGGTATTGGTGTCTCCTATGGATTGGTGTCCATGAAATTGAGCTAGGATATTGGTGTCTCCTATGGATTAGTGTCCATGAACTTGAGCTAGGGGATTGGTGTCTCCTATGGATTGGTATCCACAAACTTAAGCAAGGGTATTGGTGTCTCCTATGGATTGGTATCCATGAACTTGAGCTAGGGGATTGGTGTCTCTTGTGGATTGGTTTCCATGAACTTGAGAAAGGGGATTGGTGTCTCCTATGGATTGGTGTCCATGAACTAGAGCAAGGGGATTGGTGTCTCTTGTGGATTGGTGTCCACAAAATTGTATAGGGGATTGGTGTCTCCTATGGATTAGTGTCCATAAACTTGTATAGGGGATTGGTGTCTCCTATGGGTTGGTTTCCACAAAATTTATTGAAGAAATATATAAGCAATATTTTTCCATGGTTTTCTCCTTAGAGGGTGTTTCCATGTAAAATATTTGTCTCTCATATGTATGGTGATTTGTGCATTGTTTCATTATTGCATTGTTATTACTTGAAGTTATTACTTTGGAAAGAAAAGAGAAATTTTTTATCTTATACTGTTCACCCTCCTCTTAGTATAAGCTTGTGTTTTCACAATTTGTGTACTCACAATTTATCACTTTGTAAAAACTTCTTGATTGCAAGAATTGTAATCCTTTTTAACAAAAATGCTAAAGTTTAATAAGGTAATGGTGCCAAATGTAGAGCTATAAATGTATTATTACCTATGGGAAGGTGATTTGGAATCTCTAGAATGATTTCCAAAGTCTCAAAACCTAACTTGCACAAATCTTGTAGCTTGTACAGTCTCTCTCGTACTCTATGTCAATTTGTCAAAATAGCTTGCACAATCACCAAATCGTACAGTTGTATGATCCAAATCGTACAGTTGTATGATCCAAATCATACAAAACTACATCTATTACAATTTGGTACTCATCCAATTCACTAGAATAGGTTTTGTAATCAATTTCTCCAAACTAGCAATATTTCCTTATTTGGTAGGTTTTGAGTTGCAGCTTTGTTACCAAATTGGATAAACGAACATCTTGTACGATTTGGTACAGTATTTGTATAGTTTGTTCAAACCCTTGATACAACTAATATTCATATATATCACTCTACACAACCAAACCTTCCAAGTTAGGTTTTGGGAAGTTTCTATGTGTTAATTTCTCCAATTCTTCCTAACATGCAAACCCTAATTCACTAACAATAGATTATATTCATCATGGATAATTTCATAAGTACAATTTCTTGGAAATGTTAGGGTACAATTTTAATTCTTCATATAATCAATTCCATTAGTCACACCAAGTTTGGAAAATAACCAAGATCATTCACAATGCAATTCCATCCATCTAACATATCAAGTTATGCATCAAACATTAACTACACAACCTGCAACAACCATAACATATGGTGGAATTCACAAGAGCAAGGAAATAAGGAGAACTATTGTTATATCTAGATTATGAGTAATCCTGTACAATTTAGCCATTGGCATTGCTTACAACCATAACAATTATCACAATGAACAGTATGTAACTCCACAATCAATACTCCATGAATTATATATTAGTGCATCAATAATTAACAACAATGAACTATGAATAAACATGAATGAACAACCAAAAAAATGAATGGGGGGCTATATAATGCATGCCCAGACCATTCCAAAGTGGTTTTTGAAGCATCACAATATTTACATTTACCATTACAAATAAATTCCAAAAAAAATCTTTTACAAGGTTTACTAAGGTCTAATTTGATTTTTATCAAATTAACCCCAAATGTACATTTCACCTAATTTCATTAACATTTCACATCGTACATTTGCAACCTTGTACATTTTACTCAAGCTTGTACATTTTGACACTTGTACAATTTAATCAAAAATGAGTAAAACTAACCAAAATTGTGCAAATCCAAATATCATTTCTTCTTCTTCTAGGAGGTGGATTTTCTTACCTACAATCAACACCTGGGAGTTACATTCGTAACATAACACTTATCAAGAACCATAACATGTGCTGCACCACCTAAGGAGGATACTGAAGAGTCTTGGGCAATACCTGTGCCACTTGGCACTTACTTAAAGACAAGGGAGAACATTTATAGCCACTAAAAGTAAGAGCACTTACACACATAAGGAAGTGCATCTTTAGCCAGCATCAAGTGAGAGAATTAAGGTGTGATCCAAAGAGAATTAAAGGTACAATTATGACCAAATTCAAGGGATTTCTGATCTAGTATTTGAGACATGAATTCAAGGAGTTGAATAATAGTCAAAGATGCATTAAAGGCATGCATAAGAACTTGTTCATAGTACAACACCCATTATCAAGGAGATACAATATTATAAAGGTAAGGTATCACTTTGACTAAAAATGGTTTCATTTAAGAGTGATAAGGTGAGTAACTTAAGTTTGAATCCATTTGTCATTTATGTTGGAGATATAAGTTAAATCAACCTTAGTAAGTTGAAAGCAAATCAAAAGAATATTTATTCCTAAAGGTATTTCAAATTACTTTAATTGAAATACAAAGTATTTTAATTAATACCATAGGATATATAAGGGTTTCTAATTGGAAAATCAATATTATCATTGCAAATATTATTAATTTCTAATATTTCAAAATTACAGAGTTATAATGTATACTACATCTGTAGACATGAAAAATTGACTCATTTTCCTTAGTTTTTCTCCTATAAAATTAAGGTCATATTCAAGAGAATTTTTACCCTATCAAATCATCTTAATTCTTATCAAATTTTATACCATTATATAGGGCTTGAAACTAGCTTTCCAACGGTATATAATATGTCCAATTTTGACATTGTTTTACTCATTTTCTGTGCCAACAAACTTAAAATTATTGACCGTTGGGCAAAATCGCCCATAAATCAAAAAAATCGCCCGACGATCGATAGAATCGCCAGGCGATTTTGTCCCAAAAATAATTTAAATTTTTTTCTCAAAGATAAAAATCATTTTAGAACCTCTTACCTAGTTTAGTCGCCATTCGGATCAGGTTTGTTGGTGAACAGATTGAAGGTGGCAAAAATAAGAGGGATCAAAACCTCCTCCATGTTTAGCCTAACCTACCAAATTCCTCAAACCCCTCCTTGGCATATTTAATCTAGGCCCATTTCCATTTTTCCTCCTGGTTGACTGAATGACTGACTTCCTGGAAAAATTGAATTCAGATCTCTTGACATTGCTGCTAAAATTCTCTTAAGAATCCCTCGCATCAATTTGCCATAGAATTCCATTTCCTAGCACCCCTATTGTTTAATTTTGTCATTGTAGGTCCCAGTTATAATCACCCAGGTATCAACATAATCGCTTGATGATCATTAAAAATGCTAGGCAATTTCGTCAGATCAAAGGCGATTTTGTTAGATTGCAGGCGATCATGTCTGTAGATCATCAAGGGGGCAAAGATTCAAATCACTGTTTGCATCCCTTTCCATGTTTTTGTGTTTTCATTCATGCATTGTTCGGTATTTATTTAGTTACTGTTTAAATTTGCATATTGCATCCTGGCATTCACCATCATTTCAATTAGTTGCATACTAAAATCAAGATTCGTAATTGTATAAATCCATTACATATTAGTTTGAACAGACATCATATTGTTTCCATATCATTTCATATTTATTTGCATATAGATATTAAGACATATTTGTAATTTGGAATACGAGAAAATTGTTGTATTGTGCAAGAAAACTCTATTTTTTGTCAAATTACTTTGCTGCAAAATTGCAACATAATCGCCTACAATTTTGTTAAATCGAAGGTGATTCTGTCTGAACAACAGGCGATTCTGTCTAGAATAGAGGCGATTCTGTCGAAACAGAGGTGATTTTGTTCTATTACAACCCTCAAAATCTTCATCGAACATCCAACTCAGATAAGGCTTATAATTTCTTATAATTCCAATCTTATGCATTGTATTTCATTATGTATTCATTGTTTGTTGTCTTCATTAAATCAAAATCGCATATAGATAGTTTAGTTGCATAAAGGCCAAACTTAGGTGTATGAGAAATATTTATAAAAAGAATGCATCAAACATCTTCCAAGCCTAGGTATGGAAACTATCGTTAAAAGTTTCCTGGTGAACCCTTAATTCATAGAAAAATCACCATAAGAAGGTACAACTAAGTGCCTCTCTTTCGAGGTGTAGCTCTACTATTTTCCATTCCCTCTGAGGTGCGGATCCATCAGCCTAGAGGAAAGGAGTGCAAAAATTTTAGGCCTACAACATCAAACATAGATTATTGGAATTTAGAAATATAAAACTATTAAATATTAAGGGGTATAAAAGAAAGTTCGTTATTTACTTAAAGGAGTTGGAATTATTTACTTACACTTGTCTCATACTTAAACTAAAGGGACAAAATAAATCCAACCATAGAGAACTTCAAACTGATAAGTGCATAGTTCATAGGAGAAATAAGGTGAAATAGGAGTTGATAATTATCATTCCCAAATCAACTCAAAAGGTGAACTATTACTTCCTAAAGCACTTTACCAAGATTAGAGTATATTCTAATCACTAGGGAGACATAAGGATCCTACAAAACCTAAGCCTTAGAAAGGTTTTATCAAAGTAGTTCACATAATCCAATCACTAGGGATACATAAGGAGTCCTACAAAACCTAAGTTTTGAAAAGGGTTATATTAAGGTAGTTCACATACTCTAAACTAGGGAGTCATAAGGTAGACTACTACAAAGGATCTATCAAAAGTAGCTAATCTTACACTAAAATTCCTTAAGATAGTAAATGAATTAGCAAGAGAGACATATTATGATAAGGCCCATTACAAAAATATCCAAGAATAAAATCCATTCAATATACCATATCAAATATGTAAAATTTCTTCAAACTCAAACAATTTCATAGGTCAAATAGAAAAGGACATTTTTTATATTGATTCTAGAGCAAGTCATCACATGATAGCAAATTTATAGTAGTTTTATTGCCTTGAAGTCACTAACAATTACAGGTTGAAAATTGCAGATGGAAAATACTATCATATACATGGACATGGGTGTGTAACACCTAGTAAATCATTTCCAAACTTTCTATTACATAATGTAATGTATGTTCCTGGATTAGCATCTAATCTTATTTCAACAACCAAGCTAGTAGAGAGAAAAAATATGGTTTAATTTTAGATACTCAAATGGAACCAATATGCATCCTATCATAAATAAAAGTGAGATAGAAGCTATTGGATCAATTCATAGGAATATATATATGCTCTTTTATTCAATGAAGATTTCACAATATATTGTTATATTTAAAAATAATACTAATGTATCTTCTGAGAAATAGATTACAAAGAATGAAAAACCTATATATCATAATAACAGATGAAGGAATAGAAGATTCAAAATTAAAAGGATGAGAGGTCAACAAAGATATGGACTATTTGGACATCTACAAACTAAAAAAGAAGAAGAAGGATCAGATCAAGTTGAAGACTACTCAAATGAAGAAGATCCATATTGAAGACTAAAGTCTTCAATATTAAAATAATGTAATACAGGGGGGTTTTAGAGTATATTACATTATTGGGTATATGTCAATGTACCACCTTGGGTACATTATTATATTAGGATTTTATCTTATGTTAAGTAGTTACTTGGGGAAGAAGTAATAAATTCACAAGTGTTAGAATGTGCAATTATGTAAATGTGCATGTAGTCCACATGTACATGAGTCATAAGAATAGGTAGAGTAAAGCCTAAGGAACTTATCTTATATATGTGTACCTTGAGCTATAGACAAAGAGACATAGTGAGAGACAATGTTACTATAGAGTAGTGAGTAGGTACAATGTAGATCTTCATTGTAAAATTTTAGAGTGTTCATAGTACTCCATTATATTGCATTGTATTATTTTTGTGAGGTTTCATAAATGGTATTTTACTAAGTTATTGCAGAAGTCTATTCTCTTATTTTCCTGCATATTTAAGTACCATTATCATATAATTATCATAACCTACATATTTTACATCTTGTGGTTTCATCTCCATTAATATACATCACTTAAAGCTAACAATAGTTTCATTTCTTCTAGTATAGTCAGGGATTTGCCAAAAAGACCAATATTTTTAGCACTAGGGTGGAAAGTCAAGTATGGATGTGGATAGACCTACTCAATAGATCAATATTTTCCAATAGTCAAGATCATCTTACCCAATGGCTCTACCCTTTGTCATTTATTTCTAGCATTGCTACACGCCTTCGATATTATCTTGGGAATAGACTAGCTAGGGTATCATGAAGCCCTAATTAATTTTCAAGATAGATCAATATACTATATAGATAAAGACAAGTAGAGACTGAGAGTACACAGTAAGAAAGGGTCTTTCCACCATCATATGATATCTACAATGCAATTAAATAAATATATTAGTAAGGGTGTTATGGTCTATATCATTAAGTTGAAATTAAAGAATGAGGATGATAGGAAGGAAGAATTGCTAAAGGAACACCCAGTTTTACAAGAATTTAGGGATGTTTTTATCGAAGATCTTCCAAGACTACCACCTAAGTGGGAATTTGACTTCACTATGTGACTTTTGCTAGGTTCAAAACCTATCCATAAAACTCCTTATAAGATAAATCCTATTGATATGTAAGATTTAAAGGTGCAACTTTAGGGGTTGCTAGAAAAAGGGTTGATTAAACCTAGTGTATCACCATTGGGTGCACTAGTTTTTTTATCAAAAAGAAGGATGGTTCATGTAAACAGAAAATATTAATACCAAAATAGATAACAAATCAAAACAAGCAATCATGCACAAATAAAAGAATAATTTTATATTGACTTATGGATCCTTTTATCTCCTATTTTACACCATTAATATACCCTGAATCACAAAGTATTTTTACAAAATATTTTTATTTTAGTGATACAATGATTAAAAGGGTGAAACCCTTGATCAAATGAATGCAGTGTTTTCAAATATTTTCTGCTACAATCAAGATGTTGAGTGAGCTTGTGTATCCTCTGTGAGGCCACTCCAACTGCAACAACTATCCAATAAATTGCCTCTTGTACTCAGACAAAAGCAAACCATAAAAAGGGATCAGTATCACATGTGGGGCCTCCACTGTGTGAGGCCCTCTTCAATATAAAGTATAAATCTACAAAACCTAGTTGAAATGATTGCAAAATATGAAACAAAATATAGAAAATGAAAATAAAAAATAAATAATTACCTTATCAATACTTGATTGCGATCTATGCTCCTAAGGGTTTGAAATATTGTTGCATAGATGCCCAAAAATATCAGAGGGTTTATTAGATATAGTCCAGTGTCTGGTGGATGCCCTGAGGTGTCTACAAACTATGGTGGATTACCTATAAAATTTGGTAAATACCTTGAGATATTTGCAGGTTGTGATGGATGCTCCATAACATCTAGATCTATTTTGCAGAAGCAGTGGCGATCGAACAATGAATGTGACGATGGCTAAGGTTTGAACAAAATGTCATGCAAATGTGTGTGATCTCTCTTTGCAAATGTTTTCAATCCTTATTCATGAAAAGTGAATAACATTTTATGATTACCTTGATTCATGTTAGGATTTTAACGATGGCAACGAGTAACCAGGATTAAAACATGATGAGTGGCTGAGATTGCAACTTTAATGAGTGAAAAGGATTACAATTAATGAGCGATAAGGATTGCCACATGGCATGCTAAGATGGAGTTTTTATGGATGGCTTATATTTATTCATAAATATATATAAATATAAATATATAAAATATGTATATTTATATATAAATATATAAATATATATATATATATATATATATATATATATATATATATATATATATATATATATATATATATAACAAATGATGAATGGCTATGATTTTATGATGATGAGTGGATGATGAATGGCTAGGATTTGGTGTCTATAGTTCATTAAGGTTGTGCATAGATTATAGAATGTTGAAAAAAGTAATTGTTAATAATAGGCACCCTTTACCTAGGATTGAGGATTTGTTTGATAACCTCAAGGATACCACCATATTCTCAAATATTGATTTGAAATTAGGATACCATCAATTAAGGATTTATGAGGAGGATACTCATAAGACTACTTTAAAGACTAGGTATGGGCATTATGAATTTACATTACTACCTTTTGGACTGACTAATGCCTTGATAACATTCATGAATTTGATGAATAGTGTGTTCAGGGAGCATCTAGATCAGTTTGTCCTAGTATTCATGGATGATATTTTGAAATAAAACTAGAATAAGAAAGAGCACGCTAAGCATTTAAAGATTATTCTTGGATTGTTGAGAAGGAATCAACTCTATGGGAATCTATCAAGATGTGACTTTTATGTTCCATAGGTGCAATATCTGGGATATATTATATCTATATAAGGGATAGCAATTGATACAAAGAAGATAGATATCATTTTGAGTTAGCTATTGCCCACTAATGTGCCTGAAGTGTGGATCTTCATGGACATGATAGAGTATTATAGTCAATTTTTAAAGGATTACTCTAAGATAACCTATTCCATAACTAACCTTAAAATAAAAATAAAGGAATATAAATGGATGAATAAGTGTGAAGTCGCTTTTAATTTTCTTAATTCACACAATTCCAGATCCTTAAAGGAATTTTTTATTTTGCATTAAAGCTTCTTTGGAAGTTTTGGGAGGAGTTATATCCCAAGATGATTCAGTCATAGCGTATGAGTTAAGAAAACTCAAGAAGCATGAGGTCAATTACGCTACACATGATTTGAAACTAGCAATTGCAATGCATGCCCTTAATATTTGGTGACATTATCTACTAGGAAAGCCTTTTGAGTTGAGAACTGACCATCAAAGCTTGAGGTACATCTTTACTCAACCAATTCTCAATGCATGACAAAGAAGGTGGATCGAGTTCTTAGCATAATATGATTTTGGTATAGAATATATCAATGGCAAGGAAAATAAGGTTGTTGATGCCTTGAGTAGAAGAAGGCATATAGCCACTTTGACCCGATGTCACATGGACTTAATAGACCAAGTCAAAAAGCACAAGACCAGTCTTGCAGTGAAATATGGACCAAGATAGAAGGAAATTTTAAAGAGAATAAGGATTTTAGCATAAAGGATGGACTTTTATATTTTAAGGATAGGGTGGTGATCTCTAAAACTAGTGATTTAAGGAAACTGATCATGCAAGAGGTGCATATATCTCCTTACTCCACTCACCTAAAAGTGATAAAGATGAGGGAGAACATGAAGAAGACCTTATATTGGTCAAGAATGAAGAAAGATATCATCAATTTTGTGGCTCAATGTTTGGAATTCTAGAAGGTGAAAGTTGAGCATAGACATTTATAAGATCAATTGCATCTACATGACATACCAGTACAAAAATGGTAGGTGATATCTATGGACTTCATGGTGGGTCTACCTGAGACTAGGTACCAGATTGATGCAATCCTTGTAGTGGTCAATAGATAGACCAAGGTTACTCATTTTATTATAGGAAACACCAAGGATGATGCCCTTATAATGACAAATATAATTGCTAAAGAGATTTTTAGGTTGCATGGTTTTCCTAAGATGATCATTTCATATAGGGACTCCAGATTTACATCTAATTTTTGGTAGGCCCTTCATCATGCAGTTGGCATGAAGCTAAATATTAGCTCTACATATCATCCAAAAATAGATGGTCAAATATAAAGGGTGAACCAAATCTTGGAAGACATGATTTACATGTATTGCATGGACCAAAAGTCTTTATGGAAAGACTTTTTGTATCTAGTTGAGTTTAATTATAACAATGGATATCGTGCTTCCTTTAAAATGGCCTTGTTTGAAGATATGTATGGCAAGAGATGCATAATTCCCCTATCTTGAGATAAATTAGAGGATTGGATTTTCATTGGACCAGATAAGGTTAGAGGAGGAGCAGCTTAGGATGATCAAGCAAATGCTTAAGAAAGCCATGGATCATCAAAAGAGCTACATTGATTTGAAGCATTCACCTAGAGAATTATCTATAGGGGATAGAGTTTTCCTAAGAGTAAAATCCATGAAGAGTGCCATCAAGTCTTTTAAGTTGGATCCCCATTTTTTTGGACCCTTTGAAATCATCGAAAAGACCAATTTACTGGCTTACAGACTTGCCTTACCACCCAACATGTCAAAGATCCATGACTCTTTCCACATATCTCTACTTAGGAAGTACATTGTATTAGTTTTTGAGGATGTATGCTATGGAGAGATCTAACACAAGTCCCAATGAAATACAAAAAATATGAAATAAAGTGAAATAGTAATATGATTTAAATATACTATAAATAGAAATGATAAAAAAAATAATGCAATATGGAGGAAATGGTCACTCCATTAATATGAGCTAAAGAGCTACATTGTAATCCATATAGGAGTACTACAAGGATGATGATATGAAGATGATATGAGATGAGTATACTTTTTAATATACTACTATGAGGCCCTTTATATAGGAATATAGATTCCTTGGCCAACACTTTACCTAGTTGTACAAGGGGACACCTTGCACATTGCCACTTGTGCATTTATTACATTGCTTGAAGTAACTAGATAAATTCCCCCTAAAGTAATATCCTATCCTAACTATGTACCTAAGGTGGTACATTTACATGATCCAAATGATGTAATATACTCTAACTCTAACATCCCCTATATTACATTATTTGGGTATTGAATATTTTAATCTTTAATATGGATCTTTATCTTTAGTATGGGCTTTGATTTGATCAGGTACTTTCGTCAATTTATTTTTTCTCTAGAGTCATGTATCTGAACCTTCTTCTTCTTTAGATTTTCCTTTGATTCTAGTTTCTACATTCCTGTAGGTGGTAGTATTGTTGCTAGATCCCTACAAGGATGGTTCTCCTTCTTTGTGCTTACTCTGTATAGAAACCTTTTTCAAGACATCAAGATAAGATCTTGGATTAGTGGATCTTGAAGTGTCAATACTGCATGAGGATTGAAATATCCTTTTTAAGTATGATTCACTTAGTTCATATTTCATTTTTTAAGTATGATTCACTTAGTTCAAATTTCCTTTCATGAGCTTCTATTGAACTTTGTGTTTTTGCATTCTCATTCTTGTAGCATTTGTATGTAAGTAATGCCATATACAAAATGCTTATGAAATCTAGGGAAAGTGGAATGTCATCCCTTCCATTCTCAATTGCTTCTTTGAGTTGAGCTTGTAGATATTGTTCCATGGTATCAAAGTCATCATCTAAGGCTTCACTATGAATCATTTTTGAAGTAAGGTCTAAATATGCTTCACCTTTTATAAGTAGATTCATGATTCCAATTTTTATGGCACATGCTTTTTCCTTTCTAGAGAGATTATTCATGTGTTTGTTTGTTGTATTCCTTGGGATAGACATCTTATAGCTTTCTTTGAAAAAGTGCTTTGATTGGAATAGAATCTTATGAGATAGAATCTACTAAGTGGTCTACCTTATAACTCCTTAGTTATGAGCTTGATTTGATAAAGCCTTTGTAGAGTTTAGGTTTGTAGGCTTACTTATATCTCCCTAGTTAAGATATTTGATTTAGTAGAATTCTCATAGGATTTGTAGACACCTTATGAAACCCCAAATGGATTGAGTACTTAATAAATATTGAATGCTATTATTATCAAGTTTTGTAGAATACCTTATGTCTCCCTAGTGATTTTGGAAATGCTATATGATAGATAAAGTGCTTTTGAGAATAATAGTTCAATTTTGAGTTGATTTTGTAAAGCTTTGTGAATAGCAAATATCAACTTCTTTTACACCTTATTACTCCTATTGAAATTTAAGCACTTTCTAATTTAATGAGGTTCTACTTGTTGGAATTATTTTGTCCCTTTAATGTAAGTTTGAGACAAGTATAGCAATTAGTTTCCAACTATTTATTTTCCCTTATAGAACCTTCTTTTATAGCCTTTAATAATTTGATATTTATTGTTTCTAATTTCCAATTTCCTACTTTGATGTAGTATTCCTTATAACTCCTTAATATGGAATATTAGAAAACAATGAAATTTGAAATAATAGAAATTATGATTTCCAAGTAGAATTCCTTACTTCTCCCATGTTATAATCTTACAAATATTGGGCTATTTAGTATGTGTTTCTTCCTTTTATATTACTTTCAAATATGGTTGATTTCCTTTAGTATTTCAACCTAATGTTATACCTTATAACTCCCAATTAATGAAAGCAAATTTAACAAAGCAGAGTCCTTACCTTTGATTTTTTATTCTCTACGTATTCATAGTAGATTTTGGATGTATATGATAGTCCACCTTTAGTGCCTTTCCCTTGACCGCTTATGGAGAATGGTGTACATTGATTTTCCCTTGGCTTCAATGTTGGACTTATTTGACCTCCTTGACCAAATATTTTAATGCTCTTTCACCTTTATTCCACACTATAATTTGGCATGTGTTGTAAGTAAATGCTGGAGTATGGAATATGTGGACTTCCTTGGTCTTTGGCACCTTTTAATAGAATAGAGTTCTTGTGCTATGTGACAAGTGTCATGCCAGTTACTTCTTGAGCGTTTGGAGGGAATAAAGATGCGTGAACCCACATGTATGTAATGTATGGGTGTTACAACCTTGGAGGAGTGCTTATTTCCTTTGAAGACAAGTGTTTCCCTTGTTCTAACATAAAATATTTCTTTCTAGTAACATTTATTTGCTCGAACATGTGAAATATGGGTGCTCATGTAGTGAATGTTAGGATTTATTTTCAAGTGACAAGTATCACTTCCTCCTTATGCATGGGATATTTCTCTAATGCTTCTTTAATGTACCTTTGGAGCACCTTTAAACACTATAATATTCTCAACTCTTCCTTTGTTTGATGGTGCTTGCTTATGAGTTGGTTCCAACTAGAGTGATAAGCAATGCTTTGGTGGAGCTTTGGTGGTGCTTTGATGGAGTTTTGGTAAACCTCCAATAATGATATAGAATGCTCCTTGGACGTGCATCAAATATAGTCTCTTACACCTTGCTTTTCTTATTTTCCAAACCTGTTATATCCTCCTTTTTGCCCTTGAATATAATGCTTCTCTTTGCCTTGTATTGTGTTGTGTTTTCTTGCAGATTTGGCTATCCAATATGTAGAGGATATGAGCCTTTCGAGAGGCTTCTTTGCTTTGCTCGAAGTGTGCTAATGTTTGGCTTCCTTTAGCTATTGCACCTTGTGAATAGTGTACCTTTGAGGTACTTTAAAATCTACCCTAATTCCTACGTAGAATAGATTAGACTAGTGCACCAATATGTAATATATTTTGTATATAAGAATACCCTTATTGCACTCCTTTTGCAGATCTATTTTTCCTAATTTTTAAGGTAATTTAATTGAAGGAAATGGGGCATTTTGAGGTTGTATTTTGACTACACACCTTTCCCATTTATGCTTGGATATTTTTCTCATGAACCCAATTTTGTAACCACATAGATAGAAGTTTCATTTTTTGTAGAAATCATTTTTGCACCCCTTTTTGTGCACTTTGAATCTTGAGACTCACCAAGAATCGATATGAAGCTTCTCTTACTAATTTTAATGGTGAATTTATTCTCCAATCCTTGGAGGAATCTAATATGATTTTTTTTTATTCTTTGGGCCATGAAATGTTGTAGGTTCTATGCACCAAATAGTATCTCTAGACACTTTGATTAATCTGTTGGTTTTTGTGTTCTTGATCCTTAACAATCAACAAATACAAACTAACCTTTTTGAGAGTAATTAGTGTAGTGAAAATGATATTAATAATACTACCAATTTAATGCACTAACAATCTCACCTTATCACTCCAATAAACTCTCAAAATAATTTCAGATGCACTTAATAATCTCTACAACTTTTAAGAGTAATTTGTAATGAACCCTTAATAAGTATTCTACAAATTTTCACTACAAACAAAGTTGTAGGATCTAGTCTTTTTTTTTTTTTTTCCAAAGTAGATGATAGGTATTTGATAGATAGTTGTAATTCTTTAATATATTCAGCTCCAAATTAATTTGCAAATAATCCTTACTATGAACTCTCCTTTTTTGCACTTTATTGAAGACTATAATGCAATATATTCTTCTATAACTTTTAATACAAATATGGTGCATAAAATTATTTTTATAATGAATCCTAATATGAAGTTCAACTAGTTGCACCTTAGTTGCTTAACTTTATGATGGCTTATGTAGATGATTTAGATCTTGGTGCTTTTGATTCACCAAGTTGTTGCATTGTAGTAGATGGATACACAACTTCTTTGTTGGTTGTCCCGAATATATTTCTCCTTCACCAATATATAGCCTCAAAATTTCTATCTTAAGCCTTGGATTTGGTAGATTAATCCTTCCAATTATATTTTGCTTTCTATTGTAGATTCAAATAACTCCTTTATCTGAACTATACCTTATAACTGTGAGAGGTAATCTTCAAATCTCCTGGATTTGGTAGGCTTCTTTTGTCTGAATATTCCATCAAGCTTCTTGTCAAATTTTGACTTCAAACAAGATCTTATTCTCAAGATTATGATTTTCTTGAGGTCTTCACTGGATTCTTCTTTAGTTATTTGGCACTCCTTGCCAAATTCTTCTTCTTTTGGGCTTGTTTTCAGATGGTGACAATTATCCCAAGTCCTTCACTATTAGGAAATTTTCCTTGGTAGTTGAATTCTCTAATGAGTTCTCCTAGGAAATCTTTTGATGATGCTTCTGTGAGATTTGCAACAAGGCTCTTCAAGCCTTCATATTTTTCCTCCTTGAGACCTCTCCAAGGTATTTTTCTTACAATTTCTCTAGTCTTCTGATTGAGACCATTTCTTCAAACTTCTACTTTTGTAAGTGTTGGTGATGAGATCTTCTTCAAGGATCTCTGATTCTGCTTCTTCTAGATTTGAACAAGACTCTCCTAGTCCTTCTCTTTCTTCCTAAAATGGAAGTTATTCAATGATATATTCTTTGGATCTCTTCAGATTCTTTTGAAAGAAGTCTTTAATTAGTAAATGAGATCACCAATATCTTATTTCTTGGAGTCTTCTTCAAAAACTCATTTCTGGAGTTTTATTCTAAATTCAAGAATTTATCTTCTGAATTAGGATATCTTCAGGAACTCTTATTTTGAGTATTCTTCTAAATCAAGAATTTATCTTCTGAATCAGGAAATCTTAAAGAACTCTTATTTTGAGTATTCTTCTGAATCAGGAATTTATATTCTAAATCAAGAATTATTTTTGGAACTTTTATTTATAATTAAGGCTTTTATGGCCTTCAATGCTTCTCTGTCCTATTCTTCTTCTAAGCTTCTCTGGCCTATTTTTTTCTAGGCTTATTTGGCCTATTATTCTTCTAGGCTTCTTTATCCTTTTTTCTTCTAGGATTATTTGGCCTTTTCTTCTTCTGCACTCTATAGGTATTAATATTGAATGGGGATCACTAATCTCCTATCTCCTCCTATGACTCAACTTCTAGAGTCTTTACTTCCTTGATTCTATTATAAGGCTATTGTGACATTTTATTTACTTCTACGATTTGCAAGATTGTAGCTCTTGTAATGGAACCTTTCTCAAGGTCTTTGAAATCTTTAGTCTTCTACTTGTGGGTGGTTTTTTTGCACCCACTATTTTGGTCAAGGAAGAAAGTAAAATAAGAGGAAAGGGGGAGCTATTTCAAAAATTAGCTAAGACAAATACCTGATAGAAAATTGGGATGCATTTATGCCCTTCACTGTACCTAACTTATACCAAGAAAATAATAAATTATAAATATTTGTGATGGAAGAATGAGCGGTGATTCCCATCATAAATACTCTTGAAATTTTTTTCAAAGAAAATAAGTTGGATGGAAGAATAGGAGGATAAAAAGGATAGGGAAATCCCAAGTTCCTTCCTAGGTGATTGAATTATGGAGAATGAAATAATGGAAGATAGAATAAAAAATGAGTAGACCCAAAATCCCGTCGAAGATTCACTCGACCACGATGAAGGCAGAATGCGCAGGAAGAGTAAGATATGCAAGGGTTCCCATTTCCCCGTCCTAGATCGATATGATCAAGACAAAGCCAAGAAGGAATAAGTGGATCCAAATGTGCACTCAATTAGAAGCTCTATCCCATAAGGAAATAAATATATAAAAATCTAGCCATGAAGAGTGCCACTCAAATTCAAAACTCCTCCTCTCGCCAAGCTAACTTGATTGGCAAATATAAGGACACGTTAGATGAATGAATTTAATGATGAATCGAAATGACTACAAATTTGGTATCTAGAGATTTAATGTGAAGCAGATACTTCATATTATCTATAAGTTTATAGAATCAGTGGTTCCATCAATCGTATTAATTAACAAGGGCCATACAGGGTATGTCAGTAAATTTTGTTTGGATGCAGCGAAGAATATTTTATTTATGTCAGAGTAGTAATGGAAGAAATAACTCAAAAAAGTTCAATACTGAAATTCAGATCGACCATTAATGAATAATTAATTAAGCTTTCAAAAATCCTGCTCTTGAAAGGGGCTATATACATGATTGTAATGCATATTTTAGATGTCAGCTCTTCAGTCATTACAACCTCCATGTACAACTTGATACATAATGCAATATATGTGGATTATTGTCTGGCCTTCAATTACTTTCATGTATGTATGATTTTACTCTAATAATTAATTTTTACTATGGTTAAGTGAATGAAATGGCTTTAATTTTGCTATCTGAATTTTATGCTACTGGTTCCTTAATTCTAGAATTCTTGGTAGAGTAATGTGTGTGATTAATTTATAAAGATAGTGGCTGGTTTGTTAGGTAGTCAATGAATATTTTTAATATTTTAGTCTTATCAGACATGTATCTTGATGTGATTGGATCTATACCACTTTATGTTCTAGATTTAAGTTTCCTCTATCCCCTCTCCTCTTGCCTAAATATTTAGTTAGGACCTACAAGGAGCCAACCTTATCCAAATATTGACTCTGAGGTCTCTGATATTGGGGCCATTCAAAGTTGTTAGAGGTATATGGGTGCACAATCCTTATCGTTAGACAAACTTTCGACCAATAGTTTTTGGCACGCCGGATGAGACTCATTTCCATAAATTTAGAATATTATGAGGTACATGTCATACCTTATTTTCTCTAGACTCCCTTATCTCGTGGTGACTCTATTAAAAGACAAGATCCAAAAAACCATATCAACCCTATAGTTTTCTTAAATACAAGACAAAGGGCTAGAAATTCAGAAGATCCAGATGAGTTCTAGAAATTATCCTCTAAAAAATAGCAACCTAAACTCGTTATTAAGGCCTTTTTTCCCACTAAATAACTAGATCCAAATCAAGTTGATACTCAACTAGTACCCATACCTTAAATACCCGTGTCACACCAAACATCAATGCCACAAAATAAAAATTTATGATTTCCTAATTGGAATTACATAGGACCTCATAACCTAGCTGATCAGCATGCTATCTTGCAAGTAGCATTAAAATCCCTCCCAACCTATGATGGTATGAGAAAAATAGCATATAAACATGGCCAAGATGTAGCCTCATTGGCCACTATTCATAAAATTCAAGAAGAAGACATGATGGTCAAGTTATTGGTCATTTCTCTAAAAGGAAAATTTCTTTATTGGTATAGAACTCTACCCACTAGGAGTATAAACTCATAGAATAATATGGCATCCAATTTAAAAGAGGAATTCAATGAAAAATCTGACCCCTTTTCCTGCTCACCTATTTCATGGTGATACAAATACATCCTCAGGAAGATATTATGGATTTTAATATCAAGTTTAGTTGTACCTGGTAAAGAGTCCCTATACAACTCTTATTAATGATGGAAGTGAGCCCTCATCTTCTCTATCTGATTTAGACTATTGATATTCTAATTATAATGATCCTAATGGAAAAAATACCTGCATGATGCATCAGTATTATATGCAAAAAATGTTGTTGAGAGAGTAGAAAAAATTCAAAAGGGATAAGTCAATATGATTTGAACCAATGAACATAATTATATGATGCCATAGTAGAACAAGTCCCAGTATTGATAAGATCCAGGAAAAATTGCTTCAAGTAAATCATGAGGAACTCAACCTAAAAAAAATGATTATTAATTACTTAGCTAAAAAAAATCTAAATATGATTTCCTTTGAGAAATTCCCCTTGAAAAATCCCCACAGCAAGAAAAGGAAGATCTCAGGCCTAGTGAATCCTAGTCAAAAGCAATAGAAATTCAAACTGAGATAAAAAATAAGATTAAATATCCATCCATGACAAAGCATTAGTAGATTGAAGCCACTCATGAATACAAAAGCAAGTTCAAGCACCCTCCAAAAGAAAAGGACAAGCAATCTGAGATCCTCACATTCAATATTGTAGAGTAATTAAATAAAATCCCCTCAAAAGATAGTATGTATGATACTTTACTCATCCCCAAATAGATTGATCTACTCCAAGCTTCCTTAAAAATAATAAAAAGTCAAAGTAAAGTCCATCCAAAACATAATTTGGTTCAAAATAGTTATGTTATTGGGGGAAAAAAAAATAGACCTTCACCATTCTACCTTTCTTTGGAAATGGAAGGATGGGTTGTGCACAATTGCATGATAGATTCAGGAGTAGCTACCACAATCATGCCTAAGGTAGTGTGTGATGTCATGGGAATGGAATACACTAGAAGCTATCTTGGGGTGTTGCAGTTGGATAGTAACCTGGTAAAAAATATAGGGATAATTAAGGATGTATCTATCATTATTCATATATTACCCCAGGTTACTATCATATAAGAAATTTTGATAGTTGACTCGGAGCCATACTTCATGATGTACCTTTCTAGGGAATTTACTACCAAGTTGGGGGATACCTTTCTCTTGACTACTCTCATATGGAAATTTTGTGCAAAGGAAGAAGGGTGAAAATCTAGTTAAAAAGGCCCTCTCCCTTTCATATAGAAAGAATAGAGGAAGTGGCCTGACAAGCAGCCGTGATAAATGTCATCATTCAGGAAGGGGGTGATATAGAAGAAATAATGGAAGGGCTGCAAACAAAATATCAATATTCCATGAAAAAGTTCAATGCAATAATGGAAATAAGAGTTGGCACTTACACCATTGAAATACCAAAAGAGAAAGCATCAAAAGCATAGGCAGAATCTTCGTCTTCATCTCATCAATTATGGAAGTTATACTTTGACAAAGCAAGATGAAAAAATGGTGCAGGGAATATAATAGTCTTGATTTCCCCTAAAGGAAACCAAAATATTTTTTATATATATTAACCTGGAGTTTCACTAACAATGTAGCAGAATATGAAGCCCTCTATTTAGGACTAAAAAAGGTAGAAATTTTGGGCATTAGGCAGCTCCAAATATATGGAGATTCTGAATTAGTGATTAATCAAATCACTGGAAATGTATTAACAAGAAGCACTACTTAAAAGCCTACAAAAATAGGGTACTAACAAGAAGTACTACTTAAAAGCCTATAGAAATAGGGTATGGGACCTACTAGAGTCATTTGAATTATTAAATATTAAGTTGATCCCTAGGGATCAGAATAGACATATTGACATATTGGCTTCCATAGGAGTAAATTTTTGCCTAGTGTCAAATACCAGTCATAAATAAAAATCATTCAGGTTGGTCTATAGGCCATTCGTATCTGATAAGGACACCTTATGACAAGTATTTAAAAATTATGAACAAATAGTGGACTTTCTTATCCACGAACTAAATTTTTTAGTTGATGGTTTGTATGAAGCTGAAGAGGAAGAATCCATTCAACTCAAAAATAACCATATTCCAAAAGGACTGATCACCTTGGAAAGCCTCTTTGACAAAAATGATCAACCAAAAGGCCTTAAAATCAATATTGACTCTAAAGGATATAAGGAAGTCAAAATCTAAAAAAAAAATGGGTTGAAGATAGGAGCGGGTTACTCAGATTAGGAAGTTCACCAAATTCAGGAATTGTATAAAAGATATGATGTCATTGCATGGACATATGATGACCTCAATGTATATAGTAAGGATGCAACCCAATATACTATTAAACTAGAACCTGATGCAAATCCCTTTCGATAGAAACAAAGGCCTGTGAACCCAAAATTAGAAGCTTTGATGAAACAAGAATTATTGAAGTTGTTGAATGCCAAGATAATATACCCTATTAAGCATTCTACTTGGGTAGATAACCTAGTTCTAGTCAGAAAGAAGAATGTAGATATCAGGCTTTGTGTGGAATTTCATAACCTAAATAAAGTCTCTTTGAAGGATCACTACCCTCTGCCACAAATAGATCAGATATTTCATACGGTGGTAGAAGTGGAGTGGTTCTCACTACTGGATGGCTTTTTAGGATTCAATCAGGTCTGGGTCAAAGATGAAGACCAGCATAAGATAACATTTACTACAAAATGGGGAACATTTACATATCAAAGGATGCCATTCAACTTATCTTATGCTAGCACGACCTTTCAAAGAGCAATGGATCTGGAATTTTGTGAAATTTTCAATAAAGTAATTGTTATCTATTTAGATGACATGACTATTTTTTATTATAAGAAGCAATATTATGTGAAACATCTTCAAAAAATATTTGAGAAATGTAGAGAATTTGGAATATCATTAAACCCAAAAAAATCAATCTTTGAGGTACAAGAAAGTAAAATTTTGGGATATTTTGTGTCAAAAGTAAGGCTTGCTATAGACCTAGACAGGTTCAATGCTATTTTAGAATTACCAGTGCCCATGAACAAGAAGTTACTCCAGTATTTATTTGGACAAATCAACTTTGTGCAAAAGTTTGTGTCTAATTTTGCACAAATAGTCAAGTATTTGACACAAATGTTGAAGAACAATATCAAATTCATATGGACAGATGATAGGAAATATGCTTTTAGGAATATCAAGGAAGAAATTACATGAGATCTAGTTCTTATTAACTCAGATTATTCTAAGAATTTAATTTTATATGCCTTTGGAGTAGAATAAAGTTATGTGGCAGTCCTGACATAGAAGGGATATGATGGTGAAGAATGACCAATCGCTTTTCTTAGCCAAACTATACATGATCAAGAAGAAATATAAAAATTTATAGAAAGAAAAGTATATGTTGTTATGAAATCTCTCAAAAATTTTAGGTATTTTGTCTCCCAAAGTAAAACAGAGTGTATGTAGTGCACCTAGATGTTAGGAACTTTGTGATCCAAAGAGAATGGGGTGATCGAAGGTCTAGATGGATGACAAAAATTTAAGAATTCGATGTAGAAATTCAACCCACAAAGCTAATCAAGGGGTGAGTACTTTGTCATCACTTAGCAGAAGTAGCAGTCGTAGATTACAAATTATCTATAGAAGTAGTGGAAAACCTGGAATTAGCACAGAGAGAAATGTCATCAGACTCATGGATCATCCATTTGATAGCCTACCTTAAACATGGAAGGATCAATAGAAGCACAAATATGCAGGTACAAGCTACAAGCCAAAAAAATATGTATTATTCAATAACACACTCTATCAAAAAAATGATGGTGTGATGTGTTGCATACCACAATAAAAGGTGAGAGGTTTACTGGAAGAATTTCACTATGGATTCTCAGGGGGGCATTATTCAACACAAAAAATAGAAGCTAAAATACTGAGGGTAGGATTTTATTGGCCTTCCATATTCTTATATGCGTTCAAATGGTTAGAAAATATGATGAGTACCAAAGGTTTACTGGAAAACAAAAGCACTATGCCATACCTTTAAAATCGATAGTGGCAGAAGAAACTTTTTAGCAGTGGGGTCTAGATTTTATTGGTGTCTTAAACACAAATTCATTAGTCGATCATAAATACATCCTTACAATCACAAACTACTTCACTAAATGGACTAAATTATAAGCAACCAAGCAAGTTGATCAACAAATAGTCATTGACTTCCTAGGAATATTGATTACAAGATTTGGAGTCCCAGCTACTATTATCTTGGATAATGGCTCTTCTTTTATAGGAGCCAAGGCAATGGATTTTTTTAGGAGATATGAGATATACTAGAATACAATTTCAAACTACTATCCTCAGGGTAATGGATTGGTAGAATCCTCAAACAAAAACCTATTAAGGATTATTAAAAGAATAATTGAGCATAATCCTAGAGGTTGGCACGTTTTACTTAATCAATCATTATGGGTAGATAGGATAACTCCAAAGAAGCTCCTTAGAACATCCCCTTGATCTTTGGTATATGGCAAATAGGCTATCCTTCCTATTAATCTTGAACTCCCAACATTGAAGCTCCTACAAAAAATAGATGATGAAGAGTTCTCACAAATTTAAAGGAGGCTAGCACAACTAATGCAGCTATAAGATGTGTGAGAAAGGGCATTTGACAATACAATGCAACATCAAAGTCTAGTCAAGAAATGGTTTGAAAAGAATGCTAAGCCAAAAGAATTTTTCAAAGGAGATCTTGTACTTAAATGGGATGTAAACCTAGCCAAACCATGAGCTCATGATAAGTTTGATTCATTTTGGATTGGGCCGTATCTCATAGAAGAATGAAAAATTTCAAATGTGTATCAATTATAGGATTTGGAGGGTAGACTAATGCCAATCCTAGTGAATGGGTAACACTTGAAGCACTATGCTTGAGCCGTAAGAGGCAATTGTATATATGTACATACTTTTACCTCTTGTACATAAAGAGTTGCTTTATGTTATTTTTGCCTTTGCATTATATAGTATTTAGTCCTAATATTTTCAGGTGTGCTAATAAGTCTCTTCAAGAATCTTGTTTAAGTTCAGAAGTGGATGTGAAAATGGGAGGCATCTAGTTAAGTAAAGAATCTTGAATCCCCATCTCAAGCAAATATGGAGAAATGGGATTGATAGAAACAAACAATGGAACCCAAAATGTCATCCAATCAGGAAGAAAAAAGAGAATTTATCACCTACAACTATCAACTCCCTAGTTTATTAGAATAATTAATCATCAAGTTGGAAAGAGTGGACAACAAATATAATCACATGAGTACAAATTACTGGTGCTCCATCCCAAGAAAATTGAGAAGGAAGATCATGGGTACGTATATAAAGTGGCATTAACGTGCATAATTACCAGTAAAGGGCATGGTTATCTAGCTGTTACCCATCAAGGAGGAGAATTTATAAAAAAATGGCTAGAGCACACTATTCAAGAAAATTCAAGCATGCGTAATAAATCAAAGAAAGATCAAGGCTGAAGCAAGATCAACCTAGGAAAATAGCAATTCCATATTTTCAAAAAAGGGATTGTGTCTACTTAAGTTATTTCATTGGTCCAAGGTCTACAATCCAAGAAATATTGGTGAAAGAAATCTAATGAGACTCTGCACTTCAAATCAATATACCTCGAAGAGAGTGGGATTCGTTGCAGCTGCCCTAATTGCCAATATCATAGATCCTTCACTCTAATGCTATAAAATAACAACAATTATAGAAGACCCATGATGTCATAGAGGCTACTAAGTGTTGTTTATGCTCTCTAAATAATAAATTTTGTGGGATTCAAGAGTTTTGAATTTTCATGAGTAGGAACAGAGCTGTGCAAAATTATCAAGGATAAGCCAAAAAAGAGACTAGAAGATTCATTCGAGGGAATTATGGATACATGCATCACTTTGAAGGCAAAGGTAAATTTATCTTGAATGGGAGTAGAGCAAAAGGAAAAATCCATAAATTCTAGTGTCACTAGAGCAACACCATGGAATACATAGTTGGCAATGTTATTGCCAATTTTTGTGCACTCTTGTCTTGAGTTGGTGGACATTGTAGCCAAATTTTATGATGCAAGCACGAGGATAGTCAGATGGTAATATGGACACCCCCTATTCCAGATAACTAATTAGAATATAAGAAGGTCTTTTGTAGCTCCAAAGCCCTCTCTCAAATATGTATCCATTAAATATCTTATAGTTATAAAGGAGAAGTCCCAAAGAGAAAAGCTTGTGGAGGATCCAAAAACCTAGATGAGGGAAGTCTTAAACCTGAGAAGCTTACCTAAATATTATTTAGATAGGACCTGGTAGTTTATGCAATTCAAATAAGAGGTTCATCCAGTTTTGAGTATGATAGCTATGATGCATGGCATCAAAATAGATAAATTGGTCCTTCTAGAGCAAACAACTTTGGTGCATGTCGTACTACGAGCCAACATATCAATAAAACTAGATTGGGTTGAATTTCTAGCCAAGAACATGAGGAAGCAACTATAAAAATACCAGTCTAAGAAAATCATAAAATTTCATTTCCTATCTTATGTGGCCTGGTTGTTTCTTTTCTTTATACCCAGAGCAACACATTCAATGTAAATTGTTGAGGCTAATCCCCACCCTATTATGGAATGGACACAATTCCTTCATAAAATTTAGCCTTCTCTAGATTTTAATAAGATTTTCCTCGGTTTATATTTGGCTTATATTTATGGTAGTTTCCCTTGCCTATCTAAAAGAGCTATCCAGTTTATAAGAATAAAATTCCTTGAGGTCAGGGATTGGTATTTTCTAGAGGAGGGAACATGCATAAGATTATATGAATTTTTTAGATTCATTTACCTTCTTCCTTATTACGTAATAGACTGTATATCTGGGCTTGAGTTCTATAGGTAAGAAATTATGGTATAATATAAACATGGTCAAGGAGCAAAGAAGAAAATAATATTCCAATTCCCTATAGTATATAATCTCGTCAGCAATCCCTTCAGAGATTAGGCTACATACCTAAAGTTGGATAACAATTTGCATGCACTTATCCAATTTGCATGCACTAGACCTTGAAGTAATGCCTCCTTAGTGGTATTATGATCTTGATGATGTGATCAAAAGAAAATCTACCAAAAATGTTAAACCCCGACCATTTTAACATCAAGATAATGAGGCGAATCCATATGTTGTGTGATTCTAAAATCTCCCAAAGGGTTGGTTGGTTCCATTTACCAAGTTTGAATTTCATAAGTATCCACCATGGAGGTCTTCATATCCTTACAATAGGGTGTTTGATCTTGAAAGGAATCCTGATCAAAGGATAGTAGCAACCTTCTTCTATCGAGTTGAGTAGATAAAGGGTTGGGGTGATGAGGAAAAAGTGGAGTAGTGGTGGATAATGAAGTGTGAAAAAGATGATCCCAGAGAAATTTTCTTAGGAGTAGCAGATGTTATGTTCCATATATATTTTATGGCCAATATTGATAAATGGCAATAGAATGATAATCTCTACACAAAAGTAATAAAGAAATCCAATCCTGTGGAACCTGTAGTTAGAGAAAATAGTGATGACTAGGAAGGAGATCAGGAGTGTTGAAAATATGTTGAATATTTTCCATGTTATTCTGGTGGGGTTAACACTAAAAGGTACTGGATGTTGTGTATGATATACTCGTTGGGGTTTGGGTTAACCAAATGTTTAGGGTTTTAAGTTATTTTTAGACCCATATGGGCTTTTAGGGTTACTATATTTGAACCCTTGCTTTTTTGCCCATGATATTGTAAAATCCGTGCATGTGCCTTTGTTATATATATCGCACTTGCATTAGGGTTTGGAGAGAGAAAGAAGGAGAATATTATTGTATTGGAGATGATCAAGTTAATGCAATAATAAGATAATACTGTGTTGGTTTTCCTGGTTGAGGGTTTCTAGGATAAATATTGTGTAATGTGTGAATCTGCTATCTTCTTCCTTTGATTCTGTAATTACTGCTTTTCTAGTTTTAGTTTATTGGGGCTCTTTATTTCTCTTCATTTGGTATCAGAGCTAGGTTTTAGCTTTGTTCGAGGAGTAAGGGTTTCAACCCTATGATAAATTAATTCTTGAGTGGGAGCCGTACGTGAAAGGATCCAAGCAAAGGAGAAATATGGGAAGCACACGGATAGAGATTGAGAAATTTAATGGATAGAATTTTGAGTTGTGGAAACTCAAGATGGAGGATCTATTGGTTGATAGAGATCAGTGGATTGCGGTCTCGAGAACAAAACCAACATCGATGATAGATGAGGATTGGCTAAAAATTGATAGGAAGGCAAGGAGCTCTATCATATTGTGCTTATCTGACTCGGTATTGTTGAATGTATCTACAGAGACCATGACAAATCTGTTATGGGAGAAGTTGGGAATATTGTATCAGACAAAGTCATTGGTAAATAAACTCTTTCTTCGAAAGAAGTTGTATTCACTTTGGATGAATGATGGTGACTCTGTGGCTGAACATCTGAATGCTTTTAACATTGTGGTAAGTCAACTAACCTCTGTAGAAGTAAAAATGGATGAAGAGGAAAAATGTATTACTTTACTTTGTTCATTACCTGATTCATGGGATAACCTAGTTATGGCTATCACCAATACTACATCTACATTGAAAGTAGAGGATATAGTAGGAACTTTGCTAAGGAGATGAGATGAAAATATTCTGAGGATTATCATCAAAAGGATGCCTTGGTTGTGAGAGGTCGTTCTCAAGAAAGAAGCAAAAAGAAATTAGGAGAAAATAAATCAGGAGAAAAGAAATCAAAATCTAGGGGTAAATCTGTTGCCCCAGAAAAGAGGAAATGTTGGAATTGTGGTAAAGTAGGGCATTATAAAAGAGATTGTAGATCTAAAAAGGCTGATAATAATCGATCATCTGATGAAGGAACTTCTACAGAAAAGAAGACCACAAATGAAGATTCAGGGGACTTATTCTTAGCTGCAGCATGCTCAAGTGAATGCGATGACTCATGGTTGATTGACTCAGGTGCTTCTTTTCATATGACTCCTCATAGGGAGGGGTTCTATGAATATGAAAATATAGATGGAGGTAAAGTCTTCTTGGGAGACAATTCGACATATAAAATAATAGGTCGAGGAAGAGTCAAGCTGATGCTAAAATATGGAAGAATTAAAACCCTTCCTGGTGTGTTGCATATTCTAGGTTTGGCAAGGAATCTGATATCTATGAGTAAGATGAATGATGCAGGTGTGAATGTGGTATTCAATAAGGATAGCTGCAAGATGGTTCATGGATCCTTGGTGTTGGCAAGGGGAGTTCGCACAGGAACTTTGTTTAGACTTGAGGCTAGCACTGTAAGTATTAATTGCAATAACTCTTCAGTTGTATAGGAAAATAATATGGTTGAAATGGCTCTGAGTATTCCTACAGTGAAGACAATGTTGTGGCATCAACGCATGGGGCATATTGGTGAGAAAGGACTTCGAACATTGAAAATGAAAGGTATGGCTGAAGGACTTTCTGATTGCCCATTAAATTTTGATTTTTGTGAGCACTGTGTTTTCGGGAAACAAACTAGAGTCAAGTTTCCAAGTAGTGCTACAAGGTCTGAAGGAATTCTACATCTAGTTCACAGTGATGTGTTTGGACCGGAAAAAGTACCATCATTAGGTAAATCTATCTATTTTGTTACATTTATAGATGACTTCTCAAGAAAGACATGGGTATATTTTCTACGAAACAAATCTGAGGTTTTTAATAAATTTAAAGAGTTTAAGGCTCTTGTAGAAAATCAGATAGAGAAAAAGATAAAGGTTTTGAGAAGTGATAATGGTGGTGAGTATTGCTCTAATGAATTTGAGCAATTTTGCAAGGACTATGGAATAGAAAGGTAGAGAACAACTTCGTATACTCCACAATAGAATGGGGTTGCAGAATGGATGAACAAGACATTGATGGATAAGGCTAGAAGTATGCTAAGTGGTGTAGGGTTAGAAAAGAAGTTCTGGGTAGAAGTTGTGTTAACAACTTGTTATCTCATCAATAGATCTCCTACCTCAGCTTTGGTGGACAAGACTCCACAGGAAGTATGGACTGGTAAGAAACCCTCTCTCAAACATATAAGGGTTTTTGGTTGTGATGCTTATATGTATGTCCCAAAAGAGAAAAGGACTAAGCTAGACTATAAATCTAAAAAATGCATATTTGTGGGTTATAGTACTAGTGTTAAAGGATATAAGTTGTGGAACCCAGAAACACAGAAGGTTGTTTACAATCGTAATGTGATCTTTAGAGAAACAAAAGGGGTTTTAAAATAGGAAATGCAACCAAGAAAAGAACCAAAAATAGTGCAGGTAAAATTGGAACAGGAGGAAGAACCAGTGGTAGAACCTAAATTACAGAGAGAGTCTAAAGAGGAATATTCAGAGGAAGAAGGTGAGGAGGAAGTTGAAGATGCAGAACCTAGAACTCCAATTTTGAGGAGATCAGATCGAGAGAGAAGACTTCCAGATAGGTATAGTCCTTCAAATTTTTATTCTGCATTTAATTTATTAGTTATTGATGAAGAACCCAAGACTGTAAAGGAGGCACTTCAGTCAAGTGAGAATAAGTCTTGGAAAAGGGCTATGGAAGAAGAAATGGAGTCCTTGGATAAAAATAAGACATGGGACTTGGTGAAATTACCTCCTGGTAGAAAACCTGTTGGTTGTAAGTGGTTATTCAAGAAGAAGTACAATGTAGAAGGAAAGTTGGAGAAGTACAAGGCTCGCTTGGTAGCAAAAGGATTTTCTCAAGTTGAGGGAATTGACTTTGGTGAGATTTTTTCTCCTGTGGCTAAACTAACTTCAATCAGATTTTTGTTGGCTATTTTTGCTGCTTTTGATTTTGAAATAGAACAGATGGATGTAAAGACAACTTTTCTACATGGTGAACTTGATGAAGATATATATATGTCACAACCATAATGCTTTAAGGTAAAAGGTAAGGAGGACTTGGTATGCAAGCTGAAGAAGTCTCTTTATGGGTTGAAGCAGTCTCCAAGGATGTGGAACCAAAAATTTGATAGGTTTGTCTTGACACTTGGGCTTGGAAAAAGTAAAGCAGATCCATGTGTATATTTCAAAAAGGAAGGTGAAAATTTTGTTATCATTGTATTGTATGTGGATGACATGTTGTTAATTGGTAACAATAAGGAGATGATAAAGTTACTCAAATCTCAGTTATCTTCTGAATTTGACATGAAGGATTTGGGTGCTGCAAAATTTATTTTGGGTATGGAAATAATAAGGGATCGTGCAAATAGAAAGTTATGGTTAAATCAAAGGAAATATGTTGATTTGATATTACAAAAGTTTAGAATGCATGATTGTAAACCAGTATGTACTCCATATCCGGTTGGTCAAAAGTTATCTGCTGAACAATGTCCCAAAATAGATGAGGAAATTGAAGAAATGCATCATGTTCCTTATGCTAGTGTTGTGGGTAGTTTGATGTATGCAATGGTCTGTACTAGACCTGATATTGCACATGCAGTGGGAGTAGTTAGCAGATATATGTCAAATCCAGGAAAGGAACATTGGACTGTTGTGAAGAGGATCTTCAGATACTTGCGTGGAACTACAGATTATGCTATCTATTATGGAGGAAATTTTGAAGGTAATAATATTGTAAATCTACAAGGGTTTGTGGATGCTGATTGGGCTGGAGATCTTGACAAGAGAAGATCCATAGGTGCTTATGTGTTCAGGTTGTTTGGAGGGGCAGTAAGTTGGATGAGTAAAAAGCAATCAGTTGTTGCTTTATCCACTATAGAAGTAGAGTACATTGCAGCAACTCATGCCAGTAAAGAAGTAGTGTGGCTACAAAGGTTGTGTTCAATAGTTGGTATTAAATAGAAGGTTGTGAGAATTAATAGTGATAGTCAGAGTGCAATATTTTTGGCAAATAATCCTGGTTTTCATGATCGGTCAAAACATATTGATATAAAGTACCATTTTGTGAGAGATATGGTTGAAGAGAACCGAGTGATATTGGAGAAAGTTGATACAGAGAAGAATACTATTGATTCATTAACAAAGGTTGTACCTACTCAAAAAATTTCTTGGTGTAGAAGATCTATGGGCATGGTTGCCCTTGATAGTTGACAATGGCAGTTGTTAGCCCCTATGGAAAGTATTCAACAAGTGGGAGAATGTTGGAAATATGTTGAATATTTTCCATGTTATTCTAGTGGGGTTAACACTAAAAGGTACTGGACGCTGTGTACGATATACTCGCTAGGGTTTAGGGTCTGGTTCGGGCCCCAAATAGGGGTTCGGGGGTGGTAGCCCTCCAAAAAGTAGGGGTCCGAGGGTAGCACCTCCAACAAAATTTTTAGGGTTTTAAGTTATTTTTAGACCCATATGGGCTTTTAGGGTTACTATATTTGAACCCTTATTTTTTTCCCATGATATTGTAAAATCCGTGCATGTGCCTTTGTTATATATATCACACTTGCATTAGGGTTTGGAGAGAGATAGAAGGAGAATATTATTGTATTGGAGATGGTCAAGTTAATGCAATAATAAGATAATACTGTGTTGGTTTTCCTAGTTGAGGGTTTCCAAGATAAATATTGTGTAATGTGTGAATCTGCTATCTTCTTCCTTTGATTATGCAATTACTGCTTTTCTAGTTTTAGTTTATTGGGGCTCTTTATTTCTCTTTAATGAGATGGAGAGCCTAGATTCTCAAGAAGGTTCGAGAAATGAATCCCATGGAGCACAAGTAGAACTAGAAGTATCTTCTCCCTAAAATATATAAAGCAGTATAAGAACAAGATTGAATAAAACTCTTCAAGAGATCGGGTACTCATCTAGGTCCTCTCCCCAGATATCAGTGTAGAGTGGAAAGAAAAAGACCCATTCGAGCTTGATTGTTACAAAAGAGCCAGATCTAGGGCACAAGCATGAGCAAATGTAGTCTAAAGTGGTGCAGGTGAAGAATTCAAGAATGATGGCACATCACTCTAAGCCAAGCCTGAAGATTATAGAACCTGAAGAAGAGCAACTTTCATTATAGGTACAACTTAACACCCCTTCTCCAAAGCAAGATCTTTTTAGCAATATACCAAATCATTCTTCCCTTTGCAATTATTTTCCCCACCATTGAAAGGATTATTGACCGTAATATAAGTAGCAAAGAAGGATTTCTCTGTACCCCCATCATCACCTTCTTCATTCATTAATGCATCATCCCATCCCCTTCCCATTTCATCAAAAACTCCCATTCTTGTATCCTTTTTGAATTTATCAGATATTACCATAATCTTAATCACCCCTCCACCTCCTCCTCAATTATTTCATTGATATTTTTCCTCTTCATCAATGACAATCATAGCCAAAGTCGCAAGCCATCCAACTAACACAAACCAAGAACAAGACTTGGTAGCAATTCTTGACTCCCCATTGTCCTATGAAATGTCTTTTCCACTTTAGTCCCAAGAAGTGGAAGTGTTGTGACTATCTCACAACTAACCCCAATTTTGGGGACCCACTTGAAATTTTTAGTAAATTGGACTAATGGGATATCATGATGCATTTTGTTCCTCACAATTGACCCATGATGCTTCTTCTTGGATATCAAAATAAAGGGGTCATTTTGGCTAAGCAAAATGAGTGTTGCCTTTTGTTTGGTGTTATTGATTCTTTTATATGTTGTTGGTTTTATTGTCTTTATTGTTCATTTGTTAGTTTTTTTTGTTTTATTATTGTTATTGTTAATGCATTTATTTTTATTGTCCATTTATTGTTGACAATTTTGTATTGTCAATTTGTTGATTTTATTGTCACCTTTTTGTTGTTAGATGTTATGATAAGTTTAGTTTTAAAGTTTTTAGTTTTAAATTATGATTAATTTTCATTAAAGTTTTTAGTTTTAAATTAGGATTAATTTTCATTAATCAATGGTTTCCATATACCCTCTTGATTTAAAATTTGTGGTTTATGTTTTGTAGGTGGAAGACCCATGGGAGTGACCCAAGTGAACAAGAAAATATGAGAGCACACAACACAAGGACACATGGTGATGTGGAAGTTACCAATAAGGAAAGATGAGAGCACACAGTGTAAGGACACGTGGCAATGTGGTAGTAGTCAATGGTGTGAGGTAGCATTCAACACAATGCAACAAAATTAGGCTGCCCAAAGGTAGCTAACATAATACTGGTGATAGATTGAATTTAAACCTTCCAATATCTCTTGCATATCCAAGGTGGGATAAACCCTAGTCAATGAAAATATATATGCCATACATGTGGTAACATCAACGACTGAGGTCGGGTCACACACTACCAACCATGGTAGTGATAGGTGTTAGGTGGCAGGGATCATTTAGGTGGAGATTCATCTGTTATGCTTGAAATGTGGATAGACTAGCATACATTACATGGTTAGAGTACCCCCAATATAAGGACGATATACAGTGAGTGAATGGCTCCCATTGGCAGAAGATAATGTAGAGTATTTGCAGTTTATAAATAGGCATTAGGGTTTAGACATGTTATTCTCTCACACCAATTGATACCAAGGTAGCCCAACCTCACAGTATTATAGACATCCAAAAAAGAAACATATCACACAGTGGAGGCGCTTCATGAGGAGGTAATGGAGCATAGGAGGAGGTAACTCAAGCTAAGGAGTAGTGATGTCTATCATCACATTCGAAGCCTCTCAAAATTGGAAGGGGAAGGCACCAGTAAATTTTGGGTTGTAATCATGAATAGATAAGGAGAAGGTGACCCAAAGTTTAATCATGACCTAGGTGGTCATCGTTATGGTAGAGGTATTATGTTGGTTTCCTCTCTATCGTGTTTCGAATCACAGCAAAGGGTGCGAAAGGTAAATTATTTTTGGTTGAGATGCTCGAGCACCAAGGTCGATGAAGATCTATTAAAATTTAAATTTTATGAAGGTCACGGTGCTATGTTATATGGGTCTAAATGATTTTTAACATACCCTAGGTGTTATTTCTTTTGGGATTAATATATGGGTATAGGTAGGTTAAAGATAAAAGAGGGGAAGTTATAAGGAATTGAGCCTAAGATTTTGTGTATTTCTATTATTGTTATATTTGTTCTTAGGAGTTTTGCAAGAGCTTAAAAGTGTTAATAGGTTTGGATGTTTTGTTTCACATGATACTTCCATTTTTGTGAAGGAAGTTGAAACGAAAAGACTCCTAAAAACTTTAAATACTCATGGAAGCCCATTTTCAAAAGGGCTAGAATTTTATGTAAGAAAAATGACATATCATTTGGAAATATTAATGCATACGAATCCAAAAACTTGCACCTAGTGAGCAAGACTGGAGGAGATTTATTTTTGATGATTGTTATTTTAATGCTTGATATTTCTACTACATTTTGTAGACTTATATCTAGTGTTTAATGTTCTTAGGAGATTACACTATGTGAAGGTTTATTTGAATGTAATATATATCTACCTTAGAGTCTAGCACTTGATCTAATCAAATTGTGTTTATGCAGGTTTAATCAGATTGAGTTACCCTTAGAGTTTCTCATAATATCTGGTTTTGCAGGGTAGGGGAGCATGATATTGTATTATGTTTGCACTCATATTCCAATTTTATAATAGCTTAGTCGTAGTTTATTTATTTCTACATTTCCATTTTAAGTTCCATTTTTGTTTTCATTCTGGTCCTTGTTCTAGAATTTTTGTATTTCTATTTATGTTTTCATTATGTTTCCATTCTAGTCCTTGTTCCAAAATTTTTGCATTTTCATTTGTTAGTTTGTATTCTGATTTGTCTAGAATTTCTACACTTCAACATATTTATAAAGTTATTCATAACTTTTACTCCATCACCTAAGGCTCAAGATAAAATCAATCTAGGAGGGAGGGTACTGACTACTATTTCACATTAAGTGCAGATAAAGCAAATGAATGCTAACTTGCTAACTTTCTAACATTATGACTGGCTAACTTTGTAATTCGTAGAATATTAAATTTGAAGATAAAATTGAACCTACTAATTCCAAATAAATTTCACATTAAAGTCATGGATTTTAAAATGAAGTGGACAATTCCATGCACTTTCTCAATTTACATTTAATCTGAAGATAAAATGAACCCACTAATAGGGATTTAGGGTAAGAAATATTAATGCAAAGATAATCAGAGAAGCAACATTTCATTTTACATAGAGGTACATTCATTGCTATTTGAGGGAATCAATCACTAAGCACAGATGAATTAGACTAGCATGCCCCTTGTTAATAGTTACTTGTAGATCATTGGATTATTTCTAGCACTTGTTATTCCTGATTATTTTATTTTCAAATACACGTGCAATGCTTATATAGCGAAACATTGGAGAAGTTGTGTTTGTATTTAACTTCTTTGCAAGAGAGGATTTTTGGAGTAATACCCTAATTGTGGTGGGGATTTTACAATGGGGTAAAATATCCACTCAACATTTTGGTGCTAGAAGGAGGGCATGAAGTGGTTCATTTTATTGTGATTTTAAATGTTATATTGTTCATTGGTACTTAAGAGCTTTGAATTGTTGAATGTTTCATGTCCCTTTTGACTATTATCTTTGGCCTCCTTCACGCACAACATTTTGGCACTAGAAGGAGGGCATGAATTGGTTTACTTTATTGCTATTTAGATGCTATATTGTTCATGTTTACTTGAAAGGATTATTTGAAGGTATTGGTCTTGGCTAACAAAGTTTTGTTTTCTTGTGATCATTTTCATTGATTTAAAAATTTTCTAATTGATGCTGCATTAATGCTAACCTTTTAAAAATTGGAAAATATTCTCTAATATCATAGTTTAATTGATGCATATATTTTGGTTGATATACATAATGAGTTATGTGTTAAAATTTTGAGATTTATTAGTCATTTCATGCTTCTTAGCAAGATATATTTATTTGACTAATAAAATTGGTATTTAAGTTATTATTTGAGTTTCACTAAAGGCATTCCTTACTTCTTGGAGTAAAAGTTGTCTTTTAAACATACATGGTCCTTCACATCATATACCTAAATATCTTTGGGATCATCTACCTCAGTTTAGGCATGATGGAATAGAATCGGCTAAGGAACATATTCAGGCATACAAGAACACTTTAATTCAATGGTAAACTATGCATGAAGATGTGGCTTGTTATTCATTTCCATCTACATTAGATGAATTAGCTTATGATTGGTACCTTAGTTTACCTGCAGGTTCTATCAATTCTTGGGATCAACTAGAAGCAATATTTCTTAGTTATTTTGGAAAACCAGTTGACCCAATCCTCATGTATAATCAATTTATCACTACCCATAAAGGACCTAATGAATCTTTGAAGTTGTTCAATGAAAGGTTCCATGGGTTATATGCTCAATTGGTGGTACCCTATGTTCCTCTAGAGGGAGTTTCTATCCAAGTGTATTTCAATTCTATTGACCCATTAATTTCTATGTATTTATGAGGGATACCTCAAATCATATCTTTGTCCCAAGATTATACTCAAGCAATTGTAATTGAACAATAATTGAGTTATCAAAATTGTGGTGTTGTTTTTGGATCATATAATTCTCAACCATATAATACCTCCCTTATCCACTTAATTATTTGTGCTCCTCAACCTACCATTAAAAATCAACCATCATTATTAAGTGTGAATCAATTTCAAAATACTCATCTTGATCATCTTTCGAATGATGTTCCTAAGATAAATTTCAATTATTTTCACAATAATATGATTTCAGGCAAGGGAGGAGTCCTAGATCTAACTAGTATTGAAACATGCAATAGGACGAGAACCCTTGACTCACCTAAAGATGAATCTAAGGAAGATAAATATTTTGAAATTGAGGATCATGAATTTTAAGAAGATGAATTTTATGAGATTGAGGTGGATAAAGGTGAAAAAGAAATTATAAAGGAATCTAAATATCATACCAAATATACAATAGAGTTTCATCCCACGGATTTAGATGATAATTTTTATAATGGTTGGAGAAGATATAAAGAATCATTGGTTTTTCACTCCCCTATTGATGAAATTTCTATTGACATGTAGGATGCTGAAAACACTATCTCACATGAAGATATTGTCATTCTTGTACAAGTAGAAAATGTCATGCCTATTTCAGAAATAGAGAAGGTTCTAAAATTTGATCATTTTGAATATGATTTTATGGACACCTAGCTGAAATAGAAGAGAAATAATTTGTAAATTATTCTTATGATTTAGTTGTTTGGGATCAGGAGGAAGAAAAGCATCCTCTTTCATTCTGGGATACTAAAACATTGGGTGCAAATTCTCATGATTGTCTTGAAGATTCTAAGGAATAAATTTCATGGATGGTTAACAAGGAATGGGAACCAAATTATGAAAATGTTGCTTTACTCAAAACAACTCAAGTAATTGATCATGGAGATGTGTTATTTGACACATCCCTTAATAAAAAAATGTTATGTTTTGAAAAGGATGGACACACTTTTAATTGGGTGCCTAATTTCGGTGTTTTAGATGAATAGGTAATTGATGCAGGTCAAAGGCAACAAGACGAGAATTATGGAGGTCATGAAGAAGAATAAATTGCAAATCCTCACCAAGCCTTGGTAAATAAAAATTTACAAAAGGTAGAATCTAACCTTTTGTGTCCAAAAATCCAAGCTTCAGGTGAAAATCTATATAATCATTTATTGGATTCAAATATTATTTATGATGAAATGCCATTGGAGGTGAATGAATAACTAGAGTTGATTTCTACTCACACCACTAATTATATTGCTTTGTTGAATGAAAGAGAAGTTGATGTGCTTGAATTGTTGAATCAAATTCATCAACAATTGATAATGATAATGCCCAAGAGAATTTCCCAGCAGAGTCACCATTTATTGTGACTATCTCACAACTAACCCCAATTTTTGGGACCCACCTAAAATTTTTAGTAGATTGGACTAATGGGATATCATGATGCATTTTGTTCCTCACAATTGACCCATGATGCTTCTTCTTGGATATAAAAATAAAAGGATCATTTTGGCTAAGCAAAATGAGTGTTGCCTTTTTGTTTGGTGTTATTGATTATTTTATATGTTGTTGGTTTTATTGTCTTTATTGTTCATTTGTTAGTTTGTTTGTTTTATTGTTGTTATTGTTAATGTGTTGATTTTTATTGTCCATTTATTGTTGATAATTTTTTATTGTCAATTTGTTGATTTTATTGTCACATTTTTGTTGTTAGATGTTATGATAAGTTTAGTTTTAAAGTTTTTAGTTTTAAATTATGATTGATTTTCATTAAGATTTTTAGTTTTAAATTAGGATTAATTTCCATTAATCAATGGTTTTCGTATACCCTCTTGATTTAAAATTTGTGGTTTATGTTTTGCAGGTGGAAGACCCATGGGAGCAACCCAAGTGAACAAGGAAAGGTGAGAGCACACAGTATGAGGAAACATGGTGTAGACACTAAAATATGGTCAATCCGATTAGGCATCCACAAACAATGACTAAATTGACACCATATGGCCCCTTGGGCAGCCCTCAGAAGGCACACAGTGGTTCTAGCCACTCCGGGTGAGGTTTTGGAGGCTTCTGGCCCAATTTTGGGAGGTTTTGGCCCAAAATTCACCACCATCCCACCCTGGGATGGTGGTGAGCCATCGTCCCAGGGTGGGACGGTGAGCAAGTTTGACCAAGAAAAAGTCAAATCTGGGACAAATGGCACCCAAAAACTGCCATTTACCCTACCAATTGAAGCATGCGGGTCAGAGGGCACTGCATCCTTATGACATGCTTCATAATGGAGGCCAAAAATGGATATTCTCTTCCACATCCAGTGCATGCCTCCCTTTTGACAAATGGCGCCTCCTGCCATGCATGCCCTTGCATGCCTTTTTGCACATAAGCCCCTTTGGGCTATAAAATGGATACAATGTCCACACAAAAAATATAGGGAGAGGAGTTCTAGGATATGCAACAGAGTGCTGCCAAGATTTCCCCTCACTTTATTGTGCTCTCTTTCCCTCGAAATCTCTTCTTAGCGAAGGAGGTTATCGGGTGACTTCAAGAGGGTCTTTTGGGCATAACTTTACCATCCGGGTGAATTTATTCACCAAATTTGATGAAAATACCCCTTAGAGTGTTTAGGACCATTCCCCAATGGGATTGGTAGCAAAAGGTGTGCATAATTGGTGGGTATCCCACCCCAGGGTGCCCTCCAATTAGTTGTAGTCACCACCGTCCCCCCTGGGATGAGGAGAAATATGTGCATAATTTCTTTACTATTTTTTTAGGCTTATTCTAGACTATCATAGGATTCTACAGTTCAAATTTCATGCAATTTGGAGTTATATTGGCCGAGATATCACATTTTGAAGTTTTTGTAGGTTCGTAGGGCCCATCCAGGCACCCTAAGTGCATGCAGATGGATATGCAACTCATTTTGAAAATATAACCACATGGGTAGTCTTAAAATGTTTATTTATGTATTCTATCCAAGTTTCATGTGTTTTGGACATGTTTAGGGGTGGGAATTGCTTGTCTTGGTCTTCGTAGGTTGTAGACGGGCGGTGCAAAATCGAGGGGCCTACGGATGCAATTTCAGATATTTTTTTGGTGATATCCCTTAAAAACCTCCTATTTAACATCTCCATAAAATTTCAAGTCATTCTGAGTTGATTTGATATATTTTTAATATATATGCCCTTTACTAGTCTTTTGGTGCCTGTGGGGATTGCATGTTTTCCATCACACACACTTGCTATTTGACCCTTTTGGCTTCCTTGTGTGTAGGTGTAGGTTCCTAGAAGGCATTGGGAAGGAATACAATACATAAAATATCAAATATACAAGCAGCGGCGGCATTGGCCCGCCCACCTCGATTGTGGGTACGAGGAAGGACACTGGATGTGCACCCGGATTTCTTGAAGGATTTGATCCTTGGGCACCCAAAATTTGTAAAAATTGTATCACATTTGAGCCCTCAAGGGGACTGCTATGTAACCTTGGATCTGATCCACCAAATTAATAAGAAGGATACTTGTTTCATTTCATACCTTGTTGTTTGGTTTTGCTTCCATTTTCACATGCATGCTTCCGTTTGATGCTCATAAGCTATAGAGGATAGATACACATATTTTTATTCATAATTAGGTGCACCATTTTTCCCTAATTCAGTGGTGATCATGGTGGGACCCTTGTCCCTTGTGCTTTGGGTGAAAATTTGACCTCATTTTTGCAATTTTTCCCTTTTTGTGTTGTAGGTGCTCCCCTCCCCACCCTGGAACGGTGGCAGAACCTTTATCTGGCTCACCCTGGGATGGTGGCTTCACCATCCCACCCTGGGATGGTGGTAGGGCTTCTAATCATCCCACCCTGGAGCATTGAAGAAACAGAGAAATTTTTGCCCAAAAATCCAGAATTTGGAGGTCTCAAAACTGCTAAGGTGAGTGCCTAAATCTTCTGTTTTTCTGTTGCATTTTTAGAGACTATTAAAATTGGTTTTTCTTGCATCATTTGTTTGCATAGAAAGGTTAAAATTCATATTTTTACTTTTCTTATAACATAAAGCAACAAAAGGAAGAAGAAAAATCGAAAGAAACTTGAAGTAGCGATGCATCTTTATGGCTTGATTGCTTGTGGCTTACCCAATGGGTAGGTTAGCATTTAGGGCTTGCATCTATAAGTGACATTTGTAGGTTCCTTTTATCCTAGATTTTTGAAATTAAAACACACCTATTGCATGCATTTAGTGAATGATCATTGAATGCTTCTTTGCTTACTTTCTTTGGATTAAAAGGAACCACACACACTTGCATGTTCCACTATAACATTGGTAAGGTTGGATTTCATCACCAACCCCCAATTCAGACTGGTGACATTGGATTTCACCTCCTTCCACCAGCTTGCCCTCTAGATGCCTTAGATAGAATAGGGCACTCTCTCAAGATGGAATAGGTCACTAATGTTCAAACTGCCTCCCACTGTTGGAAATATTGTTTCAGAGTGGAAGAGCTAGGCGAACCCCCCACTGGGATTTAAGCGGTGTACCCTAGACTCTTTTGAGAAATCATGTTTGGCACTAGTGTCCCTAGTCACCACTTTGGTTGAGTTCCCTCATTCTAATTCCACAACAAGAGAAAAGAGCAACAACAAATCTAAACACCCTAAAACCAGTTTAGGACACACATTTAATCAGTAAAAAGATAATCATATTGTCTACTTTGTGTGTTTCTTTGTTATTTGGGACCAAACCCTAACCCTAATTTTTAGGGAAATATACTTTTTTATTCTACATCCAACGCTTCAAGAATCATGCAAAACGGAGCTATAACAAAAATTATTTTGGTTTTATGATTACTCTATTTTCGAAGCCGAAAATAGAGAAAAACTACACTAAAACAGTCATAAAATGGTCTAGACAACTCCAAAACTTGCCAAATTTGTTTTGTTGTCTTAGTTAGACCCTTCTACACCTCTCCCAAAAATTTTGAGTCCTAACTCTTCACGGTTCAAAATTTCCCAAAAAATCCCAAAAGTGGGCATTTCCCCACAGGCCCAGTTGGCCAAATATTCCAAAAATACAAATTTTTGATCCAAAAATCAAATTTTGGAGACCTAGCCCATTATGATCAGCTCATCACACTGATCATTTTGATATATAACACTTATAGCCTTTTTTGGAAGTCAAAATTTTCTTTAGTGTGGGTTTCCTTCAAGGTTTGCCTAGTCAACACATTATGACAACTATGCATGGCCGAGCTCGATCATGAGCTAGTGAAGTAGAAAACTTTAGGAGAGGCCTTGAGCACCATCATTATAGGTATGAGGATCTCCTCACTCCTGCATGGAGCCCTGATAGTAGTCACCTTTGCTATTCTCCTGAGGATCTCATCATTCCTGCATGACACCCTGAAAGTCGTCGTGAGGTCCACTCCTCACATAGAAGACCCGACCACCAAAGTACCTCTACCAAGAGAACATCAATGGATTACCCACATGATCAAGTGGATTATTCGGTTAGCCAACATCGATTCCAATCACAAACCAGATATAATCAGCCTTCCAAAGGGCCTAGCAGGGAGGTCTACACTCCCTCTACATCGTGGTCTTCACCACCTAGAACTCCCATCCAACAAGTGTTAGCAACCCAGAGTAGGCATGTGCGAAGTTCGCATGCACCATCAGCCAAAGTGACCATGAGCGAGCTTCTACTACAGTCCTCCAAATATTGGGAACCTTTCATGAGGGTCTTGGATTCCATGGAGGTACAACATCATGACTCTGATGCTTTCACCAACTTTATGGAATACATACAAATGTACAAGAATCCTATTATATCCTTTCAAAATCATGAGGTCAAACCCATGCCTACCAATTCACCAGATCCTACTCTGCACATAATTGCAAGCATCAATAGGCTCCCCTATAAGTGAGTATTGGTTGACATAGGTTCCTCAATAAACATTATTACCATAACTTCACTAAAGCAGCTCAACCTCCCACCCTCACGCATTGCACCATCCAAGTTCACCTTGCAAGCATTCAATGATGCTTTATCCTCCACTATGGGCACAATAATCCTACTTGTTGAAGTTGGACAAAATATTATGCCTACATTGTTCTACATCTTGGAGGGTGCAAGACAGTACAACATACTGCTTGGAAGGCCATGGATAAGAGACATGGAATGTGTTCCATCTATAGTGCATCAATGCATTAAATACATTGATGAAGGTAAGGTCCATGTGGTCCATGTTGACCTAGACCCCTTCAAGTATTATAAGCAGGTGGATCATCCACAAAGGCCTATAGTGTCACCCAAGCATTTGGACACTAAATCCAATGACCTTATTCAGAGTCTAGATTCAACCCCACGGTTAGTCATGAAGCTACCTTCACCACCGCTAGTACCATCCTCTATCTCTTCAAGCAAGGAAGAATCAGAAGAGCCAGCTATAGAAGCTCCCATAGCTATCATCAATACACCTACAGAAGATATTTTCACTCCTACCAAAAAGGAGGAAGAGCCCACTATTGATACGGATGAATCAAATCCTATCATACCATCTTCATCCACCATAGTTGAGGACACAATTCAATTCACCTACCTAGAACTCGATGAGTGCATAGTACCCAATGTTGCATTCACACCTATCATCGAGTCGATCAAGGATCTAGGTAGTCCCCCTACCAAGTTGCCACCCATTGATAGCATTCTTGATGCACCCTCCAAACATGGGGGCCAAACAAATCACCTTGGACAAGTTTATGAGGTAGCCATGACTTGTCCAAATGTAAATGCATCTTCTCATGAGTTTGTGGGAATGATCAATGTGATGACAGAGAACCAAAGTCCTTTGAATCCATCTATGCAACTTGTGACTCCATCCAACATCCCATCCACACCACAGGAGATACCATTGATGGATTCGGTCACACCTACTCCATCTCACTCAACATCTCCACAAGATCAAGAGCAGATGTACCCCCTAGACCAAAGTGGGGGTAACCCAACTACCACAGTTGAAAACTCTGAGTTGGAACATGAGCATGAGCTAAATCAAGAACAAGAACATGTGGATATAATCGCCAGCTCCAATCATCATGAAGCATCCACATCTGCTCAGACATTAGGGACTTTTGATCCACCCTCGATCAATTATCTCCTAGCTCCCACACCTAGTTCACCTCCACCACATATAAGTTGCCATCCAACTCCCTCAATAGCCATCCAATCATCGCCTCCACTAGTACCACAACATATCTTGGATAGGCTAGCCGATGTGGAGTTACAAGTGAGTCACCAATAGAATGATTTACAATAGATCATGGATCGGCTCACAAGCATTGAGTTACGGTTGAGTCATCCAAAACCTCAACCCCTTGATTGTCAGGACCAACCCACTCCTGCACAGTCCAATGTTAAGTCTCAAACAAATCAAGGGCTAAACCAACAACGTCACCCTAAGCGATAATTTATGCCCATTAATGAGTCCAGGGACTCTCTATTTGAGCGACTCTGCATGGCAAAGGCAATTACTTTACCTGAGAGTCGACTTGTCGACCCCTATGCACCTAAGCCCTACGGATATCACAAAGACCTATACTACAAATACCATAGGTAGAAGGGGCATGATGTGCATAGGTGCTTTAAATTCAAAAACCTGGTACAGGATATGTTTGACAAGAATGATCTTCAAATCAACAACCAACAAATTGACATAGTGCAACATCTGTTACCTATAGATGGTAGTCAAGAAGAGCAACCTAAATAGGTGATTGAGACACATACAACCTCATCACCTCGTAAAATGAGTCAACCATGTTCACCTTGTTTAAGGCATCAATGTCGTACCTGGACTCCATTATCTGAGCCCATGTCGACCATTTTTCACAACCTACAAGATACAGAGGCAATTGTCTTACCAGATATACCCCTGTTCAACCCAAATAGACCCAGATCTAAACTATATAGGGAGGATCATTCTTACCTCTATCATCGAATGAGAGGGCATGACATTAGCACTTGTCATGTTTTTAGATGCAAGGTCCAAGATCTTATTGATGAGGGAGCTTTATCCATGAGTGGGTCACTCATTCTACCCCCTCAAGACATTAGCATTACCCAAGATTCCTTGCCAAAATAGGGGGGTCAATTCCTATTGCTCCTCCTGGCCAAGTCAATAACATCACATCAATCATAGTAAATGTTGGGGGTATACAAGGTATTGCACCTTCCTCCTAAGAACACAAAGTAAGCAAAGTTACAAAAGGCTCCAAGGGTATCTACATATCGCTTGGTCAACCTAGAATGCTCCTAGGCAGTCTATGACCGTCTAGGTCACCCCTAAATGCTCCAAGGGTGCCTATAATCCGCTTGGTCAAACTAGCTCAAAAGGCTCCTAGTGATCTAGAATCATCTAGGTCATCCCAAAATGCTCCAAGGATGCCTATTGCTTGGTCAACCTAAAATGCTCCTAGGTGATCTAGAACCATCTAGGTCACCCCAAAATGCTCCAAGGGTGCCTATATCCCGCTTGGTCAACCTAAATGCTCCTAGATGGTCTAGAACCATCTAGGTCAACCAAAAAGCCCCAAAGGCATCCATAAGCCCTTTGGTCCCCCCCAAATGCCCCAATGGCCCCCAATAAGCCCATTGGTCACAGGTACATACATATATATATATCAATAAAAAATTCAAAAACATCATCAAAACATCAAAATACAAAAACATTGCATCGCATTGCACTTTCATACATATATATCAATCAAAATTTAAAAAAAACATTATCAAAATTTCAAAAATTCAAAAATATTGCATCACATCACATTGCATCCCATTGCATTTTATCGTCGCTTGCATTTAGGCATATTCATCATTAGCACTTTACATTTTAGAGTTGCTCATACATGTCTAGCACCATGATGGTACACTACTTACCGCTCAAAATCAATGTTGTGAAAGTACTCATAGTTCAATGCCGCAATTATCATTTTCACCCACATTTTTCACATTCCATATTTGTGTCCACCCCTTCACCTAGTCATTTTTTTTAGAATGTCATTAGGGTTTTTGGTCACTCAACCATTTCTAGCTTCTCTTCAGGTTTTGTAGAAAGCTAGCTTGATTTTTAGGAGGTAGAGTCTTGCATTGATTATGCCTTGTGTACATCAAATCCCAAACATAGTTAAACATTAATAATCCAAGTTTTGTGCAAAGAAATATGAAATCCATGAAGTGGTCTAGGTTACCTTAAGCGAAAAGGTCATCCTGCTCATCCCCCTGTGTGAATGGTTCAAGAATGTTGAGAGTTGGCAAAAGGACAAGCATCTTCCCTACCCAATTCCCCAAAATAAATAATGGTTTTCACCACTATCAAAAATCCCAATTCCCACAAATCCCCATCCCAAAAATATCAAAATTTCACAAAAATCAAAGCAATCAAAAGTCAAAATCAAAGAAATCCCAAAAGTTCAATATCAAAATCCTCAAAAAAAAGCAAAAGCAAAGTCAATAGTGGTTTGCACCACTAATCCCAAATCCCTTGCTCAAAGAAAAAAAAAAAAAAAATAGTGATTATCATCACTACCCATGAGCAAGTATCCCAATAAAATTGAAGAAAAGAAGGGAGCTTGAGCTTGAATCCCTGGAATTCTCAACATTTGACAAACCATTTAGGTGATCCTCATTACAGGTTTGGTGGATAGCCTACCTGGCAATGGTGGTAGCCTCCCGCATGATGATATGTCTATCACATTAGCCTCGTGCGTGTGTGTAGACCAATGTTTGCATGTGGACGAGCTAGCTTTTGTAACCTAGATTGCCTAGTGGTCTAGTCCTACTAAGTACATAACCCAGGATTGTGACATTCATAGGGTGATCCTCATTCCAGGTTTGGTGGATAGCCTATCTAGCAATGGTGGTATCTTTATGCATTTCACAAGAATGAACTCACTTGCACACACAGGGATATGACGTACCTTGGTCATCCTAGCAGATTCATACCTTGTCAAAAAGTCTTGCATAGTCAGTATACAACCTTTGATCACATCAACTAGAGTGTTTGAGTCTCCTAAAAACCTCACCTACATTCTTTAAACATGTCATATCATTTACTCCATTTTTTACATCGCAATAATGGTTTCACATTTCCATTACAAAAAAAAAAACAAAACAACACAAAAGCCAAAGAAAAGGGTTCAACACCCACCAAAACAAGTCAAATATGATGGAATTCATTCAGGGTCAATATGGAATGCAAACTTCTCATGGATGCATGGACAAGTTACTACTTCACTCCCCAAGAAGGCCATTATGGCTAGACCGCCCCATGGGAAGGAGGTTTTCAACTCTTTGCTTCCATGAAATCTCCATAGCATCATCCAAATCCTTTCAAAACTATGCCATTTTTCAATGAGAACAACTGAAGGCAACCTTAACAAATGTCATCTGGGTCAAGCGACTCGTCGCTTTTCTCATCGGTCATTCCCTCATCGACTCATCGCTTGAGGGGGTAGTCATGCTTAACAAATTCATAATAAAAAATCAACAATTAAACACTCAATCATGCAAGTTGCATTCATCCAATGAATCTTTGACAAAGACAATCATGCCCCTGCTTGGGGCAGAAAACAAGCAAATATCTCAATTAAGCACATAACAGTGCAGATGAACCTGCCTATTGGTAACCTCAAAAGTTACCAAAATACTTGGTTTTCTCTAACGCCTAGGGTTATAAGTCCCCTGAGCATACCTAGAAGCTGAAGAGAAACCAAGACCAATGTCTTTACTTGAGTCAGAAGTGAGGATTCAAGAATGCATGCTCTTTCCATGATTGGGGCATCTAAAGTTGGTTAGGTTATCGAGTAACCTTAATCATTGAACATTTTAGTCATCTATTTTTGCTCAGCGTTGTGCTGCACACAACGCATCTCAAAAAGGGGCATCTGTAGACACTAAAATATGGTCAATCCGATTAGGCATCCACAAAAAATGACTAAATTGACACCATATGGCCCCTTGGGCAGCCCTTAGAAGGCACACAGTGGTTCTAGCCACTCCGGGTGAGGTTTTGGAGGCTTCTGGCCCAATTTTGGGAGGTTTTGGCCCAAAATTCACCACCATCCCACCCTGGGATGGTGGCATATTCCCACCATCCCACCCTGGGACGGTGGTGAGCCATCATCCCAGGGTGGGACGGTGAGCAAGTTTGACCAAGAAAAAGTCAAATCTGGGACAAATGGCACCCAAAAACTGCCATTTACCCCACCAATTGAAGCATGCGGGTTAGAGGGCACTGCATCCTTATGACATGCTTCATAATGGAGGCCAAAAATGGAGATTCTCTTCCACATCCAGTGCATGCCTCCCTTTTGACAAATGGCGCCTCCTGCCATGCATGCCCTTGCATGCCTTTTTGCACATAAGCCCCTTTGGGCTATAAAATGGATACAAGGTCCACACAAAAAACATAGGGAGAGGAGTTCTAGGATATGCAACGGAGTGCTACCAAGATTTCCCCTCACTTTATTGTGCTCTCTTTCCCTTGGAATCTCTCCTTAGCGAAGGAGGTTACCGGGTGACTTCAAGAGGGTCTTTTGGGCATAACTTTACCATCCGGGTGAATTTCTTCACCAAATTTGATGAAAATACCCCTTAGAGTGTTTAGGACCATTCCCTAGTGGGATTGGTAGCAAAAGGTGTGCAGAATTGGTGGGTATCCCACCCTAGGGTGCCCTCCAATTAGTTGTAGTCACCACCGTCCCCCCTGGGATGAGGAGAAATCTATGCACAATTTCTTTACTATTTTTTTAGGCTTATTCTAGACTATCATAGGATGCTACAGTTCAAATTTCATGCAATTTGGAGTTATATTGGCCGAGATATCACATTTTGAAGTTTTTGTAGGTTCGTAGGGCCCATCCGGGCACCCTAGGTGCATGCAGATGGATCTGCACCTCATTTTGAAAATCTAACCACATGGGTAGTCTTAAAATGTTGATTTATGTATTCTTTCCAAGTTTCATGTGTTTTGGACATGTTTAGGGGCAGGAATTGCTTATCTTGGTCTTCGTAGGTTGTAGATGGGCGACACAAAATCGAGGGGCCTACGGATGCAATTTCAGATCTTTTTTTGGTGATATCCCTTCAAAACCTCCTATTTAACATCTCCATAAAATTTCAAGTCATTCTGAGTTGATTTGATATGTTTTTAATATATATGCCCTTTACTAGTCTTTTGGTGCCTGTGGGGATTGCATGTTTTCCATCACACGCACTTGCTATTTGACCCTTTTGGATTCCTTGTGTGCAGGTGTAGGTTCCTAGAAGGCATTGGGAAGGAAAAAAAGACATCAAAGATCAAATATACAAGCAGCGGTGACATTGGCCCGCCCACCTCGATTGTGGGTACGAGGAAGGACACTGGATGTGCACCCGGATTTCTTGAAGGATTTGATCCTTGGGCACCCAAAATTTGTAACAATTGTATCACCTTTGAGCCCTCAAGGGGACTGTTGTGTAACCTTGGATCTGATCCACCAAATTAATAAGAAGGATACTTGTTTCATTTCATTCCTTGTTGTTTGGTATTGCCTCATTTTCACATGCATGCTTCCGTTTGATGCTCATAAGCGATAGAGGATAGATACACATATTGTTATTCATAATTAGGTGCACCATTTTTCCCTACTTCACATGGAAATGTGGAAGCGAACAACAAGGAAAGGTAAGAGCAGATAGCACGAGGACATGTGGTGATGCGATAGTAGTCAATGATGTGAGGTGACATTCAACACAACATGAGGACATTAGGCTGCCCAAAGGTAGCTAATGTAATACTGGTGGTAGATTTCATTTAAACCTTCCAACATATCCTACATAGCCAAGGTAGGATGAAATATAGTCAATGAAAATACATATGCCATACACGTGGTAACATCAATGATCGAGGTCGGGTCACACACTGCCAACCATGGTAGTGATAGGCGTTAGATGGTAGGGATCATTTAGGTGGATATTTTCTTGTTATGCTTGAAATGTGGATAGACTGGCATACCTTACATGGTCAGAGTGCTCCTAATACAAGGACGATATATAATGAGCCAATGGTTCCTGCTGGCAGAAGATAATGTAGGGTATTTGTAGTCTAGCAAGAGGTGTTAGGGTTTAGACATGTTATTCTCCCATGCCAGTAAATACCAAGGTAGCCCAACCTCATAGCATTAAATATATCCAAAAAATAACCATACCACATAGTGGAGGTGCTTCATGAGGATGTATGGAGTGTAGTAGGAGATAACTCGAGCCAGGAAGTAGCAACATCTATCATCGCATTCGAAGCCTCTCGAAGCTGAAAGGGGAAGGCACCAGTAAAGTTTAGGTTGTAGTCATGAATGGATAAGGAGAAGGTAACCCAGAGTTTAATCATGACCTGGGCGGTCATCATCATGGTAGAGGCATTTCGTTGGTTTCCTCTTCATTGCAGTTTGAGTCATGGCAAGGGGATGCGCAAGGCAAATGATTTTTGATCGAATTGCTCGGGTGCCAAGGTTGATGAAGGTCTAGTAAAAATTCAATTTTTTGAAGGTCATGGTGCTATGTTATATGGGTCTAAATGATTTTTAATATACCCTAGGTGTTATTTATTTTGGGATTAATATATGGGTATAGGTAGGTTAAAGAGAAAAGAGGGGGAGTTATAAGGAATGTCATTGAGCCTAAGATTTTGGGTATTTCTATTATTGTTATATTTGTTCTTAGGAGTTTTGCAAGAGCTTAAAAGTGTTAATAGGTCTGGATGTTTTGTTTCACATGATGCTTCCATTTTTGTGAAGGAAGTTGAAATGAAAAGGCTCCTAAAAACTTTAAATACTCATGGAAGCCCATTTTCAAAAGGGCTGGAATTTTATGTAAGAAAAAGGATATATCATTTGGAAATATTAATGCATATGAATCCGAAAACTTGCACCTGTGAGCAATACTGGAGGAGATTTATTTTTTAGGGTTGTTATTTTAATGCTTGATATTTCTACTACATTTTGTAGACTTATATCTAGTGTTTAATGTTCTTAGGAGATTACACTACATGAAGGTTTATTTGAATGCAATATTTATCTACCTTAGAGTCTAGCACTTGATCTAATCAAATTGTGTATATGCAGGTTTGCTCAGATTGAGTTACCCAGAGAGTTTCTCATAATATTTGTTTTTGTATGGTAAAGGAGCATGACACCATATTATGTTTGCACTCATATTCTAGTTTTATAATAGCTTAGTCATAGTTTATTTATTTTTGTAATTCCATTTTTAGTTCCATTTCTATTTTCATTCTAGTCCTTGTTCCAAAATTTCTGCATTTCCATTTCTGTTTTCATTCTATTTCCATTCTAGTCCTTATTCTGGAATTTATGCATTTTCATTTGTTAGTTTTTTGTATTCTAATTTGTCCAAAATTTTTGTACTTCAATATTTTTATAAAGTTGTTCAACACTTTTACTCTATCACCTAAGGCTCAAGATAAAATCGATCTAGGAGGGAGGGTACTGACTACTATTTCACATTAAGTGCAGATAAAGCAAATAAATTCTAACATGCTATATGCTAACTTGCTAACTTGCTAACATTGTGACTATCTAACTTTACAATTCATAGAATATTATATTTGAAGATAAAATTAAACCTAATAATTGCAAATGAATTTCACATTAAAGGCATAATTCCATACATTTTCTCAATTTACATTTAATCTAAAGGTAAAATGAACCCACTAATAGGGATTTAAGGTAAGACAAATTAATGCAAAGATAATCATAGAAGAAGTATTTCATTTTGCATAAAGTCACATTCATTGCTATTTGAGGGAATCAATCACTAAGCATAGATGAATTAGACCAGTAGGCCCCTTGTTAATAGTTACTTGTAGATCATTGGGTTATTTCTAGAACTTGTTATTCCTAATTATTTCATTTTCAAATACACATGTGCAATGCTTATATAGTGGAACCTTAGATATGTTGTTTTTGTATTTAACTTATTTGCAAGAGCAGTTTTTAGGATTAATATCCTAATTATGGTGGGGATTTTGTAATGGAAAAATATATCCACTCAACATGAAGAAGAACTAGAAAATTTCCATGTCATAAACATGGTAAGAGACAACCAGAAGAAGTGGCAGAGGAGCATCTACAACATGAACACCAGAGTCAGGAAGAGACCACTATAATGGTTCTACATGAACTTGATCCAATTGAGGAGAAGCAACATAAGATGATTACTAAGCCCAAAGTCAAGAAAGCAAAAGCGGATATGAAAAATGATGACTAGAAATTTGAGTACCTCACCAGGAACATTTATGACATTCCCTCTATTGAAATGCTAAAAGCATCATATCTAAGCTCAGATACTCTGTACCTTAAAGTAAAAATTATCAAAAGGAATATGAAGATAGCGAAAAAAATGGTAGAGAGCTTTGAAGCTCAGTATCATCGGGTACAGTGAGAAATGAAAACCTTAGAAAGTAGAAACAAGATGTTGAGTGAGATATCGAACAAAGCTCCTTCACATGAGCTATTGCAGCAAAAGGAATATGAGATTACAAAACTCAAGAGTGAGTTGCAAGAACTGAATAATAAGCTAGAGCAGTGCAATGAAGAGTTCAAATTGAAAATATAGTAGTAAGATAATGAGTTTAATCACCTTCTTGAAGAACTAAAGAAGGAGAAAGAGAGGCCCACTAGGTATATCATATCAAAGGACAATGTAATGAGGATCAGGATCATTCATTTGAGGAAAGTAAAGGAAGCCACCTTAGAGATTATTTCTCATTTTGTATTGATAGTAGAGAGCAGTATTAAAATTTTGATGGAGATAAAATCTAAGCTCATTAGGAAGAGGGAAATCATAGAAAATATGAGCCCACAAGTAGTTGCTTTATGAGTATTATTGAGCAATCATAACATCGGTCCCCATGATTGTCAGAGATATGAGAGGGAGAAGTATGAAATTATGATACAACAGGTTTTATACCTAACAGATTTGTACTATGAAGACACCAATATTTTGAATATTTTAAAGAAATATATTAGGGTGATGAATTAGTTCAATGAGCAACTCAAGGTACTTGGGTCACCTAGATTTTGGGATAGTAATCATCAATTGTATTCAAACTAAGATCTTGAAAGACTATTTCAAGAGTTGGAGGAAATGAAAGTATGATTACGACATTGTAATAACCCATAACACTAGATCAACTATTCGGTTTGGTATCCAATGTGTTCAACCTCTAAATCATTTCTAGTCAGATGGCTAAAAGGTACAAAGACCCACCTGGCCAGGAGCGATGCAAACTCAAGTATATGGTCAAATAAATAAAGAATACACCCATCACTCCTATGGATGATTGGGAAAAATTGTACAACAAATTATAGAATGGAGTAGTTCCCAAAGTAGCCAACCCTCATGTTGATTCATCCCAAGTAATAGAAAATAATCAAGAGACTCATTGGGTCTAGCCTAAGTGGCAAGGCACAAATTTTCCTATTACATTTTAGAAATTTTATCCCTGACATAGTAGACTCCATGTCCCAATGGATGTGGCTAGAAATTTTGTTTAGCCATTTGATGTTTTATTTTAAAGAATAAGTAGACAATGAATAGGTTGGGTTTTGTGCCTCCTAGCAAGTAGAAGCCCCTTGTAAGTCACCAATAATATGGGTGGTTTTTCCGCACCCACTATTTTGGTCAAGGAAGAAATCAAAATAAGAGGAAATAGGGGAGCTATTTAAAAAATTATCTAAGAGAAAGGCCCAACGGAAAAGTGAGATGCATCTTGGCCCTTCATTATCCCAAATATTCACCAAGTATATGAAAAATTGAAAATACTGGTGAAGAAATAATGGGCTGTGATTCCCATCATAAATACTCCCAAAATTCTATTTGAAGGAAAGGAGTTGGATGGGAGAATGAGAGGATAAAAAGGAAAGGGCAATCCCAAGTTCTCACCTAGGAAATTGAATTATGGAGGATGGAATAATGGGAGATAGAATATATAAGAAGTGGACCCAAAGTACCATCCAAGGTTTGCTTAGCCATGATGAAGGTAGAATGCGTAGGAAGAGTAATATATGCAAGGGTTCCCATTTTTGCATCCCTGAGAAATATGATCAAGATAAATCTAAGATGGAATAAGCGGATCCAAATGTCCACCCAATTCGAATCTCCATATTTTCAAGCATTAAATGTATAAAAATCTAGCCATGAAGAGCGCCACTCAAATTCAAAACTCCTCCTCCCACCAAGTTGACTTGATTGAAAAATCCAAGGATGCAGCAGATGAATGAATTTAATGATGAATCAGAATGAGTACAAATCTGGTAGCTGGGGAGTTGATGCAGAGTGGATACTTTAGATCATCTAGAAGTGTATAGAAGCATTGGTGCTATCAATTATATTAATTAACAAGGTCTTGATAGGGTATGTCAATAATTTCCATCCTTATGCATCAAAAAATATTTTATCTATGTCAAAGCAGTCGTAGAAGAAATCACTCGAACAAGTTCAATACTAACATCCAGATCCACCATTAATGAATAATTAATTAATCTTTCAAAAAGATCTCTCTCAAAAAGGGCTATATATACATGATTGTAGTGCATATTTTAGATGTCAGCTCTCTAGTTATTATAACCTCCATGTACAACTTGAGACATAACGTAATATATGTGGATTACTGTCTAGACTTCAATTATTTTCATGTATGTACAATTTTACTCTGCTTATTATTTTTGCTATGGTTAAGTGAATAAATTAACTTTAATTTTGCTATCTGGATTTTATCCTACTAGTTCCTTAATTCTATAATTCTTGGTAGAGTAATGTGTGTGATCGATTAATGAAGATAGTGGTTGGTCTATTAGATAGTATGAATATTATTAATGTTTTAGTATTATCAGACATGTATCTTGATGTGATTGGATCTATACCACTTTGTGTTCTAGCTTTATGTTTCCTCTATCCCCTCCTATTTCCCTTTGCCTAAACATTTAGTTAGGACCTACAAGGATCCGTTCTTCTCCAAAGATTGACTCTGAGATATCTGATCTTGGGGCCATTCAAAGTTGGTCAAGGTCTGTGGGTGCACAATCCTTACCATTAGACAAACTTTTGACCAACACTACATTATTGCTGCAAGTGCTAGAATTATTCTTGAAGATGTTCTTCCTAACTCTCTTGTAGGAATATTTCCAACTTTTCCTTGAATATCCTTTTCCTGCAACAAGTTGTTAGAAATTGGAATGGAAGAACTGATAAATCTGGAGATAATAATCTTCAACTAGTTGATTTGTCAAACTAGTTACTTGAATGTTGAGTCCTAGTCTTCACGAGTTTTTTTGCAACTCTATGGAAAGACCCTAGCCAGATGCAATCTTAGATTTTTTGCAATTGAGATTTATTTCAGTCTTCACATTCCTAATATTATTGACTACTATGGCTATTTATATCAATTAATCCTAATGGTAACTTTTTCATGTAGCAACAAATATGCAAGTCAACAGTAGTAATGGTGACTCTCGCTATTCCTCTTGACCTACTAGACTTCTATTATAATAGATGTAGGTCCTCCTATCTCAAAGAATTTTGGCTCTGATACCACTATTAGCTTTTGAGAATGTATGTTATGGAGAGATCTAACACATAAGCCAAAGATATACATGAAATATGAAAGAAAGTGAAACAATAATATGACCTAAATATACTATAAATATAAATGATGAAAATACAATGCAATATGGAGAAAATGGTCACTCCATTAATATGAGCTAAAGAGCTAAATTGTACTCCATATAGGAGTACTACAAGGATTATGATATGAAGATGATATGAGATGAAGATACTTTGTAATATACTACTATGAGGCCCTTTATATAGGAAGATAGATTCCTTGGCCAACACTATACCTAGTTGTACAAGGGGACACCTTGAAAATTACAACTTACACATTAGCACTTGTGCAATTATTACATTGCTTGAAGTAACTAGATAAATTCCCCCTAAAGTAATTTATTATCCTAACTGTGTGCCTAAGGTGGTACATTTACATGATCCAAATGATGTGATATACTCTAACTCTAACATATTGCTAATCCTAACCATGTGTGGGATGTCTCAAAATTGTAGTTGATAGATCCACTAATCATTGAAGTGAAACCAATGAAGATTCTAGAGTTTCATTCCAAAGAGATGATTAAACAAAATTTGGAATAGCGCAGGGTCCAATGGTACCAATATTCAAAGAAAAATACCACTTTGGAGAAAGTGAATGAAATGAAAAAACATTTTCCTTATTCATTTAAAATAAAAATAAAAAGTAATGTTTTGTAGGAAACACAACGGGTTGAGTTTAGTCTAAGGGGTTAGTATGTCACGACCCACCTTGTCAGGAATTGCTACTTAATTTGGACTAAGTATTAATAATTGATGTTTAATTCAGCTTTGATGCTTTTTATGGATGTATGCTTTGTTGATATATCTATTTTTATAAGGATATGGTATTTTTGATGCTTTTCTTGGTTGCAGGATTGGGTGCTCTTGTAGATGGACAAGAGAATTGGCCACAAGGAACAAGAGACCACATGTAAGGGAAATGATGATGATGAATTCTTCATAAAGTAGCTTAGAATAACATGAATGAATACCCTTTCATGTAGGTGCATTATGGTTTGCTTATGCTCATGTTCATACCATTGGACCAAGAAAGTTGTCTGTAATGAGTCTTTTAATGTGAGTCGGTGATAGCTTAAGTCTATCTTAAATAAGAAGCCACTCACTTAAGGATAAAAAATGGTACTAAACATCGAGGGAGTGCATTTGTTATTACTTTTGGCTTGATGGTTTTGATTATCTCCTTGTGTTCTCAAAGAATTATTTGGTATATATTATTTCTAAGTTGCCTAAGGTTGGTAAAAAATTCATTAATAAATCCTTAAGTCTTTATTTTTTAATGTTTGCCTTGCTTGGTTATGGCTAATTGATGTGCCACCTTTATCCATGGTGATGGTGCACTTATTACCTTTCACTAATGTTGGAGGTGCCACCTTTAATATTTATTGAATGCTTGTCTCTTTCCTCCATGATACTTTTGTGTGGTTTTGGTTAAGGATAGTTGAGCATTGGATAAACGCTCTTGAGCATTACACCATGAGCCTATTGCATGGTGGTTCTTAGGATTGCATTCCATTTTTAATAGAAGGTATTAATTTGGAATCAAAAGCAAGCGATGAAGGAGACAAGAGCCAAGGAGAAGAAAAGAGTTAGTGAGGGCACAACGCTTGTGGGGACTAAGTTTTGAGAGGAAGAGACGCTTGGTAATTGTTGTGTTAGGTATGTTATGGTGGCAATATTGTATCTTTACCTTCACTATTTCTCTTTGCAATTTCCTCTTTAGTTATGTTGTTTTTCTAGCATTGTTTGCTTTTATTTTGACCTAATTGTTGCCCTCTCACTTCCTTAAGATCTACAACGTCAGTATTATTGTAAGTCTATTTTTTTGTGCTTGGGTTATTTGTGCTCATTCCACCAACTTAGGACCTATTCCCCTTGCGTGATGAAAGAACACTATATGGTAGTGCAACATTTATATTTCTCCCATTGGCTGAATTCTTTACTTCGTGTTTGACTTTTATGTTGCTTTGGTTTTCATCTTTTTAGCATGCTACAGGTTATTTTTGTGTTTTAAGGTGTCATCGGATCCTCTGTGAGGATGGTGCCCTCTGTGTCTTGTTTCTTAAGTTTTATGGTTGATGCATGCTTTTGCCTAGGTTTAAAGGGCTTTATATGAGCTTCATGGTGATATCATTGTGTCTCTAGATAGCTCCCCTAAGAGCTTTCCTTTACGTAAAGCTTAGGAGTGATAATCGTCTCATTTTTCCTAAGTTAGACTTTACCTTATTGATCTCCCTTGATGCATGTGATTAGACCAGTTTAATTGATATATGAGATATATTTAATCTATGGTTACATTTTAAGGTTGTTTTGGAGAGTAATAAAATTTTTATGAATGTATTAGAAAGGTTTAATATTATAATGATGTTAGATTTGTATTAATCAGTAGATTGATCAGTGTGTACCAACTCTAATGGTATTTTGGCTTGTGAGGAGCTCAACTCAAAAGGTACTCAATGTTGCTTCCTTGCTAAGCAATCCGAGCAAATGAGCAAAGTGGATGAAAGGTTGGGAATACCTTTCACCATTTCATATTTACTCAACTCAAGTAAATATCCTGAACTTATATGGCCATATATTTTGTGCCAAAAAGAAGTGGCCTCTTTTGTGGTGACCGTCATGACAACATGAGGTGTATAAATGGCATCTAAAGCAAACAAGCCATTCTTTTAGGAAGCTATTTCTACATGTTTTCCCTTCCTTGTGATGAAGCAATGCTTTTTTCCATCCTCAACTTTGAAATCAACCACCATGTTTTTATCCAATATTTGAGGTACTAATAACAAATTGTTTGCCAATACTAGAACATAAAGGACTTTCTCAATATGATATTTTCCATCTGGAAGAGTGACAAAAATATTTCCTTCATCCTGGACTCAGTAGGTCTTATCATCAGCAATGGTAACTGGTTTTCCTTCCTTAGCCTCAAATATATCAAACCATTATTTATCACCAGTCATATATTTACTGGCTCTGGAATCAATATACCACATAGGATTATTTCGTTGAGAAGCTATGTGAGTCATGAGCACCTTGTGTGCCCTATCAAAATCCGAGTTTTATTCCTCATAAGAAATATATCCCTTTGGTTGCTTATTCTTATTTTGTAGCTCGTACTTGCCCTTTTTCTTTTGACCTTGGTCATGTGGTTGTTTATTTTTGACCCAACACTTGTTGTTGTCATGGTTGTCCATATCACAAATGTTGTAATACTATTTTTATCCATGTTGAGGTTGTTTACCTTTGGAACCTTTGGAAGAAGGTCCTCCCTTCTGAAAGTTACCCTATCTTCTTGACCTCTGTTTTGAGTTAAGTGCATTATCTATCACTTCATCTCTTTGAAGTTGATTTGCCTCCTCATTTTGAAGTAAATTTACCAACTCCACAAAATAAACTTGTCTTATGGAAACTTTAAGGGATGTTATCAACACCTTGTAGGAATCTTGAAAAGCTCTCAAAATTAATGAAGTCAAGAGCTTATCCTCTACTACTTCTCCCAAAGCATTCAACTTGGATTTCAATTCTTCCACTCTACATAGGAACAATTCTACTGATTCATTAGACTTCATACTGAGAGTATGAAGTTGGGATTGAAGGTTAAGAATGGTGGATTGATTCTTCCCTTCATATATGGTAAGCAATGCATCCCAAACATATTTACCATTTTTAATATCACAAATGTGAGGTTGTACTTCATTAGTAGTAGTAAGCAAGATAAGCATGAGGGACCTTAAATCCTTTTTATCATATTCTTCCTGATCTGCACCTGTTGTAGTAGGATATTTGGTAGTGTTATAACTACATCCCACAAATATTCAACCTATATAATGGCTCTCATTTTGGTTTTCCATGGAGAAAAATTGGAACCTTTAAGCAGTTTTGTATCTGAATTATATTTGTGTATAGTACCCATTATGAAGGTTCCTTATATCACAAAATGGTCTCTCTTTTGATATACCACAAATGAGTACTGAAATATAATTCACTTAGATTTATGGCACCTACCTAAAAAACCTTCCAAAAAAGGATGATTAGTTGAAGGAAATTAAGCCAAGCCATAAGAATGAATTAGGGTATTTATTGGAGTGAATATCAATATAAAATTGACTTTCCTTATTTCTTCTCGATGATTTATGGAGAACAGTAGCTTAGACGTCATTTTTGTAGCTATATTAGTAATGGAGATCCAAACTTGTTCAAACCAATTCTCATTCAAAAACTTGGAAAGATTACCTCACAAACCCTCATTCTGTGGCTATATAGCCAAAAAAAACCTAAAAACTAAAAATGAGTCGGATGGGGACCAAAATTGGGGTGCGCATCCCTCTTACAATAGGCAAGCCAAAAATAAATTTTCTAGTCTGAACTCTAAATACATTAGGAGATATTAACCTTCGAAAAACTCAAAAAGCATAAAAAACTAGGTAAGTAATTTTAAAACCTAATTTAGGGGCACTAGATGATATAATTTGGCCCCAAAAACTAGATTTTTTGGACAAATAGGACTCTAGGGAATCGTATTTGTTTAGAAATATCCCAAATAGCTCCCTGTCAAATTTCACGTCAATCGGAGCTACGGTTGAGAAGTTATGGCCTCGACAAAATGCACTAAAATTTAGAAAAAAAATAAAATTTCCCAAATTTCGTTGGATGCTCCTGCATCAATTAGGCATTAGATATAGTAGTCCAAGCACAACAGCTTCACCTATAAGTGTGGACCAAAGGTACCGTATATACCGAACGTTGATGTGCAATAAATTACACAAAAAGGTTTAAAATTTTGGGTCTTATGTGCTTTTGAATTTTAACTTATGATGTAAGTGCAAAAAAATAGGAAATTAAATGCAGCATACAATAAAAAATGCCCATAAATTTTAAAGCATAGGTGTTGTATTTCATTGAAAATGCACCTATTCTACAATGTCAATTTTAAGGTGTCGAATACAAACGAAAATGCACCTTTTTGCAATAATTTTTGCAAGAAATTTTATTTTGTGTTTACAAAAATTGATATTCACAACTCCCCCCCCTTGTGTTATAATTTTGCAAAAAATAATACAGTTTTGTCCCCCATTTTGTTTGCAAAATAAACAAGGTGTTGATGCTCCAATTTTGAGTTTATTACCTTGGAAAATTTTATGAGATATGCAAAAATAAAAGGGTATTTATTATAAGTTGAATTGATTTGCTTCCTTGATTATATTTCTTCTACAACATGAATTCCATTGTAACATGCATAATATCTTGATGTATTATAATTTATATGAGATTATGTGAAATTAGAGATAATTTAATTCGAAAAACATTATTTAAGAATAGATAATTAAATGAGGAACTTATTGTTTATCTTCCAGATAGTGCCTTTAAATTTAAAGATCTAGTGGGCTATTGTGTTAGCAAACATGTCAGTGAGATGCTATTTCCTAAATGTTGGAGGTATTAGGTTAAGTTTGTAAACACTCTATGAATGATTAAGAGTAGAGAGGATTGACTCTTTATAACCAACAAAGAGGATCATTTTCAAACTTGTTACCTTTTGACACTAGATTTAAACTACAGTTGGTCATGTTAAACCCAATAATGAAGAACAAATTCAACCTCTAATAATGTTTGGATGAACGTTTATTTTTGAACTACTACAATCACCTGTGATTAAACTTAATATATTTAATAAACAACTCTCTTAACAAGTATTAATAAAGGACTAGGACAACAGTTATACCACTCTTAAGGAGTAATAACTTTGGGGTATATTTATGGTTAAAAGAATATAACATTACATAGTATCTATTCTCAAAGTCAACCATTCTCCCTCTCTCGGTATACGTTCTTAAACCCTTATTCAGGTATGATTAATTTTAAACCGATTCAATATTAGATTTTTATATTATTGTTTTTAATTTCGTTGATTCTAGTGCAAATCATTTATATTTTTGTGGCAAAAATCCTATGTTTAGAAATATTTGTAGTTTAATTATATAGTCTACTTAAAATTTAAAAGAAATGAATGCTACTATGATTTCTTCTCTTAGTATTAATATCATTGTGATTTTACTTTTACAAGTGTTGTATTACTTTTCTAAAAGGAAATATGTACTCACACTTGCTCATACAAATAAAATGAGAAATTTTCTTATACATTGTTTTAACAAAAGTGTCTATGAGATTTAAATATTTCTTTCCTTAGTGTTAGTTACTGAAAGTTATAAAATTTTATAGTTTAGTTAAAGCTTTCTTTCATAGTTATCTTGAAAATATTTCTTTCATAGTTTTCTTTTAGTAGTCTAAAATATTAAAGATTACTCCTAATATAGTTATGAAATTCTATGAAGGGAGTGGTAATAGGAATTCAAAAAAAATATTTGAAATGAAATAGGTAATGTTTTAATATTTCTAATAAGGAATTATTGAAAGTTGTTATCATGTTTCATAAAATGATTGTTTAATCTTGAACTCAGTCCTAAGGTTTTATTTTATTTATGTACGTTATTATTCAAAAAAATAGTGATTACATTACTAGTTTTAATATTGTTAGCATGAGATGCTCATTTTACAAATAAATATGAATGAATGTGGAGAACATTTTAAGATTATAGTAAGGTATTGAACTTTAAATTTTTGCCTATCATTATGTCCCTTGTTAAACCTACAGTGGAACCTCTTTTCAATATGGACAAAGATACATCAAGATGAATGTACCTCCACCCAATTTAGAACTTATTGATTTATCATAAAATTGGATGATCATCCACCTAGCATCGATGATTTGCAAGTGGTAATTATTGTGATTCGATAATAGCCATTTTTTGGTAGACTTGCACAAGGTAAGTGGTCCTTCTGCCATGAACAAGTAACAAGGGGTGGCATGGGATGTCATCTCTCAGCTATTATACGAGTAGTACCGTGAGGGGTATCATGTTCATTGTTCAACTAGGGATTGCTAGCAATATACCAGTTCTAGAAGTTTTTAGAATCCAATGCTAGAATTTTTAGTGGTGATATAGAATGGGACATCTCGTTAGTTGTAACATGACCTGAGATACCTAGACACAATCCAAAGAATTAGTGGGACCTAGTTGACTCCATAATATGGTGGACTTTAGCTAGGCACTAGGTATACTAATGATATACCCTAGAATGATTTATGATTTATATGTATACAATAGAGATGGAAACTAAGGATAAATCACAGGTCATAGAAACCTATATCCTCCATGCTATAGGGTGGGGAACTATACATTAACACTTCTAGGTGATATGGACCCTATAAGGACAATCCCATATCGTGAACATAGACCTCTAGTAAAGGAGAAGAATGTGTTCACAAGATGGTACATTTTATGATATATATACAATATCAACCACTTGAGGGACCATCTGCAATGGTAAAAATATTGAAGCGAGTAAATTATGCCTACATACTAGTTAAATATTTGGTTAATAGTAGTTTTATTATGATAATAACTTCACGTTTAGTCACAAATTTCTTTTAATGATTACAGGGATTAAGACTAGAATGGAAACCAAGTGAGATATACCTAGGTTGTTACAGTTGGTATCAGAGCTTTAGGTTGTGAAATCCTAGGCCATAAAACTTGTGTTTGAAACTTATAACTATGATAACCTAAAATGTGGCATAACTCTTTTGCATCCATGTTAAATGGTGGGTTCCTCCAAGAAAACTACAACTACTCTACAATAAGGTATTGTAGAAATTCTAAGGAAGTAACTAAGAAGTATCATTAGATATTCAAATAGAGAAAGAGCAGTGGAAACACCTCACCAACTCATTAGAAAAGAAAAAGAGTCCATGGTTGAAAAATCTACATGGAAATAAGACAAAATGGCCAAAATGATTTAATTAATGTAGGAATAAATGAACTAGCAGGGAGAAGATATGGAACAAAAATGGGCACATATGAGTGAGTACATGGAGTATAAAAAGTCTCAACTAACCTAGCAACAAGAAATAATAACTCAGTAATAGAAATTGATTGAGAATTTGAATAAGGATGAAGAGTTCGATGATAGACAATATGATCTACTTGAAGGATCTAGAAGAAGAAAAGTTGGTGTCAAGTTAAACAAGGACTTAATGAAGTTCGATATATCTAAATTTTATGGTAGAGGTGATGGAAAAACAACCAAAAATTGGTTGAGTGAGGTTGAGGGATATTATCCCATAAAACCTCTCTTTTCAGAATCCAAAATAGCATGGGTAGTTGCTCATATGGTAGGGCCATCATTAGATTGGTGGAGGAAATACAAAAGGAATAAGCATGTTGAAGCTATTGATGTACCTTGGGATACCTTCTTGAAAGAGTTTAGAGACAGTTTCTAGCATGATAGATTTATGTTGAGAAATTTTTTGAATTCACCAATTTGCACCAAGAAAATATGTTGGTTATTGAATACTATCAAAGGTTTGTACAATTACTAAAATATGTACCTAAGTACAATCAAAGAGAAGAACTTAAGGTACAAAAATTTATCTTGGGATTGCATCCAAGAATCAGGTCCCTAGTTGGTTTACTAGAACCTAAGTATCTATCTGAGGCCTACTATTTCACATGTTATGAGAAACTAAGATAGAAAAATAAGAAGGCTTATTATAAGATAACCATATATAAGAAAAGAGATGATCTTAAAAAAAGAAGAAAAACCAGTTTTGATATATGGGATAAAGATCGGTTCAAGAGGCCTAAATATGGAAACACAAATAGAAATGATAGCGGAAACCAAGACAATAGAGATAGATATGATAGAAGAAAAATATATAGTGGCAAGAGAAGCTTTGAATAGGGACCCATAACTCAAGATTCAGATAAAGGAGCTACTTACCAAAACAATAATGAAGACGGTTGGAAAAATAGAGTTCCTCCAAATGGATGTTATGTATGCTCAGGTGATCACTATGCCAACCAATTTTTCGTAAAGAGTTTATAGGAGAAAGATGCCTGAGGAATCTACCCATAAAATATATGTGGATATAGGTAATCCTAATCTCACTGGGTAAGCAATATTATTTCTTTTGAAAGGAAAAATATGTGATAAGGATGTGCGTACATTAATTGATAATAGAGTTACCGATAATTTTAATTTTACTAGTTTGGTGAGGGACATACCGAATATGTCAATACTTATGGCAAATACATGGAAGGCCAAATATACATTAGGACAAACTATTCAGTTAGTCAAAATCTAATTATAACTTCTCTACATACTTTTGATATCATTTTGGGTGTGAATTGGCTTTGAACACATTGAGCTCTACTCAAATTTAATGAAGGATGGCTAGGACTAACATTTTGACAATCGTGTAAAGTTGAAAATACTATAAGAAAAGGATGTAAACTCTAAATAGTAATGAAAATATAGACTTTACTTAATCAAGAGGATACTAATTCTAACTTAGGTCGAGTAAGGACCTAATGGAAACAAGAAATTTATGGTCAAGGATGACCTATTGTGGAAAATATACTTCAAATGTATTATGGATCAAAAAAGAAAGTGGGGAAATTTTCTCTTTATAAAATAATTTGCTTATAACAATAGCTATCATGCCATGTTGGGCATGGCTCCATTTGAAGCCCTATATGGGTGTAGGTGTAGAACACCTTTATCTTGGGATAATATTGAAGATCGAATAATTATCAGACTAGATATTGTGAAATAAATGGAGGAACAACAAAAATAAATATGCCAACGACTCAAGGAAGCCTCGAATAACCACAAGAGCTATGTCGATATCAATAAATCACCTCAAGAATTTTCTATGGATGACAGAGAATTCCTTAGAGTTAATCCCTCAAAAAGCTCCATCTACCAAGCTTAGTCCTAGGTTTATAGGACCATTTGAGATCATCAATAAAATCAGTCCAGTGGCCTATAGATTAGCATTGCCACCTAATTTATCTAAAATCCATGATAATTTCCACGTGTCTCTCCTTAGGAAGTATGTGGAAGATCCATCATATGTGTGAAATATTTCCCATTTGTAGATATCAAACCCATGCTTCATTAAAGTTCATCCTATCAAAATTCATGGATTTAGAACCAAGAAACTTAGGAAAAGGAATTTTGATCAATGCAAGGTCTACTGGGACCATTATTATGATAGAAATGCCATGTGAGAAGATGTGGCAATCATGAAAGAACAAAATCCATATTTATTTGACTGAACACTGATATATATATAGATATATATATACATATTTTTTAATGATTGAATGTAAATGTGATATATGTAGCATGTTATTGAGTATATGTTTTTGATAAGCATAAAATTGATTATGTAATACAAACACAGAGGACTATTTTTATTCTTAGTGGGGGAGAATGTAACATCCCACCAATTCAGTTACTAGTTTACTTGTTTTTATTGTTTAAGCATGATATTGCTAATGGTCTCTGTGTTGTAGGGAATAGGTACCCCCTTCAGGCAGCTAGGCGAGGCGATCGCAAGAGGTAAGGGGGATATAATTTTGGTGTGGAAACACCATGACCTATGAGTACATCGAAACTCACACAGGTCGTATTCATGTAGGATGCATCCATTTAAATAATTTTGCATGTATGATGTATGTTTTTCACCAAATTGCATTTCGGTAAAATTGGTATTTTACAGTCCTAAATTATTTCATAATTATTTAAATTGAGCAAAAATAAATAACTTTATTAAAGTAAAATAGATAATAATAATAATAATAATAATAATAAACCAAAAATAAATAATATATAAAGTAAATGATAAAAAAAGAAAAGAAATAATGATTAAATAAAATATATACATATACAGATATATTAAAATTAATTAAATGCTAAAGAAGAGTGTAGACACCTAAAATACATCATGTTGAGGAGGCTACTCATATGGGCACCTCTTTAGGCCATGTGACTGATCTTGGACCTTTCCAAGACCCAATAGTGGTTTTAACCACTTAAACAAAGATCCTAGTCCTATGCAGCCATCATCACTGATGTCATAAACGACAACGATTGAAGCCATTGATGATCAGAGTGGCTATATACATAGCTATGCCTATCGATAGTGATCGAGTCTATAAAAAACTCATGCTAACAAAGCTAAGTAATTCCATTGGAATCTAATGAATTCTTGAATGGTTGGCAAATTTGAAGCATCTAGAAGCTTCCTCTCAATGGCCCCAACCTAACTGAATTAGGTTCTTGGCTTCCTAGAGAAGCTAGGAGGAGAATTTGGGAGTCTATTTAAGGCCCCAAATTTACAAGAGAAGTCTAGAAGATTTTATGTGCAATTATCATAGTGGAGTGCTACCAAACTAACGAGTGAATTGACATCCCTATGAGGTGCAACAAAGTGCTATCCAATTGTGCAATGCCATATGCCAATTCATCAATTGAAACCATTGAAGCTTGAGGAGCAAACATCCACCTGTTCAAGCATCAAATTGCCATGGATAGAAGCAAATTTCATCACCAAATTGTGTTCCAAGATACAAGCAATCCTTGAAAATCAATTCAACATCAGAATTGATCATCATCAGGCCTAGATTTTAGAGAGCATAACCTCTGTCCTACGATTGCTATTTTTAACAATGGCTCGTAGGCATTACCATCGATGTTGATAGTGGTTTTTTGAGTCTGTCGCATTTTGACAACAGGTATGGTCTAAATATCTTTTCCATTGTTTTAGTTAGTAGATTTGTCATTTATTGCATTTCATTTATTTTCCTAACATAGATTTATTGCTTTTTAGTATACCTTTATACTTTCTTTTTGATATTTCATGCATCTTTATGCAATTTCTTTCTTCATTGCACATTTCAAGAGACTAGCCTCATTTCGAGAGGCTTACAATGCTATTGATATCTTGTAGTTTTCCTTGAGTGTAGTTTTAGGTCTTATCAAGAGCATACTATCTTCCAGATCACCTTCAATAGCATCACAAAATGGAGGACACCAAATAATATCTTCTATAATCAATTTATTGGGATTCTAAAGATCTATTGAAGACACCTATCATTTTGGATTATTGATTGTAATATGTATCAAATCGATTAAATCCATCAGAGGAATATCTTGTAACCTTGATGTAAAGAAGAATTTACAAATATGAATAAAGAAGGGTACCATTTATTTTATTTATTTCTCTTTGCATTGATTATATGATGTATATTGTCAATTTGATTTCATACTTCTTTAGGTGTTAGATTTTTTGTAATATTTCAGTGGTGATTATGTTGCAGGACTTTTCTCATTTTTAGCTACTAACTATGTTTTTGTTGATTTTTCTTCATTGTTGGTATAGTTGCTTTGAGTGACAACATCTAATAGTCACCACTACCATCATATTTAGCGTCTAACACCACCGCCACCCTGATCATCAGTGGCTACAAGAAAAACATAGAGATCAATTTGTAGAAACATATTCAAACTTAGGCTACACCTATAAGTAGCACTAAAACCTTTAATATATTATGTATGATTGAAAATGTTTCAATATACCATTAATTAGCGAACATAGAAAAATATTAAGGATTTTTTTTTTAGGTTTTTTCTTTGTTTGTTATTAGTTGTTGCTGGGAACAACAACCTTTGTTTTTAGCCACCCTAAAAGCCAACAACTATGAATCTGATTGCTCCTGTGCACATCGACCAATGATACTGACTGCTATTCATAGAGGTGGCCATTATTAAAAATGAGTGTTAATCTTGCATGCATGGAGCATGCTTAAAGGTTGATTCATTTTAGTTTGTACTACAATTTTTGAATTCAAAACGTTCTTACATGCATAATTTCTAAATTTAAAATACTATTTTATTTGTATGTAGTTGAAATATCATGGCATGTTGTTCGTACTTTTGCTTAAAATAAAATGAACACCACACACCTCATGTTTCAAATATTAAACATCAGTTGAGTTGGGCTCTCACATCCAACCAATTGATCAAGACCAATAGTGGATGTCATTACCACTTGGTTGGCTTGTATATTGAGAATTTCTTTTCGACCTGACCATGGCCAAGGTTGGCTCCAAGATCCATCAAAGCTTGGTAAAATAGCATGTAATCTTCTTAAGAAGGTATATCGCTACCCCCAATGGATTGGGTGAGGACTAGTAGGACCTATGTCCCCCTATCGATTATGGGCTTCATCTCCATAGTTTGATGGGATTCACAATTTGGATGTCAGAACGGATATGTGTGCATAGGCGTATAGGTGAAATCCTTAAAAAAATTAAGAATTACATCAACCATACTCAAACACGTATGATAAAGTGGAATTATATTCAACACATCAGAAACACACAATCTAGATCTTAGGAAACACAAAGCAATCCTTAAAAGAGATAATCATTTTGTCTACTTTGTTTGTTTCTTTAATGTTCATGTAATCAACATATGATCCTACCATCCTATCTAAGACCAAACCCTAAAATTAAATTACTACTTTTTTATTTTGCATCTAGCGAATCAAAAATCAATGAAAACGAAGCTATAACAAAGAAGTTATGTTGGTTTTATCATTACTCTATTTTGAGTATTTTTTAAGCCAAAAATAGGGAAAACTGCACTAAAACAGTCATAAAAGCCCTAGACAATTCCAAAAATTTCCAATTTTTTTTATTGTCTTAAGTTAGACCCTTGTGCACATCTCATAGCATTTTCGAGGCCTAGCTCTGTATTTTCCCAAAATTCCTTAATTTGGTCATTTTCCCAAGAGCCTTGGTTGGCAAAATATTTCAAAAATAAAAATTTTGACCCAGAAAACACTTTTTGGAGTCCTAGCCCATTGTGATCAGCTTGCCACACTGATTATTTTAGTATATAACACCCATAACATTTTTTTTGGAATTCAATTTTCTTCATTGTGGGTTTCATTTAGTATTTGTATAGTCACCAAATCATAACAACTACGCATAGCCAAGAACAATCATAAGTCAACGAAGTAAAAAACTTAAAAAGAGGCCCTAAATGCATATGTCATAGACTTAAATATCTCACCATACCTGCACTAGGCCCTAATAGTCATCATGAAGCTAATCCTCCTAAGGATCTCATAATTCCTGCATGATGCCCTAATAGTCATCGCATCCATTATATTCCTGAAGATCTCACCATGCTTGCATTACGCCCTGATAGTCATCATGAAGGTTATACTCCTAAGGATATCATCATTCGTACATGATGCCCTGATAGTCATCACATCCATTATATTCCTGAAGATATCACCATGCTTGCATGATGCCTTAATAGTCATCACAAAGCTAATCCTCCTGAGGATCTCATCATTCCTGCGTGATGCCCTGATAGTCATCGCATCCATTATATTCTTGAGGATCTCACTATTCCCATGTGATGCCCTTATAGTCATCATGAAGTCACTTATTAAAATAGGAGATCTACTCACCGAGGTGATAGGGTTGCCACACACATGGTAGGAATTGACATAGCTAAAGCCCCTTGTAGCAAGATAGAAAGCCATTGGACTTATGTAATAGATCACACAAATAGGCTTCCTAGGCCTACTACTAGATAGAAAGAGCAACTACTCTAAGCTCAATTGGAGGATTTGCATCATGAGTGAGAGCGCTTAAACATTAAGCACACCAAAGAACAAAGATTGCACCGCCATAGATTGTATGAGCACAAATGACATAAAGAAAGGATTTTCCAATAAAATTTACGTGAAGAACAATCATGTAGGGTAACTCCTAAAGAGGTACCCACACCTAGTACACATAGGCAACAACTCAACATGAAGTGAAATGTGCATCATCAAGAGTTGCTCCTAGGTAGACAGACAATTGTTCTCCTAGATAGATAGACAAACCCCTTGTTATCCATAATCAATGAATAGACATATTCAAAGAACCTCTACCCAAGCATGAGGTCCAAAATGATTAAAGTGATTATGTGAATGAGGTGCACATAGCATTTTCCAATGAAGGCTTTATCAGTATGATAAATATTACAATGGGGAGCAAGAAGCACCTTGATTAGTCCATATTACCAAAAAATCGGATCAAAGCTGATCATGTGTCACAACCCTTATGACCATTGAATGCTATTAAATCATATAAGGATCTTGTGATCATATTTTAAGGTAAGATATTAAGCCAATCCCTAGTAACAAACCCGATCCACCACTGCATATCATGGAAAGCATCAATCAAATTCTATACAAGCAAATTTTTATTGACACCAATTCATCCATTAAAATCATCACTGCCATGGCTTTGAAACATCTAAATCTTCCACCTTCATACATTAAAGAATCAAAATTTACATTAAGAGCATTTAATGATGTCACTTCCCTTATAGTCAACACAATAGTCCTACCTATCCAGGTTGGGATAAAGACCATACCTATAATGTGTCACATCTTACAAGGTGAGAGGCAATACACCATATTATTATGTAGACCTTGGATGAGGGACATGGAATGTGTGCCATCCATAGTGCATCAATGCCTTAAATTCATGCACCAAGATCAAGTGTATGTGGTTCACAATGATCCCAATCCTTTCAAGTACTACAAAAATATCAATGAACCACATGAACCTCCTACAACATGCAAGCCCTAGAACATTCATTCGGATAAAATCATAAAACATTCGACTAGAGCTTGCATCAAGCCATCGCTACCAATTGCATATCCACCATCATTGGTAATACCTCCTTACTCCCCTTTTACAATGTCAGGATCTCCTAAAAGAGAACATTTGAAGGGGCCAATTAAGGAGACTCATCCACATACTCCTATCAACACAACTCAAGACATCACCTTACCTAATGATGAGGAGAAAACATCAGTTGACATAACTGAGATAGAGCCACTTCGACAAGTTGATGACCCATCCATAACTTGTCCAAGTGCCAAAGCATCTTCTCATGAGTTTGTGGGAATGATCAGTATCAAGACAGAGAACCAGGCCTCTCTAGATCAATTGACATAACTAGCAGCCCCCTCAGATATGGTCACTCCATCATGAATGCTACCACAACATAAATTAATCACTCCTAATTAATTTCTTATACCATCTTCTCAAGATCAAGGATGAGTGTTTCCTCCATATCAAACTGGGGGTACTCATGCTATCACTGAAAACACTATAAAGTGAAACAGATATATGAATTGAGTCACAATCATGTGCATGTGGATGCAACTATTAAAATGGATCATCAAGAGATATCCACATCATTTTGAATGAAGGAGACTGGTGATTTACATTTACATAAGGGTTCTTTTGCATTCTTCAGTTGATGATAGTAATCCAAAATCCTCACTAGCGATACACACAAAATTCTTATCAATATTGCAGCACATGCTAGATCACCTAGGTAATATAGAGGTACAGATGGAGCAACAAAATAATGCACTACAATTAATCATGTACCAGCTCATGAGCCTGAAATTACAAAAGCAAACCACACCTAAGGTCAAACCACCTCTTGTGCAACCATAAGAAAATACTCAACAAGAGCAAGCACCGAGTTGGACACATCATTTATCGTGCATTTATACATCCTCACCCAAACCTATGATATCAATTTTCAATCAATTATGTGCCACAAATACCATCACTTTTCCTAAGTTTCATCCTTTAGATCCAAATCATCTAAAACCCCATGGATATAAGGAGGAGGTATATTGTCTATATCATAGATAAAATGGTCATGACATCCAATCATGTCACAGTTTCAAAACCATAATACAAAACATGCTTGAAATGAATCATCTTTTAATTGATGACCAATAAATAAGCATAGTCAGTGATCCATCCCTTATGCTAGAAAAGTAGGAGGATCCACCTAAGTAAATGATTAGAATACCTATGGATCACACCTTTCATAAAACTCATCTAGTGCGTGCTGCATGCTAAAAACACCAGTAGCATATTTGGACTCCATTAAATGAGTCCGTGTTAACCATTTTTTCAAAAGCTACAAGAAGCTAAGGTCATCAATTTACCTGATTAAAACCCTTTAGACCCAAAAAGAGCTCAACCTAAGGGTTAAATAAAATATAATTTCTGCCTTTATCATCGAATAGAGGGCCATGAAATTAACAATTATTATGGATTTAGAAACGTGGTTCAATATCTCATCGATAGTGGGGATTTACCCATAGACGGTTCACCCATTGCACCTCAACATGCCACAATCCTGAATAATTCAGTAGGCTTTAGCTTTGTATTGATAATAGATGGAAATATTTAGTACATGGTTGGCACAACAAACTTATGGTTGGAGCACAATGGAATTGCCCTAACCAACTAACCATCTCCTCTAGAGTATGCGCTAACAAAGACTAATAAAATATAATGTAATAAACTATACACTATATGCTAACATCCCCCCTTATTACATTATTTTGAAATACAAAGAGTGTTGCGAAACAACTCAAATTTGACACGTCCAAGTGCCTTAGTGAAAATATCCGCAACCTGTTCATTGGTGGGAATGTACTGGAGTTGTATCTTGTGTTTTGGAACTTCATCTCGAATGAAATGACATTGAGTGTCAATGTGTTTGGTGCATTCATGAAATACTGGATTCTTGACGAGCTTCAAAACACCTTGGTTGTCGCAAAACAAGTGAATTGGAAGTTTCTTGGGAAGACCCATACTTGCAAGAATGTGACGTAACCATATCACCTCGTAGACTGCTCCACGTGTTGCACGATATTCTACCTCTGTAGATGATAAAGCAACCACCTGCTGCTTTTTACTGTGCCAAGAGACAGGACCGGAGCCAAGATGAAAAATGTATCCAGAAGTGGATTTCCTATCATCAAATGACCTAGACATAATCTGAGTCCATGTAACCTTGCAAGAAGAAGTTGTCATTCTTCTTGTATTCTAGGCCATATTCTGTACTACCATGGACATAATGAAGAACTCATTTTATTGCTTTCCAATGACTAACCTTAGGTTCCTGCATGAACCTCGAAAGATAACTCATAGCAAAACTGATGTCTGGCTTGGTGTTGGTCAGATATATGAGACTCCCAATCAATTGGTGATAGAGAGTACCATCTACCTATGGAGATTTATCATATCATGATAATTGTAGCCCTGTTTCCATTGGAGTTGCTTTGGGCTTACAATCAGTCATGCGATATTTCTCAATTAATGTCTTGGCATATTTCTTTTGTGTCACTCTGATGTGATTCTTCTTTTGTGCCACTTCTAAACCAAGACAATAATGAAGAAGTCCTAGATCTGTCATCTCAAATGACTTTTTCAAGTCACCTTTCACTGCATCTATCAATTTCTCTGAACTGCCAGTGATAATCAGATCATCAACATAGAGTACTAAGATCACTATATCAGAACCATTTTTCTTGATATAGAGATTAGCATCCGAAGGACTTCTCTTGAATCCATGCTGCAATAGGTGATTGTCCATTTTTATGTACCAAGCTCGTGGAGCTTGTTTTAACCCATACAAGGATTTAACCAACTTGTAAACTTTTTGCTCTTGGCCTTCAACCACAAATCCTTTTGGCTGAGTCATATACACTTCTTCCTATAGATCACCATTTAAGAAGGCACTTTTGACATCCATATGATGTAGCTTCCATCCGAACTGAGCTACCATAGCACAAAGTACACGAATGGTAGTCATTCTAGCAGTGGGTGCAAAAGTCTCTTCATAGTCAATGCCTTCTTTCTGTGCATAGCCCTTTGCAACAAGGTGGGCCTTATGCTTATCTATCGTTCCATCTACCTTATACTTCACTTTGAATACCCATTTGCAGCCAATGGGCTTCTTTCCAGAAGGTAGATCAACTAGCTTCCAAGTGTTATTTTTCATGAGAGACATATGTTCTGCATCCATAGCAGCCTTCCATTGAGGCTCACTAAGTGCATCTTGAACTGAGGTAGGTTCATCCTCATCCAATGAAGTCATATAAACCCTTTCATCATCCACATCCATATCTTCTTCTCTATCTTCCTCTGCATCTACAGAAAGTTCATCAAATTGTTGGCAAAGCTCGTCAACCTCTGAAGTTGATGCTTCTGCTCTCATCTGCTGAGTCATACTGTGTGTACAAGGTCGATCTAGAGTTAGATCTAGAGGTGTAGTCAGTTTTGAATCTCTCATTGTGCTAGTATACCATTTTGGAACCTTTTTCTATGGGGGTGGAGTCTCTTTCTTAGGATCCTCTTCATCCAGGTATACAGCTGAAGATGTGTCATCTGATGTGAAAGCTTCATCAAATACCACATCTCTACTTATGTGAGTTTTCTTGGTTTTAGGATCTATCAACTGATATCCCTTGGAATGCTCATCATAACCAAGAAAAATACACTGCAAGGTTTTCTCATCTAACTTCTTTCTCTTCTATTTTGGAATGTGCATGAATGCCTTACACCCAAAAATCCTTAGATGAGAAATGGAGGGTTTTCTACCACTCCATGATTCTTGTGGAGTCATTCCCTTAAGAGATTTTGTGGGTGCTCTATTCAAGAGGTACGTTGTTGTACTGATAGCTTCTGCCCAATACTGTTGCTCAAGATGTGCCCCTGTAAGCATACAATGAACCATTTTCATGATGGAACGATTCCTCCTCTCAACAACTCCATTTTGCTATGGAGTATAGGCTATTGTAAGTTGCCTCTTAATCCCATGTGAATTAAGAAATGTGGAAAATTCTTTTGAGGTATATTCCCCCCTCGATCTGAGCGGAGGGTCTTAATAGAACATCCTACTTCCTTCTCAACACTTTTCTTGAACTGCTAAAAATATAGAAAAGCCTCTGACTTCAGTTGTAGAAAGAAAACCCACATCTTCCATGAGTAGTCATCAACAAACAACTAAAAATACCTCTTTCCCCCATAACTATTTGGCATAGGATCGCACAGATCGGTGTGTACCAACTCCAAAGGTCTTTTGGCTCTTGAAGAGCTCAACTCAAAAGGTACTCGGTGTTGCTTCCCTGCTAAGAAATTCGAGCAAACTGGAAAAGTGGATGAAAGGTTGGGAAGACCTTTCACCATCTCATATTTACTTAACTCAAGTAAATATCCTGAACTTAGATGCCCATATCTCTTATGCCAAAGAGAAGTGGCCTCCTTTGTGTTTACCACCATGGCAACATGAGGCATAGAAATGGCATCTAAAGTAAACAAGCCATGCTTGTAGGAACCTGTTGCAACATGCTTTCCCTTCCTGGTGATGAAGCATCGCTTCTTTCCATCCTCAACTCTGAAATCAATAACCATATTTTTATCCAAGATCTGAGGTACTGACAACAAATTGTTTGCCAATCCTGGAACATAGAGAACTTTCTCAATCTGACATTGTCCATCTGGAAGAGTGACAAAAACATCTCCTTCACCCTAGACTCGGTAGGTCTTATCATCAGCTATTGTAACTGGTTTGCCTTCCTTAGCCTCAAATATCTCAAACCATGATTTATCACCAGTCATGTGTTTATTGGCACTAGAATCAATATACCACACAGGATCCTTTTGTTGAGAAGTTGTGTGAGTCATGAGCACCTTGTGTGCCCTCTCAGAATCTGAGTCTGATTCCTCATAAGCAACATTTCCCTTGGGTTGCTTATTCTTCTTCTATGGTTTGTACCCTTGCCCTTTTTCTTTTGACCTTGGTCATGGGGTTGTTTATTCTTGAACCAACACCTATTGGTGTCATGGTTGTCCATATCACAAATCTTGCAATATTTCTTTTGTTTTTGTTGAGGTTCCTTTCCTTTGGAACCTTTGGAAGAAGATCCTCCCTTCTGAAAGTTACCCTATCTTCTGGACCCCTATTTTGAGTAAAGTGCATTATCTATCACTTCATCTCTTTGAAGTTGATTTGCCTCCTCAGTTTGAAGTAAATTTACCAACTCCACAAAAGTAACTTGTCTCATGGACACTTGAAGGGATGTGATCAACATCTTGTAGGAATCTAGAAAAGCTCTCAAAATGACTGAAGTCAAGAGCGTATCCTCTACTTTTTCTCCCAAAGCATTCAACTTGGCTTTCAATTCTACCACTCTGCATAGGAACAGTTCTACTGATTCACCAGACTTCATACTGAGAGTATGAAGTTGAGATTGAAGGTTAAGAATGGTGGACTGATTCTTCCCTTCATATATGGTAACTAATGCATCCCAAGCATCTTTACCAGTTTTAGCATCACAAATGTGAGGTTGTATCTCATCAGTAGTAGCAAGTATGATAAACATGAGGGACCTTTTATCCTTTTTATCATATTCATCCTGATTTGTACCTAGTGTACTAGGATGTTTTGTAGTGCCAGTCACTACATCCCACAAATCTTCAACCTGAAGAATGGCTCTCATCTTTGTTTTCCATGGAGCAAAATTGGAACCTTTGAGCAACTGTGAATCTAAAAGATATTTGTGAACAGAGGCCATTGTGAAGGTTCCTTATCTCACCAAAATGGTCCCCCTTTCTTTATACTACAAAGAGTACATGAAAGGGAATTCACTCAAATTGATGGCACCTACCTCAAAACCCTTCCAAAAAAGGATGATGAGTTGGAGGAGATTAAGCCAAGCAATAAGAATGAATTAGGGTATATAATGGAGTGAATATCAAAATAAAATTGGCTTTCCTTATTTCTCCTTGATGATTTATAGAGAACAATAGCTCAGACATCATTGTTGTAGCTATGTTAGGCGTTAGATACAGTAGCCCAAAGCACGATAGCTTTACCTGTAAGTGTGGGCCAGAGGTACCGTATATACCGAACACTATGGTGCAATAAATTGCACAAATAGGTTTAAAATTTGGGGTCTTTATTTGTTTTTGAATTTTAACTTATGATGTAAATGCAAAAAATAGGAAATTAAATGCAGTATACAATCACAAGTGCCCACAAATTTTAAATATAGGTGTCGATTTCCATCGAAAATGCACCTATTCTACAATGCCAATTTTTTAAGGTGTCGAATGCAATCGAAAATGCACCTTTTGTTACAATAATTTTTGCAAGAAATTTGATTTTATGTTGCAAAAATATGATATTCACAATTCCACAATTTCCCCCCTTGTGTTAGAATTTTGCAAAAAAATAATGTTGTTTTGTCCCCCCTTTTTGTTTGCAAAATAAACAAGGTGTGAAGAAATCTTGATAACCCTTTCAGTTTGCAAAAGAAACAAAGTGCAAATATTGGTTTCTTATCCCTCCTTGTGAAAAAAATGCACTAATGTTCTTGAAATTTTGCAATGAAAATAATGCTCCTTTCTTGCTTGGTTTAATTTTAGTTGCAAAAATAATAACCTAAGGTATTAAAAAAATACCTCTTCACTGCCTTCTTAAGAAAATTTTTGGCTTCACGTGTGATGAGCACCAGAAATGCTCATATTTTGTACATATTTATTTGATCAATATGTGGCTGTATAATAAGGATTGCGTACTTTTATGAATGATTATATAGATATTTGATATAATTATGCGTGTTATCTAATTTGTGTGCTTTTAGTATGTTTTGTGGAATTGCAGTTGATTTAGTTAGATTTGGAACAGTCAAGGTCTTTTGATGGACCTGGCACTTTATTTCATTGGGGGTCAATGTAGAGAACATAGGCGCCTCCATGCAACTGGAAGGCACCAAGGGAACAAGCACCTCCTTGTAGTCGGAAGGCACCAAACCAAAGACGAGCGCCTCCCTACAGTCGAAAGGTGCCAACTGAATATCAGTGCCTCCGTGTAGTCGAAAGGTGCCAACTGAATATCAGCACCTCCCTGTAGTCGGAAGGTGCCAAACCAAAGATGAGCGCCTCCCTATAGTCAAAAGGTGCCAACTGAATATCAGTGCCTCCCTATAGTCAAAAGGTGCCAACTGAATGTGAGCGCCTCCCTGCAGTCAGAAGGCACAAACTGAATGTGAGCGCCTCCCTACAGTTGGAAGGTGCCAACTAAATGCGAGCGCCTCCCTGTAGTCGAAAGGCACCACTGATTCTTTGCCCGTTGACCAGACTCGAAGGACATGGACAATAGCGGCTGGTGCAGTTCCAGCTCTGCATCATGCAGAGCTAAATTGGAGATAGCACCAATGTATCAAATTGTCTTACGAATGCCAGACAAAGCATGAACCAAAACGAACACGTCGCCATCAAAATAGAATGCCAAACGTCGATTGCATTCACCAGACTGTTCTAATTTAGTCTAGGAAGAATCGACTGTTGTAACAACTTCTGTAACAGAAGTTTTGCGGGTGTGTTATATAAACACACACAGATAGTTATGAAAGATATATAGAGATAATAAGAAAAGATATAGAGAGATATATAATTCCATTTAGAGTTACATTGTAATGCGTTGAGAAATATATTACAGTTACAGAAGTTCTAAAGTGCGTGTTCGATCGGGAAGAAGCTGTTGGAGCCTGGGCCTACTCAAGCCAGTATTTCTTCCCCATTTCCTTCTTGTTTATTTATGTTAATTAGTTTATTGCTTTCATAGGAATGTTCATTGGTTTGCTAGTTGCAATATTTGCAGTAGACTTATTTCCAGGAATGTGTATATAATTTATTTTTGTAGATTTAAATTCTGTTCTTCTTATGTAATTTATTGAGGAGTGCGGGAATGATTGACAACCATCTCAAGAACACCCCCTAAATGTAGGATTAGCAGATTCACCTCCAGTGGTATTGTAGTAACCTAATTTCGACTCTTTGCAAGTTTACAAAGCTCCTTGGGTTGATAATTAAATGCACGGGCATGTGACAAAAATAGGAAATCATTCACCTTGTTTGGCCCGCAACATTTTGGTGTCGTTGCTAGGGAAGCGTCTTAATTATATTACCTACAATACCTTGAAACCTTCCATCTGACCTATTATGAGTTCTTCGAGAAGAAGAGGACCTGACGGTTGCTTTATAAGAACTAATCCATCAGGACCTGAGTCAGCCGAGCATTTTCGATTTGAGTTAGACTCGCCCGACCCACCAGCAGTCCATTGGAGTGAGGAACCGCACTTTGTGCAAAGTGCTGCCTCATACCATCAACAAGGGGATGAAAGAATCATCATAAATACCTTGTTTAATAGGACTCCTCTAGAGGAAGCCCTGTTGTGGAAGGCTATGGAGGATCAGACGATCTCGCCAGACAACCTTAGAGCATTGACTCAGAAAGTTTTAAACGACCGAAAGGCCATAAACGCTGCATTAGAAACCACATTTCCTAAAAAAATGGTAGATAACGATGAAGTCTCATCTGGATTTAGTTTCCCAATAGAGGAGGGAGTAGGAGATACCAAAATGAAAAACATATCCCCTGCTCACCTTCCGTCCTTCAAAGGACACCCGACTGAGGACCCTGACCTATTTTTATTCAAGTTTGATGTTTTGTGTAGGTCTGTGGATTACAAATCAAACACGCAGAAGTTGAAATTATTTCCTTCTACATTAGATGATGTAGCTCTGTGATGGTTCATCGGTCTAGGAGAAAAACACATCACCAGCTGGGACCAAATGAAGAAGCTCTTTCTAGAGCAATATCAAGATTTTGGAAGAGCAAGAGACTCCAAGGAGGAGGTCCTAAGCATGACACAAAGAGAAGATGAGTCTCTCGAGGAGTATTGGGAGAGATTTAGCTTTAATATTCAACGGTCCCCTCACTCGAAGCTATCTGATAAGTCCCTCAAAAGCATCTTCTTGAGGGGACTTACCAATGAGTCACTAGAGGCTCTCAACATGATCTTTGGAGGTGATGTCTATCAGCATGCTATGGATGACATCCAGAAATTATGCCAAAACTACTCGAGAAGGCAAGGCAAAATCATCGCTAGGACCATGAAGGCGACTGCTTCAGTCACCAAAATAAAAATAGGCAACATGCTGGAGGATTTGAAGAGCGAAATGCTCTCATCTCTAGCACTGCATATGGATACACTATTGTTAGAAAATAATAAACAAGAAAATGATGCAGCATTAGCCTATTTTTGCCCAAAATGTAGAGGAAGACATGTAAAGAATGCATGTCCAGAAAACAAGGTCAGAATATGCACAGTTTGCAGGCTGAATCATAAAACTCGATTGTGCCCACAACTGCCTGGTAACCAGGAAGCGACTGAGAGCACAAAGGCCTACTTTATAGGCAATAGGAAGAGTTTGCCATAGCCTCCCATGGGAAATATACCAACTGGGATGCCATCATATGAGGGAGGGTCATACATTCACCAAGGACCCCCTCAACCACCTATATGGGGTGGTGGGGACCATCACCCTGGATGAATGCAACCCCAGCAGCATTTTTGAATCAGCAGCCATGGATGCCATATCCATATCCTGGGCAGCAGTGGAGAGGCCACAATGCATGGAATCAGACTCCACAGAATGCAGCTCCTTCTCACATCCAATAGAACTTACCAGCATTGCCAGCAGTGAGATCTGCGCAGCTACTAGCACAACCGACAACAAACCAGAATAATAGAGTAAATCAGTCGACATACAATATAGAAGGTGAGATGTATCATATGTACAATATTCAAACTTAGATCAGGTAGGCAGCTTGGAGTAGAGACACCACCTCTGGTAGAAGAGGAGGAAGAAATAGTAGAGACACCTCCATTGGTAGAAGAGGAGGAAGAAATAGAGGAGACACCTCTGGTAGAAGAGGGAAAGGCACTTGAGAGAGCGGAGGCTCCATTTCCTAGCCGACTGTAGGAAAAAAGAAAAACAACATAGCCAAAATTTGACATCTTGTCGAGCTTGAAGAATCTCACGATAATAATCCCATTATTTTAAGCAATTCAAGATGTCCCCATTTACACCAAGGCAATTAGAGAAATGTGTCTAAGGAGACCGGGATGAAAAGCTACCCAGACTATCAACGTCGTGGGTAAACTAGCAGATCTAATGATTGGTAGAATACGTCATCTGAAGTATGCAGATCCAGGCAGCCCAGTGCTGACCATAAAAATTGGAAGACATTAACTATCCAACACATTGGTTGACCTCGGGGCAGCTATCAACGTGATGCCTCAAGAGACAATGCAGAGGTTGCGGCTCATGAACTTGAAGCCAACCACGATAGTGCTACAGTTAGCTGATTGATCAACCGTATTGCCGAAAGGGATGTTGGAATATGTGATCATAATAGTCAGTGCATGGGAATATCCAACTAATTTTTTAGTGCAAACCAAGACTAGGCTGGGTGGTTACCCGCTCATTTTGGGGAGGCCATGGCTAGCAACAGCTAACACCTACATCAGCTGTTGGGATGGGCTAATGACCATCTCCAATGGGAAAAACATCAAAAGGCTGACCATTTCATCGCCAGATCAGTCTATGAACTTGAAAGAAGAACCCAGGATCACCGAGCATAGAACTACGGAGCTATCCATAATCCAGCCGATGATGTCCTTGGAGGAGGTGGCAGAAGAGGACGAGGATGGTGCTATCATGGAGTTTCTCCATGGAGAATCGTCCACCCCCACACCTCGATTGTCGTTGACTGGCGCCCAAGATCAGCACATCTAAAAAATACACGTTGGGCCAGGGAGGACATTAAATGTCAACAATAGGTTGATGCCCACACAACTAGAAAAATTGGAGGAGCTTTTGGTAAAACACCAGCAAGAATTTGCATGGGACTACGCAGATTTGCATGACATCAGCCCAAAAATATGTACCCATCGGATTTATTTAGATGACCAGGAAACTCCTAGTAGGTAGCCATAGAGAAGGATGAACCCAGTAATGAAAGACATTGTCAGAGAAGAACTGCACAAACTTCTGGCTGTTGAATTCATATATCCAATTTCTGACAGTGAATGGGTATCACCATTAGTGGTGGTCCCCAAAAAGAATGGGAAATGGTAGATCTGCATGGACTACGGGGCATTGAAAAATGCGACTAAGAAAGACCACTTCCCACTCTCGTTCATCGATCAGGTCTTGGACACACTCTCGGGAAGAAAATACTTCTCCTTTCTGGATGGTTTCAGTGGTTACAACCATATCCAGATAGGGGAAGAAGATCAAGATAAAACAATGTTCACCTGTCCATGGGGAATGTTTGCCTATAAGGTATTTCCTTTTGGACTGTGCAACACACTAGACACCTTTCAAAGGGCGGTGCTTAGCATATTCTATGATATGATAGGAGACGGGGTGGAGGTATACATGGACGACTTCACTACCTATGGAGAAACCTTCGAAGACGCAATGAAAAATCTGGAAAGAGTGCTCGACAGGAGCAAGGAAAATCATTTGTCCCTAAGTAATGAAAAATGTTTTATGATGATGCAGGAAGGCATCGTGTTGGGACACTACCTCTCTACGAAATGAATAAAAGTAGACAAGAGGAAGATCGAGGTCATCAGAGACCTACCTAGTCCTAGAACGTAGAAGGAGGTAAGAAGTTTCCTTGGATCAGCCGGGTACTACCAGCTATTTATCATCGAATTTAGTAAGATTTCCAAACCACTGCACACCTTACTTTCTAAGGACGTAGAGTTCAATTGGATGGGAGACTGCAAAGAAGCGTTCCATTTACTGAAAGAAAAATTGATATCTACACCGGTATTGAGAGGACCGAATTGGGCCATATCATTCCATATTTACTATGATGCATCTAATGGTGCGATCGGAGCAGTCCTCAGGCAGAAAGACAGTGAAGAATTTTATGCCATCTATTATGTCAGCAAAAACTTGGCAGGAGCAGAGCTCAACTATACAGTGACGAAAAAGAAATTCCTCGTAGTTGTCCATGCAATAAACAAATTTTTCCACTATATAACGGGATACAAGGTCTTTGTCCATACAGACCACGCGACTATCAGGTATCTGATGAGCAAGCCGGCCATTGGTGGCAGAATTATCAGATGGCTATTGCTATTGCAGGAATTCGACATCACTATAGTCGATAAACCGGGTAAGGACAATGTCGTGGCAGATTTTCTATCTATATTGATACCAGAAGATCATCAAGAAGTGAAAGATCAATTTTCGAACGAACATCTGTTTGCTATTAGTGAAAAAACTCCGTGGTATGCAGACATAGCCAATTACTTGGCCATCGGAAGGACCTCACCTGCTCTCTCCTATCGAGAAAAGCAGGCGGTCATAGAGAAGAGCGCATCATTCCTTTGGATGGATGGTCTCCTATTTAAAATAGGACGAGACCAAATAATAAGAAGATGCGTAGTAGAACAGGAGTTTTCAAAAGTGCTCAAGGCATGTCATGATGAGCCATGCAGAGGACACTTTGCAGGGAAATGAACTGCCTACAAAATCCTGCAGGCTGGGTATTTTTGGCCCACTCTGTTCAAGGACGCGACAACATATACCAGCAAGTGTGACGAGTGCCAGAGGATGGGTAGACCAATCCATCGAGATGAAATGCCCCTGCAGCCCCAGGTACACCTGGAACCTTTCGATAAATGGGGCATGGACTTCATGGGACCATTCAATCCACCTTTGATGGGAAGGAGGTTTATTCTGGTCTGCACGGATTATGTCCCCAAATGGGTGGAAGTGCAGGCATTAAGGGACTCAAAGGAAATAACGGTTGCTGATTTCTTATTTGCCCATATTTTCACATGATTTGGGGTTCCTCGAGAGATAAAAACAAACCAAGGGCCCCAATTTACCTCTAAATTTATTGAGGAACTGATGGAGCAGTATAGATTTCGGCACAATACCGCAGGCGAACGAGTAAGTAGAAGTGACAAACAGGGAGATAGAAAACATCCTAACCAAAACCGTGCAGCAACACAAGAAGGATTGGGCCACATGGTTGCCGGAGGCAGTTTGGGCATACAACACCACGTGGAAATCCACCACATGATGCACACCTTTCCAACTGGTCTATGGGAAAAATGCAATGATGCCCATCAAGTTTGAAATCAAAACTCTGAGGACAGCTTCAAAATTAAATTTGAGCTTGGATGAAGCTCAACAATAGAGGATTCGCCAGCTAGATCAACTGGACAAAATTTTACTGGATGCTTTGCAGAGGACAGAGATTATACAGAAGCAGAGAAAGAAGTGGCATGATAACCACATCAAGTCGAAGAAGTTCCGGGTAGGGGAATGGGTACTGTTGTATGATTCCTAGTTCCAGGAAAGGAAGGGCAAACTTATGCAGAGGTGGATGGGGCCGTATGAGGTGGCATAGCTCATTAGGAATGGGGCGGTGCATGTTAAGACAATTGACGACAGCAACACCATGTTCACAGTCAATGGCCACCGACTACGCCCCTATAATACATCCAAAACATTACAGGTGGAATCCAGAGTAGACGTGGGGGAGACCCCATATTGCTAGATCTGGACCAAACTCTCAAGGTGAAATGGTGGGCACGAAAGTGCTCACCCAAATTTTTTTAGTTAATATAGTTTTTTTTAATGTGTGTTTTTGCAGGGACGACGCCCGCATGCAAGCTGTAGGCATCCTAATCCAGGGCCTAACAGGCATGGAACGCATCTAACTGCCTTTATTTTCCTTTATTTTTTTGGTTGCTTTTTGTAGCAGGAGGACCTGACAGCACGAGGGATAGGTATCTAGGAAACCAAGCCTGATTCGGCTCAGCATTCCGACACCGGATCGTAGGTAGAATCTGTGCAACATAAAAAAATTGGGAAGGCTTGATCACCCTTTTTCTAGTCAAATCGCCATCCAGAAGAAGGTGCCTTATGGCAGTCAGAAGGTGCCAAGTCTAGAAGAAGGCACCTTACGGCAGTCAGAAGGTGCCAAGTCCAGAAGAAGGCACCTTACGGCATCCAGAAGGTGCCAAGTCCAGAAGAAGGTGCCTTATGGCATCCAGAAGGTGCCTTACGACATCCAAAAGGTGCCAAGTTCAGAAGAAGGTGCATTATTGCATCCAGAAGGTGCCAAGTCCACAAGAAGGTGCCTTAACACATCCGGAAGGCACCCATCCAAAAGAAGGCACCTTACTGCATCCGAAAGACACCAAATCAAAAGACAACACCTTCCATCTATGCAAAAGTTCCATAAAAAAAAAAAAATAATAATAATACATATGTAGGCACCTTCCATGATAGGAAGGCACCAAATAAAAAAAAAAAAAAAAAGCCAGCTAAAGGCACCTTCCAACATCAGGAAGGCACATTCATCCAACTGAGGCACTTTCCAACATCAGGAAGGCGCATTCATCCAGCCGAACGCCTTCCAACATCAGGAAGGCACATTCATCAAGACGAACGCCTTCCAACATTGGGAAGGCACGAACCAGAAGGAGGCGCCTCCCACATTGGGAAGACGCATGCAAGCAAAAGTGCCTCCCAGCCAATACGAGCACCTCCCTGCAGCTAGAAGGTGCATTCGTTCGATGAAGAGCACTGACAACATTGGAAAGGTTCTACAAGGGCACCATCCACATGGGGAAGGTACCAAAGAACGCCTTCCACATACAACATTTACATCTACCGGACGCCTCGGGCAGAACAAAGCATCGCACGAATCAGTGACATCAAATGACCACACCCCTCCCTCGTGTCACAAGTCAGCAAATCAGTGGCTACCACAACAACTGGAATGCCAAATCAGGTACGCACATGCTAAATCAAATAGTTTATATAATTATTTATAAATACGTGGTACCAAAAAAATACCGCTATCATAGAGATCATATCCCCCCATAGCCGAAACCACGTGCCAATGAGAGGGTGCCTTCCATAACTGCTAGGGTTAGGCATATTTTCTATAAGAAGGTGCCTTCCTGTAGAAGGAAGGACAAAAAAATATACAGCACTAGAATGCACCATGGGAGGAAGGTCCAAGAACCACGTGATCAAGAAGAATGAACCCAGTGATACTGATGGAATCAGAGGGGCAGTGAAGACCCAATTCGAAGCCGAGGGGTGGCTCGAATACTACACCCTGGTTAGTTAGGGCCAGGATGTGGAGGCAGCTAGAGAATTTGCCACCTCTTTAAGGGGTGATGTGGCCCAAGTACTAGGGGTGGAAATTCTAGTCACCCCTAAGTTCATCTCATAGGCGACTGGATTGCCTCTCACGGGGGAATGTGCATACAAGGGTGGAGTGTTAAAACTATACGCCAAAATACTGCTACTAGGAGGAAATGTGTAGATAGATAGGGAGGGGTTACTTAAAAATAGTCTCCCCATGAATATGCAGAAGATGTTTGAGCAGATTGCTTGATTCTTCACATGCATAGGGAAGTATACCCATCTGAACATTAATCATGTACACTTCCTCAATCACCTAGTGCATGGGAGGAAATTAAATATACCTTTTTACTTAGAGACTACACTGAAAGATGAAGCGGCTCAATACCAGACGGGGGCACCGTCTGCCTTAGCCCACCATGGGCTGATATCGGCATTAGTCTTGCAGAAGCACAAAGACAAAACCACAACGCAGAGGGAGATGGTGGCCAAATAGAGCAACACAATGTGGTTGCCGAAGCATCCCCTGTAGAGGAGATAGCAAACATCGAGCAATTGGCATCGCCCTATTTTCTAGAAAGGGCAGAGCAATCACTAGTGCCTAAAGACGTAGAGGATAGAGGGCATTCCCTAGTGCCCAAGTATGAGGAGGAAGGAGCGCCAATCAATGTGGTGAGGATGAACCAATCCCCAAGAGGAAACGTCTACGGTAATTCCTCTTGATAGAGGAAGAACAGAGTGACCCAGAGATAGACGTTACCACCCAAACCCTCCAAGAATTAATGAACCAGAGCCCATAGAACAAAGGAACTTCTAGGGGTAACGACCAAATTGATGCGGCCTTGGAGGAGGCGCTCGACTGGCAAACTGATTGCTGGATGGCATAGCAAACTCTAGAAGATTGCCAGGACTAGCATAAAAGGAAATTGGAGGAAAGGGATAGACGAATCACTCAGCTTGAGCAGCTGGTCCAGTAGTTGCAGGAGGAAAATAAAATGCTCTAGGATAGAGGAACAACAAGATAGGAGGCGGCCACTCAGACTGATTGGGCAGAAGAAGTGCCGACAAACTCTCCCACATCAGTCAAACGAGTATTCTCTTTGGGGGCGATTCAATCAGATGCCCGATAGAGCAGCCCCGAGGCAGGGGCAGATTCCTTTATTTTTAGGGGTGAAAAGGAAGGAAGTCCTAAGATGCCCCCTATCATTGTCCTAAGTTACACAGAGCAAGACGAAGGTCTCCCGCAACAGATAGGACTAGAGGACACAGAGGACCTCCCCAGGCCTGAATAAGGAGAAGAGCCTAAGGGGTCGACACTAGGTAGACAGGAGAATGAAGGATCACCCCCGGAGATAGTAGCACAGTCGATCCTTTGGAGTAAAGAGAAATCCCCAAAGGAGAAATAAGAGACCTCGGTTCGAGCCACCATATTTTTTGTAGAGGCCAAGGCAAAGATGCCCAGGACGGCTTGACAGAAGGTGAAAGTGACCTTCATCGAGTTAGAGGAGGATGAATGGGACATGCAGCTATTTTATGAAAGGCAAAAATATTTCGAACAGCTGTGCAACGAAATGAAAGCTGCCAAGGAGGCCAGGAAGGCATCCTTGAGGATAAAAGGAGATTTTGGCATCTGTGTCAATCCAGTGGAAGACAGCCAGTTTGGGGACATCTATGGTTCATCCCGAGGGCGACCTTCCATGATGAGGAGGTACTTGGAATGGTGGGGAGTATATGGCCCACAATTGGAGGCCACTGCAATTGCAAAGGAGAATGCAGAGCTTACCCCTGAAGTGGCCAGAATATACAAGGACCAAGTAGTGCCTTCCAGAGAGGATAACTTGGATATCCCTCTGGAAGTGGTCAAACCTCCAGACACCTACCTCTGGCAAGCTGTCGAAGCTGCATTTCAATCGACAGGAACAACACTGGATAGACCACCACCAGTAGCAGCCAGAACAAGAAGGGGAAAATTGACAGCCGTAGTTTCCCATAGGTAAAGGCGAACCACACCTTCAAATGCCAACACAAAAAGATAGACTCGGGCCGTAGGGGCAGCTGAATCCTCCAAGAGATGGTGACGATGAAAATTCAGAGGGCTACCTGCAGTTTGATACCATGAGGGCGTGGCATATGTTAGGTGTGGGGGGATGATGAGCACCAGAAATGCTCATATTTTGTACATATTTCTTTGATCAATATGTGGCTGTATAATAAGGATTGTGTACTTTTATGAATGATTATATAGATATTTGATATAATTATGCGTGTTATCTAATTTGTGCACTTTTAGTATGTTTTGTGGAATTACAGTTGATTTGGTTAGATTTGGAATAGTCGAGGTCTTTTGATGGACCTGACACTTTATTTCATCGAGGGTCAATGTAGAGAACATAGGCACCTCCCTACAATCGGAAGGCGCCAAGGGAACAAGAACCTCCCTGCAGTCAAAAGGCGCCAAACCAAAGATGAGCGCCTCCCTATAGTCAAAAGGTGCCAACTGAATATCATTGCCTCCCTACAGTCGGAAGGCACCAACTGAATATCAGTGCCTCACTACAGTCAGAAGGCACCAAACCAAAGACGAGCGCCTCCCTACAGTCAAAAGGTGCCAACTGAATATGAGCGCCTCCTTGTAGTCGGAAGGCGCCAACTGAATGCGAGTGCCTCCCTGCAGTCGAAAGGCGCCAATTGAATGTGAGCACCTCCCTGTAGTCGAAAGGTGCCAACTGAATGCAAGCGCCTCCCTGCAGTCGGAATGTGCCACTAATTCTTTGCCCGTTGACCAGACTCAAAGGATGTGGACAACAGTGGCTGGTGCAGTTCCAGCTCTGCGTCATGCAAAGCTAAATTGGAGATAGCACCAACGTATCAAAACGTCTTACGGATGCTAGGAAAATCATGAACCAAAATGAACACGCCGCCATCAAAACAAAATGCCAGATGTCGATTTCATTCGCCAGACTGTTCTAATTTAATCTGGGAAGAATCGACTGTTGTAACCACTTCTGTAACAGAAGTTTTGTGGGTGTGTTATATAAACACATGCAGATCATTCTGAAAGATATATAGAGATAATAAGAAAAGATATAGAGAGATATATAATTCCATTTAGAGTTACATTGTAATGCGTTGAGAAATATATTATAGTTACAGAAGTTCTAAAGTGCGTGTTTGATCGGGAAGAAGCTACTGGAGCCTGGGCCCACTCCAAGCCAGTATTTCTTCCCCATTTCCTTCTTGTTTATTTATGTTAATTAGTTTATTGCTTTCATAGGAATTTTCATTGGTTTTCTAGTTTCAGTATTTGCAGTAGACTTATTTCCAGGAATGTGTATATAATTTATTTCTGTAGATTTAAATTTTGTTCTTCTTACGTAATTTATTGAGTGCGGGAATGATTGACAACCATCTCAAGAACACCCCCCAAACGTAGGATTAGTAGATTCACCTCCAGTGGTATTGTAGTAACCTAATTCTGACTCTTCGCAAGTTTATGAAGCTCCCTGGGTTGATAATTAAATGCACGGGCATGTGACAAAAATAGGAAACCATTCACCTTGTTTGGCCCGCAACAACATGGTTTGAATTTGTGACCATTTTTGGAATGTTGTATCACGAGCCTCCTGAACATCTCAAATATAGTGCATAATGAAACCAAAAGAGAAGCATGTGCTATTTACTGCAATCTAAAAAATACCTTAGCATGAAACAAAAAAATTGTCCTTACTTGCACTTTGTAGGATTCAATCCCCTAACCTCCACATGAGCACCTTAGTACTGGGCTTTCAACCAGCCCAGCTACTAATCCAAATGAAAATAAGGGAGAGCCTCCTGCTTTTTATGCCCTTTGGACTCATGACATGAGATAAAAGCAAAGGAATTTTATTCCCACATGCACCTAAGAGGTGCATTTACAGGGTTGTAAAAATATTGTTACTCACTATGTTTGTTGATTTCCTTTAGGTAATCAAACACTTGAAGCCATTTTGCCACCTGTAGTAGCTAGTGAAGGGATGCCATGTTAGTAATCTGGAATCTCAACTACCACGTATGTGAAGTACCACATCACCATCCAATCACAACTTACCACATTAGATGCCATATCACCTATTTTTACCATGTCAGCCAGCCAATTATTGTCTACCACATCACCCCTCAGGTGTCTATCTACCACCACATCAACTGCCAAGTTGTCCATATCAAACCACGTGCTTTTCCGAGTCAACTCTACCATGTGTCAAGTTAGGTCTGGTTGGTCAATTCTTGGTCTACCTTGGGGTTCATGCCAAGCATATAGTTGAGTCAACCAAGGGGTCTTGCTCCTTGATATTTGTGCCCTAGCTCGGGAAAATCACCTATGCCCAAAATACTACCACCTCAAAAAATATGCAAAAAACTACCTGCTTTGATACCATGAAGAATTCAGTAGGCATTAGCTTTGTATTGATAATAGATGGAAATATATAGTACATGGTTGGCCCAATGAACTTATGGTTGGAGTGCAATGGAATTGCCCTAACCAACTAACCATCTCCTCTAGAGTATGTGCTAACAAAGACTAATAAAATATAATGTAATAAATATACACTATATGCTAACAAATGCATGTCACATCATCCTATTTGCAACCCCTAGGTCAGCTACATCCTTGTAAGACAAGCAAACCACTTCACCAAGTAGTCATATTTTTAATGAATACTTTGGCACTATTTCAAAAACTATACAAGGAAAATGCACTCATATTACCATAAGTCAAACCAAGAACAACCAAACCTAGGTCACATGATAAAAGCATATATTGTATCTATCATTGTATAAATGGGCACGACATCTATAACTGCTATTCATTCAAGAATGTGGTTGAATAAATGGTATAATGGAACGAGATTCGCACATATGGTTCACTTGTTTTACCCCATCAAAATATTGGCACCTCACAAATTTCCATGCCCCAATGGGAAGATTTAATTTCTATCACTCTTCCTAAGCAAGATGATTACATAGCAATGAACAACATACATAATGGGGGTCTTCAAGGTAGCACACCTTCCCCACCATCCACATCACAATCAATGAAGCAAAGTGAGAACTCTAAAGGTATCGCACCTTCATCACTTTCATTGAGCAACACATACACTGGGCGTACCTAAGGTAGTGTACCTTCCCCATAAAAACATCAAAAATACAAAAACAATTAGAAAACATCAAAATCCAAAAACAATGTAAAACATTTACATTTTTTACATTTTGCATATGCATTCAATTAATTGCATTGCATTAGGTATTTTCATCCATTGTATTTGCATTAGGATAGGTTGTGTTTACAATATTACAAACGACACCACTTTTGTATGCCAATCATGCATCTTTTCATCATCATCATTCATATTCCTTGTGAGTAATTATGTTTTTCAACACAACCCAATGAGTTGCTGTCAGGTGTATAGTAGGGTTTTTAGGTCATTCAACCATATGTAGTTATATTTTCATATTTTTTAGAAAGCTATATTGGATTTCAAATATGAGGCTTATTTTTGTATATCTCAAAACCCAATCACATTTTAAACATTAATAATCCATGGTTGAACAAGAAAGGATGACACTACAAAGTGGTCCTGGTCACCTTAAGTGAAAGGTTTTCCTTTCTCATATTATTATGCGCATGGTTTAGAGTGTTTATTATTGGCAAAAGGACAAGATCCCCCCTACCCAAATAAATCCCTTGCTTTAATACAAAATGAGCAAAATTCCCAAAGCAAAGCAAAATAAACAGTGATTTTCATCACTAAGCAAATCCCTTACTCCAAAAGAAAACAAAATGCAAAATAAAAAGTGATTATCATCACTAAGAATGAGCAAGTATACCAAGTAATTTTAGAAAAGAAGGGTATAATGAGCTTGTTGGCAATTTTGGGTACTTTGGGTACATTGCCTTTGCTCAAGTGTATAAGTTGTCATTGATGTCAAAAGGCATTTTTGTGTTGATATCAAAAAGAGTGTGATGTCAAAAATATCTTGAGAAGCTTCATAATGTTAAAGGGTTTTTATTAAAACCATGGTGACAAGGTTAAAGGTTTTTTTTAAAACCATTTGGACTCATTAAGGGTTTTTATTAAAACCAAGCTTATTTTAATGCAAAGGTTTTTTACTTCTTGAAAAACCTTGAAGGTCCATGTTTATTATTAATAATTAAATTAACTCAAACCTTTGACAAAGGTCTAAGTTTAATTTATTATTAATAAAATAATAATAATAATTATTTTAATTATTATTAAAGGGTCTTTTAACCCTTAAGCGACGCACATAAAGAATTCTTTCGCCGACATGTTGCCATCATTGGAGGAGTGCCGACATCAAACAATTAAGGAGAAATGGCTATATAAGTGGGGATGATTTTCTAAAGTAACTGTACCTTCGATCGATGCAATTTCGTAGCTCTGTGTCCTCCGTAAAAGCGATGTTTTTCACTATATTTCATTGTCCATCCATATTGAATTGCCCAAGATTTTCTTGCGCTTGACGTCTAGCAGATTGCGTTTCTCTGACATTTGATTAGACTGTGAACTATGTTTTCTGGGAGTTACATTTTTGGACAGCGCTGATGATGATGGTGGTGGCCTGAGGAAAACGTTTACGTTTTCAAATCCTTGGCGATTGAAGGAAGACAACACATAGGATTACATTATATTTTTCATTGGGCACTTGTGCTCCAATGGTGGTGATGTGTTGAGTGAAGAAGCATTGGGTAGAGGTGCCAAGTTTGACCCATGTTGTGGGCAATTTTGTCTTGGTCGTGATGCACGAGGATAGCAGCAATGAAAGTGCTTTAGCATTTGTGGTGGTGTTATTCATTTTCTCCAAAGGATGGAGAACTAAGGTTGGCCAAGCTTGAAGGTTCAATTATCTTCTACTCCAATAAGGTATGGGCACATTCTTCTTATGAGTATGATTGGTGTATGTTTTCTGAAATAAGGTTGGAGTGAAAAGGTTTTCAACTAGGTTTCCTTTGGTTGGGTGTAAATCCTATTTTATGGTTTGTTGAAGACTACTTATGCATTGTTATCCTTAAGGAGAGTTTTTGGTGAATGCATAATTTTTGGTTTGAGATAGTGGAAGCTTTGTGCACTAGGGTTTATATTTGTGAGTCTAGCTACTTGCATTGAGTTGTTGGAACCCTTGGTTGGCTGTTTTGAGTTTGATGGTTGAGTTGCTTCCATAGATGTTGTTTGATCAAGTTATTGCTTTACTTGATTCATGATATTGGGCTTACTCCATTGAGTTGATTTGAGCAAGTTATTCTTTGCATTTGGTGATATTGTATTGGTGGCTGTTTTGTTCAAATATCTTTGGAGGTAAAAGGATTTCTACTTGTTTTCTTTTCTTGTGATGATTGGTTGAATGCTTTAAGGTTAATGTTGATTTGAATTATGTTGGTTAAACCTTGTCTATAAGCATTGTTGTTAAAGCCCTAATTGGTTGAGAAAAGATATTGGTTGTGGAAAGAACATGAGTATCATTGTTATATGAGATATTGCATGGTTGGCAATTTTTGGGTTGTGTTTCATGTTCTTGAGAAAAGTATACTACATCTATCTTATTCTTTTGAGATTGAGATCGAGTTGAGATTGATATTGGGAGTTAAGTATAGAACATTTTGAGTCTCTAACAATTCTCTTTATGCTTCTATGAGGTTGATGAATCACATTGGGTCTCTAACAATTCTCTTTGTGGGTTCATGCTAAGCAAGTTTTTCTTGGTGAGCTTGCCGAGGTTTTGGACAGGTTCGGTGGGGACTTGTGAGCAGTTTTGGACAGGTTTCGATGGGGACTTGTGAGCAGATTTGGATAGGTCCTAGCAGAGGACTTGTGAGTTGGTTTTTGAGAGTTCTATCAGAGAACTTGAGGACAGAGGAGCATTGGTTCTTTGAGAAGAACCTGAGGATAGATTTGGCAAGTCTTTGAGAAGGCTTGTGTGTAGAGGATTGATTTGTTCAAGAGTTGGATAGATCTGTCAAACAGAGGAAGACTTGTACTAGACCAACTGACTGTGTTTGGTATAGGTTGCTGAGATACTATGGAAGTGATCATAAAAGGCAAAGGTCTCTTAGGCTAAGCATTGAGGACAAGAGGTCTTCGGTGGAAAGGAGTTCCATATGCTGGAAAGAGGTAGAGACAGTTTATCTTCTGAGGGATCATATCCAAAGTAGAGGGGAAAGTATCTCATTTGAGCAGAGGCTCATAAATTCAGATTGGGGGAAGGTATCTCCTTTGAGCAGAGGCTCATAAATTTAGATTGGGGGAAGGTATCTCCTTTGGGCCGAGGCTCATAAACATTGTAATTGGGAAGGTTTCCTAAAGAACTTTGAGATAACTTTTAGAGAAAAGTTTTGTGGACATAGCCCAACCATTCTGGGTGAACCACGTTAAAATTGGTGTCACTTTGTGGATGATATTGTGCATTGATTTGATATTTCTTTGGGTATATTGCTTTACTGTTTTGAAGTATAAAGGAAAAAGTAAAAAGAGGTCTTATACTATTCACCCCCCTCTCAGTATAAGCTTATGTTCTTCAGAGCTTGAATCCTTGGAATCATCAGTATTCGACCAATATGGGGTGATATTCATTACAAAAATGGTTTGAATGAAACCTGCCTGATAATGGGGTATCCTTACGCGTGGTGATATGTTTGTCACATTAGCGATCTTCTTTTGTATAGACCAATGTCAGCTTATGGATGAAATAGCTTTAGGTGGCTTGTACTACCTAGTAGTCTAGTCCAACTATGTTCCAACTTAGGATCAGGATGAACATATGGTGATACTCATTATAACAATGGGTTGAATGAAACCCACATAGCAATGAGGTAGTCATATACCTCATCTAATATATTATTTGCACACACAGGGATAATGAATATCATGGTCTTTTTTTAACAAGCTTATATCTTTCAAGAGTCTTGTGTAGTTATTATACAACTTTTGATCACTCAATTAGGGTGTTTGAGTCTCATGGAAAACCTCATAAATTTCCTAATAGCAACATATCATATCATCAACCAATCACAAATTTTACTTATGAGCTTTTGTTTATTAAGGGGTGTGTATAGAATAGGATAGATATTGGATATTAACAATGATATTTAGATGGCCACTAAATATTCTATGCATATATTTTAATTTACATAAGCTTATAGTAAAAGCCCATAGATCTCACATTATCTCATCTCACATATGGATTCTTAAATGATTAATTCTTATAATAAGAGTTATCATTTTCATTCATGATTTTCATACATTTTGTGGTGTCCTCCATTAGTTTGTAACACATATTAAACTCATTCCTTATGTTTTAAGTGATTTCATTTGCATTAGATCATCCACATGAAATTAATGCATTACATACATATCATCTACCATATAACATTACATAGATTAAATTTATAAACAATTGAAACAAATTTAAACATGCCTTTAAACATTCACTATTGCATCCATATAAGCATACATAGTAGTGCATATACACATCTAGGTCACAACATCTAATCATACATTTATCATATAGCTAGTGCATGTCATAAATACATCACATACATAGCATAATTACATCATCATATAGGCATTACATCTATTAATGCATCCATAAACAAAAAAATTAAATAAAGCAAAATATCAAGTGTGCCTCATACCCAATTATTTACCCTATACACTTGGTCGTTGTAGCGACTTACACTCCATGCAATCTGGTAGGATGATTAAATTATCATAAGGTCATTTGAACCAAATTATTCATTTACGAATTGAAATTATTTTACTTCAATCCCCAAGAAGACCATTACGACCAAATTTCTCCATGAGAATGAGGTGTTCATTTCATTTCTTCTATGACATTATCATCATAAATCATAAAATTACAAAAAAATCAAATAAAAAAATTTCAAGTGCACCTTGTACCGAGTTATTTACCCTATACACTTGGTAGTTGTAGTGATTTGTGTTCTATGTAATCTGGTAGGATGAGTAAATTACCATAAGACCATTTGAACCAAATTATTCATCGACGAATTGAAATGTCTTTACTTCAATCCCCAAGAAGGCCATTGCGGTCAAACTACTCCATGAGAATGAGGTGTTCATTTCATTTCTTCTATGAAATTTCATCATATCATCAAACATAGTGATTCATCATATGCTAAAATTTAAATTCTATCATATTGATTCCATAAGAAGTCCTTTATGATCAGACTGCTCCAGGGATAGAGATGTACAATTACTATTAATGGTTAAAATCACAACTATAATAGGACCTTCCCCACAACAACAATTAATCATATTGAATTATCTAAATCAGTCATCTTGGTCAAGAGACCCATCAATTTCATCACTTGCCATATTTCTCATCGACTTGTTGCTTGAGGGGGTAGTCATAATAATAAAATTCATAATTAAGATCACAATTGAATAATTAATCTCGTTAATTGTGGTCGTCAATGAATCATTACTAACAACTATCATAAGCTTACCCTTTTGCTAGGGAAAAAGCAAATATTATGAATTAAAACTTTGTCAGTTTGAATATTGATACTTTTTATTACAAACAATGTGACTCAATTGCATTCAAAGAGCTTCAATTTTTTACTCAAATTAAGCCTTCCATTCCATTGGAAGCAATGATTTAGATATGTATGCTCTTTCCATGATTGGGGTATATAAAGTTGACCATATCAATGAACATCAATAAACCTATAATATGGATTTAGGTTATCTATTATTTCTTAGTTTTATGTTTTACCACAACGCATCTCAAAAAGAGGTATCCGTAGACACCTAAAATGCATCATTTTGAGGAGGTTACTCATATGGACACCTCTTTAGGCCATGTGATTGATCTCAGACCTTTCCAAGACCCAATAGTGGTTTTAACTACTCAAAAAGGGATCCTATTCCTATGCAACCATCACTATTGATGTCATCAACAATGATAACTGGAGTCACCGACGATCAAAGCGAATATGTCCATAGTCACACCTACTGATAGTGGTCAAGTCTATAACAAACTTGTGCTAATAGAGCCGAGTAATTCTATTGGAATCTAATGAATTCTTGAACAGTTGGTAAATTCAAAGCATCTAGAATATTCCTTTGAATCAGGTTCTTAGTTTCTTGGAGAAGTTAGGAGGAAAATTTGGGAGTCTATTTAAGGCCCCAAATTTACAAGAGAAGTTTGGAATATTTCATGTGCAATTGCCATAGCAGAGCTCTACCAAATTGATGAGTGAATTGACATCCCTTTGAGGTGCAACAAAGGGTTTCTCAATTGAGAAATGACATGTATCAATTCATCAATTGAAACCATTGAAGCTTGAGAAGCCAACATCCACCTATTCAAGCATCAAATTGCCACGGATAGAAGTGAATTTCATCACCAAACTATGTTCCAAGACACAAGAAATCCTTGAACATCAATTTGGCATAAGAATTGATCATCATTAGGCATGGGTTTTAGAGAGTAGAACCTCTATCCCATGGTTGCTATTTTTAACAACAGCCTGAAGGCACTACCAGCAATGTTGATAGTGGTTTACAGATTTTACCGCTCATTTTGATAGTGACTATGATCTGAATGTATTTTCCATTGTTTTAGTTAGTAGATTTGTCATTTCTTGCATTTCATTTGTTTTCCCAACATAGATTTATTTCTATTCAGTATATACTAATGCTTTCTTTTCAATATTTCATGCATATTTATGCAATTTCTTTCTTCATTGCACATTTCAAGAGACTAGCCTCATTTTGAGAGGCTTACAATGCTATTGATATCTTGTAGTTTTCCTTGAGTGTAGTTTCAGGTCTTATCAAGAGCATACTATCTTCAATATCATCTTCAATAGCATCACAAAGTAAAAGACACCAAATAATCCCTACTATAATTAGTTTGTGGGGATTCTAAAGATCTATTAAAGATACCTATCATTTTGGATTATTGATTGTAATATGTATCAAATCGGTTAATCCCTCAGAGGGATATCTTGTAACCTTAATGTAAAGAAGAATTTACACATATGAATAAATAAGGGTACCATTTATTTTATTTTTTTCTCTTTGTATTTTTTATATGATGTATATTGTCAATTTGATTTCATACTTCTTTAAGTTTTAGATTTTTAGCAATCTTTCAAAGAGTTTGAAGCAATCTCCAACTGGCAAAGGAATTGGATGACATATGCATGAAACACTCCACATGTCCAAAAGAAAATGTCTAGTGTTCATTTTGTATTTGGCTTAATCAAACTAGAAAGAACATGGTATTTTAGCTGAGCCATTATGCTGCTAATCTTGAAGGAAGAAGAAAATAGTATATTGAGGAAACATTCGATTGTCAGGTCAAAATTTTTCCTCCTTTTCATATTTAAATATTGTAGTGAAGTTTCTTCTATATGTCCAGTCTTTTAAAAATAAAGAAAGAATATCTATTTTATTGTTCAAGTATAAATTATGAAGTAGCTTATGTTTCAATATTTTGGATTCGTTAAAACATCAACACTTATTGTGTGTAATATAATAATTTCAATCATAGTAGAAATAAACAAATATCTTGAATTAGTTTGGTAATCTATTATTTGTAAGGTAATAATATAAATAAGTACTACAAAGAAGATGTTGGTTTTACCGTGCTCCACTCCACATTAATATGAAATTGTATTGTAAAAGAAAAATATAATGTAAATATTATTTGTTGGTTTAAGCAAATCTTGCATCATAAGGTTCTTATAAAATTCATACAGATGTAAGTTAAGTGCATTAAATTCATTAATGGGGTCATCTTATCCAAAATTGCATCCCTCTCGATTGCCTTTGCTTGAGGTGAGTCATGACCTAAGTTCGTAGTGTTCCAGCTATGGAGTTGTTCCAATTATATTTGATGTATCATATGTCTTGGATGGTGAACTATTGCTTCCATGAGTTTTAATTTGATAGGACTAAGTGAAGGCTATAGAAAAATGTAAACCCAACCATATGCATTAAGTTCATATAAATTAAAAATTTTAGTTATCAGTGAGCCGTTTTTTAATTGCACATTGAAAAATTGAACTTAAGGGTTAAATTTTATAATAATTGTACAATATTAGAACCTATTACTCTTTCTAGTGGTTTTTGGTAAATTAGATAATAGTTTGATAGATTATTTGTGAATGTCTATTGTGATAGTGCTTAATCGTCACTATTTTAAAACTGTGAAACATTTGTATCCATATGTTTTTTTTTGAAAAAATTGAAAATCTTGAATTAAAACAACGAGCATATACAAGAGGGAGCCAGAACATCCCTAACAGGAACCCAAAGACAAGAAACCTCAGCAAAGAGCGAGAGGGGAGCACAACCCAACCCAAAGCACAAGAAGAAGGCAAGGCGCGAAATCGCGACATGTCACGAAATCGCGACATGTCGCGAAATCGCGACAGTCAAGCCGACCGAGGCCATAACCGCGCCACAGGTCGCGAAATCGCGACGGACGAAGCCAGCAGCCCCCAACCGCAAAAGATGTCGCGATATCGCGACGGAAACCTTACAGAGCAGACAGTCCATAAAATTGTCACGAAATCGCGACACAAAATCCAATAGCCACCATTGCGCCAGAAGTGTCGCGATTTCGTGACATGTCACGACATGTCGCGAAATCGCGACAACCAAATCCAAGCGCCCCCAACCACAAAAGATGTCGCGATATCGCGACGGAAACATCTCAAAGCAGTCAGTCCTCATAATTGTCGCGATATCGCGACGCATCCTCCAATTGTCACCTTTACGCCAAAAGTGTCACGATTTGGCGACATGTCGCGATTTCGTGACATGTCGCAAAATCGCGACAACCAAAGCCAACAACCACCGACCACAAAAAAAGTCGCGATATCGCGACAAAAACCTCACAAAGCGGTCAGCCCTCAGAATTGTCGCGATATCGCGACGCATTTGCCACTTGCCACCATTGGGCCATAAGTGTCGCGAAATCGCGACAAAAAGACCTTTCTGCATCAAAACATCCCAAGTGTCGCGAAAACTCGACAAGTTGACCACTTGATGACCAGTCTTCAAAAAAGTCTCAAAATCACTACTGTTGTCCTCTGTGATGCCCCTGCAGCCAAAATGACGCGAAAATGTAGCAATTTCGAGCCAAAGGTCCCAACGACATAACATATCGCAAAAAGTAGACATCTTCCAACCGTTAGTTGCAACCACCAAACCGGTCGCGATATCGCGACAACAACTAGCCAAAGAGCGCATCGGCTCGAGATGTCGCGATATCGCGACAGGAAGTCTCCAAAGGCTGTGGCGACGGAACCTGTCGCGATATCGCGACAGGTTGCCACCAAGGGTCGCGACATCACAGAAGGTCGCGAAAACGTGACGAAAAACTCCCTTAACACAGAAGTGTCTCATTTTCTCAAAAGTTAGCAAGCCCTTGTCGAATCACCGGATCTTCCACAGTGCATATTACTGTGTAGCGGAACTCCAACCTCCTTCTCCGCACCCATCTTGGCGAGGAAATCAGCCACCGAATTTGAGTCCCGATTCACATGGATAGGGATCACATCCTCTAATTCCCTCCAAAGGACTTTGATTTGAGAGACTAAGATCTGAATCTTCCACGCTTTCAGAGCAAAATTTCTCAAACAATCAAGCGCACCAACCAGAATTTGAGAATCGGTCTCCAAGATAATCTTTCTATATCCCTGAGTGACAGCCCGGAAGGAAGCAACTTTGATGGCAAAAGCTTCGGCTTCATTATTGGTGGCTCTTCCCATGCCCCGCAACTCCCAGAAAGCACGCTCCAGGTGGTCATGGCACACAACACCGATTCCAGAGATTTCAGATTTCCCTTTGCAGCTCCGTCCGTGTTAATTTTAATCCAGCCAACCGGAGGGGGTTTCCAACTAGCCACTTTTTCTCTACCTTGAGCCACAACTCTCTCTTCCTGAGGATCCAGCTCACCCATAATATCTTCTGAAGCATGTAATGCAACCGTCTCAGTGACTTTGCTCCAGATAACCTGCCAAACACCATCAAGGGAGGAGAAGGTCTCTCGGAAGAGACGGGCGTTTCTTTCCAACCACACTTGCCACCAGATGAAGAGAAGACCAAGCTCCCACCCCAATCGGAGGGCTTTTGATTTAAATCTAGCTTTCTTCCATCTTTGCCAAATATTATTTCGAGTCAGAGCACCATTACTCTTAAGTTTGAAATGAGAAAACCAACGATGCCAAATATGACCTGTGAAAGAACACTCGAACATTAAATGGTCAGCAGTCTCTTCATTCTTAAGACACAAAATACACTGAGAAGGACCATTAATTCCTCCGATTTTGAGATTATCATAGGTGAGAATGCCATTATGCATAAGCCGCCGTGCAAAGAAGTTCACTTTCGGCCAAGGACTTGGAATGCCAGATTTTCTTCCAGCCTTGAACCGAAAAAATGTGGAGGAGGTTCTGGGAGAATCTGATCATAACCATCCTTCACAGAATAAACTCCAAGATTCCCATGACCCCAAGCTAATTCGTCCTCTTCGTCTCTCGCCCGTGAGAAATATAGCAGACAAGATGGTGGAGAGAATGGTTGCCGACTCCGGAGGGATAGTGACAAAGCCACTCCTCAAGACGCTTAAATTTCTTGAATTTGAACTCCCCCAATTGACTAGTGAGGAAATAGTTCTCAATAGTAACCCAACCCTTGGATTCTATGGCAGCTTTAATTGGAAGCAGCCTCAGATGCTCAAGCAATGATGGGTGGAAACTGGTCCCAAGAGTCAGTCCAGAAGCGAGCTTTGTCCCCTCTCCCCACTTTCCATAACAATTGGTCATTAATAATTTGAGAACCCAACTTAAGAGCTTGCCAAACTAGGGAACCGTTGCCATCCGTAGGGAAACGGCTAACTTCAGAGGGATGGACTCTACCCAAATATTTGCCGGTCAAGATTCTATTGAATAAAGAAGATGGCCGAGAGATCCATCTCCAATACAATTTACCCACTAAGGCTCGTTGTTGAGTTTAGAGCTTCTCGCACCAAGTCCTCCTTTTTCTTTAGGGCCGAGTGACTTTATTCCAGCCAACCAAGGCCCATTTCCTACCACCTTTTGCTCCTTCCCATAAGAATCGTCTAGCCAGTTTGTCCAACTCTTTCCAAATAGAAAGTGGGGCAGCCAAGATTGAAAATTTATAGATAGGCATGGCCTGAATTACTGATTGTAAGAAAGTTAAACGGCCACCGTAGCTTAACCATTTGTGAGACCAATGGTTCATTCTATCTTTGATGCCATCCAAAAGATCTTTCCAAATATCCTTTTTCAATTTCTTGTAGTGCAAAGGAACTCCCAAGTAGACTATAGGAAGAGAAGCTCTAGTGAAACCCAAAATCTCTAAAATTCTGTCCTGCAACCTTTGGTCGAGGTTGAAAAAGACCACTTTAGATTTTTTGTCATTAATAACTTGATTAGAGGCCCTAAGGTAAACAGAAAGAGAGTCTCTGATTCCCCTGGCTTCCCTGAGACTAGCCACTCCAACCAAGCCAGTGTCATCCACAAATTGTAAATGAGTCAAGACTTCTTCACCAACCTTGATACCTGATATCATGCCTTGAAGTCTTCTTCGCACGAAGAGCCGACCTAATCCCTCAGCTAAGATAAGGAATAGATAAGGCGAGCAAGGGTCCCCTTGTCGGAGACCACGAGAGGCTCCAAAGGGGGGGGAGGGAATCCCCTTGATGAGAACCGAGTAAGAAGGCATGGAAACACAGCTCATAATCCAGTCTATCCATTCCTGGGAAAATCCAAAGGCAGCCAGCATCCTTGACAGAAAACCCCATTCCACTCGATCATAAGCCTTAGACATATCCAGCTTTGATGAACATTCCTTTGTTACCGTAAGTTTGCATTGAGTGAATAGCCTCCTGAGCAAGAACCACTCCATCCAAAATCTGTCTACCCTCAACAAAACCCCCCTGTTCTGAGGAAATGATGTTGTGGAGGAGAGGTTTAAGACGTTCAGCTATAATTTTTGTGATAATTTTATAAATCACATTGCATAAGGCAATGGGCCTGAAGTCATAAATGTGAACTCCTTCCTTCCCCTTTGGAATTAACGTGATGAAGGTGTGATTTAGAGCCTTGAGCATTCTCTTATTAGATCTGGATTCCTCAAGAATGACCCAAAACATCTTCCTCCAAGATATCCCGAAGGCCCGAAAAAATCAATAGGAAAACCATCCGGACCTGGAGATTTGCCTGTGCTCATTCCAAAGACCACTTTTTTCAATTCATCCCGGTCAATAGGTCTGAGGAGAGTCTGATTTTCAGCTGGAGTGATAATAGAGGGAATAACAACAAGAACTTCATTTTGAGCCCCCACATCTTGGTCCCTGTTTTCTACAAAAAGCTTGGAGAAGTAATCCACTGAATGGGAGTGCATGGCTGGAAGAGTATCAAAGGAGTGCCCATTTTCATCTTTTAAAACTGCCATATTATTCATGTCTTCTAGCACATGCTGAACGATGAAAAAATTTAGTGTTTCTGTCTCCTTCCAATAGCCAAGAATTTCTAGCCCGCTGCCTCCAAAAAATTTCCTCTTGGTTATCAATGGCCTCTACAGCTTTACGCAAGTCATCATCTTCAGTTTTGAGCTGTTCAAAAATTAAACCTTCCCTAAATTGTTTCTGCACCTCCTCCCAGCGGGCCAACAAGGGAGCTCTTTGCAGCTGGAAATCCGATTTATTGGCATGCCTCCACTGTTTTAGTTTAATTTTGACAAAAAGAAGCTATTTGTGAAATTTAAACATCGCAGTCCCAAAAGGAGGACGACCTTCTTCCCACCATTGCGGAAATAACTCGTGAAGGTCCTCCTTCCGGGAGCCGAAGTTCTCAAATCTAAAAGGTTTGTGGAACTGCCCTGTCTGAGTCCCACCCATCAACATGATGGGAGAGTGATCGGAAACAGGGCCGTCCAAAATCTGTAATTGCACATTCCATTTAACAAAAGCCTCCTCTGAGACTAGGAAGCGATCCAATTTTACCTTGCAACAGTGTGGATCCCTCCGTTTATTAGTCCAAGTAAAAAAGGATCCAGGCCCTTGAACATCAACTAGGTGAAAAGCCTGCACCTGGGCAATCAGAAGCCGATCCCCCGGGTCCAAAACAGGGGAGCCACCCTCCTGCTCCCGAGCAGATAATTTGGCGTTAAAATCTCCAGCAATGATCCAGTCAAAAGCTTGTCTTGAGGACCTCATGTTGTGAACTGCTTTCCATTGTAGCCTCTGGCCATCAAGGCTTTGAGCCCCATAAAAATTTGTAATTAAAACTTGCTCAGCTGTGATATTATTCCTAAAAGAGATGTGAGAACACCCTCCAAGCTATGTGTTCTAGAGCAGACCATTCCAAGTGGTTCCAAAAAGTAACAATTCCTCCCGAGGCCCCTTGAGCTGCCACATCCATATATCCAGCTCCCCTCCAAATTTTACTAGTTGTTCTACACATCAGATCTAAAGACATTTTTGTCTCCTAAAGGAGCAAAAAGTCTATTTTACCCTTCCCTATGAGTCTTTGAACAACAGATTGATGGGTTCTACTGTTTAAACCCCTAACATTCCAAGATTGAATAATCATTGGAAACCTTGAGAGCAATATGAATCTATTGTTCTCACTGATCCATCAGTGACCAACTTGTCTCCTTGCGTTGCTATTAGGTCCCTGTTAGACTTCCTACCTGCTCCTTGAGAATTGTTATTCTTGGACCGTTTTTCCACCCGCATAATCCCTAGGGCTGGCCTTTCTCTAATCTTTTCTGTATTTCCCATGATGACATCCTTAGTAGCTAATTGGGTTGAGGAATGAATTACCAATGCCCCTGGGTTCTCTGTCTGCAAACTCTCATAGGGTTCAGTCACCTGCTCGAGGACAGGAGTTGAGGAGGGGGAAGCGTGAGAGTGGATGTTAATAGCCTCAGTATTCCCATCCACGCCTTCCATGGTTTGATCTTCCTGATCCACAAGGGATTTAAAGATTTCATACCGGTTAGTTGTCTTGGGAGGAGCTTGGTCCTTGCCATTTCTCTTTTTGTTTCTCCTTCGTTTTTGCTGTTCAAAGCCATCTTTCTGGCCTTCAGAACCTTGGGGGGTGTTTTGTGATTCTTTGACCGGGGTAAACTTACCCTCTCTGGGGCTATTTGAGGTTCCAAGCGGGGCCTCCACTTTTGTGCTCAAGGTATTCGGACAAAACCTAGCCAAATGACCATGCTTATGGCAGACCCTGCATCTAAAGGGAAGAGCTTCGTAGTCTAACTGTCGTATCCAAGATTGTCCTCGCTAACCCGGCTCCACCTCAGCTGGTAGTGGCTGGTTGATGTCCATTTCAACACAAATTCTGGCAAAGACAGCAGTGTTTCCCTCTATGGTATCTTTGGAAACTCCCAAAAATCTACCTAGAGAATTACCAATCATCTCAAGAATCTGCTCGCCCCAAAACTCCATCGGGAGAGCATATAGCCGTATCCACACTGGAACAGCCGTGGGCTCAATGCGAGGATCGAAACCCACTCTCCACGGTTGGACAAATAACCCTGCCGGGCCGTGGGTCCTCTTCTCGTATTCAAAAGCTCTGTTTCTATCTACTAAAGAAGAGAAACTAATAATGAAATACCCATTGCTTATAGGCCATAAGGAATACTCACCGATAGGTTCCCGCCTCGTCTAACCCAGGTGTGCAGAAAGTGCAACGTGGGTCGGATACCCATGAATTTGCAGATCAAGTCATGGTTAGCACGGTAGGTGATCGTGTCCTCAACCATCTTTGGTTCTATGACTATCTTAGGTCTGGATGCAGATTGCGGGAGACATCCATTAACTCTGTTTGCAGAAGAACCCTTGCCAACATTCTTGAGAAGCGCATGGTAGGCACCCCGCTGGGCTTCATCGGAAGAAGACGCAAAGTTCTCCTTTAGAATCTCAGCATAAGAGCTCTTCTTCCCGTCTAAAGAACCTGGAGGAGACCCCATAGGGCCCTCCCGGGGCAACGAATAAGCCAACAGAGGGGAACATAATCAAACCAACCGAGACACTGGTAGGAGCCGTCTACCAGAACCCTGGAGCTTCGGCCTCCGATAGTTCAGAAGGTTTCCCGCCAAATCGCCAGAGCTCGAACGCCCATTTGTATCCATATGTTGGAAACAAAGATTGTCATAATTGCTAGTACTGAGTTAATGATTGAAAATCTATTTTATTATTTATTTCATGCTTTAAAATGCATGTAACCTTAGCTAGCATTTCTAGTAAAACAAGTTTGATTATGATCCACCGTTAGGTTAAGATGTGTGTTGTCTTAAATATTGTATTTTTAGTTTATTACCTTGAATAATTTTATGAGATATGCAAAAATAAAAGGGTATTTATTATAAGTCGAATTGCTTTGTTTCCTTGATTATATTTATTTTGCAACGTGAATTCCATTGTAACACGTATAATATCTTGATGTATTATAATTTGTATTAGAATATGTGAACTATTAGAGATAAGTTAATTCAAAAACATCATTTAAGAATAGATAATTAAATGAGGAACTTATTGTTTACCTTTATGATAGTGCCTTTTAAATTTAAAGATCTAGTGTTCTATTGTGTTAGCAAACATGTTAGTGAGATGATATTTTCTAAATATCAGGGGCATTAGGTTAAGTTTGTAACACTCTGTGAATGATTAATATTAGAGATATGTTGAAAATTTTGAGTTAGTTGTGTTGTCATTGATGTTAAGAGTCAGTGTCAGGAATCGATGCAGGACTTGGCAAAATAAGGGTTAAAATATTTATATTTTAAGCCCAAGAGATTTGGTCTAAGAGCTCCACATGATTGGTCAAAAGGACGGTTAAATACCCTAAAGAAAAGGCCTAAAGGAAATAATATTATAATAATTTATTATAATATTAAAAGTTTAATTAATGCCTAAGGTAGTTTATAAATAATTTATAATATTTATATTATAAATTAATTTATAAAAATAATAATTTTATAACCCAAAGTTGGGTTGGGAGCCAAGTTTAATTTAAATTTCATATTCCTCCGCCGATGTTGAAAAATAGAAGCATATGGTATAAATATCATAGCACTTACCTCACAAAGGTAAGTCTTCAAAATATTGTGCATGCGATTTGTGAAAAGAGAAGGCAAATAATTCATGAGCGAACAAAGGAAAAGGTTTTAATTTTTAATTACCCCTAAAATACGTGAAAAAAAGTGACCAAGGTGGGAAGATTCAACACCAACCATCTGGTTGGGCTAGTGGTGAATCTAAGGTGTGTAAGGCATTGAGAACGTAGAGGTGTTGCGTTCGAGTCTCGACGACGATGCAAGAACAAAGCCTTTTGGCTTTGGCACAGGGGAGGAAGAGACAAAGCACTCAAGGTGCTTTTGCCTCCCACATGAGTGCTTAGCTCATGTGGTAGGGTAGCCACGGCTAAGGAATAGGCGACACTTCATCCAGGGATCAAGTCCCACCGAGGAGCGCATTGAGGTATTTAATTTTTACACCTAGGTTAATGTGTATAGTGGGAATGTTATGAGCATGTGGTGTATTTGATTTTATTGAGTGCTTAGGGAGTTAAAAGGGGTAAGGTAAATTATTTTTTAAAAGTAGATTACATTTTTTATAAAGTCAATTATTTTGAAAATGCAATTTTGAGTAGGGAGTTATAAGGCTTTAATTTTATTTTTATGAAAAGGAAGTTAGGAGTAATAAGGGTTATTGTGATTTGTTATATGTTGAATATTTTTTGAAGGTTGGAGATTATAAGGTGTATTTGAGAATTAATAATTTTTGTATGGTGAAATATTTGAAGGAAATAATTGAGGATAGATTTTTGATATCTAACCATTGAGATTGGCAAAGAGGTTGATTGTGTTGAGACAAGTTTTGAGGTCATTTCTCCATCAAGAAAAGGTATGGGTATATCTTCCTTGTGAGTGAAATATAATTGGGTTGAATTTCATGAATGCTAAGTTGGAGTGAAAAGGTTTGTTTGATAAGCATTATTGAGTAAGCTTACATGTGCATGATTGGTGAATGTTTGTGAAAACATTTGAGTGAGAGATTAAGAACTATCTTGAACTAGGATTTGTGAAAGAACATGAGTATCATTGTTATGTGAGATTGTTTAATAAGCATTGTTGGAAATATTTGAGTAAACCTTCATGTGCATGATTAGGGTTTGTGAAAGGATCATGAGTATCATTGTTATGTGAATGAGTAATCATATTGAGTCAAGGATTGAGATTCATAGTATGATTTGTTGGAAGTGGAGTGGAACACTTGTTTTGGATTTTTAAGCAAGTTGTGTTCCATTGAGAGATTTATTGAGTGGAGTTGGTTGAGCATAGTTTATTGAGAGTGTTGGAATGATAGTTCAAGTTCTGTGAAACAAATTGTTCTTTATTCCTAATTGATTTGAAGAGAATTTGGAAGTGATTGAGTGTTGTGTGAGAGTGAAACATATTGAGTCTCTAACCATTCTCTATATGTTTCTATGGTTAAACAAGAGAGTTTGAAAGTGATTAAGTATTATTGTGAGTGTGAAACACATTGAGTCTCTAATAATTTTCTATATGTTTCTATGAGATTAAAAAAAGATTCTATTTTAAACTTGTTTGTGTGATTGAAGAGGTTTTCTATGATAGATTGAGTTGAGTTGAATAAGCTTTTGTGAAATCTAGTGGACAAATTTGAGTAAGTTCTAGAGTGGACTTAAGGATAGATTTGTGTAATATTTTGTGGAAGATTACAATGTAGAATTGAGGTAAGTCTTGGTGAATACTTGAGAGCAATTTGAGAAAGTTCTAGAAAGAACTTGTGGACATATTTGAGGTAAGTCTTTGAGAAGACTTGAGAGTAGAGTTGATTGATTGATTTTTTCAAACCTTAAGTTAAGGTTTGGGGCATATATAGCAGAGTTGATTAGTGATTGGGTCAAGCTTTGTGTTAAGTCTTGAGGATAGATTTGAGGACAGAGTTTGGTGCAGATTTGAGGATAGGTTTGTGCCATACTAGAGATAGAGATTGAGCAGATTTGTGCTAGAACGAAGGACTGTGTTTAGTGTAGATTTGAGATAGAGATTGATCAGATTTGTGCTAGACCAAAGGACTATGTTTAGTGCAGATTTGAGATAGAGATTGAGCAAATTTGTGCTAGATCGAAGGACTATGTTTAGTGCAGATTTGAGACAAATATTGAGCAGATTTGTGCTAGACTGAAGGACTATTTTTAGTTTAGATTTGAGATAGAGTTTGAGTAGAGCTAAGAGAAATATTTGGATATGAAATATTAGAGTATAGTAGTCTCTAGTGGATAGAGATCCATTAGCTAGGGTATAGAGGATAGAGGTCTTCAGTGGAGAGAGATCCACAAGCTAGAGTAGTCGAGGTAGTAGTCTTCTAGAGGATCACCAGCCAGAGCATAGGAGTTATCCTATTGAAAGCACGAGATTCCGGAAGTAAAAGGAAAACTATAACTATGCAATATAAGACGAAATGTAACGCTTTAATCCTATGCACAAAAACAAGGAAAGGAGATAAATTGGAAATGAAAGAAAAGATGTAAGGAAATCACAGCCCTCTTTATTCAAATTTCTTATCCTCGGTTACATAGACGTCTCCTCCCCTTTTAGGGGCTAGGAGCGTTAAATTGGTCTTTGTTACAATTTGTGATTTTAGTCTTCCTCCTTCCGCATGCCCACGTTTGGAATGGGCGGGCCAAATGTTGCCGCCGCTTGCGTTGGTAAGGTAGACTCCTCGCCGCTCCTCTAATGCTGCAACTCTGCACTCAAAGAAACAAACAAGAAAGTCAGTAGCACCTGTGTATGAAACATAAAAGATGAATCTAACGATGGTTGAAATGAATCTAAATGAAATGAAAGACTTGACAAAAGCATAAACATGAAACTAAAAGAAATACCACGATTATGAAAGCACAAATCGCCGATAAGTGAACTAGCGACACTTCGTCGCTCAAAATGCTCCTTCTCTGTATATCTCTTTTGGGTGAGGAAACTCACCATTTTATAGACCCAAGGGGTCTCTTTGAATTAACATGCAAAAGTGTTTCTTTGCATGAATGCTTTTGTTTGTGAAGAGAAGACTTCTTCTTGATCAAGGGCTTCTTAAGTGCCTCTGTGCATGTCTTTGTGTGTTTTAGAAAACTCACTTGCACTCCTATGTCATGCATGAAAAGCTGAGTGGTAGTTCTGAGTTGTCATGCGCTGAGGTCTGACTTTTTGCTGGTCAAACCTGGCATTCGTCCCACCCAGAAGCGAGCGCTAGTAATCGTCCCTGGGTGAAACGAGTACAAATCCATACTCGTCCTTGGGTAGGACGAGTACAAATTCGCACTCGTCCCTGGGTGGGACGAATAAGAAATAAAGTGTCTAAAAGGTGCCAAACTGATTTTTGACTTGCAAAACTGCTGTGTAAGTGGTTAGAACCACTGTTTAACCTCTGGGGGCTACCCTGGGGGCTGTGTGTGTTAATGTGATCAGTGTTTGTAGTCACATAATCGGATTGGTGCTGTTTTGGTGTCTACAGATGCCCCTTTTTGGGAAGCGTTGTGCATGGCACAGCGTCGAGCAAAAATAGATAACCAAAGCACTAATGATTAGGGTTTCTCAGTAACCTAACCAACTCTTGATGCCCCAAGCATGGAAAGGGCATGCATTCTTGAATCCTTGCTTCGGACGAGCTAAGGAATTTGATTTCAAGTATTAACCTATTTTGGTGAGGTGTGACTTGAGCTTGGACATTGATCAGTCATGAATAGGCAAAGGGCACAACCTTTTATCCACGGGGGAACCTTGTGTTCATGCTTCGGGAATGCCAAGTGTTTGATCAATTTTGTGATTATTGCTTGTTTGCTGCCCCAAGCAGGAGCGTGATTGTCTTTGTCAATGATTCTTTGAATACATGCCATTGCCTTGATTGGGTGTGTTGTTGTTGATTGGTGACTTAAGTGTGACTACCCCCTCAAGCGACGAATCGATGAAGGAATGACTGACATGAGAAAAGCGACGAGTCGCTTGACCCAAGATGACTTAAGTGAGGGTGCCTTTAGATGTTGTCCGTTGAATGCGCGAGCAATTTCTCGATTTTTTTTTGTGGACCTATTTTTGGTGGGTGTGAACCCATTTTGGGATGCCATTTGGGGGTAACATGGGCGAAAATCCGTCTTCCCGTGGAGCGGTCCGGCTATGGTAGCCTTCTTGGGGAGTAGGATAACGACAAGGTAGACCCCGACATCAATTTTCTAATGCGAAGAGGTTAAGTGCAAGAGCACTTTTGTCCGAGCAATTTTTAGTGTTTTTGTTGGCATTTGTCATTTTTATATTTTGGTTGTTTTGTTGTGTTTGTTTTTTTTTTTTTGGCTTGTTTTTATGTATGTGTTTGATGTATGCAGAGGTGATTATGAATGTGATGTTTCTAATTTGTATGATGTATGGATATGGAATGAATGAAATGAGTTGTTGATGATGTGTCGATGCACCATAGATTGTACAAGATTTGACTGACTTGCTATACTAATGGGATGACTTTGTGGAATGACTTTGCATGTGATAACTTTGTTTTTGTATTTTGCATATATTTTGATGGTGATGTACGGAATAAAATGTGACAGTTGTTTTTAAAATGTAGTTAAGCTTTTCTTAGATTCAGATATTTTAACTAACTAGCCAAGACTGTACATTTATCTCGCAAGACTTTTGAACAAGGTATAAATTCGACTTGAATTTAACCAAGTTATTTCACATCCCTGTGTGTGCAATTGAGTTCGTTTATGTGTTATTCATCAGGATACCGCCAGTGCCAGATGGGCTTTCAACCGAACCTGTATTGAGGATCACCTAATTAGCTCCACTAACTCCTTGATTGTGTTTGGTTAGATTAATCTGCGATGCTATCTAGGATACCATAAGCTAGCTCATCCACATGCAAACATTGATCTATACACAAGTTAATGTGACAGATATATCGTCATGCGGGAGGTTTACTATCAGTGACTGATAGGCTATCAACCAAACCGGTACTGAAGCTTGCCTCATGACCTGTCGAAATGTTGAGAGTTCCGGGGATTCAAGTTCGACTCCCTTCTTTTCTTCAATTGTATTGGGATACTTGCTCTTTATAGTGATAAGATCATTGTTTATTTTTATGATAGTACTCGTCTTTTTTTTTTTTTTTTTTTTGAGCAAGGGATTTGAATATGGAGTGACGAGAATCACTATTGTTTGTGCCTTTTGATGTGTGCACTGTAGGATGTCAAATTTTAGTGTTTTGACGTTTTGCAAATTTTTGATGTTTTTGCAACTTTTGAGAACTTGGGATTCATGGGGAATTGGGTAGGGAGGATGCTTGTCCTTTTGCCAACTCTCGGCATTCCTAGGGTCATTCGCACAGGGGGATAAGCAAGATAGCCGTTTCGCTTATGGTGACCGGGATTACGGTGCAGGTTTCATCTTTCGTTCACACAACTTAGGAATTTTTTTATGTGTGTTAATTTGTGTTGGGATGCTACGTAACAAGGTGTGATCCAAGTAAAACTTTCCCGTGTAAAATCTGTTTAACGTGTGTACAGTTTTGGCTAGAAATTTAAAGACATCCGAATGACGAAAACCCTATATACATTAGGAAACAACTGACTATGCTAAAAATGGTCGTAGTGTTATCTCTGGATGTATGCATTTATGGAAATGGATTTGAGGTGGAAATGATGGTCTTGCCAAGTAATGACAGCCTATGGTATTTTTGACTTGTATGATCTAGCAAATGTATAATGTATGGATGCGATGCCTAATGCAACCTATATTTTTGTATTTTGATTTGTATGAGAATGCATGGAATTGGAATGCAATTGTTTTTGTAATTTTGATTTTTTTATGAGTATGCATGGAATTGAAATGCAATTTGTTTTGTGATTGTTGATGATTTTATTGTTATGCATGGAATAGAAATGCAATTGTTTTTGTAATTTTTGATGATTTTATTGTTATGCATGGAATTGAAATGCCATTGTTTTTGTAATTTTTGATGATGTTATTGTTATGCATGGAATTGAAATGCAAATGTTTTTGTGATTTTGATTTTTGTGTTGTTTTTGTTGATTTTTGAATACTTATGTTGACCAAGCAGTTATGGTAACTCTTGGAGCTTTTGGGTTGACCAAGCGATTGTGGTAATCCTTGGAGCTTTTGGGATGACCAAGAGATTGCGATAATCCTTGGAGCTTTTTGGGGTGACCAAGCGATTGCGATAATCCTTGGAGCTTTTTGGGATGACCAAGAGATTGCGATAATCCTTGGAGCTTTTTGGGATGACCAAGAGGCGATAATCCTTGGAGCTTTTGGGGATGACCAAGAGATTGCGATAATCCTTGGAGCTTTTGGGATGACCAAGAGATTGCGATAATCCTTGGAGCTTTTGGGATGACCAAGAGATTGCGATAATCCTTGGAGCTTTTGGGATGACCAAGAGATTGCGATAATCCTTGGAGCTTTTTGGGATGACCAAGAGATTGCGATAATCCTTGGAGCTTTTTGGGATGACCAAGCGATTGCGATAATCCTTGGAGCTTTTGGGGTGACCAAGAGATTGCGATAATCCTTGGAGCTTTTTGGGGTGACCAAGAGATTGCGATAATCCTTGGAGCTTTTTGGGATGACCAAGAGATTGCGATAATCCTTGGAGCTTTTGGTTTGACCAAAGGGTTTATGGACACCTTTGGAGCGTTTGGTTTGACCAAAGGGTTTATGGACACCTTTGGAGCATTTGGTGTAACCCACTGGCTCTTCAGGGAATAGAGGTACCCCCAGCGTGATGATCTTTGTGCACCGGATCTGGCTCTATAGGAATTGGCACGAATGGATCGGCCTTATGCACGGATAGGAGGGCAAGGTCTGCCTTCGGCACTGATGGTGCTATGATATCTCTGGGTGGAAGGTGCTCGCGATCTTCCCAAAGGAGTGGGATCAACATGTGATGCCAGTGGGCTGGGTCTATGCGCCACTCATGCCCTAGTCTTATGCCTAGTTGGGCCATTAGTTCGTCATGGGTTACAGGGTGATTGTGTCGTCGTGCATGATTGAGATATGCCATCTCAGTTTCATCTTCGTAATCATTGTCGATGATCCAAAGGCCCTCGTTGGCCTCGATAGCTATCTGCGACATGCTAAGCTCGTTCGGCTCGAGCAGATTGACATGGTCCTGATGGGGTTGTTCTGCGCTTTGCGGGGGGACCGAATTTTCTGGCAATGGCACGGGCTCGATGGGAGCCTCCAAAGGGAGTAATGTTAGGAGAATTTTGTGATGCTCATCCATGGGGACCACCTGTGAATTAGTGATGTCAGACTCGAACGGGTCCCATAGCACTATTGCATATGCTTGACTCGTCTTTGGCAAGAGAGTCAGGCTTATCAGAACCTGGTGATTCTAAGATATGGAAGACCTCATCATCAGGTAGCTCTACAACCAGGGGTTGATCCTCTTTGAGAGGAGTTTCACGTGAGTTGGGCTTTTGTGGCCCCAAAATCTTGGTCTCTACTGACTCTAAGTGCTTGGGCAGTGCATTGCTTGTATCGAGGGATTTGAGCTCCTCCTGTTTGATTTGTTCCCATTGCAAGTTGTGGGAAACTTGATGCCTTGAGAGGGATGACTGAATAGCACCCCCCATGCTTTGGTATTTCATTTTAGTCCACTCTTTTTCTAGCTCAGGTTCCTCAGAGGCTTCTTGAAGAATTTTTGGGGGTGGTCCATGAACCTGGGTGGGCGCTTGAAGAAGGCACCCGTCATTGGTCTTAGGATTGGCCTCCCGCTCAAGTCTAGGAGGCGTCGAGGGCAACGTTTGATAAGGTCGTAGAGACCTGTCTTGCACCCAGTTGTGTTTCTCATAATGTTTTGTCTTATGCATGCGAGGGGTTGGAGTCTTCGCCTCATAGTGTGTTGTAACAACTCATCCTCCTGGCATTGAAGGCACTCTTGATTTAAAAGATATTGTTGCTCTAACTGTTGTTGTTCCAGCTCAAGTATCGTGAGTTGCATCCGACGTGCAATATGCTTGGCAGATTCTAAGATAGTTGGTCCTGTCGTCTCATGTCTAGAAGGCCTAGATGCCTCTCCTAGATATCTATCTCGGTCATGGTGATCCGAGATCTCTATAGGTCGCCTCCCTCTGTTGGGGGTAGCGGCATTCCCCGAGGCTTTGGCCTCAATAGGTAATCCTGAAAGCTAGCAATTGCGGAGGCGTGTTGCTCCTGCGATGTATATTGTTCTTGAGGAAGGTAAGGGTTTTCCTCGTGCTCTCTTTTGTAAGTGAAAGAGGAACGGGAAGAGTTGGCTCGCCCATCCTGAGGAGCCTTGTGCTCTGGATTTGTCCTTGTAGTCCTGACAACTAGAGGGGGTGAAGGAGGGATAGTGTAATCATGTGGTTCCTCCCGTCGAACCCTATGTTGACCTAGTGCTTCATTGCATGGTGACCACTCATAGCGAGCATCTAAGGGAGCTCTCCTACGGATGTACCCCTCATGGGAGGATGCGTGTTGGGTGCTATGCTGAACAGGAGTGCCCCTAGAAGAGGTGCCCCTATAGTCCCTTTCCGTTAAGGTGTGTAGGGGACTGCCTTGTGTGTTAGGTCGCCAAGGTGGTATGACCAAATCTTGGGGACTATAACGGATGTGACTCGTGTTTCTTTGGACATTCTCCACAGCGTCTGCCCATGAGTGGGCTTGACTACGGGTGAATACCATGGCGATGTCTCTCTAAAAACCCTAAAAATTGAAATGATTCAGATGGGGCCCAAAATTGGTGTGCGCATCCCTCTTATAGTAGATAAGACAAAAATGAAGTTTCAAGTCCTAGCTCTAAATACATTAGGAGATATTGACATCCGAACAGCTCAAAAAGTGCAAAAAAATGCGTGCCCAATTTTAAAACCTAATTTTGGGGCACTAGATGATGGAATTTGGCCCCGAAAACTGACTTTTTTGGGCAAATAGAATTCTAGGGAATTGTATTTGTTTAAAATTATCCCAACTAACTCCCTGTAAAATTTCAAGTCAATCGGAGCTACGGTTGAGAAGTTATGGCCCCGACAAGATGCACTAAAATTTAGAGAAAAATATAAAATTTCCCATATTTTGTTGGATGGTCCTGCATCACTTATGGGCACCTTGGGGTGCTTTTGGGTTGACCAAAGGGTTCATGGACACCTTTGGGGCATTTTGGAGTGACCAAGCGATTGCGGGAATCCTTGGAGCTTTTTGGAGCGAGTGACAAAATGCGTAGATTTTTATCTTTGTTTATGATTTTTTTTTTTTTGATTTTTTTTGTCTAAACAGAAAATAGCATACACACACAAGCAATGATTATCTCTTTTAAAGATTAATAGTGTGCCCTAAATCTGGTTTAGTGTGTTTTTGGTGTTTTGTTTTTGTTTTTGTAGGTTTTGAAGATCGTTTAAATGCATTATGACGGCTCATATAACTCCCAAAAGGTCGCCCCTTCAATATACCAGCCAGGCCGATATACCAACCTCTCTATATACCCGCCCTTACGAGAGGGAGACTATAGGTACGTGAGAGCGGATGGTACGTGGTACGTAGGCGGTACGGAAGGGGGATTGTCCTGTTAATGGCACCTACCATAGAAGACTTATCCTCGCGCGCATGGGAATCACCCCAGCGACACTCGGTCAACTTTCGTCGGGATTTACGCCTAACAACAGTTGACAATCGGGGAATGGATGCAAATCTAAGCCAAGGTGGTGATGAATCCACCATTGGTCTTGATCAAGGGTTGGGGTCTTACGACCAGCTCCTTGGTTTAAAATTGTTTCGTGGAGTGTGTGAGGTTCATTTTATCCAACGAAAATGAAACATGCATGAATGACTTTTCCTAAGCAATGCAAGCTAAAAATGAAAACAATCAAAGAAACAAAAACAGAAACAGAAAATTTCAACAGAGATGATGAAAATCCCTACCTCTTCTCTGCCTGCTCCAGTTGCCTCTAAAATTTTGCTCTAAAAAGTTGCAGACGAAAAATCGTCCCTTGGTGAGACGATTAACAGAACGGAAATCGTCCCTTGCAGAGACGATTTTACAATCGTCCCAGGGTGAGACGATTTCAGAACAGAAATCGTCCCTCGCAGAGACGATTTTACAATCGTCCCAGGGTGAGACGATTTCCAGAATAGAAATCGTCCCTTGCAGAGACGATTAACAGTCTGCAAGAAAAAAAATGTACCTGTCAAGCACAAACACAAAAATTCAATCAGTTTCTGTGATTTTAAAACAGGGGACAGGGTCCCACCGTGATCGCCATTGAAAGCACGAGATTTCGGAAGTAAAAGGAAAACTATAACTATGCAATATAAGACGAAATGTAACGCTTTAATCCTATGCACAAAAACAAGGAAAAGAGATAAATTGGAAATGAAAGAAAAGATGTAAGGAAATCACAGCCCTCTTTATTCAAATTTCTTATCCTCGGTTACATATACGTCTCCTCCCCTTTTAGGGGCTAGGAGCGTTAAATTGGTCTTTGTTACAATTTGTGATTTTAGTCTTCCTCCTTCCGCATGCCCACGTTTGGAATGGGCGGGCCAAATGTTGCCGTCGCTTGCGTTGGTAAGGTAGACTCCTCGCCGCTCCTCTAATGCTGCAACTCTGCACTCAAAGAAACAAACAAGAAAGTCAGTAGCACCTGTGTATGAAACATAAAAGATGAATCTAACGATGGTTGAAATGAATCTAAATGAAATGAAAGACTTGACAAAAGCATAAACATGAAACTAAAAGAAATACCACGATTATGAAAGCACAAATCGCTAGTAAGTGAACTAGCAGCACTTCGTCGCTCAAAATGCTCCTTCTCTGTATATCTTTTTGGGTGAGGAAACTCACCATTTTATAGACCCAAGGGGTCTCTTTGAATTAACATGCAAAAGTGTTTCTTTGCATGAATGCTTTTGTTTGTGAAGAGAAGACTTCTTCTTGATCAAGGGCTTCTTAACTGCCTCTGTGCATGTCTTTGTGTGTTTTAGAAAACTCACTTGCACTCCTATGTCATGCATGAAAAGCTGAGTGGTAGTTCTGAGTTGTCATGCGCTGAGGTCTGACTTTTTGCTGGTCAAACCTGGCATTCGTCCCACCCAGAAGCGAGCGCTAGTAATCGTCCCTGGGTGAAACGAGTACAAATCCATACTCGTCCTTGGGTAGGACGAGTACAAATTCGCACTCGTCCCTGGGTGGGACGAATAAGAAATAAAGTGTCTAAAAGGTGCCAAACTGATTTTTGACTTGCAAAACTACTGTGTAAGTGGTTAGAACCACTGTTTAACCTCTGGGGGCTACCCTGGGGGCTGTGTGTGTTAATGTGATCAGTGTTTGTAGTCACATAATCGGATTGGTGCTGTTTTGGTGTCTACACCTATGGATAGAGATACACAAACCAACTAAGAAGATTGGTGTCTCCTATGAGTTGGTGGCCATAAACCAGATTAGGGGATTGGTGTCAACTTTGGAGAGAGGTCAATAAATATTGTAATAGGGAAAGGATTCCCAAGATATTTGTTGAGAAAAATTTAGTGAAAGATTTTCTCTATGGAGTAGCCCACATTGGGTGAACCATGTTAAATTGGTGTCTCTATTGTGTGTGGTGATTTGTGCATTTATTTTATTACTATTGTTGACATTATATTGATATATTGGATAATATTGTTTGAGTAAAGAAAAGTAAAAAGTGGTCTTATACTGTTCACCCCCCCTCTCAGTATAAGCTTGTGTTCTTCAAGAGGATTGACTGTTTAGACCCAACAAAGATGATCATTGTTGAACTTGTTACCTTTTGACACCAAATTTAAACTGCATTTGGTCATGTTAAACCCAATAATGAAGAACAAATTCAACCTCTAACAGTGTTTGAATGATTGTTCATTTTTGAACTACAAAAATCACTTGTGATTAAGCTTAAGATATTTAATAAACAACCTTTTTAACAAGTATTAATAAAGGACTAGGACAACAATTATAATACTTTAAGGAGTAAGAACTTTGGAAATTCATTTGTATAAGTTAAAATGGTTTTGAAATGGAAATGAGTATCTGTATTTCATTTATTGTGATATATTTATGGTTAAAAGAATATAACATTACATAGTATCTATTCTCAAAGTAAACCATTTCCCATCTCTCGGTATATGTTCTTAAACCCTCATTAAGGTATGATTAATTTTAAACCGGTTCAGAATTAGATTGTTATATTATTATTTTTAAATCGTTGATTCTGGTGCAAATAATTTATATTTTTATGTGGTAGAAATGTTTAGAAATATTTGTAGTTTAATTATAGTCTACTTAAAAAAAATAGATGAGTGTTGCTATGATTTCTTCTCTTAGTATTAATAACATTGTGATTTTGCTTTAAAAAGTGTTGTATTACTTTTTAAAAAGGAAATATGTACTCACACTTGCTCATAAAAAGAAAATGAGAAGTTATATTATACATTGTTTTAACAAAAGTGTTTATGAGATTTAAAAGTTTATTTCCTTAGTGTTAGTTAGTGAAAGTTCTAAAAAATTTTATAGTTTAGTTAGAACTTTCTTTCATAGTTATATTTAAAAAAATTCTTTCATATTTTTCTTTTAGTAGTCTAAAAGATCAAATATTACTCGTAGTATATTTATGAAATTTTATGAAGGGAGTGGGAATAGGAATTCAAAAAAAAAATATTTGAAATGAAATAGGTAATGTTTTTATATTTCTAATAGGGAATTGTTGAAAGTTATTATCGTGTTTCATAAAATGATTATTTAATATTGAACTTAGTCCTAAGGTTTTATTTTATTCATGTACATTTTTATTGAGAAAAATAATGATTACATTACTAGTTTTAATATTGTTAGCATGAGATGATCATTTTACAAATAAATATGAATAAATGTGGAAAACATTTTAAGATTATAGTAAGGGATTGACCTTTAAATTTTTGCCTATCATTATGTCCCTTGTTAAACCTACAATGGAACCTCTTTTTCAAGATGAATGAGGATACATAAATATGGATGTACCTCCACCCAATTTAGAACTTATTGATGTATCATCAAGTCAGATGATCATCCACTCAGTATTGGTGATTTACAAGTAGTAATTACTATGATTTGATAATAGCCATTTTTTGGAAAACTTGCATAGGGAAAGTGGGTCTTCTACCATGAACAAGAAATGAGGGGTAGTATGTGATACCATCTCTGGGCTATTATACAAGTAGCACTGTGAGGGGTCTCATGTTCATCGTTCAATTGGTAAATTTCTAGCAATATACGAGTTTTAGAAGTTGCTAGACTCTGGTGCTAGAAGGTTCAACGACGATATGATGAGACATCTTCTTATCAGTTGTAACATGACCTAAGATACCTGGACCCAAGCCAAAGAATTGGTGGGCCCTAGTTGACTCCATATTATGTTGGACTTTAGCTAGGCACCAGGTATACTAATGCTATACCCTAGCATGGCTTATGATTTATATGTATACATTAGATATGGAAACTAAGGATAGATCATAGGTCAAAGAAACCTATATCCTCCATGCTATGGGGTGGGGAACTATGCATCCACCCTTCTAGGTGATATGGGCCTTAGAAGGACAACCTCATACCATGAACATAGACCTCTAGTAAAGGAGAAGAATATGTTCATAATATGACACCTTTTGCAGGATCTGGCCAATCTCAACCACTTGAGATACCATATGCAATGGTCAAAAATATTAAAGTGAGTAGATTATGCATAGTACTAATTAAATATTGGGTGAATAGTAGCTTTACTATGATAATAACCGTAAGTTAAGTTAGAATTTTATTTTAATTATTCTAGGGAGCAAGACTGGAATGGATAACCAGGTGAGATATACCTGGGTTGTTACACCCTAGAGGTTACCCTATATATGGTACTTTTTCCCATGATGCTTCTTGCTATGTCACTCTACATGAGGTATAGGTACCCTTAGTCATGTTAGACTTCCATTCTAATGGGTTGGTGCACTTTAAGCTGATAACAACTTGTTTGGAATTCTCAATGGGATAATATTCTACATTCACCCCATGAAGTTGAAAGAAGAATCCTGATTTTGTGCCATTGGAAGTCATAGTTGATCTACTTATAGTGAAGCATAGGGAGATTCACCTAGAAACTTTGCTGAGAAGTAGAAGATATTTTATAAAATATAGACTAAGACTCTATTTGGGGTTTCTATCTCATTAGATTCTTGAAGCACTATCTCCCTATCCAACAACTCCATCCTCAAGGAAAGGGCCTAAAATTTTATGAGTAGGATTCCTATAACCAGAGCCTTTTCCCAAGCTAATTTGAAGAGTTGGTGTCATGATTGTATCAAAGAAGAAGGAGGAGGAACCAATGGTGAAACATAGAAACCATGATAAATAATCCTCCTTAAAAGTTATTAGCATGGAATTATAGAGGTCCTTTGATATTTTTTCCATTGCATATACTTCACCTCAAGAACATTGTTATCAAATTATCTTCAATTTACTAAAGGATGGAACATTACCCAAAGGATTAAGTCACCTAAAACTTAAAAAATTTAGACAATGAGCTTGCAAATAAGTCATCATACGAGATATTTTATACCGATGCTCCTTTGAAAGCATACTCCTTAGATGCATTAACTTAGAAATATAAAATTAAGGAGGCCCATGATGGTTCATGCACCAAATGCTTTAATGGACTAGCCATAGCTAAGAAACTCCTTAGAATGGGGAACTATTGGGCATCTATGGAGAAATACACATGCAACTATGTCAAGAAATGTGACATACCAACAACATGATAACCTTATTCACACTCTTCAAGAACTACAATCAATCACATCACCTTGACCTTTCTCCACTTAGGATCTAGAAATAATAGAGAAAATTAATCCTCAATCATTATATGGACATAAAATTATTATCACTACCACTAAGTATTTTACTAAGTGGGCATATCATACCAGTGTACAAACCCTTATAGGTAAAAAATATTATGTCTTAGTCTATGTTGCTGAGGTTGTATTTCCTTTTGAACTTCAAATCCCTTCTTTATGAGTATTACGACAAGACTGCTTGGCATGTCATGAATATTTTTTAGGTTTTTCATCAATTGGAGATTTTAGAATAGATGTGCATAAATGCTATTGAACACTTAATAATATATCATGATATAATTTGGTGCATTTCCATAAAAAGATATGCCCAAGATCCTTTGAAATAGAGGACCTAGTCCTCAAAGAAAATAAAAAGAACACTAATGCAAAAAATGTATTCAAAGGTAAATTTGAGCCTAATTGGTTAGGTCCTTTCATCATCATTACCAAATTTAGCTCTTTAGCCTATCACCTATCCACATTAGATGGAAAAGAACATAAAGAACCAATCAAAATAATACATCTTAAAATATATTATGCTTGAATATATATGGCTTGCTTGCTCATATGTTTGATTCCATGGTTGCATGCCTGCATGATTGCTTGAATTCTTATTTACCTAAAATCACATGTTTGACTACATGGTTACTTGTGTTTACCTACTCATACCTTAAAGTCAAGAGGATTTATGATGAGGTAGTGATTATTCTAACTAGAAAAATGATTAGTTGCATTGCATTTGCATTGGGTACTTGATGTTAGTGGTCCTCATAGTCCCAAAAATTGCTTACCTAATTTTCCTCTACTATACTTTCTTCTACCCCTCCATCAAATTTATTCTCTTATTTTACCTCTATTGAGTTAAGCGATGTATGACATGATTATTTATGACCATGATGACCCTACCTTATCCATTTCTTCTATCCCAAAAAAATCATGATCTCATCATAACCATTCATTTCAATAACAATATTGAAAAACTACCAATGACTTAATATTCTTGTAATCTTTAGACTTTCACATCACCTCCCCACTTATCAACAAACCAAATATCAAAATAATTTCATCAAAAGCATCCTACTTATCATCAATATTTGATATTATTTAATAGGTCCTCTCAAGGTATTAATTTCTTCCTTTGGTGTACTACAATTGTATGATTTTTTATAGGCATGTTATGTAACAAAGGATGATTTCAATATCTTGGGATGGACAATCAAACAGTCATGATATAAATTCATCAAATAATTTATCAAGGGCTATTTATTTAATAGACCACTTGGTTAATCTAATGTCTCATAGACCTTCAATTCTTTGTCATCCTTACCAGGAATTGGATTAATAGGGATCCTCTTTCTTGCTTGGTTTATTAAACAAGCATGCAATCAAACCAAAATATGCATACACAATATGTTGCCCAGTGTATCAACCAGGCACAAGGGACCATAGTATATCCAATATCTCATAGTCTTGTAATATATTTCAAAGTGTTCTAGTTAGTGGATACATGAAACCCCCATCCATGGTGGATACCCTTGGCAACATGTCCTAAAATATTACATCTTATCGTCATCCCATGCAACTATGCTGTGTAGTGAAGAACACAAGCTTATACTGAGAGGGGGGGTGAATAGTATAAGACCTCTTTTTACTTTTTCCATTATACTTCAAAATAGTAAAGCAATATACCCAAAGCAATATCAAAGCAATGCACAATATCATCCACAAAGTGACACCAATTTTAACGTGGTTCACCCAGAATGGTCGGGCTACGTCCACAAAACTTTTCTCTAAAAGTTATCTCAAAGTTCTTTGGGAATCCTTCCCAATTACAATGTTTATGAGCCTCGGCCCAAAGGAGATACCTTCCCCCAATAAAAATTTATGAGCCTTTACTCAAGGGAGATACCTTCTCCCAATCAAAATTTATGAGCCTCTGCTCAAAGGAGATACCTTCCCCTCTCGCTCTCGGAAATGATACCTCGGAAGATCAATCGCCTTTACCTCTTACCAGCATGTGAAAATCCTTTCCACCGAAGACCTCCTGTCCTTAATGCTTAGCCTAAGATACCTCTACCTTCTATGATCATGTCCATAGTAGCTCAGCAACCTGTACCAAACACAGTCATTCGGTCTAGTACAAGTCTTCCTCTGTCTGTCAGATCTGTCCAACTCTTTAACAAATCAATCCTCTGCATACAAGCCTTCTCAAAGACTTGCCAAATCTGTCCTCATGTTCTTCTCATAGAACTAGTGCACCTCTATCCTCAAGTTCTCTAATATAACTATCAAACTCAGCTCATAAGTCCTCTGCTAGGACCTGTCCAAATCTGCTCACAAGTCCCCACCGAAACCTGTCCAAAACTGCTCACAAGTCCCCATCGAAACCTGTCCAAAACTGCTCACAAATCCCCACCGAAACCTGTCCAAAAATTGCTCACAAGTCCCCACCGAAACTTGTCCAAAAACTCAACAAGCTCACCAAGAAAAAATTTCATAGTAGGAAATCACAAAGTGAATTGTTAGAGACCCAATGTGATTTGTCAAACTCATAGAAGCATAAAGAGAATTGTTAGAGACTCAATATGTTCTATACTCAACTCCCAATCTCAAAACTCAACTCAAATCAACTCAGCTCAATCTCAATATCAAATCTAAAAAATCAACTCAATATTTGAAATGGATAGGATAGAATGCTTTCTTTCAAGAACATGAAACCCCAACAATTGCCAACTATGCAAAGAATCACACAACAATGATACTCATGTTCTTTTCACCATCAATTAGGGCTTCAACAATAATGCTCATCAAACAAGGTTCAATCAACACCATTCAAATCAAAACACAACCTTGAAGCATTTCACAAACAACATCATAAAATGAAACAAGTAGAACTCCTTTTCTCTCCAACATTATTTGAACAAAAAACATCCACCAAATCAAATCTCAATAGCACAAAACCACTTTTCAAATCATCAAAAAAGAAGTAAGCCCAACACTTTAACCAAGTAAAGAATAGCTTGATTATAACCAATTTAATGAAAGCTAATGTCAATCTCAAAGCTGCCCACTTAAGGTTTCACAACTTCACACAAGAAGCAATTCTAACCTTAAAATATCATGCTTTCATTTCCATAATCAACCAAAAGCACTCTCAACATTACAAGAAATATTTATCCCTTATACACCTTATTTCTCCCTTATAGTCTTATAAAACAATAAAATTGATCTCTCATAAGAATGTAATAAGATAATGCAAACAACACTTTCAAAAGAATATTTTATCAAAATAAAACAAGCTTCAAACTCCTTATAACTCCTAAGCTGTTTTTCTCTCTAATAAACTTCCTCCATCCGCAAAATACACTAGCAAAAATTAATTTCAAAAATACCTTTGCCAACACCAAAAAATGCGCTATGGAGAAATTTGTGCACGAACTCTAACACCACCTGCTGCATCCACTTCAATGAAGAAAAACCCTTTCACATTATTCGAACGTGAAACCTCCCGTTCGGGTAGCGCGCCAACAGCCTAGCCGCTACCGGTGTGCCAAAGGCATCCGATGAGGTTTAAACCTCACTCTGTTTCCCTTGTACCTTCTATGCCAGGGCTAAAATAAACAACAAGCCTCCCTATCTTCTGATGTGAATGACGATGACGAAACCTTATGGCGGATACAAAAAATGAACGATGGATATCCAAACAACAGATCACGAAATCACAGCGAGGAAGAAAATGAACATCAGATCACGAATTCTCAGCGAGAAACACTTTTCAAAAATGTGGATGGGATAATATTTGATCTTCATCGTGGGAGATTTATATGCATATTTCCCATAAACTATTGACGTTGGTGAGGGGTTTAACACATCGACAGAGGAGTTTAACACGTCGGCAGAGGTCTTGGCTAGCGCCCACAATATTAGAACATAGCACCATCATAGTTAAGACATTTGTGCCATGGGTTAGGAGAACCCAATGCAAACAAATATTTATTTAAAAATAATTAAAAGGAACCTTAATAAGGTTTTTAATTATTTAAATAAATACTTCCTCCTGGACCCAAATACATTAAACTAATGCATCCACCTGTAATCTTTAAACCTGCCAACTTGGGGTTTACAAAAGACCTTTGAAACTGTCATGCCGTAACCTTCATCAAAACAAGTTATTTGACATCCAATAAAATTCCTTCAAGAGCTTCTTGACATCAATGACAACTTATACACTTGAGCAAAGGCAATGTACCCAAAGTACCCAAAATTTCCAACATGTAGCCTCATGTGCCACCTAAATAGATAAACATTCTCTATCCATTTGTGCAATCATTTATGGATATATAAATTTATGGATAGAGGACTCCTTCCATTATTATTGGAACATATGACAACACTCTCATCACAAAAAACCTAATTCTATTATATATCATCTGGGGAACCAAAAACCCATGGCTAACATCTTAAGCACTTACAAATTTTTGTATATGCACCAGATGAGGGATAGGAGTGACGAAATTCATTTGATGATGTACTAGGTAGTTTAGGATGACATCACTATCATTATCTTAAAATAATCATTTGATTATAAATCATAACATGTGATTAGTCATGAGGATTAAGGTGCCATTCTAGTAGGTGGGGATATTTTATCCACTATATTGCATATGTGTGACTTCTTATGAGTAGACGACAGCTAAATAAAACATCACCATCATCATGATAAACATAGTAGGTAGAATACCTACTACCCAAGTCTCAAGTTACCTTATTTATCATCAAGGGAATTGTGTCCCCTCGTTCAATGCCTTGTGTATTTGTAAATTTTTGTATAATAGTTACATCCAAGATCATTCATATGGTCTGTTAGAATACCCATATGAGTAGCCCCCTACACATGACACATTTTAGGTGTCTACAGATGCCCCTTTTGGGATGCGCTATGTGAAAGCACAACACTAAGAAAAAATAGACCGCCTAAAGCCATGTCGTAGGTTGAATGATTATAATTGATCTGATCAACATTAGATTCCCCAGTCCTACAAAAATATGCACATCTTAGAATCATTACTTCCAATTGAGGGAAGGCTTAATTTGCAAAGCTTTCACGTATCCATGGTGATCGGGTAGTCAGGATACAATCGTTCTGATAGGTGTAAAGCTACTAACTTAACTGTCATATTTGCTTATTTCCCCAGTAGAGGGTAAGCTTATGATAGTTGTTGGAAATGATTCATAAGACGAACGCAATTTGAAAATATCGAGTGATATTTTTTTGAATTTGATTATGATTATGGATATTATGACTACCCCCTCAAGTGACGAGTCGATGAGGGTAGGACATTGAATGAAGTGATGAGTCACTTGACCATGATGAATAATTTGGATGATTTAAGACTTTTGCACTTTGTTATTATTTGGAAAGGCCTAATTTAACCATGATTTCAACTATTATTAGTAATTGTGTATCTCTATCCTGTGGAGTAGTTCGATTGTAATGGCCTTATTAGAGAATCAAAATGATAGCAATTCTAATTATGCTTGTGTTGAATCACTATTGTCGATGATCTACTATAAATATCATAGAAGAAATGAAATGAATGCATCATTCCCGTGGGGTAGTTCAGCCATTGTGGCCTTCTTCAGGATTGAAGTGAAGTCATTTCAAGTCAATGATGATTAATTTACCCCAAATGGCCTTATGGTAATTTACTCATCTTACCGGATTGCATGGATCGTAAGTCGCTACAACCACCAAGTGTATAGGGTAAATAATTGGATACGAGGTGCATTTGAATTTTGAATTATGTGAGTGTTTTTATTATTTTTGAAAATTTTGAGGGTTTTGGCCCATTGAATATTTTTTATTTTGCATTTTGAAGCCCCTCATGGTGAAATTTTGAGGGCATTTATTGCTGGCTTCTAGCCGCAGTTGTCAGTCGCAGCCAGTTTTGGCAAATTCCTTAGCCACGACTCTAACCCACAAAAATCCTAATTCTACACCCACGGTTACGAGCCACGGTTGAGGGCCAAATTGGAAATATAAAATAAAAATATGTCATTTTAAAATTCATTATTTCCATTTGCCAACTACTACCAAGAGAGCTCTGAGAGGTGAAGTTGAACTTTTGACATGGAATGTTGCTAAAAAACCTCATAAACTACCCATATGGCAGACCAACCAGAGGCATCCACCAGTGGCAAAGCCGATGCTACTAAGGTATAAATCTAAACCTCGCTTTTGAATTACCAACTTAAAAATGAACCACATTAATTAATGGGTTAAATGAACCAAATTAAACTATTGGTAATGAACCTCACCCTAGTTAGGATTTAGACTAGGCTAGTTAGTGGGGAGGGTTTTAATTTTTGGGTTTCAAGGTTAATGGGGTGGGAAATAACCTAGAAAAAGTCTTTCCTGTAGCTACATGTGGCAACCGTGGTTCCCAATTAGCAAATTGGGAGCCACGATTGTTAGCCACAACTGAATTTAAATTCCAATGGTCAGAATTTGACCATTTTTGTTAGCCATGGGTGGCAGTTGTAGTTGAGGAACTTTGGAAATTTTTTTTATTTTTTTGAAATTTTGATTGACTTAATTGATTTTTTTGAGTAAGATTTTGATTTTTTTGAAATTTTTGAATGCATTTATGATTGTTTTTACCTTTTTGAAGGCTTTTTGAATGTGTTTGTGTTTTTAAGTGCATTTTTGACATTTTTGGATTTTGAATTTTTCCATGTTTTTATTTTCATTTAGCTGACTACTAGAGCATGGGAGTCCAAGCTCTTCCATGACCTCCTTCATGAGATAGAAAATGTTAACCAGGATAGGTTCACCGCTATAGGCCAGGGCTACATGATATAACTTCTATTCATCTAGGTAGATTAGTCTTACATGACTGCTTTGGCCCATCACTGGGATGTACGGACCAACACTTTTTATTTTCCCACTGGAGAGATTACGATCACCTTGGAGGATGTCTACCACATCTTCCACATCCCCATTGATGGCGAGGCCATCACCTTTTTGCCTAATATGGTGAAGACTATTATATTATAGAGGATATTTGGTGCTCAGAGCGATGAGGCATTGTATGATATAGATCATGGGGTGTGCCCAATAATTGCTAGTATAGGGAACGAGTCTTCTCACGATGACAAGTCATGTTGATGTATCTCTATATACATGTTTTGCTGCCAGATACATTAGGAGTGAGGTTCCCTTAGAACCTCTTGGCTCGAATGCAGGATCTTCTAGCAAGCACTACACAAGAACCACTGATCCTCTCATGGGAGAGTGCTCTCCTCACACATCTCTATGATAAGATGTACTACATAACACATTGGGGCTGAATGGGAGTTGGTTGTAGTCTGTTGCTCCAAATATGGGTGTGGCAACACATCACTATTAATCACCCTAGTAGATTTTCCCTACATATTGGAGATGTTGTAGATGAGTTCTAGTGCTATACCACTTGCTAGTCTAAGGAGGCAAAGGACTTCAAGAGTAGATCACACGTTAGGGATTTGCAGTACTACATGGATCAGCTTACAAGGTTGAGAGAAGGGTAGGTTCTATGGTGTACCTACATGGACTGTCTAATATGGGTAGACGCATACCACTATCTAAGGTGGATGTAACATGATAGATGGCTCATTAGGCACAAGCCTAAAATACATGAGTTCTTTCACTTCTTGTGCATTACCAAGTAGTTTGGGATCTACCTGGACATCCTAGATGATCCAGTCATCTACCACTATCTTAAGGTGGAGACATAGCTAGTCTGGACTCAAGTGACCCCACTAGGATATGAGGATGATATCTACTAGGACTTGGGGCTTACAGATACAAGGACCACAATGGAGTATGATGCCTAGTGGACTACTAGGCTATGGTAGGGTGGTGGCTCGCTAGGCAGAGTTGGGGATGGAGCAGCCACAAAGGCACTAGGTGCTGATATTAAGGGGTGAAACATTCACTAGAGGATATATGGAGGATGGGAATAGGTTGTATCCATAGAGGAGGAGCCCCAGGTTAAGGAGGAGGAGGGCAAGGAGAAGCTCGATGATGAGATGTCTCAGCTCAAAGCACATATGGCTAGCTTGTAGTCATAACTTTAGATTGCATAGATGCAGATCTTGGGGAGGGATACATCCCTTACCACTCTATATGCACATATGAGAGAAATTCAGGCCCATATAGCAGAGGGATAGGCATAGTGGTGGGGATACGAGGAGGAGAGGGTAGCTCTCCAAGAATAGATTGATAGTGCCAACACATAGATAGAGAAGATCACTAGGTAGTGTGATCTTCTTTGATCTTAGCTAGATGTTGTGACCATAGAGTAGAACTTACTTTGATCCATGAGGGGAGATCCCTCAAATTCTTATGTTGCTCCTACTACTCTAGCTATACTAGGACTAGCAAGGCTGAATATGGGTACAAAGATCCGAAGATTGTATGTCCTCATCTAGGAGGATACTAGGCAGTATGTAGAAGAAGTGGCTCACATCGATCTCCTAGAGGGAGAGGTCAGACTACTCGATGGTGTAGTACCAAAGAGGCCCATAGCTATAAAGTCATAGTGGACCAAGATATGGAAGACTAGGTAGTCCTCAACATGTCCTAGTCATAGATCTCATAGGTTAGAGAGGTCCACATGCACTAGTTCTGGGTAGACTCATAGGGATGGTGGAGCTAGTGGAGAAGACTCCTAGATAGGGGGTGCAGGCCCTATGTAGTACAAGAATAATTATATGTATGCACCATTTTTTAGTGTAAGGTCTAAGGACCTACACAGTTGTAGCTTACAGACATTTTGACATACACCTATGTACTCTAACTGTAGACATGAAAAATTGACTCATTTTCCTTAGTTTTCCTCATAAAGAAGTAATGTCATATTTGAGATTAATTTTACCTAAACAAATCCTATCAAAATTTCCTAAAACCTGTACCATTTGATAGGGCTCAAAAATAGCTTTCTAATAGTATATTATATGTCCAATTTTGACACTGTTTGACCCCTCAAACTATTAAAACATAAGTATATATCTAACCTCTTGGCGAGATCGGAGTTATACAATCTTTGATCGTACTGATATGATTAGAGATCATATGATACGATCATTGATCGTACGATATGATCATTGATTGTACGATATGATCATTGATCATATGATATGATCTCTAATTGTACCGATACAATCATTGATCGTACTATATGATCCTTGACTGTATACGTATGATCTTGCTCAAAACAAAAAAACTTAATCCAACAAAATGACAAACCCAGTTATAATACCTTTTGTCCTTACCTGTGCAACCATACAGTAGTTACGAGATCAGATCTTCCAATCAGCCTAGCTTGGAAGAGGTTGCAACCTATTTTTTTTGCTAGCCCAATTTCATCAACTTGCTTATCCTATTTAATCAGACACCCTACCCATCAAATTCCTCCTGGTACTCCTAACGCATCGATAGAATTTTGCATTTTAGCTCTAGATATTTTGCTATTTCTTGTAGGATTGGAGGATATAATTGATATCAGATTGATACGATATTGCATCAGAGGCATACATGTAGAGACCCTAGGACACATGCACTGCCATTTTTAAATCTACTTGCAATGTTATTAAAAACCCAAGATGAAATGGAAGACAATGAAAAAAAAAGCATATAACATGGAAATAACAAAGATGGATCTCTTTATTCGTATTGAAACTTAGTTACATGTCGGTCCCTCTTAGGGATACTCATTTTGATACAATAATTTTAGAAATAGGTAAAGAGTGTCCCTTTCACAAAGAGATGGTGTGCTTATAAAGGCTTCTTGATTCCACACATGAAAATGTATAAGGGCTTACAGATGCCTCCTTCTCCAGGTCTGTTTTCTAGAGGGATCCCTTTTGCTCTCATATGTTGTAGATTCCATCCGATGAACCTGTGGCCCTGTAAGAAATGAAACAAAAACACACACTTAGATGTCCAAGATTGCATCCCTAGATGAGGTTGTTAGTAATAAAATAATGTAACAGAAATATGATGAAACTATGCCATGAAATCATGTAAATCTATGCTAATGATATGAAAATATGAAGAAATATAATAAAAGAAGTTATGTCTAAAACCTAAGCTAGGCCTACGGGCCACTGTCCAAGATAGAAGTCGCTAAGGTAAACTTTGCTCTCTTTGCCCCAAAGCTATGGGTCAAAGCCTGTATCTGATGTCAAAATAATATGTGTTATGCTTTTCAATTCATTAGGGCTTCAACGTACACGTGATCTCCAAGGGAACTCTTCAAGTCTCAAAAGGTCTCTTTAATAAAAGATGTCTTGATGATAGAATATGATGATTCTTTGTCTCTATGTCTCTTGGTGCTCTTAGGATTGCACCTTTTATAGTGTGAAACCCTAGGTCTATGTCCAAGACCTAGGAATGAATTTCTCATGTGTAGTGCAAGTTAGCATGAGAAGTTTTTGTCCTTTGTCTATGTTTGAAGGCCAGTTAACTGAAATATAACTGCCCACTTGAGTATCCTATGCAAACTGGTCGTTAACATGAGAAAAGTTTGTCCTTTTTTTATGCTTGGAGTTTAGTTAACTAAATTTTAAATGCAAACTCAAGCCTCCTATATGAACTGGTCATGAAAAGGAATGCAGAGTTACTCCCACTCACCTTTATTGCATGCAGACTACCACTTCCTCCTGTGATTAGGCATGTTTGTCAACAAAAATGCTTCTTGTGGCTTAGCCGTTGTCATCTACAGTGGCTAAGATCTAGCTGATGTCGTTTGCAGTGGCTAAGGTCTGGATGCTCTAGGCTTGAGTAGCTAGGATCTAGCCACTCTTGTATTGAGCGACTAGGCTTGGATGGCTTTAAAAGGCCCTAAATGAATGGTGAGAACCACTGTTGATGCTTGGAAAGTCCAAGATTATGTCTTATGATCTTATGAGTGTGTCTATGTGAGCAGCTTCCCTAAGCATGATATGATTTAGGTATCTACATATGCCCCTTTTTGCGATGCGCTGTGTGGAAAACACAATGCTGAGAAAAAATGTAGACTGATCTATTTGTAGGGTGTATGGTGATCAATGGTCTGATCAACGTTGGATGGCCCAATCATGCAAAGATGGCATGCATCCCTTGAATCATTTACTCAATGTTCGAAGGACTTAGCTCAATGGCTTTTGCATGTTAAATTGCACTCATTCCTCAAACTCAATCGGGTAGCTTCAGCTACTACAATAGTTCCAACCGGTAGGAGAGCTAAAATTGAAGATGTCATGTCTGCTTACGTTCTCAGCAAACAAGGGAAATTTGTGATTGTTTTATGATTCATAGGAGGAATATGATTTTGATATGATTGAGTGATCTTTTGCTGATTTTTATTATGATTATGTTGAAGTTTTGAACTACTTCCTCACACAATGAATTGGTGAAGAAATGACAATGAATGAAGCGACAAGTCGCTTGACCAATATGACTAATCTGGTTCCTTTCTAGCATTTGTTGCTTTTAATGGGAAATCCCACATCCAAGTGTGATTCCAATTGTTTATGATGATCATATATCCTTATCCCAAGGAGTGGAACTACTATCAATAGCCATTTAGGATGAGTGATTCTATTTATGTTTAGATTGTATCACTTTGACTTAATGTTTTTGGTATCATAGGGGAATTAGGATGATCCTTTTGCACCCGTGGAGCAATCCGACCATATTGGTCTTCTTTGGGATTGAAGGGTGGCACATCATAATTCCAAAATGAGTGGTTTTTGCCCCAAGTGGCCTTATGGTTATCTACTCATCTCACCAAAATACATGGAGTGTGAATCGTTGAAATCACCGAGTTAATAGAATAGGTGACTGAATACGAGGCCAACCTGACATTGTGCTCTTATGTGATTTTTTTATTATTTTGAATATTATGATGATCTTAAACCACCAAAGTGTGTATATTTTCTATTTTTGTGGGATCCCTCAAGGAGAAAATCCCTTGTTTTGATCTGTGGATCTGACCATTGTCAGGTCCAACGGCCTCTGAGTTCCTTCCTGTGGCCGCTATTGCCTTGAGTGGCCAAGAAGTTTAGGCCGCTGACATCAATAGCGGCAAAGGTGTAATTACATTTTCTAGGGTTTGACCTTTCATTTTCACTGTTGAAGATTCTCTTTGGGAGCTTTGGTGTGACAGCGACGGTTGCGACTTTGGAGTTTGCTAGCATTGAGGACATGGCTACGTAGGGCAAGACATCAACTACTGGAGGAGCTAGAGCTTCTCGGGTATTTATATTTTCTAAACCCTAACCCTATTTTATCTTGTCTAAGTAAAACTAAAACTCACTAAGTAATGGATAAAATGAACCTCACTAAACCTGTTGGTAATGAAGAAACTCCGTAGTTAGGTTTAGCTTACTTTTTGCTTTGGTGGGTTAGTCCCCAATTTTTGACTTTCTTCTGTTAGTGTCTTTAGCCTAGGGTTTTCTAAACTTAGCTTAGTTTTTGATGCCTGAGTGGGAATATTTGCTTTCTATTTTTTTTTTCCCTCCCTTTTGTGTTTTTTATGTCACTTTGTAATTTTGCAATTTTTTTGTTTTTTCTGGCCAAAGGTTCATGGGTTTGTCGTGTCACCCCTTGGTCGCTATCACTCAGAGTGGCCAGTTTTGAGCCACTGTCACTCAGAGCGGCCATGTTTGAACCCCAATGGTAAACAATTTTACCGTTGGGTCTTGGCCACTACTGTCTCTAGCGGCTAGGTTCTGACCGCTGTAGGCAACAATGACTAAACCCTTAGCCATATTTTTTTGCATTTTTTTGCTAGTTGTTGGATTTTTATGACATATTTGATTTTTTTTTTAATTTTTGAATTTTTTATTTGTTTGATTAGGTGCAATCTTGTATTTTTTCTTAGAATTAGAATAGCCCATACTATTTTGCACCATTTTCATGTTTATTGTGAATTATGCCTTAAATGCATTGTAGTTATGTTTTGTCTTTCTTCTGCTTTGCTTAGGTACTTACTGCTCAGGCTTGGGACCCGAAGCTCCTGCTTGACCTTATTCCTAGCTTTGATGATATGGACTAGGCATGGTTCAAAGCCCATGGGTTACAATATGTCATTAGGCTACCTTACATCATGACAGATCAATCTTACCTTACGACTCTGGCCCATCACTAGAACCTGTAGACTAATACCTTCCACCTCTCGATCGACGAGATGACCATTACACCGGAGGATGTATATAGGATCTTTTGGATTCCATTTTATGGGGTGGCCATTGTCTCTTTGACCACTATTGATCAGGTGGTTGTCTGCACTCGGATGTTTAGAGGACACTTTATGGATGCTCTCAAGAATGCCAAGTTCGGAGGAGTATCCATCAGCTGCTGGCATGGAGAGGGTGTCTTTACAATGAGACATGTCATATTGCTGATGGTTATCAACAATGTTATTATCTCGGACTGCTCAGGTTTGAGGTTCCCGTGGAACATTTTGGTGATGGTACAGGATCTATTAGATAGAGAGGAACCTATCATCTATGCATGGGGTAGATCGCTATTAGCTTAGTGCTATGATGAGTTGTACCACATATGCCGATGAGGATGTGTCAACAATGCCTGCATATTGCTCCTACAAGTTTGGGGATGGAAGAATATTAGGGTAGATCACCCTAAGGGGCTAGCAACCGAGATTATAGTGATTGATGCTCAGTCATAGTTCTATGCTGCTAGATGGGCTTGAGAGCACGAGGAGCGCAAGAGCCACACTTTTGCAAGGGAGCTGTCCCATTACACTGATGCTTTCACTACACTTTTGGCCAAAGATGTCATATAGCACCCTTACCATGAGTGTCTTGCTTGGGATGGTCCAGCTAGATTTACTGCCAGGTGTTGAGTGGTATTTTCACTCGATTGTGAAAACACACTCTTCAATAGGATTTGGGTTCTAAATCCTCTGCTTGCAAAGAAATTAAACAAGTAATTTCTCCAAGGTTCTTGTTATGTGAGCATTTTGCATCTGTGTATAAAAGATATTTAATTAAAATGCTTAGAACACCTTAGTGGTTGCATGTAATTGAAAACAAGGGGCACTGTGGTTTATTTTACTATGAAATTTAATGACTGTTTATTGAACCCTGATAAAGTAAATGTGATTTGGTCTCTATTTGACCATGTCAGTAACTTCAAAATAAAGTTTAATGAAATGCCATAACATGAATGGAATTATTTTTGGGTTTTGATGTTTTTTAATTTTTTAATTTTATTTTAAAGCTTGAAAAATTAAAGTTGGAGCTCCGGAAATAAAGTGCAACAAAAAAGAAAGTAAAATGCAACAGAAAAAGAAATTAAATTTGCATTCAGTCTGATGCTATCCAGTCCTGGCAAAATCGAAGATGTGAGGTTTCCATGCATGCAACCTAACCTATGGGACCTACAAACATGCACAATCTTGATAAGTTAAGTGCTGATTCAAAAGGTTTTGAAATAAAATTCAAATTTCGAACATTCGCCTAATGCAACCCACAAAGTGGCATTTAACATTATCTATAAATCCGTAATTTGAAAATGAAAGAATAAACATTAAATCTGTAGCATGCGCAGAAGATCTCCTTATTTCTTGCCAACAAGATGCAAATTTCTGAACACTCCTGCATTAAAGATAAATCCTATTACAATAGCAGAATATCTGGTTTTCTCAAAACCAGAAAAAAGGAAGGAAAACAGCCTTAAAGCAGGCCCAGAATGACCCTCTGGCCTCTAGCACTGCAACTCTGCCCCAGCGGTTTTTGCCCGTATCTGTCCTATGCTTCTACTTTTAAAGCCTAGCAATGCTTTCTGTTTCGGCCTGTGATGCTTCGCTTCATCTTCCAGATCGATTCGTTTTGTCTTTCTTTGACTGCGTGTGTTTTGGCTTTATGCTCGACATTGAGACGTTTGATCTTCTTTGTAACGCTTCTGTAGCCTGTATGCCACGTGTCCCACACTTTTTTGCACGTTCTGTAATGTCCCCATGAAAATCATGACAAAAAATAGCATGCAACTTTGTCCGCTTTCCTGGCCGTGAAAACGCGACTTGTCACGAAATCGCGACATTTTCCTACCAACAGCCTTTCTGCCATCACGTCCAGTAAAAACGCGACATGTCACGAAATCACGATGCTTTTCTCGTTCCATACCATTTTCCCGCAACCTGTCATGATATCATGACATTTTTTCACTTCGGGCACCTTCACTACATGCTGTTGTGATATCACGACATTTTTTCACTTCGTTCCCCTTAGCTGCAACTTGTCGCGAAATCATGACGCTTTTTCACTTCGGGCACCTTTGCTGCATGCTGTCACGATATCTCGACATTTTTTCACTTCGTGCCCCTTAGCTGCAACCTATCACGAAATCGTGACGCTTTTTCACTTTGGGCACCTTTGCTGCTACCTGTCGCGATTTCACGACATTTTCTCGCTTCGTGCTCTTCCGCTGCTTTCTGTTGCAATTTCGCGATGTTTTCTCACTTCGTACTCTTTCGTTACTTGCAAGCTACGAAAATCAAACACGTCATGATTTCACGACACGTCGTGATTTCGCTACGCTTTTCTGCCTCGTCCTATTTGACTGGTTTGACCCATGATTTTGTGACATGTCACGATTTCGCTACGCTTTCTACTTCCTGCCCCGTTTGACCGGTTTGACCGTGATTTTGTGACATGTCACGATTTCGCTACGCTTTCTCATTTTTGCCCGTGATTTTGTGACATGTCGCGATTTCGTGACACTTTTCATTTTCTGGCAGTGACGAAGCAACTTGTCGTGATTTTGCGACACTTTTTCATTTTCGATCGCGATTTTGTGACATGTCACGATTACGTGACACCTTTTCATTTTTGCTCGCGATTTTGCGACATGTGATTTCGTGACACTTTTTCATCCTTGTGCAATTTTGCCTTTTTCTTGATTTTTAGCATCTGGGTCACTGAGATCTTCTTTGAAAGCATGCAAAAAAAGTGGGTCCCCAATTTTGGGGTGTGTTGTGGATCAGCCACAACACCAAGACATGATGCTAGCGATGGCTCGTTGCCCATAAGATTACCATCTTAGAGTGCTTCTTCTACTCTTGGGTTCTTCATCAGTACGGGTTGCAGTAGGATGTGCCCCTGGTACCGTTCTTGTACATGCACCTCATAGCAGAGAAGGATCTACCTCCATGATAGATTATATATCTTTAAGACGAGGAGTATGCCTCAGCTATTAACCATAGAGTGGATGGGGGAGTTACAAATACATACACTCAGTGGTGGGGTGATCGGATGTGGCATGGTGTCGGTAACCTAGGACGCGAGGATGATGGCGGGGGTGATGGTGCAAATCCGATAGGATGTAGAGTCTGAGCCATGACTGAGGTATGGGGCTAGCCAATAGAGCAGGTGATAGTGGAGGATCCTGATGTTCTTGAGGAGGAGGAGGAGTTAGAGCCTAAGGAGAGAGACTCTCCTCTGAGAGCACAACTACATGAGGTCAAGGTTGATCTTCAGGTAACTAATATCCAGGTATAGCGATGAGATGCTACCATTGAGCAACTCACAACACATATATAGGATCTTCAGGCTACTATTGGGGGTGGATATGCTAGGATGAAGTTTTTTGTTCCTCCTTCTACACCACAGGAGGTTCCAGTGGTAGGTTCAGGAGCATATGTAGGACAACTTTAGTTTTTGTTGTATGAGCATGAGGAGCGAATCTGGGGACTTTTGGATCACGTCATCATTCTTTAGATACAGTTCAAGAGGCATGGGATTGTCCCTAAGGAGCCACATGGTGTGGGTGGTTCGCAGGTCAATGGGCGCTCTACCTCGAGGAAGTCTTCCACCCATCCTAGCCAGAGGACATAGACTCAAACAAAGATACTAAAAGGCTCACATCATTCAACTCGTGACATCGCCATATGGGGAGGTGGTACCAGAGGAAGTGATGTAGGGAGTTTAGGCCTGATATTTGATTGATGCTTCATTTGGTACTTGATTCATTTTTGAGGTCGACTAACCTATATGACTGTAGCCCACAAACATTTTTGTACATCCATTGGACTTGACACACATACTTTTATGATAGCTTTGCATTATGACTTATTATGTGTATCGTTTATTGCTCATGTTTTTGTTATTATTTTGTTTTATGGTATAATGCAATGATGGTATTATGATGATTTGATGAATATGTTAGATGATAGATGATCTTGAAGATGTTTATATGGATGTGTAGATGCTTATATGATTTGATGATATGATGCGATGTGTTTTAATGATGAATGATGAATTTATGATTGTATGCAAATGGATATTGCTTATGTTTTTTATGATGTGGTTTATGGATGATTAATGACTTGTTTTTGTGGATATGATGTTATTGCTAAATGCATGTTTAATTTTGCTTTAATTGTATGCATCTAACTTATGTGGTGGAATGGTATAAATAGACATGTATGCTCTAATCACTTAAAACATACGGAATGCATATGACATTGAAAATATTAATGGGTGATACCATAGAAAGTAAAAAAATAATCATGAATTTAAATAATCACTCTTATCATAAGAATTTATTAAATATTCATATATGATATGTAATGGTGTGTAATGTATTTTCTTAATAAGTTTCTGTAAATTAAAAGATATAAAGTAGGCAGTGGTCGTCTATATACTATTTCTGATATATATGCGGTATCTATCCTACTATGTTGATACCCCATAATTTATAGAATATTATAAAGAAAGTGATGGTTTGAATGATGTTATGATTTGTTGCTATGTAAGAATTTTTGGGGCTTTTCAGAGATTCAAACACTCTAGTTACCCTATCAACAATTGTCTACTGGTCACTTAGAATTTTGAAAAGTAATGCTTTTACCATGGACCTTGTTTTTCATGATCCCTGTGTGCATGTGATTTTACATTTTGAGTTAGAACTCAAGCATTTCCTTTGATTTCAGGCAGGATTCTTTCAGCCCATTACTAAGATCAAGGATCCTCAAGTGTTCATCTCATCCTTATGTTGGACTTAGTTGGACTATACCACTAGGCAATATTGGGTTACCTAAGCTAGCTCATCCACATTCAAACATTGGTCTACACAAATGCATGAAGCAATTGTGGTAGACATATCATCATGCGTAAGAATTTCTCCTTCCAGTTTTGTACAATGTTGAGAATTCCAAGGATTCAAGCTTTATTCCCTTTTTGGCTTCTTTTTGGCTTTGGATATTTGCTCATATGTAGTGATGAAAATCACTTTTTATTTTGATTGATTTTTTTGAGCTATGTTTTTTTTGTAGTGATGATAATCACTGTTTATTTTGCTCATATTTAGTGATGAAAATCACTGTTTATTTTTGATTGATTGTTTTGAGCTATGTTTTTTTTTGAATTTATGATATGTGTATCGGATTTTTTTTTTGAAATGTGGACTGTATGCTTGGCATTTTGAATATGTACTTTGCTTTGGGATTTTGGTATTTTTTATTTAAGCAAGGGATTTGGATACGGTAAAGCTTGTTCCTTTTGCCAATTCTCAACACCTTTAAACCGGTTGCACAGGGGGATAAGCAAGGAAAATCCTTTTCGCTTAAGGTAACCTAGACCGCTTTTGTAGCTTTCATATTTTCCTTGTACCAGCTAGGACTTTAGTGTTTCAATTAGTGACAGGATCTTGAATATCTAAGGTATTATCATAGCTAGACCTTACCTTCTACTAATCAAAGTTGTTTTCCTCAAAAGTTGATAAGATCACTAGGTGTGGTTGATTAACCAAAAAACCTTAGTATATTATGTATAACAACAAATAATGGTTGTGTTGAAAAACACAATTACACATGTGGTGTTGATGGAGTTATGGATTTGAATGATTTGAATGGCAAACTGTGGTATCACTTTTAAGGCTATAATGCCATATGCAATTGTAGTGGATATGAAAATGCAATACAATGATGTGGATGCAACATGTGATATGCAATTGTTTTTGTATTTTTGATTTTTATGTTGTTTTTGAATTTTTTGTTTGATTTTGACCAAAGGGCTTATTATGCCTTTGGGGATTTTTGGTTTTTGACCAAGTAGCATGAAGTACCCTTGGAGCTTTTTGAATTGATTTTGACCAAGCGGTTTGAATTACCCTTGGAGCCTTTTGAATTGATTGGATTTGACCAAGTGGTTTGAGTACCCTTGGAGCATTTTTGAATTGATGTTTGACCAAGCGGTATGAATTACCCTTGGAGACTTTGATTTGATTTTTGACCAAGCGGTATGAATTACCCTTGGAGACTTTGATTGTATTTTTGAAATTTTATGTTTTTATGATTTGTTTGTGTTTTTGACATATTTGAATGTTTTTGAATTTTATGACATATTTGGATGTTTTTGTATTTTATGAAATATTTGAATGTTTTTTTTTGTATTTTTATGAAATATTTGAATGTTTTTGTATTTTATGTGTAGAATACCTTTAAGTGAATGATATTGAGAGGCTCAGGCTCCTCAACACCATCTAATGATATAAGGCAATATGCTCCAAGCCCAACTCTCTATGAAATCATGTATGGGCCTATCCAGTTTATCGTGAACTTATCTCTTAGGTGCGGTGACATATTCAAATTATACTGGTTTTCTTTGAGCACTAGATATCCAACCTTGAATTCCCATAGGTGGACTTTACTATTATAAGCTTGCACAAGGTGATCCTGGTAAACATGAATATTCTCTAAATCATTGACTCAACGTTCATGAAGAAGTGTCAACTGATCAAGGTGGCCTTGCCACACAACATCATCATCTATGAAGTCCTTTAATGCTATGCGTAGAGTCAAAATTTATAACTCTAGTGGTATGATGGCCTTAGTGCCATATACTAATGAAAAATGTGTTACTCCAGTGGGTGTCCGTATACTAGTCCTGTACAAGAGGTAACTGCATGTGCCAATCCTTGTGATTTTCTTGCATCGTCTTCCTCAAAATGGAGACTATCATTTTGTTTGAGGCTTCTACTTGCTCGTTTGCTTGTGGATAATAAGGCATTGAAAAAATATGTTGAATATGGTATTTTTTCATTAAAGCACACACATTTTTGTTCTTGAAAGATGGACCATTATCCGATATTATCTTAGAAGGGACCCCAAAACGACTTATGATATTGTGGAGTATAAACTCCGCAATCCTTGGTCCAATTGTTGATGTTAAGGGGATCACTTATACCCATTTAGTGAAGTATTATGTGGTTGTTATGATGAATGTGTGTCGACCTGAGGACGGGGGTGAGATCTTCCCAATCAAGTCTAGTCCCCATTGCGAGAATGGCCATGCTGCCTAGATTGGTTGCAAAGATTACGATGGTAAGTGTGTTAAATTTGCATGATGCTAGCACTTACTACATTTCTTGACATACTTCCAATAGTCCCTTTCCATGGTGGGCCAATAGTAACCCATTATCAAGATGTGCTTAATGATAGCCATGCCACTGAAATGGCCTCCACATGTTCTGTTGTGAGCTTACAAAATTGCCTAGGATGCTTCTTGGGGCTCAAGACAATGGAGCAATACTCCATCATATCCTTGTCTGTAGAGGATTTCTCCTAGAAAAATGTATCTTGTTGCTCTATGTTTGAATGTTCACCTTTCATTATGCGACAAACCTTGAGGTACTATTTCAAGCTTTAGGAAGTCTCGTAGTTGGGAAAGCCAATCTTGATAAGCCATGGCTTCTATAGAAAATATGGGTTGCCCTTCTTGTATTTTTGAGCTAGTGAACATGGATTGTGAAATAAATCTATGGTGTATGGTTGAACCACACTCCACATGTACTTGGGAGATCAAAGACCCCCAAGGTTCTATTAGCAAGAAATATGGCTGTGAAGGACCAATCCTGATTTGGCTCGATGTTGATCATGTTGACTGATTCTTGATTGTCAAAAGCTTCATGATGTATTTCTAATTGTGAAATCACTTTCACATGAATAGTTGTAAAATTAGCATATGGATTTTGAGGGATTAAGGATCCCAAAGAGGCCATAGTGTTTGTAAATCTATTTGACGTACGAGAGATTGCCTTGATATCATACCATTCTAGCCAGGCTACGTAAGTGTCAACAAGTTCCTTGTAAGTCTTCAGGAGTGGGCACTTGCATTGGAATAGTCATTTAACTTGGTTTACTATGAGCAAGGAGTCACCAAAGATATTCAATATTTTAATGCCCATTGCTACGATTGTTTGGAGTCCTAGGATCAATGCTTCATATTCTGTATTGTTGTTTGTGCATGGGAAGTCTAGTTTGAATGATAAGAGCAATGGAGCGTCCTGTGGTGTGATAAAGACAATCCCTGCTCCACCTCCTTGTTCACACTTTGAACCATCGAAGAACAATGACATGTATATTTATTTCTAAGGTTATTCAATTTTTGGTGGATCTGATAATGCAAAGACTGCATCATCAGGTTTTTCTATGGTGAGAGGCTTGTTATCCTGAAGAGGAACCTCTGCTAATTTATCTGCTATGACTTGTCCCTTGATGGACTTTTGGCTTACGAACTCTAGATCAAATTTTGCTAATAGCATGATCCACTTTGTGGTACATGTATTATGATATGTCTTGCTCATCATTAACTGCAAAGGGTTTTGTTTTTATATGACGTAGGTCGTATGGCTCAACATGTAGTGTCACAACTTTTGAGTTGCAAAGACCACTGCTAAACATAATTTCTCAACATATGCATATCCTAGCTCATAACTCACCAAGGTGCAACTAATGTAATATATGGCTTGCTCTTTGTCTTGTTCATTATTTTGGGCTAACATGGTGCCCAATACGAAATTAGTAGCCGATATATATAGTAAAAATGGTATGTCTGGCCTTGGTGTTGCCAATACTGGCAGTGTTGCCAGGTAAGTCTTAATCTCTACAAAGGCTTGATGGCATTTTTTGTCCCAATGTAATGGAACTTCCTTGTGTAGCAACCGATTCATAGGTCAAAATTTGTTTGATATTTGCATGATGAATCTTTTGATGGATGCTATCTTGCCTTGTAGGCTCCTCAATTCTCTAATGTTGGTAGGGGCAGCCATTTCTATTATAGCCTTTACCTTTGCAGGATCAAATTCAATGCTTGTCTTGGATACGATGAATCCCAAAAGCTCGCCAGAAGTTACACCAAATACACACTTCTTAGGATTCAATCAGACATTGTGTTCTATGAGGCAATCAAAGACTTGTCTAAGGACTTCGAAATGCTCTTGCCGCAATAGGGACTTGGACACTAAGTCATCCATGTAATATTCTAAGATCTTATGCAAATAGTCATGGACTATGTATGTCATGGCATGATGTGGCACCAACATTTTTGAGATTGAATGGCATCACTTTGTAACATAATGTTCCCCATGGAGTAATGAAAGCAATTTTATGTTGATCTTTGGGCTTAATCCGAATCTGGTTGTATCTAAAAAAACCATCCATTAGGGAGAGCATTTCATGACCTACGGTTACATCTACAAGAGCATCTATGTTTGGCAACGAGAATGAATCCTTTGGTGTTTCCCTATTTAAATCTCTAAAATCCATGTAGATATGGACTCTTCCATCGGGTTTCCCCATGGGTACCATGTTTGACACTCACTCATGGTAGTCAATAGGAACTATGAATACTGTATCTAGTAGTTCTTGCAATTCATTCTTCACCATCAACGCGATGGTTGGATGCATTTCCCTCAGATTTTGCTTGATTGGCTTCTTCATGGGATCCAATGAAAGGTTGTGAATGACTAACTTTGGATATATCCCTAGCATGTCTTTGTAAGTCCAAGAAAAAATATTTAGCCTCTATTTGAGGAGAGGAATTAGGATGGCTTGTTCCTCTGGAGATAGAATTTCTTCGAACTTGACTTTCCTTGGTTGGGTAGGATTATCGCTAATGTCCACCTTAAAAGGCATCTCTATAGCCATATGTGATCCATACTCTAGTTGATGAGGCATGGGTATCAAATGAATGTAATCGGTGGGATTTATAGGACCTAGTAACTTTAGTTCTAAACCTATATGGAATATATTATATGCACAACCTAATGCAAAATGAAATGGCTATAACATCTCTTTGTTAGGGAAGAGGTCTTCTAGCTCTATGGGAAAATTAGCGCGATCCCAATCAATAGCCTTTATATCAATATGCAATGATTTGGTAGGATCTGTTGGATTATGAAGTGGAGTGGTAAAATCAATGGAGATCATGTTGATGGATGGAATGAAGTCTCCAAGACCACATGGGTACAATATTGTCTCAGGGGTTTCCCTTTCATACTCACGGTGAGGTTTTGGATGAATGGGAATTTCTAGATCTGGCCCATGAGCAGGGCAGACTATAGGACAATTGGGCTCTAATATCTATATGAATGTAGGCATAGGGGGATTGACCATCCGATGAATGACATCTAGGTTAATAAGTCTCCCCAAAAATTGTATATGAGGGTCTATGGCACGGAGTTCCGCCTCTCTCTCTACTAGCTCATTGACTTGCCGCAAGTGGTGAGGTCCAAGATAAGCCATCTCAATCTCATCCTCAAAGTCATCATCACTTATCTAGAAACCGTTAGCATTAGTATGTGGCCCTAAGATGAGGGGCTCATATCTTGGTCCTAAGTAGGCCATCTTTGTTTCATCTTCATATTATTCATCACTTATGAAGAATCCATTTACATTTATCTCTTGCCCCAAAGTCAAGGGTTGATGACTTAGGCCTAAGTAGTCTCTTTCTATTGACTCTTTTGATTCATAGTCACTTTAATTTGATGTATATCCACTCTCATCGTGGAAGGACCATGTGAATATTTGTAAATAGTGAGGCCCCTAATAGGCTAAGCCAAGTTGTGCCTCATCATTACTTGCTTCATATCCATTCTCCTCATCCCACGAGTTGTACCCTATTGGGGTGGAATCAATTGAGATGTTTGGATGATAAATTTTTGGTGGCGGTATGTTTACCGTGGCCACTTGTCTGTTGCTCAAATTTCTTGTTCTTAGGGGATGATAAGGAATGAAATCAATGTCTTATCCTAACCCTAAGCTTAATATTTCTAATATCACTGCAAGAGAGTCATCTCGACCTCTAATATAATAGCTTAAGCCAAATATATTGGAGGGAAGCTGATATTGTGGGTCATATGGCTACCTGTGCCCTTGCTCCTATATGCCCAAGGCCATAGCCATGCCAATGGCAATGCTTAAAGTATATTAGAGAAAACTTAGGGTTAGAGATATAAAAAACATTGACCATGAATAATTCATCACTATCCTCTTCTATATTTGAAGATTTATGGGCACAGTATAGGCCGACATAGATAAAATTAATTTGGTTAGGAGGGATTCCAAGTGGAACCACTGTTCCTATTGGTGGCCTCAAGTCTTTATGCCTTTCCATATCTTGTGTAGATTCAATGATAGGTGTAAACATAATTTTCTACACAAGGTACTCCCCTATGCCTGTGCTTGCCAAGTGTATTAATGCATACGATGTGGATGACCCTACGGATGATACTAGTGAAGCAGGGTGATAATCACTATCTTCATATTGATCTTGAAGATCTTCTTCTTCCATAGGACTTGACATTTCAGCAATGGCTATAGTTGGCACTTCCTTGGGCCTTTCTTCCTTAACTAAGGGCACCTTTAGCTTCTGATTGTATTTTGGTTTTGATGTTGATGGTACTTTAGAAGCATTGACTACTTTGAGTGCACCAGGAGGTGTTGAAGTGCATGGGTCTTTTCTTACCCCTTTGTCTTTGTTATCCACTTGTGTGGTTGGGGATGAAGGTGCTATGTACAGGTGGGTAGAAGGGATTACAAATTCTCTTGGAATTTCCACCTGATTGACATATTTAAAAGGCTCTTCATCGACCAGAACCACATATACTTTGTTTTCATGCACATACTTGACACACTAGCAAGATCAAAGGTACACACTTCATGGCCCTTATCCAAGGATGCCCTAAGAGTATGTTGTACTTCATAGCTCCTTCCAAGATATGACACATCATGGGGATGGTATTGTGCCCCACCTTGATAGGTAGGACTATTTTTCTCATAGTATTGCATAAAGCATCATTGAAAAATCTCAATGTGTAAGCTCCTAGAATGGTATTGGACTTGGGGATCTTGAGGTGCTCTATTGTAGTTGTGATAATGTTTATCGATGAACCTGTATCAACAAAGACCCTATTTAAAGGTAAGTTGTTGATTGTTGCTACAATGTTTAGCAGAGGGTCGCAGTAAGGCAATAATAGCATGGTCATATAATCGGATTACAGGTTCCTAGAATTCTTGCACTTGTCCCACAAAGTGAGTGAATGCATTCACATCTTGCGGTTGGAGCTCAATTGTCCTTAAAATATCCATTAGTATCCCTATGCTTTGGGGATTGTTGTATGAGCTCATAAATGGATAACTTAGATGGATTTTTCTGTAGGTTTTGCTCCAATATACTCTAAATAGTTACTATAGGTCATGTTGGTGGAACTGGAAGGTTGTCTTGCCTCTACCTAGGAGCGGCTAGGATGTTCATGGGAGCTACAGGCAGCTGCATTTGACCATACCACCTAGTCCTTGTTGCTATGTTAATGATCTCAATAATACCAATGCATTCATGGGTAGGTGTGTTAGCTCAAACCTGATTGACTTGGGCCCCTTTCTCTTGAGGGACCTCATGATTGGGCAATGGGTTTCTGTATATGTCCATGTCTCTATTATCAAGAGCTAGTGGGTTGTCAACTTTGAGTTCTCCTGCATCAATCATGTTTTGCACTTGATTCTTAAACCCAACGCAAGCCTCAATGTCATGCCCCGGTATCTAGTGATAAGGGTAAAATTGATCTTCCATATATCCTTTTGGCTTAGGATGGTTGGGATCTATAAGTGGTATATCAGGAAATTTGATCCTCTTGGCCTCGCTCAACTGATTAAAGATTGATTGCATTGATTCTGTTAGAGGCATGAAATAATGAGGCGACTTGCATTCTTGGTTTCTTCTCTGATTGTTATTTTGGTCATAATTGGTTGGAAGGGGATGTGCTTGATAGTTCTGAGAATTTTGTGCACCGCCATCCTTGGGTGTATCCAATACGAATTGATTGACATGATCAGGGTTGCCCTGCTTTTGCTTGTACTTGTCATTCTTACCATTCTTGTTCCACTCCTTTTTGTTTTGAATTTTAATAGTTCCCTCATCTACTTTTATTTCTTCTTTGAGCTTGGCCTGTGCCAAAGCTTCCTCAAATGAAGGATACTACTAAATTTCTAGCAAGAGGGAGATGTGTTTAGAATAACTTTTGGTGAACATGCGAATGATCTCTTTTGTGGGAATAGAGAATGATAATTTTGCCATGATTTTTCTCCATCTATTCCCATAATCCATTACTGGCTCATCATCATACTATTTCAAGTTAGCCAGGTTTGAAAGGTTCACCTTCTTCTTAGCACCAAAGTAGAAACACTTGAAGAATGCATTTACTAGTTGTTCAAAGTTGGTTATGCTATGCTTAGGTAGTTGGTTGAACCATTGAGTGGCAACACCTAAAAATGTCATTATGAATGTTCTTAGCATGAGAGCGTCATTGTCTTCAAGATGAAAATAAGCATTGATAAAGTTAGTGACATGCTCTTGTGCATCCTCTTCACCCTTACATTTTTCTAACCTAGGCATCTCAAAGTGATTAGGATATGGAGGGCTAGGGATTAATGGACACAATGGTTGGTTGTGTATCTTGCTTAATGTTGGTGAGTTCCTAGCTGCCTCTTGTTTCTCAAAGGTTTTCATATTTTTAGCAAGCTCTTGAAATGCCTTTGATGCATGGATTTCCTCCTCTTGTAAGCCTATTCATAGTGGCAATGGAGGTAACTCTCTATCCATTTGATTTGTTCCATTTTCCTCCCTCCTACGAGGGGACTTAGGATTGTGATCTTGGTTTGTTATGTTTGCCCTTACCCCATTAGTTGGATTTCATTCATGGTTTGGTGGGGTATTTCATTATGGGCTATATTGTCTATTGCGCCTCTCCTTAGGTGAGTCGATGCATCTAGTTCTTTGGTGGTCACCACCATTTGTCTATTGCATCTAGTTCTATTTGTTTATCTTGTTCAAGAGATTCCACTAGATCTTGATCCTTACGTAATGCACTTTCTAACTACCTCATTCAGTCAGTTTACATTATTACAAAAAACTCATGTTATCTGACTCTGTTCTTGTTATCTTGACTCATAGATTCCTCGAGGAGGTTTTTGTTGTACTTGTACTCTGGCTAGCTAATGTGACTTATTTAGTGTACTGTTGAGTATCCCTATGATTAGACTCCATGCATCTATTGTGGGGTCACTCTAAGGTACCCCTAGACTAAGAGACATGTTTAGAAGTCACAGTTCATGAGCTTCTAGATGTAGAGTTCTCAGTAGCTATAGTTATTTGAGTTGGTCATGTAGGAAACCGATCCAACCTGTCTAGCTGTCTTGTTTTCTATGGTTGATCTCGTGGGGTGCCATTCACCTCTTATGAGATCATATTCTATGAAATTTTTTCCTTTTGTGTGAAGGGTTTCTTCTATATGATTCCCATGACTAGATGTAGCTCTAGTTTCTTGCCCTTCAATAGGAAAACCTATTTCATATGTTTCTTTTGAGTCTTGAGGTGTTGCAATTCTTGTTTGCCTTCTTGATGAAGAGGGCTTTGTGGTAACATGTTTTCTCCATATGGATGGAGATGTAGCAGTATTGTCATCCCTATGTGAAGAATGAGTCTTAGAACCTTCATTATGTCCATGTGAATAGGAAGCCCTTGAAGCTTCCTCACGTCTTTGAGATGTTTTTGTGTTTAGAGGAGGCCCTTGAGGTCTCCTCATGTCTCCTTGATGAGGATGGTTTTGAAGCCTCTTTTTTTTTATGTGACTTTGTTCCATGATGTGGTTCTTTACTTGGGGTTTCTCTAGGAGATCCTCCAAGGATTGAATTATCACCCCTTAGGCTCATGGAGCTACATCTCATGGTATTATAGGTGGGTCGTTCAATGTTACTATGACTTCACCTATAGGTATGAGTTGCTTCTATCTCTCCCTCAGTATCAAACTAAGGGTGCTTAATTCTTGTTTTGACCATGTTGTCTTATGAATTGATATTTTGAGTTGCAACTTAGGAACAACCACACAATACCAAACAAAATTTTATCTTGATTATCGATTTAAGTGTGCCCTAAACTGTTTGATGCATTTTTATGTGTTGTTATTTTTATTTCTTGCTCTTGTTCTTGGATTAAGAATGAGAAGACTCATCCATAGTGACAATCAAGTACACCCATTCCAAACATGATTTTCTCAAAATAATCTAGGGTACATCACTGAAGACCCAATGGAGGGTTCGCCTAGCTCTTCCACTCTGAACCAATAATTGTTCCAATAGTGGGAGACAATTTGAGCACAAGTAACTTAGTATCACTATAAATAAGTTTTCCAATCTATTTCTAGGAAGCTCTAGGGGGTAAACCAGTGGAAGGAGATGAATTCCAACATCACTGGACTGAATTGAAGGTTGGTGATGAAATCCAACTCCCCAATTTTTAAATGAGATGTGCGTGTGTGGTGTTCATTTTAAGCTTACGTAACATAAAGTGCATCATATAGCAGCAATGAATATTTCCTATATGCCTAAGTGTAAAAATACATTTCAATATTCAGAAAGATGCATGAACTACTATGATTTGTATGAGCTCAGTTTATTTTGTGCAACTATGGCCTCTAGCAGGGCCTTAGAGTAAGCAAACATCATGCAATGTCTAGCACGTTGGATTATAGGGTAAACTTTTTAGGCATAAGTCATTGTTCCTAGCAATGTCTAGTGGAAAATTTAAAAGATCTAAGATAGGCAAAATGCTTAATTATTTCTCCTTTTATTCTTTCAATTTCCAAACATAAATGTGCTTCAAGTTCTCTATTTTAGACACATGAAAGCAGATAGAAAGCCATAAAATATTAGGGAGGCTATACCAACCTTTGATCCAGCTCAGAGAGTCGATGTTTTGACCTCTACTGCACTCCAATTTTGGCTGTTGTTGACTAGAGTGGCTGGTTCTTGGCTGCTATAGCTCAGAGTGGCTAAAGCTCTATTGGACACTATAGCTTAGAGCGACTAGTTTTTGGCCACTGTAGCTCAGAGTGGCTAGACCTGCACACAAAATTAAGTTAGTATTCTAGCAAAAAATGAAAAATCAGTGGAGGTCCCACCATGATTGCCATTTGTAGCGACCCCGAGATGCATGCACCATCCATTTTAACTCTACTTGCAATGTTATTAAAAACCCAAGATGAAATGGAAGACAATGAAAAAAAAGCATATAACACAGAAATAACAAATATGGATCTCTTTATTCATATTGAAACTTGGTTACATGTTGGTCCCTCTTAGGGATACCCATTTCAATATAATAAGTTTACAAATAGGCAAAGAGTGCCCCTTTCACGAAGAAGTGGTGCGCTTATAAAGGCTTTTCAGTTTTGCACATGAAAATGTATGAGGGCTTACAGATGCCTCCTTCTACATATTTTTTTTCTAGAGGGATCCCTTTTGCTCTCATATGTTGTAGATTTTGTCTAATGAACCTGTGGCCTTGTAAGCAATGAAACAACAACACACACTTATATGTATGAGATTGCCTCCCCGAATGAGGTTTTTAATAATAAAATAATGTAACAGAAATATGATGAAACTATGCCATTAAATCATGTAAATCTATGCTAATGATATGAAAACATGAAGAAACAAAATAAAATAAGCTATGTCTAAAACCTAAGCTAAGCCTACGGGCCACTGTCCAAGACAATGATTGCTAAGGTAAACCTTGCTCTCTTTTCCCCAAAGCTATGGGTCAAAGCCTATATCTGATGTTGAAATAATAGATGTTATGCTCTTCAATCCGTTAGGGCTTCACCGTACACATGATCTCCAAGGGAACTCTCCAAGTCTCAAAATATCTCCTCAATAAAATATGTCTCGATGATAGAAGATGATGATTCTCTGTCTCTATCTCTCTTGGTGCTCTTAGGCTTGCACCTTTTATAGTGTGAAACCCTAGGTCTATGTCCAAGCCCTAGGAATGAATTTATCATGCGTAGTACAAGTTAGCATGAGAATATTTTGTCCTTTGTCTATGTTTGAAGTCCAGTTAACTAAAATCTAACTGCCCACTTGAGTCTCCTATGCGAACTGGTCGTTAGCATGAGAAACTTTTATCCTGTGTTTATGGTTGGAGGTCATTTAACTAAAGTTTAAATGCAAACTCAAGCCTCCTATGTGAACTGATCATGAAAAGGAATGCAAAGTTACTCCCACTCACCTTTATTGCATGCATACTGCCACTTCTACCTATGATTAGGCTTGTTTGTCGGCAAAACTACTTCTTATGGCTTAGCTGCTATCGACTACAGTGGCTAAGATCTGGCTGCTATCATCTATAGTGACTAAGGCCTAGCTGCTCTAGGCTTGAGAAGCTAGGATGTAGCCACTCTTGGCTTGAGCGACTAGGCTTGGATGGCTTGAAAAGGCCCCAAATGAGTGGTGAGAACCATTGTTGATGCTTATAAAATCCAATATTATGTCTTATGATCTTATGAATGTGTCTATGTGAGCAGCTCCCCTAAGCATGACATAATTTAGGTGTCTACAGTACAATCTTGCTTAGACTGTATGATATTACTCTAAGATCACTCGGGGGCAACTTTGAGTGCTGGGTTGCATGTTTTAGCTCTGCTTCTTTCTAGATATTTCATTTCACTTATCATTTACATCATATAGAATATAGAATTCAATCATTTGCATTCTTAGAGTTCACCGATTTTGCATATAATTGCATATTACATGTAGTTTAAAGTAACTCTCTATTATCTGCTTTCAATTATAACATTTAATAGCCAATATTTAGTTTCATTTTGCTTAAAAAGAACAATAGAATCTCCTATTTCTTGTTTTCTACACTCTATCCATGAATTTGCAGGTTTCTATCAAGATCATATTGTTCGATCTCTGATCGGATGGTATGATTTTGAATAATATTCGTACGATCTTGATCTATTCGTATGATTTTGCCCTGTTGTATATGATCTGGACCACAATAAAAATTCTGAATCTTCTTCAGACTTTCAGATATAGGTAAGAGTTCTAAATTACTTTTTAAGCATTGCATTGTTCATCTAGACATTATCTTCTGATGTTTGCTATCTACATATAAATCAAAATTGCATATAGCTTAGTGTAGTTGCATATTGGCCAAAACTAGGTGATTATGAGAATTTAAAAGGAACACATCAAAACAAACTCCAAAAACCTAGGCATAGAAACTGCCATAAAATGTTTCCTGGTGAACCCTAAATAATTCATCAAAAAATCACCATAAGAAGGTACGATCAAGTACCTCTCTTTCGAGGTGTAGACCTATCATTCCCACGTTCCCCTTCGAGGCATAGATCCATTAGCCTGGAGGAAAGGAGTGTGTGAATTTTAGACCTACATTCTTTGGTGAACCCGACGTGAAAATATTAGGTATATTTCTGATTTATAAAAAAAAACAAAAACCAAAAAATTAACAAAATCATTAGTTATATTTGCACATTTAAGTGAATTTCATAGATGGTATATTACAACATAAGGAGAGCCATCCAAAATTATGTAAGAATAGTATTATCAACCCAAGAATTTTCTTCATTAGGTAGTGTGCCATACCCTAAGATTTGGAAAATATTAGAAATTATAAGGATTAAATAACCTAAACTTTAAAAAATCATAAGGTTTATCTGCTTGTTGTGGTGCAGTGGTAAATGTCCTGGGTGTTGGTAGAGGCCAACCCAGTTTCCATTCCACTTGTCTCCATCCTGCAGATATATGGTATAGTTAGGAATGTCCTATGTGTTGGTAGATGCCGACAAGGCTCCATTCCTCCTATGCCCAACCTATTAAAAGTGGCACCTTGAAAGGGATGTTTTCCATTATAAATTAGTTACGGAATGGATAACCCTGCCTCCTTGGGTCTTACCCAAAAGTGGCATCCCTTTTGGGATGTTTTCCATAAATAATAATAAAAAAAAATCATAAGGTTTGACTTGTCTAGAATCTTGGATCTTGATAGTGCACCTTTTTACTTTAATCTTCAAAGAGCATGTGATAGGTGGCTAGAAGATAAGATATTTGTCATTTCCCCAGGTATTTACTCCTTTGAATATTATCTTGAGAATGCAATAATGATACATAAGTTTTTATCACACGTGGAAAATCAAGAAGTTGTCTTAGATGATAAGAGAAGATTTAATAAAGTTCCTATTGGGCACTGAATTGCATCAAGTTTTACTCAATACTGTGGTTGTCTATCTTCCTACTTTCTATCCAGGCTTGCACCCGATAGCTACAACTCAACACTCAACATTGGATGGACCAAAATAGAGTTTTCGATCCAACCTCCAGAGTAGGTTGGTTCCTTGTCAACTTAAACAGGATGTTGACACAATTATGCTCACTTAGGGTTTGAAGATTAGGGTAAGAAAAGGTTAGGGTTAGAGAAATGTGAACAATAGTGGATGGATAGGCTAACAACATTGCACCACAATAAAAAGCTCCAAAAAACTAACCCAAAGACACATAACTCAGACCAACATTATCTCAAATTGGATGATTCTTCATTCATTAATGCATAGTAGAGAAATATTGTAGACAACGATTTCAATATCCAGACAATGATAATCCAAATAACAGAATTCACCAATATCTAGATTCTACAGAAATGCACTTCCTAACAATAAAGATCAATCTTAGAAGTAGATTTCAATTACTTTAACAGCTAGTAATCCATTAATTTGGCACAAACTAACCACTTAAGTATTCACAGAAATGCAGCTAAAGAATTCGAACCTCTGATATCAAGCATGAAGATACAAATTTTGAGGTGAAGATCAATGTAATGCTCCTTCCATTAGCTCTTGGGAATATTTATAGTAGCACAGGCAAACACACTAGAGCCGACCCTTAAAAATGAGGGTTCGACCTCTACTTATAGTTTTGCAAAAATTAAAATTATCAAGAACATTACAAAGATCAAATTTTGACAGTGCAACAGAGAGTTCTTGCTGGCATTTGCTTACTGGTACACCCTCCAAGAAATCCACTGTAAGTGGACCGCCATGGTAGCTCGGGGCCTCTGCAACTTGTTGGTCGCTTGGCGCAAACTGGAGTTCAGGCCATTGGAGATTATGCATCATCATTGATCCTTCTTGGAAGCCATCAACCACCATCGATCTATAACCACCTCTGGTTCTATCTTCTTGAAAACCCTCGATGCTTTAGCTTCCTCTCCAACTAACTATTACAACTCTAGTGAAGAAATATCTTTAAATACCTTAGATTCTTTGACACAATCTTCACCATTGATCTCCCCCATTGTATGGCTATGATTTATCTAGATATAAGCTTATTATAATGGCGGGGAGAACACAACACCATTCCACTTTAAAACATTGATGATATCATCCTTCTATCTTAGAAACTATGGAACACCAATCCAAATTTCAAATGCCTTGAAGGCTAAGTGAGATCGAATCCGCTCTTTATTCTTCAAGTTTCTTCATTATCCACAAAGTATTCACCAATCCGCACAAAAATATTGATGATATCATCTCTTCTTAAAAACTTTTATGGATTCCATTCTAGGCTGAGCAAGTGCATTGGCATATGATCATCAATCTAGACCCATCACAATGTAAAATGACTCTTTCTCCATTCTACACCATCTTTAGAATAAAACATTCCTCATCACCATTCCAAAAAGGAATTAGTCAAAACCATCTCTTGCCATGAATCCACATCTACTACGTTCACAACATTCCACCTTGTCACCATTTTAGGAAAAAATATTCTATGTATTCTCCGAAATCATGCGCTCCAACACTTAGCCACTCGTGAGATATTCAAAATATCAAGTGGTCACCAATCCACACTTTCTTCCTACTGACATCATCCTTTATCAAAATATTTTATGGATTCAAGATGCATCGCTAGTCCAAAGCCAAAAACAAAAGAAGTCTTCCAAAATTACTCCAAGCATAAATATTTACTAAGTGTTAGGTGGGCTCATGCCTCCTATCATGAATCCACTCCAAAATACACTATAAGATGTGCGGAATGAGGACTTTATGACTTAGGAAAAATTTGCAAAATTTTCCTAAGTATGTGGCCATTTTGGGCCTACATTCTAGCACCTCCCGGGTGGATTTGCTTGCAAAGCCAATGAACTCAGAGTCTTATCCATTGGGCCTTAGGAGTCAAACATACCCATATTCAAAAAACATATTTTATAGAATAACTTCCATATAAACACTACTCTCTAAAAATTTTAACAGTCTGCTTAGAGAGTAAAGGTTCATATGGAAGTGATGCCAAAAAACATATAGAACTCATTCGCTCATACAGAGATCATGTCAGAAATATAGGTTTTGCCATTGTCTTAAAAAACTAGACACAACTCTACTCCTTTTATAAGGCCTTATTTCAAGAAATGCCTTCACACAAAATCTATTGCTCTGTGGGCTTCATGCCTTTATTGTTTATTTCTGACAATTTGTCAGGGTAAAAACAAAAATACAAAACTTGTGTATATGTACAAAACAAAAATGAAGCTAAGTGTGGGCCCCTTCTGGGCCTGTAACCGCTCCATCCTGCTCTTCTTCTTCATGGGCCTCTTCCTCGACCTCTTCTTCATTCTCTTCTTCTTCTTCTTCTTCTTCTAGAGCAGGTGTTTTCTGACTCCTTCCTCCAGAAGTATCACCAAACAACTGAACCATCAATTTTAAATATTGTAGAGCCTATTTCCAGGCTACTTCAGAGGGATTTGATGTTTCTTTGAGCTGCTTATAAACATATTGTAGCTCTCCAATGTCCTCATAGTTAGCAGCATTCCCTCTATTTACCAGATCTTCCATGAGATCTCTCAATCGAGTAAAATCAATAATCAATTGGACAACTTGTTCTTGGGGTAGTGGCTCTTCCAGAGAATCTATTCTAGATTCATCCTACAAATTCTCATCAATGCTCTGCTGGATCTCTTCCATGGATAACAAGTTGTGATCCTCCATCCATAGGCCTTTGAAGCCAACTTGAATCATTTCCTTGTTCAATTCAACAACATCCTTAATCACCCTTTCAATCCTGTCAACCAACAGCCAGGCTCTTTGAAGTGCCCTATGCTTTTTAACCATGATCTTGGTAGAAAATCTGGAGAGATTCCATTATTTATTAGGAATAGGTTTAGCAGAATCACTGAGTCTGCTATCAACCAACCTGTACATTTGCTCTACCAAAATCACCATAGGCTGCAACTCTCCAGTGATCTGATCTAGCTCTTTTTGAATATTGGAGAGTAGGTGGCTGGCATCATTAAGATAATCAATAACAAGTTGAAGCCCTGAACATTTCTCCTGGACCTCAGAAAGCAACTCTTTTCTAATATTTTTCAACTCATTCTTAGAAAATCCTGAAGACTTAGCTTTCTCGATTTGAAGCTGATGCTTTAAATTCTGAATTTCTTTCGCCTGATCTTCATTCAACTTCTTTTGCTCTTCTAATTGGTCCTTTAGTTTATTGGCTTCTTGAAACTTCTCTTGCCAACCCTTAGCCTCTTTTCTCAGAGCCTTTTCCACTTCCTTTTGATTACTCAGACTCTTCTTGAGCTTTTCAACCTGTTTCTCCAATTTTTCCACCTTCTCTCTGACTATATCATTTTTCACATAGAAGGTATCCAAGTGGGCTTTGGCTATAATCAACTCATCTTCCTCAGGAAGCTTGTCAATATCTTCTATGACCTCCTCCACTCGATAATCTTGAACAATCATCTCAGTTTCAGGTTTGCTCACCAGTGGAGTCATAGATCTTGATACTCTTTATCTAGAAATAGGGTCAACATACATGCTTCTTCTTCTGACAACCATCCTACTGGAAGGCTTAGCAAGCTTCTCTACCCAATAATCATTTATACTTTGAGTGGTTGCCTACTCTTTTGATACAGTGATAGGTCTTGAGAGACCAGTAGCCAGGGGAGATGAAGATACTAGAAATGAAAGGGTGGACTGAACTACTGATGATGGGGGTGTGGAGATAGTTACAATAGCTTCTATGACAATAGTGGACTCTATAACTACTATTGTTGTTGTTATTGGTAGACTCATAGGAACCGATGCAAGACTAACAATTGGATGAATGGTGGTACTTGGAACATGTCCCATAGATGGTGATGATAGTAATGGTGAAGATGAAATGATGGTAGATGATGGAGTGGGAACCTCAGATGCTAAAAATAGAATTTGAGGTGGTTGTGATGAAATAGAAGTGACTTGTACCTCAATGGCTACTGATGACACATGTGGTGGACTGTGAGAGGGAGGAGGTACTCTTGTCATATCTTCTTGATCAGAAAGGGAGGGAGATTTCTTTGGGGATTCATGAGGATGTAGAGGAGAAGAGGGATTAGAAACCATACCTTCACCTACAGATGTAGGGTGCTCTTGCTCTATCTCTATTTCTTGCTACTGCTCTTGATGAATCAATTCTTCTATAGCAAAATCAGCTACCTCTTTTGCAATCTCCTCCATATCCAATTTTTTTTCTTTGAAATTTCTCTTTCCTATATTTCTAGAACTCTTTTAGTCCTTCTATGAACCAATTGGAAGGCAGCCATCTCACTCTCAGATTCCTCTTCTGATTCATTTCCTTGCACTACTCCAGAAATTAGAACTTGCTCAGAAATAGGATGTAATTGTACTGATGCTACAGGGGTAAAAGAGAGGGGGTGAACTTGAAACTTTCATCCTTCTTCTTCCAGTCAATATCTATGTCTAGAGGTTGACCTCCCAGAGCTAAGCGTTTAGGCCTAGATACTATTTCAATAACTAGAGTACTGACAACCTTTTCTCTAGAATATTGCATTTTGCTCATCAACTGAGCCCCCTTAGGAAACTTCTCCACTTGCTCAGTGGTAGGATGAAATTTTTTCAATACTTGAGCTGTTGTCAAAGGAGTTTTTGGCTCTTCTAGTTGAGCTTCTTGATATATAGGTGGAGGGAGGGATTCAGAGCCATTTTGGGGTTTTTCAACCATCAATACTATGTTTCTGACATCCTTCTATCTCCAAGTCCCAATATTTTCATTATATCTTTTTGAAAATTCTTTATCAATCTTCATTCCAAACTTGGACTTAGGTTTTCCAATTTCAATCCTCATTCTCCACCAATCTGATATTTTTGCTACATTCCATTGTCCTTCTTCCTTATCTTCTTCAATAACTTCTCCCTCAAGCTGAGGATCCTTTTTCTTTGAAGTCTCCCCTTCAATATTACTAATTGTAGCTTCTGTAATCCGATGACTTGGCTTCTTGTCAAGGTCAAAATCAATAATTTTCTCATAAAAATCCAACCATGGAGGTAACTGACCCATATTTGAGACATTCCACTCTAAAAGAGCAGTCTCATCATTGTTTCTACCCTATTCAAAATGAGCTCTAGGCCTCTTTTCAAACTTATAGGCCTTTTCTCCATTTAGGGCTATATTCCTTGTAGTAAAAATGCCATCAGGGTCATAGCTCCATATTTGGGGGATATAAAATAGACCTAACCTATCAAGGTATTGGTCAATTAGTTGGCTCTGCCCCTTCTTGGTGATGGTAATGTCCTCCATAGTGTGGTGGGTAAGCAAAGACTTTCTCTTTCTCCTAGAACCATAGTTCGCATCGATGTACTCTACCTGCCTTAGATATTCCAGGGCAAAAAGCCTCTCCATGACAAAGTGGGGTAGGAGAAAAGGTTTACCCATGAAACCATACAATCTGATAACTGTGCCCTCGATCAAAAAATACCAGTCTCCTTCTTCTACACCCTTTGTTCTTAGAATCTGCTCAGCCAAGGGTGGCAATCTAGGGCACTTTCCATACATTATCCTTAGGGCAGGTCCAAGAAATTCTAAATTGAATCTATAATAAGACTCACTACTTCTCAAATGACTTGTCCAATAATAAACCGACAAGGGTTCCCCATCATTGGTTTTATCCTTGACCGGAATCCAAGGCATTCTATCTTTAGTGGTAGCATAGAACATCCACACCAGACTTGAGCAATGCCTAAAACTAGGAGCATCAGAGCCCCTTTTCATACTTACTAGCTGCTCATGTATCCTCTATGCGAGAAAAGTTGGCCAGTCAAAATAAATCACCCTAGTCCCCTTTTCTCCCGCATCTTTCTCATACATTATTTCATTAGAAATACAATAAGCTACGACAATTTTCCAACCATATACCATTCTATCAGAGTCTAAACCCTCCATACAAGCCAACATAGAAAATAAGATAGGGTTTGCAAACTTGTCAATAGAGATAGGGACCTCAGGCAATTTTTTCTTGGGCTTAGTATCAAGTTGCTTATAAACCCATATTTTAAATAACTCACCATCATTAGCTCACTTCTCCAAAGAGTAAAACCCAACCTACTCAGTGACCATAAATGGTTTTGGTATTACTGGTGGTTTAGACCCTAGGGCAAAGAGTTTATGACAAAAGGAGGTGATGATATTGAAAAGGGTTTCACCCTTAGAGGTCTTTACTACTTTGGCCAATGGGTCATAGTATTTAACTATAACAACTATTAATTTTGGATAGGGATGAACAGAATCATAGATATAAAAAGAGAGATAAGAAAGGATAACACATCTACCTTCCACAGACAAAGCAACTCTCTTCTTGTATCTATCATTCACATTCCTTCTTAGCTTAGTTCTTTCTATGAGGACCATTTTGTGTCTGCCACGACTTCAACTTTGTCAAGGTACGATGCCACCACCTTTTTCTCCAGAGTTTCGAACTCTTGAACATCTTCCAAAGCCATTTTGATAGTGATAAATATTGTTCTCTATAATTTATAGCAAATTCTTTAGAGTATCACTTCACCTTCTTACCACTCTGTGGATGCAAATAGCTACTAAATGAGCCTCGTGTATGCTTTTTCATCACTTTTATTTTTTGGAGTGCACGTATCTTCCACCATTAATGCAGCTACTGTACGACCTCCTTAGCACACTTTCCAACTTCTAATCATTCCCTTAGATGGCTCAATGGTGGCATTCTATCTTTTCATTGGTCAAAAATTCAAATTATGCTACCACCTCACTACACCTCTTTGGCTACTCTTTGGTTATGGCATGAGTTCATTAGCATTGAATGTGGGATCATTCTCTGATTTCCATGTGGCATGGTCATGAAATCATTGCTTGGCTCCTCTTTGATTTTGAAACTGGTGAATTAAGAGCCTTTTGATTCATTGACACTTAGTAAATTCTATGCATGAGTTTCCATCTTGGTTTCACTCCGCCTTGCATTAGCTTTGAAAGGTTCCCAGATTGGAAATGCCTTTGCTCTCTTTTGACCATCGACTCTCTTTTCATGGGATAAAAACCTTTACACCATTCCATGGGGAACTTAGTGTATTTTGATGTGGATTCAAGAGCGCTCATCATTCCAAAAAACTTTACATAGATTCGAGTGTGGAATGGAACATTGTTGGATACTCTATCAACACTTAGTCATTTTTTGTAAAAATTTTTTTTCAAGATTTTTCAAAGAAGACTGATTACAAAGTACAGAAATAAATTAAAGTACAAAGTGTAGAAAGGAGGGGAAATAATTATACAATGTATATACATATGTTACAGTGAGCTCATTCCTTACACATAGTAGAGCTTGAGATGAAAACCATTCACTGGAATCGGTTGTATGTTTCCCTCTGGATCTTCTAGCTGAAATACATTGGACTCCTTGGCTTCTACTATTTTGAAAGGACCATCCCAAAAAGAATCAAACTTTTCATGCTTGCCTGGCTTTGCTCTATCAACATTCCATCTGAGAACTGAGTCTCCAACTTGGAATTTTTTGAATCTGGCTTTCTTATCGAACCATGCTTTGATATCTGATGAATGCTTTTGAAAATTGTCATATGCCTGAGCTCTATTCTCTTCCAATTGTAGCAAATGTGTCAACCTGGTTCTCACCGAATCTTCCTCTGACTCTTCCTCTGTATTGACAAGCTTAAGTGTTGGGATCTCCAAATGGATTGGTAACACTACCTCTTTTCCATATACCAGTGCATAAGGGGAAGTCTTAATGGAATTTTTGATAGTGATCCTATCTACCCACAGAGCTTGGTCTAGCAATAGGTGCCAACTTCTTTTGTTACCTTCAAGTGATTTCCTCAAAATCCTTAATAGGTTTTTATTGGTAGATTCTGCAAGTCCATTACCCTATGGATAATAATTTGAAGTATTTTTAAGAGTAATGCCATACTTGTTGGAAAACTCAATATACTTGGCTCCTATGAAAGTTGGGCCATTGTCACTCACCAAGGCTTCTAGAACTCCAAACCTTGAAATCAAATTTTCCATAAAATTGATCACAACATCTTGATCTGATTTCTTGGTAGGAATAGCCTCTACCCATCTGGTGAGATAATCTATGGTAGTTAAGATAAAATTATGCTCTACTAAGGAATTAGGGTTGATAACCCCTATGAAGTCTAGCCCCCATTATTGAAAAGGCTCTTCAACTTGTATGGGCTTGAGGGGGATGAAGCATTTCTTGTCCTTCCAACATACCTCTAACATTTATCACAAGCTCGGGTGACTTTGAAAGCATCAATAAATACAATGGGCCAATAATAGCCTGCTCTTATGATTTTTAAAGTTATAACCCTACTTGAGCTATGTCCACCAACTGATCCTCCATGGAACTCTTCCATGACCCTCTTTTGTTGATCATCCTTTAAGCATTTTAGAAGAATTCCATCCAAGTTTCTTTTGTACAAGCCTTCTGGTAGTAATACATATTTCAAAGCATGAAGCCTATATCTCCTCCTTTGGGAAGCATTTATATTGGGGGGACATACTCCAATTTGGAAATACCTGATCATCTGGTCAATCCAATCAGAGTCTACAATTTGTACTATTTCCACCTGATTTTCTTTTATTGTTTGGCAAGTTATTACTTCTACTAATGTTGTAGCTTCTATTAACCCTTGGCACAAGGCTCTACCTCTCACTAGCTTGGTGGGATGTATTTCTACATCATATTCTTAGATTTTGGTAATCCAACCAACTCTTTTATCTCCTAGATCACCCTACAGGATAAAACTTCTTACATCCGGATGAACCACATATACCAGGGTCTTGCTCTATACCAAATACTACCTAAACTTCTTCAGTGACTTCATCACAACAAATACTTGTCTTTCAATAAATTTGTATTTGACCTGATAATCATGGAGTGTCTAGCTCCAAAAGAACACAGGATGTTCTTCCCCTTGATCATATTTCTGAGTGAGTACTGAGGCATAACTTTCTTCAACTCCATATGCATAAAGAATAAAATATTTACTAAAATATAGGTTTACCAGTACTAGGGCTATTGCAATGGATTGCTTGATAATATCGAAAGCTTATTTCCTAACTTCAGTCCACTTGAACTCGACATTTTTCTTGAGTAACTCAGATATAGGCCTTACTTTCTATGCAAAATCAGAAATGAATTTCTTGACAAAATTGATTTGGCCTAGGAAAGACTACAAGGTCTTCTTATTTGTAGGCAAAGGAAGAGCAAGAATTGATCTGATTCTATCTGGGTCTATGGCCATGCCTTCTTTTGAGACCACATGACCTAGCAGCTTTCCTTCATGGACTACAAAGAATGACTTCTTAGGATTGAGCGAAATACCAAATTCTCTGCACCTTTGAAAAACTTGCTCCAAGTGTGATAGGTGGTCCTTTTTATCATGGGAAAACATAGTCATGTCATCTAGATAAATCAGAATAACCTTGTTGATCAGTGCTCCAAAGGCATAGTCCATGGCTCTCTAAAATGTGGCTCCCGCATTGGATAGCCCAAAAGGCATTCTCTGGTAGGCAAATGTACCCCATTTTGTGGTGAATGTTGTTTTATACTGGTCTTCATCTTTCACCCAAATTTGGTTGTATCCAGAGTAACCATCCAGTAGTGAGAACCTCTCTGCTCCTACCACTACCTACAAGATCTGATCAATCTGAGGGAGGGGGTAGTGATCCTTAAGGGATGCTTGGTTCAGATTTCTAAAGTCCACACACAAGCGTATATCCCCATTCTTTTTTCTTACAGGTACCAAATTGGCTACCCAAGTAGAATGTTTTATTGGGTATATGATCTTAGCCTTTAATAACTTTAAGAGCTCCTCTCTCATAATGGCCTCGATCCTTGGATTGACTGGCCTCTGCTTCTACCTAAATGGTTTTGCATCAGGCTCTAGCTCAATAGTATGTTGGATAACCTTTTTATCATACACCTTGAGGTCCTCATATGACCAAGCCACAATGTCTTGGTATCTTAAGCATAAAGCTTTGATATCTTCTGCTTCCTCTGGTGAACATCGGACTCCAACATTGAGCTTCTTTTCTATACCGACTTCAACTTCTTTATAGATTTTTTCATTGACCTTCATGGCTTTGATCTTTTTTCTATCCTCATTATCAAACAAACTCTCAAGGGTGACCAACCCTCTTGGGATATGATTGTTTCTTAGTTGGATAATGTCTTGCTGATCAATTTCTTCTGAATTCTCTTCTTGGATAGTGGAGAGACATGCTTCTCTCACCAGAAAGTCAATTATTTGTTCATCACTTTCAAAAACCTGCCAGAAAATCTGCTTGTCTGGTACTGTAGGTCTGAAAATCATTTTAATTCCCTTGGCCTTCTTGATTCCAAAGTCTACAGAAGGGTTGAAGTTAGCTCCCTTTGTTGCTAATGAATCAGCCAGAGTATTCTTTTCTCTAGGAACAAAATTTAAATTTAGGGCATCAAAGGATTCCATTAAATCCCATACCCTATTTTTGTAAGCTTTTAAGTAATGGTGCTTACTACTGCACCTATTTCTTACTTGATGGACTATCAACTCAGAATCACCATATATGTTCAAAATATTAATGCCCATGCTTTCTGCTTGTATCAATCTGAGACACAGGGCCTCATATTCTGCAACATTGTTAGTACATGACCATGTCAGTCTGTAAGAAAAATTCTTTGTCCCTTCTGATTGGGATTGTAGGACCACACCAGCTCCTGCACCATTTCTGCATTTAGCACCATCAAAGTGCATGATCCATGTTTCTTTCTCTCTCAGATATTGGTTGGATATAGCAGGGATTTTCCTCTCTGATTCAGTTGAGATGCTATATGTTCCCATACCAGTTCCGAACTGACTATAATCTTCTCTGAAAGGCAACTCATCCTCAATGTCCAGCTCTTCAATATTTTCCACTAGCTCAAATTCTTCCAAGGGATTAAGATTGCACATATCCTCCTCAATATTTTCAATGTGATAAGCTACTGGTTTTTCAGGTGTTATCCTTATTCTCTTTCCTTTGAAAGGAATTACCATGCTAGAATAATCCATGTACATACATCCCCCTAGCTTTGCAGTAAACTCTCTTGAAAGACATAACCCAAAATAGGGTTCTAAGTCAACCACAACTATTTCTTGCACTATTGTCACCTCAAGGGCTCTGTGCAACCTCATTAGTACATCCTTAATGACTCCAACTATCTTGACAGGTGTCCCATCTAGTTGTAACACTCCAAGACAAGATCGGGTATACTCCATACCCATATCCTCATAGACTGCTTTAGGCATAACTGTAGTTGATGCTCCTGAGTCAATCATACAATTTTGGACTACCCAACCTTCCATTCTTAGGGATATATAGAAAGGAGGAGGCTTATTATTTAGAACAATAGGTGTCATTTCTTTCTTTTCTGATGGCATACTAAGGATTGTAGTGGCCAACCTATTCTATGGATTTTTGTTGAGGGAAGCTTTAAGCAGGTCAATCTGACCAGGAATGAATAGAGTGTCATACAGGCTAGCTTTTGATGGAATATTTTTCATCTCTTCAACAATGTTGTATTCAGACTTAGTCAAGGAGAGTTTTTCTAGCCTTCCCTCTGGCTCACCATATCTTCTTTTATATTGTTGGGTGGCCTCTAATATTTGTCTTTTAGTAATAGAGGGGAACCTAAGTCTTTCTTGATCTTCATCTTTAGATCTCATTCGATCTCCTTCTGTTTCCTTTTCCGGTCTCTTAGGAAGACTATCTATCTTCTCTTTTCCCTTAGCTTGAGGAATAGGGAAAGTGTCACTGCTCTGAGGGAGGGGATCAACTCTCTTTTGGGAAGGGACTTGGAATTGCCCCATTTTTTGGGGATCTACTTGCAAAGCTTTCTTCCCAGACCTTGTCATAACGGCAATTGGGCTTTCCTCAGCCAACTCTTTCCCAACCATGATTTGATCAGGGTGCCATAACATATTAACTCTCCCCTTTTGATTCCTTTCAGCTTGATCCATAGCTTGTTGAACATGGTGTTGGTACATCACACAAGACTGTGAGTCATGGGGGTCATTGCATACTAAACACCAAATATTCGCAAGAGTAGTATCTGAAGAACATTCTGGCTCCTCATATACTGCATTCACCCTGACCCCAGTACTGTTACTAGGACCAGGTCTTTGATATTTGTTTACATATGGAAATATCCTCTATTGTGACCTTTCTTGGTCTCTCTTTTCCATTGAATTCATTCTATTACTCAGAGTTTTTAGAGTATTTTGTATATCCAGGATAGCAAAAAACTCTTGAGATGATTGAGAAGGAAGGGGAGGAAAAGGAGTTATAGAGGATATAGGCTTTGGTTGAGGGATCACATTCATTTGTGGATATGGAGATGATAAAGAAAGGGGGTCCATGTAAGAGGGGTTTGTGGATTGAATTTGGCTACTAGTGGTTTTTGAGTTGTAAGGTAGCACAATTTTGGGGGGAAGTCTTCCGACATTAATTAGGATATTTTCAGCATGAACTACTACATTATAAACTTGGGGGAAGGTTTCTACTCCTGATTGTTGTGTCTGTAGCCCTAAATCTGATCCAAGAGCTTGGATATAATACATATAAGCTAAACATGTAGTTGGTATAGCAGTGGGGGGAATTCTTTTCCATGTTCTGCTAAATCTCAAATTGAAATCTGAGATAGTTTCTTGCTGAGTTTTCTGCATGGATGTAAACTGATTAAGCAGAGAAAAGGGGTCAGTAGATTCATTAAATTCCTCTATAAATGGCTCAGCTAACGCTTGCCATGAAGTGATAGTATTGTCTTCCAGAGTTCTAAACCAATGCAATATCTTTCCTCTGAAGGACAGGGCTAGAATCCTTACAATAATATCCTCTTCTTTTATGTTGTGGATTGCTGCCAGATTCAAGATATCCTGATAGTGCTCATAAGTTATTTTCCTAGATCCATCATAAGTGGGGATAGCTTTAGATACATCTTGGGGGATGGCATTCATTTGGGCTAATCTAAGAGGACCAGTTGTGTTCCAGTTGGGGTACTTTTGTAATGGTTGATTAGGAGCCACATTTTGTGCCATATTTTTAGTTGTAGGTCTTATTGGGGGAACTATTGGATGGACTATAGGATTTTCTTCTAGAAGCTCTTCCTCTATGAGGAAATATTGATTCAAACTTCTGGCAACAATAGCCCCTCTATAAGGTAACTCATAGTAAAAATAGGAGTTAGGGTTATTCCTTTTGAAAGACCTAGTATACATGAAAGGACACTGGTCTACAGGGATAATTATTTTTCTGAGTCTAAGGACCAGGGAGTCGCCAGGTGAACTTGCTCTTCTCCACTTACAAGGTCAAGACAATTCACCAAATCTTGATTCCTTTGGGTTGAGATAATAATAACTCATTTGATGGGTTTCATGTTCCTTGTGAACTGGTCCCACCGGGCATGCCAAAAACTATTGGGCACTGAATTGCATCAAGTTTTACTCAATACTGTGGTTGTCTATCTTCCTACTTTCTATCCAGGCTTGCACCCGATAGCTACAGCTCAACACTCAACATTGGATGGACCAAAATAGAGTTTTTGATCCAACCTCCAGAGTAGGTTGGTTCCTTGTCAACTTAAATAGGATGTTGACACAATTATGCTCACTTAGGGTTTGAATATTAGGGTAAGAAAAGGTTAGGGTTAGAGAAATGTGAACAATAGTGGATGGATAGGCTAACAACATTGCACCATAATAAAAAGCTCTAAAAAACTAACCCAAAGACACATAACTCAGACCAACATTATCCCAAATTGGATGATTCTTCATTCATTAATGCATAATAGAGAAATATTGTAGACAATGATTTCAATATCCAGACAATGATAATCCAAATAATAGAATTCACCAATATCTAGATTCTATAGAAATGCACTTCCTAACAATAAAGATCAATCTTAGAAGTAGATTTCAATTACTTTAACAGCTAGTAATCCATTAATTTGGCACAAACTAACCACTTAAGTATTCATAGAAATGCAGCTAAAGAATTTGAACCTCTGATATCAAGCATGAAGATACAAATTTTGAGGTGAAGATCAATGTAATGCTCCTTCCATTAGCTCTTGGGAATATTTATAGTAGCATAGGAAAACACACTAGAGCCGACCCTTAAAAATGAGGGTTCGACCTCTACTTATAGTTTTGCAAAATTAAAATTATCAAGAACATTACAAAGATCAAATTTTGATAACATAGTAGAGAGTTCTTGTTGGCATTTGCTTACTGGTACACCCTCTAGGAAATCCATTGTAAGTGGACCACCATGGCAGCTCGGGGCCTCTGCAACTTGTTGGTCACTTGGTGCAAATTGGAGTTCAGGCCATTGGAGATTATGCATCATCATTGATCCTTCTTGGAAGCCATCAATCACCATCGATCTGTAACCACCTCTAGTTCTATCTTCTTGAAAACCCTCGATGCTTTAGCTTCCTCTCCAACTGACTATTACAATTCTAGTGAAGAAATATCTTTAAATACCTTAGATTCTTTGACACAATCCCCACCATTGATCTCCCCCATTGTATGGCTATGATTCATTCTAATATAAGCTTATTATAATGGTGGGGAGAACACAACACCATTCCACTTTGAAACATTGATGATGTCATCCTTTATATCTTAGAAACTATGGAACACCAATCCGACTTTGAAATGCCTTGAAGGCTAAGCGGGATCGAATCCGCTCTTTATTCTTCAAGTTTCTTCATTGTCCACAAAGTCTTCACCAATCCACACAAAAATATTGATGACGTCATCTCTTCTTAAAAACTTTTGTGGATTCCATTCCGGGCTAAGCAAGTGCATTGGCATACGATCATCAATCCGGACCCATCACAATGTAAAATGACTCTTTCTCCATTCCGCATTGTATTTAGTGTTGAGCAAGGTGCAATGACAATATTGTCATTGTTTTCAACACACTCAAATGGATAGGTTGATGTACTGGATAGTTATTTGGAGTATGTACAGTGATGTTCAATGCTTATGAGGATGTTTTTTATTTTTGGGTGAAGTTGTTATAGGTTGTTTGTGCAAATTTGCAAAAGTTGAAAAAATCATCAAGAAGTTGTCAAAAAATTGCAAAAGTCGTCATGGGTGCATTTGGACAGGATGGATTAGTTTGGAAAATTCTAGCATGTTAGGAAATAGTCCAGAACAACGTTGGAGGTGTCAGCATAGTGTTTGGATTGATCGGTGACGTTTTCGGTATCTTGGCGGATGATTTGGCAAGTGGTTGTACAGGCCAAAAAAGGGCATTTTTTCCAGAAGCACTGTGAGCCAACCGAGAAGAATTTGATAGAAAAATTTGAACTGGAGGTTTTCGTTATCTTCAAGAACATGTATTCCAAATTTCCACAAAAATGGAGAAACGAGGCGAATGTTACAAGCGTTGCAATATTGTCATAAAAACGCTCTTTTTGGAAAAAGTGTGTCAGCAGCAGTTTTTGTGGAGGTGTTACAGGTAAATTGTAAGGAGTTATATAGCAAGATTCATATTGGATGTAGTCAGCATTACAAATATTCTATGTTTCAAATTTTAGAGAAAAATAAACTACAAGGTGAGAGTTATGATTGTTGTAAAAACGGTACAGGTCACTTTTAAGTCAATTTGTTCCACTTGTGCAAAATCCTTCAGTTGGCCGTTTCGACCTTGCAAAGTCACCATAGTTTTGGTTTCAGTGTTGTTACACCTTCAAGGCATAAAATAGAGCATATTTTGTTTTTTTTTGAGGTGTCACATGGCTCTAAATTAATATAACGAGTAAGGTGTCAATTCTTTGCATGTGACGTGTTTGACGAAATGCCTTCTCAAAATAAAAAAAATGAAGTTATATTGTTTTAAGAAGCTTCATTAAAGAAAATATTTTTAAAATTGAAAAGGGAAAAATAATTGAAGTGTCTGATTTTTAAGTGACAAGGGATTTTATTGAAAATTGGGGACTTTATCTTGTGAAGAGAGAAGTGTGCGTGGAGAAAAATAAAGAGTGAAAATCCGTGATTTTTGGATAGAGGTGAAAAATGTCACTTCAGTATTTTGGGTAAAAATTTCTCATATGATATCTATTTTGGCTGAAATTTTGAGAGGAGTTTACAGACAAAGTACTACACAATACCCAGAAAGCGTTTAGCAATTGGTAGAACGAGCTAAGATAACAATCAGTTTTTTTGTGAGAAGAGAAGATTCAAATTCTAAGTAATGTAGAGAGAGGGATGTTATATTGGGTGAAATAGAAAGTTTTATATTTTGAGCTTACAGACCATAGAGGGTTCTGGTTTTAGTGAAGACATTCATATATGTCATTTTATTATCAATATCAAAATCAAGTGGGTACTTGGTAGAGGGGTTGGTGCTCCTTTCTATTGGTGCAGATAAATCAAGGGTTGGTGCTCCTTTCTATTGGTGCAAATAAATCAGGGGTTGGTGCTCCTTCCAGTGGGTGCTGGTAAATTGATTTTAAAGTTGGTGCTTTGCAAAGGTTGGATTTGGATGGGAGTCCAAATAGTCATTTTCGAGGATGTAGCCAAATCGATGAACCTCGATACATCTTGTGTTGTGTGATGTTCTCTTGTTATACTTGCTTTATTTGGTTTTATGTTTTCATTGTTTTGGCTGAGTGTTGAAGATTTAAGTTTTAAAGAGCTACAATGATTGACCCCCCTCTTAGTGTCATTGTGAGACTAAAAATTGGTATCAAAGTGAGGTTCCTAAATAATCTTAACCAGATAGGGTGATCTTGGAAGTGACACAATGGCAGGTGGTGAAGGCTTCTCATCAAACAAAGCACAATTGTTTGATGGAACTAATTATGCATTTTGGAGACTCAGGATGCAGACATATATTTGTGCTTTGGCATATGCCATTTGGTATTTGATGCAAAAGTGAATTTGGAAGAGGAACTAATTGCAACTCTAGATGAATTGAAGATAGAAATAAAAAAGAATAAGAAAATTTCAAGAAACCTTGAGGATGCAAATGAAATCATAATAAATTTGAAAGTACAAATAGAAGAATCCAAGAAAATCTCCAAAGATCTCAAAGTGCAAATAACCATGAAAATAGATTATTGCAACAATCTAGAAGAAGAGATTGTTGGTTTAAGAATGCAGCTAGAAGAGATGAATCAAAAAAATAGTTGTTATCACAAACTTGAAGAAAGTTCTATGAAGATGGATAATATCATAAATAACCAAAAGACTATAGGCATAAAATTTGGTTTGGGTTTTGATTTTGGAGAATCGTCAAATGGATCAAAGGCCATAAATGAAGAATCCACAAAGAATGAAGAGAAGAAACAATGATCAAGCAAAAATGAATCATTCAAAGGAAAGCAATAATGCAAGGCACGAAAGGAGAATTGACAATGATGGCTTCACCAATGTCACACATCAAAGAAGAAGAAGATTTATGGCTCCTACGATAACATGGCAAAGACCACCACCCAGGTTCTATCATCTCTTTTCTGGTTACTGTTTTAAATGCAATGGTTATGAACATAAGATCTCAGATTGCAAGTATAATGTAGGACCAAGGAATTTTACCAATAGAAATGTTTTTCACCTTTGATGGATTATGTAGTAGAATGTTATAACTATCATAATTTTGGGTATATTTCAAGAAATTGTCGAAGTACATTTGCATCAAATCAATTTCAAGGAAGAAAATTTCAGCCAAATGGAATAAGACAAAATAGAAAATTTCTCGAAAAACATGCACAAGCTACTGAAAAAGAAAATCCAAAACAAGAGCCCAAAATTATAATCAAACCTGAGTGGAAAGAAAAAGAGTGACCTAAGGAAGAAAAGGAATCCTTGATCATACAGATGAAATTTAAAGTGCAGAATAAATCCACACCATGGATACTTGATAGTGGATTCTCTAGTCATATGACAGGTGACAAACAAAAATTTGAGAAGCTGCAGTAATATGAAGGTGGTTCAGTAAAGTTTGGAAACAATGATGGAGCTAAGATAGTTGGTAGAGGTTCAGTTAAGATTAGTGATGGAAAAATTAGGTCAAAATAAGTCTTGTTTGTGGTTGGTATGAAGCATAACTTGTTGAGTGTAAGTCATATTTGTGATAAAGGTCATGAAGTGATATTTAAGAAGCAAGGTTGTGAAGTCAGAAAGGTAAACAATGGGAAGTTGATAGCAACTGGATCAAGGAAATCTAGCAACCTGTACACTCTCTCAGAGACTTTAGAAGGAGCTTGTTTGATTGGACAAGAAGAAGAGAATTGGTTGTGGCACAAGAGGCTCAGTCATATCAGTTTTGACAATCTAGTAAAAATTAGCTCAAAGAAAGTAGTGAGAGATATTCCCACCATTGGCAAACCATCAAATAGCAATTGTGCTTCATGTCAAAAGGGGAAGCAAACTACCCAGGTGTTGTAGGTGAGTTGGAGAGGAGAGGGCAATCCTTCAAGGGAGGTCCCAGGTTCAAATCTCCACCCTACCAAAAAGCTGAATTGGGTACCCAAAATCCAATAGATAATGTTGGTGCGGGCAGGGCTGGGTGTGACCCCCGGGTGACTTTGACGGTGTAGAACCCCCTGTTCGTGGTCTCTTAGACCAAGGTGGCCCCGCAAGGGTTTTTTCGCTTAAAAAAAAAAAAAAAAAGCGGAAGCAAACTAGAGTCTCATTTAAAACAAAAGATTACTACACAAGCAAACCTTTGGAACTAGTACATACTAATTTATGTGGACCCATGAGAATGCAAAGCATAAACGGTGACAAATATTTCATGTTGTGTATAGATGACTATTCTAGGATGACATGGGTACTATTTTTGAAGCATAAAGTAGATGCTTTTGAGATGTTCAAGGTTTTCAAAAACCAAGTTGAGAATCAAATAGGAAAAAGGATTAAATGTTTAAGATCAGACAAAGGAGGAGAGTTCATTTTAGGGGATTTCATAGAGTATTATGAAAAATATGGCATTAAGAGACAGTTTTTAGCAGCTAAGACACCTCAGAAGAATGGTGTGGTAGAAAAAAAGAATAGGACAATGCAGGAAATGACATGGACTATGTTGACTGAGAGTAAAGTAGCAGATAGATTTTGGAAATAGGCAGTACATACTGTGGTATACATCCAAAATAGGTGCTTGTTGAGGACGCATGAAAGCAAAAATCCTTATGAGTTGTGGTTCGGTAAAAAGGCAACAACAAGATACTTTAAAGTTTTTGGTAGCAAGTGTTACATAAAAATAACTGAAGAAAACCTTGGTAAGTTTGAAGATAGAGCGGATGAAGGTATTTTTCTTGGCTATTCGTCAAAAAGCAAAGATTACAGATGCTACAACAAGAGGCTAAGGAAAATTATGGATAGTGTCGATGTTAAATTTGATGAAGTAAGGGAACGAGTAATTATCTATGAAGATAACTACCCAATTTGTGAAGAGGTCATTGAAGGAGATGAGGAAAAAGAAACCAAAAATTGACTCAGAGGATTCAAACAGTGATTCAGAAGTGGAAGAAAACAAGAAATTCAAAACAGACAACTGGTAGAAAGATCATCCTAGAGAGCAAATAATTGGAGACCCCACAGTTAGTGTTCAGACAAGAAGAAGATTAGTAAGTAACTACTCTTTATTATCCATAATTGAGCCTAAAAATGTTGCTGACGCAAGCAAAGATGAAATTTGGGTAAAGGCAATAAATGAAGAATTAGATCAGATCGAGAAAAATAAGACTTGGGAGTTAGTACCAAGACCCGCAAATAAAAATGTAATCGATACTAAATGGGTATTTCAAAATAAATTGAATGAAGACGGATAGGTATTCAGGAACAAAGCAAGATTGGTATGCAAAGGCTATGCACAAGTTGAAGGTATTGACTTTGAGGAAACCTTTGCACCTGTGGCTAGACTAGAGGCAATTAGAATATTTCTAGCTTTAGTAGTTTACAAGAATTTCAAAGTTTATCAAATGGATGTGAAATCAACATTTTTGAATGGGAAACTTGAAGAAGAGGTTTATATTGAGCATCTAGATGGTTTCCAACTTGGTGATGATCCCAAATTGGTTTTCAAGTTGAAGAAAGTGTTATATGGCTTAAAAAAGACACCCCGAGCATGGTATGCAAGGCTAGACAATTATCTTACTCAGCAAGGGTTCAAGAAAGGTATGGTGGATAGTAATTTGTATGTCAAAACAGAAAATGGTCATCATATTGTTCTTGTTGTATATGTAGATGATATCATATTTGGCAACAACAAATATGAGTTGTGTAAAGATTTAGAAAATAAGATACAGAAAGAATTTGAAATGTCAATGATTGGTGAACTTTTGTATTTCCTCGGATTGCAAGTTAATCAAAAGGATAAGGGCATATTTATTTCTCAAATTAAATATGTGAAAGAGATGTTGAAAAAGTTTACAATGGAGGGTTGTAAGCCAGTTAGCACTCCCATGATGACAGGTTGCAAGTTGATCAAGGATGACAAATCTCCACATGTTGATCAAACTATGTATAGATCTATGATTGGGAGCTTACTATACTTGATAACTACCAGAATAGATATTTTGTAGGCAATATGCATGGTAGCACGATTTTAGGCTAGTCCCAAGGAGACTCATGTGACAACAGTGAAGAGGATTCTTTGGTACCTCAAGGGTACTATGGAGTATGGGTTATGGTATCCGAAAGGTAAGGACTTCACCCTTATTGTGTATTCAAATGCATATTGGGTAGGATGTGTAGATGACAGGAAGAGTACCAGTGGAGGTGCATTCTATCTTGGAGATAGGTTGGTCACGTGGCACAGTAAGAAATAGGAGTTAGTCTCCTTATCCACAATAGAGGCAGAATACATTGTAGTGACAACGTGTTGTATGCAGGTGTTATGGATGAAACAAACTCTAAAGGATCTTGGCATTAATTTTAGTGAGTCAATTTTAGTTAAGTGTGATAACACTAGTGCCATTAACATCTCAAAGAATATGGTTATGCATTCTCGCACAAAACATATTGCTATTCGATATCATTTTTTGAAGGATAAAGTTGCGGAAGGTGAGGTTAAGTTGTATTTTGTTCCAACAATAGAGCAAGTAGCGGATATCTTCACCAAACCATTACCCAAGGAATTCTTTGAGTACCTTCACAAGAAATTGGGAGTGGTCACACTTCCCAAGAATTGACTAGCTATTGGGGCCACATTCTTAGGGGGGCATTTGTGTATTTGTTTATCTTTTTGCTCATGTTTGTGATTTTTTCTAAGTGTAATATTTTTTTCTTGAGAATGTTGTGCATGGACTCAGGGGTATTTTGCAGCAACCCTTTGGTCTTGTTGTCAAAGGGGGATAAGAGTTACAAGAAATTGTGCGTGTGTTGCCAACAATTCCAAAGGGGGAGATTGTTGAGAAAGGTGCAGCGAAAATATTGTCATTGTTGTCAACACACTCAGATGGACAGGTTGATGTAGTGGACAGTTGTTTAGAGGTTTTTTGGAGTATGTACAGTGATGTTCAATTCTTATGAGGATGTTTTTGATGTTTAGGTGAAGTTGTTATAGGTTGTTCGTGCAAATTTGCAAAAGTTGAAAAAATTGTCAAGAAGTTGTCAAAAAATTGCAAAAGTCATCACGGGCACAGTTGGATAGGATGGATCAGTTTGGAACATGCCGAAATTTCAGTAAATATTCTAGAATAGCGTTGGATATGTCACCACAGCATAGTGTTTGGATTGATCGATGATGTTTTCGGTATCTTGGCGGATGATTTGGCAAGTGGTTGTACAGGCCAAAAAATGGTAGTTTTGTCAGAAGTACTGCAAGCAAACCGAGAAGAATTTGATAGCAAAATTTGAACTAGAGGTGGTAATTATATTCAAGAACACGTGTTCCAAATTCCCATCAAAATAAAGAAACGAGGTGAATTTTACAAGCGTTGCAAGACTGTCACAAAAATGCTCTTTTTGGAAAAAGTGTGTCAGCAGTAGTTTTAATGGAGGTGGTACAGGCGAACCGTAAGGATTTATGTAGTAAGATTTAGACTGGATGTATTCAGAATTGTAGAGATTCTACGTTTCAAATTTCAGAGAAAACAGAGCTACGAGGTGATAGTTAGGATTGTTGCAAAAATAGTACAAGTCACTTTTATGTCAATTTGTTCCACTTGTGCAAAATCCTTCAATTGGTCGTTTCGACCTTGCAGAGTCGCCAGAGTTTTGGTTTCAATGTTGTTACACCTTCAAGGTATCAAATATAGCATCTTTTTTTTTTTGGTTTGACGTGTCATGTGGTTCCGAAGTAAGAGAATGAGTAAGGTGTCAATTCTTTGCATGTGACGTGTTTGACGAAATGCCTTCTCAAAATAAAAAAATGAAGTTATATTGTTTTAAGAAGCTTCATTAAAGAAAATCTTTGTAAAATTGAAAAGGGAAAAAGAATGTAAGTGTGTGATTTTTAAGTGACAAGGGATTTTATTGAAAAGTGTGGACTTTATTTTGTGAAGAGAGAAGTGTGCGTGGAGAAAAATAAAGAGTGAAAATCCGTGATTTTTGGATAGAGGTGAAAAATGTCACTTCAGTATTTTGGGCATAACTTTCTCATATGATATCCATTTTTTCTGAAATTTTGAGAGGATTTTTTAGATATTTTTTTTCACAATACCCAGAAAGCATTTAGAAATTATCAAAACGAGCTAAGAGAACAATCAATTTTTTTGTGAGAAGAGAAGATTCAAATTCTAAGTAATGTAGAGAGAGGGATGTTATATTGGGTGAAATAAAAAGTTTTAGATTTTGAGATTACAGACCATAGAGGGTTCTAGTTTCAGTGAAGACATTCATATATGTCATTTTATTATCAATATCAAAATCAAGTGGGTGCTTGGTAGAGGGGTTGGTGATCCTTTCTGTTGGTGTAGATAAATCAGGGGTTGGTGCTCCTTTCTGTTGGTGCAGATAAATTAGGGGTTGGTGCTCCTTCCAGTGGGTGCTGATAAATTGATTGTAAAGTTGGTGCTTTGCAAAGGCTAGATTTGTATGGGAGTCCAAACAGTCATTTTTGAGGATGTATCCAAATCGGTGAACCTCGGTACATCTTGTGTTGTGTGATGTTCTCTTGTTATACTTGCTTTATTTGGTTTTATATTTTCATTGTTTTGGCTTTGAGTGTTGAATATTTAAGTTTTAAAGAGCTACACTAATTCACCCCCGCATCTTAGTGTCATTGTGATACTAACATTTAGAATAAAACATTCCTCATCACCATTTCGAAAAGGAATTAGTCAAAACCATCTCTTGCCATGAATCTGCATCTACTATGTTCACAACATTTTGCCTTGTCACTATTCCAGGAAAAAATATTCTATGTATTATTCAAAATCATGTGCTCCAACACTTAAACACTTGTGAGATATTAAAAATATAAAGTGGTTGCCAATCTGCACTTTTTTCCTACTGATGTCATCCTTTATCAAAATATTTTATGGATTCGTGACGTGTCGCTAGTACAGAGCCAAAAATAAAAGAAGTCTTCCAAAATTACTCCAAGTGTAAAGATTTACTAAGTGTTATGCGGGCTCATGCCTCCTGTCATGGATCCACTCCAAAATACACTGTAAGATGTGTGGAATGAGGACTCTATGACTTTGGAAAAATTTGCAAAATTTTCCCAAGCATGTGGCCATTTTGGGCCTACAGTTCCTAGGGATGTGCTTTATTGAGAATATTTCTATGAATTGTACTTTTGAATGTCAAACTATGAAGTTTATTGCATCACTATAGCTCATTTCATAAAATTTTTAAAAGCCAACTTTAAGTTTGAAGAAGAATACTAAATGACCCCTGAGAAATTGGTACCTGTTAATGATATCTATAGGCTTTTCCAAGAAAATTAAAGTATAATATCTAGAATATTATAATTTTTATTTTGTTTGTTGTATTGTTTGCAATCTAAAAAACTACAAAAACCCAAAAACATAATATAATATATTAGTTACGTATATATATAACATATATACCCCAAGCATTAAGCACATATATATAATTATATATATCTGCAAGATAAAATATTTTAAGTAAAAATACCTAAATTAAGAAGTGGAAAAAAAGTAGAACATGAACACATAAGAGAACAAGATCAAGGAAATCCTGAAGATGAAGTTTGAATTGAAGATTATGTATCATAAAAATCAGATGAGGAAAACCATGATAAAGAAGAAGAAGTTTTTTATCATAGGCCTCAAGTAGATGAAGAAGGCAATCTTAAATTTACCTCCACACAACATTTCACTGATTTTCTAAAAGATAATATAGATGTCATTAACCATGTCATACAAATAGAAGCTCAACTCCCTATGGCAGATTATTCAACGGAGGCTTCCATAGAGGCTGCTCTCTGATTGAATGGAAATTCATTAACATACATGAACAAAAATCAAGCTGTCATATCTCAAAATATAAACTAGAATTTGAATCATAATATAACACAACCACCACCAGTAATAGCTTCAAATTCCAAACAAAAATAACCAGCTTCTACCTCACAAAAGGTAGCACAAAGAATTAAGAAGATGCACAAAATTAGTTAGAATCAACAAAAGGTTCAACAAAATAAAATTCCCTATTAGCTTCATAATACTCCTCCTAGTAACACTTTACATAATAGTGTTTCAGTTGGGAATCATTATACAACAACACCAACTTATTATCAAAGACATAACACTATGATGCAACAAAACCAATTTGGTGGACAACAACAAGGACTTGAAGCCATAGTTAAACAGTTAGATTCAAGACTAGATCAAATGGATCCCTACCATCCCTCTTACAGTTATAGAGAGATGTGTAGCCAACCCTTAGATCCTATTATGGTTGCTCAACCATATCCTAAGCATTTTCCTATGCCTATCTTGCCAATATATAAAGGAATCGAAGATCCTATTGAGCATCTTCGCATGTTTAGGACAACATGTCATGATATTTCTCACGATGAATTTTTGTTGTTAAATATATTTCCTAAAAGTCTTGGAGGCATGGCTCTAGAGTGGTATTATCAGTTACCCGCTAATTCTTTAAGAAATTTTGAAGAGACAATGGAAATTTTCGTCCACCAATTCAGTGCTTACATAGAGATACATGTGACTATTAAATATTTATATAATTTGAAGCAAGGAAAATATGAGAGTTTTACTAAACTCTTGACTAAGTGGAGACAACTCTTAGGCAGATTACATTTTGCTTTACCTCATCATGAAATGTTGGATATATTTATTGGTAATCTACAAGAACAACTATCTTATGAACTCTCTACTGCTACAGTAACCATATTTGATCAAGCCATTGATTTAGCAAGAAGGGTAGAAGAAGCCCTTATTAGAAGAGGTTAATTTAAGAAGAAATATGAAGATAAAGCTACTAAAAATCAATACAAAAATAAACAAGTAGTAGGTGATGGAGTTACTGATAGTAGGAATACTTCAATTGTCAATGCTGCAAAAACATTTAAGAATTTTTTATTGAAATTTCCTAATAAGCCACCAAGAGAATTCACAAGATTAAATCAACCTTTAACAATGATTTTACCTCAATTATTGGAACAAGGCTTGGTACGATTGCCTGAAATAAGACAACCAAACACTACTATAGCTGGATATAGGGCTGACTTACATTGCAATTTCCATCAAGTAGATGGACATTCTACAAATTATTGTAAAATGTTAAAGCATGTAATACAAGACTTAATTGAAAAAGCAAAAATGGAAGTTCAACAGTTTCCTGCAAACAATAATACTCAAAATAATACTAAAAAATAAACAAATCAAAATGCAAATCAAAACCTAGATATCTTTCAACACCCCTTACCTAAGCATGGTAAAGAAACTGTGAATCAATTAGAACATCATAATGACCCTCGTCCAACCAGATATATGGGAACCATTAGTAGTCTCTTTCCATATCAAAATATTCAAACCTCCTATGTACCTACATTTTCTATAGTCACAACTAGACCAATACAATACTTTCAAAATTCATCTTCATAAGATACTAAAAGTGACACAAAAAGTGAAATATAAAGTGAACTAGAGATTGCCTCAAATAGTTCTAAGTATAAATCAGATCAAGTTACTCCTATATTAGATTTATTAGTTCCAGAAGAACCATTTTAAAAAAGAATGACCACTCAACCCTCATCTCAAAAAACACTTTCAAATGAAAAAGCAATAAATGATAGACCCCACATTTGTCACTTACAAAATAATAATGTTGTAGGTACTATTGGAGCCATCACTACACAAAAAGATCAAAATCAAAATTCTCAATCACAAACTCAAACAACTGATCAAGACATAGGGATCTTACAAAACCCCTTACCTAATCATCAACAACAAGAAAATAATCACTTGTCATTTCATAAAGTACCTCATCACAATGATGTTATTAGTTTAGTAATAGAGACTACAACAAAGCAAGTTATTGTCCAACTAAATTATCTTGACAAGTAGGAAATAAATTCTTCATTCAACCAACCTTCAAGACATATCTTAGTTTTAAAGAATAATCAAAAAGAGGATACAAGCATAGAAAACCCATCTTTAGTGTTAAAGTCTCAACCTAAAGTCTCCCTCAATATTAAAAAATAATGGGATAATCATTCACATAAGATATATATTTTGGAAATTTTGTAAATATCTCATATTCATAAGGAATATTTGTTCTTTATTCTCTCTTTCTTTATCATCACTACAGTAATTTCTCTACTTTTTTCTTCTTTATCATCATTACCATTTTTTGTCTGTCACCTTTTATCCTTCATTCTCTCTCTCATTATTGTTATCACATCAAGTTCTCTATTCTTTTCCTCTTTATTATCATCATATTCTATCCATAACTTTTCTTTATCTACATCTACTTATCATTCTTCATCACAACAATCTCAACTATTAACCAATCAACTTCAATCACCTACACCACAACCAAATTGTTCTTAAAAACTTCCTTTGATTTTGAAGCCACCTTAGACATGCTATAATCAAAATCACCTTGTATAGTGTATATAGATCACCAATTCCATCATTAAGACATAAAAAACAACCAAAAAAATAAAAAACAATCAAAATTTCCAAAAATATTTTAAAATTGTTGTTAATTCATCATTCTGCATTATTATTTATTGTTATCTTTCAAAAGTTGAGTTATATTTTACTTTATTTCAGAGAAATTTAAAAGTTATCTCAAACCATACACTAAATTTACATCTTTAATTATTTTGATTTCGTCACTTTGATTATAAATCTCTCTTGTATTAAAAATCACTATTACCTCATTAAATAAATTTTGACTTTTGGATAATGATCTTCCTTTTTTTGAACCAAGAACACACTATCACACCTTAAAATGATTTTTTGCAAAAATAAAAAAATGATACTACATAGTAGTCTTAGTTCCTTAAGAGAAAAGTTTCCCTTGCTATCCTATCATGTGCATGGTCTAGAATACTAGGAATTGGCAAAAGGACAAGTTCCCCCCTACCCGAATAAAATCCCTTGCCCCACGTCTAATCTGGGCAAGTATCCCAAAAAATAAAGAAAAAGAAAGAGAAAAAGAAATAAAATGAAAGAAAAAGAAAAAGTAATAAAATCCCCTTGTTCAGAAATGAGCAAGAAATACCTATTCCAAAATTTGAAGAAAAGAAGGGGGTAGTAAGATTGAATCCATGGAATTCCTCAATTATTCGAAAGCCATGAGGTAAGCTCCATAACAGGTGGTTTGTGCCCAAACCGCTTGAACTTTGGTAACCCCTTTCATTTGGTGACATGTCTGTCACATTAGCAACCTTCTTTTGTATAGATCAATGTCCGTTTGTGGATTAGCTAGTTTTTGGTAACTTTACTTACATAGTAGTTCGGTACAATGGCATGCACAAAATAATGGTTAATGAATATTTCACTTGCACACACATTGGTTCATAAAAGTTTGCTTGTATCACTACCTTACTCAAAATCGGTAAATCAATTTTACAAGCACACACATTTGATCCTTGAGATATTTTGTATCATTGTATCAAATCAAGATGGATAATGAATTCACTTATCACACACTGGTTCTTGATAAATTTGATCTTGTATTAGAAATAAGATAAAATATTCCTTTGAAATTTGTTAGAAAACATTAGTTTATAACTATTCACATTAATCCATATCACTTCATTTTTTGCAATTACATACAATATATATATATATATATATATATATATATATATATATATATATATATATATATATATATTGTCTTCAAAATTTTCCAACATGTGACACAATGATTTATTTTCAAAATACAACTTGCATTTTTCAAAATCATATATAATCATGCATTGCATTTTGACTTCACGATGATGGTATAATTCCTAGTAATTATGATCCCAAAATTCACACTAGGAATTCTATGCCTAGCGCAAGTCATCCTTCCCAAATTTTCATGCTTAAATCACTCTATTTTTCTCACAAATACAATTGTTATCAACTTATTTTCTCAAAATCAATCTCTCTCAACAAATCAATATCTTCTTTCATCATCAGAAGCCTCAAGGTTACTCTTGAGCCCACAATATTTTGGTATTAGCAATACAAAAATTCCTCACAATAGGATCCACTTTATGACCTAGCAAGCATTGATCTCCACCAACGGTCATATAACAACACAACATCCTTCTAGGTTCATTGCTAATCCATAAAATCTATCATCACACATAAACATATTTTATCTTTCAAAAACACTTTACAAAATCATTTTCCTTTTTATATTAAGCATGATCAAAATGTTCAAAAATTAAAGCATGATTACAAGAAAATAACACAAACCATCATGAGCAAATGTAATAAATCATCCAATAAATCACACAAAGTCACATAAAACAAAGAAGATCAAAATTTTTAAGTTTTCCACAAAACAAAAAATTTGGTGTAAAAAATCAAGGGGACATCCTAGTCAGTAAATTAGTAATTATTTTTATAAAACATCAATTTCCAATGAACTATTCATTCTAAACCTGATCCAACCAAAAATCATGCACCCATCTACTGTACTATGTCATATTCATTCATTCAAAGCATAAAATGACAAAATTGCATAGATTCAACAAAATAGACTTTCTTGTATTAATATTTATAAAGAATCTCAATTACAATAATGCCCCTCTTAGGGTCACCCAAATGACGATACGATTAATACAATGCCAAATCCCTCAACAGGGTAGGCACACTAATAATGCTTTTCACTTGGTCACAAACTGCTCTAGGGTGGAGGTGCCCTCTTCTTTGCGTTGAGGAAGGAAGTTGATAGTTGGTTCTCCTTTGAAACTGTTCCCTGCGATCAAGAAACAACATAAAACTATCAAAAAGATAGGCAGCCTCTCATGATGAGGCCCTTTTAGGAAAATTGCATAAAGACACCATTAAGCATGTATAATCAATAAAACATGAAAAGTGCTTCTAAGTTATGTTAATTGCATCAAGATTCATATAATAGAATAAATAAAGACAACAACTACACTATGCATGGATCAATTATGTAAAATAAAGCATAAACGTGCATAAAGAATCCATTTATGTCCTATTCTATGCTTAACATAAAGAAACTAATCTAACCTAATTCTATCGGTTAGAAGTTTTCTAAACTACATTTAAACCATGAAAATAACTAATCTAAGATAATTAACCAGACATAAATGAGAAAAGTAAGGTGAAACCGTAGCTCTGGTGAGCGGTTTGCACTATAAACTATGGCTAAAAGCTACAGTTAGCAATCTGATAGGTTTTCCCTCAATTCCAAGGGTAGTGGGCTTGAACTCCTTGTCCAAAATGATGCTCAATGGTAACCTTTGGTGTCCTCAGAATGATTTGGTGGTGATGCATTATGAAGGGCCTTCATTTTCCTGGATTTACATTTCTTAGCTCTTCTAGGCTCCTAGAACTTCCATGGCAAATTGATCTTGAGGTGAATAGCAAAGTGGCCTTCTCCAATGCATGAATTCAATATGTAATTCGATAGGGCTTCGCTGCTCGCCTGATCAATCAAATCTCTATATTCTCTCCCCATTTGGAGGGGGTACTTATAGGATGCCCTAGGACTAGGGGTGGCTTCATGGAGAAGCCAAGATCAAGAAGAGGTGGTTAGGATAGTTGGAATTGAAGTCTCTAGAATCTTCCATCCATTAACCACCTTCTTCTAGATAAAATTGTTGTTCAAACCGATTTGTCTTGGATTGAAGTCCAACTAAACTCTAGTTAAGACTGTAGGTCATAGTTGCGATCTAGATTATAAACCACAAGTATCAGCCGTGGTTCAATGTTGGCAATTTTGGGTACTTTGGGTACATTGCCTTTGCTCAAGTATATAAGTTGTCATTGATGTCAAGAAGCTTTTGAAGGAATTTGATTTGATGTAAAATAATTTGTTTTGATGAAGGTTACAACTGATAGGTTTGAAAGAAAGTAAGTTGGAAAAATGTCGCGATATCACGACATGTCGCATTTTCATGAATTAAGCAGGAGAGAAATATTTTTAGAAAAGTGTCACGATATCACGACATGTCACAGTTTCATGACTCAAAGAGGAGAGAGAACGAACGGAGTCAGAAATGTCACGATTTCGCGACATATTGCAAGGAAGTTTGTATAGACGAAAAAGTGTCACGATTTTGCGACATGTTGCCGGAGAGAGAGTCTGAAAGAAAAAGTGTCATGATTTTGTGACATAATGCAGAAGAGAGAGTCCGTAGTGTGAATTGTCATGATTTCATGACAAGTTCGAAGAGAGAGAAAGTAACACGAAATGTATTGTGATTTCGCAACATGCTACAGAACTCGAAGTGAGAACTATCATGATTTCATGACATGTAGCAAAGGGAAGAGTCTGAAAATGAGAATTGTCATGATTTCGTGACAGGTTGCAGAGAAAACATACGGAAGTTGATAGCGTCGTGATTTTGCGATAGGTTGAAGAGAAAGCAATCAGATGCAAAAAGTATCACGATTTCATGACAGATTGAGATGGCAGCGTTCGGTTGGAGAAAGTGTCGTGATTTCACGATAGAAACACAAAGTACTTTTTCAATAGGAGAAGTGTCATGATTTCACGATAGAAGCCAAGTTGTGAACTATGAAGACAGAAGTGTCGTGATATCGCGATAGAAGTGAAGACGAAGTCTGCTGAGGCAGAAGTGTCATGATTTCATGACAAAAGCAGAAAGGAGGTCGATGAAGGGAGAAGTGTCACGATATCGCGACAAAAGCAAAGTTGATGCCACTGCTATCTAAAGTTAAAATTATTAATTTGTTAAGTCTTATACTGTTCACCCCCCCTCTCAGTATAAGCTTGTGTTCTTCATTCAACCTATAAACTACAGGTTTGGGCTACGGTTGAGACTGATTAGGCCAAGGAGCCCAAATTGAGTGGTTAGAACCACTACTCTATCTTGGAGTCTATCCAAGATCCTCCATATGGTCTTGTAGCATGTCCATATGAGTAGTTGCCCTCGACATGATGTATTTTAGGTGTCTACAGATGCCCATTTTGATATGCGTTGTGAGATCAAACAATGTTGAGAAAAAATATACCTCCTAAAATGATGTCGAAGGTTCTATGATGATCATTAGTCAGATCAACATTAGATGCCCCAGGTCCTGCAAAAGGACATGCATCCTGGAATCATTGCTTCCAACTCTTTGGAGGCTTAAACTTGAAAAGTTTGTACTCATCATCATACATTCGGATAGCATCAATGCCAAGTAGGATTTCAGGCCTATATAACCGAAAGGATGAGAGTTACAAACAAATTATCATATTTTCTATTTTCCCCAAGCAAAGGGGTAAGCTTATGATAGCTGTTGACAATGATTCGCAAGGATGAACACAATTTTGACAAGATCAAGGGATCTACGATTTCAGGGATCTTCTATTGATTTTGATTATGATTTGATATTATGACTACCCCCTCAAGCGATGAGTCGATGAGGGTAATGACAATGATTAAAGCGACGATGTCGCTTGACCACCATGGATGATCTGAACAAATTTAGATTTGAGCAAATTAATGCCTTGGCTAGGCCTAGTTCAACTTTTGATTCCAACTATTAATAGTATTTGCACATTTCTATCCCATGGAGCAGTCGGGCTACAATAGTCATCTTAGGGAATCGAATTGATACAAATCCAATTAGATTTGTGTTGAATCAAATTATCGATGATTTGCTGAAAAGATGTCATAGAAGAAATGACATGCAACACCTCATTCCCATGGAGCAGTCCAGCCTCGAAGGCCTTCTTAGGGATTGAAAAGAAGCATATCAGATCAACGATGACAATTTTACCCCAAATGTCCTTATGGTAATTTACTCATCTTGTCGGATTGCATGGATCGCAAGTCGCTGCAACCGCCAAGTGTATAGGGTAAATTACTGAATACGAGGCGCATTTGGTGTTTTTAATTATTTGATTTTTTTGAATGTTTTGAATTGTGAATTGAGTTTATTTATTTGGTTGGGAGGTGCGTCGCTCCATGAAAGGATTGTCATAGCGATGACCTCGGTTGAATGTACTTTATAATCTCAGCCATATATTTGATTTTTAATTGGATCCCGATGCTTGATCATCACCAAATTTCCAAATTGATTGATTTTATTGAGATTTGATCCCATGGGAGGTATTAATTTATCATTTTAAACCTTCCCATGGTGGGATTTTATTAAATTGCTTGCCAATTGCAAACCATAGCTAGGGTCTACGGTTCCCATTTGCAATTTTGGGAACCATGACTAGGGCCTACGGTCCGCGCGAAATAAGAAAAGCTTATAAAAAGCTCAATTTTCAAATTTCTCTCATTATTCCTTGAAAGCGACTTGCAATCTGGAGCTCTGATAGTGACAGCTGAGAAACTGACCTGCAACCCTACCAAACTTCACACTCACACCTACACATAGCATGATGGCAGAGCGTAGGCAAGCTTCTTCTAGCCACGGTGGACGAGGTGAGGGCAAGGTAATTCGAAACCAAGACCTCACATCCATTACCAATAAAATGAACCAAATTAAGTAATTGGTTAATCAATCACACTAAATTGTTGGCAATGAACCACACCTTAGGCTAGGTTAGCTTAGGATTGCTTTTTTTTAATTTTTTTTTATTTTTTAGCCATGGTAAAGTACCTGGCGGGATCTCAATCGGAGACCACAGGTACCAACTGTGGTTCCCAATTGATCAATTGGGGACTGTAGCTGGTCAGCATTTAAAATCCCAATGGTCAATTTTTGACCACATGCGGACCACAGGGTTGACCCATGGTTCACAAACTTTAGAAAAAAATTATCAAATTTTTAATTTTTCTAAGGTTTTAATAGGCAATTAATGTCTTTTAATGCATTTTTGACCTGTCTGAATGACATTTTTTATTTTTAGGCCTGCATGATGACATGTTTTTGCAATTTTATCAGTTTTTAGATGTTTTTGATGATTTTTAGGTCATTTTTAAATATTTTTGCTTGTTTTTAGTTAGATTTTTCCTTATATTATGCTTTTTATTTTAGAGGTTGACCTCTAGAGCTCGAGAGCCTAACATCCTTAAGACTCTCCATGGAGAGCTCACTCCCAGGGAGCGAGAATGGTTTAGAGCTGTCAGCTTTGGCTACATACTGGATCTACCCACTATCAGGGTAGATCAAGCCTACTTGACTGCGTTGGCCCAACGTTGGAATGCATGGACCAACACATTTCACCTGCCTACAGGTGAAATGATAGTGACCCTAGAGGATGTCTACAGGATCTTTAGGATCCCCATTGATGGTGAGGCCATCGTCTCTTCTACTTCTAGGGCTAAGGAGTCCATTTTTGATGCTATCTTCGATGCCCAGAGCGAGGAGGCTCAGCACGATATTGATCATGGAGGGGTCCATATCGGCTACTGGTAGGGGAAGAATGTCTTCTCTGTATGTGAGGTCGTATTTATGCACCTAGTGGTGCAAGTTGTCCTTCTAGACTCCTCGGGTGCGAGGATTCCCTAGAACCTCTTAGCCACTATCCGTAGAGTGGTTCAAAGCTCCATCCATCGACCACTGTGACTAGCCTAGGGGAGCACCCTACTCTACCAATTGTATAGAGAGCTATACCAGATTATAGACCGAAGCCATCGAGGTATCAACTATAGCTTACTTCTTTAGATTTGGGGCTAGCAACACATCAGGATAGAGCATCCTAGGGAGCTACCACTACACATCACAGAGATCGATGATGCCCACCAATGTTATGCCACCTTTGGCCTCGAGAGGAGGAGGGGTTCAAGAGCAGGACCCATGTTGGTGACATCCAACATTATATCACATAGTTTGTAGGACTCGACCCGGATGATATCGAGTGGCGACCTTACATGGAGTGCCCTAACTGGACTGAGGCCGATGAGTGGCTTTGACAGGCTCATCGAGATAGATGGCTACTTGGCCAAAAGGCCGAGATTAGAGAGTACCAATTTTATTCTCACATCCTACGATAGTTCGGCCTAGTGCAAGACATTCTAGAGATCCCCTTTGTCTACAGGTGCTTGGCTTTAGAGACACATCTACCATGGATCTAGCCTCCGACTCTAGGGGATGAGCCAGATGATTTCTAAGAGACTAGAGTTGACAGGGCTACTACCACCCCAGCATACGATGGATGGTGGTCGATGCTCTAATGGCATGGATCAAGGCCTCTAGGTAGAGTTGATGACCAGGTAGAGGCAATGGTGGATCTTGATGGGCATAGGGTGCACCAACAGATAGAGGGTGGATGGGGCACAGAGGCCACCATCGAGGAGGCTCCCGAGGATGACCCAGATGATGAGGCTCCAGAGGAGGGTGAGGTTCCTCCTAACAGTGTAGAGGGGCTACTCTTAGCTTAGGTTGCTGACTTGCAAAGTCAGCTTGGTAGATATCAGACTCAATAATGGGAGTGAGACATCACTATCACCACTCTAGAGGTGAAGCTAGCTGACTAAGATAGGTAGCTAGCTAAGGTGTAGGAGGAGATCACTAGTCTCATAGAGTGAGCTACAGTGGTAGAGGCTCGAGTCTAGGAGCTCACTAGTGCCCGTGATGTAGTAGTGGCACAGTGGGGTGAGGCAGTTGTAGAGAGGGACCTACTTAGGCTACAGAGGGGAGACCCTCCATCCTCTCAGGTTGTCATGGGACCTCCAACCGCTCCACTAGTCATAGGTGTGGATCCTATGGTAGAGATCAGGTGACTCACTTCTCTCATAGAGGAGAGAAATGACCGATTGGATGTGAGGGTAGCTCACATCTCTCAGCTAGAGGGCTTCATCGAGCTGAGGGGTTTATAGGTTCTAGAGGACAGGTAGGCTACGGGGTCACAGAGGACCAGGACCAGGACTACAGGGTAGTCCTCAATGAGTTCCAGCCACCGGACTCATAGGACCGAGCGGACTCATCGATCTTCTAGCACACATGGAGCCAGCTCTCATAGGAGCCATAGGGATGACAGGGGTGATTCATAGGCTGGGGGAGTAGGCCCTCCTTAGTACATATTTTATGATATATGTATTGTACCATTTTTGAGTGTAAGGTCGAGGACCTACATAGTTGTAGCCTATGAGTATTTTTGTACTCTCGATGTACTCTGAGACACATATTTATATATGATATGACTGATCATTTTATGGCTCATTATTGTGTACTCATTTATTTTTGATTTTATGTTTATGTGATGCACATGGATGCAATGCTTATGTTATGTTGATGCTATATGATGTGATGTATGATGTCATGCACTAGATAGCTATTTAATTTATGATGATGGTATGCAATGATCTAGATGCTTAGATGTGCTTTTGATGATAGATGCATATGGATGCAATGTTTTTCTTAACGCATATTTGATATTGCTTTATTGTATGCATTAATGTATGTAATGATTTATTTACATGATGCTAATCTAATGTAAATGAACTTGTATGCTTTAATCACTTAAAACATAAGGAATAAATGCAAATATGTTTATCAATCTAATGGATGACACCACAGAATGTATAAAAATCATGAATGTAATTGAAAATCCTTAAGATAAGAATTTAATCAATTAATCACCCATATATGAAATGCAATGGTATGTAGATGTTATGATGCGAATGATATAATGTGTCATTCAATTTTCTTTTGCAAAATTTGAAAAATATGCATGATATAGTCAGTGGTCATCTAAATATTATTTCTAATATCCATCCGGTATCTATCCTATATGTTGATTGTGCTTTATATAATGATGTATCATGGATTCGATACTTTGCAATTTGATGATTTATATGGTTGCGATATTTGACATTTTGTTGCTATGGGAGAAATTTTTGAGGTTTTCCATGAGACTCAAACACCCTAATAGACTTATCAAAAGTTGCATACTAACCACACTAGACTTTTGAGATAAAAGGCTTTTGCTAGGATAGGCCCTAACTGTTCATTATCCCTGTGTGTGCACATGATTATTTTAAGATAAGACACGAGCATTCCCCGATGTCAGGCAGGATTCTTTCAGCCCATTGCTAAGATAGGGGTTCCACAAATGTCTTATCCAATCCCAAGTTTAGATTTTAGTTGGACTAAGCCACTAGGCAATGCAGGACACCTGAAGCTAGCTCTTCCACATTCAAACATTGGTCTTGTTCATAAGCGAGGTGCTAATGCGTCAGACATATCATCATGCGTAAGGTACAGTAGTGCCGACAATTCTAGGGATTCAGGCTCATTCCTTTCTATCCTTCAATTTTTGGGATACTTGCTCATATGTAGTGAAGCAAGGGAGTCGATTCCATATTCATTTTGAACTATCTTTGGATCTTCATTTGATCTCTCTTCAAACTAGATTTTGGATCTTCATTTGATCTCTGCTCAAACTTTGATTTATGATCTTCATTTGATCTTCACTTTGAACTTTGATTTAAGCCTATTTTTTGATCTTCACTCGATCTTCACTTTTTGGCATTTACATTTGATAATTTTCTTCAAAAACTTTCCTTTGGGGGGATTTACTTGGGAAAACTATTTTTGGTATATCGATTGAGAATATCGATCTTATGATATCAATATGGGATATCAATCTGGGAAGTCGATCTATGATATCGATCTAGGGTATCAATCATGAGGATTGATGTGGGATATCACTATGGGATATTGCTCATTTTATCGTAAGCAAGGGATTCTGAATAGGGAACTACACTTATCCTTTTGCCAACTACCAACATTTCCCATACCGTCCGCACAGAGGGATAAGCAAGAATAACTCTTTTCACTTCAGGATACCCAGTCCTGCTTTACGGCTTTCATCTTCCCCTAGTCCTTATTAGGATTGTTTAAATTTGTTGATTAGTGATAGGCTTTTGATATGCTAAGGGCTATACTAACTGAACCTTAGCTACAAAAGCAAAGCAAGCTTTCTACCAACTCTTGATAAGACCACTAGGTATGGTTGAGTGACCAGAAAACCCTAGTATATCTCCATAGCAACATTATAGGTTGTGTTGAAAAACACAATTACTCACATGAATGATGGATCATGATAAATGCAGAGATGCATGATTTAAACACAAACATGGTGTCATTTGTAAGACTGAAAAACATAATCCCTCCTACTACGGAATGCAATGGATGATGAATGCCTATATGCAATGCAATAATGCAATGAATGCATGTGTAAATGCAAAATGAGAATGCAAAATTCAAATGCAAATGCAAATGTTTTTGGATTTTATGCTTTACCAATTTTTTTGGATTTTATTGATTTTATAATTTTTATGGGTTTTGAGCCTCATAATTGACCAAACGGTGAGTACATGCCTCTGGAGCCTTTAGATTGACCAAGCAATTTTTAAGAATCCTTGGAGCTTTTAGGATTGACCAAAGGGATTATGGGTACCTTTGGGGCATTTTGGGATGACCAAGCGATTTTGAGAATCCTTGGAGCCTTTGGGTTGACCAAGTAGTTTTTCAAAAACTCTTGGTGCCTTTTGAGTTTGACCAAAGGGCTTACAGATGCCTTTGGAGCTTTTTAGGATGACCAAGTGATTATAAGAAAATCCTCAAGGCTTTTAACTGACATGACCAAGTAGTTTCAGGAACCCTTGGAGCCTTTTGGGATGACCAAGAAATTTTGACCAAACCCTCAGAGCTTTTTAGGTTGACCAAAGGGCTTACAGATGCCTTTGGAACTTTTTATTGACCAAACTTTTTATTTTAGATGATGTTTTCGACTTTGAACCATTGAGCCTTTTGGATAGCAGTTTTAAACAAACCCTTGGCCTTTAACTGACATGACCAAGTGGTTTCAGGAACCCTTGGAGCCTTTTGGGAAGGGCATGCTGCCCTATATACCCCTAGTGAGTGTGCCATTCGATGATGGTGAGGGAGGTGCAATACCTCTAGATTCCTCATTTTTCCTTATCGAATTTGGCGTGGTTGGTGGGAAAGGTATGCTACCTTGAAGACCCCTAATGTGCATGCTATTTACTGAAAAGTAATCAGCTTATTTAGGAAGAGTGATAGAAATCAACTCCCCTAGGTGAATATCGGACCTCACTAGTGTGCCTATGCTTTGGCATGGGTGAACGAGAGAACCATCCTCATGGATCTCATCTCATTCTACTAGGTCTTCGATGACCCTCTTAAATGACTGGCAACTCCGAATATCATGTCCATGCACTCGATGATACACACAAAAGGGACCCCTATTAGGTGACCCAGTCTCGGATGCCCTATGCTTGAATTTGGGTAATATGAATGCATGTGCCTCATGTAACTTTTGAAACAAAGTTAGAGTAGTCATCTGAAATGAAACTACTCATTGCACTGGCCTATTGGGCCTACGAGGTGACTGATGACTTCGAGGTCACTCTTGAGGAGGTGTGACCTCCACTTCAGCATGTTGGGGCACTCTGAGAGAACCATCTACATGATAAACCCCCTTATCTATCAAATTTTGCACCACACTCTTAAATTCATGACAATATCGAATGCCATGACCCTCTATTCGGTGGTAGAGATAGTAGTGATGCTCCTTGTAACCCATAGGTTTAACTCTATTTGGGTTTAGAGGGATGACATTAGGCAAGGTGATGACCTTAGCCTCTTGCAGCTTCTGAAAGATATCAGACATAGACTCTTGTAATGGAGTCCCACTATGTTGCAACTATTTTGGGCTCTTGCCCCACATTGGTTTGCTTTGAGAATCCAATGGTTGGGTTGGCCGCATGGGCTTTTGCTTTCGCTGAGGCTTTTCCTGTACTTGCATAGGAAGTGATTCAGCCTCAAGAAAGGGTTGCTTTTGTAATTCTAGATTTTCAATCTGGTTCTTGATAAAATGCAATGCCTTATCTTGCTCATCCATTCGATGCTCCATCCATTCTAGACGGCTTAAAATGGATCGCAATACTGACAAAGAATTCATATGTATTTCCAATGACTGATTCGAAATACCTTTGTCATTTGAAGGAAATAGAAAAGTGGATGCTATGGATCCATTAGGTAATTGCAAATCACCTATTTCCTTCACTTGAGTTGATGTGGAAGCTTCTTGATGACACACTTCGTCAGTGCTATCCACATGCTCATGCATATGACTCAGCTCAAGCTCTTGTTTCACTTCATTGTGTTGAACTGTGTCACTTTCGGTACCCCCAATCTGATGTGAGGAACCTACTTGTTTGTGCTCTTGAGATGGTGCCATGAGAAATGAGTCAGGAGTGACTAATTTCAAAATTTTTGGCCCTGGCAATGTGAAAACACCATTGGATTGCCCCATCTCTGGCTCTATGTGATTAGGAATCACTTGATCTTCTGGCCTAATGTCGACCATTCCCACAAACTCATGAGAAAACTCTACAACTGCATGCATCGTAGGTAATTCGTCAACATACTGAGGTTGTTCTATTTCAGTCATGATAACTGAACCTTCTTCATGCTCATACGATGTCTCCGGGATAGGATCCATAGGTGGAGACTCGATGAAAAGTTGACCTAGATCCTCAGTGGACTCTATGGTGGGCAGCATCGTAATGCTAGCCTCTATAAGCTCTTCATATTCACCATCGTCCTCATGAGAACTATCTGGTGACATGATGGATGAAGAGGGTGTGATACACTCGGGTGCATCCATGACCATGCTAGGTTCTTCCTCCTTGATAGGAGTGTGAAGATCCTCTAATGATACCTCTGAAGTGGCTGTGAGCAACTCCATAAGGGCATTCATTAATCCTTCCCTGCTAAGTGATGTCGAGAGTGCAGGGGTTGTAGGTGACTCCACAGGTGATAGCGGTGGGGATGGTAACTCCACCATAGTCTACGAGGCTGTGTCCACACTTTGGATAGGCTCATCCAATTTAACTTGCAGATGCATAGGCGCCTCACCAGGTTCCTACGGATGATCCTCAGGCTTATAATACTTGAAGGGATCTGGGTTCGCCTCAACTACATGAACTTCACCTCCATGGGTGTACTTAATGCATTGATGCACTATTGATGGCACGCACTCCATGGCTCTTATCCATGGTCTTCCAAGCAGCAGATTATACTGTCTTGATCCCTCTAAAACGTAGCACAATGTAGGAATAATATTTTGTCCCACCTCGATGGGGAGGACTATTGTGCCTACTATAGGGGATTCCACATCGTTAAAGGCTTGCAATATGAAATTTGTTTCCTTGATGTGGGACGGTGGAATTTTGAGATGTTTGAACGCTGAGGTGGTAATGATATTAATCGATGATCATGTATCCACCAACACTCACTTATACGCAATATATTGTATCCTCGCTATGATATGCAATGGAGGATCAGATTCCCTGACAGGGATAGGTTTGAATTCCTATTTATGGAAAGTAATCATAGGTTCCTTATATGGTGGAATAGACTATATATGCCCCAAGGATTATGATGACTTTTGAGCATTGACACTGCTCACCTATCGAACTTGACTACTCTCGACCTCATGCTTACGCATGGGATCCCTAGATGTCTCTTTCTATTGCTCTTCGATAACCCTAGGCATGTCTATCTATCTAGAAGAATGGCTATCTACTTGCTTAAGTGGCAACTCTTGATGATGCACTGGGTGCATCGCGTTGACTTGTTGCCTAAGCACTCTAGGTATGAGCTTCTTTTTGGGAATTACCTCACATGATTTTTCTTCACATGCTTTCTATTGGTAAATCCTCTCTTCATGCCATTGGAGCTCATCCAACCTTTGTTGATGCACTCTCTTTCTCTCTGCGGACTCACGCTCTAGGCGCTTACGCTGACGACGCGCCTCCTCCAATTGATCTTGGAGTAGTTGCCTCTCATGGGCTGCATGAGACTTAGATTCCCTATAGGACTGACTCATGGAGTATGATCCACAACTCTCTATCTCCCTAGGTGGAGACCTAATGACTTGGGTTCTCACCATATGTGAAGAAACCCCATGATCTGTATGGGTGAACCCCCTGCGTGATGAAGGGAGCTCGCGATGACTCTCAGAATGTCATGCTAGGAGGATTGGATCCTCAGGTGCATGATGAGTGTGATGCCTAGCAAGGAGGTGTACGAGGTTTGAAATATCCTTAGGAGAACATCGGGAGCATTCAGAGCCCCTCCATGAATTCTTCGACTCATTAGCTCGTGATTGAGCTCTATCATGCCTAGTCGTCATGATGAACCGACTAAACAAGACTCGAGAGGTTTCCTCTCTTACTAAAAATTATGGCCTCAAGGAGGGCCTTATCTTGATGAATTAAGCAATAAAGAAGCATACAAAGTAAACAATGTGATTATCTCCTTTACATTTTAAAAGTTGAGCCCTAAACTGTTTGATGTGTTTCAATGATTTGTTGTATCAATGTAGAAACTCTTATCGTGTTTTGCAAAACTTGTTGGATTTTATTCTCAGTTTAATGGCTTTCACCTGTACGCTCATAGCTCGACAACTTGGCTATGAACTCCAAGTCATGTAATCCAACCTATAATGTGTGGTAATGAAGCCCACACATGGTCAGGGAGCACAGGTCCTCCCAGATCCTCACCCATTTTCCCCCAGTCAATGTTATACCCTCCGAAGAGAATACATGCAAATTTTCTAGGGTACGAAAGGTTCTCGGATCCGGTATTGGTCTAGTATCCAAAAGGTTCATGAGGATTTGGGCCAACGGATGGAAGTTACGCCCACCGTCATTGAACCCTACTAGTGGTTGGATGTCAAGCCCAACTCACTAGCGTTTAAGTGCCAAGTGGTGTGTGTGGTTCCTTTTAATGTACATAAAATAAATGCATCATATAGCATTCATGCTCATTTTCTAAATGCTATGCAAATGAAAGAACGTTTCAAATTCAGAAAATGCAAGCTATTCTAGATGCTCTTTGAGACTATGCACATTACGATGATAATTGGCCACTAATTGGGCCTCACACATGCAAACCATTCACACAAATTCTATCAAGCATGCTGGATTCTAGGGTGGATTAAAATCAGAGATCCGCTATTCCTAGCAGCGCCTTTCTAATGACACGAAAGATAAATGCAACTAAGACCTAATTCATTTCCTTTTCTTTCTTAGTTTCTTAATTGCATTCAAAATTTAGCTTTCTAGAAAAACATAGAGATAGAAAAATGATAGAGAGTGAGAAGTAGGTCCTACCTCAAATCCTCATCTGATTGAGCTTTATCCCTCTACTATCTGCTATGTCTATTGGAAACCGTAGGTCTGGGCTATGGTTCTGACTGTGGCCCATGGGTTGAACCTGCGGTTCAATTGTTGGCCCATAGTTGGTAGCTATGGTTTGTACCTACAAGTCACAAAAACCAAAAAACATAGTCAGATGCTAGAATTGTGGAGTTCCACCATGATCGCCTTCTGATCCAACCAAAAAGCGTGCACCCATCTACTGTACTATGTCGTATTCATTCATTCAAAGCATAAAATTGACAAGATTGCATAGATTCAACAAAATAGACTTTTCTTGTATTAATATTTGTAAAGAATCTCGATTACAATAATGCCCCTCTTAGGGTCACCCAAATGATGATACGATTAATACAATGCCAAAGCCCTCAACAGGGTAGGCACACTAATAGTGCTTTTCACTTGGTCACAAACTACTCTAGGGTGGAGTTGCCCTCTTCTTCGCGTTGAGGAAGGAACTTGATGGTTGGTTCTCCTTTGAAATTGTTCCCTATGGTCAAGAAACAACATAGAAGTGTCAAAAATATAGGCAGCCTCTCATGATGAGGCCCTTTTAGGAAAATTGCATAAAGACACCATTAAGCATGTATAATCAAGAAAACATGAAAAGTGCTTCTAAACTATGTTAATTGAATCAAGATTCATATAATAGCATAAAGAAAGACAAAATATACACTATGCATGGATCAATTGTGTAAAATAAAGCATAAAAGTGCATAAAGAATCCATTTATGTCCTATTTTATGCTTAACATAAAGAAACTAATCTAACCTAATTCTACCGGTCAGAAGTCTGCTAAACTGCAATTAAACCATGAAAACAGCTAATCTAAGCTAATTAACTAGACAAAAATGAAAAGGGTAAGGTGGTGATACCTCTGCTACAAACCATAGCTCTGGTGAGCGGTCTGCACTATAAACCATGGCTGAAAGCCATGGTTAGCAATCTGATAGGTTTACCCTCAATTCCAAGGGTAGTGGGCTTGACCTCCTTGTCCAAATTGATGTTCAAGGGTCACCTTCGGTGTCCTCAGACTGATTTGGTGGTTGATTCACTATGATGGGCCTTCGTTTTCCTGAATTTGCGTTTCTTGGCTCTTCTAGGCTCCTAGAACTTCCATGGCAAATTGATCTTTGGGTGAATAGCAAAGTGGCCTTCTCCAATGCATGAATTCAGTATGCAATTCGATAGGGCTTCGTTGCTCGCTTGATCAATTAACTCTCTATATTATCTCCCCATTTGGAGGGGGTATTTATAGGATGCCCTAGGACTAGGGGTGGCTTCCTGGAGAAGCCAAGATCAAGAAGAGGTGGTTAGGATAGTTGGAATGGAAGCCTCTGGAATCTTTCATCCATTAACCACCTTCTTCTAGATCAAATGGTCATTCAAACCGATTTGGCTTAGATTGAAGGCCAACTAAACTCTAGTTAAGACCGTAGGTCACAACTATGGTCTAGACTATAAACCATAGGTCTCAGCCATGGTTCAGCCTATAAACCATAGGTCTAGGCTACGATTCAGACTGATTAGGCCAAGGAGCCCAAATTGAGTGGTTAGAACCACTGCTCTATCTTGGAGTCTATCCAAGATCCTCCATATGGTCTTGTAGCATGTCCATATGAGTAGTCACCCTCGACATGACGTATTTTAGGTGTCTACGATTCCTTTATATCCATGTCAATCATAATCACTTCTACTCAAGTGTCTACACTTTTATTTGACACATTTATTGTTCATAAATATGCCAAAGAGGGTAAAATGTAGACATGAAAAATTGACTCATTTTTCTTAGTTTTTCTCCTAGATAAGTAAGGTTATCTATGAACTTAAATTTACGTAAAAAATCCCCTCCAAATTTCCCAAAACCTACATCATTGGATAGGGCTCAAAAAGATCTTTCCAACAGTATATTATATATCCAATTTTGACATTGTTTGACCCCTCAAACTATCAAAAACTAAGTACATGTCTAACCTCTTAGTGAGATCGAAGTTATACGATCTTTGATCATACGGTACAATATTTGATCATATGGTACAATAATTGATCATACGATATGATCCCTGATAGTACTATACGATCATTGATCGTACGATATGATCCCTTATCGTATACATACAATCTTGCTCAAAATAAAAAAAATTAATCCAGAAAAATGACAAACCCAGTTACAATATCTTTTGTCCTTACCTGTGCAACCATATGACAGTTACAAGATCGGATCCACCGATCAGCCCATATTGGAGGAGGTTGCAACCTATTTTTTTTTCTAGCCCAATTTCATTAGCTTGCTTATCCTATTTAATCAGACACACTTCCCCTCGAATTCCTCTTGGAACTCCTAACATATCGATAGAATTTTGTATTTTAGATCTAGATATTTTGCTTTTGCTTTTAGGATCAGAGGATACAGTTGATATCAAATCAATATGATCTTGCATCAAAGGCATATGATATTGCTCAGACTATACGATCTTGCTCTGAGATCACTTAGGTGCAACTCCAAGTGTTGGTTTGCATGTTTTAGCTCTACTTCTTTCTAGATCTATCATTTTACTTATCATTTACATCATATAGATTATAGAATTCAATCATTTGCATTCTGGAGTTCATCGATTTTGCATATAATTGCATATTACATGTAGTTTAAAGTAACTCTCTGTTATCTTATTTCAATTATAACATTTAATAGCCGACATTTAGGTTCATTTTTCTTAAAAAGAACAATAGAATCTCCTGTTTCTTATTTTTTGCACTCTATCCATGAATTTGTAGGTTTCTATCAAGATCGTATTGTTCGATCTCTGATCGGATGGTACGATTTTGAATTGTATTCATATGATCTTGCTCTATTCGTACTATTTTGCCCTACTATATATGATCTGGAATACAATAAAAAAATTAGAATCTTCTTCAGACTTTCGGATATAGGTAAGAGTTCTAAATTACTTTTTAAGCACTACATTGTTCATCTAGACATTGTCTTATATTGTTTGTTGTCTACATATAAATAAAAATTGCATATAGCTTAGTGTAGTTGCATATTGGCCAAAACTAGGTGATTGTAAGAATTTGAAAGGAACACATCAATTCAAATTCCAAAAACCTAGGTGTGGAAACTACCATAAAATATTTCCTGGTGAACCCTAAACAATTCATCAAAAAATCACCATAAGAAGGTACGATCAAGTACCTCTCTTTCAAGGTGTAGATCTATCTTTCCCACATTCCCCTTCGATGCGTGGATCCATTAGCCTAGAGGAAAGGAGTGTGTAAATTTTAGACCTACACTGACACACACACACACACACACACACACACACATATATGACTTTTGAGACTCATTACATGTGTATAGTTTTATTGTTTTATGTTTATGAGATGCATATGGATGCAATTCTTATATGTTATGGTGATTTGATGCTATATGGTGTGATATATTGATGACATGCACTAGCTAGTTGATGGATGTATGACTAGATATTGTGATCTAGATGTGTAGATGGACTACTATGATATATGCATATGGATGCAATGTTATATGTTAAATGCGTGTTTGGTTTGATTTAGTTGTATGCATTTAATTTATGATGTTATGATCTAATGAATGCAATGTATGTAATGCATTATTTACATGATGTAATCTAATGTAAATGAACCTGTATGCTTTAATCACTTAAAACATAAGGAATGAATGCAATATGAGTTTAAAAATCTAATGGATGACACCATAGAATGCATAGAAATCATGAATGAAAATTTTAAATCTTATCATAAGAATTAACCAATTAGACATCCATATATAAGATGAGATAATATATTATTTTTCTTCATAAGATTTTGTAAGTTAAAAGATATGCATAAAATAGTCAGTGGCTGTCTAAATATCATTTTTGGTATCCATATGGTATCTATTCTATATTATGAATACCCTTTAATAAACAAAATCTCATAAAAATAAATTGATAGTTGAGTGATTGATGTGCATTTTTTCTATTTGGGAATTTTTTGAGGTTTTCCATGAGACTCAAACACCCTAGTTGACTTATCGAAAGTTGTATAATGACTATACTAAACCCTTGAAAGATAAAATTGTTGTAATGAATACCAAGCTATTCATTATCCCTATGTGTGAAAATAAATATATTAGATGAGACATAAGACTACCTCATTGCTAGGCGAGATTCATTCAGCCCATTGTTGTAATGAGGATCACCACATGTCCACCCGGATCCTAGGTTTGTACTTAGTTGGACTAGACCACTAGGCGATACAGACCATCTAAAGATAGCTCATTTGTAAATTGCTTAGACCTACCCCAATGTCAAGAGGGATTAATTCAGCCCATTGCTATATTGGGGATCACTCTATGATTTTTGAGTATTGACCATTCCACGGATTAAATCTCTTCACCCCCTTATTTTATTCAATTTTATTAGGATACTTGCTCATATATATAGTGATGAAAATCACTGTTTATTTTGTATTTTGTTTTTTTTTTTTTTTTGAGCAAGGGATTTGATTTGATTTTGGGATTTTTTTCTTTTTGTAAGCAAGGTATTTCTTGGGTAGGGGGGAACTTGTCCTTTTGCCAATGATCCACACTCTAGATCATTGCACATCATAAAATGAGCAAGTAACAAAACATTTTGCTTAAGGTGACTAGGACAACTTTGTAGTGTTCATATTTTCTTGTCCTAATTAGGATTTTTAATGTGTTTGATTAGTGATGGTATTTTTATATACTAAGTGCTATCAAAACTAGAAATAATCTTCAAAAGCAATGCAAGCTTTCTATAAAATCTGAGAAGACCACTAGGTATGGCTGAATGACTAAAAAATCCTAGTATATTTCTTATAGCAACAGGAGGGGTTGTGTTGAAAAACACAATTACTCATAAGGGTGATGGTGATAATTCATGGATGCATTATTGAAATACAAATGTGGTGTCATTTGTAAAATTGCAAACACAACCTATCCTAATACATGATGCATTGGATGGAAATGCCTAATGCAATGCAATTAAATGAATGCATGTGCAAAATGAAATGCATAATGTAAATGTTTTTGAAGTTTTTATTGGCAAATTGAGTTATTTTGTGTTGTCATTGATGTCACATGGATCACATTGAGTTTTGGTGGCAAAAGCACTTCATAAATATTCATTTATGACATTTTGGAGAGCATGGATATATACAGGGTTTTGTGGCACAAGAGGCATATAATATTTAATTTTTAAATATTATATTAATGGTTTTTATTAAAACCAATGGCAAGGGTTTTTATTAAAACCGACGAAAAGGTTTTTTAATTAGACCAACGGAAAGGGTTTTTATTAAAACCATTGGAAAGGGTTTTTCATTAAAACCAATGTGCTAAGACATCTCCAAATGATGATGGATGAAAAGTTTTTTCAATAAAACCTAGGTGCAAAAAGTTTCATGGCAAAATTCAAAAGAACGAAGGAGATATCCCAATTCAAAGATAAGAGATGAATTATTAAATATTTATTTAATAATTCTAAGGTCTAAAGTTTAATTAAATTATCCATCGACGTGCAAAGGTTAGGATGGCAAATCAAAGTTTGTCGACGTCATTCGAAGGCATTGAAAGGCATATAAATCAAAGAAGACTTTGGCTATTTTGTTGTGGAGATAGGAGAATAATTAGCGCATGAGAGAGAGTCATCGAAGGGAGGCAACGTAGAGGTAAAACGAAATATTGAACTCAAGGGCAAAGACAAAATTAGAAGCTATCGAAACTGACGTCACACTGGACAACGTAGCATAGTTGGTAGGGCATCATATTTGCACAGGAGAGGTCTATGTTCGAATCCCGCCAAGAGCAAAAGTTTTTTGTGAGAGATTGATTTCGTTTTGATAACCAAGCACAGAGATTAAAGGAAGTGTTTGGGATTAAATCCCAATGTGGGCCAATGCTCATGTGGTAAGCGCTTCACAGCACAAGCAAGGAGGAACAGAGTTTGACTCCCATGAAGGTGTGAAGGTGCATTGATTTTTGGGCAAAACATTGACGATTTCGAAGGTGGTAAAGGCACATTGATTTTTGGCAAAGACATTAACATTTTTAAAGGTTATAGAGGCTACGAACTTCATAAAAAGGTATTTATCTCTAGCGCATGGTAATAGTTGATATTGCCAAAGTTGTGGTGCATTAAAATCATTTCTGCCAAAATTAGGGAGTCATAAGGTATTTGTTGGAAATAAATGATTGTTGTGTGTGCTTAGGGAGATATAAGGTGTTGAGATATTATTTGTTATTGCTATGTGTATTTAGGGAGTTATAAGGTGTTGAATTAAATAATTGAAAATTATTGTGTGTACTTGTGGAGTTATAAGGTGTGAAAATAAATAAATAAAAGCATAGGTGCTTGTTGTTTATGTCAATGAAATTAGGGAGTTATAAGGTAGTAAAGTGTTGAACATGTATATGTCCTAGTGCATGGTTTGATTATGAAATTAAACTAGGAACTTGAGACCTAGTTAATTGCTACCTTGAGTTAGAAGACATGCACATGAGTTAGGGTTTGAAGTTGAAGACAAATTGCTTGATTATGTGCCTTGACTATTGAGAGGAAGTGGATGGATTAGAAAATCAATTTTATGGATAAAATTGATGCTTGAGTTCATAATTGCTTTAGTGGAGTTCATTGAGAGTATTGCCACTATTGAGGAGGTTTTTGCTATTGCTTTGAGGAGAGTATTGTTGGTTACTTGTTGAGTACATTGCCTCTATTTGAGACCATTGAGGAGATCATTTGCTAGTCACTTGTGGATACATTTGTCTTTCATTTGAGGAGATCATTGTTGGCTATTTGAGAGCTCTTTGCTTGAGGGAGTTGTGCTTGTTTCTTGAGAGCTTATTGACATTGCATGAGGAAGATATTATTGAGAACCTATTGCTATTACTTGTGGAGATTGTCCTTGGTTGGTTGAAGTCCTCATTGTTATTGCTTGGAGAGGTTTTCATTAGAGAGCTCATTTGCCATACATTTGAGAGTATATTGTTGAGCATTGTTGTCATCCATTTGAGAGAGTATTTGTCATACATTGTTGATATCATTGTGGATCATTGTTGTCATCCATTGAAGAGTACATTGCCATTCATTGTTGAGTTCATCATTGAGCCTTGCCTTCATTGATTTGTGGTTGAGATTTGAGTGCTACTTGAGAGTGATTGGTTGAGCCTTTGAGAATTTTTGAAAGATATTTTTAAATTAATTTTTGAGCCTTTGAGATATTCTTTTGGGATATTTAAAGGCTTTGAGGATAGATTTGGGACAGCATTTGAGCATCATTGCTTGAGCCTTTTGTGAAGGCTTTGAGGATAGATTTGGGACAGCATATGAGCAGGATTGTTTGAGCCTTGTGAGAAGGCATTGAGGCATATTTATGAGCAGTGAAAGAGATAGAACATAAATAGAAAAACATATCAACACCAGTTGCCTAGCTGAGCAGATCAGTGGATGCCTATTTGAGTAAATCAATGGATAGCCTAGCTGAGCAGATCAATGGATAGCCTAGCTAAGTAGATCAGTGGATAGCCTAGCTAAGCAGATCAATGGATAGCCTAGTTGAGTAGATCAGTGGAGCCCACCTGAGCAGATCAGGATAGCCTAGCTTTGAGAAGATCAAAGTAATCATTTGTATTGGGATAAGGATCCCTATTTATTTATGAAATATTATAAGGATATTATCTTGTGGACTACCCCACATTGGGGGAACCATGTTAAATCTTGTGTCTCAATTGTGTGTGGTGATTTGTGCACTTGCTTACTATTGCTATCTATGTTATTAATGCACACTACTATATTTAGTAATTGCAATTGAGGACACTAATTGATATTGGTTTGGAAAGAAAGTAAAAAGTGGGTGCTATACTGTTCACCCCCTCTCAGTATAAGCTTGTGTTCTTCAATTGGTATCAGAGCGGGTTCCTTCGAAAAGACTAACAAGCTTGAAGGTAGATTCTACTGGGTTATAGGATGGACAGATGGTATATTGATAGTGGGTGCTCTAGTCATATGACTGGGTATAAGGATAAATTCATTTCTCTAAAAGGGAACAATATTGGATCAGTGAGATTTGGTGATAATGCTTCAGCTAAAATCAAAGGGAGAGGAACCTTAAGTTTGGATGATGGAAAGACTACTACACAGGGTGTACTCTATGTTGAGGGTCTAAAACACAATCTACTAAGTGTAAGTCAGCTTTGTGACCGAGGGTACATAGTTACTTTTTCCTCTACAAGATGCAAAATCAGGGAAACAAAAATAGGGAAGCTTGTTGCAAATGCGGGAAGAACCAATAACAATCTCTACATGCTCAACGAAATAAAAAGGGAAAAATGTCTTCTATCTCGAGAAGAAGAAAGTTGGTTATGGCATAAAAGGTTGTGTCATTTGAACTTTGACAACATAGTAAGGATAAGCAACAAACAGATTGTCAGAGATCTACCAAAGATAAAAAGACCTTCAAATACAATTTGTGCACAGTGTCAGTATGGAAAGCAGACGAGATCAAGTTTCAAGGCAAAAGAATATTCCTCTTCCAAGGTTCTAGAATTGATTCATACTGATTTATGTGGTCCTATGAGAACCAAAATCTTGCAAGGTGAAAGCTACTTCATGTTGTTCATAGATGATTATTCTAGAATGACTTGGGTCATTTTTTTGAAAGAGAAATCAGAGGCATTTGAGCATTTCAAAGTATTCAAAGAAATGGTAGAAAATGAAATAGGAAAGAAGATCAAGTGTTTACGATCAGATAGAGGAGGGGAATTCATCTCTACAGAGTTCATTGAGTTTTGTGCAGAACATGGAATCAGAAAAGAATACTCAGCAGCAAGGACTCCTCAACAAAATGGAGTAGTAGAAAGAAAGAATAGAACTCTTGAGAATATGGCCAGAGCAATGCTGAATGAATCAAAAATCTCAGATGGGTTTTGGAAGGAAGCAATCAGTACAACAGTCTATGTTATGAATAGAGCTCAAGTTAGAATGAAGCATCATAAGACTCCATATGAGTTTTGGAAAGGAAGACCTCCCACAGTAAACTACTTCAAAAATTTTGGAAGTAAATGCTATATCAAAAGAGAGAATAAGGACTTGGGCAAGTTTGATCCTAGATGCGATGAAGGTATTTTTCTTGGATACTCTACAAAGAGTAAGGCCTACAGATGCTACAATAAAAGAACACACACCATGGTGGAAAGTATAAATGTCAGAGTTGATGAAAGAATAGGAATAAATGAGCCATCTCAGGAAGATATTCTTGAAGAAGAAGAAAGTTGTCAGGAAGAAATGGGTGAAGATTCAGATGAAGAAGATTTGCAGAATATACCTTCCAAAACTTCATCAAGATATATTCAAAAAAATCATCCAGAGGACTTGATCATTGGCAGCCCTGATGTAAGATGGACAAGAAGAGGAATCATAGGCTCAACAGAACAAGCAAATGTTTCACTACTATCCAAGATAGAACCAAAGGATTTCAGAGAGGCAGAAAGTGATGAATGTTGGATTAAAGCAATGAAGGAAGAACTAGATCAGATTGAAAAAAGTAAGACTTGGGAACTAGTTCCACGACCAAAAGGAAAAAATGTAATTGGTACTAAATGGGTCTACAAGAACAAACTAAATGAAGATGGTCAAGTCATCAGAAACAAGGTAATATTGGTGTGTAAAGGATATGCACAAGTAGAGGGGATTGATTTTGATGAGACCTTTGCACCAGTTGCAATATTGGAAGCTATACGGATGTTTCTGGCACTTTCAAGCTACAGGAATTTCAAGGTATATCAGATGGATGTCAAATCAGCATTTCTGAATGGTCACTTAGAAGAAGAAGTTTACATTGAACAACCAGATGGGTTTGATCAAGCAGATAAGCCAGATCATGTATGCAGATTGAAAAAGGCTCTTTATGGCTTAAAGCAAGCTCCCAGAGCATGGTATTCAATATTGGATAAATATCTTTGAGGGCAAGGTTTCAGAAAGGGAACAATTGATAGCAATATGTATATTAAAAATAAGGGAAATGATTTAATGATTGTGGAAGTTTATGTGGATGATATTATCTTTGGGGGTAGCAATGACAAAATGTGTCAAGAATTTGCAAGAAACATGACTAATGAGTTTGAGATGTCTATGCTTGGTGAATTAACTTTTTTTCTCGGACTACAGATTTCACAATTAGAAGAAGGGATATTTCTTTCACAAACAAAGTATATAAAAGAGATGTTGAAGAAATTCAAAATGGAAGATAGTAAGCCAGTTAGTACTCCAATGGTTACAGGGTGCAAGTTAAGCAAAGATGATGAATCTCCTGATGCAAATCAAACTCTATACAGATCTATGATTGGTAGCCTATTATATGTTACAACCACAAGACCAGATATAATGCAGGCAGTTGGTTTAGTGGGAAGGTTTCAAGCAGCTCCAAAAGAATCACATGTGACAACAGTGAAAAGAATACTCAAATATCTCAAAGGAACAATGGAGTATGGTCTATGGTATCCTAGAAGCAGTAAGTTCACTCTCACAACATACACAGATGCAGATTGGGTAGGAAGTATTGATGATAGAAAAAGCACAAGCGGAGGAGCATTCTTTCTTGGTGATTGCCTAGTTTCCTGGCTAAGCAAGAAACAACCATCAATGTCACTTTCCACAATAGAGGCAGAATATATTGCAGCGACAACATGTTGTTCACAGGTGTTATGGATGAAACAGACTCTCAAATATTTTAGTATAGAACATGATCATCCCATTCCTATTCTATGTGATAATACTAGTGCTATAAGTATCTCAAAGAATCCAGTAATGCATGCCAGAACAAAGCACATTCCAATCAAGTATCATTTTTTAAGAGAGCAGGTTACAGAGCAACAAGTAAGATTGGAATATGTTCCTACAAAAGATCAGATTGCAGACATATTTACAAAACCATTACCAAGAGAAACGTTTGAGTGTTTGAGAGAACAGTTGGGAGTAAAAGTACTCCCACCCCAAAATTAATCACCTCAAGAGAGAAGGTGGTGGGGGGCTAAGCTTAAGAGTCATATCTTTTAGCCCCATAGGTGTCCCTTTTGCCATTGATGTCAAAGGGGGAGAGATTTGAGTAAGGGGGAGAGCATTGAGTTAGGGGGAGCAGCCTCCAAAGAGAGCATTGAGATAGGGGGAGCAGCCTCCATAGAGAGTATTGAGTCAGGGGGAGCAGCTTTGATTCTCAGAGATGGTTTTTGTAGTGATTGTGGTGTTTTGCATTAGAGGTGTTGCCATCAATGACAAAGGGGGAGATTGTTGGCAATTTGAGTTATTTTGTGTTGTCATTGATGTCACATGGATCACATTGAGTTTTGGTGGCAAAAGCACTTCATAAATATTCATTTATGACATTTTGGAGAGCATGGATATATACAGGGTTTTGTGGCACAAGAGGCATATAATATTTAATTTTTAAATATTATATTAATGGTTTTTATTAAAACCAATGGCAAGGGTTTTTATTAAAACCGATGAAAGGTTTTTAATTAGACCAACGGAAAGGGTTTTTATTAAAACCATTGGAAAGGGTTTTTCATTAAAACCAATGTGCTAAGACATCTCCAAATGATGATGGATGAAAAGGTTTTTTCAATAAAACCTAGGTGCAAAAAGTTTCATGGCAAAATTCAAAAGAACGAAGGAGATATCCCAATTCAAAGATAAGAGATGAATTATTAAATATTTATTTAATAATTCTAAGGTCTAAAGTTTAATTAAATTATCCACCGACGTGCAAAGGTTAGGGTGGCAAATCAAAGTTTGTCGACGTCATTCGAAGGCATTGAAAGGCATATAAATCAAAGAAGACTTTGGCTATTTTGTTGTGGAGATAGGAGAATAATTAGCGCATGAGAGAGAGTCATCGAAGGGAGGCAACGTAGAGGTAAAATAAAATATTGAACTCAAGGGCAAAGACAAAATTGGAAGCTGCCAGAACTGACGTCACACTGGATAGCGTAGCGCAGTTGGTAGGGCATCATCTTTGCACAGGAGAGGTCTGTGTTCGAATCCCGCCAGGAGCAAAAGTTTTTGTGAGAGATTGATTTCGTTTTGATAGTCGAGCGTAGAGATTAAAGGAAGTGTTTGGGATTAAATCCCAACATGGGCCAGTGCTCACGTGGTAAGCACTTCACAGCGCAAGCAAGGAGGAACAGAGTTTGACTCCCACGAAGGTGTGAAGGCGCATTGATTTTTGGGCAAAACGTTGATGATTTTGAAGGTGGTAAAGGCACATTGATTTTTGGCAAAGACATTAATATTTTTGAAGGTTGCGGAGGCTACGAACTTCATAAAAAGGTATTTATCTCTAGCGCATGGTAATAGTTGATATTGCCAAAGTTGTGGTGCATTAAAATCATTTCTGCCAAAATTAGGGAGTCATAAGGTATTTGTTGGAAATAAATGATTGTTGTGTGTGCTTAGGGAGATATAAGGTGTTGAGATATTATTTGTTATTGCTATGTGTATTTAGGGAGTTATAAGGTGTTGAATTAAATAATTGAAAATTATTGTGTGTACTTGTGGAGTTATAAGGTGTGAAAACAAATAAATAAAAGCATAGGTGCTTGTTGTTTATGTTAATGAATTTAGGGAGTTATAAGGTAGTAAAGTGTTGAACATGTATATGTCCTAGTGCATGGTTTGATTATGAAATTAAACTAGGAACTTGAGACCTAGTTAATTGCTACCTTGAGTTAGAAGACATGCACATGAGTTAGGGTTTGAAGTTGAAGACAAATTGCTTGATTATGTGCCTTGACTATTGAGAGGAAGTGGATGGATTAGAAAATCAATTTTATGGATAAAATTGATGCTTGAGTTCATAATTGCTTTAGTGGAGTTCATTGAGAGTATTGCCATTATTGAGGAGGTTTTTGCTATTGCTTTGAGGAGAGTATTGTTGGTTACTTGTTGAGTACATTGCCTCTATTTGAGACCATTGAGGAGATCATTTGCTAGTCACTTGTGGATACATTTGTCTTTCATTTGAGGAGATCATTGTTGGCTATTTGAGAGCTCTTTGCTTGAGGGAGTTGTGCTTGTTTCTTGAGAGCTTATTGACATTGCATGAGGAAGATATTATTGAGAACCTATTGCTATTACTTGTGGAGATTGTCCTTGGTTGGTTGAAGTCCTCATTGTTATTTCTTGGAGAGGTTTTCATTAGAGAGCTCATTTGCCATACATTTGAGAGTATATTGTTGAGCATTGTTGTCATCCATTTGAGAGAGTATTTGTCATACATTGTTGAGATTATTGTGGATCATTGTTGTCATCCATTGAAGAGTACATTGCCATTCATTATTGAGTTCATCATTGAGCCTTGCCTTCATTGATTTGTGGTTGAGATTTGAGTGCTACTTGAGAATGATTGGTTGAGCCTTTGAGAAGGCTTTTGGGACAAAATTTTTGACAGATTTGAGACAGCTTTTGTGCATGATTGGTTGAGCCTTTAATCTTTTGGGAAAGTTGAGAATTTGCATATGTGAGCCTTGAAGGCAAATTTGAAATTAGAATCATTGCTTGAGCCTTTTGTGAAGGCTTTGAGGATAGATTTGGGACAGCATTTGAGCATCATTGCTTGAGCCTTTTGTGAAGGCTTTGAGGATAGATTTGGGATAGCATATGAGCAGGATTGTTTGAGCCTTGTGAGAAGGCATTGAGGTAGATTTATGAGCAGTGAAAGAGATAGAACAGAAATAGAAAAACTTATCAACACCAGTTGCCTAGCTGAGCAGATCAATGGAGTGCCTAGTCAGATCCATGGAGCCTAGCCATACCTAGTAGCAGATCAATGGATAGCCTAGCTGAGCAGATCAGTGGATAGCCTAGTTGAGTAGATCAGTGGTAGCCCACCTGAGCAGATCAGGGATAGCCTAGCTTTGAGCAGATCAAAGTAATCATTTGTATTGGGATAAGGATCCCTATTTATTTATGAAATATTATAAGGAGATTATCTTGTGGACTACCCCACATTGGGGGAACCACGTTAAATCTTGTGTCTCAATTGTGTGTGGTGATTTGTGCACTTGCTTACTATTGCTATCTATGTTATTAATGCACACTGCTATATTTGGTAATTGCAATTGAGGACACTAATTGATATTGGTTTGGAAAGAAAGTAAAAAGTGGGTGCTATACTGTTCACCCCCCTCTCAGTATAAGCTTGTGTTCTTCAATTTTGATGTTTTGCAATATTTTTAGATTTTATTGCTTTTTGATTTTTATGGATTTTGAATTTTTCCATGTTTTTGATTTTTTTTAATTATTATGTGTGGAATACCTTAAGATGAAGGATATTGAGAGGTTCAGGCTCTTCAACACCTTCAAGCGATGTTAGGCGATACGTTCCAGGTCCTATCTTCTCTGAGATGATATATGGACCTAACCAATTGGCCATAAATTTATCTCACAAGTGTGGTGGTAGGTTTGAGTTCTGTTGGTTCTCTTTTAGTACAAGATCACCAAATTTAAAGTCTCTCAGATGGAATTTATTGTTATAATCTCATTTTAGGTATTCTTGATAAACACAGAGATGCTCAAGGGCATTCACATGCAATGTTCATCAAGAAGCATCAGTTGATCGAGGTGAGCTTTCCATGTAGTGTCATCATCGATGAACTCTTTCAATGCAATGTATAGGGTTGGAATCTCCAAATCTAAGGGTATAATGGCCTCAGCACCATATACTAGCAAAAATGGGGTTGCCCTAGTGGGTGTCTGTATGCTAGTCCTATAAGCCCATAATGCAAGGGGTAGTTGTATATGCCAATATTTGTGGTTATCTTGTACCATATTTTTCAAGATGGCTACCACTATCTTGTTTGAAGCCTCAGCTTGCTTGTTTGCCTATGGATAGTATGGAGTCATAAAACTATGTTGTATATTGTACTTGGACATCAAAGCCCTCATAGTTTTGTTCTTGAATGACGTTCCATTATCCAAGATTATCTTGGATGGTATCCCAAAATGACTTATGATATTGTGAAGTATGAACTCCGTAATACGTGCTCCAGTTGTCGTTGTTAAAGGGATTGCTTCCACCCATTTTGTAAAATACTTAGTAGTCATTATAATAAATGTATGTCAGCCTGATGATGGGGGAGAGATATTACCGATTAGATCCAAACCCCACTGAGCAAATGGCCAAGCCACTTGAATGGGTTGTAAGGCCTACGATGGCAAGTGCGTAAGATTAGCATGATGCTGACATTTAACGCATTTCTTGACATATGTGATGCAATCCTTCTCCATAGTGGGCCAATAATAACCCATTCGAAGGATGCACTTGATGATGGCCATGCCACTAAAATGGCCACCGCATGTACCATCATGAGCCTGCAAAATTACCCAAGCTGATTCTTGGGGCTCAAGACAATGAAGGAGAACTCCATCATAGCTTCGATGGTACAAGATGTCTCCTAGCAAGACATACTTTGTCACTTTCTATTTAAATGTGTATTTCATGGCACGCAATAATCCCTAAGGGATTAAACCAAGCTTAAGGAAGTCATGTAATTGTGACATCCAATCCTGATAAGCTTCTACCTCGACTGACAAGATGACTTGTTCCCCTTGTGGTTTGCTATGCATGAATGCAGACTGGGATACAACCTTGTGGTGAATGGTGGTGCCATTCCCCATAGGACCTTACGAGATCAAAGACCCCTAGGGTGCCTTCTTGAGAAAGTCTCTGGCTTTATAGAACCACTCATGGTTTGGTTCTATATGAATCATGTTGACTGATTCTTTATTATCGAAAGCCTCACGCTGCATCATGGCATGCGAGAGCATCTTTACATGAATGGTAGTAAAATCGGCAGATGGATTCTGAGGGATTAAAGATCCCAAATATGCCATAGTGTCTACAAATATATTTGATGTACGAGGGATTGCCTCGATGTTGTACCACTCTATCTGGGCTAGATAAGTGTCAACAAGATCCTTATAAGATTTTAGGATAGGACACCTACATTGAAATAGTCCCTTAACCTGATTGACAATGAGAAGGGAGTCACCAAAGATGTTTAATCTTTTAATCTTCATGGTGATTGTTATTTGGAGGCCCAATATTAGGGCCTCGTATTCAGAATTGTTATTGGTACAAGGAAAGTCTAGCTTAAATGACAAGGGCATTGGAGCACCTTGTGGCATGAAGAAGATAATTCCTGCACCACCCCCTTGCTCACACTTTGAACCATCGAAGAACAAAGTCATGTCAGCTTTGTTATCTGGTTCTTCGGGTTTGGGAGATTCTGATAATGCAAATATTGCATCATCAAGAAGCTCTATGACAAGAGGCTTACTATCTTCAAGAGGTGCCTCTACCAGCTGATCAGCTATGACCTATCCCTTGATGGAATTTTGGCTGATGAATTCCAAATCGAATTCTATCAATAGCATGATCCACTTTGTAGTACATGTATTATGATATGTCTTGCTCATCATATACTGCAAAGGATTTTGTTTGGATATCACATACGTCGTATGACTTAGCATGTAATGACGCAACTTCTTCATTGCAAACACCACTGCTAAACATAGCTTCTCCATGTATGCATACCCTAGCTCATAACTCACCAAGGTGCGACTGATGTAATATATCACTTGCTCTTTGTCTTGCACATTCTTTTGGGCCAACATGGTTCCCAATGCAAAGTCAGTAGCCGATATATATAGCAAGAAAGGCACATCTGGTCTTGGTGGAGCTAGCACTAGTGGCATTGCTAGGTATTGCTTAATTTTAGCAAAGGCCATTTGACAGTCCTCATCCCAACTAAATGAGACCCCCTTGTGTAGCAATCGATTCATGGGTCAATATTTATCTGATAATTGTGTGATAAATCACTTTATGGATGCTACTTTACCTTGTAAGATTCTTAGCTCTTTGATATTGGTGGGAGGATGCATTTCAAGAATGGCCTTGACCTTTTTTGGGTCAACTTTGATCCCTCATTTAGAAATGATGAATCCCAAGATTTTTCTTGAAGTTACGCCAAATACGCACTTCTTGGGATTCAACCTGACATTATGCTCTATCAGGCGATCGAAGACCTTTCTGAGGACCTCAACATGCTCTTCTCATAGTAATGACTTTGCCAATAAGTCATCGATGTAATCCTCGAGGATTTTGTGCATGTAGTCATGAAAGATGTATGTCATGGCTCGCTGATATGTGGCACCAATATTTTTAAGGCCGAATGGCATAACCTTGTAACAAAATGTTCCCCATGGCATTGTGAACGTGGTTTTGTGTTGGTCTTCGACTTTAATCTGAATTTTATTGTAACCAAAAAAATCATCCATAAGGGAGAGCATCTCATGACCTGTAGTTGCATCTATGAGAGCATCTATGTTGGGCAACGAGAATGAATCCTTTGGTGTTGCCTTGTTGAGGTCTCTAAAATCCATACAGATACGGATCCTTCCATCAGGTTTTCCTACAGGTACCATGTTTGATACCCATTCTGGATAGTCAATGGAGATAATAAACTCTACATCCAACAACTTTTGCAACTCATATTTAACCATTAAAGCGATGGTTGGATGCATTTTCCTGAGCTTCTGCTTGATAGGCCTTTTAGAGGGGTCTAGCGAAAGGTTATGAGTAACCAATTTTGGATCTAGACCCGACATATCCTTATATGTCCAAGAAAAAATATTAGGTCTCTCTTTCAGTAGAGGGATGAGGATGGCATGCTCATCAAGAGATAGAATCTCTCCAAATTTAACCTTCTTAGGATTAGTGGGATCATCACTGATATCCACATCAAAGGTTTCCTCTATTGACATGTGTGATCCCTCCTCAAGATGATGAGGTATAGGAATCAAGTGGATGTCATCAACTGGGTTTAAAGGTCCTACATAGGAATTACCCTCAGTATGATAAACATCATGTGCATAGCCTAGTGCAAAATGAAATAGTTGTAACATTTCTTCATTGGGGAAGAAATATTCAAGCTCTAGTGGTGAATCAACATGATCCCAATCAATAGCATCTAGATTAAGACACAATGGTTTAGAAGGATCGACTGGGTTGTGGAGTGGAGTGGTCAGATCAATGGAGATCATGTTGATGGAATGGATTAGATCTCTAGGACCACATGTGTGCAACTCTACATTATCAATGCTATTCGCATACCCGAGATGTGGCTCTAGGGGTATGGGGATCTCCGGATCTGGTCTATGAATAGACTGGAACATGGGATCATTAGGCTCAAGGAGCTGCATATATGTAGGTAGATTGAGGAAGACTATATGATAAATCACATCTAAATTGGGTGGTCTCCCTCTGAGGTGAGGGCCAGGATAGACTCTTCGATACATCTCATCGATGTCGAACGGTTCATGACGATGATGTAAATAGTGAGGCCCAAGATAGGCCCTCTCGATCTCATCCTCATCATCACTATCATATATGAGTCCTTCACCCCTACCTACTAGAATTGGGCATTGAGCAAGATGAGGCCCAAGGTAGGCCCTCTCTATCCTCATAGTCACTATCATCAATGAAGAATCCCTCATTCCTGCCTAATGAAATTGGGTATTGAGTAGTATGTCTAGGCCCAAGGTAGGCCATTTCTATTTCATCCTCATATTCTTCATTATTTGAGGACTGCTCATCATCATCACTCCCAGAATCACAATCTGGTCCATCACTTTTAGAAATGGACTCTACTCTAACTTCCTCAGAAGCAACTTTTGATTCAATATCTACTATTAGGCCCAGATTCTGGATTTGCATGCTAGTGTCATTGGTAGCTTCATGAATTTCAATCTCCAAGTTAGCTCTTGGAATATCTCCTGGATTGACCTCTACCATGATGTTGTCATGATAGATCTCAGGTGGTTCTATAGAGACGTAGGTCACTAACCTATTACCCATTTGTATGTAGGAAGGGTTAGGGTGATAAGGATTCCAATCCACATTATCCCCTAAACTGAGGTTCAGATGATCGAGAGATGCTGCTAAAAGCTCATCCTATCCTCTGATATGGTAGCCCAATCTGAACCTATCAATTGGCAACTGATATTATGGTTCATAGGGAGTTCGACGCCCTTGCTCGAATAAGCCTAGATCATAACCATGCCAATGGTAACATTCAAAATAATGCAAGGTGAACTCTAGATTGGAAAAATAATGAACATTCATCGAGAATGGTTCATCATCATCCTCATCTATGGGTGTGCGATTAGCAAGTTGGTCAAGACCTCCATAGATGAAATTTGTTTGGTTGGGTGGCACCCCTAGTGGTACCACCATCCCTACGAGAAAGTGATGGGCTTGAGGTCGGCCCATGTCCTATGCAGTCTCGATAAAAGGTGTGAATGTCACATTCTACACTATATACTCTGCTAGCCCAGGATTAACCAAATGGATGGTCACCTACGGTGCAGATGACCCAACTGAAGAAATAGGTGAAGCAGGTTGAGGTGCCTCCTCGACTTCATTCTATGCATCTCCTTCATCCATGGGACTAGAGACGTTGGCATTGGCTACTTCAGGCATTTCCTTTATCTCTTTCTCACCTAGTTTTACCTTAAGCTTCTGGTCATTTCTAAGCATCATCGATGTTGTAGGCTTTGTAGAAGCTTGTTGTATGTATAGATAGTCATGGTGCTGATGTCAAAGGTCCAACACACACTTCCTTTAGTTTACCTTCTGGATGTTTGATGGGTGACGTTGGCCGTATATCCAAGTGCATTGAAGGGAGAATGAAATCTCTAGGTAAATCTACTTGGTTCACATATTTAAATGGTTCCTCATCGGAAGGAACCACGTGAACTTGTCCCTCATGTATATATTTAATACATTGATGTAAAATTGAGGGAACACAATGCATCTCTCTGATCCAAGGCCTCCCCAAGAGGATGTTATATTGCATAGCACCTTCAAGTACATGACACATCATGAGGATGGTCTTCAATCCAACCTGAATGGGTAAGACTATAGTACCGATCGTTGAGCATAGTGCATCATTAAATGCTCTCAAAGTAAAGGTCGAAGGTACGATGTGCGATTTTGGCAACTTCAAGTATGCCAATGCCTTGGTAGTAATAATATTGATTGATGACCCTATGTCAATCAATACCCATTTAAATGGTGTGTGGTTAACACATGTAATTATATGCAATGGTGGGTCCGCTATAGCAGTAGAAACCATTTTAATCTCGTGATCATGAAATTGAATCACCAGCTCACTACACTACTGCACATGTCCCACAAAATTTGTAAATGCTTTGGGGTCCTGGGACTGAACTTCAATAGACCTCAAGATGTCCATGAGCGTCTCCCTATGCTTAGGAGACTATTGTATCAATTCATATATTGACAACTTTGTTGGAGTTGTCTGTAGGCTTTGAACAAGCCTATTTCTGATGGTCACCACCGGTCTAGTTGGTGGGCCTAGCATATTGTTTTGCATTGGCCTTTGTGGAGGTGCAACTTGAACCCTGATTGGAGCTAGAGGTGGATCTAGTCACTCGTACCTCCCTTTTCTTGTGATAATGTTTACCATTCCGATGAAACCCTGTGTAGGTGGTTCGATACGCACTTGGTTCACCTGGCTTAGCATTATTCCTCAGAGGCTCATGGTTTGGAAGAGGATTTTTGAAAATCCCCATATTTTGGTTGTTTGAAGCCTGAGGGTTATCGACAATTAGCTCACCTTTGTCGATCATGTTTTGCACCACGTGTTTAAAACTATAACATCCTTCAATGTCATGTCCTTTCATCATATGGTATGAGCAATACTGATCATCCCTATACCCTTTTGGTTTGGGTTGGTTAGGGTCTTGCAACTTGATCTCAAGTAAGTTAATGGCCTTAGCCTCACATAGTTGATGGAAGATTGATGTCATCATCTCTGACAATGGTGTGAACTGGCGAGGAGGGTGTTGCTCTTTATTCTTACCCTATTTCTTATTATTGCACTGGTTGTATCACGTAGGAGGAGGTTGGGCCTGATAATTCTATTGTTGTTGCCCCTTATCCCCTTTTTGGAGGTTCAACACTACTTGATTCACATGGGCCGGCTTGGCCTGGTGATTTTGATTTTGAGTGTTCTTCTTATTCCAATCCTTTTTATTCTAGAGCTTCAAGTTACCCTCCTATAACTTGATGTCCTCAATTACCTTAGCTTGTGCCAAGGCCTCCTCAAATATTTGGTATTGCTGTAGCTACAACAATAGCGAGATGTGCTTCACACAACTCTTTGTAAATATTCAAGTCAGTTCTATGGTTAGAATGGAAAATGGCAACTTTACCATTAACTTTCTCCATCTATTTCCATAGTCCATGATCGGCTCATCATCGTACTGCATTAGAGCGGCCAGATCAGACAAGTTTATCTTCTTCTTGATGTCGAAGGAGAAGCATTCAAGAAATGCATTGGCTAGCTATTCAAAGCTGGTTATGCTGTACCTTTTTAATTGGTTGAACCACTCTCGGGTAGGACCTGAAAGGGTTGTGATGAAAGTCCTTAGTAACAGAGCATCATTACTTTGTATCTGAAAGCACATATCCATAAAGCTCATGACATGCTCCTGAGCATCTTCCTCTCCTTGAAATTTCTCCAGCTTTGGCATCTCGAAGTGATCGAGATACGCTAGAGTAGGCACTGAGGGGCATAGAGGCTCATTGTGTATTTTATTTAAGGTTGGCTTTTGATAAGCCATCCCTTGTTTTTCAATGGCTCTTACCTTTTCTGCCAAGGCTTTGTAGGCCTGGGAAGATAGAATCTCCTCTTCTCTAAGAGGTCCTTGAGGAGCCTTTGGAGGTAGATTCTTCTTCGGTCGAGGTGGAGGACTAGGCTCATCCTCCATGTCCACTAAGGAGATCTCAGGGTATTCTTATTCTTGCTCATCTCCTGCTACTTCCTCGTACTGAGAATACCCATGATGCTCAAGTGCTTGGTGCTGCAACATGTTTTGGGCCATGTAATGAGTATGATTTCCAATGTGCTCAAGGTACAATTTAGGCTATGAAGTAGCTCATCTATGAGGGTGCTCCCTATATTCACTCTAAGGGGGTAAATTGGCATGAGCCAATCGATCCTCTCTCTCTGCACGCTCCTTTTGGTCAAGGATGCATTGCTCATGCATGCGCTGCTCATATAGATATTGCCTTAACAACCTCTATCTTTGAGTATCCTCATTTTTGAGGTGCTCATACTCTATGCATGGACATCTTCCAATTGATCTTGGAAGATCCACTACCATTGCTCTGACACCAATTTTTGTGATCGATCTAGAAGATCGATCGTGTGTGGTCTCTAGTGGTTTTGCTCTATTCGAGTAGATTTGTTGGTGTGAGCTCCAACAGACTTGTCTACCATGCTCTTGCCTTTGTCTATATAGATGGAATTCATATTCTACTATTGTCTATGATCTATGCCTACATGGGTTGATGGGGCATGTATACTATGAGAATACTTTGAGCATTCTCCTGGTTCCCTGATAGTCCTACGTGTGCCCTCACTATGTGAACTCACAGAATGAGAGTGAGCCATCGAGGCTCTACACCCTAATTGCCCTAGGACTCTATCAAGACCATCAAGCTGTCTTGTCTTCCATGGTTGATTTGGTGGAGTACCATTTTCTCCAAGTCTAGCTATGTCAATCATGAACTTATCAAGTTCATTATTGTTTGGAGTTTGAATGGGCCTACGCTCTGAAGTGGCCCTCTCTTCCTACCCCTGATTGGGTGGATTTTCTTGTTGTCTATCTTGGGATGGTGGGGGCCTTGAGCCACCCTTAGATCTATCCCTCGAGGAGTGTGCATTACCTCCTCTATCTAGGGTGTTCTAAATAGAATCCTCGTGCATAGAATTATCCCCTCTAATGCTCATCAAACTTCATCCGGGAGGATTCTATGGTTGAGGGTTCAATGCATTATTTTGTGCATTAGGTGGAGCTTTAGCTTCAACCTTGGTTCTACATCGAGATCAGCCTCTCCGTGTATTAACCATGATGTGAATTATCTCTTGTGTAGATTTTAGAGAAAACAAAGTAAACAAGGATGATTATCTCTTTTAAAATTTCTTTGTGATCCCTAAACTGGTTTTAGTGTGTTTTAGGTGTGTTGTAATCATAAACTAACTCTCATCATGTTTTCATATTTGTTGATGATATACTTGTTTAGTTTAATGGATTTCACCTGTATGCTCATAGCTCGACAATCGATAATGAAAGTCATGATCACGTAAACCCCCCAAAGTGTGGAGATGAAATCCACACCCGGGTAGGGAGCACAAGTCCTACCGATCCTCACCTAACACACCGTGCATAGTGATACACCCCTCCGAAGAGGAATGCAGGCTATTTTGCATGGATAGGATGGATCTTGGAGTCGGTATTGGCCAAAAGAATAAGGTTCATGGGATTTGAGCCAACGGATGGAAATAACTACCACCATCATTGAACTCTACTAGTGGATGGGTGTGAATTCCATCTCACTAGCATTTAAGTGTTGCGTGGTGTGTGTGTGTTCATTTTAAGCTTGTATGTAAAAAAAAAAATGCATCACCAAGAAAACATGATCTTTCCTATATGCCTAAAATAAAGATATTTCAAATTCAGAAAGATGCATGTATTTAGCTATATGAAATTCAGAGAATGCATATTAACTATGAAATAATGGCCACTGATTGGGACTCAAATATGCAAGCTCTAAACATAACCCAAACTACTAAAGACTAGGGCGGATTGCAATCTGAAGTCCACAGTTCCTAGCAACGATTGGAATAAAACCTGAGAGAATCTAAAATTTGGTTTTAACCTTTCTCTATGTTTTCTAATTAGACAAACTTCATCTACTACATTTAGTAAAAAAAAGATAGACACAGGAAAACACAGAGAATTATCTCCTACCTGAGATCCAAGTCCATTGTAGATCTGGTTGTCTACTATTTTTCTATTCTCTGTTAGCCATGGCTATTAGGCATGGTCGAGACTATGACTAGTGTCACCATGGTTGTTAAGCGTGGCTAAGACCTGCACATAAAAAACAAAAAAAATCAGTCATATATAGTGCAAAAATGGGTTGGTCCCATCATGATCACCATCTGTACCACTCTAAAAGCATACACCTAGGCTATTGCATCAATTATACCAAACATTAAAGCATGAAAAGATGAATAACAATGAATTGAACAAGAAAGAACAACTTCTTTATATTATCATTGCAAATATCCTTTACAAATACATCCCTCTTAGGGATACCAAATTCTTTGATACAATTGATACAATATTTTGAGCCCCTCAAAGGGGATGGTGCAATACGTAGGCTCTTATTGTAGACACGAACTACTCAAGGCTCAAGGAAGCCTTCTTCTCACTTGATCGGAGGAATATGTTGCCAAGAATGCTTTGAATATGCTCAGATCCTATAAATATACATTCAAGAAACAACATAGGAGAGTTAGAAACAAAGGAGGCCTCTCATGATGAGGCTCTTGATAGGAATTTGCATGAATTAGTACAAATATAGCAAGAAAGCATGGAAACTTGTAAATATGATTACAAAACCTCTATATTACTATAAAGAATGCTAAGAAAGAAGTAAATCTAGCTATTATGATGCATAATCTACCATTAAAACTTGAAATGAATCAAATCTAATGAAACTAGTGCAAATTGACAAAATAGAAGGAAATAGAGCAAAGCTACCTCTAATTTCTACAATTAACCATACAAAAGCATGAAGGAAAGCTAATCTATGTCAGATCTACCTAATTGCATGTTTTGAATGAAAATCCTATGGCTAAAACTAGGGAAATTGAATGTCAAACCCTCACCATGGGTCTAAGGTGCAGTTGGCTCTATTAGCCATGGCTGATAGCCATGGCTGAGGTGAAAGTGCTCTTTCTCTTGTAACCAGGGCCTGAATCTCAAAATTCCTCTAGGTAATTGATGATCAAGGGTCACCTCTATGTTCTGGAACTAATTGGTGGTGTAGATTCTTCAAATTTGTAGTGGAAGTGGTTCAATTGTGGATGAATGATCTCCTCAAGCTCTTGAAACCTCCATAGCTTCACATATAGTCATGATTTCCAAATTGGTAGCATATAGGCACTCCTCAAGGGTTGCAAATGGCTCTCCAATATGGTAGGGCTTTGTTGCATGCAAATTGATACTTTCTCTAGACTTTTCCCCAATTTGGAGGGGGGTCTTATAGCACTCTCAATTCCTAATCTTGGCTTCATGGAGAAGCCAAGATCAAGAACCAGGAGGTTGGAATAGTTGGGAGGAATATTTTGGATGCTTCCTCACTTGAAACCACTTGAAATCCATTGCCATGGCCATTGTAACTAAATTTGGCTTGGCTCAAGAATTCAAAATAGTTTCAAGGCTAGCCATGGCTCTGAGGTGCAGCTAGCTCTGTTAGCCATGGGTGTCAGCCATGGCTAAGGCTGAGTAGGCCAAAGCTACCTAAATTGAGTGGTTAAAACCACTTCTCTATCTTGGAATGGTCCAAGATCATTCATATGGTCTGTTAGGATGCCCATATGAGTAGTCCCCTACACATGACATGTTTTAGGTGTCTACATGAGGATCCTCTTTCTTTGCACACTCCTTTTGGTCAAGGATGTGTTGCTCATGCATGCAATTCTCATATAGACATTGCCTCAACAACCTCTATCTTTGAGTATCCTCATTTTTGATGTGCTCATGCTCTATGCACATATATTCCAATTGATCTTGGAATATCTATTGCCTTTGATATAACACCAAATTTTTCAATTGATCTAGAAGATCGATCGTGTGTGGTCTCTAGTGGTTTTGCTTTTTTTAGGCAGATTTGTTGGTATGATCTCTAACAAACTTATCTACCATGCTCTTGTATTCATCTATATATATATGGTATTTTCATTCTATTATTGTCTGTGATCTATGCCCACATGGGTTGATGGGGCATGTATACTACAAGAACACTTTGAGAATTATCTTGGTTCCCTGATAGTCCTATGTGTGCCCTCACTATGTGAAATTACAGAATTAGAGTGAGCCATTGAGGGTCTACACCCTAATTACCCTAGCAATATATCAAGACCATCAAGTTGTCTTGTATTCCATGGTTGATTTGGTGGAGTACCATTTTCTCCAAGTCTAGTTATGTCAATCATGAACATATCAAATTCATTATTTTTTTGAGTTTGAATGGGCCTACGTTCTTAAGTAGCTCTCTCTTCCTACCCCTAATTAGGTAAATTTTCTTGTTGTCTATCTTGGGATGGTGGGGGCCTTAAGCCACCCTTAGATCTATCTCTTGAGGAGTGTGCGTTACCTCCTCTATCTAGGGTGTTTTGAACTGAATCCCCGCGCATAGAATTATCCCCTCTAATGCTCATAAAACTTCATCCAGTGATGAGGATTGATGTTTAATCTCTCATATGATCCCTCTAGTAGTTCCTAGCTAGTTTTGCATAGTTTATTTCTTGCAAATTAATATTGTAAGTGAGTCTCCTTCTCACATACACTTGTGTGCACGAGTTGTCTTCTAGTTGTCACTTTGGAGTATTAGTTAGGAGGTGTGAACTCAAAGTAGGTAGAGTGAACTTCAAGTTAGCTAAAGGATCTTCTAGTTAGCATATTTCCCTTCTATCTTAGCTTAGAATTTATGTGCATTCTCATTTGCACTTTTGTAGCTTATGGTTAAGGATTTTGGGATCAAATCCATGATTTAGTGGGTTTGGTTATGTATTTTAGGCCTTTAGAGCCTATATATTGAGCTTGTAAATAATAGACACTTAGTTGGATTTTATAACCTTTTCATTGGTATCAGAGCTTAGTTCATGTTTGCACTAGGGCTTGTGAGGTGAGAGGGAAGGAGATAATTTTCTTATGAGAAAATCTTTCTCATTGAGGATTCGGTTCAAGCTCAAGGGGATCTTGAAGACCATTCGTAGAAGAAAGTTTCTTCAGCATCATGCAGGTTAAGGGGAGTGTAGTACTTGTTCGGCTTATCTCGGCAAGAAAGGGTACTTTTAATTTATTTTATTAATTTAATTTACCTAAGGTTTTAAAATTCTTGCATGTAAATTTTCTTTATTTATTAATTTATTTTTAAATATCTTAATTAAAATTAATTAATATTTCTTTGATTAATTAAATTTAAATTTTTAATTAAGTTATTTTTAAATTAATAAATTATAATGGAAAAAATTTTAAACCTTAGGTTAAGTTAAATTTTTAAAATATTTTAGCCTTAGGGGTATTTTTTTCAAGGCACTACATTGTAACAAGGTATTTCCAAATTTTTACCCTGATTTTGAAGTGTTGATTCCTTGTTACTCTTGGCTTATACTCGATTTCACATGGCTTCTGATTTGGTTCCCCAAGTGGCAGAACTTGCACATGTTGTCAATGCTTTAGCAGATAAAGCTAATGATACTACCATGGCAAAAGTCCTTAGTAACCTTGCAATGAAGGTAAATGATATTTCCATCCACAATGCTTCAGATTCTGCTCATGATTCTCGTCTGAGAGTTCGATGTGAAGTGTCACTTTATGATGGATCCCAGAACCCTGAAGTCTTGAATAGTTGGATTCTTGACATGAGTTATTGGTTTTCTTACACTCAGCTTTTAGATTATGAATACGTTCCATATTCTAAGCTAAAACTTTCTAGTTTAGCTAAATACTTATCGAAAGGAAAAAGGGTCATGATTGGTCATATGAGAGATTAAACATCAATCCTCATCATCTAAGAGGATTTTGTGGTTGAGGGTTTGACGTGTTGTGTTGTGCATTAGGTGGAGCTTTAGCTTTGACCTTGGTTATACACTGAGATCAGCCTCTTTGTGTATTAACCATGATGTGAATTATCTCTTGTGTAGATTTTAGAGAAAATAAAGCAAACAAGGATGATTATCTATTTTAAAATTTATTTGTGATCCCTAAACTGATTTTAGTGTGTTTCAGGTGTGTTGTATCATAAAATAACTCTCATCATGTTTTCAGATTTGTTGATAATATACTTGTTTAATTTAATGGATTTCACTTGTATGCTCATAGCTTGACAACCAATAATGAAAATCATGGTTACGTAAACCCCCCTAAGTGTGGAGATGAAATCCATACCCAGGAAGGGAGCACAGGTCCTACCGATCCTCATATTCCATACTATGTGCAATGATACACCCCTCCTAAGAGGAATGTGGGATATTTTGCACAGATAGGATGGATCTTGGAGTCGGGATTGGCCAAAAGAACAGGGTTCATGGGATTTGAGCCAATGGATGGAAATAAATGCCACCATCATTGAACTCTACTAGTGGATGTGTGTGAATTCCATATCATTAGTTTTTAAGTGTTGCGTGGTGTGTGTGTGTGTGTGTTCATTTTAGCTTTGCAAAAAAGGGAAAATGCATCACTAAGCAAACATGATCTTTCCTATATGCCTAAAATAAATACATTTAAAATTCATAAAGATGCATGTATTTAGCTATATGAAATTTAGAGAATGCATATTAACTATGAAATAATGGACACTAATTGGGCCTCAAGCATGCAAGCTCCAAACACAACCCAGGTCATTGGAGACTAGGGCAGATTGCAATCAGAAGTCTGTTGTTCCTAGCAACGATAGGAAGAAAACCTAAGAGAATCTAAATTTTTTATTTTAACCTTTCTCTATGTTTTCTAATTAGACCAATTTCATCTACTATATTTAGTAAAAAAAAGAGACAGAAATAGGAAAACACATAGAATTATCTCCTAGGTGTCTATTGTTTTTTATTTTCTCTGTTAGCCATGACTATCAGGCACGGATGAGACTATGGGCCACGATTATCAGGTGTGACTGATATTATGTACCATGGATGTTAAGTGCAACTAAGACCTGCACATAGAATTACAAAAAAAATATCAAAGACAACGACAAAAATGGGTCGATCTGATCATGATTGCCATATGTACCACTCTAAAAGCATACACCTAGGCTATTGCATCAATTATACCAAACATTAAAGCATGAAAATATGAATAACAATGAATATGAAAAGAAAGAACAACTTCTTTATATTATCATTGCAAATATCCTTTACAAATACATCCCTCTTAGGGATACCAAATTCTTTGATACAATTGATACAATGTTTTGAGCCCCTCAAAAGGGATGGTGCAATGCGTAGGCTCTTATTTTAGACACAAACTGCTAAAGGCTCAAGGAAGTCTTCTTATCACTTGATCGAAGGAATATATTGCCAAGAATTCTTTGAATATGCTCAGATCCTGTAAATCTACATTCAAGAAACAACATAGGAGAGTTAAAAATAAAGGAGGTCTCTCACGATGAGGCTCTTGATAGGAATTTGCATGAATTAGTACAAATGTAGTAAGAAAGCATGGAAACTTGCAAAGATGATTACAAAACCTCTAGATTACTATAAAGAATGCTAAGAAAGCATTAAATCTAGATATTCTGATGCATAATCTACAATTAAAACGTGAAATGAAACTAGTACAAATTGACAAAATAGCAGGAAATAGAGCAAAGCTACCTCTAATTTCTACAATTAACCATGCAAAAGCATGAAGAAAAGTTAATCTATGTCAGATCTACCTAATCACATGTTTTGAATGAAAATCCTATGGCTAAAACCATGGAATTAAATGTCAAACCCTCGTCATGGGTCTAAGGCGTAGCTGACTCTATTAGTCATGGTTGACAGCCATGATTGAGGTGAAAGTGCTCTTTCTCTTGTAACCAAGGCCTGAATCTCAAAATTCCTTTGGGTAATTAATTATCAAGGGTCACCTTTGTATTCTGGAACTAATTGGTAGTGTAGATTCTTCAAATTTATAGTGGAAGTGGTTCAATTGTGGATGAATGATCTCATCAAGCTCTGGAAACCTCCATAGCTTCACATACAGTTATGATTTCCAAATTGGTAGCATATAAGCACTCCTCAAGGGTTGCAAATGGCTCTCCAATCTGGTAGGGCTTCGTTGCATGCAAATTGATACTTTCTCTAGAATTTTATCCAATTTTAAGGGAGGTCTTATAACACTCTCAATCCTAATATTGGCTTCATGGAGAAGCCAAGATCAAGAACCAGGATGTTGGAACAATTGGGAGGAATATTCTAGACATTTCCTTGCTTAAAACCACTTGAAATTTGTTGCCATGGCTATTGTAACTGAATTTATCTTGGCCCAAGAATTCAAAATAGTTTCAAGGCTAGTTGCGACTCTGAGATGCAGCTAGCTCTGTTAGCTGTGGGTGTTAATCATGGCTAAGGCTAAGTAGGTCAAATCTACCTAAATTGAGTGGTTAAAACCACTTTTCTATCTTGGAATGGTCTAAGATCATTCATATGGTCTGTTAGGATACCCATATGAGTAGTCCCCTATACATGATGTATTTTAGGTGTCTACATGAGGATCCTCTCATGGAATGTGAGAGGCCTCAATAGTGCTATCAAGTAGAGACTTGCATGCACTTTGAGGAAGGAATACAAACCCACTATCATGATTATGCAAGAAATAAATATTGACCAAAAAAAAATTCAAAAAATTTCTAAATCTATTTGGAAGAATAGTGATTTCAATTTTAGCCCTACTCAAGGCACTTCAGGGGGATTAATTTGTATATGGTATTCTAATTAAGTTGAAGGTAGAATAATATTTTTATTATATAGAGTTATGAACATTCTATTCCACCACAAAGATAGCAATTATTCATCAGTTTTATCCAATGTTTATGTCCCCAAAAATCCAACCAATAGAAATACCTTATGGGATACCTTGAGATACATGAGGAATGCTTTCAAAAATATTTCGTGGATCCTTGCTAGAGATTTTAATTCTCCTATTTTCCCATCAAACAAGAAAGGGGTAAATATCATTCCATCCAGAAGCATTGAATATTTTCATAATTTTGTAACTAACAGTGAATTAATGGACATTCAAATTTAAGGAGAAAAATAGACATGGAGCAACAGAAGAGTTGGGGATCAAAATATCCAAGTTAAGCTTGATAGATTTTTTCCTTATCAAGAAGCTATTCTTGTTATGGGTTATGGTAATATCATTTGTCTCTCGAGAGTTGGCTTTGATCATTGTCCCCTTTTGTTTGAATCTAAAAAATACCTCAATTTCAATATTCTTTTAAGATTTGAAGCCACATGGACGTAGCACCTTGATATTCGTAACCAAATCTCTGATTGGTGGTAGCAAGATTGTTTTAGGTCTTTCATTACTCAAGTTTTCTATAAACTCAAGGTTGTCGAGGAAAACCTCAAAATATGGAACAGGGAAAATTTTGACAATATTTTTTAAAGTAAAAAGTAGATTATGGATAAACTTAAAAGCATTGAATAATAAATAAAGAATGGCCAGCTAAGTGACCAAATAATATTTGAGGAGAAATAACTTTTAGCAGAGTATCATAACATTTTGGGCAAAGAAGAGATGTTCTAGAGGCAAAAATCTAGAGCCCTTTGACTCAAGGAGGATGATTCCAATATAAAAAAATGTACACTTCCTTTTTTTTTAAGAGATAAACCCCTTGTGGGCCACCTTGGTCTGAGAGACCACGAACAGGGGGTTCTACACCGTCAAAGTCACCCGGGAGTCACACCCAACCCTGCTCGCACCAACATTATCAATTGAATTTTGGATACCCAATTCATATTTTTGGTAGGATGAATATTTTAACATTGGACCTCCCTTGGAGGATTGCCCTCTCCTCTCCAACTCACCTACAACACCTGGGTAAAAAAAAAAAAAATTAACACTTCCACCCTCAAGCACAAAAGTTCAAATAAAATCAAGGAATTGACTAGAGGTGACAACTCCATTACCAGGGATATTTTTGAAATTTGAGATGAAGCCTCTTCTTTTTTTTAAGATCTCTTGGGTACCCATCCCCAAAATTTTGATCGGGCCAAGAATCGGTTACTCAAACACATTTTTTCCTTGGACACTCCAAAAATGAATACCTTGCTCATCAAACCTCTTTCTTTAGATGATATCAAACAAGCTTTAATAACTATGCACCTTGATAAATCCCCTAGGCATGATGGTTTTCCCCTTAATTTTTTCAAAACTTTTGGGAAATTATTAGGCAAGATGTGTGCAAGGCAATCACTAAACTTCAACATGCAAAATCCATCCCCTGAGGTATTAATTCTACCTTCATAGCTCTTGCTCCTAAAGGGTCTGTGTGCAAATATATGGTGGATTTTAGACCCATCAGTTTGTGTAATATGATTTATAAAATCCTAACCAAAGCTATGGCATCTAGAGTGAAAGAATTTCTTCCCCAAATCATAGATCCCTGCCAAAGCAGTTTGGTAAAAGTAAGATATATAATTGATGGTATCATAACTTTGCATGAAGTATTCCATTCTATCTCCAACAAAAAAAACACTATCCTAGTCCTTAAAATTTATATGAATAAATATTTTTATAGGGTCAATCGAGAGTTACTACTTGTTGTCCTTCTCAAGTTCGGTTTCCATAGAGAGTGGGTTAAACTTATTCAAGGCTATATTTCTAGCCCCTAGTTCTCAGTGTTAGTCAATGGATCTATAGCAGGTTACTTTCCAAGCAATAGAGGGCTTAGGAAGGGGGATCCCCTATCACCTATTCTCTTTATTATTCTTTCTAAATCCCTTGGAAGAGCTCTCAAAGTTGCTTGCTCGGATGGAACAATATTTGATATTCAAGTTGCTTCCAACATGAGACCCCTTTCTCATCAGTAGTTCATAGATGATACTATCTTAGCCATCCATACTTCATTTTGGGAAGTGAATTCAATTAAAGGTATTTTAGATCTCTACAAAGAGGCTATAGGGCAAAATATAAACTATGCTAAGAGTAAATTTTTCTTTCTCAATACCCCCTATCTATATATGTCAAGATTGCTCATATTCTTTAGTGTGTCATATATGAGCTTCCCACTGTCTATTTAGGGCTTCCCCTATTCACCAGTTGCTCCAAATATTCTATGTGGAGTAATGTTATTGAAAGAATAAATAAAAAGCATACAAGATGGAAAGGGCCCTCCTATCCCAAGCAACCAAAGTCACTCTCACTATGGCCTGTCTTGAAAGTATTCTTGTTTATTTTATGTAAATATTTAAAGCCTAAGTTTTTTTCTATAAAAAACCAGATATATTCAGAAGAGATTCCTTTGGGTAGGTTTAGAGGATAAAAAAGTTTCATCTAGTCAGCTGGGAAAAGGTTTGCTTACCTAAAAGTCAGGGAGGGCTTGGTATTAGAAGAATTAGTAATATGAACATGGCACTATTGGCTAAGCAGGCTTGGAAGGTGTTTACCAATTGCAATATTGAATGGGTCTCCATCATCAATAAAAAATACACTCACATCTAGAATTTTATGGATGAAAATATTTCTAAAGTTGGGTCCACCTTCTAGAAATCAATCCTCCAAACTGGACCTCTTATTCAAAGGAGAACCAAATGGTAGCTTGGAATAGTAAATAGGATAAATTTTTGGTCAGATAGGTGGATCTCCAATCAAACACTTAGTGAGAACAATGAAGTCTCAGTGGTGCAACCTTTGTTGGATACTCTCATAAGTAAAAAGGTGTCTTATTTCATAGACTTTTCAATCCAACCCAAAATATGGAAAGAACTCCACATTGTAAATGTTGATGCCAAAATTTCAAATCCTATCATAGAATTATCAACATTTCTAAGGGCAAATGTAATTCCATCTGGTATATCTCATGATACCCCTTTCTGGAAAGAAACTGACTCTGGTTTTTTTTCTATTAAATATGATCATCTGTTAACTTTCACTCCCCAAAATTCTCTCATTCCTTTAATCTATTTTGGCTTAAATACCTCATACCCAAATTTGCTATCTTTTCTTGGTTGGCCATCCAAAAAAAGATCCTCACTACTAATAATCTCATGAAGAGAGGGATGGTTGTTCCTAATAGATGCCATATTTTCTTGGTGGCCTAGGAATCTATCAACCACATATTTATGGAATGTTATTTCTTCCAATCTACCATGGATCATCTCATGTCCACATTTCACATATCCTAGGCCTAGCCCAACTTCCTAGATCTTTTTTTCTCCTAGTGACCCATACCTTTTAGAAATTCTAGGTTATATTATTTGTGGGAAGTTTATCTCCATCATCTCCTATGGAAGATATGGCTTGAAAGAAACATTGGAATATTTTCAAACACCCTTAGGGACTCTCTCTATTTTCAACAAAGCCATCATATTTTCTATTAAAAATCCTAATATTTTCCTTGCATCAAACCACCTGATTCTACCCTTGAGTCCACTATTTTTTGTTCCTTCAGTATTCCTCATAGTCCCAGCTCTACTCCTAATCCCCATCCCAAAATTACCACTAATTGGACTCTTCCTCCTGTAGTATAGCTTAAAATTAACTATGATGGTGCTTCTAAAGGAAATTTGGGTGTATTAGGTGCCAAAGGTCTGGTCAAGGATCACAATGGATGACTCATAGTGGCCTATGCTAAGTTTTTGGGCATTCAAACTAACCACTATGTTGAATTTTATGCATTGTCGAGAGGGCTAGAAGTCCTTAGAGATTACATAGAAAATTTACAAATTGAAGGTGATTCCATGAATGTTACAAACTCTATCATCAATGATAGAATTCCTTCATGGAATGTGTGCACTATTATTTAGGAAGCTAAGGTCTTGATGTAGAATTTTCACAACACTACAACCTACCATGTGTATCAGAAAGCTAACAAGTCTACTAATTTTCTCACCAATGTTGGGGTTAGTCATAGGAATCTATCCATCTGAAACCAAATTTTCTTTCAAAATGTTCTTAAGGTTGTTGTTTTTGACTTGGAAATGCACAACCAGCCCTGAGAGGTATGATCACCTCAAAAATTCCGATGATGGAAAAGATAGAACTACTTCTATGACACATCTTGAACTCGATCCATAACACCATCCTGAAACTTCTAGTCAAGAAACATGGCCAAGAGATCTTTGTAGCTAAAGAGATTGTCGATGATTAGAGTTGGGTTGTTTTTTATTTTGAGCTCTATTCCCCTACATGGAAATTTTGGTACTAATATTTTGATCCCTACGTGGGCACTGGTTTGATTTTACTTTATGTTCTCCTTAGCCCCTACATGGGCTCTCTCTTTCGATATTTATTTTTTTGTTAAACAACCCTTGCATGGGTCTATTTTTTCTTTGGTCTAGTTCATGGAGTGGCTAGGGTGTAGACACCCTATTTTGTGCTTCTCTATGTACTTTTCATCATATGCTTATGGTTTTGGTTTTGAAAACTAGTTAAAACCCATATAATATAATTTCTACCACCTACCAAAAAAGTAAGATACCCTATGAAGCATGGTATGGTAAGAATCCCATGGTGTCTCATCTTAGAGTATTTGGTTGTTTTAAATTTGTTCACATTAATGATGCTAAAATAGAAATATTAGATCCCAAGAGTGAGCCTCACATTTTTACAGATTATAGTGATGGTAGTAAGGCTTACAAGTTTTTCAATCTTGTTAGTAAAAAAACTATGTTTCTAGGGATTGTAAATTTTTTGAGAAAGATGTGTTTGCTAATCATAACCAAAATATTGCAAAAATTATTAGTGAATGTGGGCAGAATTTTCATGGAGAATTGGAGGTCAATCAAGATCCTCCACAAGTTCCTAGTGTTAATGGCAACAAAACTAGTTCTTCCTAAGAGACTAGTTTACCATCAACTTCAACCCAAGTAAAAAAAAAAAATTGTTGCTGCCATATCCAGTAATTCAGATGTTGTATCAGAACTATCAAAGGATAACAATAATACTTCAAGCTAAATCAGGTAGTAATATTGAATATATTGAAGATGCAATGACTTACTATATCTTATCTTGCATTTCTAATGGACCAAGGAACTATGTAGAGGCTAGTCAAAGGAAATAATGGGTTGAGGTCATGAATATTGAGATGGAGGCCATTGAGAGAAATGAGACATGGAATCCCATTCTGCCTACTAGTGACATGGATGTTATTGGTACAAAATAGTTCTACAATACCAAGTTCCATAGTGATGGAATAATAGACAAATACAAAGCTATACTAGTAGCAAAAGGGTATGCAAAAACATATGGAGTAGACTATGAGGAGACCTTTGCTCCTGTGGCTCACCATGATACTATTAGATTGATGATTTCAGTTGCTACTCAAAAAGGATGGGAAGTTTACCAAATGGATGTCAAGAGTGCATTCTTGAATGGTGAAATTGAAGAAGAGGTATATGTGGAGCAGCCAAAAGGTTATGAATAAAGGGTAAAGAGCATTGGGTATACAAGTTGAAAAAGATCCTTAATGGGCTGAAACAAGTTCCAAGATCTTGGTACTCAAAGATAGAGGAATGGTTCTCTAAAAATGGATTTGAAAGGAACAAAAATGAACCAACCCTTAAATTGTTGACACTAACATGTTTTATGTTTCTCTTTATGTTTATGATCTCATATTTTTAGGAAATTCCAAAGCTATGATGCAAGACTTCAAGGAGATCATGAAAAGTGATTTAAAGATGTCTGATCTTGGAAAAATAAAATACTTTATTGGCATGAAATTACAATAAAGGAAATATGAGATCTTCATATACCAAGCCAAGTACGCCCAAGACATGTTGAAGAAATTCTCATTTCTAAACTGCAAGGTGGTTGATACTCCTATTGCTAGTGGTGATAAGCTTATGAAAGAGGGTGGGAGTCCTCTTTTTGATGAGAATAATTTTAGAAGTATGGTGGGTGGATTGATGTACCTTACATCGATAAGACCCAACATTACCTAGGTAGTTTCACTAGTTTCTCGATTTATGAGCTTGCCAACTCAAAGACACATGCAAGAGGTGAGATAAATATTTAGATATGTGAAGGGAAAATTTGATCATGGAATACACTTTAGATCAATAAGATATTCAAGGTTGGTTGTGTATGCTGATTCATATTGAATAGGTTCTATTGATGATCAAAAATACACTACAGGGCATTGTTTCACCTTGGAAAGTAGGTTGATTTCTTGGTCATCCAAGAAGCAAAGTATTGTGGTTTTATCTTCCATTGAAGCTATATATGTAGCCCTTAATTCAGCTTGTACATACAATATTTGGCTGAGGAGAGTGTTGAAGGATTTTTGTGAGACTCAACATGAGCCTACCAAAATATTTTGTGATAACATTGGAGCAATACAATTGTCCAAAAATCCAGTTTTCCATGTAAAGACCAAACACATAGATTTGAAGCACCATTTTGTTAGAGACTTGGTACATGATTTTTTTTTCATTGAGTATGTTAAGAGTGAGGATAAAATTGATGATATACTCACAAAGGGGCTGCTAAAGGTGACTCATGGAAGACTCAAAGAAATGTTGGACATTTCTCCCTTTGACATCAAAGGGGGATTGTTAAGGGTGATGTCAAAAGTCATCCATAATTATTAAATTAATATTTGAGTTGTAAATAAAATAAAGCACATGAAAAATGTATTAAATTTTGTGCTTTATTATTCATTCCAATTAATAATTTTAGTTAATTTAAGAATTAAAAAAAAATAGCATGCAAGGTGGCCATGTAAAAGCTAGTTTTTTAGAAAGCTAGTTTTTTTAGTAACTTGAGTTGTTTTAGCTTTTTTGATTGATCAAATATGATCGATAATTATATGTATTGTAATTGGAATCATTTGAAAATATAAGGATAAAAAAAATTTAGAGCATACATCGGGTGCACTATTGTGGAGTTTTTTATCAATTCTAGATCTAGTTTTCTGGTTTGTACCAACAACATAGTTTGTTGTAGATGGAACAATTGGTTAAGGATACTTCACCGTTTGGCATTCAAAATTGGTTTGGGTTCATCACTGAACACTATTGGACATTTTTGTGTGATATCCATGCCCCATTGATGTTTAGTTTATCATTGATCAAAATTTCTTTATTGCTATTTTTTTCTATCCACATATAGATTTCACAATATCATCTTCAAAAAATATGAATGAGCCATTTTATGGATTCCATAGATAGTTATCATATTAAAAAACTTGTTACATTTATTTATTTTTTAGTATTGAAGGTCCATGAGTGGTGTAAACTTGGCGTTGATCAAACCTAAGTATAAATTGGTGTTATTAAATGTTGAATGCAATGGTGGAAATCTAATTAAAATATATATCTAGATGCCCTATATGATAGGTGCTAAAAGTGTTAGACTTGAAAACCATGTTTCAAAAAATTGTTGATACATTTTCAACCACTTCCAAGAGGTATGTAATGAACCCCTTAGTTAGGTTGGTCTAAATTTGCAATATATATGTAGATTCAAAACCTAGGATGTATGCTAGAGGGGGGATCTACTGGAACCCTTGCTTCCCCATAGAAGGCCTATTTTTAAATGAGACCTTGAATATTAGGATCTTCATGCAATTAGGCTCTACCTCATGTATTAAAATTTTTGTTATATATTGTGTTGATGCTTGAGCTTTGTATGGCATTTAATGAGTTAATTCAACAAACACATAAGGTTTTGGATCTCTAATATCACTATTTATTGAGCCTTCATAAGATATAATTTGTACTAACTTAAATATAAGATCATCTAAAGTGTATTCTAAATGCAATCACACAAAATACAAGAAAATAAGTACTGGCCTAGTATGTTATTTTGATTTAAATCATGACTATGCTAAAGAGATTTTTCTTTTCAAGGAAACAAAGAAATGTGCAGCAAACAAACTAACTTAGGATTTAAGCTATATTATTTTTCAATTATTTCCTAAATACATTTTTGAAAGGAAAATCCTATGCTAAGGATTATTTAATTTTCCAAGATAAGTGTGGCTTAAAATAGACAATTTAGAAATTAAAAAATATCAATAAATTGAAAATAATAAAATGACAAGAAGCAGGGAGGTGTTAAATGGTAGGGCTACTTAAAATGGTGTTTGAGCAAAGTCACCATAGGCTATCAAATTTGCCACTAACATTTTTTAAACCTATAATATTTACACCAAAAAGTTAGTTTTATATGATTTTAGGGATTTTTATAATTTAAAGAGAGGTGATAGGCTATCTTCCCAACTGATCAAACCCATGAAACTAATCCTTGGGAGTGGAAATAGTTGCTAGTAAAATAATCATAGCTTGGCAAATTTTCTACTAGCATTTTAATAGTAAGTGGCAAATTTATTTTGTGTAATTCTAGAGAATCAAATTTGTTAGTGGCTATAGGAAGTGGTAATTATGTTTTATGATAAAGGTTGACTAAGTTTTGGTTGAATTCTTGGGTTATGTGGGTCAATTTGGCTTGGAATCAGAGGAGGGAGATGAAATTATCAACCCCTAGGGCTTACAACTGGGGAATCCACCAAATCTTAGGAAATACTTTCAAAATTTTCCAAAACATGCAAAGGGGGATATATATGGCTAAATAGAATATGCAATGGTCGTTGGATGCTTCAATATACTCCCAAATTGGGATGTGAAAGTGCATACATGCTGAAATGAATTCTAGAATGCTTCCAAGGTGAGGTTAGAAGAGGTTCAAACCTATGGAGGAGAAAATGAGATGATGCAAGAGGGAAAACTATGTATTATAATAGATTTTGAACTACTATTATGGATTCAATAGCTATGGTAGAGGCTTCAATGCTGCCTTATACATTGTAGACATGAAAAATTGACCCACTAAGGTGAGTAATTTTCCCTAGATCTCTTGTTTTATCCTTGGAAAAGTAGGGTCATATTTGAGCCAAATTTTCACCTACCAAATATTATCTATTTCTCTTAAATCCTACACCATTGGATCAAGGTCAAAAATATATTTTCAATGGTATATGATATGACCCATTTTGACTCTGTTTGATCCTCCATAATGTATTACAATTGCACGGGGGTCTAGATGGTGCTATGTCGTGGTCTGTATTTTATGGAGCATAATTTTCCATTTTAGGATTTTCTCTTAATAAAACCCTAATTTTCAAAGTTGATATTTTTATATTCGTTTGTGCTTGGTTGTTCCCTCCCATTCTTCTTTCAAATCCACTATATAAGGAGGGTTTGAAATTCATTTCTTCCAACCAAGTTTTATCAAGCAAGCTTCTCACCAAGCAAGTTCATGATAAAAATTCTTCATTAAAGTTCTATTTTCTTGAGGTCTTCTTTTTCTTCTTTTGCAAGTAAGCTAACTCACAAGTGTGAAGTGTGATCTATTGAAGCTTTGTTTTCTGCTATATTGGATTGTGTGTTGCTACTTTTGGTGGACAAGTGTTGAAGCCCTAAGGAGGAATATACTACTTGGAGGTCTCCATACCTTTTGCTTGATTATTCACTACTACCAAGTTGATTTCACTCTTTTTTACTTTTCATATTAGTTAATTTTTTTATTACGCATCTATTTAATTCACATTTTCTTATTTTTCTCCTAGCTTATGTGAAATCACACCCGGGTCTCTATGGGATGCGATTTCGTTGTGCAATATCATGGGCACTCCATATGGGACGAGATTTTGCATAGATCATGTTTGGGAGAAATATATTATCCCCAAACCCTATATCTATGTTATAGACTATGTTTAGACCATATTAGGGTATTTATACTCTATTTGATTATTCTATTTTGCTATATATTGTTATGCTTATTCATCTCCCAAAGGTCAATTCATGCTTCTATTTTTAAAGGTTAGCTAAAAATACCTAGGGGGATTTACTGTTGTGCCTCCAAGCATTGTTTTACAGTAGCCTAAGAAGGACCCCTAACGCTAATTATATTTTTCAAGTGTTTATTAAGTTGTCTTGTAAGAATAGGAATTGTTGATAGCTTTGGTTAAAGGGATAAAAGCAAGGATAAATCACTGGATGAGCTAAGTGTTCTGATTAGTCTTTAGGTTTTTTTTTTTGAATTTACATTGTGGAATCGATAGATGCCACGAATCCGGGTAGGTTGTCCAGCTTTTATGGCTGCCACAATATTCTACGATGGCCACCCCGAAAGTCACCGCACAGATCTCACGCAGTCCGCCCCTATAACCACCATGCCACAATCATGTTTTTAGGTTGTTTGTTGAGTGCTTTATAATTTTATTTCAAAACCCTAGATCTAATTTTATAGAAATATATTTAACTAATTCTAGGTATTTGAAAGATAAACAACATATAGGGTGCATTTAGGGTTAATTTTTTTTGTGCATCTCTTCTTGAACCCTTGCTTAAAGGTTGTCTATTTAGAACCCTAGGTTAGAAAAGCATTCAAAGAAATAATCATACTAATGTTAGATCTTATATTCTTGCATCATGTATTTCTACATTGTCCTTTATATTTTATAGCAAAAATCTAGAAAATGCAAATCTAGGTGTTTGTCTTGAATCTCATACATCAAACATTCCCAAAATTCCTATGGAATTGGAGCGAGTCCTTAAAGATATTCCTGGTGAACACTTCCCCCCTAGCACTGAATGTAGAGAACAACATACCCCTGTGGTTCACCCCAAAGTATTTCTCTCTTGCGGATCCAGATTTTGGGAATTGTACATGGTAGGGCATTTTTTCTCCTCTACACCTTTGGTGATCCTGACGTGAATGGTGAGCAAAAATTATGTCTCAAAAAATAATCATTTATCTTCCATAAATTATCAATCCGATAAGTCCGTAAACTTACGAGTGTCATGCATAGTATATGCCTATAGTGTTGGGGAATGAATTCATCTATACTTATTTTAGTTTGGTGGGGGATGTTCATGCATTTGAATTTCAGCCAAACCAAATAAGCTAAGTGAAAAAAATTAAATAAATAAATTACAACTAAAACTAAAGTGCTGGAAATAAAAGTGCAAAAATAAAATGTAATAAAATAAAACACAACTAAATTAATTAAAGCAAGAAATAAAAAAATAAATCTAATATACAGAAAATAAATACAAAAATAAAAATAGGGGAGGACTACTATAGGGAGTGGGGCCAAGCTCCCATAGATAGTCTTCCTGGCTAGCTATGTAGAGCTTTCTCAAATAAGAGGATTTGCACTCTTAATAAATTATACAAAAAATAATATAAAATAACTTTTATGTAAATTGATTCCCCCTCATTCATCTGGCCTGTGTATTTATATAAAGCGCGGCCAGATCTCGTTACAATCATAAATAAATCTATTTTAATCACATAACGTGATTAGTTACAATTGGTTTCTACACATATTTTATTCTACTATTTTAAAGTATGTCCGTTCACTAGAAGAATAAATATAAAACTCCTTAGGTGTACGTAACAAATAAATTATAAATTAATGCATCCTAAATATAATGCTTTAAGAGCTTTACAAGGTCAACCGACCAATTAGTTGATAATAAAAATACTTTATTCTATTTAATAATAATGCATTATTAAAATATCCCCCTTTGTCTTCACGTGCAACAACCTCCGTAGCCCCTTGGTCAACCTGGTCAATGTTGACTTGGTCATATGGCGTCTCCAATGCGGGTGCCTCCAATGTATGGGAGTAAGGCGCTAGTAAGGCACCTTCCCATGTATCAGAGTAAGGCACCTGCTTGGTACCTACTTGAATAAGGTGCCTGGTTGGTGCCTACTTGAGTAAGGCGCCAGAGTAAGGTGTTAGAGTAAGGTGTCAGAGTAAGGCACCAGAGTAAGGTGGAGTAAGGTGCTAGAGTAAGGAACCAGAGTAAGGCATCTTCCCAATATGACTTAGACTCTTTGAAGTAGAAGCATGCCATATCCAAGTGGGATGTAGACTAGAAAACACTAGGTTAGTAGCAAAATTTGCATTTATACATAGTTTCCACTAAAAATACATGTCAAGCATAATACTAGATTTTCTATCAATTATATGCATAAGTTAAATAAAAATACATTTCTAATGCTAATTAAACTAGTAATGATGCCCCTTAAGAATGTATATAAAATGAGCATTTCTAGTGCTCATCATCCTCCCATGCCTAAATATTGTCACCTCCTCGTGACAACAGCCCCCCGAAATAATAATATATATATTTTTTTAAATGAAATTTAGCATCTCTATTTTTCTTCCATCTAGTGCTGCTATTTTTTTCATTGAGCATTGTTGTTTTTCTTCCCTTGAGCACTACTATTTTTTTCTTCCATTGAGCATTGCTATTTTTTTCTATTGAGCACTGCTATTTTTTCATTGAGCACTACTGCACCAGCAGAAGTTAGAAACACATCATGACTGATAATCAAACTACGGGAAAATAATTAAATCATGACCACACTATTCAAACACCAGAACTAAATTATTACTATGTTGATGTTTGATAAATACTACCATGTAATTGCCCATCTCAGCCTTCATGCAACTATCAATAGAGTCTACTTCCAGTTTTGCACAATGATCAGTTTTGGTGAGATCAAATTTTAAAATGAGTGTGGGCATCTGCTGCTACTTTTACCTACATCTAAAACATGTTTGACCCTCCTTTGTGGTACATAGTAGCATCATCTACATGTGCTGGCCACCATTGTCACAATGCAACAGTGCCAAATTTATTCACGCAAATGCCACAATTTTTTTTTAATTATTCTGAAGTAATGAATTTTTCATATCCGAGGCATGTCATGCGCTTGAATTCTAATGAGGGATTTTGAAATATTATGGAGGCATATACTGGTATTAACATCAAAATAATTTTTAAAATAACTTTGCACATAATTAACAGAAAAATCAGTACAAACCTGGATGAATTTCATAGAATTGGATCTGTATAATGCTGGTGGCGTGAAAACATATTCATGCTACCTGTAATCCTGGTGTACCAACAAAATGAGATTGTTGTGACGTTGGTGCTCCTAGAGAATTTGTATTTTTTATTTTTTTATTTATTTTTCTGTCTGCCTTCTTCCTCCACACTATTTATCATTGTTGGTGTTATTCCTCTGAGTTTTTTTGTTCTTCCTCTGAGCATTGTTGCCATCGAGGTATTCTTTTGCAAGTGTGGACTCTAGCATCGTAGCCATAGTTTACCACTATTTTTTCATCTATTTTTCCATGGAAGGGAGCATACCCAGAATAGATCTTGGTTCATAATTTTTTTTCATCATATGTGTCAAAGAACAGAGTAAACTACAACAAATGAGCTGGTGAATTTAGGTGGCCAAGCTAGAGGTCTGCCAATTGAGCCATCCTAGAAATTTGGCATGTTGTATATTAGAACGTCTTCTCCACCCAAATTTTTATGGGAATTTACATTATGATAGTGGATTTCTTCCATGTTTTCAAATCCACACCATATCTTTGCAAAGTTGGCATTCTCTTCCACCATAGTGAGACTCTATCTCCTCTCTATAATTATTTTTCCACATATTTTAAAAATATTGCCAAAAAAATCTATAATATTGGCACTGTGCATTAAAAAGTGGAGACCACATAGAAAACTTTGTGTCCCATATACACATATTAGAGGATTAATAGCGGCTAATAGCAAACATATCCAAACTTTGAAATACCTAGCTCATCATCAATGGTACATATAATTTTTTTTTAATCCTACTTTGACGTATCTCTCTTTGAATGCTTTTGCAAAGATTAATATTTGTGCATTATTATTTTTTTCACCGTGTGCTCTTGAACATGTCACCCTTTTTTCAATTGATTAAACTTTATACTGTCCTGACATGCATATGCCCAAATCAAATGATCTTCCACTCTGAATTATTTCCTTCGCATGCATAATTGGAATAACACTATGATCCTCTATTTTATTTCCTAGAGTGTGGTAAAAACAATTTTATCCTTCATCATCTATGACATTTGTTGGGTGTACAGGTGTGACATTTTCATGAGACACATCATCAAGATTTTATGTGCCACTTTTTCTGGCTCATGTAGATATTTGACATCTAATTTTCTTTTCAGGATCCTCCCCTACTTTATTTAGTTACTGGTTGGAGATTTCTCATTTTTCTTCTAGACCAAGCTGGTCCTAGGGAAAGAGGATACTCTCTTCCAATGAGTGGCAGAAAATAAAGCTCTGCTTCTGATCTACATTTTAATTTAGAGCCTTCTCATCATAATATTTTTCTTTTTTGTATTCTCCCCCACTTAAATTGGTGATGCCCTCGTCACTAGTAACAGGTCCCTCTATGCAACAAGTTTGCAAACTTCTGAACATCAGGTCCCATACTGAACAATAGGCACCCCATCCAAGGGAGAAGAACATTGCTTATTAGTGCCTTCCTCTAGATGGAAAAAGGTACTATTGTACTAGGCTAATTGTAGGCACTCTCTTCCTGGTGGTAAGTAAGCGATCCATGATTTCCTGCGAAGGAAAAAACACACGAAAGCAGAGAAACAAGAATCATGACTCCATGCCTATTAGGCCCTAGCTCTTAGGATACATGCAACTTGCATGCGGTTCATGATTTTTTGCAAAGCAGAATAAAAATAAATTTTATGCTAAGCAGGACATGTTCCATGCGCTCTCTTTTTTTTTTTTTTTAAACCATTGGGAGGATTTCACATGATTTGTTTTTTGAAATCTAGGGCACCTTTAGAGTAAGGCGCTTGCTTGGTGCCTACTTGAGTAAGGTGTCGAAGTAAGGTGCCTACTTGGCACTAGAGTAAGGATCCTGCTTGATTCTAGAGTGAGGTTCTTGCTTGGTGCCTACTTGAGTAAGGCGCCAGAGTAAGGTGTTAGAGTAAGGCACCTACTTGGCGCCAGAGTAAGGCGCCTTCTTGAACACTTTTTTTTTTTAAATTTTGAAGTATGGTGCCTCTTGAAATTTTTGGAGTAAGGCGCCTACAAAAAATTTTGGAGTAAGGCACCTTACTATGGGAGTAAGGCACCTCCCAATTTTTTTTGTTTTTGTTTTTGATTTTTTTTCCAACACCGGGAGTAAGGCACCTTACTATGGGCGTTAGGGGGAGTAAGACACCCCCTATAATAATAATAATATATTTTTTTTTTGTATCCTCATTTTTTTTTTTAAATGAATATTCATCCACGCTACTGGTGTGGTATGGGGTCTCCCCCATGCCGATGTCTAATCCACTGTTGCAAATATGAGGTATTTTTGAATGGAGCTCATCTACCATTACTCGAGCATTATCTTGAAACTCTACTCTACACTTGGTGTAGCATATTTGACTATGCTTATCATTTACTTAGGTTGTAACAGTCACACACCATGTAGTAGAACTTTCCCAAGGTTCCATAAACACCTTGGGTTGGAAGCCTTTCACTTGATCAATGTTACTTAACCTACCTTCATGTACCAATGTTTCCAAGGTAAAACTCTACTAGCTTTCACTTGCTAGACTGGATGCTACACGATCAAGGTAGATGTGATAGTTCGTATAGTGTTATTACGAAATCCACATATAAATCTTAATGCATAAAATATTCATAGACACCTCCTTATTTTTTTACATCGCACTTCATATTGTCCTACAAAACATAAAAGAAAAATCTAAACTAAAGGCATTTAAATAAAAATTCTAACAATTTTTTTTTTTTTTTTTTCATCTTCTGATTACTTCCAGACTCCTCCCCTACTTTATTTAGCGATCAACTGGAGATTTATCATTTCCCTTATGGACCAAGCTATTCCTAGGGAAAGAGGATACTCTCTTCCAACAGGTAGCAAAAAATAAAGCTCTGTTTTTTGTTTAATATGTATTTTAACTTGGAGCCTTTTCAACAAAAGATTTTTTTTTTCATGAATATTATAAACAATGTTCATTGTGTTGTTGGTGGTAATGATGAAGGTGGGGTCCCCCCCATGCCTACATCCAAACTAGTCTTCTAAAAATCATTCGTTTTGTTACCAACTAGTTTGATATGTCGTAGCATGAGAAGAGCATTTTACCCCATGGCCTCAAAACCAAAATTTTTCAACTTAATGGTAAAATGCATAGGTTGGAAAATGACTATCTACAACTGTCTATATGAAGAAGACATGGCATAGCAATATTTTAAAAACACATGCTATTTTACGATTCACCGGGTCGCCTTAAGCACAAGTGAAGAGCATACTCCATAACAATATGTTCTTTAAATTTTGCTCTTGTCATTTTTCCTGCATCATTAAAAGAATTTGCCAATATGTTGCAAAGCATTAAGCCTATAAAAAAAATAATTGTTAAAACTAAGCTTCTAGAGGTACAATTTCCCAATGGTTTCTGTATAAAAATACATCCCTAAAAATTTTCAATTATATCAGACCTAGGTTGTGCTATTTCTTTGATTTCTTGAAACCATTCAGAATATGATGGAAATCCTTCATTACCTGATTTTCTAAATTTTTTCAACAACATAATTTATTCCTACTTCTACACTTAATATGGTACATCAGGTTCATTCCCGTATTTACCTAAGAAGCTGGTAAATTTAAACTGTTGCCTATGGGATTTGGCTCTAACTGTGCCGACAACTATTTTGGCCTTGTGAAAAGGCCCTTGGTGGACTCACACTTCTTAAGTAGAAGATCTACAGGTAATTTTAAATGGGTTTTTTATCTGACCTATAAATCATAACACTACAGTTTTGACACTCACTGACAATGGCACCAAAATGGTGAGCAGGAAATTATATCTCGAAAAACAATAATTCTCTTCCATAAATTATCAATCTTGTAAGTTCATAAACTTACGAGTATCATGCACAGTATATGCCTGCAGTGTTGGGGAATGAATTCCTCTGTACCTATTTTAGTTTGGTGGGGGATGTTCATGCATTTGAATTTTAGCCAAACCAAATAAACTAAGTGTGGAAAATTAAATAAATAAATTACAACTAAAACTAAAGTGCTGGAAATAAAAGTGCAGAAATAAAATGCAAGAAAATAAAACACACAGCTAAATTAATTAAAGCAGGAAATAAAATAATAAATCTAATCTACAGAAAATAAATACATAAATAAAATAGGGGAGGACTACTATAGGGAGTGGGCCCAAGCTCCCATAGATAGTCCGTATAGCTAGCTACGTAGAGCTTGCTCAAATAAGAGGATTTGCACTCTTAATAAATTATACAAAAAATAATATAAAATAACTTGTGTAAATTGATTCCCCCTAATTCATATGGCCTACGTATTTATATAAAGCATAGCCAGATATCGTTACAATAACAAATATTTCTATTTTAATCACATAATGTGATTAGTTACAATTGGTTTCTACACATATTTTATTTTGTTATTTTAAAGTATGTCCATTCACCATAAGGATATATAAAAATACTCAGGTGTACGTAACAAACAAATCCTAAATTAATGCATCCTAAAGATAATACTTTAAGAGATTTACAAGGTCAACCAACCAATCGGTTGATAATAAAAAAATACTTTATTTTATTTAATAATAATGCATTATTAAAATATCCCCCTTTGTCTTCACGTGCAACAACCTCCGTAGCCCCTTGGTCAACTTGGTCAATGTTAACTTGGTCATATGGCATCTCCAATGCGGGTGCCTTAAATTTATGGGAGTAAGGCACCTTCCCATGTATGAAGTAAGGCACCAGTAAGGTGCCTACTTGGCACCTACTTGAGTAAGGCACCTGCTTGGCACCTACTTGAGTAAGGTGCTAGAGTAAGGCGCCAGAGTAAGGCACCAAAGTAAGGCATCAGAGTAAGGTACCTTCCCAATATGTCTTAGACCCTTTGAAGTAGAAGCATGCTAGGTCCAAGTGGGATGTAGAATGGAAAACACTAGATTAGTAGGAAAAGCTGCATTTATACACAGTTTCAACTAAAAACACCCGTCAAGCATAATATTGGAATCTCTATAAATTATACACATAAGTTAAATAAAAATAAATTTCTAATGCTAATTAAACCAATAATTATTCCCCTTAATAATGTATATAAAATGAGCATTTTTGGTGCTCATCAGTGAACATCTCCTTTTATTTTAAAACTTTAATCAAGATCATTAATTCTGTTTGTTTAGATTAGAAAAAAAAAAATCCTACAAATATTTTGTTTGTTTTTATTGATCTTTAGTTTTTCTCCTTTTCCACCCTAGCCCCTTTTCTCTTTCTCCTAATGGCTTCCAACCTTAGGAGTGGATGAAGGTCTCTAGGGCTTGATGAGATTTTCCAAGATGATCAGATTGATAGAGAGAATCCTAACTTGGATTCAGAAGAGCAAGCCAATGTTGAAACTGAAACAAACCTTGATCCCATTAAAGGGCCTAATGGTGGGTACCATTTTACATCATTTGATCATATTTTGGATTTCATGAAACACCACAAGGAGGCTTTTCTGAAGGCTATGGAACAGGAACCTCAACTCGAAAGAGGTGAGACTCCTCTTCCAATTGTCCCTCCTAGGCATGTGCATGATAACCCTTTGTCTGAATCTTTGAATCATGGTAATCTTACCCATCAACCAACCTATGCCACTACTGTAACCACCAATGTTGGAAGGAATCCACAAGTTCCTCCAACCAGTAGTGTCACTCAAGATTATTTTCAATTTCCTCCTCAATCTACTAATCTCAATATTCATTCTTCTATTCCACCAAATGTTAGTTATCCTCTCCAACAAGGTATCACATATCACAATAGTATCAATACCTCCAACTTAAGCCAAGTGCCTTTTCAACAACCTACCTATACCCCTCCCTTAGGGAATCTGGGGGTATTGCACAATAGTAATCCAGAAGTTCAGAATTTGGAAAATATGGTAAAACAATTGGTTTCAAAAGTGGAGATGATTCAGCCTTCTAGTTTTACTTACAATTATAAAGAGATGTGCAATCAACCCCTAGACCCTATGGTTGCTGCTAGGCCTTATCCTAAGCATTTTTCCATGCCAGTTTTACCTATATATAAGGGAACAGAAGATCTGATTGAGCATCTAAGAAGATTTAGAACAACTTGCCATGATCTCATCTATGATGATATGTTATTACTAAAGATGTTTCCTAAGAGTCTTGTTGGCATGGCATTAGAATGGTATTATCGATTACCTAATTATTCTCTGAGGAATTTTGAAGAAACAACAGAGTTATTTGTTCAATAGTTTAGTGCTTATATTGAAAAGGATGTGACCATAAAGGATGTTTGTAATTTGAAACAAGATAAAGAGGAAAGTTTTTCAAAATTTTTGGCTCGTTGGAGAAGTCTAGTGGGACGCTTGAGATATACTTTACCTCCCAAATATATGCTTGAGATATTTATTGGCAATTTGCAAGAACAATTATCTTATGCATTAGAAACTACTACTATCACATATTTTGATCAAGCAATTGAGTTAGCAAGGAAAGTGGAACAAGCTCTTATCAGAAGAGGACAACTCAAAGTGAAAGAAGATAAAACCATTCAGTCACAGTATAAGAATAAGGATGTGGTAGGTGATGGTGTAATGGATAGTAGGCCTATTAATAATATTGTTAACAACCTACAAAAGATAATACTTCAAAAACCTCCACAAAGGAATTTCACAAGACTTGGCATACCTATGGAAGAAGTCCTAAAGCAACTTTTAGAAGCCAAAGCAATTGAGTTACCTCCCATAAGGCAACCAGATACTACAACTAATTGGTACAAGGTAGGACAACATTGTGCATATCATAGAGTAGAAGGACATTGGACAAATTCTTGTAGAAAGTTGAAACATGTGGTTCAAGATTTAATTGATGTAGGACGTCTTGATGTAAGAAATTCTCAATCTTCAAATAGTCAAAAAAAGTCCACTACCAACCAGAATGTACCTAAGCAAGGACAATAGGTAGTTAATCAAGTATCTTGTAAAAATGTACCACATCATTATGATAACCATATGGTTGGTATGATAACAACTACTTTAGAACAACAGGTGCAGAATCGATAGATCCAACGATCTCAATAAGAGATGAGTTTTTCAGCAAATATTTCCCTCTTAGAACTTTTACAAAATTCTCCTACTCATGGAGAAGCCTTAATAAATGTTCTAAAGCAGCAATCTATCCCTCCAGATATTTCCCCTAGTGATATGGCCAATGTTGTAAGCTCTCTTGGGACACATCACATCACATTCTCGGATGACGATATTTCTTCCTCAGACCTATGTAGGGATTCTTCTCTCTACATTACTGCATTTATTGGGGAAACCTTTATCAAAAGGGTTATGATTGATAATGGTTCTTCCCTCAATTTATGCACATATCAATTTATCCAAAAGTTTGGATTAAAAGAGGAAGATTTAACTAAATCTAATGCAATCATCAAAACATTCAACAACGAGTCCCAAGAAGCTTGTGGCATTATATCTCTCCCCCTTAAAGTTGGACCTAAGATCTTAGATACATTGTTCTATGTGGTACCTTGCCTTGCATATTTTAATCTGCTTCTTGGACATCCTTGGATCCATGCAATGAAGGTCATCCCTTCTACTCTTCATCAATGTTTGAAGTTCAAATTTAAGGATCAACTTGTCACCATTCCAGGTGACCTTCATCCATTCGAATATTATTCAATGGTTGAACAAGCTCAGTTTGGTCTCAATGTTTGTCCTTCAGTTTCATCATCTATTTCTCCAAGTTCCTCATCTCAAAAATCTGAGCAATTCAACAATCTAAAAGTGAGTGAGGAACCTCTAATCAAAGTTTCATCATGGGATCAAGACAATCAGTTTCTTCAAGAACCTCTTCTGGATATATCTCATCAAGGTTTGGAGCAGAGTAATGAGGATGAGGATCCCCCTTATCCCTCTAACATTTTGTTTTGTAATATGATAAATTATGTGTGTTCTAATGGTAAATCTTTTGCTTCTCATAAAGATCTTGCAAAGTTAGGGATTTCTCCTCCTTATGTTAAGAAAAATGGTTTTGTTCAAGAATGTATAGATTATCATGTTATGGATGCCAAAGAAAAAGCTATGAAGGAGCCTCTCCATGATTATAATCATCGAGATGGCTTGCCTTCTAGATTTTTCTTTGATGAAGCAGTCCCTTGAATGCCTATTATTTTTGTTAAGATAGGAGGCACAATTAGAATGTGTGTTGACTATCATTCTGATTGCTTGTTTAATAAAACATAAAATAAAATAAAATCAATCATTAATTAGGCATGCATTTAGCATTCTCAGGTCCATATTCCATTTGCTTTCTTGCTCATACTGCATGATTACTTATCATATTTTGCATGGTTGCCTGACATTCTATTCCTCTTGCATTTTTGCTTGTCATAATTGCATTGTTGCTTGCTCATGATTGCTTGTTCATATAGCTTTTTGGGGATTCATGACAATGGCATGTGATGATACCTAGTTAGGTCATAGCTCACATGCATTGCACTCTCACTAGGGCTCTGATGCCTAGTGAAGCCCCAACCTAGGGCCCATGCATTTTCATCCCTTCTTCTCTTCTCGTCTTCCTTTGCTCTTTTCTTCTCTTCTCTCTTCTTCTTGTGTCCCTTGACTTTGAAAGTTTTTACAATGATCATCATTTTCTCTCCAAAGTCAAGGAATGCAATCCTCTTCTGGTATATCCTTGTCCTTTGCATGATTCTTATTTTTCCTTTGTCTTCTTTGTTCAGATAAGGATATACATTCTTCTCTCCTTTTATTTGCACATTTCCTCCCTCTTGACTTTTCAATAGTTGAAACTTCAAGTTGGGGGTACACACGCACAATTCTTTGCTCCTCATTTTCTTCCTCTTATTTCTTCTAGCACATGCACACACTCACATTGTGTTATGCTCATATGACTTGGTCTATATATATTTTTACACACCCCTATCGGGTAGTACTTGCTAATACATCATTCACATCAACAATAATATATCACCCCTATCAGGTTACACTTCTTTTGACTCAATGGGCTCAACACCCCATTACAGGATAAGCTCCTTGGCCATTTTAGTAGGCCTCGACATACATCCTAGTGGGTAATCACCCCACAATAGTCACTAGCGAGCAATCATCCATAGCGGGTTACGCTCCATCATTTGATCATTTGAGCAATCACCCATAGTGGGTTACGCTCCATATTTTTCCCATCTATCCATCTTAGCGAGTACTACACCCATAGTAGGTTTTCACTCCACATCTAGACCTTCTCTTTGGGCATAACACCCTTCATTCAGGGTTCTTGATCAACTTCTCTCAATTTCTATGGTTGACCTTTTTGGAAGATGTTCTTCTTCTTCTTCTTCTTCTTCTCTTCTCTTCCCTTCTTCTTTCTTTCCATTTCTTCTATTCATCCATGCATTTCATGCTAGCTGCATTAGATTCATGTTGTACCCAGTGATCTTTGCTTTATTATTTGTTTGCTTGCTTTGTTCTTTATGTTTCTATGTTTTGCTTTTTCTTTGCCTTTTTTGAGTTTCTTAAGGAATTTTCTTTCCTTTCAAAACTTGAGGGGGCACCCTAGCCATAGAGGCATTAATGGTAGTAATGTCTCATCTTGTGTGCAAAAGTCCAGAGTGTCCTTCGTGATACCCCTTTTGCACCACCCCTTTGTCCAAACCTAGCCACCCATTTTATGTGTTTGTTGTCTTCTTTCCCATAGGAGTCTACATATTTCTTTGATGCATTTACTTGGCCTTAAATACATCAAAGAGGGGGTAAAATGTAGACACAAAAAATTGACCCACTAAGGTGAGTAATTTTCCCTAGATCCCTTGTTTTCTCCTTGGAAAAGTAGGGTCATATTTGAGCTAATTTTTCCCCTACCAAATCTTATCCATTCCTCCTAAATCCTATACCATTGGATCGGGCTCAAAAATAGCTTTCCAACGGTATATGATATGACCCATTTTGACTCCATTTGACCCTCCAAAATGCATTAAAACCACATGGGGGTCTAGCTGGTGCGAGGTCGCGGTTCATATTTTATGGAGCATGATTTTGCATTTTAGGGTTTTCTCTTAAGAAAACCCTAATTTTCAAAGTTGATATTTTTAAGGTCGGTTGTGCTTAGTTTTTCCCACCCATTCTTCTTTCAAATCCACTATATAAGGAGGGTTTGAAATTCATTTCTTCCCAAGTTTTAATCAAGTTTATCAAGCAAGTTTCTCACCAAGCAAGTTCATGATAACAATTCTTGATTAAAGTTCTATTTTCTTGAGGTCTTCTTCTTCTTCTTCTACAAGCAAGCTAACTCACAAGTGTGAAGTGTGATCTATTGAAGCTTTATTTTTTGCTACATTGGATTGTGTGTTGCTACTCTTGGTGGACAAGTGTTGAAGCCCTAAGGAGGAATCTACTACTTGGAGGTCTCCATCCCTTTTGCTTGCTTCTTCACTACTGCTAGGTTGTTTTCGCTCTTTTGTACTTTGCATATTAATTAGATTTTTTATTATGCATCTATTTAATTCATATTTTCTAAGTTTTCTCCTAGCTTCTACGAAATCGTGCTTGGGTCTCTATGAGGTGCAATTTCATTGTGCGATATCGCGGTCACTCCATACGAGGTATGATTTTACATAGACCACATTTGGGGGTAATATGCTACCCCAAACCCTAGATCTATGTTATAGACTGCATTTAGACCATATTAGGGCATTTTGTACTCTATTTTATTATTATGTTCTACTATATTCTATTATGCTTATTCATCTTCCAAAGGTCAATTTTTGCTTCTATTTTCAAAGGTCAGCTAAAAGGACCTAGGGGGCTTGATTGTTGCACCTCCAAGCATTATTGTACAGTGGCCTAAGCAGGCCCCCTAATGCTAATCATATTTTTCAAGTGTTTCTTAAGTTATCTTGTAGGAACAAGAATTGTTGATAGCATTGGATAAAGGGATAAAAGCAAGGATAAACCACCGGATAAGCTAAGTGTTCTGATTAATCTTTAGGTTGTTTGTTGAGTGCTTTATATTTCTATTGTAAACCCTAGATCTAATTTTATAGAAATATATTTAATTAATTTCTAGGCATTTGAAAGATAAACAACATATAGTGTGCACTTAGGGTTAATTTTGTTTGTGCATCTCTTCTTGAGCCCTTGCTTAAAGGTTTTCTATTTAAAACCCTAGGTTAGAAAAGCATTCAAAGAAAGAATCATTCTAGGGTTAGCTCTTGTATTCTTGCATTCTATATTTTTGCATTGTCCTTTATATTTTATAGCATAGATCTAGAAAGGCCAAATCTAGGTGTTTGTCTTGAATCTAATACATCAAACATTCCTAAAATTCCTGTGGACTTGGAGCGAGTCCTTAAAGCCATTCCTGGTGAACCCTTCCCCCCTAGCACCGAGTGTAGAGAACAACATAGCCCCCATGGTTCACCCCAAAGGCTTTCTCTCTTGTGGATCCAACTTTTGGGAATTGTACGCGGTAGGGCAGTTTTCCCCCTCTACATACACAATAAGGACCAAAGAGAGCATATAAATGGAAATGAAATGCAAAGGAATTATATCTAGTTTTTAATATTAATGCAATATGAATGTAACCTAAAGTATTAAGTGAACAAAAAGCTTATTTAGAGTCCATGAAATTAAAACATGTAAATATGATATTAAATGAAAGAAATAAGCATATAAACTTGTAAATGAGATGGAAATGAGCATGAAAATAAGCTAAATAGAGATTAATCCTGCAAATAGATACGAGTTAGATAAAATAAAAGATGAATGCATTCAAAATAGGATATGTTAGTTATTAAAATGCATGGATCAAAAGAAGAAATGAGATTAGTATGTCAACATAAAGAGAGAAATGGTTATAAATGTAAGAAAATTATTGCAATTGGAAGGATGTAACCATAAATAAGCATGAAATGGCTAAAAATAATTGTTAGAAATGATAAATAAAAAAATGTACAAGTATAATTAAATGCAAATGTAAAATTCAAGTTAGCAATTTTAAAATAAGATGAAAAATGCACAAAATGAAGACAAGAAGAATGGAAGAGAGAGGTGATAGGAAAATATACACTCCTAGCAAATGCTCCTCATCACTTCAATATGATATTTTTGCTATAATGTCCCATTGCCTTGCTTGACTTGCACAAATGCTTGTTGAGAGTGCTCCAAATGAGATAATGAGAGGATGTAAATGAGAGAAAAAGAGAGAGAACAATAAATTTTGGTAGAGTATTGCTAGCTAGAATTGCTTATTGAATGTTCACCCCAAGGGCTACATTTGTAGATTTTTTGAGGAGGGATTGAGAGGAAAATTTATGTGCAAGATGCCATTAGGGCACAAGACAAAATTTGAATTTGTAAACCTGGTTCATAGTTGGAGCATGAAATATTAGAGGTAGTGGGATGAACAAATCTACATGCCTTTGGCTTGTGCAAAAGGATTCTGGTCATTTTGGTCAAAATACCACTTCATGTTAAAATCAAAAATGGTATTTTTATCCTAAATTTGTGATTCTGACTAACGATCAGTTTGACTAGTCAAATGGCTAAAAAACAACTTTTGTCAAAAATACCACATGATAGCAAAATTGACGTTATTTTTTTCATGAAGTGGTAAATTTGAAAAAGGCTAAAAATGGTGATCAAATTACTCTCCCTGAACTAATTAATTGTCTATTGATGCCTGGTGTGATGTTTGATGTGTTTTTCTTAGGTAGCATGTCAAATTAGGTGTCTACATTTTACCCCATTTTGATGTGATTTCTATGAAATTGCATCAAAAATAAGTTGCAAAAATCTAATGTTAACACTATGATGGTTGCTAATGTCTTAGGATGCTATGTTGAATAAATGGTTTTGATTGTGGTTATTTAATGTTATTATTGAACATATACCTCAAATTTGGTGATGTATGCATTGGAATGGTGTTTTGTGGGTGTCTAAAAATTCATGCCCCATATGTCCCCTAGGTACCCCTGTTAGAATTATTGAGTTGTTATTGATGTCAAAGGCCAACTTGGTTGCTATAAAATAGTGGGTAAAAAATTCAAGGTAGATTATTTTTAAGATGTCAAAGGCCAAATTGGTTGCTAGAAAACGATGGGTAGAACAAAGAATTAATGAGAAAAATACAAGATCTCTTTTATTAATTCATTTGAAACTTTGGTTACAGATAGGTCCCTCTTAGGGATACCTATTGCTTGATACAATGATTACAAATGGAATGAAATAGCCCCTAAAATGGGGTGGTGCACTCCATAGGCCTCTTAGATTCGTACACGAGTTTTCCCAAGGGCTTACTGATGCCTTCTTCTCACTTGATCGAAGGGATCTGATGTCATAGATTCTTTAAATTGGTCCAAGAACCTGTAACCTATGTACAAGAAACAATAAAGTATAATCAGTAGCATATGCAACCTCTTGTGATGAGGCTCATTTTTAATATCTACAAAGAATAACGTAAAATCATAGTAAATGCATAATGATGCAAAGACAAGTAGAAGTGCATAAATAACTCAATTGTGCAAATATAATGAAAGAACAGATTTATGCTAATATAATATAAAGAAATAGGAAAACTATGATAAAACTCAAGAGATAATGTCTCAAACCCTAGGCTATGCCTATAGGCCACTATCAAGGACAGTGGTCACAAACTAAATTTTCTACCTCATGAACTAGGGGTTGTGACACTGAATCCTTCATCCAAATTGATGTTCAAGGGTCACATTCGTATCTAGATACTGATTGATGGTGAAGAATGTATTTATTTGAATGCTTGAATGTTGCATAGTCATTGCTCAATCGGACAACACTTCGTTACTCCTCAAGGGGGTGTAGAATCACTCTCCAATTTGCTAAGGCTTCGCTACACAAAAAGTCTATTTTTTTGGATCCTTTCTTGTTCTTGGGAGGATGCATATGTAGACCTCTCATATCCAGATCTAGATCTAGATCTTGGCTTCCTAGAGAAGCCAAGATCTAGATCTGCATGTAACTAACCATTAGAGGGGAAGGCTCAGTCACATATTTGCATGGAAGGGGCAGTCAAGAGGAGCTCTAGGAGATCCATACCAAAAATTGCTTTAATCTAATGCAAGTATAGTCAGAATGCATGATTGTGACCTACATTCATGTCCAATTTACATTTTAGTGCTAGTTGCTATCCATAGCAGTGGCTAGACATGGTTGCTCTCAGCTTCAATGACCAAATTTGGTGTTCTCTTTGGTCAATAGTGGTCGATACTGAATGGTCCAAAACTACCCCTTGTGAGTGGTTAGGACCACTGTTGGATCTTTAAAAGGTCCAAGATCGATTATATGGTCTTTGGATATGCCCATATGAGTAGTATCCTAAACATGATGTGTTTTAGGTGTCTATAGATACCCATTTTTGGGATGCATTGTGTGAAAACATAATGCTGAGCAAAAATAGACCACCTAGGGCCACATTGTAGGGTGTGTGATGATCATTGATCTAATCAACATTAGATGCCCTAGCCATGAGAAAGGTACACATCTTAGAATCATTTCTTCCAATGGGATGGAAGGCTTAAATTTGGTGCTTTGGCACTTTCGAGTATAATCGGGTAGGATCTATAGACAAAGTGACAAAGGCTTATCTCATCATATTTGATTTTTTTCCCCATAAAAGGGTAAGCTTATGATAGTTGTTGGTAATGATTCATAGGATGAATGCAATTTGACATGATCGAGTGATCCTTTGTTGATTTTGATTATGATTTCTGATATTATGATTACCGCCTCAAGTGACGAGTCAATGAGGGAAGAACAATGAATAAAGCGACGAGTCGCTTTGACCAAGATGATTGATTTGGACCCCTTAAGAGGGTTACTTTGTTGTTACATGGCAAGTCCCATTACAGGTATGATTTCAACCATTAATAGTACTTGTATATCTCTATCCTTTAGATCGGTCCAACCGTAATGGCCTTATTAGGGAATCAAAATGACATCAATTCAATTTAACTTATGTTGAATTACTTCAATGATTTTCTAAAATGTCATGGATGAATTGAAAAAAATGCTTCATTACCATGGGGTAGTATAGTTGCCATGGCCTTATTTAGGATTGAAGTGAAGCATTTCAATTTTATAATTACTAATTTTCCCCAAATTGACTTATGGTAATTTACTCATCTTGCCGGAGTGCATGGAGCGCAAGTCACTGCAACTGATAATTGTACAGAATAAATACCTAAATACATGGCATGTTTGAGATTTTGTTTTATTTGAATTTTTTTTTGTGATTTTGCACTCTTTTATGATTATGGACCGGTAGATGTGCTTAATTGCCCATTTTGAGGCTCCTCATGATGATATATTGAGTGTTTTTATTTTTGTTTGCTAGCCGCTATCATTAGTAGTGGCCTCCAATTGTAATTTCATGGCCACTATCAGTGTTTGTAGCTAGAAAGTGTAGGCTATTGACACCAGTAGTGGCTAAGGAAAAACAGGTAAATATAAAAGTAAATTCTAGGGTTTTGAATTTCATTATTGCCAACTATATTTTGCTTTTGAGCTCTGAGGTGAGAGAGAGTGCTAGTGACCTAGAACACTGGCGAGACTTGACACCATGGTGGAGCAAGGTGAGGCATCTACCAACAGAGGAGTCAAAGCTTCATAGGTATTTATCTAAACCCTAACTTGTTATTTAACCAGTAAAATGAACCACATTAAGTAATTTGGTAAATGAACCTCATTAAACCCATTGGTAATGAACCACATCCATAGATAGGCTTAGAATAGGTTCAATTTAAGTGGGTTTTATTTATATTTAGCATTTTAATTTTTTTTTATATTTTTGGGTGAGGGCAGACATCATTGGCATGCCATCTCATGGTCGTTGTCACTCAGAGTGGCCCCAATTTTTCAAAGAGGGGTCATTGATGTTGACAACGACTAGTTTGAATTCCAATGATCAATTTTTGATCGTTGGTAGCTAGTCATTGCCGACATCAATGGTTGTCGGGCAACAATTATCAGCACGAGCGACTGCACAACTTTAGAGAATTTATTTAATGTTTTTTATTTTCTTTGATTTTTAATGTAATTAATTTATTTTTTTGAATTTTATAAGTGTAAATTATGATTTTTTTGCATGTCTTGGTGCATTTTCCTAGAACATTCATATTCTACTTGCTTTTGAATTATGTTTGCACTATTTTTGGATTTTATTGTGTTTCTTAGTTTAAGTGCATTTAATTAGGCATTTATTTTGCACTTTTAGCTCTTGTATGCATGGGCTCGAGACCCCAGTTTGCTTGTGCGGATTCTCCCTCTAATGGATAATGTGGATTGGGCCTGGTTTGATGCTTGAGGACTCATGTACATCATGAAGTTACCAATAATCATGTTGGACCAGGCCTATCTTACTGCCCTGACACATAGGTGGGATTCCTAGATGAAAACCTTTCATATACCTACTAGTGAGATGACTACCACTTCAAAGGATGTGTACAGGAGCTTTATGATCCCTTTTGATGGAGAGGCTATCGTGTCTTCTCCTACATATGCTAGAGATGTTGTCTTCATGAGGGTTTTTGGAGATCAGGCAACTGCAACATTGTATGACACATGGAATTACGGAGTCTTTGTGGCTCGATGGTATCATAAGGATGTCTTCACATGGTGGTAGGCCATCTTGATGCATGTTATATGTAACATAATTTTATCAGATTACTCTGGAGTGAGGTTCCCATGGAACCTCCTAGCTATGTTTTAGAAATTTTTGGACAGTGAGGAGCCCATTATTATGGCTTGGAGGAGCATGTTGCTAGCTCAGTGTTATGATGAGCTCTACAAGATTTAGCGATGTGGATGATATAGTGTTACCTGTAGCCTACTTATTCAGATATGAGGCTAGGAGCACATCAGGGTGGACCACATGGAAGGATTACCTATCAAGATTTTTGCCATATCTAAGGTGGCCTAGTTCTAGAGATGTAGGTGGGCTCAGGAGTGAGAGGATCATTGGAGCCAAAAACATGCAGGTGATTTGACACATTATGCAACCACCCTAACTAGCCTGCAGGCAAGGGATATCATATGTAGGCCTTATTTTGAGTACCCTACATGGATAGAGATGGACAAATTTATGGCTTAAACTAGGCATGATCGATGAGTTATCAATCACAAGGGAGGGATCAAAGATTTCTTTCATTACTCCCAGGTGCTCTGACAGTTTGGGGTCCAACAAGATGTCCCCTTCAAGCCAGTTTTATATAGGTGGATCACCACATAGAGGGATCTTCCACTGCCTTGGGTTGTAGTAGTCTCAGAGGAGGAGGACCCTCCTATAGTGGATTCCAGCATAGCAGATACTAGGGTTACAAAGGTATATACCCAGTGGTGGGTTACATGACTATGGCATGGTGGTGGTTGCCTGGGGTGGATTGAGGATGAGGCTACTATCAAGGATCCTGAGGAGCATTGAGTGTAAGCTCGAATAGATTACTAGGGGTAGGTCATAGAGAAGTAGGTAGCAAAGGAGTAGGTAGCTCTAGAGGAGGAGGAGGAATTAGCTCTAGAGGAGTAGGAGTCTCCTCTTTAGGCTTAGTTACACAATGTAGAGTTTGAGCTTCAGGCAGATCGTATCCAAATTTTATAGTAGGACTCTATTATTGCTACACTCCAAATCTAGGTTAGTAGTGGTGAGCAAAAATTATGTCTAAAAAAAAATCATTTCTCTTCCATAAATTATCAATCCGGTAAGTTCATAAACTTACGAGTGTCATGCACAATATATGCCTGTAGTGTTGGGAAATGAATCTGTTTGTACCTTATTTAGTTTGATGGGGGATGTTCGTGCATTTGAATTTTAGCCAAACCAAATAAACTAAGTGCAGAAAATTAAATAAATAATTTACAAGCTAAAATTAAAGTGCTGAAAATAAAGCTGCAGAAATAAAATGCAAGGAAATAAACACACACAACTAAAATTAAACAAAGCAATAAATAAAGCAATAAATCTAATCTATGGAAAGTAAATAACAAAAATGAAACATGGGAGGACTACTATAGGGATTGGGCCCAAGCTCCCACAGATAGTTCGGCCGACTAGCTACATAGAGCTTGCTCGAATAAGAGGAGTTGCACTCAATCAATTAAACAAAGAATGAAATAAAATAATCTCTATGTAAAATTAATCATTGATCATCCGTTCATCTGGCCTGCATATTTATATAAAGCACAACCATATATTGTTACAATAACAAATCAATCTAATTTAATCACATGACGTGATTAGTTACAATTGGTTCTACAAAAATTTTATTTCCCTATTTTAAAGCAAATCCATTCACCAGAAGGATAAATATATAAAGAATCCTTAGGTGTACGTAAAAAACAAATCCTAAACTAATGCATCCTAAAAATAATGCCTTAAGAGCTTTACAAGGTCAACTGACCAATCGGTTGATAATAATAAAAAATACTTTATTCTATTTAATAAAATCATGATTAAAATAGTTCTCCTTTGTCTTCACGTGCAACCTCCTCCTTAGCCTCTTGGTCAACCTGATCAATGTTGAATTAGTATCCAATGCAAGTGCTTCCAATGTGTGGGAGTAAGGCACCTACCTGGTGCCTACTTGAGTAAGGTGCCTACTTGGTACCTACTTGAGTAAGGTGCCTTCCTGGTGCCTACTTGAGTAAGGCACCGCTTGAGTAGGGCTCCTTCTTGCACACTGCTAGGTCCAAGTGGGGTGTAGACTGGAAAACACCATATTAGTAGTAAATCTTGCACTTATACATAGTTTCCACTAAAAACACCTATTAAACATAATACCATATTTTCTATCAATTATATGCATAAGTTAAATAAAAATATATTTCTAATGCTAATTAAACCAGTGATGATGCCCCTTAATAGTGTATATAAAATGAGTATTTCTAGTGCTCATCAAGTGGATTTAATGAGGTGAGTACCACTCTCCAGGAATAGGTTGACTTGGCATAGCTCATGATAGAGCAACTTACTACTGAGCAAGATGTTGATCTATAGGTTGTGTCAGTTGCTCCAGCTATACAAGGACCTACAGGTTTGGATTTGGGTGCAAAGGTTAGGTGCCTGTGAGGACTCTTGGAGGAGTGTGATGCCCAAATTTTGGGAGATGTTGGGTACATTGTGTCTTTATAGCTATATATTTAGATGCTAGGTGCCACTCCTCATGAGATACCTACAACAGGGGGCTCAAAGTAGAGTGGGTGGAGTGTGTCAAGGTAGTATTCAATTTGGCCTAGCCAGAGGACTAGGACCTAGAAAAAGTGGACCGTAGGGACTAGCTCTTGACGTACTCATAGGAATGGAGCCAAGGGTGGAGGAAAGCCTAGGGGTACAAGCCCAATCTTATGATTATGATGGCTTTGGTATAATTTTTGAGTGTAAGGTCGATGGACCTACACTATTGTATCCTATGGGTATTTTTGTATCTCCATGTACTTTGCCACACTATACACTCATATATATGATTTTATTTGTTTTATACTCATTGTGTGTATTATGTGATTGTTTTTATTATGATGTTTATGAGATGCATATGGATGCAATGTCTATGATCTTATGCTATATGATGTGATGTATTGATGACATGCTCTAGCTAGATGATGGATGGATGCTTAGATGCTATGATCTAGATATGTGGATGCATTATGATGATGAATGTATTGCTTTAGGTGCTATGATCTACCTGTATGGATGTACTATGGTGATGTATGCATATATGGATGCAATGCTTTGTGTTAAATGCATGTTTGATTTTGATTTAATTGTATGCATCTAATTTATTATGTTATGATATGGTAAATTCAATGTGTGTAATGCATTATTTAAATGATGATGATTTAATGTAAATTAACCTGTATGCCTTAATCACTTAAAACATATGGAATGAATGTGATGAGTTTAACAATCTAATGGATGAAACCATAGAATGTATTAAAATAATGAATAAATAATAACTCTTATCATAAGAATTAATCATTTAAACATCTAGATGTGAGATGAGATGATGTGGTTTGTATGTGCTTTCTTTATAAGCTTTTGTAAATTAAAAATATGTGTACAAAATAGTGAGTGGTCGTATAAACATTATTGCTAAAATTTATCCAGTATCCATCCCATCTCATAAACACTCTTTAATGAAAAAAACTCCTAAATACAATTTATGATTTGATTGATGACATGATTTGTTGCTATGAGGTGATTTTTGAGGTTTTCCATGAAACTCAAACACCCTAGTTGATTAATCAAAAGTTGTATAATGACCATACCAGACTTCTGAAAGATAAGGTTTTTGTGATGAAATACCTAGATATTCATTATCCTTGTGTGTGCACATGAATATATTAGATGAGATATAAGCCTATCCCAATGCCAGACATGATTCATTCAGCCCATTTCTATATTTGGGATCATCAAATACTCATTATGATCCTAGGTTGGACTCATTTGTATTAGACCATTAGGTGATACAAAACATCTAAAGCTAGCTCTTTTTGCAAATTGCTTAGAACTACCTCAATGTCAGGCAGGATTCATTCAACCCATTACTGTATTGGGGATCACTCTATGGTTTTTAAGTAGTGACCATTCTAGGGATTCAAGCTCTTCAGCCCCTTATTTTATTAACTTTTATTGGGATACTTTCTCATGCATAGTGATGAAAATCACTGTTTATTTTGCATTTTTGTTTTTATTTTGTTCTGAGTAAGGGATTTTCTTTGATCTTGGGATTTTGCTCATTTTGTATGAAAGCAAGGGATTTCTTTGGGTAGGGGGGAGCTTGTCCTTTTTTCAATGATTAAAACTCTAGACCATGCGGATCACAATATGAGAAAGTAAAAACCTTTCGCTTAGGATGCCTAGTACCACTTTGCAGTGTTCATTTTTCCTTGTCCAAATAGGATTGTTAATGTGTTAATTAGTGATGGGATTTTGATATAGCTAGGTGCTATCAAAACTAGACCTCACCTAAAAAAGCAAAGATAGATTTTTACAAAATCTAAGAAGATCTAGGTATGGCTAAATGACCATAAAACCCTAGCATATTCCTTTATAGCAACCAAAATGGGTTGTGTTAAAAAACACAGTTACTTGTGTTGGTGATGGATGATGATGAATAGATGCATGATTTAGATACAAAAGTGGTGTTGCCTGTAAGATTGATAACACAATATATTCTAATGCAAATTCAATGGATGCATCATGCCTAATGCAATGCACTTATATGAATGCAAATGTGAAATGCTATTTTTTGTATTTTTGTAATGTTTTTGAGTTTTATTGCTTTTGATTTTTGATATTTTCCATTGTTTTTGGACTTTTGATTATTTTGGATGTTTTTGAATTTTTTCTTTTTAATTTTTTTTTGTGCTTTTGTGTTAATTTTGACCAAAGGGCTTAAATACCTTTGGAGCATTTTGTGAGTTGACCAAAGGGCTTAATGTACCTTTGGGGCTTTTTGTGAATTGACCAAAGGGCTTATGATGCCTTTGGAGCTTTTGTGAGTTGACTAAAGGGCTTGTGATGCTTTTGGAGCTTTTGTGAGTTGACCAAAGGGCTTAATGCACCTTTGGGGATTTTTGTGAATTGACCAAAGGGCTTATGATACCTTTGGGGATTTTATGAGTTGAACAAAGGGCTTAATGTGCCTTTAGGACTTTTTGTGAGTTGACCAAAGGGCTTAAATACCTTTGGGGTGTTTTATGAGTTGACCAAAGGGCTTATGGTGCCTTTGGAGCTTTTGTGAGTTTGACAAAAGGGCTTATGATGACTTTGGAGATTTTTTGAGTTGACCAAAGGGCTTAAATACCTTTGGAATGTTTTGTGAGTTTACCAAAATGATTATTGTGCCTTTGAATATTTTGTGAGTTTGACCAAAGGGCTTGTGATGCCTTTAGAGATTTTGTGAGTTGACCAAAGGGATTAATGTGCCTTTGGGGATTTTTGTGAGTTGACCAAAGGGATTAAATACCTTTGGGGTTTTTTGTGAGTAAATGAAAAGGCTTATGATACCTTTGGAGCTTTTGATTTTGATGTTTTTTGATTTGTTTTTATTTTTATGTTTTACATTGTTTTTGACATTTTGCCTATTTTGTATGTTTTTGAACTTTGTTGGTTTTATGTGTAAAAAACCTTTAGATGGAGAACGTTTAGAGGCTCATGATCCTCAAAACCTTATAATGATGTTAGGTGATATGTACCAGTTCCAATATTATTTGAGATGATATAAGGACCTATCCAATTGGCCATAAATTTGTCTCGTAGGTGCGGTGGTAGGTTTGAATTCTATTGGTTCTCTTTGAGCACAAGATCCCCAACCTTAAAGTATCTTAGGTGGACTTTATTGTTATAAGCTCATGTTAGATGATCTTGGTAAATGTGAAGATGCTCAAGATCATTGATGCAATGTTCATCAAGAAGGGTCAATTGATCAAGGCAAGTTTGTCATGCAGTGTCGTCATCAATGAATTCTTTCAATCCGATGCACAATATTGGAATTTCCAACTCCAAGGGTATGATGGCCTCTGTGGCATATACAAGCAAAAATTATGTTGCGCTAGTGGGTATTTGAATGCTAGTCCTATAAGCCCATAATTTAAGAGGCAACTACAGATGCCAATCTTTGTGATTTTCTTTCACCTTCTTCTTTAAGATGGAAACAATTTGTAGACACCTAAATCATGTCATGCTTAGGGAAGCTGCTCACATAGACACATTCATAAAATAAAATGACATAATATTGGACTTTCCAAGCATCAACAGTGGTTCTCACCACTCATTTGGGGCCTTTTCAAGCCATCCAAGCCTAGCCGCTCAAGCCAATAGCGGCCAAATCCTAGTCGCTCAAGCCTAGAGCGGCCAAATTCTAGTTGCTCAAGCCTAGAGTGGCCAGACCTTAGCCATACATAGACCTATAATTTCATGCTATAAAATATGCAAGACTAAGAGCACCAAGGGATGAGGGAGAGACATATTTTATCATAGAATCAATCTTTTATTGATATTGGTCATTGAGGAGAACTTTCAAGACTTGGAGAGTTCCCTTGGAGATCACAAGTATGGTGAAGCCCTGACAGATTGAAGAGCACAACACCATTATTTCAACATCAGATACAAGATTTGGTCCATAGCTTTAGAGCAAAGAGGACGAGAGTCACTTTAGTGGCTGCTATCTTGGATAGTGGCTCACAGGATTAGCTTAGGGTTTTAGACATTAGATTCATTATTCTAGCATATCATTAGTATAGCATAATTTCATTCATTTGCATCCATAGCATTAGTTTAATTTGCATCTGCTTTCATTTGTTATATTCAATACTAACAACCTCATTCGGGGAGGCATTCTCAAACATCTAAGCGTGTGTTGTTTCATTGCTTACAAGACCATAGGTTGATCAGATGGAATCTACAACATACGAGATCAAAAGGGATCCCTCTAGGAAATAGGCCTAGAGAAGGAGGCATCTATAAGCCCTCATACATTTCCATGTGTGAAACTGGGAAGATTTTTGAAAGTGCACCACCTCTTCGTGAAAGGGGCACTCTTTGCCTATTTGTAACCTTATTGTATCAAAATGGGTATCCCTAAGAGGGACCGACATGTAATCAAGTTTCAATACAAATAAAAGAGATCCATATTTATTATTTTCATGTTATATGATTTTCATTGTCTTCCATTTCATATTGGATTTTTAATAACATTGCAAGTAGAGTAAAGTGGTGCATGCATCCTGGGGTCACTACAGATGGCGATCACGATGGGATACTAACTTAGTTTTGTGTGTAGGTCTATCCACTCTAAGCTGTAGCGGACAAAAATTAGCCACTCTGAGCTAAAGTGGCCAAAAGAGCTTTAGCCACTCTGAGCTACAACGACCAAGAACCATCCACTTTGGTCAATAACGGCCAGAACTGGAGTGCAGCAGAGGTCAAAACACTGACTCTCTGAGCTGGATCAAAGGTTGGTATAGCTTATCTGATATTTTATAGATTTCTATCTGCTTCTATATATCTAAAATAGAGAACTTAAAGCACATTTATGTTTGGAAATTAAAATAATAAAATGAGAAATAATTAAGCATTTCGCATATCTTAGATCTTCTTTTAAATTTTTCACTAGGCATTGCTAGGAAAAATGGATTCTACCTAAAAATTTCACCCTAGAATCTAATGTGCTAGATATTGTATGTTGTTTGCTTGCTTTGAGGCCCTACTAGAAGTGATAGATGCACAAAATAAAGTGCACTTATACAAATCATAGTAGTTCATGCATCTTTCTAAATATTGAAACATATTTTTGTACTTAGGCATATAGGAAAGATTCATTGCTGCTATATGATGCACTTTATGTTACACAATATTAAAATAAACACCACACATGCACATCTCATTTAAAAATTGGGGAGTTGGATTTCATCACCAACCTTCAATTCAGTCCAGTGACGTTGGAATTCATATCCTTCCATTGGTTTACCCCCTAGAGATTCCTAGAAATGGATTGAAAAACTTACTTATAGTGATACTAAATTACTTGTGCTCAAACTATCTCCCACTAATGGAACAATCATTGATTAAGAGTGGAAGAGCTAGGCGAACCCCCCACTGGGTCTTCAGTGGTGTACCCTAGCTTCTTTTGAGAAAATCATGTTTGACATGGGTGTACTTGATTGTCACTATGGATGAGTCTTCTCATTCTTAATCCAAGAATAAGAGCAAGAAATCAAAATAACAACACATCAAAACACACCAAACAATTTAGGGCACACTTAAATCGGTAATCAAGATAAACATTTTTTTGGTATTGTGTGGCTATTACTAAGTTGTAACTCAAAAGATAAATTCATAGACAACATGATAAAAACAAGAAGCAAACATCCTTGGTCTGATACCGAGGGAGAGACTGAAGCAACTCATACCCATAGGTGGAGTCATAGTAACATTGAATGACCTACCCGTAAGACCGTGAGATGTAGTTCCGTGAGCCTAAGGGGTGATAATTCAACCCTTGTAGGATCTCCTCAAGAAACCCCAAGTAAGGAACCACATAATGGAACAAAGTCACATAAAAAAAAGAGGCTTCACAACCATCCTCATCAAGGAGACATGAGGATACCTCAAGGGCCTCCTCTAAACACATAGAAATATCTCAAAGATGTGAGGAAGCTTCAAGGGCCTCCTCCTTGCATAGACATAAAGAAGGTACTAAAACTCATTCTTCATATAGGGATGATGAGACTGCTACATCTCCATCCACATGGAGAAAACATGTCACAAATCCCTCTTCATCAAGAAGGCATATAAGAGTTGCAATACCCCAAGATTCACAAGAAACATATGAAACAGGTCTACCCACTGAAGGGCAGGAAAATAGAGCTACATCTAGTCATGAGAATTAGATAGAAGAAACCCTTCACAAAAAAGGAAAGATTCCCATAGACTATGACATCATAGGAGTGAATTGCACCCCACAGGACCAGCCATGGAAGACAAGACAACTAGATAAGTTGGATTAGTTTCCTACACAACCAACTCAAAGAACTGTAGCTACTGAGAACTCTGCATCTGAAAGCTCATGAACTATGAATTCTAAACACATCTCTCAGTCTTGGGGTACCTCAGAGTTACCCCATAGTAAATGCTCGAAGTCTGGTCGTTGGGATACTCAAAAGTACACTAAACAAATCACATTAGGTAGAAAGAGTACAGGTACAACAAAAACCTCCTCGAGGAATATGTGAGTAAAGACAACAAGAACAGAGTTAGATAAACATGAGTTGTCTGTTGATGCGTTGTTGTTAAGCACATCATTAAATCTCAAAGATCTTATCAATCCGGGGTGGTGTCCAAGGCTGTCTATAATAGAAGGCTAGTGCAGAGTACAATTCAGGAATTCAGATTTCAAGCATTTATTGGTGAAGCAAATTTTGGTTTAGCATTTTGGTGTCACACTAAACCTAGTCTGCAGAATGGAAACTAAAATAAATTATAGGAATTGAAAACTAAATCTAAATTGCAGAATTTAACAATTAACTACAATTGCATGAATTGAAATTGCTAAATTGAAATCTAATCTACTTTTGCAAAATTGAAATCTAGTTACTCTTGCATAATTGAAATGATGCTTATAAATGAAACTTATTCTAAAAACACCTGTCAATGCCCTGCCACAAAAGGTCGTCAAGATTCTGCTATAGGAATTGACAGCAAAATAGAATATGCTAAAAATGGAAAGTTGCTAAAATAGAAAGTAGGGAAAACATGTAAAGCAAAGGAAAAATACTTAATATAATTTGTCAGCTGACATACACACAAATGTTGTACACAAAAATAATAGAAAACATAAATCACATAATACAAAATAAAAACAAGAAAATGAAATCTGGCAAGCAATCTATTAATTCTGTTGCAGCAAAATTACAGATTAAAACCTACCATAAAATCCCTCCTTCTAGATATGAAAGTGGGCCCATAATTTTTGATCTAGAAGGATGTGAAAAGCACTCCTTAACTAATTAACACTTAGAATAGAAAATGATAAAATAGCTGAACTTTTATTGATGACAAAACATGCTGAAAACTATTACAAAAAATTGTTGTACAGTCCTAATTGCTGCTATTGAAAACTCTCGTCTATTCTAATTCCTAACTGGATCAACCAAAGAGGAAGTTGTGTTATTTATATAAATATTTAAAACATATCCCATGCTCAAATCAGCCTATGTGCTAATTTACAGTGATTTTCCAATAATTCTAAATCTGAAATAAATGCAAATTTGGACAGTTTGTGTTGCAATAGTAGTCATTGGCCCTTAGAAAGCATCTTCAGTGGTGGGAGTACGTGGGAGAAGTCTAGAAATATCTCACACATCTTTATTTACTTCAGAATATGTCATTTATATCTTGCAAACAACTTCTTATTATGCTGCAGTTATTTCTGTGTTTATCCTAGAAGAGGATCAAAATTGATCTTTTTCATGAATGGTGGCTTTGGACGGCAAGGATGGCAAAATCAGATGGGAGATATTTTCTCTTAACCTTATCAACCTTATTTCCATTTTTCCACCATCAAAAAATAGTCAAAAATTCAAAAAGCACTTTTTGTTCTCATTCCGAAGATAAGTGGCTCATTTCGAAGAGACTATATTTCTCATTCTGAAGATGTCCGCTCATTCCGAAGAGACTGTATTTCTCATTCTAAAGATGTTTGCTCATTACGAAGATCTTAAAAATTGCCAATTGTGTGCTCTTCAAGTGATTTTAGCTACATTTCTCAGGTGGATTAGCCATCAGGATCAGATTGCAATAGCCTTCATTCCTCTCCATGTGTGAATTCCATGCCTTGCCATTCATTGGTAGCTTGCTAGAATTTACATGGTAAATTACTGCATTTTCCAACTTTACTGCACAGTTGTAAAATATTGGCATTTCTTGTAAATTCAAACAAATTAGAACATGGAAAAATTATTTAAATATCAACATGAAGGAGTACATCAAGTTGCTACTGAATTTATACACTTCATTCACCAAGTAACAATGTTGAAATAGTGCAATAGTGTTGCAAAATTGTCCCTACTATGTTATACTCGATTTTTGCCTATTTAGACCATGTAGGAATGCTTATAAATAGGTCAGATGTCTTCTGTATTCCTTCTAAACTCATTCCATCCATATCCTCATGCTTTTCTTGACAACTTCAAGGCGTTCCTATAAAGTGACAACTTGCTAATTTTTATATGGCTATTTTTTTCAGATTTTTAGATTTATGACAGTCCTAATAATTTGGCTTCAATGTGGACTTCAAAAAATTTTAAGGGCAGGAAAACATTCATAAACCATTATGAATTTAATGGATATCAGCATACCACATTTGGTTAATTTAAATGCATGTTTTTACTTGCTACTTAATCAAGCAAAATCAGTCACAAAATGCTGAAAATAGTAAAAAACAGAGATATAGTATTCCTAACATAAAATCATGCAAACACTTAACAAATATATATTCTAATAAACTATTTGGCATTTAAATTAATAATATGACAATTTTTATATGTCAAACATAGTGTAAAAATGAGGCATTTTTAGGCCTCATCATCTGTAACAGCACAAAATGACCAAATGAGGTGGTTAGAAAATGCATTACGTAAGGAGCGAGAGCTAGTGGAAGCTCTCAAATAGGATAAACAAAGAGAAAGAATCTTTCACCAACATGAGCAGTTCTTAAGAGAGCAGGCTAAGTGGCTAGATCTTAACAATTTACAGACAAATGGTGGTGACCACCAAAGAACTAGATACACTGACTCACCTAAAGAGAGGCACACTATACAAGATAGCCCACAATGAAATCCCCCACCAAACCATGAATGAAATCCAACTAGTGGGGAAAGGGCAAACATAAAAAACTAGGATCACAATATTGAGTCCCCTTGTAGGATTGAGGAAAACAGAACAAATCAAATGGATAGATAGTTACCTCCATTGCCACTGTGAGTAGGCTTACAAGAGGAGGAAATTCATGCATCAAAGGTATTTCAAGAGCTTGCTGAAAATATGAAATCCTTTGAGAAATAAGAGGTAGCTGGGAACTCGCCAACATTGAGCAAAATACACAACCAACCATTGTGCCCATAAATACCTAGCCCTCCATATCCTAAGCACTTTGAGATGCCTAGGTTAGAAAATTTTAAGGGTGAAGAGGATGCACAAGAGCACATCACCAATTTTATCAGTGCCTATTTTCATCTTGAAGACAATGATGCTCTCATGATAAGAACATTCATAATGATATTTTTAGGTGCTGCCACTCAATGATTCAACCAACTACCTATGCATAGCATAACCAACTTTGAAAAACTAGTAAATGCATTCTTAAAGCATTTCTCCTTTGGTGCTAAGAATAAGGTGAACTTTTCAGACCTGACCAACTTGAAATAGTATGATGATGAGCCAGTAATGGATTATGAGAATAGATGGAGAAAAGTCATGGCAAAATTATCATTCTTCGTTCCCATAGAAGAGATCATTTGCATGTTCACCAAAATTTTCTCTACACACATATCCCTCTTGCTACAACTTTAGTAGTATCATTTGTTTGAGGAATATTTGGCACATGCTAAGCTCATCGAAGAAATAAAAGTAGATGAGGGAACCATTAAACTCTAAAACAAAAAAGAGTGGAACAAGAATGGTATGAATGATAAGTACAAGAAAAAGTAGGAAAATCTTGCTCCAGTAAATCAAGTCATATTGGATACACCCAAGGATGGGGGTGCACAAAAACCCTAAAACTATCAAGCACATCCCCCACCAGCCAAATATAACCAAAAGAACAATCAGGGAAGAAACAAATAATGCAAGCCACCTCGTTATTTCACACATCTAACAAAATCAATGCAATCAATCTTTAATCAGTTGAGCAAGACTAGGAGGATCAGATTTCCTGATATACCGCTTATATATCCCAACAATCCTAAGCCAAAAGGATATAGGGAAGATCAATTTTACCCTTATCACAGGATACCGGGACATGACATTAAGGCTTGCATTGGGTTTAAGCATCAAGTGTAAAACATGATTAATGCAGGAGAACTCAAAGTTGACAACCCATTGGCTCCTAATAATAGAGACAAGGGCATATACAAAAACCCATTGCCCAACCATGAGGCCCCTAGAGAGCAAGGTGCCCAAGTCAATTAGGTTTGAGCTGACATACCTACCCACAGATGTGTTGGGATGGTTGAGATTTTTAACATAGCAACAAGGACTAGGCGGTATGGTCAACCACAACTGCTTGTAGCTCCCATGAACACTCCAGTTGCACCTAGGCATATGTAAGACAACCTTCCAGGTCCACCAACATGACCTGTGGTAACTATCCGGAGTAGATTGGAGCAAAACCTACAAACTATTCTAGCTAAGTTATCCATCTATGAAATCATACAATAGTACCCAAAGCATAGGAAGAATCTAATGGAGATCTTAAGGACAATTGAGCTCCAACTACAAGATAAAAATGCATTCACTCACTTTGTGGTACAAGTACAAGAATGCCAGGAACCTATAATTCGATTCTATGATCATGAGATTAAGACAGTTATTGCTGCCTTACCAAAAATTTCACTAAACATTACAGTGGCAATCAACAACTTACCTTTCAAGAGGGTCTTGTTCAATATAGGTTCATCAATAAACATCATTACAAAAATAACAATAGAGCACCTCAAGATCCCCAAGTCCAATATCATTCCAGGAGCTTACACATTGAGATATTTTAATGATGCTTTATGCAATACTGTGGGAACGATAGTCCTACCCATCAAGGTGGGACACAAGACCATCCCTATGATGTGTCATGTCTTGGAAGGAGATATGCAATACAACATCCTCTTATAGCATCCTTGGATAAGGGCCATGAAGTGTGTGCCTTCGATCTTGCACCAGTGTATCAAGTATGTGCACGAGAATAAAGTCTATGTGGTTATGGCCGATGAAGAGCCTTTTAAATATGTCCATCATGTGGACATTCTCAAAGAATTTTTAATTCCTTCTACTCACCTGTATGTAGCACCTTCATCCCCAACCACACAAATGGATAACAAAGAAAAAAGGGTAAGAAAAGACCCATGCACATCAATACCTCCTAGTGCACTCGAAGTAGTCAATGCTTCTAAAGTACCATCAACATCAAAACCAAAAGATAATAAAAATCTAAAGGCACCCTTAGTTAAGGAAGAAAGGCCCAAGAAAGTGCCAACTATAGCCATTGCTGAAATGACAAGTCCTATGGAAGAAGAAGATCTTCAAGATCAAGATGAAGATAGTGATTATCACCTTGCTTCTCTAGTGTCATCCGTAGGGTCATCTACATCGCATGCATCAATACACTTGGCAAGCATAGGCATATGGGAGTACCTTGTGAAGAACATTACCTTCACACCTATCATTAAGTTTGCATAAAACATGGGAAGACCTAAGGACTTGAGGCCACCAGTGGGAATAGTAGTTCCACTTGGAATCCCTCCCAACCAAACCAATTTTATCTATGTTGGCCTGGACTGTGCCCATAAATATTTAGACATAGAAGAGGATAGTGACAAATTATTCATGATCAATGTTCATTACCTCTCTAACCCCAAGTTTGCTCTAAGCTACTTTGAGCATTGCCATTGGCATGGTTATGGCCTTGGCATATATAAGTAGGGGTGCAGGTGACCATACGATCCATAATATCAACTTCCCTCTGATATATTTGGCTTAGAATATTATATCTGAGGTCGATATGACTATCTTGTAGTGGCATTGGAAAAGTTAAGCTTAGGATTAGGAGAAGACATTGATTTCATTCCTTATCACCCCCTATGAATAGGAAATTTAAGCAACATACAAGTGGCCATGGTAAACATACTGCCACCAAAAATTTTATCATCCAAACATCTCAATTAATTCCACCCCAATAGGGTACAACTCGTGGGATGAGGAGAATGGATATGAAGCAAGTAATGATGAGGTGCAACTTATCTTAGTCTACCAGGGGCCTCACTATTTACAAAGTTTCACATGGTCCATCCACGATGAGAGTGGATATACACCAGATAAAAGTGACTATGAATCAGAAGACTCAATAGAAAGAGCCTCCTTAGGCCTAAGCCATCAACCCCTAACTTTGGAGCAAGATACAAATGCAAATGGATTCTTCATAAGTGATGAAGAATATGAAGATGAAACAGAGATGGCCTACTTCAGACCAAGACATGAGTCCCTCATCTTAGGGATGCATACCAATGCTAACGGTTTTTGGATAAGTGATGATGAATTTGAGGATGAGACCGAGATGGCTTATCTTGGGCCTCACCACTTATGGCAAGTCAACGAGCTAGTAGAGAGAGAGGCAACACTTCGTGCTATAGATCCTCATCTATGATTTTTGGGTAGACCTGTTGACCTATATGTCATTCACCAGATGTTCAATCCCCCTCTACTAATTTTCAAAGAGCAATTAGAGCCCAATGATCCTATTATCTGCCCTACTCATGGGCCAGATCCAAAAATTCCCATTCCTCCAAAACCTCATCACGAGTATGGAATGGAAACCCCTGAAATAATATTGCACCCATGTGGTCCTAGAGATTTCATCCCATCCATCAACATGATATCCACTGATTTGGCCAGTCCACTTCATAATCCAATAGATCCTACCAAATAATTGCATAATTATGTAGAGGCTATTGATTGGGATCACGCTAATTCACCCATAGAGCCTAAAGACCTCTTCCCCAGTGAAGAGATGTTACAGCCATTCCATTTTGCATCATGTTGTGCATATGACATCTTACATGTTGGTTTGGAACCTGAGTTAGTAGGTCCTATAAATCTCGTCGATGATATTCATTTGATACCCATGCCTTATCAACTAGAGTATGGATCACATATGGCTATAGAAGTGACTTTCGAGGTTGACATCAATGATGATCCTACCCAACCGATAAAAGTCAAGTTCAGAGAAAGTCTATCTCCAGAGGAACAAGCCATCCTAATTCCTCTCCGCAAAGAGAGGCCAAATATATTTGCTTGGACTTACAAAGATATGCCAGGGATAGATCCAAAGTTAGTCATCCACAACCTTTCATTGGATCCCATGAAGAAGCTAGTCAAGCAAAAGCTGAGGAAAATGCATCCAAACGTCGCTTTGATGGTGAAGAACGAATTGCAAAAACTACTAGATGTAGTATTCATAGTTCCTATTGACTACCCTGAGTGGGTGTCAAACATGGTATCCATGGGGAAACCCGATGGAAGAGTCCGTATTTGCATGGATTTCAAATATTTAAATAGAGCAACACCAAAGGATTCATTATCATTGCCAAACATAGATGCTCTTGTAGATGCAACCGCAGGTCATGATATGCTCTCCCTAATGGATGGTTTTTCCAAATACAACCAGATCCTGATTAAGCTCGAAGATCAACATAAAACTGCTTTTATTACTCCATGGAGGATATTCTATTACAAAGTGATGCCATTCAGTCTCAAAAATTTTGGTGCCACATATTAGTGGGCCATGACATACATATTCCATTACTATATGCATAAGATCTTGGAGGATTACATGGATGACTTACTGGCCAAGTCCCAATTGTAGCAAGAGAATATTGAAGTCCTTAGACAAGTCTTTTATCACCTCATAGAACACAACGTCCGATTAAATCCTAATAAGTGTGTATTTGGCATAACTTCTAGCAATCTTTTTGGATTCATCGTATCCAAGAGAGGCATCGAAGTCGATCCTGCAAAGGTAAATGCTATATTGGAAATGGCTGCCCCTACCAACATTAGGGAGTTGAGGAGCCTACAAGGCAATATATCATCTATCAAAAGATTCATTGTGCAATTATCAGACAAATGTTGACCTATGAATCCATTGCTATGCAAGGAGGTCCCCTTTCATTGGGATGAAGAATGCCATCAATCCTTTGCAGAGATCAAGACTTATCTAGCCACACCGCCAGTATTGGCTCCACCAAAGGCCAGACATACCATTTGTATTATATATATCAGCTAATAATTTTGCATTGGGCACCATGTTAGCCCAAAAGAATGCACAAGATAAAGTGCAAGCTATATATTACATGAGCCACACCTTGGTGAGTTATGAGATAGGATATGCGTATGTCAAAAAGGTGTGTTTAGTAGTGGTATTTTCTACTCGAAATATACGACACTACATGTTGAGACATACGACCTACATCATATTAAAACAAAATCCTTTGTAGTACATGATGAGCAAGACATATCATAATACATGTACCACAAAGTGGATCATGTTATTGATAGAATTTGATCTAGATTTCATAAGCCAAAAGTCCATCAAGGGATAAGTCATAGCAGATCAATTAGCAAAGGTACCTCTTCAGGATAAGAAGCCTCTCACTATAAAATTACCTGATGATATGGTCTTTGCATTATTGGATCCACCAAAACTCGAAGAACCCAGGAAAGAAAGAGACATGTCATTGTTTTTTGATGGTTCAAAGTGTGAACAAGGGAGCGGAGCAAGGATTGTATTTATCACACCGTAGGGTGCTCCATTACCCTTATCATTCAAACTAGACTTCCATTGCACAAAAAACAACACAGAATATGAAGCATTGATCATGGGACTCCAAATAGCCATAGCAATGGGTATTAAAATATTGAATATCTTTGGTGACTCCTTGCTCATAGTAAACTAGGTCAAAGGACTATTTCAATGTAGGTGCCCACTCCTAAAAACTTACAAGGAACTTGTTGACACATACCTAGCTCGACTAGAATGGTATGACATCGAGGCAATCCCTCGTACATCAAATAGATTTGCAAAAACCATGGCCTCTTTGGGATCCTTAATCCCTCATAATTTGTTTGCTAATTTTACAACTGTTCATGTAAAAGTGCTTTCGCACTCAGTAATATGTCTTGAAGCTTTTAACAATCAAGAATAAGTCAACATGATCAACATCAAGCTAAATCAGGATTGGTCTTTCACAGCCAGAGATTTCTTGTAAATGACACCTTGGGGGTCTTTGATCTCCCAAGGACCTGTGGAGTGTAGTGCAACCATAAACCATAGAGTTGTTCCTCAATCCATATTCACTAGCTTAGAAATACAGGAAGAAGAAGCCATCTTTTCTATAGAAGATGTAGCTTATTAGGATTGGTTTTACCAACTATGGGACTTCTTGAAACTTGGAATAGTACCTCAAGGTTTGTTGCATACTAAAAGGCAAACATTCAAATATAAAGCAATAAGATACATCTTGCTAGGAGAAATCCTCTACAAATGAGGATATGATGGAGTATTACTCCGTTGTCTTGAGCCCCAAGAAGCATCCTGGGTAATTTCACAATCTCACGACACATGTGGAGGGTATTTCAGTGGCATGGCCATCGTTAAGCACATCTTGAGAATGGGTTACTATTGTCCCACCATGGAAATGGACTGCTATGACTATGTCAAGAAATGCAATAAGTACCAGCATCATGCAAATCTAATGCACTTACCATCGTAAGATTTGCTACCGATCCTGGCAGCATGGCCATTCTCGCAATGGGGACTAGACTTGATTGGGAAGATATCACCCCCATCCTTAGGCCAACACACATTCATCATAATGGCCATAAAATACTTCACTAAATGTGTGGAATCAATCCCATTAACAACAACAACTGGACCAAGGATTACGGAGTTTATACTCCATAATATCATAAGTCATTTTGGGATCCCTTCTAAGATAATATCGAATAATGGGCCATATTTCAAGAACAAAAATATGCATGCTTTAATGAAAAATATTATATTCAGCACAGTTTTTCAATGCCTTATTATCCACAAGCAAACGAGCAAGCAGAAGCCTCAAACAAAATAATAGTCTCCATATTGAGGAAGACAGTCAAGACAATCACAAGGATTGGCACATGCAGTTGCCTCTTGCACTATGGGCATACAGGACTAGTATACAGATGCCCACTGGGGCAACACTATTTTCACTAGTACATGGAACTGAGGCCATCATGCCACTAGAGTTGGAAATTTTGACTCTACGCATAGCATTAAAGGACTTCATAGATGATGATGCCACGCGGCAAGGCCGCCTTGATCAGTTGATGCTTCTTGATGAATGTCGAGTCAATGCTTTAGAGCATCTTCATGTTTACCAGGATCACCTTGTGTGAGATTACAATAGTAAAGTCCACTTAAGGGAATTCAAGGTTGGAGATCTAGTGCTCAAAGAAAACCAGTAGAATTCTAATCTGCCATCGCATATGCGAGACAAGTTAGATAGTCCCATACATGATTTCACAGAGGGTTGGATCTAGAGCATATCACCTTATATCATTAAATGGTGTTGAGGAGCCTGAGCCTCTCAATATCATTCACTTAAAGGCATTCTACACAAAAACAAAAAAATTCAAATATGTCATAAAAAACAAAAAAAATTAAATGTCATAAAACACAAAAACATTCACATATGCCAAACATACAAACAAATCATAAAAACATAAAATTTTAAAATCAAATAAAAAGTGCTCTAGGGGTGTTCATACCACTTGTTCAAATCCAATCAATTCAAATGCTCCAAGGGCATTCAAGTCACTTGGTCAAAATCAAATCAAAGGCTCCAAGGGCATTCAAGCCGCTTGGTCAAAATAAATTCAAAAAGCTCCAAGGGTATACAAACCGCTTGGTCAACTTCAATAAAAAATCTCCAAGGATACTTCATGCTACTTGGTCAAAAATAAAAAAGCCCCAAAGGCATAATAAGCCCTTTGGTCAAAATCAAACAAAATAAAAATAACACAAAAACAATATATAAATAAAAAATACAAAAACAATTGCATCTCACATCTTGCATCCACATCATTTCATTGTATTTTTACATCCATTACAATTGCATATGGCATGAGAGCCTTAAAAGTGATACCAAAGTTTGTCACACAAATCATTCAAATCCATACCTCCATCAACACCAGTGTGTAATTGTGTTTTTCAACACAACAATCATTTTTTGCTATACATAATATAATAAGGTTTTTCAATTAATCAACCACACCTAGTGATCTTATCAACTTTTGTGGAAAACAAATTTGATTAGTAGAAGGTAAGGTCTAGCTGTGATAATGCCTTAGATATTCAAGATCATGTCACTAATTGAAACACTAAAATCCTAAGATGGTACAAGGAAAAGATGAAAGCTACAAAGCAGTCTAGGTTACCTTAAGCAACAAGGATTTTCCTTGTTTATCCCCCTGTGCAACTGGTTTAATAATTGGCTAATAATTGGCAAAAAGACAAGATTTACCCTATCCAAATACCTTGCTTAAATCAAAATAAGAAACATCTTGAAGTGAATTACATATACAAAAGGCTAAGCATACAGTCCAGATTTCAAAGCAATAATTCAATACACAAATCATAAATTCAAAGAAACATAGCTCAAAAATCAATCAAAAATAAACATTGATTTTCATCACTACATATGAGAAAAATAAACAGTGATTATCATCACTACAAAATCCTCAAAGAAAAATAAATAAAAAATAAACAGTGATTTTCATCACTACATATGAGCAAATATCCAAAGCCAAAAAGAAGCTGTTGGTCCGGCTTTCAGGCACACCCCGGGAAAAAAGGGATGAAGGCAAGGAAAGCTCCGGAGACACCCACGGGACTGATCCCACTCATCTTTAGGATCTAGCTGGTTATCCAAGGTGCAGAAACTGCACTGACAATTTAAAAAACTGCATTAACAATTTACAGTTCTGAACAGGTTCTGTATTTTAGCAAGTTGAAACACTGTACTGACAACTGCACTGACAACACTGCATTGACAATTTAAAAACTGCACTGACAATTTAAAAAACTGCACTGACAATTTAAAAACTGCATTAACAATTTACAAAATTGTACTGACAATTTAAAAACTGTCCGGAGTTCACTGTGGGTCCTTCAAATGTTGCTGTTATGCCCTTACAACACTTGAACTGAGTTCGGCCCTCCTTCTAGCGCCAATTAGGTGTTGGTCCGGCTTTCATGCACACCCCGGGAAAAAAGGGATGAAGGCAAGGAAAGCTCCGGAGACACCCACGGGCAAATGTATTGTAGTTTACATGGATGATCTAACAGTCTTTTCCAAATCCAGATTTGACCATATCAAGCATTTAGAGTCTGTATTTAACAAGTGCAGAGAGTTTGGCATCTCTTTGAATCCAAAGAAATGCATATTTGGTGTAACAGAAGGCAAATTGCTTGGGCATTTGGTCACAAAGGATGGCATTTCCATGGATCCAGGCAGAGTTGAGGCCATATCTGGCATACCATTTCCCAACTCCAAGAAAGAGTTGAGATCATTCTTTGGAAAGATTAACTTTGTCAGAAAGTTTATCTCAGGCTTTGCAGAGATAGTTAAACCAATGAATGATATGTTAAAGCAAACTGCCCGATTGCTCGGACCATCGAAGCTAAGACTCGCTTTTCAAGAAATCAAGACAGACATTAAACAAGCACCAGTCTTAGTAAGCCCAGATTTCAGTGCAGATTTCTATCTGTACGCTTTCTCTTCTGAACATACACTTGCTGCAGTGCTGACTCAACGGAGAGATACAGGAGAACATCCAATTGCTTTTAAGAGCACTAATTTGAAGGGAGCTGAACCGAAATATTCCAGATTAGACAAACAGGCTTATGCTTTGGTAAGGGCAGTGAAGCGGTTCAGACATTATATACTCGAAGCAAAATTCATGCCATAGTGCCGGACTCCACTGTGAAGTACCTTCTAAGTCGAATGAGTTGGGTGAACCGAGGGGCAATTGGGTCACCAGTCGCAAGAATATGACTTGGAGATTAGGCCTGCTAAACTGATCAGAGGACTTGGCTTGTCTAGACACATTGCTGAAGTGCCTCCACAACAAGAAGTTAATCAATTAAACTCTGAATCTGATGATTGGTATGGGGATATCATTCATCTGCTACAGTTTGGGGTTTGCCCATCCCATTTGGACAGAACTCAAAGGAGAGCATTAAAGTTAAAAGCTTCTCACTATCTCCTCAAGGCAGGTACTCTTACTGGCAACAGATTTACCACCGAGGGATCTCCCCATTTTTCTTCCTTACTGGCAACAGATTTGCCACCCAAGTAGAATGCCTGATAGGAAAAATAATTGCTGCACTCAAGAGCTTCTCCACTTCTTTCTGAATAAGGGGTTCTAACAGAGCATTAACATGCCTCTGTTTTTGTCTGAAAGGCTTGCAAGATTCTTTCAAAGGTATGATGTGGGTGTAAACTTTTGGATCAAATACCTTTAAATCCTTGTATGACCAGGCCATTACATCCTTAGACCTGTGCAGGAAATCAATCATATTTCTCTTTATCTCTGGATCACAGTCCTTTGCCAACTTGATGTTCCTTGGATCCTCTTCAGTTCCTACATTCAAATTTTCAGTATCATTGTCTGTGGTGCCCACATAATCCTCAGAATTCACCCTTTGCCTGATCTTGTCAACATCGAATAGCCTCTCCAGCTCTACCATTCCCTTTGGGATTCTCTTGTCCTTCAATCTCATGATTCCCCTGTCATCATCTAGTTGTTCCATCATGGTGTCCCTTTGGCCCTCATCAATTATAGCATTCTCAAAGGTATTGGTACTCGCAGAAAGTTCACAATCTGTTGATCATCTGAGAAAACTTGAAAGCTGTCAATATTGTTTGGAACTGAAGGACAGGGGACTAGCTCAATTGAAAACTTATCCCACTTAAAATCTTCCAATGGCCTTAAACTTGCAGCTGAAGATGCCAAGACATCTCGCATGTGAATTTTGTTCCCCGGGTATATGTGTTAAGTTAAATGCATCAAAGCCTTCCACAAGATCCCAAGCTCGTGCTTGTATCCCTTCGGATAAGAGGCTTTACACCGAAACTTACCCCCGACCCGGCTTGCCACTAATTCCGAATCGATGAAAACTTGAATGTTCTTCACATTTTTATCCAATGCAAATTTTAAACCTAAAATCGGAGCTTCATACTCGCTAAATTATTAGTACATGGGAATCGCAGCGGTAAGACATAAAAAATGTCCGACTTTGAGGCCCTTTGAGGACCGCCCCTGCTCCGAACCCCGCTTACATCCGGCTCCATCCACATGAAGTGTCCAAACTTCATTAGTATGTACAGGGATGAGCTTTGTTAAATTTATCATTGTGCCCAGTTGTTAAATTGTAGACACCAATGTCTACCTCCGCAATATTGACGAGTCTCATTTGCAGCATTGTACTCTGTAATGGTGTGTTTGTACCTGGGTTCTCTGTCAACCCGCAATTGATTAGCCACACCCTTCCATGGCAACCACATGTGTGAAAAGTCTGTTGCCAGATATCCATTCAGAGACTTAGACCAATCCCTACTCAACAAGCATTCCATACCCCACCGGGATATCCACAACTTGGATTTCGATCTTATGTTGAGCCCTTGGCTCGGATGCCAATTGAATGTGAATGTTTTGCAGCCTCTCCCACAACCTTAACTTCTGACTTGTCCAATTGGACAACTCTCCTCTCAGACTTCATTGGGGTCAGCCCCAACTGCTGACAAATTGCCAATGGCATGACATTAGCAGATGCACCTGAATCCACCAAACAATTATGTAAGTTCTTCCCAAAAATTCTGACAGTCAATAAAAATGGGGGAACTTCGGTCTTTTCCTTGTACATGGCCGATTGGCATTGGCTATTTTCTTCCCTTTATCCACAGGTTTAGCAAGCAGGGCCGTAGTATGTCTTTATCGGATTGTCTCTCCGCTCTCGAAATCGTGCCGACTCATGCAGAGTAATGTTAGCCTTAATCTTTTTCATATCCTCCACTATGTTATATCCTTTGTTAAGTGGAGGAATAGCAACATCTGGTACTCTTTGAGCTCCTCCCTTTGGTGGGGGTGGATTATTGCTTGGAGAGGGGTCAGGAGGAATATTGTGAGAATTATCAGGAGGAGTTGATGTGGTATTTGGCTCAGGATTCCTGTTCCTCAGGTTGTAGCTATCTCTTCTGTACTGTTGGAAAGCCTGTACTTCATCCATGGGCATTTCAACTACATTCTCAGATTCATCCGGGAAAGAAAAAGAATCCAAGACCATAGCCGCACCGTGTCCGGATGAACTTGGGCCCTCGGCAGTTCTTTGATTTTCGGGGAGATCAAATCTCCCGACAAAGCTTCAAATGCATTGCAAAATTCCACACAATCTAATTCCCCATGTTGAGAAGTGGCATGAATTCTCGCACCGGCTGGGCAGAGCCAAATCACAGATGTTCACATCATGAGCTTTACCCTTGTAATCTTTATTAGGCTCATATGGGGGCCTATTAAATCTGTTTGGTTGGTATGAATATCTGTTGGGATTGTCTCCAGTAGAAGTTTGCCTTTTAAAACTCAAAAAATCATTGGCCGACCTTCCGAACAATCTTTGAAACTTCTTCAATCCTAGCATTGTCGACCTCTTTTACGGGGTTCGTACATTCTCAACAGTGTGTCGCAGCCTAATGGTGCTGCTGATGGTAAAGTCTGACAAACTGGCAGCATCATCTGATGTGGGATAGGATTGAGTATAGGAGCAGGCTGAGTGATCAGAGGAGTTTGTTGAATATTTAAAGGCTGGGGTCCCAACTGTCTTTCCAGGATTAAAGCTTCTTTATAAGCTTCTGTCAAGTTGGTAACAGTGGCATCCCTCTTCAAGAAGACAGAGGTCATTGGGTCCAGAGAGTTCCTAAAAATCTCTAATGCCGGGTCAGCATTCGGTACATAATAGCCAGTGAGTCTACCATAAGCTTTCGGAATCGACATTATAGGATCTAATAGACTCATTCAGCTCTCTTTTGATGCTAGAAAACCGCTGATATAAAATACTCGGGGTCTATCACTTCCCTGAACTGTGACACAAAGACTTTTTCTAAGTCACTCCAACTGGTGATGGAATCATTGGTAAGATTTAGAAACCAATCATAGGCTCCCTCCTGGAGAGTGAACGGGAAGAGTCTGCAGGCAACATCCTCATGTCTGTACATTTAATAACTTCAGTGCATTCTTGAATGCAATTAAGTGTTCCTCTGCAGCTTCTTGTCCCATCATGTTTATACCTAGGGAGGTATCTTTCTCGGATTTCTGGGCAAGTCATGGGCTATACCCGGAATGTTCAAAGTCGTGGAGCCCAACCAATTTGCCATAGCTAATGGATTAACGAGGATATTCCGAGCTCGGTTGGAGTGACTATCAATGGTGATAAACCTGTCTCGTGATAGAGATGTGGCTCTTCCGTGGCTACTTCTTCTCGGAGTTTCTAATTCAGGGACAAGGAGCTCTCCAGCTCGGGGTGGGACCTTGTTACCCCGTATGTAGAATCCAGATGTTCACAGTCGACAAACTCGCAGCTTCCGAACAGTGTTCCGTATTTTAGCAAGTTGAAATACCTGATCCACAACCCCCCCCCCACCCCCCCCCCCACTATAAAAAAACCCCACCCACACAATAAAAACACCCCACAAAAAAATAAAAACACCCCCCCTTTTAAAACTGTCCGGAGTTCACTGTGGGTCCTTCAAATGTTGCTGTTATGCCCTTACAACACTTGAACTGAGTTCGGCCCTCCTTCTAGCGCCAATTAGGTGTTGGTCCGGCTTTCATGCACACCCCGGGAAAAAAGGGATGAAGGCAAGGAAAGCTCCGGAGACACCCACGGGACTGATCCCACTCATCTTTAGGATCTAGCCGGTTATCCAAGGTGCGAGTTACGGAGTTGGGTCGAATGGCAATTCACTCTTTTCCACTTCGGAATAGATTTCGATATGGATCGCTCCGTTACCTTACAGGGGGTTCCCGAACTTGTTCGATAGTTGCAAAAGTTGTTGACAATCAGATTTGACTTGAATTCTTTGATCTAGCTCTCATGGGTCAACAGATTTAAATAAAAGGCAAACAAAGAAAATAAAAATGGATCATTCACGTAAAGCAAAGAGAGGGTAGGGTAAGGCAGAAAAGAGAAGTTTATCAGACTTTAAACTGTAAAACTCTAAACTATCAATCTTATCTATGCTATCAGCTTCACAACAGAACAAATCCCAGAAGAAAGTGTCCAGTCAGTCTAAGATCACTTTCAACTAAGAGCACAAGGCAGAGTGAAACAGATCTAGCGTAAAATTATAAATCCAAGGGGCAACTGGTTAAAATCGGTATCTTTCACCGGCAGCCTAGCTCGCACAAATGAAGACAGAGCAATTAGAACAAACTTACACCCGAAATCTGTAATTTCCCCTAGCGCACAATAGAACAACCGAAGCCTAACAAAGATATTTAATCTTGACAATGGCAGATTTACAAGCATATATCTAACAAACTTTAAATGGAACGGATAACAAAAGAAAATACACTTATCACACTCGCAAAAGATTAGGCTCCCGGCCATGCTATCACGTAAAAGCTAAAGCACATCAACTCCAAGTCCGAAAACAAAGGATTTCACAAAATTTGCAAGAAATTGCTTATAAGCCTTTATTTCTAAGTCTCCGCCTCCCGCGATTACATTTAGAATTTGTATTTATAGACTCGTGACAGCACCCCGATCTTTTCCAAAATATCTTGCTCAAAACCTAAATCTTATCGCACATAAACCCAAGGACCCGGTTTTACAATAAAAATCCATTTAAAAATCAAAGTCCGGATAGAACATAACCCTTCGGCAAAACCGTGCAGCTAGCCGCCATAAATGGAGAAGATAAAATCAAATGCAACTTGCATTCATCCGCAGCTGCAAATAAATGCCTCCATTAATTCTGCTGGTGAGCCGGATGAGTCACCACTTCTCCATCAATTCGATCTCCGCAAATCCATCCCGAAGTTGAAATGGTCTTCATGCTATCAAGTCTGCAATAAATTTGTCGTTGAATGCTCTCACCGGCAGCTTCTCTCCTAGCATGGCGGTCCTTGACTAAATCCGCACTTCATCTTCGCCTTTATGGTCTTTCCCGTTGTCCCGTAAGTGCCGTGGAATCCCGCATGAAAGACAAAAAGATGCATTAGATTAGCATTTTAATTAAATCGAAGCTTAAAACATTAAAAACAGATTAAATCCGCAAAATAAGCTTGCATGTCGGCTTCGGTTTGTCCCATTCACGCTTTGACACGTGTCGCTACCCCAGAAGCCTTCTCGTTTCCCGCCGGAATGCACTTTCGGGTCAACTATGACTTTCTCTCTCCGCCGCGATTCTCGCGACATGTCGCGATTTCGCGACATGTCGCGAAATCGCGACCCTGCCAGCTCATCAGCAAATTCCTCCCTCGTCGGCCGCGAAAACACGACATGTCGCGATTTCGCGACATGTCGCGAAATCGCGACCCTTCCTGGCCTCCGTACGCTTCTTGATTTTCAGCCGCGATTTTAGAACACGTCGCGATATCGCGACACTCCTCTACCCGCATGCGTTGACCGCGTTGACCGCGATTTTGGAACATGTTTGCGACTTAACCGATTTTTCATCCCGCAGCCCATTTTCTCTCTCCCTCGCGAAAATGCGACATGTCGCGATTTCGCGACATGTCGCAAAATCGCGCCCTCCGTACACCTCGCGTCTCTCTCCCAAAATCGTCGCGATTTCGCGACATGTCGCGAAATCGCGACCTTCTCGCCACTTAGCCGCATTTTGACTTACCCGTCGCGATATCGCGACATTTCCGAAAATGGAAGTGTCGCGATATCGCGACACTACCAAAAATGGAAAGTTTGATTTTTCAATGAATTTATGCAACTGTTTTCTGGATTTTTCTCGGTAATGGTGCAAGATTTTCTTGTGCATGAATGATTCTAGCATGTAAAAAGTGAATTCTTGGATAACACAGCTAGAATGCAAGAAAAAGCACAACTTTAAAAAGGAGGCAAGCAAAATATGGATTTAAAACTGAAAATGACCAAGAGGGTCCCTGCTGCAAAAAATGGAAGTTCATAATTTTCTAAGGATGGAATCTCATTTTTCAGTGGGGGTGTGTTGCTTATCAACAAATGGCGATATCTCATGGGTAAAATAGTAGCACTATTTTAGAACCCAAGACTCGGGTTTCAAAACAAAAAGACCATGCATCATGCCTTGCCACAGCCATTCTTCACAATAAATTGATCGCCAACCGCCACCGTTAAAATTTCCCAAGGACATACCAGGCTGAATTACTTCAAGGAAGATTTCTGATGTGCAATTACAAAGGTATAGAACTTTCTTCAAGGATGACTGAATTGAATGATAAACTTGGATTAATCAACTTTTCTAGATTGTAAAAGGGGAAACCGAGTAGAGCTCGGTTTACTAGTTTAGCTTTTTACAGCCTAGACAGAGTTACCCTTTAGATTTACACGACCCAATTTACAACTGTAGGGCAGAATCTAATATTGGCTGCCTCTTTTGATCATATAACTCTTTTTTTTTCTTTTTTTCTTTTTTTCTTATCTCTCTTTTTTTTTTATCTCTCTTCTTTTTGAAATATATCACTATCTCGGAAGGCCTTAGAGAAATTACAATTTTCTTTTAATATTTGATCAATCTGGAACTGCTTCAGCCTAGGCATTGATAGCCTCCGGTGACACCCAAATAATTGCATGAACCATAGTCCCCTCTTATAACCAAACTTTTCTTGGATTCCCCGGAGTTCCTCCAACAAAACAAAGATAGCAGCTTTTTCTATCATTAAAACAACTGTGGCAAGTAAGACACAAGATCCAATCATCTCTCTACCTTCATCCCGGATAACAAAATAGTTCCACAGTTTAGTGCAAGCAGACTATCTCAATTAGAATAATGAGCAGAATGGGGAGGCACTGGATTGAGGATTTATCAGCTAGGAATAAAACAATTTTCAGCAGGCTGACTTTTCATTGATTGCTCAAGCAGAGGCAAAGGACAAAAAATTTCAGAAGCCAAAGGACTTTGCACAGGCTTCCAAGGACAGGCACAGGCTTCAAGCAAAAACAAAATAAAACTCGTACGTACTAAAGCACAACCGTACAGCAAGGGAAAACAAATAAACCGAAAGAACTAAAGCAAATAAAAAACTCGCAATAAATAAATAAACCGTAAATCGAATCGTACAGACAAAGAAAGAAAAAGAAATGCAATAAAGAAAAGACTCGTACATACTAAAATAAAAGCAAGCTAAAATAAAAAGACAAGGAAAGGAAATAAACTGCACTGACAAAGAAATAAACTGCACAAGCTAAAACCGAAAAATAACTAAAGAAAATCGAAAAACTAAAATGCAAATCGCACGTACATATTAAAAAAATAAAAAAATAAAATAAAAATAAAAAATAAAACTGCACTGAGAACAAGGATTAATCTAACAAACAAACCTGTACAGACAGCACCCAATTAAAACTAAAAAGAAGCAACTAAAGCAACTGTACAGAGCTATTAAAAGAACTAAACTAGAACAAAACAAAACTTACGGAGCTATTTACAATATGTACACATGTTACAACCTTTTTTTATAGCTTACTCAAATGATACATTGGATGGAACAGCAGAAAAATAATGCTTCAAGTATTGGCCATTAACAGGGAGGTCCAGAAAATTACCATCCAGGTCTTGCAAGCGGAAAGCATTGTTACCCAATATTTCAGCAATTTGGTAGGGGCCTATCCACAGTGGCTGCAACTTTGTGTGCTTACCCTTCTTCTCATGGGCCTTGTCCCACGTAAGCACTAAGTCCGCCAACTCGAAAGCCTTCACCTTGGCTCTCTTGTCAAACCACCGCTTGATGCTTTCTTGGTGTCCGTCGAAGTGCTCCAGGGCTTGGAGTCTTTCATCCTGCAAGTTAGTGAGGTCTAAAACACGGGCTTCAACATCATCATGACCTTCAAAATAATCTAAGGCAAACTGATAGGTAGGCAATTTCAAGGAGATGGGGACAATTGGCCGAGTACCATACAACAAAACAAAGGGAGAGGTCTTAAGAGCCACTTTGTGTGTTATCCGGTCAGCCCACAATGCATATTTCAACAATGTATGCCACTGCCTGGGTTTGTCTCGTCGCAGACTTTTTGATGGCATTCATTAAGTTCTTGTTTGTTGACTCAGCCTACCCATTGCCTTGGGGATAATAGTTGGATGAGAATCCGATAACTATCCCCATCTGGTATGCCCAATCTGCAAACTCCAATGATTGGAAGGCGGGCCCATTATCACAGACCAAATTCAGGGGAACCCCAAATCTAGTTATGACATTTGATTCAAGAAAATCAATAACTTCCTGGGCTGTACTTCTTGTAGTGGTTGCTGCTTCAACCCACCTTGTGCAATAGTCAGTAGCTGTCAGCACATATTTATGCCCTGCCGAGGAATTCGGGTTAATGACTCCCACAAAATCAAGTCCCCACTGCATGAAAGGTTTGTTTATCACAACTGGTTGCAATGGCAGAGCTCGATTTGCCTCTTTGGCTGCAAATGTCTGGCACTGATGGCAGGTTCTGACATGTTGATGTGCATCCTTAAAAAGTGTAGGCCAAGCAATAGCCTCGCTCTTAATATTTTATGTGTCAGTAGCGGATCCCGATGAATGCCCCCGCCCCTAGTTTTTCATGAAAACTAGCCATGACTTCACCGACTTCACCGGGAGAAATGCACCTTAGGAAGATGCCAAGATAATTCTCCCCGTACGTAGTACCCGCCTTGAGGAGATAGTGAGAAGCTTTTAACTTTAATGCTCTCCTTTGAGTTCTGTTCAAATGGGATGGGCAAACCCCAAACCGTAGCAGTATGAATGATATCCCCATACCAATCATCGATTCGTAGTTTAATTGATTAACTTCCCGCCGTGGAGGCACTTCAAGAATGTGTCTAGACAAGCCAAGTCCTCTCGATCGCTTTAGGAGCCTAATCTCCAAGTCATATTCTTGCACCTGGTGACCCAATTGCCCCTCGCTCACCCAACTCATTCTCGACTTAGAAGGTACTTCACAACTGGTCCGGCACTATGGCATGAGTTTTGCTTCCGAGTATATAATGTCCGAACCGCTTCACCGCCCTTACCAAAGCATAAGCCTCGTTTGTCTAATCTGGAATATTTCAGCTCAGCTCCCTTCAAATTAGTGCTCTTAAAAGCAATTGGATGTTCTCCCGTATCTCTCCGTTGAGTCAAGACTCGCAGCAAGTGTATGTTCGTAAGAGAAAGTGTACGGATAGAAATCTGCACCGAAATCTGGGCTTACTAAGACCGGTGCTTGTTTAATGGCCGTCTTGATTTCTTGAAAAGCAGCCTTAGCTTCAGTGGTCCAGGCAATCTGGCAGCTTTGCTTTAACATATCATTCATTGGTTTAACTATCTCTCGCAAAGCCCGAGATAAACTTTCCGACAAAGTTAATCTTTCCAAAGAATGATCTCAACTCTTTCTTGGAGTTGGGAAATGGTATGCCGGATATGGCCTCAACTCTGCCTGGATCCATGGAAATGCCATCCTTTGTGACCAAATGCCCAAGCAATTTGCCTTCTGTTACACCAAATATGCATTTCTTTGGATTCAAAGAGATGCCAAACTCTCTGCACTTGTTAAATACAGACTCTAAATGCTTGACATGGTCAAACCTGGATTTGGAAAAGACTGTTAGATCATCCATGTAAACTACAATACATTTGCCCATAAGCCCCTTGAAGGCATGGTCCATTGCTCTCTGAAATGTTGCTCCCGCATTTATTAAACCAAATGGCATCCTCTTGTAAGCAAAAGTACCCCACTTAGTTGTAAAAGCAGTCTTCATTCTATCCTCCTTCTCAACTAGAATCTGATTATAGCCTGAGAAACCATCCAAAAAAGACATCATCTCTGAGCCATTAACAATCTGTAGTACTTCATCCATAGAAGGCAGGGGATAGTTGTCCTTTTCAGATGCTTTGTTCAGATTCCTAAAATCCACACAAAGGCGGATCTCCCCATTTTTCTTCCTTACTGGCACCAGATTTGCCACCCAAGTAGAATGCCTGATAGGAAAAATAATTGCTGCACTCAAGAGCTTCTCCACTTCTTTCTTAATAAGGGGTTCTAACAGAGCATTAACATGCCTCTGTTTTTGTCTGAAAGGCTTGCAAGATTCTTTCAAAGGTATGATGTGGGTGTAAACTTTTGGATCAAATACCTTTAAATCCTTGTATGACCAGGCCATTACATCCTTAGACCTCGTGCAGAAATCAATCATATTTCTCTTTATCTCTGGATCACAGTCCTTTGCCAACTTGATGTTCCTTGGATCCTCTTCAGTTCCTACATTCAAATTTTCAGTATCATTGTCTGTGGTGCCCACATAATCCTTAGAATTCACCCTTTGCCTGATCTTGTCAACATCGAATAGCCTCTCCAGCTCTACCATTCCCTTTGGGATTCTGTTGTCCTTCAATCTCATGATTCCCCTGTCATCATCTAGCTGTTCCATCAAGGTGTCCCTTTGGCCCTCATCAATTATAGCATTCTCAAAGGTATTGGTACTCGCAGAAAGTTCACAATTTGTTGATCATCCGAGAAAACTTGAAAGTCGTCAATATTGTTTGGAACTCGAAGGACAGGGACTAGCTCAATTGAAAACTTATCCCACTTAAAATCTTCCAATGGCCTTAAACTTGCAACTGAAGATGCCAAGACATCTCGCATGTGAATTTTGTTCCCCGGGTATATGTGTTAAGTTAAATGCATCAAAGCCTTCCACAAGATCCCAAGCTCGTGCTTGTATCCCTTCGTATAAGAGGCTTTACACCGAAACTTACCCCCGACCCGGCTTGCCACTAATTCTCGAATCGATGAAAACTTGAATGTTCTTCACATTTTTATCCAATGCAAATTTTAAACCTAAAATCGTAGCTTCATACTCGCTAAATTATTAGTACATGGGAACTCGCAGCGGTAAGACATAAAAAATGTCCGACTTTGAGGCCCTTTGAGGACCGCCCCTGCTCCTAACCCCGCTTACATCCGGCTCCATCCACATGAAGTGTCCAAACTTCATTAGTATGTACAGGATGAGCTTTGTTAAATTTATCATTGTGCCCAGTTGTTAAATTGTAGACACCAATGTCTACCTCTCGCAATATTGACAGCCTCATTTGCAGCATTGTACTCGTAATGGTGTGTTTGTACCGGGTTCTCTCGTCAACCCGCAATTGATTAGCCACACCCTTCCATGGCAACCACATGTGTGAAAAGTCTCGTTGCCGGATATCCATTCGGAGACTTAGACCAATCCCTACTTAACAAGCATTCCATACCCCACCGGGATATCCACAACTTGGATTTCGATCTTATGTTGAGCCCTTGGCTCGGATGCCAATTGAATGTGAATGTTTTGCAGCCTCTCCCACAACCTTAACTTCCGACTTGTCCAATTGGACAACTCTCCTCTCGTATTTCATTGGGGTCAGCCCCAACTCGCCGACAAATTGCCAATGGCATGACATTAGCAGATGCACCCGAATCCACCAAACAATTATGTAAGTTCTTCCCAAAAATTCGACAATCAAGAAAATGGGGGAACTTCAGCTCTTTTCCTTGTACATGGCCGGATTGGCATTGGCTATTTTCTTCCCTTTATCCACAGGTTTAGCAAGCAGGCCGTAGTATGTCTTTATCGATTGTCTCTCTCGCTCCGAAATCTGTGCCACTCATGCAGAGTAATGTTAGCCTTAATCTTTTTCATATCCTCCACTATGTTATATCCTTTGTTAAGTGGAGGAATAGCAACATCTGGTACTCTTTGAGCTCCTCCCTTTGGTGGGGGTGGATTATTGCTTGGAGAGGGGTCAGGAGGAATATTGTGAGAATTATCAGGAGGAGTTGATGTGGTATTTGGCTCAGGATTCCTGTTCCTCAGGTTGTAGCTATCTCTTCTGTACTGCTGGAAAGCTTGTACTTCATCCATGGGCATTTCAACTACATTCTCAGATTCATCCGGGAAAGAAAAAGAATCCAAGACCATAGCTGCACTGTGTCCAGATGAACTTGGGCCCTCAGCAGTTCTTTGATTTTCAGGGGAGATCAAATCTCCTGACAAAGCTTCAAATGCATTGCAAAATTCCACACAATCTAATTCCCCATGTTGAGAAGTGGCATGAATTCTGCACCAGCTGGGCAGAGCCAAATCACAGATGTTCACATCATGAGCTTTACCCTTGTAATCTTTATTAGGCTCATATGGGGGCCTATTAAATCTGTTTGGTTGGTATGAATATCTGTTGGGATTGTCTCCAGTAGAAGTTTGCCTTTTAAAACTCAAAAAATCATTGGCCAGCTTCTGAACAATCTTTGAAACTTCTTCAATCCTAGCATTGTCAGCCTCTTTTACGGGGTTCTGTACATTCTCAACAGGTGCTGCAGCTAATGGTGCTACTGATGGTAAAGTCTGACAAACTGGCAGCATCATCTGATGTGGGATAGGATTGAGTATAGGAGCAAGTCGAGTGATCGGAGGAGTTTGTTGAATATTTAAAGGCTGGGGTCCCAACTGTCTTTCCAGGATTAAAGCTTCTTTATAAGCTTCTGTCAAGTTGGTAACAATGGCATCCCTCTTCAAGAAGACAGAGGTCATTGGGTCCAGAGAGTTCCTAAAAATCTCTAATGCCAGGTCAGCATTCGGTACATAATAGCCAGTGAGTCTACCATAAGCTTTCTGGAATCTGACATTATAGGATCTAATAGACTCATTCAGTTCTCTTTGATGCTAGAAAACCGCTGATATAAAATACTCGGGGTCTATCACTTCCCCGAACCGTGACACAAAGAATTTTTCTAAGTCACTCCAACTGGTGATGGAATCATTGGTAAGATTTAGAAACCAATCATAGGCTCCCTCCTGGAGAGTGAACGGGAAGAGTCTCGCAGGCAACATCCTCATGTCAGTACATTTAATAACTTCAATGCATTCTTGAATGCAATTAAGTGTTCCTCTCAGCTTCTTGTCCCATCATGTTTATACCTAGGGAGGTATCTTTCTCGGATTTCGGGCAAGTCATGGGCTATACCCGGAATGTTCAAAGTCGTGGAGCCCAACCAATTTGCCATAGCTAATGGATTAACAGGGATATTCTCGAGCTCGGTTGGAGTGACTATCAATGGTGATAAAACCGTCTCGTGATAGAGATGTGGCTCTTCCGTGGCTACTTCTTCTCGGAGTTTCTAATTCGGGGACAAGGAGCTCTCCAGCTCGGGGTGGGACCTTGTTACCCCCGTATGTAGAATCCAGCTCACAGTACCGACAAACTCGCAGCTTCCGAACAGTGTTCCGTATTTTAGCAAGTTGAAACACTGTACTGACAACTGCACTGACAACACTGCACTGACAATTTAAAAACCGCACTGACAATTTAAAAACTGCATTGACAATTTAAAAACTGCATTAACGATTTTCCTTATTTTACTAAAAACCGCACCGACAATTTTTAAAAACTGCACTGACAATTTAAAAACTGCACTGACAATTTAAAAACTGTCCGGAGTTCACTGTGGGTCCTTCAAATGTTGCTGTTATGCCCTTACAATACTTGAACTGAGTTCGAGCCCTCCTTCTAGCGCCAATTAGGTGTTGGTCCGGCTTTCATGCACACCCCGGGAAAAAAGGGATGAAGGCAAGGAAAGCTCCGGAGACACCCACGGGACTGATCCCACTCATCTTTAGGATCTAGCCGGTTATCCAAGGTGCGAGTTACGGAGTTGGGTCGAATGGCAATTCACTCTTTTCCACTTCGGAATAGATTTCGATATGGATCGCTCTCGTTACCTTACAGGGGGTTCCTGAACTTGTTCAGTAGTTGCAAAAGTTGTTGACAATCAGATTTGACTTGAATTCTTTGATCTAGCTCTCATGGGTCAACAGATTTAAATAAAAGGCAAATAAAGAAAATAAAAATGGATCATTCACGGAAAGCAAAGAGAGGGTAGGGTAAGGCGTAAAAGAGAAGTTTATCGAACTTTAAACTCGTAAAACTCTAAACTATCAATCTTATCTATGCTATCGCCTTCACAACGAACAAATCCCGGAAGAAAGTGTCCAGTCAGCCTAAGATCACTTTCAACTAAGAGCACAAGGCAGAGTGAAACGGATCTAGCAGTAAATTATAAATCCAAGGGGCAACTGGTTAAAATCGGTATCTTTCACCGGCAGACCTAGCTCGCACAAATGAAGACAGAGCAATTAGAACAAACTTACACCCGAAATCTGTAATTTCCCCTAGCGCACAATAGAACAACCGAAGCCTAACAAAGATATTTAATCTTGACAATGGCAGATTTACAAAGATATATCTAACAAACTTTAAATGGAACGGATAACAAAAGAAAATACACTTATCACACTCGCAAAAGATTAGGCTCCCCGGCCATGCTATCACGTAAAAGCTAAAGCACATCAACTCCAAGTCCGAAAACAAAGGATTTCACAAAATTTGCAAGAAATTGCTTATAAGCCTTTATTTCTAAGTCTCCGCCTCCTCGCGATTACATTTAGAATTTGTATTTATAGACTCAAGATAGACCTTGATCTTTTCAAAATATCTTCTTCAAACCCTAAATCTTATCGCACTTAAACCCTAGGACCCAGGTTTTACAATAAAAATCCATTTAAAAATCAAAGTCCGGATAGAACTTAACCCTTCGGCAAATCCGTGCGATTAGCCGCCATAAATGGAGAAGATAAAATCAAATGCAACTTGCATTCATCCGCGACTGCAAATAAATGCTTTCATTAATTTTGCTGGTGAGCCGGATGAGTCACCACTTCTCCATCAATTCGATCTCCGCAAATCCATCCCGAAGTTGAAATGGTCTTCATGCTATCAAGTCTGCAATAAATTTGTCGTTGAATGCTCTCACCGGCAGCTTCTCTCCTAGCATGGCGGTCCTTGACTAAATCCGCACTTCATCTTCGCCTTTATGGTCTTTCCCGGTTGTCCCGTAAGTGCCGGGTGGAATCCCGCATGAAAGACAAAAAGATGCATTAGATTAGCATTTTAATTAAATCGAAGCTTAAAACATTAAAAACAGATTAAATCCGCAAAATAAGCTTGCATGTCGGCTTCGGTTTGTCCCATTCACGCTTTGACACGTGTCGCTACCCCGAGAAGCCTTCTCGTTTCCCGCCGGAATGCACTTTCGGGTCAACTATGACTTTCTCTCTCCGCCGCGATTCTCGCGACATGTCGCGATTTCGCGACATGTCGCGAAATCGCGACCCCGCCAGCCTCATCGGCAAATTCCTCCCTCGTCGGCCGCGAAAACACGACATGTCGCGATTTCGCGACATGTCGCGAAATCGCGACCCTTCCCGGCCTCCGTACGCTTCTTGATTTTCAGCCGCGATTTTAGAACACGTCGCGATATCGCGACGCTCCTCTACCCGCATGCGTTGACCGCGTTGACCGCGATTTTGGAACATGTTTGCGACTTAACCGATTTTTCATCCCGCAGCCCATTTTCTCTCTCCCGTCGCGAAAATGCGACATGTCGCGATTTCGCGACATGTCGCAAAATCGCGCCCTCCGTACGACCTCGCGTCTCTCTCCCAAAAATCGTCGCGATTTCGCGACATGTCGCTAAATCGCGACCTTCTCGCCACTTAGCCGCATTTTGACTTACCTGTCGCGATATCGCGACATTTCCGAAAATGGAAGTGTCGCGATATCGCGACACTACCAAAAATGGAAAGTTTGATTTTTCAGTGAATTTATGCAACTGTTTTCTGGATTTTTCTCGGTAATGGTGCAAGATTTTCTTGTGCATGAATGATTCTAGCATGTAAAAAGTGAATTCTTGGATAACACAGCTAGAATGCAAGAAAAAGCACAACTTTAAAAAGGAGGCAAGCAAAATATGGATTTAAAACTGAAAATGACCAAGAGGGTCCCTGCTGCAAAAATGGAAGTTCATAATTTTCTAAGGATGGAATCTCATTTTTCAGTGGGGGTGTGTTGCTTATCAACGAAGCCAAAAGAGAATAAAGCTTGAATCCCTGGAATTTTCAGCATTGTACAAAACTGGAAGGAGAAATCCTTACGCATGATGATATGTCTACCACAATTGCTTCATGCATTTGTGTAGACCAATGTTTGAATGTGGATGAGCTAGCTTAGGTAACCCAATATTACCTAGTGGTATAGTCCAACTAAGTTCAACATAAGGATGAGATGAACACTCGAGGTTCCCTGATCTTAGAAATGGGCTGAAAGAATCCCGCCTGACATAAGAGGAAATGCTTGAGTTCTTCCTCAAAATATACAATCACTTGCACACATAGAGATCATGAAAAACTAGGTCCGTGGTAAAAGCCTTACTTTTCAAAAGTCTAAGTGGCTAGTAGACAACTGTTGATAGGGTAACTAGAGTTTTTGAATCTCCGAAAAGCCCAAAAAATTCTTAAATAGCAACAAATCATAACATCATTCACACCATTATTTTCTTTATTATATTCTATAAATTAGGGGGTATCAACATAGTAGGACAAATACCACATATATATTAGAAATAGTATATAGACGGCCACTGACTACTTTATATATTTTAATTTACAAAAACTTATCAAGAAAATACATCTCACACCATTACATCTCATATATGAATACTTAATCAATTCTTATGATAAGAGTTATTATTTAAATTCATGATTATTTTTTTACTTTATGTGGTATCACCCATTAAGATTGTCAATGTCATATGCATTCTACATGTTTTAAGTGATTAAAGGATACAGGTTCGTTTATACCATCTCATCACATTAGTTATATGCATACAATTAAAACAATATTAAATGTGCATTTAACAATAACATCGCATCCACAAACACAAGTCATTAATCATCCATCATCACATCATAAAACATATAGGTAATATCCATTTGCATACAATCATGAATTCATAATTCATCATCAAAATACATCATGTCACATCATCAAATCATGTAAGCATTTACACATCCATATAAGAATCTACAATATCATCTATCATCTAACATATACATCAAATCATCATAATACCATCATCACATCACATCATAAAACAAAATAACAACAAAAACATGAGCAATAAATGATACACATAATGAGTCATAATAAAAATATATCATAAAAGTATGTGTGTCAAGTCCATGGATGTACAAAAATTCCCATGGGCAATAGTCATATAGGTCAGTCAACCTCAAAAATAAATCAAAACCAAGAGTATCATCAATCAAATACTGGGCCTGAACCTCCTGTAGCACCGACCCCTATGGTCGGATCTCTGGGAGAATGGTATGAGCTAGACCTTGTTGGTCTCTCTGTGCAAGGTCAGGCCCCATGACCAGGTCAGATGGAAGACTACCATGTTGTAGAACTCCTACTAACCTGTGACCCACCTTTGGCTCCTCTCACCCTAGGGATGGTGCCTAGCCTAATGATCTACCTCGAGAGAGTGGCAATCTGGGATACGTCCTCAGTTATTTGAACATCACTCTCATCTAGAAAACCTTATAGATGATAGAACCCAATCTCGAGAGCTACCCTCGAAGGATCATTGAGAGTAGGAGGGGCAACAACAACCTACATCTAGATAGCTCCTCCTAGAGCGACCTGCAAAGCCTGTATCTGGTGTGACATCTGAGCTATAGTAGTATCCATTTGTGTTATGGTGGCATCATGCTATTGTACCTGTATCTTGGCCAATTGGAGATTGGCCTCCACATCATGTAGTTATGCCCTGAGAGGAGAATCTCTCTCCTTAGGCTCCATATCCTCCTCTGCCTCCTTAAGAGCCTCCTACTCCTCTATTGCCACTTGCTCTACGTACTAGTCCCACACTGCAATCCTAGCATGAATCTTGCACCCCACTGGGTCTACCCCATCTCCTCCATCATCCTCTTAGCCTAAACTACCCTCGTCATACCACATCAAGTCACCCCACCACCACGCAAATGCCTATGTGACTCCACCAGCTACTCCAGGATCAACATATGGGGCATCCTCCTCATTAGCCAACTCTGTAACCTATTAGGGAGGGAGGTCTCTCTCTGCTCCAATGCGCCTATATAGAAATAGTACTAGTGGTACATCCTACTACAACCCATACTAACAAAGAACCCAAGAGTAGAAGTACTCCCAGATGCTGATCTTGTGGTTGACAAGCCATCGTTCATGCTGTATCCTAGCAGTAAAGTTATCAGGGTCATCCCAAGTAGGGCACTCATGATAAGGCTGCCATATGATATCTCCATCCTGGAGTCCAGTGAAAGTATCATTATAATGAGTTAGCTCCCCTATGAATGTGCAGCTCTTGCGCTCCTCATTCTCTCTAGCCCACCTAGCATCGTAGCACTGCATCCTCCCATCCATAGCCATTATCTCAATGGGAAGCCCCTTTAGGGTGATCTACCCTAATGTGCTCCCATTTCCAGACCTATAAAATCCAACTATAGGTGATGCTGACACGATCCCTATGGTGGATGTGGTACACCTCATCATAAAAATGAGCCAATAGAGACCTACCCCATGCATATATGATAGGCTCCTCACTGTCTATCAAGTCTTGAATCATTGTAAGGAGGTTCCAAGGGAACCTCAAGCTTGAGCAATCTGGGATGAAGACATTGCTGATGACCATCAATAGCACTGTGTGCCTGTTGAGCAAGGTGCATCAACAATATTGTCATTGTTGTCAACACAGTCAGATAAATCTGTTGATGTAGTGGATAGGAAGTTCAAAAGCTATTCAGATGCAGAAGACAGGAGTTCAAAGGTTATTCAGAGTATGTACAGTGATTTTCCAAGAAGACCGAAGTGGCCCATATGCAAAAGATCAAAGAAAAAGACAAGTAAGAAAAGTGTCGCGATATCGCGACATATACAACAGGCAAGAAAAACTATCACGATTTCGTGACATGTTGGAAGAGAGAAAAAAGTAGGAAAAACTGTCACGATTTCGCGACATGTTGGAAGAGAGAGAAAAAGCAGGAAAAACTGTCACGATTTCGTGACATGTTGGAAGAGAGAGAAAAAGCAAGAAAAAATGTCATGATTTCGTGACATGTTGGAAGAGAGAGAAAAAGCAGGAAAAACTATCACGATTTTGCGACATGTTGGAAGAGAGAGAAGAAGCAGGAAAAACTGTTATGATTTTATGACATGTTGGAAGAGAAAAAGGCAAGTGGAAAAACTATCGCGATTTCATGACATGTTGGAAGAGAAAAAGGCAAGTGGAAAAACTGTCACGATTTCGTGACATGTTGGAAGAGAAAGAGAAAGCAGGAAAAAGTGTCGTGATTTCATGACAAGTTCGAAGAAAGAGAACAAGTAAGAAAAGTGTCACGATTTCGTGACATGTCGCATTTTCACGACTAAAATAGGAGAGAGAAAGTAAGTTGAAAAAGTGTCATGATATCGCGACATGTCGCATTTTCACGACTAAAAGAGAAGAGAAAATGTAAGTAGAAAAAGTGTCACGATATCGTGACATGTTGCATTTTCACGACCGTAAGAGAAGAGAAAATGTAAGGAGAAAAAGTGTCGCGATATCGTGACATGTTGCATTTTCGTGGCCAAAAGAGAAGAGAAAATGCAAGGAGAAAAAGTGTCACGATATCGTGACATGTATTTTTACGGGCCAAAGCTAAGAGAAAGAGCAAGGAGAAAAAGTGTCACGATATCGTGACATGTTGTATTTTCGGGGCCAAAGCTAAGAGAAAGAGCAAGGAGAAAAAGTGTTGCGATATCACGACATGTATTTTTGTAGGCCAAAGCTAAGAGAAAAAGCAAGGAGAAAAAGTGTCATGATATCGTGACATGTATTTTCGGGGGCCAAAGCAAAGAGAAAGCGTAAGGAGAAAAAGTGTCGTGATATCGCGACATGTAGCATTTTCGTGGTCCGATGCAAAGAGAAAGAGAGAAAGAAAAAGTGTCATGATATCGTGACATGTTGTATTTTCATGGGCCAAAGCAAGGAGAAAGACAGAGAAAGAAAAAGTGTCGCGATATCGCGACATGTATTTTCACGGCAATAGCAACAAAAGAAGCTACAGAGGCAAAAATGTCACGATTTCATGATAGGTCGTAAATGCGCAAGTCAAGAAGGAGAACCCAACTGAAATGAGAAGTATGATAGTGGACCAATATCTCTATGGCATTTACGAGGCGGATACGAGTGAATTCATGCACAAAAATATGAAGAGTGAACAAAATTCAGTGCAGCGGCTACAAGGACTATAACGAATGAAATCTTCGAGCGATGGAATTACCGAATATCTTCATGAGTTGAAGCCGACTAAGACCGATGACAACCAACTAAGATTAGGGTTTACAGTTGTTATGAAAGTCGACTAAGATTAGGGTTTACATTTGTTATGCAAGCCGACTAAGATTAGGGTTTTCATCATGAAAATATTGTTATAAAAGGAGGGTTGTTTGGAGAATTGTAGTGGTTGAAGAAGTTGTGAATGCATGTGGAATGTGTGTGAAATACGGTCATTGTGCGTAGAGAGCAAGTCGTGTCGAATCGTGCTAAGTGCAAAATTTGCAAAGAGAGTAGAGTGTGCAAAAGGGAGAAGACGATCGTGAAGTTCGACTGTAACGAGCAGTAGTGTGTGCTGTGATTGTGCAGAGAGAGTAGAGTGCACAGAGAATGCAAAGGTGAAGAAGACCAGTCAGGGTCTTGCAAAAGCAAAGGTATCTTACTGTCAAACTTATAGATTCAAATTGAAGTCCAGGTTGCAGCTTGGCATTAGGGGTTGGTGCTCCTTTTTGTTGGTGCAGATAAATCAGGGGTTGGTGCTCCTTCCAATTGGTACTGGTAAATTAGGGGTTGGTGCTCCTTCCAGTTGGTTTTGGTAAATTGATTGTAAAGTTGGTGCTTTGCAAAGGCTAGATTTGGATGGTAGTCCAAGCAGTCAATTTTTGAGGAGTAGCCACATTGGTGAACCTCGTTAAATCTTGTGTTGTGTGATGCTCTTTTGTTATACTTGTTGTATCTAGTAATAAGTTTTAATTGTTGTGGTATTAAGAGCTATAAATTCAAGTTTAAAGGAGCTACACTGATTCACCCCCCTCTCAGGTGTCATTGTAAGACTAACAATTGGTATCAGAGCTAAGTCCCTGTACAAGCTTAACCGGCTAGGGTGATCTTGGAAGTAACACAATGGCAGGTGGTGAAGCTCTTTTCATGGCATTTGAAGAAGTAAAATCAGAAAAGGAAGGAGTGAACTCTGAAGTATGTGGTGAAAACCCTGAGGCTGAAGTAGATCTAGAAGGTGAGTTGATCTCTGCACTTGAAGAGTTGAAAATAGAAAGGAAAAAGAATAAGAAAATTTCAAAAAAGCTTGAGGATGCAAATGAAATCATAATCAGTCTGAAAGTATAGATAGAAGAATACAAGAAAATATCTAAAGATCTCGAAGTACAAATTACCATGAAAATAGATTATTGCTGCAAACTAGAAGAAGAGAATGTTGGTTTACGGACGCAGATAGAAGAGATGAATCACAAAATTAGTTGCTATCACAAACGCGAAGAAATTTCTATGAAGTTGGATAAGATTATAAATGACCAAAGGCCTACAGGCATCAAATTTGGTCTGGGTTTCATCGAAGGAGAATCATCAAATGGATCAAAGGCCAAAAATGTAGAATCCATAAAGAATGAAAATAAGAAACAAGGTTGATCAAGGAAAAACGTCTCATGCAAAAGAAAGCAATAATGCCAGGCACGAAAGGAGAATTGACAATGATGGATTCACCAATGTCACACATCAAAGAAGAAGAAGACCTATGGCTCCTATGACAACATGGCAAAGACCATCACCCAGGTTCAATTATCCCTTTTTTGGTTTCTATTTTAAATGCAATGGCTATGGACATAAAATCTCAGACTGCAAATATAATGTAAGACCAAGGAATTTCACCAATAGAAATGCTTTTTCTCCTTTGATGAATTATACAGTAGAATGTTATAACTGTCATAATTTTGGGCACATTGCAAGAAACTGTAGAAGTACATTTGCATCAAATCAATTTTAGGGAAGAAAATTTCAACCAAATAGGATGAGACAAAATAGAAAACTTCCCAAAAAACATGCTCAAGCTATTGATAAGGGAAAGGCAAAACAAGAGCCCAAAACTACTATCAAAATGGAGTGGAAAGGAAAAGAGCGACTTAAGGAAGAAAAAGAATCCTTAATCGTACAAACAACATTTAAAGCACAGAATAAATATGTACCATGGATACTTGATAGTGGATGCTCCAGTCATATGACAGGTGACAAACAAAAATTTGAGAAGTTACAGAAATATGAAGGTGGTTCAATAAAGTTTGGAAATAATGATGGAGCTAAGATAGTTGGCAAAGGTTCAGTTAAAATTAGTGATGGAAAAATTAAGTCAGAAGAAGTCTTGTTTGTGGATGGTTTGAAACATAACTTGTTGAGCGTAAGTCAGATTTGTGATAAAGGTCATGAAGTAGTTTTTAAGAAGCAGGGTTGTGAAGTCGAGAAAAACAAATAGTGGAAAATTGATAGCAACTGGATCAAGGACATCTGGAAACCTGTACACGCTCTCAGAGACTTCAAAAGGAGCTTGTTTTATTGGATAGGAAGAAGAAAATTGGTTGTGGCACAAGAGACTCGGTCATATCAGTTTTGATAATCTAGTAAAAATCAGCTCAAAAAGGGCAGTGAGAGATATTCCCACCATCAACAAACCTGCAAACAACATTTGTGCTTCATGCCAAAAGGGGAAGCAAACTAGAGTCACATTCAAAACAAAAGAGTACTACACAAGCAAACCTTTGGAACTAATACACACTGATTTATGTGGACCCATGAGAACACAAAGCATAAATGGTGACAAATATTTTATGTTGTGCATTGATGACTATTCCAGAATGACATGGATATTTTTCTTGAAGCATAAATCAGAAGCTTTTAAAATGTTCAAGATTTTCAAAAACCATGTTGAGAATGAAACAGGAAAGAGGATCAAATGTTTAAGATCAGATAGAGGAGGAGAATTCATTTCAGAGGAGTTTACAGAGTACTGTGAAAAATACGGTATTAGGAGACAATTTTCAGCAGCCAGGACACCTCAGCAGAATGGAGTGGTAGAAAGAAAGAACAGGATAGTGCAGGAAATGGCACGGACTATGTTGGCTAAAAGTAGAGTAGCAGATAGATTTTGGAAAGAAGCAGTCCATACTACGGTGTATATCCAAAATAGGTACATGTTGAGAACACATGAAAGCAAAACTCCTTATGAGTTGTGGTTCGGTAAAAGGGCAACAACAAAATACCTCAAAGTTTTTGGCAGCAAGTGCTACATCAAAAGAACTGAAGATAATCTTGGTAAGTTTGAAGATAGAGCGGATGAAGGTATTTTTGTTGGTTATTCATCAAAAAGCAAAGCTTACAAATGCTACAACAAGAGGCTAAAGAAAATTGTGGATAGTGCCGATGTTAAATTTGATGAAGGTAGAGAACGAGTAATTAGCTATGAAATGAACTACCCAATTTATGAAGAGGTTATTGAAGGAGATGAGGAAAATGAAACGGAAAAGATACAAAAAATTGACTCAGATGATTTAAGTTGTGATTCAGAAGTGGAAGAAAATAAGAAATTCAAAACAGGCAACTGGCAGAAAAATCATCCTAGAGAGCAAATAATTGGAGACCCCAAAGTTGGTGTTCAGACAAGAAGAAGAGTAGTAACTAACTACTCTCTATTATCCAACATTGAGCCCAAAAATGTTGTTGACGCAAGCAAAGATGAAAGTTGGATGAAGGCAATAAATGAAGAATTAGATCAGATCGAGAAAAACGAAACTTGGGAGTTAGTACCTAGACCTGCAAATAAAAATATAATCGGGACTAAATGGATTTTTCGAAACAAATTGAATGAAGACGGACAGGTAGTCAAAAATAAAGCAAGATTGGTATGTAAGGGTTATGCACAAGTTGAAGGCATTGACTTTGAGGAAACTTTTGCACCAGTAGCTAGACTAGAGGCAATTAGAATGTTTCTGGCTTTAGCAGTCTACAAGAATTTCAAAGTTTATCAAATGGATGTGAAATCAGCGTTTTTGAATGGGAAACTTGAAGAAGAGGTTTATATTGAGCAACCAGATGGTTTCCAACTTGGTGATGATCCCAACTTGGTTTGCAAGTTGAAGAAAGCATTATATGGCTTAAAACAGGCACCCCGAGCATGGTATGCAAGGCTAGACAACTATCTCACTCAACAAGGGTTTAAGAAAGGTATGGTGGATAGTAATTTGTATGTCAAAATAGAAAATGGGCATCTTATTGTTCTTGTTGTATACGTAGATGATATCATATTTGGCAATAGCAAAGATGAGTCGTGTAAAGATTTAGCAAATAAGATGCAGAAAGAATTTGAAATGTCAATGATTGGTGAACTTTCATATTTCCTCGGGTTGCAAGTTAATCAAAATAAGAAGGGCATATTTATTTCTCAAGTTAAATATGTGAAAGAGATGTTAAAAAGTTCACAATGGAGGATTGTAAGCCAGTTAGCACTCCCATGATGACAGGTTGCAAGTTGAGCAAGGATGACAAATCTCCACCTATTGATCAAACCATGTACAGATCTATGATTGGGAGCTTACTGTACTTGACAGCTACTAGACCAGATATTTTGCAGGCAGTATGCATGGTAGCACGATTTCAGGCTAATCCCAAGGAGACTCATGTGACAGTAGTGAAGAGGATTCTTCGATACCTCAAGGGTACTATGGAGTATGGGTTATGGTATCCGAAAGGTAAAGACTTCACCCTTATTTCGTATTCAGATGCAGATTGGGCAGGATGTGTAGATGACAGAAAGAGTACCAGTGGAGGTGCATTCTATCTTGGAGATAGATTGGTCGCATGGCACAGTAAGAAACAAGAGTCAGTTTCTTTATCGATAGCAGAGGTAGAATATATTACAGTGACAACATGTTGTATGCAGGTATTGTGGATGAAACAAACCCTGAAAGATCTTGGTATTAGCTTCAATGAGCCAATATCAGTTAAGTGTGATAACACCAGTGCCATTAACATCTCCAAGAATCCGGTTATGCATTCACGCACAAAACACATTGCTATCAGGTATCACTTTTTGAAGGAGAAAGTTGCGGAAGGTGAGGTTAAGTTGGATTTTGTTCCAACTATAGAGCAAGTAGCAGATATCTTCACAAAACCATTGCCCAAGGAAGTTTTTGAGTACCTTCACAATAAATTGGGAGTGGTCACACTTCCCAAGAATTGACTAGCTACAGGGATCACATTCTCAGGGGGAGCATTTAAGTATTTGATTATCTTTTTGCTCATGTTCATGATTTTTGCTAAGTGTAATAAATTTTGCCTGAGAATGTTGTGCATGGACTTAGGGGGAGTCTGCAGTAGCCCTTTGGTATTATTGTCAAAGGGGGAGAAGAGTTACAGGAAATTGCACATGTGTTGCCAACAATTCCAAAGGGGGAGATTGTTGAGCAAGGTGCAGCAACAATATTGTCATTGTTGTCAACACAGTCAGATAGATCTGTTGATGCAGTGGACAAGAAGTTCAAAAGCTATTCAGATGTAGAAGACAGGAGTTCAAAGGTTATTCAGAGTATGTACAGTGATTTTCCAAGAAGACCGAAGTGGCCCATATGCAAAAGATCAAAGAAAAAGACAAGTAAGAAAAGTGTCGCGATATCACGACATATACAACAGGCAAGAAAAACTATCACGATTTCACGACATGTTGGAAGAGAGAGAAAAAGCAGGAAAAACTGTCATGATTTCATGACATGTTGGAAGAGAGAGAAAAAGTAGAAAAACTGTCACGATTTCAAGACATGTTGGAAGAGAGAAAAAGTAGAAAAAATATCATGATTTCATGACATGTTGGAGAGAGAGAAAAAGAAGGAAAAACTATCGCAATTTCGCGACATGTTGGAAGAGAGAGAAGAAGCAGGAAAAACTATCGCGATTTCATGACATGTTGGAAGAGAAAAAGGCAAGTGGAAAAACTGTCACGATTTCATGACATGTTGGAAGAGAAAAAGGCAAGTGGAAAAACTGTCATGATTTCGTGACATGTTGGAAGAGAAAGAGAAAGCAGGAAAAAGTGTCGCGATTTCACGACAAGTTCGAAGAAAGAGAACAAGTAAGAAAAGTGTCACGATTTCGTGACATGTCGCATTTTCGCGACTAAAATAGGAGAGAGAAAATCAAGTAGAAAAAGTGTCACGATATCGTGACATGTTGCATTTTCATAGCCAGAAGAGAAGAGAAAATGCAAGGAGAAAAAGTGTCACGATATCATGACATGTTGCATTTTCACGACCAGAAGAGAAGAGAAAATGCAAGGAGAAAAAGTGTCACGATATCGCGACATGTTGCATTTTCACGACAGAAGAGAAGAGAAAATGCAAGGAGAAAAAGTGTCGTGATTTCGTGACATGTATTTTCATGGGCCAAAGCTAAGAGAAAGAGCAAGGAGAAAAAGTGTCGCGATATCACGACATGTATTTTTGGGGGCCAAAGCTAAGAGAAAGAGCAAGGAGAAAAAGTGTCATGATATCGCGACATGTATTTTCATGGGCCGAAGCTAAGAGAAAGAGCAAGGAGAAAAAGTGTCATGATATCGCGACATGTTGTATTTTCGAGGGCCGAAGCAAAGAGAAAGCGTAAGGAGAAAAAGTGTCGCGATATCGTGACATGTAGCATTTTTACGGTCCGATGCAAAGAGAAAGAGAGAAAGAAAAAGTGTCGCGATATCATGACATGTATTTTTGTGGGCCAAAGCAAGGAGAAATACAGAGAAAGAAAAAGTGTCACGATATCGTGACATGTTGTATTTTCACGACAACAACAACAAAAGAAGCTACAGAGGCAGAAATGTCATGATTTCATGATAGGTCGTAAATGCGCAAGTCAAGAAGGAGAACCCAACTGAAATGAGAAGTATGACAGTGGACCGACATCACTACGGCATTTACAGGGGAAAAGGATTCTGCCTAAAAGAAGAGTGAACAAAAGTCGACGGCTACGAGGACTGTTATCGAATGAAATCTTCGAGCGATGGAATTACCGAATATCTTCATGAGTTGAAGCCAACTAAGACCGATGATAGCCGACTAAGATTAGGGTTTACAGTTGTTATGAAAGCCGACTAAGATTAGGGTTTACATTGTTATGAAGCCGACTAAGATTAGGGTTTTCATCATGAAAATATTGTTATAAAAGGAGGGCTATTTGGAGAATTGAGTGGGAAGAGTGTGGAATGTGTGTGAAATACGGTCGTTGTGCACAGAGAGCAAGTCGTGTCGAATCATGCTAAGTGCAAAATTCGCAAAGAGAGCAGAGTGCACAAAAGGGAGAAGACGATCGTGAAGTTCGACTGTAATGAAGTAGAGTGTGCGAAGTGATTGCACAGAGAGAGTAGAGTGCATAGAGAATGCAAAGGTGAAGAAGACCAGTCAGGGTCTTGCAAAAGCAAAGGTATCTTATTGTCAAACTTATAGATTCAAATTGAAGTCCAGGTTGGTGCTTGGCATCAGGGGTTGGTGCTCCTTCCAGTTGGTGCTGGTAAATCAGGGGTTGGTGCTCCTTCCAGTTGGTGCTGGTAAATTAGGGGTTGGTGCTCCTTCCAGTTGGTGCTGGTAAATTGATTGTAAAGTTGGTGCTTTGCAAAGGCTGGATTTGGATGGTAGTCCAAGCAGTCAATTTTTGAGGAGTAGCCACATTGGTGAACCTCATTAAATCTTGTGTTGTGTGATGCTCTTTTGTTATACTTGTTGTATCTAGTAATAAGTTTTAATTGCTGTGGTATTAAGAGCTATAAATTCAAGTTTAAAGAGCTACACTGATTCACCCCCCCTCTCAGTGTCATTGTAAGACTAACAAGTGCCTCGTTGTGAAAACATGCTTTTGGTACCAATGGATGATAGACACTCCTCCAGACTTATTGTCCTTGAGAGCATCCTCAGAATGTCTCCCAAAAACCCAAGTGAAGACAACCTTCTTAGCATTAGTGGCCAAAGAAACAATAGCCACCCCATAAAAAGGGATTTGGAAGATCCTATACACATCCTTCGATGTAATGGTCATCTCACCGATTGGGAGGTGGAAGGTATTAGTCTGAGGGTCCCAAAAATGAGCCAAAGTCATAAGGTAAGCCTAGTCCGACATAAGGTGAGGTAATATGGTAACATACTGGAGCCCATGAGCCTTGAGCCACACCCATTCCGTGGCATCCAAGCGAGGAAAAAGTTCAAGCAAGAGCTTCAGGTCCCGATCCCAAGTGGTAAGTATCTAAAAAAAGTAAAAGAAAGATAAAACATGACTACAGTGCAAAACAGGCTAAAGAATAGTTCAAAATTAAAAAAAAAAAAAAATTATCTCAAAAATCCAATAAAAAGCAAAAATTGTGCAAAACAAATGGCTAAGTTATTTAGCCGCTATCGCCTACAACAGTCAAAAACTGGCCGCTGGAGACAGTAGCAGCCAAGACCCAATGGTAAAATTTTTGACCATTGGGGTTCAAACCTGGCCCCTCTAAGCAACAACGGCTCAGAACTTACCACTCTAAGCAACATCAGCCAAGGGACAACACAGAAAACCCATGAACCCTTGGCCAGAAAAGAACAAAAAAACCAAAATATTACAAAATAACATAAAAATATCAAAAGAGATAGGGGAAAACAAAAAAACTAAAGGCAAATTCCCACTCAAGAATAAAAACAAAGCTAAGTCCAAAAACGCTTAAAATGGCAACAATAGGTGAATAATAGAAAAATTCAAAAACCCTAGGCTAAAGCCACTAAAAAAAAAAAAGGGTTCTAACCCACCAGCACAGAAAGTAAGCTAAACCTAACTACGGGTTTTGATTCGTTACTAACAGGTTTAGTGAGGTTAATTTTACCAATTACTTAGTGAGGTTCAGTTTTACCCAAATAAAGGAAAAGAGAGCTAGTGTTTAGAAAAAAATAAATACCCGAGAAACTTTGGCTCCTCCAATAGTTGATGTCTCACCCTGTGCAGCCATGTCCTCAATGCCAAGTAAACTCCAAAGTCACAACCGTCGTTGTCACACTAGAGCTCTGAAAAGTGAATCTTCAACAATGAAAATGAAATGTCAAACCCTAGAAAATGCAAATTTTATATTTCTTTAATTATGCTTTGGTCGCTACTGACGTCAGCGGCCCAAAATTCTTTGTCGCTCAAGGCGACAGTGGCCACAAACAAGAACTCAAAGGGCGTTGGAACTAATAGTGACCAGATCCACAGATCAAAAAGAGTTTTCCTCCTTAAGAAATCACACAAAAATAGAAAATATACACACTTTGATGGTTTAAGATCATCATAATGTTCAAAATAAGAAAAAATATCATAAAATCACAATATCAGGTAGGCCTCGTATTCAGTCACCTCCTCTATCAACTCAGTGATTGCAGCAATTTGCACTCCATGTATTTTGGTGAGATGAGTAGATAACCATAAGGTCACTTGGGGAAAAAACAACTCATTTTGGAATTACAATGTGCCACCCTTCAATTCCGAAGAAGACCAAGATGCTCAGACTGCTCCACGGATGTGAAAGGATCATCCTAATTCCCCTATGATATCAAAAACATTATGCCAAAGTGATACAATCTAAACATAAATAGAATCACTCATCCTAACTCCCTAAGAAGGCTATTGATAGTTGGACCTCCCCCCGAGAAAGGGATAGATGATACTAATAAACAATTGGAATCACACTTGGATGTGGGATTACCCATTAAAAACAAAAAATGCTATAAAGGAACCAGATTAGTCATATTGGTCAAGCGACTTGTTGCTTCATTCATTGTCATTTATTCACCAATCCATTATGTGGGGAAGTAGTTCAAAACTTCAACATAATCATAATCAAAATAAAAAAAATATCACTCGATCATAACAAAATCATGTTTGTCCTATGAATCATTGCATACAACAATCACAAATTTCCCTTATTTGCTGGGAACGTAAGTAGACATGACATCTTCAATTGTAGCTCTCCTACCGGTCGAAATTGTTGTAGCAGGTGAAGCTACCCGATTGAGTTTGAGGAATGAGTGCAATTTAACATACCCAGGCCACTAATATAAACCCTCCTAATGTTGAGACAATGATTCAAGGGATGCACGCCATCTTGCATGATTGGGCCATCCGGTGTTGATCATACCATTGATCATCATACACCCTACAAACAGATTAGTCTACATTTTTGCTCAACATTGTGTTTTCCACATAGCACATCGCAAAAAGGGGCATTTGTAGACACCTAAATCATGTCATGCTTAGGGGATCTACTCACATAAACATCTTCATAAGATAAAATGACATAATATTGGACTTTACAAGCATAAAAAGTGGTTCTCACCACTCATTTGGGGCCTTTTCAAGCCATCCAAGCCTAGCCGCTCAAGCCAAGAGCAGCCATATCCTAGCCACTCAAGCCTAGAGTGACCAGATTCTAGTCGCTCAAGCCTAGAGTGGCCAGACCTTAGCCATTACAGATGACAACGACCAGATCTTAGTCACTATAGATGACTATGGCTAAGCCATAATAAGTAGTTTTGCCAACAAACAGGCCTAATCATGAGCGAAAGTGGCAATCTGCATGCAATAAAGGTGAGCGGGAGTAACTTTGCATTCCTTTTCATGACTAGTTCACATAGGAGACTTGATTTTGCATTTAGGCTTGAGTTGAATGACCTCCAAGCATAAAAAAAGGACAAAAGATTCTCATGCTAATGACCAGTTCACATAGGAGACTCAAGTTGGCAGTTATATTTTAGATAACTGGCTTCCAAACATAGAAAATATAAGAAGCTTCTCATGCTAACTTACACTACACATGAGAAATTAATTCCTAGGTCTTGGACATAGACCTAGGGTTTCACACCATAAAAGGTGCAAGCCTAAGAGCACCAAGGTATGAGGGAGAGACATATTTTATCATAGAATCAATATTTTATCGATCTTTGTCATTGAGGAGAGCTTTCAAGACTTTGAGAGTTCCCTTGGATATCACGAGTACGGTGAAGCCCTGACATATTGAAGAGCACAACACCATTATTTCAACATCAGATACAAGCTTTGGTCCATAGCTTTGGAGCAAAGAGGACGAGAGTCACTTTAGCGATCATTGTCTTGGATAGTGGCCTACAGGCTTAGCTTAGGGTTTTAGACATTAGATTCATTATTCTAGCATATCATTAGCATAGCATAAATTCATTCATTTGCATCCATAGCATTAGTCTAATTTGTATTTTCTTTCATTTGTTATATTTAGCACTAACAACGTCATCCAGGGAGGCATTCTCAAACATCTAAGCGTGTGTTGTTGTTTCATTGCTTACAGGGCCACAAGTTGATCGGACAAAACATGCAACATACGAGAGCAAAAGGGATCCCTCTAGGAAATAGGCCTGGAGAAGGAGGCATCTGTAAGCCCTCATACATTTTTGTGTTTGGAACTGGGAATCTTTTTGAAAGAACACCACCTCTTCATGAAAGGGGCACTCTTTGCCTATTTGTAACCTTATTATATTGAAATGGGTATCCCTAAGAGGGACCGACATGTAACTAGGTTTCAATACGAATAAAATAGATCCATCTTTGTTATTTTTGTTTTATATGATTTTCATTGTCTTCCATTTCATCTTGGGTTTTTAATAACATTGCAAGTAGAGTAAAGCGGTGCGTGTGCCCTGGGGTCGCTACACAATTGTTTTATTTGAGGCTTATGCTTGCCCATTTGCTTGTGGATAATATGGTGTTTCAAAACTATGTTGAATATTATATTTAGATGTTAAAGCCCACACATTTTTTTAAATGAAGTACCGTTATCCGATATTATTTTTAAAGGGATCCAAAAGTGACTAATGATATTGTGAAGTATGAATTCTATAATTTGAGGTGCTATTGTTGACATTAAGGAACTACTTCCACCCACTAGGTTAAGTACTTAGTGGCCATTAATATAAATGTGTGTCAGCCCAAATACAGGGAAGATATTTTTCCAATTAAATCGAAACCCCACTAAGAAAATGGCCAAGCCGTCTGAATGGCCTACAAGTATTATGATGGCAGGTGCATCATATTTGCTTGATATTAACACTTAGTGCACTTCCTGACATAATCACAACAATCCTTTTCCATGGTAGGCCAATAATAACCCATTCGGAGGATGCACTTGATGAGGGCCATCGTAGGTACCCTAATGAGCTTGAAAAATCATCCAAGCTAATTCTTGGGGCTCAAGACATCGAAGGAGGACTACATCAAAGCTTTTATGATACAATATGTCTCTTAGAAAGATATATTTGGTTGATTTTAGTTTGAATGCTCATTTTATGGCTTGCAAAAATCCCTATGAGATGATTCCAAGCTTAAGGAATTCTTGTATTTGGCCTACCCAATTCTAATAAGATATAGCCTTGATAGACAAGATGACTTGCTCTCCCTGTGATTCAATATGCACAAATGTAGATTGGGAGACAACCTTGTGGTGAATGGTGATATCATTCTCCATAGGACCCTACGAGATCAAAGACCCCCAAGGCACCTTCTTTAGAAAGTCTCTGGCTTTGTAGAACCACTCATGATTTGGTTCTATATGAATCATGTTGACTAATTATTTGTTGTCAAAAGCCTCACATTGCATCGTTGATTTTAAGAGTGTCTTTACATAAATGGTAGTGAAATCAATAGAAGGGTTTTGAGGGATCAAGGATCCCAAATATTCCATAGTGTTTTTAAATCTATTGGATGTGTGAGGGATTATCTCGATGTTGTACCATTCTAGTTAGGCTAGATAAGTATCAAAAAACTCTTTGTAAGCTTTCAGGATTGGACACCTACATTGAAACAATCCCTTGAATTGATTGACTATGATAAGGGAGTCACTGAAGATATTTAGCCTTTTGATCTTCATAGCGATGGTTTTTTGGAGACCTAAGATTAGGGCCTTGTATTTGATATTTTTGTTTTTGCAAGATAAGTCTAGCTTAAATGACAAGGGCATTGGAGAACCTTATAGCATGAAAAACACAATCCCTGCACCACCCCCTTTCTCACACTTTGAACCATCGAATAACAATGTTATATCAGCTTTATTTTTTGGTTCTTAGGGTTCGAGTGCTTCTGATAATGCGAATATTGCATCATCAAGAAGTTCAATGGTGAGAGGCTTATATTCTTGGAGAGGTACCTCTACCAGTTGATCAGCTATGAATTATCCCTTGATGGAATTTTGATTTATAAATTCCAAATCAAATTCTGTCAATAGCATGATCCTCTTTGCAGTCCATGTATTATGATATGTTTTGCTCATCATATACTACAAAGGATTTTGTTTTGATATTACATACATTGTGTGGCTTAGCATGTAGTGGCACAACTTCTTAGTCATAAAAACCATTTTTAAGCATAGTTTATCTATGTATATGTACCCTAGCTCATAACTCACCTAGGTGCGGTTCATGTAATATATCACTTGTTCTTTGTCTTGCACATTCTTTTGAGCCAACATGATGCCCAAAGCAATATTGGTAGTGGATATATAAAGCATAAATGGTATGTCTAGCCTTGGTGGAGCTAGCACTAGCAGGGTCGATAGGTATTTATTTATCTCAGCAAAGGCTTGTTGATATTATTCATCCTAGTTGAATGGAACTCCCTTGTGTAGCAATCGATTCATGGGTCGACACTTGTCCAATATTTGTGCAATGAAACACTTTATGGATGCTACTTTGCCTTGTAGGCTTCTTAGCTCTTTGATGTTAGTGGGTGAGGCCATTTCTAGGATAACATTTACCTTTGTTGGATCAACTTTGATGCCTCATTTAGAAATGATGAACCCCAAGATTTTTCCTAAAATTATGCCAAAGATGCATTTCTTGGGGTTCAAACTGATATTGTGTTCAATTAGGTGATTTAAGACCTTTATTAGAACCTCGGCATACTATTCACACAGTAATGACTTGGCCAGTAAGTCATCAATATAATATTCTAAGATCTTATGCATGTAGTCATGGAAAATATATGTCATAACCTGCTGATATGTGGCACCAATATTTTTAAGACCAAATGGCATTACTTTGTAACAAAATGTCTCCCATGGAGTGGTGAATGTGGTTTTATGCTGGTCTTCAGGTTTAATATGAATTTGATCGTAACCAGAAAAACCATCAATGAGGGAGAGCATATCATGACCTGTAGTTGCATCTATAAGAGCATTTATGTTGGGCAATGAAAGTGAATCCATTACTGTTGCCTTATTGAGGTCTCTAAAATCCATGTAAATATGAATTCTTCCATCAGGTTTTCCTATGGACACCATGTTTGATACCCATTCTAGATAGTCGATGGGTATAAGAAAGACTACATCCAATAGCTTTTGTAACTTGTTCTTTACCATCAAGGTGATGGTTGGATGCATCTTCCTAAGCTTTTATTTGACTAGTTTCTTTATGGGATCTAGCGAAAGGTTGTGGATAACCAATTTTGGATCTAAACTCGACATGTCTTTGTAGGTCCAAGCAAAGATATTCAGTATCTCTTTCAATAGAGGTATGATGATGGTCTATTCTTCTAGAGATAAGCTTCCCTCAAATTTGACTTTCTTCAGATTAGAAGGATCATTGCTAATGTACACTTTGAAAGTCTACTCTATTGCCATATGCAACCCATCCTCAATATGGTGAGGAGTGGGGATCAAATGGATGTCATTCATTGGGTTTAAAGTTTCAACTAAATATTGGTCAAAACTAGCATGATAAACATCATGTGCGCAACCTGGTGCAAAATGAAATGGTTGTAGCATTTCTTCATTTGGGAATAAATCGTTAGGATATAGGGGTAAATCACCATGATTCCAATCAATAGCATCTAAGTTAAGACACAATTTTTTAGAAGTATCGACTAGGTTTTGGAGTGGAGTGGTCAAATCAATGGAGATCATGTTGATATATGGAATGGAATCTTCAAGACCATGTGGGTGCAACTTTGCATTAGTGTTTTGCATTCCATACCCAATATGTGGCTTTGGAGGTATGGGGATTTTAGGATCTGACCTATGAACATATGATATGATGGTATTATTAGGCTGAAGTAGCTCTCTAAATGTAGGTGGATCGGAGAATACCATGCAATAGATCATATCTAAAATAAGTAGTCTTCCCCTAAAGTGAGTTCCAGGAAATATTGTGCAGAGTATCTCATCTATTTCAAAAAACTGATTGACTTGATGTAAGTGATGAGTCCCAAGATAAGCCATCACAATCTCGCCTCCATAGTCATTGTCATATATGAATAACCCCTCATTCCTACTCACTAGAACTGGATGGTGACCTGAATGTTGAGGCCCAAGATAAGCCATTTTGGTCTCATCTTCATAGTTGGTGTCATATATGAAGAATCTATTATCTATTTCACTGGCCATATGAGGTGGTGTGCATGTCTAGGCCCAAGGTAGGCCCTCTCAATTGAGTCCTCTAACTCATAGCCACTTTCATTCGTTATGTATCTACCTTCTATGTTACATGACCAAGTGAGGTGTTGTAAATACCAAGTCTCATGATAGGCCAATCCATCTTCATCCTCAGACTCACTTGTGACATACTCATTCTTTTCTTGCTCATAACCATGTATTTGCTTGTCCTACCATAGGATTATTCCTTATGGGTTTGATTTAAGAGAGAAATATGGATGATACTCATCGAGTGGTCCTATATTGACCATAGCCACCCATCTATCACTAAAGTAGCTTCTATTCAAGGGTTGATAAGGATTCCATTCAATGTATTCCCTGAGCCCTAAGCTTATCCTATCTAGGGATGCAACCAATGAATCATCGTAGCTTCAGATATGATATCCTAGGCCAGACCTATTAGTAGGTAACTAATATCGTGGTTCTAGTGGGTTCCGTCACCCTTGCTCATACAGACCCAAATCGTAGCCATGCCAATGGTTGCATTTAAAGTATCTTAGAGAAAACTTAGGATTAGATGAGTATTGAATATTCAATGTGAAAAACTCATCCTCATCTTCCTCAATATCTGAAGCATTATGGGCACAATCCAAACCAACATAGATGAATTTGGTTTGGTTAGGGGGATCCCTAATGGAACCACTATCCCAATTGGTAAGTTTGGGACTCTTGGTCATCCCATATCTTATGCAAACTTGATAATGGGTGTGAAAGTCACATTCTACACAAGATACTCACCTATCACTATGTTAGCTAGGTGAACTATCACCTGTAGTGCAGATGAGGTTGATGATGATGCAGGTGAGGCGGGATGAGGTACCTCCTCGACTATGTCTTGGAAATTTTCCTCCTCCATGGGATTTGGAATTTCCACTACTACTATGGTAGGGAATTTCTTAGGTATTTCCTCCACCAAGGGTGCTTTTATCTTCTGAGAGTATTTTGCTTTAGATGTTGTTGGTTTCTCATAAATACTAGTAGCTTTAGAAGCTAGAGATGGTACCGATGTGGTGTTGGCAATTTTTGGTACCTTGAGTACATTGCATTTGCTCAAGTGAATAAGTTGTCATTGATGTCAAGAAGCTTTTTGAAAGAATTTGATTTTATGTAAAATAATGTGTTTTATTGAAGGTTTGGCTTGACAGGTTCGAAAGAAAGTAAGTTGAAAAAATGTCGTGATATCGCAACATGTCGCATTTTCACGACATAGGCAGGAGAGAGAAAGTTTTTTGAAAAAGTGTCGCGATATCATGGCATGTCGCATTTTCATGACTTAGGCAGGAGAGAGAAATTTTTTTGAAAAAGTTTCACGATTTCGCGACATGTTGGAAGAGAGAGAAGAAGCTGGCAAAACTATTGCGATTTCACGACATGTTGGCAGAGAAAGAAAGCAATGTGGAAAGTGTCGTGATTTCACGACATGTCGCATTTTCGCGACTCAAAAAATGTAGGAAGGCAAAGAAGGAAAAGTGTCACAATTTCGTGACATAATGCAAGGAAGGTTGTACCGACGAAAAAGTGTCACGATTTCATGACATGATGCAGAAGGGAGAGTCCGCAATGTGAACTATCGCAATTTTGCGACAAGTTCGAAGAGAGATAAAGTATCTTGAAAAGGGTCACGATTTTGTGACATGCTGCAAAAGACTAAGTGAGGACTGTCACAATTTCACGACATGTTGCAAAAGACTAAGTGAGGATTGTCAAAATTTCATGACATGCTGAAAAGCTCGAAGTGAGAACTGTCATGATTTCGCGACATGCAGCAAAGGGAAGAGTCTAAAATAAGAAGCGTCATAATTTCACGACAGACTACAAAGAAGTTGTACGGATGTAGAAAGTGTCACAATTTCATGATAGGTTGAAGAGAAAGCTTGCGAATACAGAAAGTGTCATGATTTCGTGACAGGTTGAGATGGCATCTTGCAGTTGGAGAAAGTGTCACGATTTTGTGACAGAAACAGTTAGCAAGTCTTCAACAAAAGAAGCGTCACGATTTTGCGATGAATTTAAGAAGGAAGAGCTCGAAGGTGAAAGCATCGCAATTTCATGACATGTTCTAGTTTTGTGGGTGTAAGGTAGAGAGAAGCTCAAGGCAGCAAAAGTGTTGCGATTTTGTGACATGTTCTATTTTCGCTAGTGCAAGCAGAGAAGTAGGCCATGAAGTCAAAAGGGTCACAATTTTGTGACAGAGTTGAAGATGACATCAGCAGAAGCAGATGTGTCGTAATTTCGTGACAAAAGCTGAGAAGGCAATGAAGTCTAAAGTGTCATGATTTCACGATAGGAGTGAAGATGACATCAGCAAAGATAGAAGTGTCACGATTTCGCGACAAGGACGTAGAGCAAAAGTGTCACGATATCGCGACAATAGCCAAACGAAAGTGTACGGCTAGAAAAATTTCATGATATCATGACATGTTGTGGTTTCACGACAGAAGCTATTGAACCACAAAAGCAGTTGAAGCCGACAGAGTTAAAATTGGGCCGATAAAGATTAGGGCGTGCAGTTGACAGAGTTAGGGTTTTGCATTTGCATAACATCCGACTAGGATCAAAGTTTTGATCTAGAAAGTTTTAGTATAAAAGGAGGGCTATTTGAAGAGATTAAGAATCCATCGAAGTGTGTGTTCAAAGTGCGACTGTCAAAAATAGAGTGCGAGGAGAAGTTCGATCGTCGAAAAACAGAGTGCAAATTCAATTGCAATGTACAGAGTGCATTCCATCGAATCTTCTAAGTGAGAGAGAGTGCAAGGAAGCAGAGTGCATGAAGATCATGCTACTGTGATTGCGTAGAGGTGCATAAGTTGATGTTTGATCGAGTGCTACTATGATTGCGCAGAGGTGCAATTTTGAGGACATTTGTGCCAGACTGAAGGACTGTGTTTGGTGCAGAATAGAAGAAGCGAACAAGGACATTTACACTGAACCAAAGGACTGTGTTTAGTGTAAATTCAAGGACCATCTTTGGAGGTGAAAGAGTTGAGGACAGAGGTCTCTAGCCAGAGCAGAGAAGACATGTGTCTTTTGTGGATAGAGTTCCACTTGCTAAGGGTAGAGGGGGCAGAGGTTCTCTAGAGGATCACCAACCAGAGCAGAGCTAGGGGATTGGTGTCTCCTTTGGGTTGGTGCCCATAAACTTTGTAATCGGGAAAGGTTTCCCAAAACTTGAGGTGATAAAATTTAGTGAAATATTTTATCCATGGAGTAGCCTGCATTGGGTGAACCACGTAAATTGTTGTGTCTCTATTGTGGATGGTATCTTGTGCATTGCTTTGATTACTATTTTTGATACTGCTATCTATTCACTACATAATATTATTTTGAAAGTTGAAGGAAAAATTTTAAAGTTTTCTTATACTGTTCACCCCCCCTCTCAGTATAAGCTTGTGTGCTTCAATTGGTATCAGAGCAGGTTCCTTCAAAAATTTTAAAAAGCTTCAAGGAAAAGCTTGATAAGAACACAATGGATTATTCAAGCGGAAATGCAACACCTATTCTTGATGGATCAGATTTTGGTCTTTGGAGTGCAAGGATGAAGGTTCATCTAATGGCACTTGGGAATGAGGTGTGGGAAGTGATTGAAGATGGGTACACTATTCCTATAAATGGTCCATATACTAAATAAGATAGGCTTCTACATCACAACAATTCAAAAGAAATGAATGCAATCCTGAAAGGCTTACAGAAAGCAGATCTCACCAAAGTAATTCACTGCAAGACAACTAGTGAAATGTGGAAACAGTTGTAGGTGGTTCATACAGGTGATGCAAATGTCAGAAATGCCAAGTTGAGACATTTCAAAGGTATGTTTTAACAACTCAAGATGAATGATGATGAGAAGATTAGTGATTACATGCTTCGTATGGATGAAGTTGTTAACTCCATGAAAGACTTAGGTCTTGAGCTTGCTGAAAATGATGTTTGTGATAAGATTTTAAGATCTCTTCCTAATAGATTTAGTGAAAATATTTTTGCTATTGAGGAAGCTAAATATTTAGATAATTTGAGAAAGGATGAGCTCCATAGTATTCTTGCAACATTTGATCTGAGAACTCAAGTGAAAGTTGATGTCAAGAAAGAGGCATCTTTCAAAACTACCAAGAAATCAAAGGGCAAACAGATTCAAGAGAGTGATGAGTCTTCTAGTGATGAAGAGGCATATTACAGCAAGAAAGACAAGTTCTCTAGAAATCACAAAAGCATGAAAAACATAATATGTTTCAACTGTGGGAAGTTTGGTCATTATGCTACTGACTGTACTGTTTCCAAGAATGAAAGTGATGAAGATATACAAGATTCTAAGAGCAAGGATTCTGAAAAGCACAAGCATCACAAGAAGTACAAAGATGAGCACAAAAATCACAGAAAGAGGTATTATCACAAGCACAAGAAGAGTTTTTACCTAGACAAAGCAAGTAAGTGTTTTGGAAGTGATAGTGAAAGTTCTTCTAATGATGATGGAAATGAGATGTTATTCATATCAGAAAACGAGGAAGAACCAAAACATAGATTCATTATCATGAAATGTCTTAGATGTGGAAATTTTGGGCACCTTGAGGATGACTGTACAAATAATGATTTGGTTTCTAGTATGTATAAGGATGCTTCAGAAAACTATCAAGAAGATGCTTGTATGGTTTTTGAAAAAGGTAGCACCTCTAGTGATAAGAAATCTAGAAAAGGCCTTGAGGATTCAGAAAGCAAACAAATAAAAGATCTTGAAAGTGAACTTAATAATGCTCTTAGTGTTTTGAAAAAGGAAAGAGAGAAGAATGATAGACTCAAGATTAAGTTAGATGAATGTTGTATGGAGAGAGACAATCTTATAGAAAGTCTTGACTTCTCTATAGCTAAAACACAGGAACTCAAGGATGAGTTAGAGTCTAAGATTCTTGAGTATAATGAGTTGGAACAGAAAATGGCTTCTTTGGAAGTGGAAACTAAAGAATACAAGGATAAGTTGTACAGGTTTTAAGATAGCTCCAAAAGGGTTAAGTCTCTCATCAAAGGTCAAAGAAATCCAACAGATAAAACAGGTCTTGGTTTTGTTAAGCCACTCAAAGAACAGGTTGGGGAATCTAGCAAGAGATTCCAAAAGGAAGAGAGTTTTGATGAAGAAAGTACTTTAGAACATGAGTCCGTGAGTGATCGATGCACAAAAATATAAAATGAAATTCAGAATGCGAAGAAAAAGTTTTGAGGACCCAATAGGTCGCATAAAGGAAAATTTCACGACAGATGTTTTGCGTGTTACAGGTTTGGTCACATGGGTGCACATTGCATGTCTCAAATGAAGAAGGTTAACAACAATTTTAGAAGTGGTAATTTCTTCCAAGGGTATTGCTACTCTTGTAATAAGTTTGGACATAAGGCAATTGTCTGCAAGACTAATATCAGGTTCACGGTTAGTCAGAACAGGTGGATTCAAAGAACAAGTATGCCTAAAAGAAATTACAGTGTTAATTGTTATAAATGCAACAATGCAGGTCACACAACTAGACAGTGTAGATCTGATCTTCCAAGGTACAGGAACATGAATAGTGGCATGATCGGGTCCAAGTATCAAGGCATGAAAAAGGATAGGGATGAGAACAAGAACAAGAACAGTGACAAAAATAGAAATGCGAGCAAAAAGTTCAAGAAAAGGCCAGGCAAGGAAATTATAGACACTGATGATGATCAGTGCCTAATGGGAGTTTTACTCCCACCCCAATTTTAATCTCCTCATGAGGAGGTGGGGGAGGGACTAAGCTAAGAGGCTCATTCTTAGTCCCAAGCCCCAAAGGTGACCCTTTGCCATTGATGACAAAGGGGGAGAGATTTGAGTAAGGGGGAGAGATATGAGTAAGGGGGAGAGCTTCAATGTGAAGAGGAAAGCTTCAAGTCAGGGGGAGAAAAACTCTAAAAGGAGATTCTTATTTGTTAGCATAGTTGGTTTTAGTTTTAGCTCCTAAGACGTGTTTTTAGTAAAGGGTTGCCATAAATGACAAAGGGGGAGATTGTTGGCAATTTTGGGTACCTTGAGTACATTGCATTTGCTCAAGTGAATAAGTTGTCATTGATGTCAAGAAGCTTTTTGAAAGAATTTGATTTGATGTAAAATAATGTGTTTTGTTGAAGGTTCGGCTTGATAGGTTCGAAAGAAAGTAAGTTGAAAAAATGTCACGATATTGCAACATGTCTCATTTTCGCGACTTAGGCAGGAGAGAGAATTTTTTTTGAAAAAGTGTTGTGATATCGCGACATGTCACATTTTCACGACTTAGGCAGGAAAGAGAAAGTTTTTTGAAAAAGTGTCATGATTTCGCGACATGTTGGAAGAGAGAGAAGAAGTTGGCAAAACTGTCACGATTTCGTGACATGTTGGCAGAGAAATAAAGCAAGGTGGAAAGTGTCACGATTTCACGACATGTTGCATTTTCATGACTCAAAAATTGCAGGAAGGCAAAGAAGGAAAAGTGTCGTGATTTCATGACATAATGCAAGGAAGGTTGTACGGACGAAAAAGTGTCACGATTTTGTGACATGATGCAGAAGGGAGAGTCCGCAGTGTGAACTGTTGCGATTTCATGACAAGTTCGAAGAGATAAAGTATCTCAAAAAGGGTCACAATTTCATGACATGCTGCAAAAGACTAAGTGAGGACTGTCGTAATTTCGCAACATGCTACAAAAGACTAAGTGAGGACTGTCACAATTTTGCAACATGCTAAAAAGCTCGAAGTGAGAACTATCACGATTTCGTGACATGCAGCAAAGGGAAGAGTCTGAAATAAGAAGCGTCATGATTTCGCGATAGAATACAAAGAAGTTGTACAGATGCAGAAAGTGTCATGATTTCACGACAGGTTGAAGAGAAAGCTTGCAAATGCAGAAAGTGTTGTGATTTCGCAATAGGTTGAGATGGCAGCTTGCAGTTGGAGAAAGTGTCATGATTTCATGATAGAAATAGTTAGCAAGTCTTCAAAAGAAGAAGCGTCGTGATTTCATGATGAATTGAAGAAGGAAGAGCTTGAAGGCGAAAGCGTCACGATTTCGTGACATGTTCCAATTTCACGGGTGTAAGGCAGAGAGAAGCTCAAGGCAGTAAAAGTGTCACGATTTCATGACATGTTCCATTTTCGCTAGTGCAAGCAGAGAAGAAGGCCATGAAGTCAAAAGGGTCACGATTTCGTGACAGAGTTGAAGATGACATCAGCAAAAGCAGATGTGTCACAATTTCATGACAAAAGCTAAGAAGAAGGCAATGAAGTCTAAAGTGTCACGATTTCATGATAGGAGTGAAGATGACATCAGCAAAGACAGAAGTGTCATGATTTCACGACAAGGACGTAGTCAAGGCAGACAAAAGCAAAAGTGTCGTGATATCACGACAATAGCCAAATGAAAGTGTACGGCTACAAAAATTTCATGATATCACATGTTGCGGTTTCATGATAGAAGCTATAGAGTTAAAATTGGGCTGACGAAGATTAGGGCATGCAGTCGATGGAGTTAGGGTTTTGCATTTGCATAACAGCCGACTAGGATCAAAGTTTTGATTTAGAAAGTTTTAGTATAAAAGGAGGGTTATTTGAAGAGATTAAGAATCCATCAAAGTGTGTGTTCGAAGTGCGACTGTTAAAAATAGAGTGTGGGGAGAAGTTCGATCACCAAAAAATAGAGTGCAAATTCGATTGCAGTGTACAAAGTGCATTCCATCAAATCTTCTAAGTGAGAGAGATTGCAAGGAAGCAGAGTGCGCAAAGATCATGCTGTTGTGATTGCGCAGAGGTGCATAAGTTGATGTTTGATCGAGTGCTACTGTGATTGCATAGAGGTGCAATTTCGAGGACATTTGTGCCAAACCGAAGGACTGTGTTTGGTGAAGAATAGAGGAAGCGAATGAGGACATTTGCACTGAACCGAAGGAATGTGTTTAGTGCAAATTCAAGGACCAGCTTTGGAGGTGAAATACTTGAGGACAGAGGTCTCCAGCCAGAGCAGGGAAGACAGGTGTCTTTTGTGGATAGAGTTCCACTTGCTAAGGGCAGAGGGGGCAAAGGTTCTCTAGAGGATCACCAGCCAGAGTAGAGCTAGGGGATTGGTGTCTCCTTTGGGTTGGTGCCCATAAACTTTGTAATCGAGAAAGGTTTCCCAGAACTTGAGGTGATAAAATTTAGTGAAAGATTTTATCCGTGGAGTAGCCCGCATTGGGTGAACCACGTAAATTGTTGTGTCTCTATTGTGGATGGTATCTTGTGCATTGCTTTTATTACTGTTTTTGATACTGCTATCTATTCATTGCATAATATTATTTTGAAAGTTGAAGAAAAAAATTTAAAGTGGTCTTATACTATTCACCCCCCTCTCAGTATAAGCTTGTGTTCTTCATGTGGATGGGTCACCTCGCACTGATTTGGACTTGCTTCCTATCTATGTGGTCAGGGATGATGGCCTAATATATAGGTGCATGGATAGAAGGATAAAACCTCCCAGTAAGTCAACCTGATGAACATATTTGAAAGGCTCTTCATCCTATGGTACCACATATACTTGGCCCTCGTGCACATACTTAATGCATTGGTGCAAGATTGAAAGAACACCCTGAATGTCCCTTATCTAGGGATGACCTAGGAGTATATTATATTGCATAGCCCCCTCAAATACATGAAACATCATAGGGATGGTATTATGCCCTACCTTTACATGTAGGATGATTTTACCCATTGTGGAGCAAAGTGCATCATTGAAATCTCTCAGTGTGTAGAAGTTTGGGATGATGTTTGCCCTAGGGATTTTCAAGTGCCCCATAGCTTTTGTTGTGATAATGTTGATCAATGAGTCTATGTCAATTAGAACCAACTTGAATGATGTCATTGATATATGTGATGATATGCAAAGGTGGTTTTGTTATGGTAGTAGGGACTACCTTTATTTCATGATCATAAAAATGAATCACAAGATCTTGACACTGTTGCACTTGCCCCACAAATTTTGTAAATGGATCAAGATTTTGGGGTTGTAGCTCAATTGATCTTAAGATTTCCATTAAAGTTTCCCTATTTCTAGGAGACTATTGAATGAGCTCATATATTGATAACTTGGCTGACATAATTTAGAGATTCTACACAAGTATGCTCTGGATAGTTATCATAGGTCACATTGGTGTACCTAGAGGATTATTCTACACCTATCTCTATCGAGGTGCAACCATAATATAAATAGAAGCCACGGGAGGCTCTGGTTGGTTTTATTGCTGACTTCTTATCACCATGTTGACTATTTCAACCATTCTAATGAATCCCTGAGTGGGATGTTTGACTTGGACTTGGTTTACTTGAGCACCTTGATCTCTAGGGGCCTCATAATTAGGAAACATATTTCTAAATATGCCCATGTCTTTTTTGTTAGGTGCCAATGGATTATCAACTTTTATCTCACCCTTCTTGATCATATTTTACACAAAATTATTGAAACAGATGCATGCTTTGGTATCATGCCCCTGCTATCAATGGTAAGGGCAATAATAATCCTCTTTATATCCCTTGGGCTTGGTATAGTTAGGGTCAAGAAGTTGTTTCTCAGGTAACCTGAGTCTCTGTGCCTCAGTTGATTGAATATTGATTGTATCAATTCTGACAAAGGTGTGTAGTAGTAAGGCAGTCGACGTTCCCTATTTTAACCTTAATTTTTATTTGATTTGTAATTGTCCAGTGGGGGTTGAGCTTGATAATTCTATGATTGTTGTATATTCCCTCCATTTGGCATGTTTAATACAACCTGATTGAGTAGAGAAGGGTTGGCCTGCTTTTGTTGATTTTTATTATTGTGGTGTTTTTTATTCTAGTCCTTTTTGTTTCAGAGCTTAATATATCCTTCCTTAATATTGATATCTTCTATCAGCTTGGGTTGAGCTAAGGCTTATTCAAATGTTTCTTATTGTTGTAGTTGCAAGAGCAACAATATGTGCTTAGTGCAACTCTTAGTAAACATTCGGGTGAGCTCAGTAGTGGAAAAAAAAAAATGTAGCTTTACCATTACTTTTCTCCATCTATTCCCATAGTCCATGACTGGCTCATCATTGTATTGCTTAAATTTTACCAAGTCATACAAGTTTACTTTCTTCTTGACACCAAAATAAAAGTGTTCAAGAAATGTATTCACCAGCTGCTCAAAATTGATGATGTTGTGTTTATATAGTTTATTGAACCATTTAGTTGTTGCACTCGACAATGTCATGATGAATGTTATTAGCATTATGGCATCATTATGTTCAAGTTGGAAGCACGCATTCAAGAAATTGGTGACATGTTCTTGCATACCTTTCTCTCCTTTGAATTTATCTAACCTAGGCATCTTTAAGTGCCTAGGATATGTAGGACTCAATACCAAAGGGTACAAAGGTTGATTGTGTATCTTACTCAAAGTTGGATTTTGCCCAATCACATCCTATTTCTCAAGATATTTGACTCTCTCAGCGAATATCTTGTATACCCTCAAGGAAATGATCTCTTTTTCTTGAAGGTTTACTCATGGTGGTCGAGGAGGTAATCTCTCATCTACCCAGTTTGGGCATCTATATTCATCCCCCATGACTATGGATGAGCATTCAAGATATGTTTTCTCCTGATCCTCCATTCCCACATGTTCTTGATTATGTTTTACCTATTCTAGATCTAGGCGTTACTTATGCTTCACAACATGATGTGATGTGTGGTGAGTGCACTCATCTTCTTGTCTAGTGTGTCTCTCATGCTAAGAATTGGCACGTCTATCCATATGTAAGTTGGCCCAAGCCAACCTATTGGCTTGTTCTTCACACTCTATTTGTTCCTCTCTCAAGTGCTACTCATTTAGGTGCAAATACCTCTTTCTCTATGTTTCCTCTTACTCAAGGATTTCTAAGTGCTCTTGTTCTACGTGTAGTGTTTCCTCTAACCTATGTATATGGTTAGATTGATTTTCTACTGAAGGTCTCCAAATATATAACTCTATACGAGGAGTCCTAATGGAGAGGTCCCTTTGAGAGGTACCTACTACACTCTTTCCCTTGTCTATCAAGATGACCTTGTCTATATACAGTGACCTATGTTTTGTACCCCCATGCTCGGAGGTAGTGTGCATACTATGGGGTCGCTTTGAAGATTCCCCTAGTTCATTAGTGTGCCTAGCTTTTTTATGGCTATGTGAACTTCCCAAAATAAAATGTGCAGTAGTAATGCTTATTTGAGTTGGTCTCGAGATAACCCAATCCAACTCGTCAAGCTATCTAGATTCCCACGATCGATCTTGCGGGGTTCTATTTGCACCAATGAGATTATGATATATGACTATCCTCCCATATTTAGGGAGGCCAAGAGTTGCTATGATTCTATGAATGGATGTATCCCTTGTGTCCTATCCCTTAGTGAGCTGATCTGACCTAAGTTTATCATGTGAATATTGGGGCCTTGAATCCCCCTCATGTCTGTGTGAATATTGAGGCCTTGAAGCCTCCTCATGTCTATGTGAAGATTGAGGTCTTGAAGCCTCCTCGTGTCTATGTGAATATTGGGTCCTTGAGACCCCATCATTTCCATGTGAATATTGGGACCTTGAGGCCCCCTTATGACTACCATGAGAAGAACCTGGATATGATTCTCTAGCTGAGGTTTCTTGAGGAGTGCCCCAACAAGTTGAGTTATCACCTCTAAGGCTCGCTAAACTTCATTTAGTGATATTGTGTGTCGGTGGTAAAACATCATCATGATTGTGATTATGCTTTTACAAAGAATAAGTTTTTGTCTTGGTGTTGGATTGAGGGTGGTTTCTCCGTGTGAAAACCATGACAAATTGTGAATTATCTCTTACGTAGATTTTAGAACACACAAACAAAGCAAACAAGTGTTTATCTCTTTTAAATATTCTTGGTGTTCCTAAAATGGTTTTGTGTATTTTTAAATTTGTTGATAGCTATAATATAAATCTCATCATGTTTTTAATTTCGTTGATGATATACTCAGATTTTTTGAGTGGATTTCACATGTTTGCTCATAGCTTGACAATCGATAGAGAAATTATGATCACATAAACCCACCAAAGTGTGAAGATGAAACCCACACAGATTCAAGGAGCACAGGTAATACTAGATCCTCATCTAGTCTCACCCGATCAATGTCATACCATCAGAAGAGAATTACATGCAAATTTTCTAGGCTACATTAGTTCTTGGATCTAGTATTGGCCAATATAAAAGGGTACGTGGGATTTGAGCCAATAGGTGGAGATGAAAGCCACCATCACTGGACTCTACTAGTGGATGGTGATGAAGTCCACCTCACTATCATTTAGATGATGCATGGTGTGTTATTGTTCCTTTTAAATTTTGCACAAACAAAAAACTGCATCATGAAGCACTCATGCTCTTTCCTATATGCCTAAAAGAAGAGTTTCATTTTTAGAAAAAATGCATATCTAAATGATTACATTATTTTTAGAGAATGCATTACTACTTTATGAAACAATGGCATCTAGTTGGGCCCCATGCAAGAAATATCTACAAAAAAACCTAGACCACTAGAGACAAGGGCGAATCTAAAACCAGAGGTCCGCTATTCCTAGGAATGACTAGAAGGAAACTAGAGGAAACTAAGAAAACTAAGAAGCTTTATGCATTTTTATTTTAACTTTTTCTACATTTTCCTAATTAAATGATATTTTCTCTATTGTATTCTAGAAATAAATTATAGACAGAGAAAGGAAAAATAGTAGAGAGTTCCCCCAACCTAAAATTCTCATCTGATGAAGTCCTAGCTGCCCTTTGTTGTAATTTTCTTGATGGTCACTATCGACCAAAGTGGTTTCTATTGGCCACTATATTCAAAAGTGACCTCTATCTTCTAACTGTTGTCAACCAAAGCAGCTAGACCAGCACATCAAAAACACACAAAATTATTAGTAAATCAGCTAAAAATAGAAAATCGGGTAAGAGTCCCACCTTGATCATCATCTGTATGATCCTAGGAAGCAATGCACCTAATCTACTTGTAGTATAATATCAAGCGAAATACCATGAAAGTGTAAAGAAAAAAGAGTTAACAAAAAACACAAGGTCTCTTTTATTAATCTATTTGAAACTTTTGTTACATATAGGTCCCTCTTAGGGATACCAATTTATTGATACAATTATTACAAATGGAATGAAATAGCCCCTAAAAGGGGGTGGTGCACTCCATAGGTCTTCCAAATTCATACACGAGTTTGCTCAAGGGCTTACTGATGCCTTCTTATAACTTTACTAAAGGGATTTGATGTCATAGATGCTTTAAAATTATCCAATAACCTATAACCGATGTACAAGAAACAATAGAGAATAATCAGTAGCATATGCGGCCTCTTATGATGAGGCTCCTTTTTAAGATCTGCAAAGGATGATATAAAAGCATAGTAAACACATAATGATGCAAAGACAAGAAGAAGTGCATAAATAAATAAAAAATATTGTGAAAATGCAATTAAAGGATATATCTATGCTAATATAATCTAAAGCAATAGGAAAACTATGATAAAAATCTAGATATAATGTCTCAAATCCTAGGTTGTACCTATAGGTCACTGTCAAGGATAGCAACTACAAACTAAATTTTCTACCTCTCCTTCATATAAATTAATGTTCAAGGGTTGCCTTCATCTCCAGATATTGACTGGTGCTGAAGAACATGTTGATATGAATGCTTGAATGGTATGTAGTTATTGATCAATCAGATAATACTTTGTTACTCCTCAAGGGAGTTTAGAATCACTCTCCAATTTTCCAGGGCTTCGTTGCACAATTTTTTTTGATTTTTTTTAATCCTTTCTTGTTCTTTGGAGGATTCATATGGAGATCTCTCATATCTAGATCCAGATCTGCATGTAACTGACCATTAGAGGGGAAGGCTCAGTCACAGAGGAAGGGGTAGTCAAGAGGAGCTCTAGGACATCCACACCAAAAACCACTCGAATCCAATGCAAGTGTAATCATACTGTATGATTTTGGCTTGCATTCATGGCCAATTTGCATTTTAGTTCTAGTCATTATCCAGAGCAATAGCTAGACATGGCCGCTTTTAGCTTTAGTGGCCTGAGTTGTCGGCCACTCTGGTCGATAGTGGCTAAGCCTGAATGGGCCAAAACTACCCCTTATGAGTGGTTAGAACCACTATTGTATCTTGGAAAGGTCCAAGATCATTTATATGGTCTTTAGATGTTCCCATATGAGTAGTCTCCTAAACATGACATGTTTTAGGTGTCTACATAAATAAAATCAAGTGAAAGTTTTTTTGTTGAATGTAGTTTAGGTCATCATATTTAGCATATAAGTAGTGCACAGTTGAGTTTCGGTGGTGGCAGTGGCATCGAGGTCAAATTTGGGGAAGAATTTGTTTGAGGAGGCTAAATATTTGGCACATAAAATAGAGTAATCCAAATATTTTGTATGTGTTTGATCCGTAGCAGTGGAGTGCACGAACACCAGAGGTGATCCTTAGGTAAATTGTTTAGATCTACATATGGAGATAGCAAATGAAGCCTATTGTGAAAGAGGAAGTTATTTCAATGAGTGGGCACTGAGAGTAAATAGTTGTAATATCCATGAAGGTGAAGTATGGTAAGCTCACACATTTTAAAAGGGATATTGATATTTTCATAGGTAACTTTGTTGCTCTTTCCTTCGTAGGCAAGTGATGCACATAGAGGAAGTATATTACCAAGGGTGAGACTAATAGCACATTTGAAATAGGATGTTACACTAGGGAAAAAGAAGTGGAGTGTTGAAAAACATTGAAATAAAGATCACGGTGACTCGTAGGAACCACTACAAGATTCCTTTCCGATGAAGCATTATAAGCCACATCACCTGTTAATTGCCTACCACATCATTTAGGTAATAAGTGGTTGTTGAATAATTTATAGGTTGTGTACCAAGAAAGAGTGAGGATCCATCCAATGTGCATAAGCTAGAGACTAAATGGGAATACAAACATCAAATATTTGGTATAGATGTGATATCATGTGATGAATAATTTAATAGCCATAACACATTAGCAATGAGGACATTGTTGAGGATAGACTATGAGCACCATAATATACTGGAAGGTAGTTTATGGTTTTCATATTTAAATTAGTGTGGTGGGAGCTAAAAAATCATGAAATACTAGCATTGAAGCCATCGTGGCAGAAGACTAGCAAAGTCACCAAGGAACACAGGAAGAGCAGCGTGGCTCATTTATTTTTCTTGTGAAATATTGATGCCTGTGACTTCAAATTGAAAGTTGTGAATTTCTCTCCATTGGATGGTGTATCTGAGGTGGTTCACTTCCCTTTAATAAGGATTGTAGTCGAGAGACCTAGGTTCGAGTTAGGTGCAAGTCAAAAATATTTTGGCAAAAAGAGTAGCAATAGAGATCCCAAAGGTGCAAATTTTCATTTGACATTATTTTTAACAACCATGGAGGTATAGTAGGTTAATTCTCTTCTTAAGATGGTTTTTATTATTTGAGGTAAATATTTTACCATAATTTTTGGTTTTATAAAGTGGGAGGTATAAGGAATTATTAGATACATAATATTGAAATAAGTTAGAAAAGAGTTTGTTGTTTTGAAGTACACATGGGAACAAGTAAAAGAGTGTAGCCACACACAAATGGAAGGACTATTTTAAAACAAGTCAAGGTATCACATAGTGCAAGGATAGAGTGAGAGTATTAGTGCACATATTCACCCAAGCATACAATTGAAAAAAAAGGATAATTCAGCCATTTACAAGAATAAGGAAAGGTGCACAAGATAGTGAAGGAAGAGCAAGAAAGACAACCCTAACAATTAGCATCCACTCCATACAAATCAGCACTTACAAGGTGAGTAACATTCATTACTATATTGCAAGGTTGATATCCAAGTGCAATAGTGAGTTGAAGAAAGCAAACTCAAGAAAAGGGAAGAATGAATGTTACTATATTGCAATTTTGATATCCAAGTGCATTAGTAAGTTGAAGAAAGAAAACTCAAGAAAAGGGAATAATTTAAAGAGTAAAATCAAGGTACAACAGGAAGTATAATATCTTCATGAGCAAATATTAGAGTGCAGATTCAAGAAGACCTTGTGATAGAATTATGTGTAGTCCTGTATGCCATTATTGATCAGATTTTGGAGTAGACCTGAGCAGAGTTGTTGATAATATTTGTGAGCAGAAATTGATGTCTTTGATGATCAAATTTTGGAGAAGACCTGTGTAAGTTTGTTAATCAGTTTTGTATTTTGAGGTTGGTGCCTCAAGGATATTGGTGTCTCCCATAGGTTGGTGCCTATGTTATTGCAACAAGGATATTGGTGTCTCCCATAGGTTGATGCCTACATTTTGTATAAGGATATTGGTGTCTCCCATAGATTGGTACCTACAAATCTGAATAAGTATATTGGTGTCTCATGTTGGTTGGTGCCTATAAATTTGAATAAGTATATTGATGTATCTTGTAGGTTTGTGCCTATGTATTTGTATAATGGGATTGGTGTCTCCTATGGGTTGGTGCCCACAAATTTTATTGAAGAAATAAAAGCAATATTTTGCCATGGTTTTCTCCCAAAAAGGTGTTTCCATGTAAAATCCTTGTCTCTTGTGTGTGTGGTATTTTGTGCTTTGATTCATTATTGCATTCATATTATTGGTTATTATTTTGGAAGGAAATTTTTTGGCTTAACCTATTCATCCCCCATCTCAGTATAAGCATGTGTTTCTTCATCCCCCTTGAGAACTTTCATTAAATGTTATTTTGGGATAAGTCATGATGTGAGGGTAGGATTGGATAGAATTCAGAGATACATTTAGCAGGGAAAGTGAGTTAGGTTTGGTATGATGGGTTTAAAAGGGGAAATGAAGGAAAATTTGAAGTCATTTTCACCTCACAAAATTGGAAAGTTGGAGAGCTTGTGTAAAGGAGGCTAGATATCAACGACGAATAACAAGAGACACTCATTAAGATGAATTGGTTTGAGAAATAGTTCTAACTTCAAAGAAGAATTTATCACAAACTGGGACCAACATTTTTTATTTTGGGTTTATGTTTTACAATTTTTGAGTGGTTGTGGTGAGTTTTCCAATGACATTTTTGTCACTTGTGGCAAATTTTCCAATGGCAAAAAATGCTTGTAATGATTATAATGAGGCTTGGGTTTACATTTTTTATAGTGGATAAAGGTGTTAGTGATTTTGAAGTGACATAAAAAGGTCATGGATAATATAACAACCTTAGTGGATGATCATGACTATGCATTATTGGTGGCTACTAGTTTGGACCATTTGGTGTATTTATCGAAGCTAGAGTTTGATCGACCACTTTTGAAAATATTGAATAAGATATGGTATCCAAAAACCAATCATTTTAGGCTACCTAACAATATATGACTATGAATTGAGGAAATTGGATATATTATTTACATCCTTATGCAAGGAGTTCTAGTATTTCTTGAGAAGGATAACAATATTGGTAGGGAGTTATTAACAAGCGAGAAAAGGTTTATAGGGATGAATATTAGGTTATGCATAGAATGGGAGTCACATAGATTGTACTATATTGCTACTATGCTCCATTATGTATGGTATTCTCATGGTACACATGAGTCGATGATCTTCCTTTGGGATGGGGACTAGTGATAGTTGGTTTACGAGATCACTATATTGAGTGGTTTATTGGAATGGTACGAGCTTAGTGTGTTGCACTCTCCTTCAGGTGTGGGCCAAGGAGCATATGGTAATGAGATGATTGATGATGAAGGAGTCTAGGATACTAGGTTTAGAGATACCTATAACATATCATTGGCTAGGGAATGTTAGGTTGAGTTAATATTCTTTGGTATATGTTCACCATGCTATAGATAATTTGAGGCCTTCATAGATTACATGGAATCAATGGAGAGACCAATATAGGTGTCCTAATGATGAGAAGGAGTTGGCTCAAGTGAGGAGGATCAAATAACTAGATGATGAGGGACAATGCTATGAGATCCATTGATATGACTAGATGCTATGCTAGTTTGGATGTATTTAAAGGATACTTGAAGTAGGAGAGATGTGGGTGCAACAAATTAGTTAAGAGAGATTATTTACTCCTCCTGATATGTACAACTTTTTCAAGGTGAAATTAAATGATATTGAGATACCTAATATATGGATGATCTTGGGGTAGCAAAGGGATATATGTAATGGTATTCTCACTTATATCTAGATCTATTAACACTAGAAAATCCTTGTGTAGAGCGAGACATAGTAGTTCAAGAGATAGATAGGATTCTTAGAGATATATGATGGGATTTGGGAAAGGATTTTTGGGATATGAGGTTTGTGAGGCTAGAGGCTAGGGAAGAGGATTAGGGTGAGAGTAGGGAAAATATTTCACCATTGTTGATAGTTCCTATGGTTATAGGAGTATACAATGAGGTTGGTACTAGTTAATTAGTTGTGGAGGCTACCTAAGTGAAGCTAGAGGTTTTGATAAGGAAATTTTAGGACATCAAGGAGAAGTTAGAATTAGTGGAGGTTTTGTGAGAGGAGGATGTGGTTAGAATTTGAGAGGAGGTGGCTCAAATGGCATGAGAGTGAGAGGCTTGTAGAAAGGCTTTAGCCAAGTTGCAAGCTACTTTGGATATCATTACTCAATAAAGGGACAAGGCCCTTTCTAGAGCAAGCATGGTATTAGATGTAGTTGTGATGATCATAGTAGTCAATATGACGAAGCGATGATTGGAGTAGATGGATATGGATTTGGCTATTCAAAGGGTAGAGATAGATAGGGTGTGGGAAAATTTTGATAGGGTGAGAGAGGAGTTATGGTTATCACAGGTTGAGGTATAAAGGGAGAGGACCCATGCTATATACTACCAATATATTTATCATTCAATGGTCACTGTATAGGAGAGGGCATCATCACCATCATGGACATAGTTAAAGACTCCATCTATGAATCATTATTCACAAAGGTTAGTAGGCTTTAGGCATCCACCCCCTCCATTCACACCTAGATATGGGGATGTGGGATCTATTTATGGTTAGGACTAGGCTTATGGGAGAGAATTTATCAATTTTTAGATGTGGTACATCCTCTATTTGTATATGATGGGGGCTGAGTGTATCAATTTTGCTATTGTGGTACACCTATTCCATAGGTATGTATGATTTTGAGGTATTATATGCAGTTATGATATTATGTTATATGTTTATCTTTATGTGTTGGCTTTTGATGATGGTATTTTTATCATATGATATTATTTATTTAAGTTTGATTTTTGATTAGGTGTACAAATTGCAATATGTGATAGATAACATAAATTTGGAGAAGCATTATGTCACTTTAACGATGGTTTAAAGGAATGGATAATGGATAAATTCCAAATGACAATAATTCCCTTGTTGAGTGGTGACCTAAGAATCTTATATTGGACAAACACTCAAATATGTTCATTTGTATGAGTGATGGTCTCTAGACCTGATAAAGGACAAGTGCTCATTGTGATCCCTAATTCAAGTGTTGTTATTTAAGCCTAAAAAACAAATGTGGGGTAACTGTATATCCTTAAGAAATGACCTTAGTGTTATCATTTGAGACCAAAAACACTTGTGAATATGTACTTAAAGGTTGTGATTATTTGACTCCCAAGCAGTAGCCTAAAATCCATGATAATGGACAAACACTAAGGGAAATTAAATTAAAATATCATCATGCTTAAATGGTGGTCTAATATGTTGCATAACAGATAATCACTTAAGACATGATGAGGTACCTATAATATATACAAGATATATGTATTATGGTTAGTGAAGTTATTTGTTAGCAATTGTTAGTAATGATTCACATTGTGAGTGGCATGACCCAAAGGATTTTACTAAGCAAAGGTATGGCATGCTTTGAGTGGCATGGTCCAAAGGACTTTATTGAGCAAATGTATGTCATGCTTTGAGTGACATGGCCTAAAGAACTTTACTATGCATATGTTATGCTATGAGAAGCATAGCATTAATGACTTAAATGAGAAAATATATGTTATGCTATGAGAAACATAGCTTAAAGGACATTACTAAGAAAATATATGTCACACTTTTAGCAATGTGGTCTGAAGGACTTTAGTGAGAAAATATGTCACACTTTGATAGACATGGCCTAAAGGAATTTACTAAGAAAAAATATGTCATGCTTTGAGTGACATGGCTCAAAGGAATTTACTCAACAAATGTATGTTATGTTATGGAAATCATAGCCCAAAGGACTTCACTGAGTAAATGCATGTTATGTTGTGAGAAGCATAGCCCAAGGGACTTCATTGAGAAAAGTTGTGTTATTCTATGAGAAGCATAGCTCCAAGGAATTTAGTGAGCAAATATATGCTATATTGTGAGAAGAATAGCCTGAAGGACTTTACTAAGAAAATATATTATGATGTTAGAAGCATAGTCTAAGGAACCTACTGAGAAAATGTATGAAAGATAAATGATTATGAATGCCTAGGTGACCCCAAGCAATAAAGGGAAGTGTGTGAGCATGTGAAATAGTGGTGAGCCGATTACCCCTAAAATTTGTGTGGAAAGTGTCTTGAATTGAAATGTTGAAAGCAGGTTGCCCCTAGATAAAGGGTGAATGGTGATGGTGAATGAATATGTTAAGGTGATTATATCCTAGATCTCTTAACATATCAAAAAGAGCATTTGGATCTACAGGTTTGTTACCTAATGCATATGCAAATATTTACACACACATGAAGAACTAGACTTGAGAACCGATACCACATCTAGTGTGTAAATAAAGTTGAATTTTGTGAGAATAACAATACCAAAAGTGACAATGGTGATTACTTAGAAAATTATATCCCTCTACTATCATACTCATAATATAATCATGATTATGTAGCCTGAATGAATAGGATAATTCCATCTAGTTTGAAGGGCATGTTTGAATTTACTTCTAGTCATAGAGATGAAATTTTTACTTACTTGAAAAGGTGATGGTGATGTCCTAATCACTCAATACATCAAAAAGAGGTTCAAATATTGGTGATCATTACCTAATACATATGCAAGTATTTATAGATATGTGAGGTATTGGTCATGAGGATTCCATTCTTTGTGTTTATATAAGAGATATTAGGATATTTTTGTAAGAAGAGTGTTTCCAAGTATACCTTCCAAGGAAGTAGTGACCTTACTCCAATTATTTGCACATGCATAAATGATTATGAATATGCAAGGGATTGGTAATAGGATGACTAATCTCCTTGATGGCAATCTGGGCTTCACAACTTGTCAAAAATTCATATTATGAAATATTTTTTATAAGGTTTGATTGATCTCTTATTTTTATATTATATTAGATTGAAAGTTCCAACACTATTGATCCCATGTTTGGTATGCATATAAATAATTGTATTATTATGAGGTATAGGATCAATAGGGTCAAGAAACTCAACATGAACTGATAGATAAGCTAGGATATTGATGACAATAAACTTATAGACTTTGTTTTGGGATATCACATTGATATCTAAGGAAATATGAAGCCATTCACCTTTGCCCAACAAATGTATAAAATATTGTATATATGTATGAAATTGGTAAAAGAAATATTCTCTCTATAGAGGTCATATGCTTTACTATAATGCAAAAACTAAATAATTATTGATGTGAGAGGATATCCTCATGCTAATTGATAGACCTTTAGGAAGTATTGGCATTTAATGATCTCCTACTTGATGCACTCATAAATTTATACATAAAGTGCTATACATTAAATAAAATTCCCCCTTTAGGGTCTATAAATAGGTGAGGTGACTTTATGTGCTTATGATTAAGGTTTGATTACTTGATTGTTATCCTTATCAATTCATAGATTGACAGGGAATATTGGTATGACATAATACATTGCCTAGCATACTTATAGATTATTATAGGCATGCAATGTGTTGATCACATTGTATTGATATTTGCCTATCGATTCATGAATGGGTGAGATGATGGTGGAAGAAAGGAATTTGAAATGAAATTACTTTTTTTTCAAATTGTCTAGTATATTGGCAAGTGGACTCATTGTTCCTATTTTTTTGCCTAGCACACATAAAAATTTATATACACAAAACACCAAAATGAGGAACTTGATTCTGCCTAGAAATATATAAGATGGTTTGATGATGTTGTAATATGTAAACCAATTATATAATAAGGTGGTGATATCCTGAGTTTCCTAGTTGTAGACACCAAAGACATGTCATGTTGAGGAGACTACCTATATGAACACATTTTCAAGCTATATGACCCACCTTGGGTATGTTAGATTTAATGTGTACTTTGTTTGTCAGTTATGACATGTGTCCTTGACACTTGTCATATTTTCATATAGGCCTCCTGCCTATATATGTAATATTTTTATATCAATATCATACATCTCATATTTCCCATTATCAAAATTTGGTATCAGATATCCAGGCATTCTCATACCTTTGTGAGCTTGAGGGGGGATTTCCCTCATGGAAATCCCCCCTCCCCATTTTTCTTTATTTTTCTCCATTTTTTTTATTCAAGCTAGGGAGTATGCTCTCCATACCTTGATGGATGGATTAGAAACCATAATCTTGGAAAAATTAATGGCTACCAATTTTTGAGTTATCCATCCACAGAAGTAAATTTTTTGAAAGAAAAATGGGATACTTAATTTTTTTATTGATTTGTTGTTGTGTTCCAAACCATGTGTTGGATTTGTGATTTGTTGATGTGAGCAGCAAATTTTAAGATTACTCGCTAGCACGAGTGGTCATAGATTTTTTTTGGTGGAGTGGATGCGTATCCATATGAATAACCAACCATGGCCAATCTACTACGGTGATATGGAGAGGCCTGAAGCAACTTGTTTTACTAGAGGGAAGGCATTGATTCCCTCAATAATTTTGGCCTATAAAATCTCCTGCTAGATCTGTTATTTTTTTTAACCTGTGCACAACTTGAAGGTGGGAGGTTCTTTCACCTAGTGTTTTGGTGAGATTGGTATGTTATTCAGTGAGGTCATGGGAGCAAATATTTTGATTCAATGTATCATTGAGTTGATGGTGATGGTGCTGAGGTGCTATGCATGGAGGTGGTCAATGATCCACTGATCGTGAGAATATATGGAGGGCCTACATCATCGCATATTTTATCGTGGATGTAACACATGGAAGCTTTCCCTGTGCAACTCTAATAGCTCCAACTGAGCCGTGATGTTTCAGTTGATCGAAGCCGAGATTTTTTTCAAAGGTAATAAAGGAGGATGATAGAGTTATTTTTTAGAAAAGTACACATTAAGGGGGAATGTTAGAGTTAATGTGTACTTTATTTGTTAGTTATGACATGTGTCCTTGACACTTGTCATATTTTCATATAGGCCTCCTACCTATATATGTGATATTTTTGTATCAATATTATACATCTCATATTTCCCATTACCAAAAGGGTAGCCCTATGGCTTAACAATGGTTTTCACCACTCAAACTGGGAGGAATTTCCCTTTTGTAACCATTGTCTTACCCTAAGACAACCTCTAACTATGACTGTATCACTCGGAGATGGCCCATAGCCATGATAAACCCACCCTAAGATGGCCACACCAAAAGCAAGTTTTCTCACTATAGTTCAAACAGTTATGCATGATAGTTATGAGCAAAAATACAACATAGTCAAGTTGTGCGATGGTTATCAACCAAAAGTTACTTTTCTTGATCCCAACTGCTTCCTAGCTTCTCTTACAAGCTTTGGACTCCCATTTTGAATTCTATTTAAAGGTGCTTATCCTTAATTGAATAAATCCAAGTTTTTATGAGTGGAATTATTGTCAAACATAGATTCAAAAACTCTCATTCTCAAAGCAACGAAGTGCTACCGAAATTCAACCATGGAGTTTCCAAGCATGCCAATGGACCATCTCAAAGGTTGAAGATTGAATTTTTTCTTCTTGTAATAATACAATGCCCTTGCTTTGATTTCAAATCCTACCACTAAGGCATTCCTCATAAGTGTACCAAGAACATCAACCCATCCATGGATCAAACCCGTTGTCGCCTCACATCAGCCATAAGGATTTCGCTCGCAGTTTAGCAATTGTCTCACCTAGAGACAACCTGTAGGCATGACTATCTCACCTCAAGATGACCCATAGTTAAGATAATCCCACACAAATATGGCCTCTAGAAGAGATATGTTTCCCTATTTTATTACTTTTATTATATTTAGTAGCATTTAAATTACTTCTTAGTATAGTTAGATTTCATGTTCATGCATTTATTTGACACATTCCAATTTCTTTATCACTTTATTTATCATGGATATGGACCTTATATTGAAAGGCTATGCATATGCTTTGGATCCTCTTTAGGTTTTCTTGTGTACATATTACAAGTCATTACAAGGAGCAATAGCACAAAATACTCACACTTCATTATCACACATCACGACAGTCACAAAAACCTATCAATAATTAGTTTGTGAGATGCAAGAAATATTCTATGAGATACACCTTAGATTACTTTTATCATTATAAATATTTGTATCAAATTGGTATAAAATACCTCCATGGGATCTCATTGTAACCTCTTTTGAAGGACATAATTGATATTAATAAAAATGGCATCATTATTTCATATCTTGTTTTTGTCATGATGGTTACATAGCTTGCTATCTAGTTTATTATTTATTTCATTGCATAGGTGTATGATATTTTTAGTATTTTTAATGGCGATCATATTTAGACCTTATCCACATTGCACATTCACATCACTAATTCTTATTTTTTTGGTGTTTGTGAATTGTAGGTACTACCATCCCCTGCAAAGATGATCAGCAGTCATGACCATCCCTATGAAATATGACCAACATATGCAACCATCCATCCTAGATATAACTTTAGAACAAAAGGCAGAAACAACATTGAAAAACAGCTTCATCAAACTTAGGCTATCATAGTAAGCTACTATGTCCTCCTTTCCTATTTTTTAGTAAATAAAAGTAGATTTTTCATGCTTAGGTAAAGGAATTACAAAGGATTTTTTAGCTTTAAAATATCCTATCTATGACCAGCCCTGGGTTAGATGACCTCTGTTTATGGTTGTCCCTAGCCCAGATGGCCACTATTTATGACTATCCCTGTGTCATATGACCTCTTCTACAGACCGTACCTTGCAAATATAACCTCTATTTTATTATTGTTATGGTCTAAATTCTTATTGTTGTTAGATTTTGATGAAAAAAGCACTAGGAGATAGCAATCACAAGATGCAAAATAATATGAAAGAAATTAAATATGCTAGATGACTAAAATATGCAATAAATAGAAATGATATAAAATATTACAATGTAGCTATGGATAAAATGAACACTCCAATATAAAGCTACTAAAATACATTGCATCCATCACCAATGGATGGTTTCACATAAATAACTAAGCTACAATATGTCCCCCGACTCTCTCTGTATATTTGAATCTATATATATCTATCTATGAGGCTATTCTTATATAAGCAAAATAGGATACTTGGCCAACAATCTATCTAGATATGCAAGGGATAACTTGCACATGTACAACTTACACATTGACACTTGTGCACTTATTACATTGCATGAAGTAACTAGATAACTTGCCCCTAAAGTAATCTAATTATGTACCTTGGAAGATATATTTATGTAACCCAAATGATGGAATATACTTTATTTCTAACACCCCCCTGTATTTCATTATTTGTGTAATGAAGACTTTAGTCTTCAATATGGATCTTCTTCTTCTTCATAAAATTTGTCTTCTTCCTCTACATTATTTGTGTTCATGTTCAATAGGTAATATGTGTCTTCATATGATGCAAAGTAAGCTAGATCTGAGGCTTCTTCTTTCATTGGGTGGTCCTTGACTTGTTCATATTCATATTTCTTGTCTTCTATCCAGCCACCTTTATAGTTCTCCTTGCAAGTATCTCCATATGGTTCTAATTGTTGATGAATGAGAATGGAATGATGTAATTGTCCTCTCATATTTTTGTTTTTGATTTTGTTGTGCTTGCATTTTTGGTGTACCGGTTCTTCATTTTCTTCAACTTGTTCCTTTGTAAATATGTTAATATCCTGCTTGAGTCCAGGATGTATGTATTTTCATGAATTGAACCTATTGCTTTTATTGATTCATAATGAGACAAGTATTGATCCCATGCATATATCCAAATTTAATCATATAGATATTTTCAATTAACTTGCTTACTAAGATGATATTGAATGTTAATCTAGGAACATACAATACTTTCTATAGTAGAATATTTGGAAATGATTTGCTTGGTGTTACACATCCATATCCATGTATAGGATACATTTGGTTGTCTGCAATTCTTAGTCTGTAACCTTTAGAAATTTCAAGACAGTCAAACCATTGTATATTTTTTATCATATGATGACTAGCTCCTGAGTCAATATAACACATGTGTTCATGATTGTATGATATTCCTTTACCCATTTGAATAAGAAATAAGATAGAATTGCAGCTCCCTAATTGAAGTATATAATATTGATTTGATAAAACCTTTATTAGTTCTTAGGTTGTAGACTTCCTTATGTATCCCTGGAAATGAATACCTAATTTTAGGTTTTTGAAGTTAGGTTTTTGAAGAAAGCTTATATCTTCACAACTTGAAAATATTTTATGGATATTTTTATCAAGTTTTATAGAATCCATTATAACTTCCTAATGTTTTTTGGAGTATGATATAGTGCTTTTGTAAAATATAGTTCAATTTTTGGTTGATTTTGTACAAGTTTTGTAAATATCAAAAATCAAATTCTTAACTCCTTAATAATTCTATTGAACTAAGCACTTTTCAAGTTTTGAAGAGGTTTTAATGTTGGATTTATTTTGTCCCTAAAGAGAATTTTTGTTTAGACAAGAATATAAGTTTTCAACTTTGATAAAAGATTAAAATAACCCCTTTATGAAACCCTTAGGAATTTTATTCAAGTGTTTCTAATTTCCAAAAAACTAGTTTGAAGTTGTAACCCTTATCACTCCAAAATTTGGAAAACTAGAACACATTAATATTTGCAAAAATTAAATGGATTAATTCCAAGTAGAATCCCTTATTTCTCCTAAGTTATATTTTGCAAATATTATATTAATTTCCCTAAGTTTTGCTTTCAAATAAAGATTATTTCAATTAATATATCAACCTTATCTTATAACCTTATAAATTCCTTTAAAAATGAAAGAAAATTGAATGAGAAATTAAGGCTTTGTACCTTTATGACTTTAGCTAAAAATGGCAATAAACTCTCCTTCTTGAGTGTGAATTCCCCAAGGCTTTAATGCTCTTTGTAAATGTTGTTTGATCAAGATTCTTTTAAATTGTACCTGAATTGCTCTAGATCCCTACTGAATTGCAACCAAACTACTATCGAGCGTCTGCCATTGATCTTCTAAATTGTGCTTAAATTGTTATTGAGCATCTACCGTCAATCTACCAAGTAGCTTCTAAACTGTTGCTTGTATCACTTTCAACTATTGCACTTCCTTTCCATGGTCCAAGACATCTTTAATATGTGATATGATGAGTAGCAAGTGTTACAACATAAGTTTTTGAATATTCATGGAAGCTTCAACTTGGTTGGTGGAGGTGTCAAACTCACTCCACTATTTTTGACAAATGTCACCTTTGGATTGAAACATTTTGATTCTCTCTTGAGCGATGTCTAAGGAACACTCCTTCCTCAACATCTACAAGCTTTATTTTCTATAACATATGTCAAGTTGTACATAACTCCACTATCTGTAGTATGGGTTCCAAGAAATATAATGTCTTTTGTGTGAGAATTATAGAGATTATCTCATAGTATAACAAGTGGCAGTTGCATACCCTTCTCTTTATCAACGCTTACTTGCAGACTCTCCAATGCGTTTTCCACCTTCATATTTATTGTTTTACATAGATGCTAAAATATCTCCAGCCAAGAAAATATAATGGCTAAGCTATGGTGGAGATATGGCAAAGATTTGGTGGATATATGGAGTAGCTTTGGTGGCACTTGAATGGATTCTAAATAGCAACACTTGTATGAAGACTCCTTGATGCTTCACTCCACTGTTAGCTTTCACTTATGGTATAAATGCTTCATATCTTGCTTTGATAAGAGTGCTCCTTTGCTTTGACGTCTGCTTACTTTGATAAAAATACTCCTTTGATTTTATGTATGCTTTATCTTCTTTTTTATAGATTGCTTTATCTTCCATTATGCCTTATCTTCTAAAGGTTCGACCGTCCAATATGAGCCCTTTAAGTGGCTCCTATTGCTTGGGAAGAGTGCTTATGTTCGACCCTTTCTTGGCTACTTTTTCCTATGTATATTGTGCCTTTTTGGGGCACTTTCAAATATGATTTTGGGCTGTAAAAAAATAGATTAAAATGGTGCTATAAAATGTACTATAGTATGTACATAGACCTCCTTTGATGCACCTTCTTTGCACTCTTATTTCAGATCAAAAATTCTGGTTTTATGGCAGATTTTTATGCTGCAATACAAGGGTTTGGAGGTTGTCTCTTATGAGTAGACTCCTTCTCCTTTTTGCTTGGACACTTAGATAGCAACTCCAAGCTTAGATAATAGTAGATAGAATATTTTTAATTTATGCAATTTTCTGCACTTTCTTTTCTTGCATTCAATCTTGTAATGCTTTTGGATTTGAGACTCACCAAGTCTCAATCCTTGAAGCTTCTATTTCTATTTTTGGTTATTTGTGTTCTTCTCCAAGTTTTGGAGGATTCTAACATTTTTGGGTGGATTCTTTTGGCCACTATGAGTTGCAGATTTTTGTGCTTCAATAGTGTCTTTAGACACCTGATACAAATTAGATTTTGTATCCTTCAAGAACACAAAACTAATTTCTTTTGAGATTAGTCTTGAGTGATAATTTTTCCCAATTTCAAAACCACCATCACAGTCAAGGTATTGTTAGAAAACCCTCTCTTGCAAATAAATTCAAAATTTCTTCAAGGTTCTTATTTTATTTATGTGCGTTTGAATATTTGTGAAAATGTGCCAAATATATGATGAAATACCTTAGAGGTGCAAGTAACTCTTAACAAGGGGCCTGTGGTTTGGTATTACTTTGATTTTCCATGCTATTTATTTCTCATGAATTAAAAATAAATAAAATAAAATGTGATGTGATTGGTCCTCATATGACCATCCTGGAACAACAATTTAATTCATTTTATCTTGAAGTGTTTTAGGTAGATTAAATATTCTTTTGTTAAGCATATTTTAAAAAAATCTATATTCCTTTGTTAAAATTTACTTTGAGTATAAAAGAAAAGACTAAAATATAACTTTGAAATGTGAATCTAAAATGGTGATTTAATTTATTTTATATTGCTTTGTGAACATATTTTATCTTGCTTTGTTAACAAATTTTTATCGTGCTTTGTTAAACTTTTGTTTGAGCATGAAATAAAGTGACTAAATCTAATTTGAAATATGAATCCTGGAATGGTGATTTAATTTTGTTTTTTGTTTTTTGAATTTACATGGTGGAATCAATAGTCGCCATGAATCTAGGTAGGTTTTTTGTCTTTTATGGCCGCCATAGTATTCTGCACTATCTACCCCAGAAGCCGCCACACAAATCTTCGTGTAGTCCACCCCTATAACCACCATGCCACAATCAATTTTAAACCTTTTACACTGCTAAAAGCACTAGGAAAGGGACAAGCGTTCAATCCAATGAGACTCGATATTTGAACCTTGGACCTTGACCCCCAATTTAATTCATTTTATCTTGGATTTAAAATGATTTACAAAATAGAAAATCCTATGGAGTGCAAATTCCTTTTATCTTGGATTTAAAGTGATTTGCAACGTATAAAATCTTGTGGAGTGCAAATTCCTTTTACAACATTAATGAGTGCTTACATATATGTCCAAATAATTTAACATTATTGCCTTGTGGAAAAAATTACTTGGATGTTCTAATTACTTCAAAATCCTAATATTAACCTTAGTGCAAAAAAATATGAACTTGTTAGGATTTTGAGTGCTTGATGATGCTTAAACTAAAATAAGGTAAAGAAAAATAAAAAGGGGTAAGGTTAGAGAAAGAAATAAATAAAATTTGGAATACTACAAAAACAAAATACTAAAAACAGTAAGAACAAGCTACTATAACCTTATTCCTCACTATCCTGTAGAAGAGAGAAAATTATGAACATTAAAACAAAACCAAATCAGACCTGCATCCGCACAATCTCAATCTGGTTAAGTGCGAGACTCAAAGGAAGTAAGCCATACATTAATAACATTGAATGATGCAACCATTGACATGCATAAACATCACTTGATGAAATTAACACATGGAAGGAAAAATATTCAATAAGCAAGATGTTCAAAACCTTCTATCCTATCCACAAACTAAGGTGTTGCAAAACTTTATTCTTATTGTATCGCTCCAAATTTTTTGCACCCCTACCTTCAGGCTATAGGATCCGTGCCCGGAAGGAGGATGGGAAAAGGATGGCGCGGTACCTCGGACTGAGAGGCCTTGCGAAGGTCCCGCCTCTCGGGGGAGGTGTATTATGGTGATTTTTCGACGGATGGTGGGTTCACCAGGAAACGTTTGAATGGCAGTTTCCACGCCTAGGTTGGGAATGTGTTTGATGTGTTCGGTTTTAGCTTTAATCATCCAAGTCCTAGGTTTGGCCAAAATGCGTCTAAGCTATTCTATATGAAATGCAGATTTAAATGAAGACAAAAATAGATTTGGACAGAAAAATAGAAAGAACAAGATGGATTAAAGACCCATACCTGATCCGGATGTCCGATGAAGGTTTTGATTTTTGAAGTAGTCGGGGATCGTCTGGAATTCGACGAGGATCGTCTGCTATCAGACAAGATCGTCTGAGATCTGACGAATTCGTCAGAGACCTACAAACAAAAAAATAGATGCAAAATACAGAGAATGCAACTATGATAACAGAGGGTAATGATGTAAAATGACAGTAAGAACATTAAAATGATAATAACAAACTAAGACACGAATGCATTATAATGATCTAATGACAATTTATGCTTTTATTATGCATTAAAGCTACATGGGTGAACTCCAAGATGCAGAATAATAAAGAATAACCATAGAATTAACTAAATGCAGAATAATACGAAGAAAAAGGGTGAAGAAATGCAAACTACTAGGCACTGATTGCCCCCAATGTGGACTACAGTCGAAATCGTCTCGAATTGGGTCGAGATCGTCCGAGATTGTACGAGATCGTCTGAGACAATTGAGCTTGCTCCGGCTGAAAAACAATGAAGTTCCTGCAAACAAACTTGGAAAAATGCAAATGCAAACAGTGATTTAAGATGGTCTAGTGCGTGTAGAATTCGAGTTACAGGGAATTTCAGCCAGGGGGATGCTAAGGGGAGGGCCTAGGATTAAATAGGCTTAGGATAGAGGTTGGGAGGTTGGAGATCATCCCAATTTGGGAGATCTCCAATGGGGGAGGTCTCTAACGAGCGGACACGCTTACGCCGGATTAGAGACGTCGTTGGAACAGAGTCCAACTATGCACAAATCAGTTTGGGACGAGATCGTCTGGACGTCCTACGCCAGACGAAATCGTTCGATCTGAGGCGATATCGTCTTATCGGAGACGATATCGTCAAACGGACAAAACAAACTCTAAAAATGGCACGGGAAAGGAGGAAACGGGTTAAACGGCGGTTTGGGAGCGGTTTTGGAGGTTGAAATTTGAATTTGAATATTTACTAGAGTAATTGTAATTATTAAGGTTTTCTCTGCGCCAATTTTAGGGTGCTACATTTTGCCCCCTCTTTAGCGAATTTTCGAAGAAAATGCGTTAAAGATGAGTTCTTCTCGATCTACGAGAAAGCAAAAATTATTCCCATTTTTAGGCGACGATTCTTGGTCGAATCGTACGACAACTTACTATGGTGCCCCCTCAGTGTTTTTACCCAAATCGAACGTTTGAGGTAAAAACGTGGAAAAGCAAAAATTTTAAAATGTTTTTAATTGTGTTTTGAATAAAATTAAGAAAAATAGGGTAAAACCCTAATTCATTTTTCTTTATTCATTTTTTGGTTTTTAGAGCTCTGCAAGCAAAATGGTCGAGACAGCGCATAGATCGACAGAGGTCTGACGCGGGCTACGGGTAAGAGTCTAAACTTAGTTTAGAATGCTTTAAGTTGAATTTACATGCTTTTTAGATGAATTTTGAGCAATTTTTGAGCATCACGGCCATTTTTGGGCCGTCGACGTCGTCGGGACGAAATCGTCTCGATTTCGATGAAATCGTCTCAAGTTCGTCGATTTCGTCTAAGGGCGAAATCGATGAAAGGGGACGATTTCGTCAAATAGGGACGATTTCGGCTTGCGAAATCGGAGACGATTTTGCTCAAATTTGGGACGATATCGTCCAATAGTGGACGATATCATCATTTATATAAAATTGAACTGATTTTACTTGCATTATTAATTACTTGAGTTTTTATTAATGATTTTTATTGTGTTGTTTTTATGTTGCAGAGAGGATTACTAAAGAGCAGAGAATGGAAATATGATGGGTTGAGAGATGACTTGGCCGCTCTATCTCGGGAGAGCGAGATCAGCGGCATAGGTCGGCTTACTGCATGTGGGAGAGATGCCACAAGTTTCTACAGATATGGGGCTACTGACGACCCTAGCAGAGAGGTGGTATCCGGGTTCTTCCTATTTTTGGTTACCGATAGGGGAGATGACTCCCACACTAGAGGATGTATGGAGGATTTTGAGGATCCCCATACAAGGACGATTGATCACTCCTATGGCCAATCAGGGCCACGCTATGATGCGGTTGTGTGGCGATCCGAGCTTCACCCTGGAGAAGGGCGGAGTGAACATCGAGTCGCTACGTCAGATGCAGGGCATCGAGACTCACACGGGTTTTGGTGGGGTGGTAGGTGGACTTCTGTTGTGCCACCAGAGTGGATGCAGGGTACCATGGGTACTAGCAGATGTGGTCTATGACATGAGAGACCATGGCTACAGGTTTGCTTAGGGGAGCTTTGTTCTATGTCGATTGTACAGGATCCTGCATGGGGTCGTGTACAAGGGCGGTCGATGTCTGGTTATGACATCGCTACTACAGGTTTGGTGCTGGGAGCACATTGCGGTGCGGAGGCCGGTAGGGCTCCCATTGATAGGGATTGACGGGGAGAGGCCCCGAGTTTTCTACTGGTGGCTCCGGAGAGGGTCACAGTGGCGGATAGATCTATCGATGTCCCGGAGACTACTTGATGACCTTGTCTCCGACCAGATCACCTGGAGGCCTTGGAGAGATCATCCAGGGTGGGCCGAGGATGGACAGGAGCTGGCTCGCATCAGGCGAGTCTGTTGGCTGAGGATGGAGAGGGGAGAGGTGGAGCTCCATCGCTATGACCGAGTTTTGTGATAGTTCGGTCTACAGCAGGGGATCCCATCTCTCAGGGATTACGAGTTTTCTTGGACTATCCGGGATAACACTACAGTTAGCGGGGCTCCAGATATGCAGCGATTCTGGAGTCAGGACGCAGATGATGCCCCCATTCAGCCAGTGGATGGGGACGATGCTGGGGTAGGCGATGGCTATGATGCCTAGTACACAGGCATCTGCCCTCCTCGGATGACGAGGGCTCAGGGTCCGATTCATGTGGTTGTGCGTCGGATGGGGAGGCGGTGCCGGGCGGCCATTGAGGCGGCCCGGGGTCACGATGGGAGAGAGCGAGAGGAGACCACGAGGCGCGGAGAGGCCATGACGGTGGGAGAGGAGGGAGGAGAGACCCCCTTCTCCATAGAGAGAGAGGCCACCATCGCTCGATAAGGGCAAGGGTGTTGACACTAGGGAGAGCAGCGAGACAGTGACTCTTCGAGAGAGACGATCCGTCTCAGGCACGAGTGCGGACATTGCGAGGATGAGGCTGCACGCCATCGAGCTGAGGTTACACGGCTCGAGAGATGAGATTGCATGCCTCAGAGCACGGGGCGGAGGGGCGAGCACTCGGGAGCTAGCATGGGCTATTGCCTAGATCACATTTTATCAGACACTATACCACCAGATGGTGCCAGAGGAGGAGAGATTACCACTGCCGGCTACCATCGTGGATCCGATCAGGATTGGGTCATCAAGGACTTCATCTCGATCCATGACTAGGACTCGCAGTACCACACATACTGCGATGGGGCCACCTCGTCCACCTCAGGGCGGGGGAGGAGATGAGGCTGAGAGCTCGAGGGGTTCTCGAGGCTAGCTACTATAGATTGCACTGTACAGATTGATATATAGTATTTATTATTTTTGATAGAGGATTGAGTATGTCGAGGTACAGATTGTGGCATACCGATTCGGTTTTGATATGATGTATATTATGGTTGATATATATATAGATGAGATATTTTTGATCATATGACTTGTGTCTTATGTATTTTTATGATGCTTTTAATGTTTTGATTGATTGATTTGATGATTCATGTAATTACGTCGTTGGAAATATTATGGTTGAAATGTCATGCTTGAAAAATTTAAATGAAATAATCTGATAGAACAAATTGGTTGTTTGTGATGTGATGATTTGATAAAAAAATAAAAGGGACTTTTAACAATAATTTCAAAGGACATTGTCGCTATTATAGACCATTTCATGGAGTCACCGCTCACTCGGTCGTCAAGCTAATCCCAGTATAGAAATATTGTTAAAAGTAAAAGAGTGCTTAAGAGGCTGTCTTAAGACTTTGGTGCAATGGTGCAAATGATGATGATGATGGTTTGTTTTCAGAGTTTCATAAAAATAGTATGCATGAAATAATGTTAAAATGATTTTTGCTAGGCATAAATTCCTAAGTGTGATAAATTTTTTGGATAATTCCCTAGGAATTATACCATCATTGCAAAATTGAAGGTTGACATAATGACATGAAATAGTGATAATGTGCATGCTTTTTGTTAAAAAGCATAATTGTATAACATAATGATTTAAGTCATATGGTTTTCATGATTTTTCAAATAAATGGGGAATAAAAATTGGTACAATGGTTTGCGCTAGGCATAGAATATGTAGGTATAGACTTATACCATCATCGTGAAAATCAAAGAAGAAAATAGATAGTTTTATTGCATGGTTGATTTTTAATATTTAGAAAATATGAAGATGAGGACTTGCGCTAGGCATAAAATTCCAATTTTGGTTTTGGAACTATACCATCGTCGTGAAAGTCGACAATATATATATATATATTTTTTTTTTTTTTTTTTGTGTGTTTTGATTGTATGGTTTTGAAAGAAATTTTGATTTTTTCTATTATGTATGTAGTTGTCTTTATACTAAACAACTGTACTTTAAAGAAGAAAATGAATTATTCCAGACAATTTGCAAAAAATATTTCAAAGTATCTTAAAGACAAAAGTTAGATTTATAAGGAATCCCATGTGCATATGTGAGTTCATTTCCAATCTTGATTTATCATAATGATACACAAAATCTCTCAAATACAAATGTGTGTGCAATTGCTATGTTCATTTACCAGTTTTGAGCAAGATAATATGATACAAGTGATTTGAATGAACCAAATAAGTGTTCATTAACCATGATGTAGATGCATATAACCATACTAGACTACTATGTAAGTCGGATTATCAAGAGCTAGCTAATCCATAAGCGAGACATAGGTCTGTACAAAAGAAGGTCGCTAATGTGACAGACATATCGCCATGCTAGGAGTTACCCAAGGCCAAGCGGGTTGGGCACAAACCACCTGTTATGGGGCTTACCTCACAGTTTTCGAATAATTGAGAATTCCAGGGATTCAAGCTCATCAACCCTTCTTTTCTTTTCAAAGGGTAGGGAAAGGGATTTTATTGCTTTTGCTTTTGCTTTCTTTCTTTTTTTGTATTTTTGCTTGATAATGTTGTAATGATATAAAATAATATTTTTCTTTTTCTCTTTTTCTTGAACTTTGCTTTTTTTTTTTTCTATGCTAGGGATACTTGCTCGGATTAGGTTGTAGAGCAAGGGATTTTTATTGCGGGTAGGGGTGAGCTTGTCCTTTTGCCAATTCTCAAAGATTCTAGACCATGTGCATGATAGGATAGCAGGGGAAACTTTTCGCTCAAGAAACCACTTCTACTATGTAGCATAGCATGGACATTACAAATATAATCATTTTATTGTGAAAGGATGTGCTTGGTTTAAGTAAATAACAAGATCAATTCTCTGTGCTCAAACTTTATTTAATTGAATTTTGTGGACTTTGATATAAGAGAGATTAGTAATCATGCCAGATAAAAATCAAGATATTTATTTTTGTGTTTGTGAAAGTGAGGGATTCCAAATAAATGCTAATTTATCCAAAATAATTTGAAACATATAAGCTGCAACATTTGTAAGAAGATATATATAAATACTTTTTGAGAAGTTTTGAGAATGTTGACTCTCTCTTTCTTCTTTATGTTGTTTTGGTTTCGAAAGAGTCAAGAATATTGCTTGTTTTTTTATTTTTATTATTATTTTTTTGTTTTTGAAAGAATTAACAAGTGCCATAAATAAATACAACAAGTAGTTTTGAATATTTTGATGATTATGAATGTTTTTGGTGTTTTTGAATTTATAAATTGAAAGAAATACAAGATAGTGATTTTGAAATATTTTAAACAAATATATACAAGGATGAAATGACCAAATTTATACATAGTAACGTTTAAGATGCAAAATGTTCATGGGTTCTTTAAGTTCTTTACCATCTAAGGTAGATAATTTGTATGCTCTCGATTCAAATTTAGCGAGTGATAATGTATGGTCTAAGCCAGTTGGGCTCAAATTTACCTTTAAGGTCCTTAGTTGCATTAGTATTTTTTTTATTTTCTTTTAAAACAAGGTCGCCGATCTCAAAGGATCGATGACGAACTTTTTAGCATATGATCTTTTAAGCTTGTTTTGGTAGGCACGGAGATGCTCCAAAGCATTGATGCATTTTTCATCTAGGAGTTCCAGTGGTGAGTCTGCCGACTCGATATTCATCTCCTACTTCGGTATCTTGAAGTAGTAGAGCCAAAGAAGGAACTTCTAATTCAAAGGGAAAAATGGCTTCGGCACCATAAACCAAAACAAAAGGTGAAGTTCCAGTGGGGGTTCGAACACTAGTTCGATAGGCCCACAAGGCTGGATATACCTGAATGTGCCTGTCGTGGCCGATTTTATTGACCAATATTTTGAGAATTTTGATTAAGGTTTTGTTAGATGCTTACGCTTGACCATTACCACGAGGATAATAGGGAGTGGACCGGCGATGTTGAATCTTATATTTTTGGCATAATTTTTTAACATCTTTATTTTTGAAACAAGTTCCATTATCGGAGATGAGATTTGCGGGAATTCCGAACCTACAAATGATTTGATTAAAAATAAATTTAGAGACTTGTGTGCCGGTGCGGGAAGCTAAAGGCATAGCTTCAACCCACTTCGTGAAATACTCGGTGGCGGTTATGATGAATTTGTGTCCATCGGATGACACGGGATTGATTTTGCCAATAATATCTAAACCCCATTTTGAAAAGGGCCAAGGAGATGAAATAGCCTGCGGTTCTTGTGCGGGCGCATGGACAAGGTCGGCATGTTTACGGCACTTGTCGCAATGGCGCACATAATCATGTGCATCATTCTCCATGGTAGGCCAAAAGTATCCTATCCTAAGGAGCTTTTTAGCAATGACACTACCACTGAAGTGTCCTCCACAAGATCCATCGTGGGCTTCACTCAAGGCTGATTGGGATTCTTCTAAATTCAAACATCTTAATAGGATACCTTCAAAAGATCTCCTATATAAAGTATTGCCAATTATTACAAATCGACTTGCTCGTCTACGTAATAACCGATGTTGGTTTCTATTAGAATTGGCGGGGAAAGTCCCATTTTGGAGAAAATCAAATATATCCGTATACCAAGGTTCGGGAGTAGTTTCATTGATTAGAAACACATCCAAAGGTTCTAAGCATGACTTATTTGAAGCAGGTTCCTAGAGTCGACAAATAATTATAGTGGCATATTCGTCATCTAACTCCAAGGGCGAGGAGAGATGCAGTTGCGGCCATAGCATCAGCTGCACGGTTGCAAGTTCGAGGAATAGCTTCCAAGGTAACTTGATCAAATAGAGACATTAATTGTAAAACATAGGCTTTATATGGGCGCAGTTTATCATCTCTAGTCTGATAAACTTCATTAATTTGGTTTATAACAAGTTGAGAATCACCAAAAACTAACAGATGTTTAATTTTTAGCGCCAAGGCAGCTCGTAATCCAAGGATTAGAGCTTCATATTCAGCGGTATTGTTGGTGCAAGCAAATGTTAATTTGAAGGACAGAGGAATAAGATGTTTTTGCGGGGATATTAAAATAATACCCGCATCAGCCCCACTCATGCATCGGGCTCCATCAAAGTATAAGGACCATTGTTCAATATGGTCTGCCTCTAATTGAAGGCATTCATCAGGAAACTCAATGATGAGGGGATGGGTAGACTCTAAGGGTGCAGCGGCTAATTGATCTGCTATGATTTGACCCTTAACAGACTTTTGTCCTATGAACGTGAGGTCAAACTCGCTTAGAGCAAGAACCCACTTGGCTGTGCGACCCGATAAATAAGGTCGACTCATGAGATACCTCAAGGGATCATATTTAGCAATGACATAAGTTTTTTGATTAAGCATATAATGGCATAATTTTTGCGTAGCAAACATGACTGCTAGACATAGTTTTTCTAATGTTGTGTAGCGGGTTTCATAAGCGATGAAGGTTCGGCTAATATAATAATTAGCACGTTCTCTCTTCGCATCATCAAGCTGAGCTAACATAGCTCCTAAGGCGAGAATCTGAAGCTGAAATATACAGGAGAAATGGGCGATCAGGTCTAGGCGGTGAAAGCATAGGTGGGTTAAGGAGGTATTGTTTGAGAAGTTCAAAAGCTTCTTTACATTCGTCGTCCCAATTAAAAGGGACATCCTTCTTAAGAAGTTTAAGAAAGGGACCGGTTTTGTCCGCCGACTTATCGATGAAGCGACGGATGGCTTGAAGCTTACCTTGTAAACTTCGTAACTCAGATATATTAGTAGGTGCGGGCATATCAGTGATAGCCGCAATCTTGAGAGGGTCGATTTTGATACCACGTAAAGAAACTAAAACCCCTAATAGTTTATCGGACTTAACTCCGAATATGCATTTGGCTGGATTTAATCGAATAAGATATTCTCGTAATCGATTAAAAACTTTTCTCAAATCATCTAAATGATTATCTTCATTAATAGAGTGAGCTATAATATCATCTACATAATCATGTAGGATATCATGCATCATATCATGAAAAATATAAGTCATAGCTCGTTGATAGGTTGCACCTGCGTTCTTTAAGCCAAATGGCATCACTTTCCAACAAAAGGTACCCCAGGGGGTAATAAAGGCTATTTTAGCATGATCTTCAGGAGCTATCCTGATCTGATTATAACCAGAGAATCCATCCATTAAGGACATCATCCCACTCCCGGCAGTAAAGTCAATGATTTGATCCATGTTTGGAAGAGGAAAATCATCTTTAGGGCATGCAGCGTTAATATCTCTAAAATCTGTGCAAACCCTAACTTTGGTGGCTTCTTTCTTGGTGATTGGAACTACATTTGAGATCCATTCAGCATAATCAATAGCTTGTATAAAAACAACATTCAGGAGTTTTCTAACTCCCCTTTGACTAGCAAAGCCACTTTGGGATGCATTTTTCTAAGTTTTTGTTTAACGGGTTTAGCATCCGGATGGACCACTAGGTGATGCATGACTACGGAAGGGTCTAGACATTGGCATATCTTCATATGTCCAAGCGAAGACATCTTCATATTCTTTAAGGAATGCAATGTATTGCTCTTGTTTTTCTTGACTTAATTCTGATCCAATATTGATTATGTGAGGACTATCCTCGGTTCCAATATTAATTTTAATGACGTTTTCTACCTCCATGTGTAGATCTCTTTCAAAATTAGGTGGGGCGGGTGAAACGCCCAATTCTTGTAATTCTTGTAAGGTTAAGTTGGATAATTCATCTTGAGGATTAGTGGTCTCAAGTTGGGCTATAGTTGGTATAGAACCATCAAAATAAAATCCATTGTGTAACATCTCTTCAACGGAGACATCGTGGAAGATATCTCCTTCCAACTCCTCATCGGAGTCGGCAATCATTTCGGGGTAAGCTATGGATAGCATGTTACATGTAAATGGCTGATTTTTTAGAGGCAAATCATCACGCCTATCCAAATAATCTTGATAACATATGAGTTGATCATCATCTTCAAAAGGAAAGGGTTGACCCTTACTAGGAAATAGGCCCACACCACAGCGGGCGAGGCCACGGTTCTACCTCGAAAGGTTCTTTCATGCCATTTTGGAAAGGTCCCAAGCCTTTCCCTTTATATCCCATTTTAAGCATTATGGGTTTAGCTTTAATATATTCATTGGTAAAATAACATCGAGCATATCCCTCATGATGAGTTTTGATATTCCGAGGGATTCTTCCCCAGTCATATCCTTTATAAATGAAGGCACAACTCCCGACTTGGTAAGTACTTCCCATAGGTTGTGGGAGGCCCAAAGTACGAGGAGATGGCGGCAAGTTATTTAAAAGAATTGAATCTTGCATGAAAGCATTTGTTTTTTTGATATTAAGATTGTGGATAAATTCGGTAAAAGTTCCTCAGAAAGAGCATAAGATGTAGAAGGATCATTCCCTATATCTTTAGATGTGGAAGGTATGATAGATGTTGATAATGTGGAAGTGTTAATAGATGGGTCTATAGGTTTTGAAATTATAGGGATGGAACATGAAGGATTGGTCGTGGATTGAAGATCTTTTTGAGGTTCTAGAGTGGTTTGTTTAGAAGATTGTTGATCTATATATGAGGATGAAATTAATGGAGGGGAAATAGGTGAAGCTATGGGTGTGTGTTTCATGAGTTTTAGATGAAAAATAAGAATTAGGATGTGTGGATGACAGAGCGAGGGCAAAATTGCACTCCAACGAGGTTACGCCAAAGCACACATATCAAAGGGTCTAGGATCACCGTGGATAGTGACCAACTGATTTTTAAATTCGAATTTAACACATTGGTGTAAAGTTGATGGGACAGCCCGCATTGCATTGATCCAAGGACGACCCAAGAGTATATTGTACGATGCGGGGCAATGTACAATAAACATGGTGGTATCTAGAGTTCGAGGACCAACTTGCAATGGGATGGTAATAACTCCACACGTTTCTTGTGTTTCGTCATTGAAAGCTTTGATAATCATGTCGGTTTTCTTCATTTCATCACTTCTAAAGCCAAATCGTTGGTAGAAGTCAAAAGTGCAAATGTTTAGAGATGAACCATTATCAATCGGGACTCGTTTAACAGCTACATCTCCAATTAGAGCAGTAATATATAAGGGATTATCCTTATGTAAACTGTGTTGTGGGATATCTTTATCCCGAAAGTCAATACAATCAACTTCTCGAGTGATGATAGTATTGGCCATGGCTTCAGGTTGAATATTTTGAGGTACCATCATTTGGCTTAATGTAAGCATCAACTCATCCCTATGGGTAGGAGAAGATCTTAATAAATCCAAAAGGGAAATTCTAGGTTGTAGTATTGGATAATTGCTCATTAATATTGTAAGGGGGTTTAAGTTGAACATTGGAAGCATGATTCCCTTTATTGGGATTTTTCAAAACAAATGGAGCTGATCCATCATTATGGTTTGGTTCTTGTTGAGAATTTTGAGCCTGTTGTCGGGTAACGACTCCAATGGTACCTACAATGTTATATTGAAGACGTTGAACTGGTCTCGGTTGAGCGTTTATGGCTTGTTCATTTGGGAGGAATTGATTAGAAGAGGGTCGAGTAGTAACTCTTCTAGGAAATGGTTCTTATGGAACCATAGCATCTGTGATGGGTTGAATAGGATCTGATTCATTTTCAGAACTATTCGATTGGTTTGAAGTGATGTCTATTTCACTTTCAGTATCTGATTCTATATCACTAGGATCTGGAGTTTGAATATTATGTAGGGGCCTGGTTGTGACCATGGATAAAGTTGTGTCAAATTTTTGTAGATCATGATTAGGTAAATGTCCGCTAATAGTTCCTACATATCGGGTAGGAGGAGGAACATTATGATGTTCGATTTGATTGGCCACCTCTTTACCATGTCTTGGTAAAGGGTGTTGAAATATGTCTAATGATTGATTAGCATTTTGATTTTGATTTTGGGGAATGTTCTTTTGAGGATTATTAGGAGCATTTTGTTTAGGTTGGAAGGCTTGCACCTCCATTTCATTATTATCAATCAGATCCTGTATTTTATGTTTCAACCTTTTACAAGCGTTGGTAGAGTGTCCAGGCCCTCTATGGAAATCACGAGTGTAAGTCGGCTCTGTATCCGGGTATAGTTGGATCGGGTTCCCAGATAGGTGGTAATTGGATCAAACCTCTTTCGAGTAATTGAGGTAAAATAGTTGATAATGGTTGATTCAATCTAGTAAATTCTCGAGGAGGCTTATCAGGCGGTTTCAATATAAATTTTTTTGTTGTTTTCGTTGCATTGATATTAGCAACATTTCTGCTGTCAGTGACTCAGTCACCTACAACTTGTTTGTTTTTATATTGATTTTTGGATGTTTTCTCATCATCCTTCTTCCTAAGTTGGCCTCTCCTAATGAGGGCATCTTCTACTCTTCGAGCTAAATCTATAGCTTTGTTGAAGGTAGTTAAAGTAGTGGTTGATAGCTCATAAGATATTTGTTCTTGTAAATTATTAATAAAAATGTCCAACATTTCCCTATAAGGTAGCACAAAGTGCGGTTTTCCTATCAACTACCTCCATCTAGCTAAGAAATCGGCAAAACATTCATCCTTGTCTTGTTTTAAGTTGTATAAATCTTTAATGGTTACATGCCTCTCGATGTAGGCACTAAATTGATGGACAAAAGATTCAGTTGTTTCTTCAAAGTTTCTCAAAGAATGAGTGGGCAATTGATAGTACCACTCTAATGCCATTCCACCTAAACTTTTTGGGAACATTTTTAGTAATAGCAAGTCATCATGTGATATATCATGACATGCTATCCTAAACATGCGAAGATGCTCTATGGGATCTTCGGTTCCTTTATATATAGGCGGGATGGGCATGGGAAAATGCTTAGGGTACGGTTGTGCTACAACTATGGGATCCAAAGGTTGACTACATATCTCTCGATAATTGTACGAGGGACGGTAAGGATCTATCCGGTCCATACGCGAAGCTAAGCTGTTTCACCATGGCTTCCAGATTACTAGTTTGCCCACCATATTGGTTCGGTAGGGCATTGATATGGGATTTGTGAGCATATGATGGAGGGACATGAAGATTAGATGCTATATTGCTATTGTGTAAATTGTTGGTAGGAAAGGTGTTATGAAGGAATTTTGAAGTTGTATTATGTTGTATTCCAGATTGTTGAAAATTGGTGTTTGGCTTCATTTTAGGTTTTTGTTTACTTGAAGCATATTGATCAATAGTTTGGTGAAGTAAAGCAGTGAAGGAAGTTTTCTTTTGTGTGGGAATGATTTTAGGCTCAATAACAAGGTTCCTTAGGAGGTTGGGTAACTTTGTTGTTTTGGCATGTTCTGAATCATAGTGACCATATCTCTATTGGATGGTCCGGCCTTATCACTTTCTTGATCAATGAAAGACAAGGGATTAGTGTGCACATCAAACATATGTTCCATGGCTGCTTGAGTGTCACTAATTTGCCCTTTATCAATACGAACTGCCATATTAAGAGCGCCAATGTTATTATTGAAAAATTTCCAGAAATGATCTAAGTTGTCAAAAGCAATAGTTCCATCTGGAGCTACTCTAGGGGATGAGGATCCATCCTCTTTAACATTTTCTTCTTGTTCATTGTCTTCACCTAGGTCATCTTCCGGTTGATCTAGAGTTTCTCCTTCGGAATTGGATCTTCGGGGAAGGACATTTGGGTTTCTAGTTTTATCTTCTAACCAATCTTCTTCTTCTCCTTCGGTTTGTTTACCATTCCTAAGTTTAGGCATTGTGCTTAATTTAGATTTCAGCAAATATATATATATATATATATATATATATATATATATATATATATATATGCAACAAGCTTAAGAGGTATATATTAATTATATACCTACTACAATATTTAAAATGAAATGTTTTGGTTTTTGTTATGTTTTTTTTTAGTTTTTCTTGTTTTTGTAATAATATTGTAAAGATAACAAACAACACAATAAATGCAAGAACTAATACTGAAAGTAATGATCTAGTTTTCTATAAACAATTTATAAATATCATTAATGGGCTCGAGTTCTTGAGGAGTCATGAAGTGTTCTTCTTCAAATTGAAAATTTTCTTTCAAAAATTTAATGAAAAGAGCTATAGTGATATTATCTGTCTCAGATTCTGGTTGATAGAAGTAAAGCTCGTGGCAATACTCTCGATATAACATGGCTCGAGGAACTCTATTCCATATTTCCCTATCTGTAAGAACAACCTCTTGGTCTTCTACACGACCTAGGAACTGGTGTATAATGGCTGTGTTCTCGAGGTATTCCTCGAAGGTGAACAATTCTGAAGACACAAGAGCTCTCCTATAAGCTAACCATCTATGGCGAGGCTCTCCGAAGTTCATGATAAAAGATGAGTTGATGAGGATCCGAGGATTCTATCTAGGACAAGCCTCTTGATTTGTTTAAGTTTTGTTGACCTAGATGAAATGACACTTAGTCTTCTATCAAGTTCGTCCCACAAAAGTTGATTTCTATCTATTTGAGACACACTAAGCACAGAATTGATTTCTATGGCTGCCAATTGGTTTTCAACATTTATAGTAATTGCTAATATTTTCTTAGGAGCTACCATCTAAACATGATATGCAACTTATTAGTTTTAAATGATTTGAAATGCATCTATGTTTTGGTTGTTTTATTTTTTTTTTTTTTTTTGTTTTCAAAAGGTTTTAAATGCATTCACGTCGGGTTCACCAAAATGTATCGCTCCAAATTTTTCGCATCCTTACCTTCAGGCTATAGGATCCATGCCCGGAAGGAGGATGGGAAAAGGATGGCGTGGTACCTCGGACTGAGAGGCCTTGCGAAGGTCCCGCCTCTCGGGGAGGTGTATTATGGTGATTTTTCGATGGATGGTGGGTTCACCGGGAAACGTTTGAATGGCAGTTTCCACGCCTAGGTTGGGAATGTGTTTGATGTGTTCAGTTTTAGCTTTAATCATCCAAGTCCTAGGTTTGGCCAAAATGCGTCTAAGCTATTCTATATGAAATGCAGATTTAAATGAAGACAAAAATAGATTTGGACAGAAAAATAGAAAGAACAAGATGGATTAAAGACCCATACCTGATCCGGATGTCTGATGAAGGTTCTGATTTTTGAAGTAGTCAGGATCATCTAGAATTCGACAGGATCGTCTCCTATCTGACAAGATCGTCTGAGATCTGACGAATTCGTCAGAGACCTACAAACAGAGAAATAGATGCAAAATACAGAGAATGCAACTATGATAACAGAGGGTAATGATGTAAAATGATAGTAAGAACATTAAAATGATAATAATAAACTAAGACACGAATGCATTATAATGATCTATTGACAATTTATGCTTTTATTATGCATTTGATCTACATGGGTGAACTCCAAGATGGAGAATAATAAAGAATAACCATAGAATTAACTAAATGCAGAATAATACAGTAGAAAAAGGATGAAGAAATGCAAACTCTGGGCACTGATTGCCCCCAATGTGGACTACAGTCGAAATCATCTCGAATTGGGTCGAGATCATCCGAGATTGTACGAGATCGTCTGAGATGAATTGAGCTTGCTCCGGCTGAAAAACAATGAAGTTCCTACAAACAAACTTGGAAAAATACAAATGCAAACAGTGATTTAAGATGGTCTAGTGCGTGTAGAATTCGAGTTACAGGGAATTTCAGCCAGGGGGATGCTAAGGGGAGGGCCTAGGATTAAATAGGCTTAGGATAGAGGTTGGGAGGTTGGAGATCATCCCAATTTGGGAGATCTCCAATGAGGGAGGTCTCTAACGGCACAGACACGCTTCTGCCCGGATTAGAGACGTCGTTGGAACAGAGTCTAACTATGCACAAATCATTTTGGGACGAGATCGTATGGACGTCCTACGCCAGACGAAATCGTTCGATCTGAGGCGATATCGTCTTATCGGAGACGATATCGTCAAACGGACAAAACAAACTCTAAAAATGGCATGGGAAAGGAGGAAACGGGTTAAACGGCGGTTTGGGAGCGGTTTTGGAGGTTGAAATTTGAATTTGAATATTTACTAGAGTAATTGTAATTATTAAGGTTTTATTGCGCCAATTTTAGGGTGCTACACTTATAACAGAAATCATTCACCAATATGTAAAAATATCAAATTATTCATCCATAATACATTATACACAATAATAATCCACAAATGAGTGAGATATAGATAATACCCTTAAGGTAGGAAAACACCAATAATACTCCTTAGGGAAGGAATCACTCCACAAATTCTCCCAATATGAGAGAGCCACTTAAAAATGGAAAAGTCCCATAAGCCACTTCATGGGCAAGGATGATTACATAAGATTATTCTCCATGTTGATTACAATGACAAATATCTCTTCTTTATATATCCATATTCTAATTCTACTTTGGGGAGCCTACTACTAATATAATATAATATTATAATATAATAAATATTGGGTTATGTGTGGCCCATGCCAACCCTTATACAATATAATAATATATCCCCAAATATATATTCCTAGGTACCTTACCATGCCACCCTCCTTACAAATGTTTTATCCTCGAAACATGTGAAGAAACAAGATAATATGATTTTCTAAGCAATGTTAGAAACTGGTACCAATATCAATCATCCATCCATCCAAGTGAAACATGTTGATGTTGGTATGTGTATCGCCCAAATTTTTTGCACCCTTACCTTCAGGCTAAAGGATCCATGCCCGAAAGGGGGATGCGAGAAGGATGGGACAATACCTCGGATGGAGAGGCCCTTTGAAGGTCGCGCCTCTCGGGGGAGGGGTATAAGGGTGAATTTTTGACGGATGGTGGGGTTCACCAAGAAACTTTGAGTGGCAGTTTCCACGCCTAGGTCGAGAATGGGTTTGATGTGTTCATTTTATGTTCAATCATTCAGATTCCTAGGTTGGCCAAAATGAATCTAAGCTATTCTATATGAAATTTTTGGTTTATATGAAAACAACAAACATAAATGAATCCTAAATACAGAAAATATCTAAAATGGAGAAGAGTGCACCTGATTTCTGATGTCTGATGAAGATTCTGAAGCTTGTAGGAGTCCAGATCATCCCGGATATGATAGGATCATCTGTAATTGTACAGAATCATCCAGATCATAGGAGATCATCTGAGATCAGCCAAGATCATCAGCGACCTGATGAATTCATCAGACGAATTCATCAGAAACCTGCAATCATGAAAACAGACACCAAAAACCAAAAATACAATTGCAAGAATGATACAAAATGATAGAAATAAGAATATAAATGCTTAAATGATAAATCCAGATATCAAATCAAATGGGATGCAATGTTTTAATAATTTATTTTGAATTTTATCATGCAAATATGCTAAATGAGGTGAACTCCAAGATGCAGAATAGAAGTGAATTAATCTAATGCACATTTAAATAAGAAAAAGAGATAGAGAATGCAAACTCAGGGCTCTGATTGCCCCCAATCTGAACTGCAGTCAAAATCATCTGCAATCGTACGAGATCATCGTCGATCTCGACAGGATCATCCAAAATTGTGGTTGAATCACCTGCGACGATCCGAGCTTCCTCCGGCTGAAACACAGTGAGATCCTGCAATAAAACTTGAAAACACAAATGCAAATGATGGGGGATAGGATGTTCTAACATAGCAAAAACTAAAGTTGCAGGGAAATGATCAGCCAGGGGGATAAACTGGGAAAATCCCAAGTTTATATAGGATTAGGGGGAGGTTAGGAGGTTGGGGATCATCCCAATCTGGGAGATCTCCAACGTAGGAATCTCCAACCGTGCAGACACGCTTCTGCCTGAGTTGGAGAGGTTGTTGAAACAGAAGCTAATTATGAAAATTTGGTTTTGGGATGAAATCGTCTGGACGTTCTATTCCAGACGAATTCATCCGATTTGGGATGATATCGTCAGATCGGCGACGATATCGTCCAACGGTCAAAACAACTTCTAAAAATGGCACAAAAAATGAGGTGAGCGGTTAACGGGCGGTTTCGGGGTTAAAATTCAATTTTTTTATCTTTTATTGATGGTTTAACTGCGCCAATTTTAGGGTGCTACATTTTGCCCCCTCTTTAGCGAATTTTCTGAAGAAAATGCGTTAAATACGAGTTCTTCATGCTTTACGAGAAAGCAAAAATTTATTCCATTTTTTAGACGACGATTCTAGGTCGAATCGTACAACTGTTTGCTATGGTGCCCCCTCCGAGTTTTTACCCAAATCGAACGTTTGAGGTAAAAGCGCGGAAAAGCAAAAATTAAAAAAATGTTGTTTTTAAATAAAAATAGGAAAAATAGGGTAAAACCCTAATTCATTTTTACTGTTCACTTTCGCTGTTTCAGAGCTCTACAGGCGAAATGGTGGAAACGGCACACAGATCGACAGAGGTCCGGCGCGGGTTGCGGGTAAGGATCTAAACCTAGTGTACTATATTTTTAGCTTGATTTGTTTAATTTTTTACTTGAATTTTTAATTATTTTTGGGCATCGCGGCCATTTTTAGGCCGTCGACGACGTCGGGATGAAATCGTCCCAATTAATCGTCCCAATTTCACCGAAATCGTCCCTATATCGCCGATTTCGTCTGAGGACGAAATCGAAGAAATAGGGGCGATCCCGTCCAATAAGGGGCGATCCCCAAATTGAAGAATCGGAGACGATTTCATCCTATTAAGGATGATTTAACTAAATTTGGTACGATATCGTCCAATAATGGGCGATATCATTTTTTTTATGAGATGAAATTGATTTTAATTGATTTTAATGATTATGTACTAATGATTTTTGTTGTTTTATTGTTTATTTTGCAGAGGGGATTGCTAAAGAGTCGAGAGTGGAAATACGGGGGTCTCAGGGATGACTTAGCCATGCTCGATCAGGCCGAGCGAGACAGACTAGCAGAGGTCGAGCTGCAGCATGTGGTAGAGATGCCACAAATTCCTACAGACATGGGGCTACTGACAGCCCTAGCAGAGAGATGGTATCCGGAGTCGTCCTACTTTTGGCTATCGACAGGGGAGATGACTCCCACTCTAGAGGATGTATGGAGGATCTTGAGGATCCCCATACATGGGCGGTTCATGACTCCTTCGGCCAATCAGGGCCATGCCATGATGAGATTGTGCAGTGACCCAAGCTTCGCCCTAGAGAAGGGCGGAGTGAACATCGAGGCTTTGAGGCAGATGCCTGGGGCATCTCGGTTGACCCGAGTTTTGGTAGGGGTGGTGGGTGGCCTTCTTCTATGCCACCAGAGTGGATGCAGGTTACCGTGGCTCCTCTCAGATGTGGTCTACGACATGAGAGACCATGGATACAGGTTTTCTTGGGGTAGCTTTGTATTATGCCACTTGTATAGGATCCTTTACGGGGTCGTATACAAGGGAGGTCGATGTCTAGTGCTGACATCGCTACTACAGGTTTGGTGCTGGGAGCACATTGTGGTGCGGAGGCCGATAGGGCTTCCACTGATAGGAGTTGATCGGGAGAGACCCCGAGTTTTCTATTGGTGGCTCCAGAGAGGGTCACAGTGGTGGATAGATCTGCCGATGTCCCGAAGGTTGCTAGATGACCTCACCCCAGATCAGATCACCTGGAGACCATGGAGAGAGCATCCAGGGTGGGTAGAGGATGGATAGGAGTTGGCTCGCATCAGGCGAGTCATCTGGTTGAGGACAGAGCGGGGAGAGGTAGAGCTCCATCGCTATGACCGAGTTTTGAGGTAGTTCGGTCTACAACAGGGGATCCCTTCTCTTAGGGATTATGAGTACTCCCAGACTGTGTGGGATAATACCACATTGAGCGGGGCTCCAGACATGCAGTGGTTCTGGAGTCAGGACGTTGATGATGCCCCCATTCAGCCAGTGGATGGGGATGACGCGGGGGTAGCAGATGGGTATGATGCCTGGTATGCAGGCATCCACCCTCCTCGGATGATGAGGGCACAGGGTTCGATGCATGTTGTAGTGCAATGGATGGAGAGGCGGTGCCAGGCTACCATCGATGCAGTGAGGGGTCACGGAGGGAGGGATCAGCGATGGCCTCCTTAGGAGAGATGTCAGAGAGTACCACAGGCTCCAGAGAGACAGTAGCAGCTAGAGAGGAGGGAGAGACTCCCTTCTCAGTAGAGGGATAGGCCACCATCGCTCGATAAGGGCAAGGGTGTCGAGGTGGGGGAGAGCAGCGAGATGGCGGCTCTCCGGGTGGAGAATGCCCGCCTACGAGCTCAGGTGCAGACTCTTCAGGATGAGGCTACACGGCTCAGGGCTCGGAGCGGAGGGGCGAGCATTCTAGAGCTGGCATGGGCTGTTGCGTAGACCGCATTCTACCAGGGGTTGTACTATCATGTGGTTCCAGAGGGGCAGAGGATACCGCTGCCAGCCAGCATTGCGGAGCCGATCAGGATGGGGTCATCGAGGACATCATCACGATCGACGTCGAGGACCCACGATACAACACGGACCTCGATGGGACCACCTCCTCCACCTCAGGGTGGGAGAGGAGATGAGGCTGAGAGCTCGAGGGCTTCTCGAGACTAGCTGCTCATTGTACATAGACCATATATTTTTGAGAGGATTGAGTATGCCAGGGTATAGATTGTGGCATACCAATCCATTTTGATATGATGTATAGACTTCTTGAAATATATATATATATATATATATATATATATATATATATATATATATATATATATATGTTCTTTTTGTGATATGACTTGTGCATATGTTTTATGATGCTTTAATATTTTAATGGTTGATTGATTATTCATGTAATTATGTCATTGAAAATATTATAATTTTATGTCATGCTATAAAATTAAATGAAATAATCTGATGTAAACAAATTGGTTGTTGTGGTGTGATTTGATGAAAAATAAAGTGACTTCTAACAATAATTTCAAAGGACATTGTCGTTGTTACATGACCATTTCATGGAGTCGCCGCTCGCTAGGTCATCAAGCTAATCCCGGTATGAGAGAAATATTGCTAAAAGTAAAAGGGTGCTTAAGAGACTTTCTTAAGACTTTGTGTTGTGATGATGAAAAATAATGATGGTGATGATTTGTTTTCAGATTTCCATGAAAATATTATGCATGAAATATTAAAAATATGATTTTTGCTAGGCATAAAATTCCTAAGTGTGATAGAATTTTGAACAATTGCCTAGGAATTATACCATCGTCGCAAAACTGAATGTTTGACATAATGAAATGAAATAGAAAAGTTTTCGTTCTTTTTAAAGCATAATTGTGTAACATAATGATTTAAGCCATATGCTTTTATGGATTAAATAAATGGGAGATAAAATTATAACGATGGTTTGCGCTAGGCATAGAATTTTAGGTATAGACTTATACCATCATCGCGAAATCCAAAAGAAGAAATTGATGTAATAGTTTTATTGCATAGTTGATTTTTGATTTTGAGATAAAAAATATAAAATGAGGACTTGCACTAGGCATAGATTCCAATTTAGGTTTAGGAACTATACCATCGTTGCGAAAGTCAAAAATATAAATGTGACTTTATTGCTAGATTTTTGAACATGCTTTGAAAGAAATTTTGGATTTTTGAAAAAAATGTATTTAATTGTTTGTACGCTAAGCCAATATTCTCAAGTAAGAAAATCAAATTATTCCAGAAGATTTGCATAAATATTTTAAATTATCTCAAAGACAAAATTTAGATTTATAAGGAACCCCATGTGCATATGTGAGTTCATTGCCGATCTTGATCTATCATAATGATACAAAATCTCTCAAACACAAATGTGTGTGCAATTGTATTGTTCATTTACCAATTTTGAGCAAGATAATTTGATACAAGTAATTTGAATTAACCAAATGAGTGTTCGTTGACCATGATTTATATGCATGTAACCATACCAGACTACTATGTAAGTCGGGTCATCAAGAGCTAGCTGATCCATGAGCGGACATAGGTCTATACAAAAGAAGGTCGCTAATGTGACAGACATATCACCACGCTAGGAGTTACCCAAGGCCAAGCGGGTTGGGCACAAACCACCTGTTATGGGGCTTACCTCACAGTTTTTGAATAATTGAGAATTCCAGGGATTCAAGCTCATTCACCCTTCTTTTCTTTCAAAGGGTAGGGGAAGGGATTTATTGCTTTTTGCTTTTTCTTTTCTTTTCTTGTTCTATTTTTTTTTTTTGTATTTTGTATTTTGCTTGACACTGAGATAATGCTGAAATATTGCTGAGATGGTACAAAATGATAATGCTTCTGAATAATTTCTCTTTTTCTCATGATTTTTCTTGCTTTTCTTTTTTTTTTCTTTTTCTTCCTAGACTAGGGATACTTGCTCGGATTGGCTGTAGAGCAAGGGATTTTTATTCTGGGCAGGGGTGAGCTTGTCCTTTTGTCAATTCTCAAAGATTCTAGACCATGTGCATGATAGGATAGCAGGGGAGACTTTTCGCTCAAGAGACCACTTCTACTGTGTAGCATCACTTTGAATTTGCAATGAAATCATTTTAATGTGAAAAGGTGTACTTGGTTCAAGTAAATAACAAGATCAGTTCTCTATGCTCAAAACTTTATTTAATTCAACTGTGGACTTCGATATAAGAGAGATTAATAATCATACCAAATAAGATCAAGATATTTATTCATGTGAGTGTGAAAGTGAGGGATTCCAAATAAATGCTAATTTATCCAAAATAACTGAAAATATAACTGCAATACTTCAAGAATTGACAGGTGCAAAAATAGAAGATGTTTTTGAGGATTTTGATTTTTTTATATTTTAATTTTAATTGATGAATTAAGATAATACATAATATTACTATTTTTGAAATTTTTATATGAATTACTAAAATAAGACAATATGTATAATATATACAGTGATGAAATTACCATATTTATGCATAATAGCGCTTAAGATGCATAATGTTCATAGGTTCTTTAAGATCTTTACCATCTAAGGTAGCTAATATGTATGCTCCCGATCCAAATTTAGCAGTGATAATATATGGCCCAAGCCAGTTAGGCTCAAATTTGCCTTTAAGGTCTTTAGTTGCATTAGTATTTTTTTTATTTTCTTTTAAGACGAGGTCACCGATCTCAAAGGATCGATTATGAACTTTCTTGAGATATGCTCGTTTGAGCTTGTTCTAGTAGGCACGAAGATGCTCCAAAGCATTAATGCGCTTCTCATCTAGGAGTTCCAGCTGACTAAATCTGCCAGCATGGTATTCATCTCCTACTTCAGTATCTTGAAGTAGCAGAGCCAAAGAAGGAACTTCTAATTCAAAGGGAAAAATAGCTTCAATGCCATAAACCAAAACAAAAGGTGAAGTGCCCGTGGGAGTACGAATGCTAGTTCGATAAGCCCACAAAGCAGGATATAATTGAATGTGCCAATCACGGCCAGATTTATTGACCAGTATTTTGAGGATTTTAATTAATGTTTTATTAGATGCTTCTGCTTGGCCATTACCCTGAGGATAATAGGGAGTGGACCAACGATGTTGAATTTTATATTTTTGACATAGTTTCTTTACATATTTGTTTTTAAAACAAGTTCCATTATCCGAGATGAGATTTGCAGGGATTTCGAACCTACAAATAATTTGATTAAAAATAAATTTGGAAACTTGAGTTCTAGTGCAAGAAGCTAAGGGCATAGCTTCAACCCACTTCGTAAAATACTCGGTGGCGGTTATGATGAATTTGTGTCCATCAGATGACACAGGATTGATTTTTTCGATGATGTCTAAGCCCCATTTTGAAAAGGGCCAAGGAGATGAAATAGCCTCGAGTTCTTGTGCGGGCGCATGGACAAGGTCAGCATGTTTCTGGCACTTGTCGCAATGGCACACGTAATCATGTGCATCATTCTCCATGGTAGGCCAAAAATATCCTATCCTAAGGAGCTTCTTAGCAATGGCGCTACCACTAAAGTGTCCCCCACAAGATCCATCATGGGCTTCACTCAAAGCTGATCTAGACTCTTCTAGATTCAAACATCTCAGTAGGATACCTTCAAAAGATCTCCTATATAAGGTATTGCCAATTATGACGAATCGACTTGCTCGTCTACGTAATAACCGGTGCTGGTTTCTATTAAAACCTTCAGGGAAGGTCCCATTTTGAAGAAAATTGAGGATATCAGTGTACCAAAGTTTAGGAGTAGTTTCATTGATTAGAAACACGTCCAAAGGTTCCAAGCATGATTTAATTGAAGCGGGTTCCTAGAGTCGACGAATAATGATGGTAGCATATTCGTCATCTAACTCCAAGGGTAAAAGAGATGCAGCTGCGGCCATGGCGTCAGCCGCACGATTGCTAGTTCTAGGAATAGCTTCCAAGGTAATTTGATCAAATAAAGATATTAATTGTAATACATATGCTTTATATGGGTGCAATTTATCATCTCTAGTCTGATAAACATCATTAATTTGATTTATAACAAGTTGAGAATCACCAAAAACTAATAGATTTTTAATTTTTAGTGCCAGGGCTACTCGTAATCCAAGGATGAGAGCCTCATATTCAGCAGTGTTATTAGTATAGGAAAACGTTAATTTAAAGGATAGAGGTATGAGATGTTTCTGTGGAGATATCAAAATAATACCTACACCAACCCCACTCATGCATCGGGCTCCATCAAAGTATAAGGACCATTGCTCTGAATGATCTACCTCCAGTTTAAGGCATTCGTCAGGAAACTCAATGACGAGGGGATGGGTGGATTCTAAGGGTGCAGCAACTAATTGATCTGCTATGATTTGACCCTTAACAGACTTCTGTCCTATAAACATGAGTTCAAACTCGCTTAGCGCAAGAACCCACTTTGTTGTGCGACCAGATAAATAAGGTCGACTCATGAGATATCGTAAGGTATCAGATTTAGCAATAGTGTATGTTTTCTGACTAAGCATATAATGGCGTAGTTTCTATGTAGAAAATATGACTGCTAGACATAACTTCTCTAATGCTGTGTAGTGGGTTTCATTGATAGTTTCACAATGACACTAAGAGGGGGGGGTGAATCAGTGTAGCTATTTAAATTCAAATCTACAACTCTTAATGCCAAAACAATGAAAACTTAAACTCAGATAAAGCAAGTATAACAAGAGAGCATTCCACAACAAATGATTTAACGAGGTTCACCAATTTGGCTACTCCTCAAAAATGATCGCTTGGACTCCCGTCCAAATCCAGCCTTTGCAAAGCAACAATTTTACAAACAATTTACCAGCACCCACTGGAAGGAGCACCAACCCCTAGTTTATCTGCACCAACAGAAAGGAGCACCAACCCCTGATTTATCTACACCAACAGAAAGGAGCACCAACCCCTGATTCCAAGCACCAACTCGGACTTCAATTTTGAAACTATAAGATTGACATAAAGATACCATTCGCTTATACGATATCCTGTCTGGTCTATTGCTCTCTCGACTCTCCTTAATGCTCTCTTACATCACACACTCTTCAACCTTTTTTTAGCAATATAATTCTCCACGTAGATCTCCCTTTTACACACTCTCTTTCTTTGTAATCTGCACTTGTAATCGTCGTACCGACTTGCTCCTATGACACTTCGCACCTATAAGCTGTCGTATCGACCCTCCTTCTATAACATACACCTGTGATGAAAACCCTATCGTAAACCAAATCTTAGTTAACTTTCATCACACTAAACTCTTCTTTTAGCTGGTTTCTATTCTTAGCTCGCGTCGAAGTGACATGTCACGAAATCGTGACATTTCTGCTCTCTTTGTCCTCTTCTCGGCTTGTACCCGTGAAAACACATGTCACGATATCGTGACACTTTCACCTCTGTACTCTTTCTCTTGTACCCGTGAAAATTAGCATGTCGTGATATCGTGACACTTTTGCCTTCTTCCTTTCTCTCTCCTCCATTAGCTGTCATGAAAATGCAACATGTCGCGATATCACGACACTTTTTCTCCTTTGCTCTTTCTCTTGCCTTCGGGTCACGAAAACATGACATGTGATATCGCGACACTTTTTCTTCTTGGCCTTTCTACTCTTTTCAAGTCACGAAAATGCGACATGTCACGAAATCACGACACTTTTCCTTTTCTATCTTCCTGCACTTTTCAAGTCGTGAAAATGCGACATGTCGTGAAATCGCGACACTTTTCCTTTTCTGCCTTCATCTTCGCTTTGGATCGTAAAAATGCTACATGTCACGATATCACGACACTTTTTACTCCTTCCATTTTCTCTTCGCTTTGGACCACGAAAATGCAACATGTCACGAAATCACGACACCTTTTTCTCTCTCCTCTTCCTCTTTGCTTTGGCTCACGAAAATGAAACATGTCACGAAATCATGATACCTTTTTCTCTCTCCTCTTTCTCTGTGCTTTGGCCCACGAAAATGAAACATGTCGTGAAATCGTGACACCTTTTTCTCTCTCCTATTTCTCTTTGCTTTGGCCCACGAAAATGAAACATGTCACGAAATCGTGACACTTTTTCTTCCGTACAATCTTTCTTGCAATATGTCACGAAATCATGACACATTTTCTACTTGCCTTTTTCTCTTCCAACATGTCATGAAATCGTGACACTTTTTCTTCCATACTATCTCTCTTGCAATATGTCGCGAAATCGTGATAGTTTTTCTTGCTTGTGCTTTCTCTTCGAACATGTCACGAAATTGTGATAGTTTTGCTTGCTTGTGCTTTCTCTCCGAACATGTCGTGAAATCATGATAGTTTTGCTTGCTTGCGCTTTCTCTTCGAACATGTCACGAAATCACGATAGTTTTCTTTCTTCCAACATGTCATGATATCATGACTGTTTTATTTCTTCTCAACATGTCACGATATTGCGATAGTTTTCTTCCTTTCAACATGTCATGATATCGCGACAATTTTTCTTTCTTCTCAACATGTCGCGATATCGCGACAATTTTCTTCCTTGTGATTTTCTTTTGATATTTAGAATTTTTAGCATATGGGTCACTTTGAATTTTCTAGATAATCACTATACATACTCTGAAGAACCTCTTAACTCCTGTATACTTCATCAACTAATCTGTCTGACTGTCTGTACACTTCATCAACTGATCTATCTGACTGTGTTGACAACAATGACAATACTTTTGCTGCAACTTGCTCAATAATCTCCCCCTTTGGAATTGTTGGCAACACTCATGCAATCTCCTGTAATTCCTATAATTCTTCTCCCCCTTTGACAATAATACCAAAGGGCTACTGCAGACTCCCCCTGAGTCCATGCACAACATTCTCAGGCACAAATTATTACAGTTAGCAAAAATTACAAACATGAGCAAAAATATAATCAAATATATAAATGCTCCCCCTGAGAATGTGGTCCCGATTGCTAGTCAATGCTTGGGAAGTGTGACCACTCCCAATTTATTGCGAAGGTACTCAAAAATTTCCTTGGGCAATGGTTTTGTGAAGATATCCGCTACTTGCTCTGTAGTTGGGACAAAATCCAACTTAACCTCACCTTTCGTAACTTTCTCCTTTAGAAAGTGATATTGGATAGCAATATGTTTTATGTGTGAATGCATAACTGGATTCTTTGAGATGTTAATGGCACTGGTGTTATCACACTTAACTGAAATTGGCTCTCTGAAGTTAATACCAAGATCTTTCAGGGTTTGTTTCATCCATAATACCTGCGTACAACATGTTGATGTTGCAATATATTATGCCTCTGTTGTGGATAAGGAAACAAAATCTTGTTTCTTATTGTGCCATGCGACCAAATTGTCTCCAAGATAGAAAGCACCTCCACTGGTACTATTTTTGTCATCGACACATCCTGCCCAATCTGCATCTGAATACGTAATAAGGGTGAAATCCTTACCTTTCGGATACCACAATCCATACTCCATAGTACCCTTCAGATATCGAAGAATCCTCTTCATGGTTGTCACATGAGTTTCCTTGGGACTATCCTAAAATTATGTGACCATGCAAATTGCCTACAAGATATCTGGTCTGGTAGCTATCAAATACAGTAAGCTCCCAATCATAGATCTGTACATGGTTTGATCAACAATTGGAGATTTGTCATCCTTGCTCAACTTGCAACCTATCATCATGGGAGTGCTAACAGGCTTACAATCCTCCATTGTGAATTTCTTTAGCATCTCCTTCACATATTTAACCTGAGAAATAAATATGCCCTTCTCATTTTGATTAACTTGCAATCCGAGGAAATACGCAAGTTCACCAATCATTGACATTTCAAATTATTTTTGCATCTTATTTGCTAAATCTTTACACGACTCATCATTGCTACTGCCAAATATGATATCATCTACGTATACAACAAGGACAATAAGATGGCTATTCTCTATTTTTACATACAAATTTTTTTCCACCATACCCTTTTTGAACCCTTGTTTAGTAAGATAGTTGTCTAGCCTTGCATACCATGCTTTGGGTGCCTGTTATAAGCCATACAGTGCTTTCTTCAACTTGCAAATGAAGTTGGGATTATCACCGAGTTGGAAGCCATCTTGTTGCTCAATATAGACCTCTTCTTCAAGTTTTCCATTCAAAAATGTTGATTTCACATCCATTTGATAAACTTTGAAATTCTTGTGAACTGCTAAAGCCAGAAACATTCTAATTGCCTCTAGTCTAGCCACTGGTGCAAAGGTTTCCTCAAAGTCAATGCCTTCAACTTGTGCATAACCCTTACATACCAATCTTGCTTTATTCCTGACTATCTATCCATCTTCATTCAATTTGTTTTGAAAAATCTATTTAGTCTCGATTATATTTTTATTTGCAGGTCTTGGTACTAACTCCCAAGTTTTGTTTTTCTCAATCTGATCTAATTCTTCATTTATTGTCTTCATCCAACTTTCATCTTTGCTTTCTTCAACAACATTTTTGGGCTCAATGCTGGATAATAGAGAGTAGTTACTTACTACTCTTCTTCTTGTTTGAACACCAACTTTGGGGTCTCCAATTATTTGCTCTCTAGGATGATTTTTCTGCTAGCTGCCTGTTTTGAATTTCTTATTTTCTTCCTCTTCTGAATCACTACTTAAATCATTTGAGTCAATTTTCTATTTCTTTTCCATTTCCTTTTTCTCATCTCCTTCAATAACCTCTTCATAAATTGGGTAGTTTTCTTCATAACTAATTTCTTGTTCCCTACCTTCATCAACTTTAACATCAACACTCTCCACAATTTTCTTTAGCCTCTTGTTGTAGCATGTGTAGGCTTTGCTTTTTGATGAATAACCAAGAAAGATACCTTCATCCGCTCTATCCTCAAACTTACCAAGATTATCTTCAGTTCTTTTGATGTAGCACTTGTTGCCAAAAACTTTAAAGTATCTTGTTGTTGCCTTTTTACCGAACCATAGCTCATACAGAGTTTTGCTTTCATGTGTCCTCAACATGCACCTATTTTGGATGTATACCACAGTATGGACTGCCTCTTTCCAAAATCTATCTTCTATTTTTCTCTCAGTCAACATAGTCCGTGCCATTTCCTGCACTGTCTTGTTCTTTCTTTCTACCACTCCATTCTGCTGAGGTGTCCTTGCTGCTGAAAACTATCTCCTAATCCCATACTTTTCACAGTACTCTACAAACTCCTCTGAAATGAACTCTCCTCCTCTATCCGATCTTAAACATTTAATCCTTTTCTCTGTTTCATTCTCAACTTGGTTTTTGAAAATATTGAACATATCAAAAGCATCTGATTTATGCTTCAAAAATAATACCCATGTCATCCTAGAATAATAATCTATGCACAACATAAAATATTTGTCACCATTTATGCTTTGCATTCTCATGGGTCCACATAAATCGGTATGTATTAGTTCTAAAGGTTTGCTTGTGAAGTACTCTTTTGTTTTAAATGTGGCTCTAGTTTGCTTCCCATTTTGGCATGAAGCACAAATGCTGTTTAATGGTTTGCCGATGGTGGGAATATCTCTCACTGCCCCTTTTGAGCTAATTTTTACTAGATTATCAAAACTGATATGACCAAGCCTCTTGTGCCACATCCAATTTTATTCTTCCTGTCCAATCAAACACGCTCCTTCTGAAGTCTCTGAGAGAGTATACAAGTTTCTAGATGTCCTTGATCCAGTTGCTATCAACTTTCCACAGTTTGTTTTTTCGACTTCACAACCCTGCTTCTTGAAAATTACTTCATGACCTCTATCACAAATATGACTTACGCTTAACAAGTTATGCTTCAGACCAATCACAAACAAGACTTCTTTTGAATTTATTTTTCCATCACTAATCTTAACCGATCCTTTGCCAACTATCTTCGCTCCATCATTATTTCCAAATTTTACAGAACCACCTTCATACTTCTGTAACTTCTCAAATTTTTGTTTGTCACCTGTCATATGACTGGAGCACCCACTATCAAGTATCCATGGTGTAGATTTATTCTGTGCTTTAAATGTTGTCTGTACGATCAAGGATTCCTTTTCTTCCTTGAGTCACTCCTTTTCTTTCCACTCCGTTTTGATGTAGGTTTTGGGCACTTGTTTTGACTTTCCTTTGTTAGTAGCTCTGTGCATGTTTTTCGAGAAATTTTCTATTTTGTCTCAAACCATTTGGTTGAAATTTTCTTCCCTGATGTTTATTTGCTGCAAATGTACTTCGACAATTTCTTGCAATGTGCCCAAAATTATGATAGTTATAACATTCTACTGCATAATCCATCAATGGTGAAAAAACATTTCTACTGGCAAAATTCCTTTGTCCTACATTATACTTGCAATCTGCAATCTTATGTCCATAACCATTGCATTTAAAAAAATAACCAAAAAAGAAATGAGTGAACCTGGGTGATGGTTTTTGCCATTTTGTAGTAGGAGCCACAAATCTTCTTCTCCTTTGATGAGTGACATTGGTGAATCCATCATTGTCAATACTCCTCTCGTGCCTGGTATTATTGCTTTCTTTAGCATGATTCATTTTTTCTTGATCAATCATGATCTTATCTTCATTCTTTATGGGATCTACATTTATGGCCTTTGATCTATTTTATGATTCTCCTTCGATGAAGCCCAGACCAAATTTAATGTCTGTAGTCCTTTGGCTATTTATAATCTCGTCCAAATTTATAGAACTTTCTTCAATTTTGTGATAACATCTCACTTTTCGATTCATCTTTTCTAGCTACATATTTAATGCAACAATCTCTTTTTCTAACTTGCTGCACTCATCTATTTTCACAGTTGTACTTCTATATCTTTAGATATTTTCTTAGATTCATCTATCTGTACTTTCAAGTTGGTTATGATTTCATTGGCATACTCAAATTTTCTTGAAACTTTTTTTTTTTTTTTCTTTCTATACTCCACTCTTCAAGTGCAGCGATCAACTCACCTTCCAGATCTACTTCATCCTCAGGTTTTCACCTCAAGTTCACTCTTCTTCTTTTTTTTACTTCTTCAAATTCCATGAAAAGAGCTTCACCGGTTTCTTCTTCGGACTCTTCATTGGAGTTGTCTTCGATGGACTGACATTCTTGGATATGAAACTTTTCTTCTTGAAGTTGCCTTTTCTAAAATTTGATTTCTTCTTCCAATCACTTCTTTCTTGGTGTGAACCTTCATCACTTTTGTTTTTCTCATTGAGTGGACATTTAGGTTGTGTTGAGTGGTGTTTTCACCCAATTGTGAAAGCACACTCTCCGGTAGGATCTGAGTCCTAAAATCCTCTGCTTGCAAAGAAGGTAACTTCTCCAAGGTTCTTGTTATGTTGATTCTTTGTCTACCAATGATGTTATTCAAGTGAAATGCTAGGAATACCTTAGGGTTTGCAAGTGGATGTTAACAAGGGGCACTGGGGTTTATATAATTTGAATTTACAGTGGACTCAAAGTGAATAATTGTACTTTAATCTTGGATTTTGATGGATTTTCAGTTATTAATTTGGATACAGTAATTAAACTACGAGAAAATAAAGCAAGGGTTTGAACAATAAAGAAAAGTAAATGAAAGAGAAACTAAACTACGGTCAAAATGCTGCCATCAATTCGATGAAACCGAAGATAATGAGGTTTTATGCATGCAACCTAACCTAATGAACACTGCAAACTCGCACAATCCAAATAAGCTAGGTGCGGGCTTCTAAGGTTTCTATTGTAATTTCAAATTCAGGCATTCACATGAAGCAACCAAGAGCACTTGCATTAAACTTCACCTAAAAGCCTTATAAATCTGAAATGAATGATATAACATTAAATCATGCATACAAAAAATGACTCCTTCTTTCTCATCAATTAGATGCCAACTCTCCGTATTTTGTATTAAATGATATGTCAATTACATTCAAAGAATGTTCCAGGCATAAATATTCCAGAACAAAAGAAGGAAATTGCCCAAGTGCAGGCCCAGAATAGCATGAAGCTCTTGTCTCTGCAACTCTGCAATCGGCAATTTCCAACCCTTCCTTCAATCTGCGCTTATGGATTTATCCTGTCTAGCGTGGCTCTTCGATTCTCCCTGGTCGCTTCGCTTCACCTTCCTGCATGTGACCTTTCGAATTCCCACCTTTTCCTTGTCTTTATTCCATGTTTAACGCCGAAACGCCTAAAATCCTCCGTTGCATGTAACGCTTCTGCAGACCTGACACCTGCATGCCACGTGTCACACGCTCTCTGCGCCTTCTGTAACGCCATTCTATGAAAATCTCGACAAAAACTGCATGCCGCCTGTTCACCTTCTTGGCCGCGAAAACGCGACATGTCGCGAAATCGCGACATGTCGCGATATCGCTACACTCTTCCCGGTCGTACGTCTTCGGCAGCATCTTGTCGCGATATCGCGACCGTTTTTGCTTTTGAGCCTTCTTTCCACAAACTGTAGCGAGATCGCTACCATTTCTCCTTCGAACCTCCTTCTCACAATTTAAACTGTAGCATTCTCCTCGGTTCTTCCTCTCACAAAACGAAATCGCTACCATTTTCTTTCGGACCTCTTTGGCAACTTTACGTCATGAAATCGTGACCATTATCACTCTCTTGCCTTCTTTCAACAAACCGTCGTGATATCGCTATCGCTTTTGTCCCCGAACCTGCTTGCCGCAAACTATCACGATATCGCTACCGCTTTCTCTTTTCGTACGCCTCCCCAAAACACGTCACGAAATCGTGACCATTTTTTGTTCCGTACGCCTTGGCAAAACATCTATCGCGATTTATCACTTCACCTTCATACTCCCACGTCACATATCCGCATTTTTACTACCTTCAAACCGTCGCGATATCGCTACCAGCTTCTCCGTCGCCTCAACACATACATCTCCTTCCATCTTTCCAACAAAACATCACGTCGCAAATATCGCGACCCTTTCTCTCATCCGTACGCTTCGCCAAAACACGTCACGAAATCGTGACAATTTTCATTCTTTTCCAACGGCATGTCGCGATTTCGCGACACCTTTTCTTTTCTTCTCAGCGACATGTCGCGATTTCGTGACAACTTTCAATTTTTCTTTTCTCTCCTCTTCGGCAGCGATGGAGCTACATGTCGCGATTTCGTGACAACTTTCCTTTTTCGACAGTGATGGCGTGACATGTCGTGATTTTGCGACACTTTCAACACTTAGGCATTTTTTTCTCTTTTCTTCAATTTTAGCATCTGGGTCACCGAGATTCTTCTCTACAAGCCTGCAAAAAGGTGGGTCCCCAATTTTGGGGTGTGTTGTGGATCAACCACAACAAATGGCGACTCTATTGTCAAATGCTCTTGAGCATTTTAGTAAGAACCAACTTTGAAACATATCACAAACTCGCAAATATATGTTAGCACATAAGCAAAATAACAAATGCCCAAAGATCAGAAGTACATGAATCATCGAGAATCATCAAGTATTAGCTCGGTGTGTGCAATGTGTTTTCATTCCCTATCGTTTGAAATTGATCAACATTCCATTATCAGTTTTGCATGAATGCATATGTGGGATGGTGAATGATTTGTGTACCCTAATGAATGTGCAAGGAGATTTTGCTTCCATAAAAGGCATGGTCCTTCTTCTATTATTATGTACAAGCATTCAAGATTGCCAAACCCTCTTAGGATCCACTAATTCATTACCTTATTGTATCCCAAAGTTGGTTATGAGTCCCTACCATCTAGAACCCATGTGCAAGTGAATGTGAAATCAGAACTTTGGGGAATCAGACTCCCAACCAACCGAGATGAGAGTTTAACCCTATCCTTACTATTCTGATTTAGAGTTCATTACCTCACTTTAAGCAAAATAATTAAACCGAGTTATGGAAGAAATGGTCATGCTAGTCTAACCCTCTAGACAATCAGTGGTCTTGTTTTTTAGGCAAGACATGATGCCATGCATGGGCATATCTAACCCCACAATCCAAAACTTATCTCCATTTCTTTGGACCTTGGGGATGACTACCCATCCCTTGCAGAGGACAAGTAGTACGATCCTTACAATCCAATATAAAGATGAGATGGGAAAAATTTATTTATTTTTTTACTTCTTGGACCTTAGGGATGACTACCCATCCTGGTTAGGGACATGTAGTACGATCCTTACAATCCAAACTTTAGATGTAAATGGAAAATATTAATTTTGTTGCTTAGACCTTGGGGATGACTACTCATCCTTTGCGAGAGGACAAATAGTACGATCCTTACAATCCAAGATTGATTATGAAATGAGACATAAGAGTTTTGGAGAATCAGATTCTCAACCTAAGCGAGATGAGAATTTATGCCCTATCCTTACTACTCCATGTGGGTCAAATCAAAGCTTTGGGGAATTGGATCCTCAACCTAAGTTCGATGAGGATTTAACCCTATCCTTACTACTATGATTTTAGGCTTTAAGCTCTATGGAAGTGGTCAAAACCACTTGTTTTAAGGATCATGTTGCATAATAGGATAGACATGAATAACTTCTTTCGCCCAACCTTTCCTTCCAAGTTAGGTTTTGATCATTTTGCTCAAGATCCTTTTTAATGTATGAGACGTGCTTGGTTCTAGATATCTCAAGACTCAGTTTCCAACCTTAGGAGCTACTTACATATATGTTATAACACAACCCTAAGAGGATTTGACATACTTTAATGGCTTGTACCTAAGATGCATATGTAACTAAGATGAGATGTATGTAAGGTGAGATGGAACATGAATGCATTATTTCTTGAATTACAAATGGAATGAATTGTCATGCAAAGCTGATTCTTTCATGCATCACAAAATCAAACAATATAACTTAAAATGTTTTATGTTACTTGTGGAGCTTTTACAAGATAATTCCAATATTTCATATTCTCCTAACCTTAAGCATAAGTTGACATCTCAATTTTTTATTCTTTATTTTTTTATTTTTTTTATTTTTTTATCAAAATTAACACACATGTCAATTGAAATCAAATCCATAACCAAAATCCTAGCTAGACTAACAATCCTAAACAATAAAAACAAAATCTGAAAATCCCCCACCAAAACCAAAAGAATAATATCAAAGTCTCACAACCTAAGGGCTAAAATAATGCTTTAAAATCTGCCCATTAACCGGTAGCATGAAATCTTCCCCTTCTAATGTTTTTAGCCTGAAGGTATTCTTCCCAAGAATCTCAGAAATCTGATATGGGCCCAACCAAAGACAATCAAACTTTTGATGATTCCCTTTTTCCTCATGTCTTTTGTCCCATAGTAATACCAAATCTGAAATTCTGAATGATTTAACTTTGGCCCTTCTGTCAAACCATCTCTTGATAACTTCCTGGTGTTTATTCATGTGATTCATGGCCTCTTCTCTCTTTTCATCAAGGTGCAACAACTGGCTCAACCTGGCTTCAACTTGATCATCTGTCCCCAAGTACTCTTGTATGAAATGTAAGGTCTGCAACTTCAAATTTGCTGGAAATATCGGGTCTTGCCCATAGACCAAATGATAGGGAGTATTCCCTATGGACTCTTTCACTCTGGTCCTATCTGCCCAAAGGGCAAACTTTAGTTGGCTGTGCCAGTCCCGAGGGTTCTTTTCCAGCAACTTCTTAATAGTATTCAACAAATTCTTATTTGAAGACTCGGCCAACCCATTTCCTTGAGGATAGTAATTGGATGCAAACTTTAAGCTCACTTTGTTATCATATGCCCAATCTGCAAATTGTGTAGAAATAAAAGCTTTACCATTGTCACTGACAATAGAGTCGGGCATTCCAAATCTTGTTATAATTTGATCCTCAAGAAATTTAATCACAACATCAGTGGTGGCATGTTTAGTAGGAATCGCTTACGTCCACCTTGTACGATGAGTCTGTAGTTGTCAAAATGAATTTATGAGAATCAGAAGAATTTGGGTTAATAACCCCGATGAAATCTAGTCCCCACTTGTGCAAACGGTCTCATTTCAACTACGAGGTTGCAACGGCATGGCTGCATTTCTCTCTCTATTTGCGGCCACTTGACGAGATGTGACAAGATCGTACATGGGTATGCGCATCCTTGAAAATATGTGGCCGGTAGTATCCTGCTCTCGGGATTTGATGTCTTTGTAGCATTGGCTGCACCATGACCAGTTCCATGTTTCCCGTGAAATTCCTGCAACACCCTGGCAGCTTCTTCTTTGTTCAAGCACCTCAGGTAGATACCTTCATGATTCTTCCTGTAAAGCACACCAGATTTTATCAGATAATTGACAGATTTAAGCCTTAAGGCTCTTCTCTGTGTTGAATTCAGATTAGAAGGACACTTACCAGTCAATAAAAATTGCACAATATCAACATACCAGTCATCCTTAGCCATGTATTATGTATTTGAGCATTGACCTATTATTTGCGGATTATTTTCTGCGATCGCCTTCGCCAGTCCCTGTCCTCGAACTAGTTTCATTGGTTGGATTTCGAGATCAAATTCTTGGATGGTTGAAATCCATTTTCCTCTCTTCTCACCTAGTTCATTATGTAAAAACATGGTCTTGACAGCAGAATCGGGCACGATGGCGATAATTCTGCTGTGCACGATGTAGTGCCTAAATTTTTTCATAGTTTTAAAAAGTGCGTACATTTGCTTATCAAGGATTGAATACCTTAATTGAGCGTCTTTCAGGGGGGCACTTAAAAATGCAATGGGTTTTTCGGCACTATCCTCACCTTTTTGGGTTAAGACACTCGCAAAGGAGTGTTATGATGCAAACGCATAAATATAAAAAGGCTTGGAGTAGTACGGGCTTATAAGGACGGGGGCTCTGGAAATGGCATCTTTGATATTACGGAAAGCCACTCTACTTTCCTCGTTCCATTTTACATCCACATCTTTCTTGAGCATACGGTTCGGAGGTTTGGCTATCTCGGCAAAGCTAGAGATAAACTTCCTCACAAAATTGACTTGCCCAAAGAAAGATCTCGGTTCTTTTTCTTGCTCGGGAGAGGTAGGTTTTGGATAGCTTGTATCCTTTACGGGTCGATGGATATGCCCTCTTTTGAAATGATGTGACCCAACAATTTCCCTTCTGTCACTCCAAAAATGCACTTTTTGGGATTTAAGGAAATTCCATGTTCTCTGCATCTTTGAAGCACTTTCTTCAAATCTTTAACATGATCCTCTCTCTTCTTCGAGAAAACTGGGATATCATCCACATACACGATGATGCATTTGCCTATTAGCCCTTTGAATGCGTAATCCATGGCGCGTTGAAAAGTTGCACCGGCATTTAACGGTCCGAACGACATTCTCTTATATGCAAATGTCCCCCACTTGGTAGTGAAGGCTGTTTTCATCCTGTCATCCAGATGTATAAGAATTTGGTTGTACCCCGAATATCCATCGAGAAAGGACATCATTTCAGATCCATTTACCATTTGCAGAATTTCATCGATTGATGGTAATGGATAATTATCTTTTTGAGAGGCTTTATTAAGATTTCGAAAATCTATGCACGACCTAATCTCTCCACTCTTTTTTCTTCTTGGAGCGAGGTTGGCCACCCGGGTTGAGTGCCTAACGGGAAAAATGATTTTCGCTTCCAATAATATTTTAACCTCCTTTTCGATCAAAGGCTCCAATAGCGGGTTAACAACTCGATGTCTTTGCCTAAAAGGCTTGGAGTCTGGCTTCAAAGGGATGGTATGTGTGATAATGTTATGGTTGTAAGTCTTGAGCTCATTGTAGTTCCAAGCAATACAATCTATGTAATGCTTCAATGCCTGTATTATATTGCTCCTTTCTTCCTCTGTACATGCCTTTGCTATGTACACCTCCTTTGGATTGTCTGCACTCCCTAGATTAATTGAATCGCATGCATCTTTGGGGAGTGGGACTCTTTTTCTTTTCTTGTTCTTGCATTCCATGTCGAACATCTTTTCTAATGAAACCACGTCTTTAGGAATTTTGTTGGATTGATACGCAGTTTCACTTTCTTCTGTTTCATCCTGCCACCTTTGTTCCTCATCAATCACCTGATTTTCAAAAATACCCGAGTTTGTGACAAACTTGAAGATGTCCTGTCACTTTCAAAAACCTGGAAATTCTTTACATTATCAGGTATTGATGGACAAGGAACCAGCTCAATGGAAAACTTTTTACATCTTTTTATATCCATCGGGTTTAACATGCCCGCGGTGACTGCAAGAGAGTCTGCTATTCGATTTCCTCTCCTAGAAATAAGGGCTATGTTGAATGCATCAAACTCCTCCATGAGGTCCATAACCCTAGTTCTATAAAGGCTCAGTATTTTGTCGTGGCATGTATCTTGTCCTTTGATTTGCTTGACAACCAACTCGAAATCTCCCAAAACCTTCAAGCATTTAACATGTTTGCTCAATGCTAGACGTAAACCATAGATCAATGCTTCGTATTACGCCACATTGTTTGTGCAAGGAAATTGCGGTCTGTAGGCAGCCAATAATGGTTTACCTCCTGGACCGAGTGAGCTCGACTCCGGCTCCCTGCTCCCTGTCTAGACTTTGATCCATCAAACTTGAGCAACCACGTGTAATCCTTTTCCTCGGAAGAACCACCATGACACACTTCTTCTTTAAGCTCGTCAACGACTTTCTCAACATCAAGAGCATAGACCCCTAGGTGCGGCTCAGAAAAAGTGAACCTCATTCGGCTTGTTGAAATCCGTTATAATCTCCTTAAGCCTCGGTTCATTTTCCACTCTGATTTGGTTTGCAATGCCCTTCCATGGCAGCCACATATGTGAGCAGTCTGTTGAAAAATAACCATTCAGAGTTTTCATCCAGTCTCTAGCAAGTAACATTCCATACCTACTTGGGATGTTAACCACCAAAATGTCTACAACCTTCTGGACCACGGGTTCAGAATTTAATTGAATCTTGACATCATATAAGGTCCCTACTACATTTACCTCTGAACGGTCCAATTGCAAGACCGTGCATTTGGATGAAACCGGTTGTAGACCCAGCATTTGACATATCTCCGTAGGCATGAGGTTGCTCGTGGCTCCTGTGTCCACCAAACAGTTATGCAAGTTCTTACCCGCAATTCTCAGAGTCAATAAGAATGGCGGGACATCCCTTCTCTCCTTTCACAAAATCAGATGGGATTCAACTCTTTTTCCTTCCACATCGGATCAGGTGAGTTCAAAGCTCTTATCAACGCCTCCTTTTGACCAGGCAATTTAGCTGCGTCCAGGGAATGAAAGGCTAGATTTGGACTTCTTCATATCCTCCACTACGTCATAATTTGGTTTTTCGAATTTGACTGTCTTATGGACGTCATTAGACATTTCTCTTACGAGTGGAGGGGAGGGTTGTTACTTGCCTTTGTATCTGGAGGAAGAATAGAATTGTTTGGAGGTGTTGATGAGGTTTTAGGGGCTTTAGATTTACTCCTCAAATGGTACCCATGAGTCCCCTTTCTGAAATCTCGAAAAGCTTGCACCTCCTGTTCCAAAATTTCGTCTTCTTCCTCCTCGCTCTCACCCTCTTGGTGATATATTGTTTCCATCACCATAATATTTTCATCTTGATGATACGATGGATCCTCATTTGATACCAATTCCAAATCATCAACTTGTGCTTGAAGACAATGAGTGTATCTAGCAATCTCAGGACAATTCCTCTCATTGTGTTCTTTTGTGTTATGTAACTTGCACCCCCTTTCCCATGCCAAATCTGAAAGATTCAAAAGAGAATTGGATTGGCTAGGGCCTGCGAAGCATCTAATTGATTAGCAATGGGAGCAGGAACTCCCCCATTGTTTGGCTTGGTGTTCCAGTGCCTCCCTCTATTGTTAAAATTCTGATTTGGGTGAGGGGCATGGGACTCATACTTCTATTTGTTGAACCCTGTCATTGCTTAGTTTATGCACTAGTTTCTTGAGCTCTTCGACTTCCGAAAAAACATCCTTCGGTGGAACCACATTGTTGTTAACCCCCATTGGATTTGCATAATTGATGGGGTCTTGATTCCACATTTGGGTCGGGTTCTGAGGAATTGGATTCCCGTATGGGTTGACACTTTGAATCGGGATCGGATTCGGAAAAGGAACTATGGCTTGAGGATTGACTTGACTAGTTTCCTGCGTAGTTGATTGACTTTTCTGCAAAAATGCAGGAACAGGTGGAATGGCTGTGATTGGTTGGATTGGAATGGGTGCATATGCGGGTCTTTGGTGGATACGGCTGCGATATGGGAAGGCATTCATACTTGGCATTTGTGGTGCCATGAGTTGATTTGCCCGGGGAGCTTGACCATATGGAGCACCTTTGTCCCATCATAGGCATCTGGGTAAACCCGTAGCCTTGCGGTGTCAATTGTTGCTCAATAGTCATGGCTTCATTATAGGCCAAAGCCAGCGTAGTGACCTGAGGATTGTGCCTTGCAAACATGGCGATCATGGGGTCCAATGCCCCAAAATATATCTGCAAATCCACTACGGGATCGATGGAAAAATGTCTAATTGCTCTATTATAGTTCTTTTGGAATCTATGATTAAACATTCGGATTGGTTCCCCTTGGCCCCGTTTGCATGTAATAAAGCTGATTGTAAATAGTTGCGGGATCTAAGGGTGACCTAAATTGATTGACAAAGGCATTTTCCATTTGTGTCCAAGAGGTGATTGAACCAGTTGGCAAGCATATATACCATTCATATGCTATTGGATCCAAGCTCATGGGGAAAAGTCTGCAGGCTACATCTTCATGCTGAACTTGCGGCCTAATTAAAACATCCCTATAGGCTTGGATATGTTCTTCTGCTTGTTCTTAGGCCATCCGGCTTGTATTTAGGCAGAAATCTTTCAATGTTCTTGGGGATTTCATGGATATCCCCAGCAATATTCAAAGGAGTATTGTTAGCTCCATACCAAGGAGCTGCTGGAGCTTGAGCCATTTGACTCAGAATTGATGTAGACAGACCTACAATAGCGGTAGAAATATTACTAACTATAGGCACACTAGGGGCAACGGATATTACTGGCGTAGGTCCACTCGACGTTCCTGGAGAAAATAGGTCTTTTGCGACTGGTGTGCTTACGACTTGCTTGGCTTTACCCTTGGGAGTACCAGTAAGGTCGTGAAAAATGGTTTCTCCGGTTGTTTGAGACCTGGTCGCAATACGGCGTGGTGGGTCCAGCCTGCCTGAGGAAACCCTCGGCTATTTCGAAGAAAACCTGCAACAAAAACAAAAATAGTGTTGCAGTTTAGCCGTAAATGATTTCAAAATTAAATCAAAAACAAAATATTCAGATATGAAAATCAAAATCAGATAAACCAATTCGGCCCTCCTTCTAGCGCCAATCTGTTGAGTGGTGTTTTCACCCAATTGTGAAAGCACACTCTCCAGTAGGATCTGAGTCCTAAAATCCTCTGCTTGCAAAGAAGGTAACTTCTCCAAGGTTCTGTTATGTTGATTCTTTGTCTACCAATGATGTTATTCAAGTGAAATGCTAGGAATACCTTAGGGTTTGCAAGTGGATGTTAACAAGGGGCACTGGGGTTTATATAATTTGAATTTACAGTGGACTCAAAGTGAATAATTGTACTTTAATCTTGGATTTTGATGGATTTTCAGTTATTAATTTGGATACAGTAATTAAACTGCAGAAAATAAAGCAAGGGTTTGAACAATAAAGAAAAGTAAATGAAAGAGAAACTAAACTACAGTCAGAATGCTGCCATCAATTCGATGAAACCGAAGATAATGAGGTTTTATGCATGCAACCTAACCTAATGAACCTGCAAACTCGCACAATCCAAATAAGCTAGGTGCGGGCTTCTAAGGTTTCTACTGTAATTCCAGATTCAGGCATTCGCATGAAGCAACCAAGAGCACTTGCATTAAACTTCACCTAAAAGCCTTATAAATCTGAAATGAATGATATAACATTAAATCATGCATACAAAAAATGACTCCTTCTTTCTCATCAATTAGATGCCAACTCTCTGTATTTTGTATTAAATGATATGTCAATTACATTCAAAGAATGTTCCAGGCATAAATATTCCAGAACAAAAGAAGGAAATTGCCCAAGTGCAGGCCCAGAATAGCATGAAGCTCTTGTCTCTGCAACTCTGCAATCGGCAATTTCCAACCCTTCCTTCAATCTGCGCTTTTAGATTTATCCTGTCTAGCATGGCTCTTCGATTCTCCCTGGTCGCTTCGCTTCACCTTCCTGCATGTGACCTTTCGAATTCCCACCTTTTCCTTGTCTTTATTCCATGTTTAACGCCGAAACGCCTAAAATCCTCCGTTGCATGTAACGCTTCTGCAGACCTGACACCTGCATGCCACGTGTCACACGCTCTCTGCGCCTTCTGTAACGCCATTCTATGAAAATCCTGACAAAAACTGCATGCCGCCTGTTCACCTTCTTGGTCGCGAAAACGTGACATGTCGCGAAATCGTGACATGTCGCGATATCGCTACACTCTTCCCGGCCGTACGTCCTCGGCAGCATCTTGTCGCGATATCGCGACCGTTTTTGCTTTTGAGCCTTCTTTCCACAAACTGTAGCGAGATCGCTACCATTTCTCCTTCGAACCTCCTTCTCACAAAAACGTAAATCTACCACCTATCCTCGGTGGCTTCCTTCTCACAAAAGAAATCGCTACCATTTTCTTTCGGACCTCTTTGGCAACTTTACGTCGTGAAATCGTGACCATTATCACTCTCTTGCCTTCTTTCAACAAACCGTCATGATATCGCTACCTTTTGCCCCCGAACACTCTTCCCACATCGCGATATCGCTACCGCTTTCTCTTTCCGTACGCCTCCCCGAAACACGTCATGAAATCGTGACCATTTTTATGTTTCGTATGCCTTGGCAAAACACTATCGCGATATCGCTACCGTTTTCACCTTCGGACATTCTTCATCCTTTCTATCATGATATCGCGACATCTCCCTTTTCGTACAATTTGCCCAAAACCTGTCGCGAAATCATGACCATTTTCCTCCCTCTTCCAATCGCGAATATCGCGCACCATTTCTCCATCCGTACACTTCGCCAAAACACGTCGCGAAATCGTGACAATTTTCATTCTTTTCCAACGGCATGTCGCGATTTCGTGACACCTTTTCTTTTCTTCTCAGCGACATGTCGCGATTTCGTGACAACTTTCAATTTTTCTTTTCTCTCCTCTTCGGCAGCGATGGAGCTACATGTCGCGATTTCGTGACAACTTTCCTATTTTCGGCAGCGATGGCGCGACAAGTCGCGATTTCGCGACATGTCGCGATTTCGCGACACTTTCAACACTTAGGCATTTTTTTCTCTTTTCTTCAATTTTAGCATCTGGGTCACCGAGATTCTTCTCTGCAAGCCTGCAAAAAGGTGGGTCCCCAATTTTGGGGTGTGTTGTGGATCAACCACAACAAGCTACAAAGTTCCCAATGCCTCCACAGTTGAAACACTTAAATGGTAGCTTTCCTCTGTATTTTCCTTTTCCCATTATTAGTTTTTGAAAAAAATTTGCTTTTGTTTCATCTGATGTCTCTTCTTCCTCGGATTCTTGTTTTGCTTTTATATTTTTATGTGCTTTAAAAGCAGCTTCTCTATCTGTGGGTTTAGTTTTTCCTATTCTCATCTCATATGCAGTTAGAGAACCATGCATCTCATCCATACTAAAAATATTCAGATCTTTAGCTTCTTCTATTGCTGAAACTTTAGAATCAAATATTTGGGGAAGATATCTTAGTACCTTTTTCACTATGATAGCATCTTCCATTTCCTCGTCGAGTCCTCTAATCGCGTTAACGATTCCATTAACTCTTAGCATGTATGCTTCTATGTTCTCATCGTCATTAATTTTTAATGCTTCGAACTGGGCTCGATGTGTTTGTAACTTGGCCTCCTTGATCTTGTCGTCTCCTTCATGAATGCTCCTTAGTTTATCCCACATGTCTTTTGCCATTTTATAACTCATAATATTTATCAGTTCATTGTCCACTAAACCACACATGATAGCATGTTTTGCTTTAGAGTTATTCTCAAATAATTTCTTACCGACAACATTGGTTGGAGGAGTGATGGATATTGCATATCCACTGTCTACTGACTCCCAAATGTCGTATCCCAAGGCGCATAGATATGTCTGCATACTAAGTCTCCAAAATGTGTAATTAGTTTCATCAAATAATGGTGCTTTGTTTGATGAGAATCCTTCACCACCTGCCATTGTCTCACTTCCAAGATCACCTTAGCCGATTAAGCTTATTCAGGAACTTGGCTCTGATACCAATTGATAGTTTCACAATGACACTGAGAGAGGGGGGTGAATTAGTGTAGCTATTTAAATTCAAATCTACAACTCTTAATGCCAAAAAAATGAAAACTTAAACTCAGATAAAGCAAGTATAACAAGAGAGCATTCCACAACAAACGATGTAACGAGGTTCACCAATTTGGCTACTCCTCAAAAATGACTGCTTGGACTCTCGTCCATATCCAGTCTTTGCAAAATAAAAATTTTACAAACAATTTACCAGCACCCACTAGAAGGAGCACCAACCCCTGGTTTATCTGCACCAACAGAAAGGAGCACCAACCCCTGATTTATTTGTACCAACAGAAAGGAGCACCAATCCCTGATTCTAAGCACCAACTTAGACTATAATTTTGAAACTATAATATTGACATAAAAATGCCTTCGTTTATATAATACCCTGTCTGGTCTATTGCTCTCTCGACTCTCCTTAACGCTCTCTTACGACATGCACTCTTCAGCATTTTTTCAGCAATATAATTCTCCATGCAAATCTCCTTTTATAAAATTTTCTCTGTAACTGCACCTGTAATTGTCGTACCGACTTCTCCTGTAACTGCACCTATAACTGTCGTATCGAATTCTTCTATAAATGCACCTGTAACTATCATACCGACTTTAGTTAACTATCACATATCTTCTTTCGGCTGGTTTTTGTTCTTAGCTCGCACCGAAGTGACCTATCACAAAATCATGAAACTTATGCCTCTTTGTCCTCTTCTTGGCTTGTACCCGCGAAAACACATGTCACAATATCGTGAAACTTTCGCCTCCGTACTCTTTCTCTTTACTTTTTTCATGATATCATGACACTTTTGCCTTCTTCCTTTCTCTCTCCTCCGTTAGTCACGAAAATGCAACATGTCGCGATATCGCGACACTTTTTCTCCTTTGCTCTTTCTCTTGCCTTCGGGTCATGAAAACATGACATGTCATGATATCATGAAACTTTTTCTTCTCGGAATTTCTACTCTTTTCAAGTCGTGAAAATGCAACATGTCACGAAATTTCAACACTTTTCCTTTTCTGTCTTCCTACACTTTTCAAGTCGTAAAAATGCGACATATCGTGAAATCGTGACACTTTTCCTTTTCTGCCTTCATATTCACTTTGGACCACAAAAATGCTACATGTCACGATATCAAGACACTTTTTCCTCCTTGCATTTTCTCTTTGCTTCGGACCGCAAAAATGCAACATGTCACGAAATCACAAAACCTTTTTCTCTCTCCTCTTTCTCTTTGCTTTGGCCCATGAAAATGAAACATGTCACGAAATCACGACACCTTTTTCTCTCTCCTCTTTCTCTTTGCTTTGGCCCTAAAAAATGAAACATGTCACGAAATCACGACACCTTTTTCTCTCTCCTCTTTCTCTTTGCTTTGGCCCGTGAAAATGAAACATGTCGCGAAATCGTGACACTTTTTATTTCGTACAATCTTTATGTCGTGAAATCGTGACACTTTTTCTATTTGTCTTTTTCTCTTCCAACATGTCACAAAATTGTGACACTTTTTCTTCCATACTATATCTCTTGCAATATGTCATGAAATCGTGACAGTTTTTCTTGCTTGTGCTTTCTCTTCGAACATGTCACGAAATCACGATAATTTTTCTTGCTTGCGCTTTCTCTCCGAACATTTCGCGAAATCGTGACAGTTTTGCTTGCTTGCGCTTTCTCTTTGAACATGTGAAATCGTGACAGTTTTCTTTCTTCCAACATGTTGTGATATCACGATAGTTTTCTTTCTTCTCAACATGTCGTGATATCGCGATAGTTTTCTTCCTATCAACATGTCGTGATATCGCGACAATTTTCTTTCTTCTCAACATGTCATGATATCGTGATAGTTTTCTTCCTTGTGATTTTCTTTTGATTTTTAGCATTTTTAGCATATGGGTCACTTCAAATTTTTTTGATAATCACTGTACATACTCTGAAGAACCTCTTAACTCTTGTATACTTCATCAACTGATCTATCTGACTGCCTGTACACTTCATCAACTGATCTATCTGACTATGTTGACAACAATGACAATACTTTTGCTGCAACTTGCTCAACATTCATAACTAATTAATGTTCTACTAATGTAATAATTAGCACGCTCTCTTTTCTCATCATCAAGTTGAGCTAACATAGCTCCTAAAGAAAAATCTGAAGCAAAAATATACAAGATAAATGGGTGATCAGGTTTAGGTGGTGAAAGTACAGGTGGGTTAAGAAGATATTGTTTGAGGAGTTCAAATGTTGCCTGACATTCGTTGTCCCAATGGAAAGAGACATCCTTCTTAAAAATCTTAAGAAAGGGTCTAGTTTTATCTGCCAGCTTATTGATGAAATGACGGATAGCTTGAAGCTTACCTTGTAGACTCCATAATTCAGATATATTTGTAGGTGTGGTCATATCAGTGATAGTCGTAATCTTGAGAGGGTCAATTTTGATGCCACGTAAAGAAACTATAACCGCCAATAATTTACTTGACTTAACTTCAAATATACATTTGGCTAGATTCAATCGTATAAGATATTCCCTTAACTGATCAAATAATTCTCTCAAGTCATCTAAATGGTCATCTTCTTCAGTAGAACGAGCTATAATGTTGTCTACATAATCGTGTAGTATATGATGCATCATATCATGAAATATATAAGTCATTGCTCGTTGATAGGTTGCACCTGCATTCTTCAACCCGAATGGCATCACTTTCCAACAAAAAGTCCCCCAAGGGGTAATAAAGGCTATTTTAGCCTAATCTTCAGGAGCTATCCTGATCTAATTATAACCAGAAAATCCATCCATTAAGGATATCATTCCACTCCCAGCGGTAAAATCAATGATCTGATCCATATTGGGAAGGGGAAAATCATCTTTATGGCATGCAACATTAATATCTCTAAAGTCTATACAAACCCTAACCTTAGTAGTTTCTTTCTTAGTTAATGGAACTACATTCGATATCCATTCAGCATAATCAATGGCTTGTATAAAAATAACATTCGGGAGTTTTTCTAACTCCCCTTTGACTAGTAAGGCCACTTTAGGATGCATTTTCCTAAGTTTCTGTTTAATAGGTTTAGCATCTAGGTGCACTACTAGGTGATGCATAACTACAGAAGGGTCTAAACCTGGCATATCTTCATATGTCCAAGCAAATACATCTTCATATTCTTTAAGAAATGCAATGTATTTATCCTATTTTTCTTGACTCAATTTTGATCCAATGTTGATTATGTGAGGGTTATCCTCGGTTTCAATGTTAATTTTTATGACATTTTCTACTTCCATATGTAGATCTCTCTCAAAATTAGGTGGGGTGGGTGAAACACCCAATTCTTGTAATTCTTCCAAGGTTAGCTTGGATAATTCGTCTTGAGGAGTCATGGCATCAAGCTGGGCTATACTAGGTATAGATCCATCAAAATAAAATCCATTATGTAATAATTCCTCAACGGAGCATGAAAGATATCTCCCTCCAACTCATCGTCGGATTTAGTGATTATCTCAGGATAAGCTATAGATAGCATATTACATGTGAATATCTTATTTATTAAATGCAAGGCATCGCACGCATCTAAATAATCTTGGTAACATATAAGTTGGTCATCATCCTCAAATGGGAATGGCTAACCCTTACTAGGAAATAGGCCCACACCACATCGGGTGGGCCACTCTTCTACCTCAAAAGGCTCTTTCATACCATTCTGGAAAGGTCCCAAACCTTTCCCTTTATATCCCAATTTAAGCATTATAGGTTTGGCTTTAATATATTCAGTAGTAAAATAACATCGAGCATATCCATCATAATGAGTTCTGTTGTTTTTGGGTATTCTACCCTAGTCATATCCCTTATAAATAAAGGCACAGCTCCCGAATTGGTAAATACTTCCCATAGGTTGCGGGAGGCCCAAGGTACGAGGAGATGGTGGCAAATTATTTAAAATAAGGGAATCTTGCATAGAAGTATTCGTTTCTTCTGATATAAGTATTTTAGAGATATCGGGTAAGAGCTCGTCAATAAGAGCATAAGAGGTAGAAGGAACATTCCCTACGTCTTTTGATGCTGAAAATATGACTTTGGTGGATGTAGACGGTGTAGAGGTGTTGATATATGGGTCTATTATAGGTATGGAAGTTATAGGAGTAGAACAAGAGATATTGGTTGTGAGATTAGGATCTTTCTTAGGTCCTAATGTGGTTTGTTCAGAAGATGGTTGAGCTATATGTGGAGGTGCAACTGATGGAGAAGAAGTAGATGACTTTGTGGGTGTGAGTTTTGCGTGTTTATATGGATAATGAGAATTAGGATGTGTGGATGATAGAGCAGGGTAAAATTAAACTCCAATAGGTTCTGCTAAATCACACATATCAAAGGGTCTTGTATCACCATGAATGGTAATCAACTGATTCTTAAATTTGAACTTAACACATTGATGTAAGGTTGAGGGAACAGCTCACATCATGTTGATCCAGGGATGACCCAAGAGTATATTGTACGATGTAGGGCAATGTACAATAAACACGATCATATCCAAGGTTCTCGGACCAACCTGCAATGGAATGGTAATAACTCCACATGTTTCTTGTGTTTCATCATTGAAATATTTTATGATCATATCAATTCTTTTCATTTCCTCACTTCTAAACCCAAATCTTTGGTAGAAGTCAAAAGTGCAGATATTTAAAGATGAACCATTATCAATAAAAACTCGTTTGATTGCTACATATCCAATTAAAGCAGTAATATACAAGGGTTATCTTTCTATAAACTATGTTGAGGTATGTCTCTATACCAGAAGTCAATACAATCAACTTCACGAGTTATTATAGTATTGGTCATGGCTTCAGGTTGAATGTCTTGTGGTACCATCATCTGGCTTAATGTGAGCATTAATTCATCTCTATGTGTAGGAGAAGATCTTTAAATGTCCAAGAGGGAAATTATAGCTGTAATATTTGATAATTGTTCATTAATATTATAAGCGGGTTTAGGTTGAACATTAGGTGCATGATTCCCTTTATTAGGAACCTTCAAAACAAATGGAGTTGATCCACCATTCTGAATTTGATCTTGTTGAGAATTTTGAGCCTGTTGTCTAGTAACAGCTTTGATGGGACCCACAATATTATTTTACGGATGATGAATGGGTCTTGGTCTAGCGTTTATAGCTATCTCATTAGAAAGTAATCGGTGAGACGATGGTCTAGTAGTGACTCTTCTTGGAAATGGCTCTTCTGGAACCATATAACTTGTGATAGGGTGAATAGTATCTGATTCATCTTCAGAACTATTCGATTGATTTAATGTGATTTCCATATCACTCTCAGTATTGTATTCTATATCACTAAGATCAGGTATCTGAATATTATATAGAGGCCTAGTTGTAACCATGGATAAATTTGTGTCAAAGATTTCCAGATCATGAGTAGGTAAATACCCACTAATAGTTCCTACATATCAGGCATGAGGAGGGACATTATGATGTTCAATTTGATTAGCCACCTCCTTACCATGTTTTGGTAAGGGATGTTGAAATATGTATAATGACTGATTGGCGTTCTGATTCTAGTTTTGTAGGGTGTTCTTTTGAACATTATTAGGAGGATTTTGCTTAGGTTGAAAGGCTTGCACCTCCATCTCATTTTTATCAATCAAGTCCTGTATTTTATGTTTTAATATTTTACAAGAGTTGGTAGTGTGTCCAAGTCCTCTATGGAAGTCACAGTGTAAATCTTCACTATATCCGAATATAGTTGGATCAGGTTCCTGAATATTTGGTAATTGAATCAAACATCATTCTAATAATTGTGGTAGAATAGTTGATAAAGGTTGATTTAACCTAGTAAATTCTCGAGGAGGTTTATCAGGAGGTTTCAGTACAAACTTCTCTGTTGTCTTTGCAGCATTAACATTAACAATATTTTTGCTATCGGTGACTCCATCACCCACAACTTTTTTATTCTTATATTTATTTTTGGATGTTTTCTCATCGTCTTTCTTTTTAATATGGCCTCTCCTAATGAGAGCATCTTCCACTCTTCGGGCTAAGTCTATAGCCTGATCGAAGGTGATCAAGGTAGCAGTTGATAATTGGTAAGATAGTTGCTCTTGCAAATTATTAATAAATATGTCCAACATCTCCCTATAAGGTAACACAAAGTGCAATTTTCCTATCAACTATCTCCACCTAGCTAGGAAATAAAAAAAGCATTCATCTTTGTCCTATTTTAAGTTATAAAAATATTTAATGGTCACATGTCTTTCGATGTAGGTACTAAATTGATGAAAAAAAGACTCGATAGTTTCTTCAAAATTCCTCAAATAATTAGTGGGTAATTGATAATACCACTCGAATGCCATTCCTACCAAGATTTTTTGGAACATTTTTAGTAATAACAAGTCATCATGTGATATATCATGACATGTTATCCTAAACATACGAAGATGCTCTATGGGATCTTCGGTTCCTTTATATATGGGAAGAACAGGCATAGGAAAATGTTTAGGATACGACTATGCTATGACTATAGGATCTAAAGTCTGACTACACATCTCTCGATAGTTGTACGAGCGACGGTAGGGATCTATTTGGTCCATGCAGGAACCTAGTTGTTTCACCATGGTTTCAAGATTACTAGTTTGTCCACAATATTGGTTCGATGGGACATATGTATGGGATATATGAGTGTATGATGGTGTAACATAAGGATTAGATGCTATTGCTATTATGCAAAGTGTTGGTAGGAAGAGTATTATGAAGAGGATTTGTAATAGTATTATGTTGTACCCCAGATTGTTGGTAATTGGTGTTTGCTTTTGTTTTGGATTTTTTTTTTATTTCAGGTATGTTGATCAAGATCTTGGCGAAATAGAGCGGTAAATGATGGTTTCTTTTATGCGGGAATAACCCTAGGCTTGTTAATAGGCACTTTAGATTTTTGAGTAGCCTACTGTTGTTGCATGTTCTGGATCATAGCTGCCATATCCAAATTGGATGGTCCAGCTTTATCACTCTCTTTATCAATAAATGACAAGGTATTAGTGCGTGTTTGAAATACGTCTTCTAGAGTTGCTTGAGTGTCACTAATTCGATCCTTGTCCATATGGATTGCTCTATTAAAAACACCAATATTAGTGTTAATGAACTTCCAAAATTGTTCCATGTTTTCAAAAGTGATAGCTCCTCCTAGAGACATTTTAGGGGATGAGGATCCTCTCTATTAGTTTCTTATTGTTCATTTTCTACAACAAGCTCTTCTTCTTGTTGGTCTAGGATTTCTTCTTCCTGAAATTGGTCCTCAAGAGGGACATTTTGGTCAGTTAATGGTCTTCCTAACCAATCTTCATCTTCTTCGGTTTGTTTTCCATTCCTAAGTCTAGGAATTGTGCTAAACTTAGGTTTTAGCAAATATATATATATATATATATATATATATATATATATATATATATATATGCGGTAGGGTTGAGAGGTATATATTTTAACTATATACCTACTATAATACTTTAAAAGGAAAATGTTTTGTTTTTGTTTTGTTTGTTTTTTTGTTTGATTATATTATTATTTTGTGAGAATAAAAATAACAAACAACATGCTAGTTGCAAGAAATAACAATAGTAAAAAGAATGACTTAGTTTTCTATGAATAGTTTATGGATATCATTGATAGGGTCAAGTTCATTAGGAGTCATGAAATGCTCCTCTTCAAATTGGAAGTGGTTTTTCAATAATTTTACAAAGTGTGCTATGGTAATATGATCTACTTTAGACTTTGACTTGTAAAAATAAAGTTCATGGCAATACTCTCGATACAACATAGCTCTAGGAATTCTATTCCATATTTTTCTATTCGTAAGAATGACTTCTTGATCCTCTATACGAGATATAAATTTATGTACTACAACTGCATTCTCAAGGTACTCCTCAAAGGTGTATAATTTTGAAGACACAAGTGCTCTTTTATCTGCTAACCACCTATGGCAAGCTCTCTGAAGTTCATGATACAAAGTCACCTGATCAGGATCCAGGATTCTATCTAGGACAAACCTCTTAATTTGCCTAAGTTCTACAGATCTGGATTCAATAATACCTAATATCCTATCAAGTTCATCCCACAAAGATTGGGCTCTATTTTTTTGAGGTACTCTAAGCATAGAAGTAATCTCTATGGCCGTTAATTGATTTTCAACATTTATGGTGACAACTCGTCTTCTATTATAATCTACCATCTAAATATGATCTGCAAATTTAACTATTTTCTAATGATTCTAGATGTTCTTAATAATGTTTTTTTTTCTTTTGGATTGTTTTCAAAAGGTGTTTTAGTTTCACGTCGGGTTCACCAAAATGTATCACCCAAATTTTTTGCACCCTTACCTTTAGGCTAAAGGATCCATGCTCGAAAGGGGGATGCGAGAAGGATGGAACAATACCTCGGATGGAGAGGCCCTTTGAAGGTCGTGCCTCTCGGAGGACGGGTGTAAGGGTAATTTTTTTATGGATGGTGGGGTTCACCAGGAAACTTTGAGTGGCAGTTTCCATGCCTAGGTTGAGAATGGGTTTGATGTGTTCATTTTATGTTCAATCATTCAGATTCCTAGGTTGGCCAAAATGAATCTAAGCTATTCTATATGAAATTTTTGGTTTATATGAAAACAAAAAACATAAATGAATCCTAAATATAGAAAATATCTAAAATGGAGAAGAGTGCACCTGATTTCTAATGTCTGATGAATATTCTAAAGCTTGTAGGAGTCCAGATCATCCTAGATGTGACAGGATCATCTGTAATTATATAGAATCATCTAGATCACAGGAGATCATCTGAGATCAGCCAAGATCATCAATGACTCTAACGTTCGTCAGAAACCTGCAATCATGAAAATAGACACCAAAAACCAAAAATACAATTGCAAGAATGATAGAAAATGATAGAAATAAGAATATAAATGCTTAAATGAAAAATCTAGATATCAAATCAAATGGGATGCAATGTTTTAATAATTTATTTTGAATTTTATCATGCAAATATGCTAAATAAGGTGAACTCCAAGATGCAGAATAGAAGTGAATTAATCTAATGCACATTTAAATAAGAAAAATAGATAGAGAATGAAAACTTAGGGCTCTGATTGCCCCCAATCTGAACTACAGTCAAAATCATCTACAATCGTACGAGATCATCTCCGATCTCGATAGGATCATCCAAAATTAAGGTTGAATCACCTACGACGATCCGAGCTTCCTCCGACTGAAACACAGTGAGATCCTACAATAAAACTTGGAAAACACAAATGCAAATGATGGGGGATAGGATGTTCTAACACAACAAAAACTAAAGTTGCAGGGAAATGATTAGTCAGGGGGATAAACTGGGAAAATCCCAAGTTTATATAGGATTAGGGGGAGGTTAGGAGGTTGGGGATCATCCCAATCTGGGATATCTCCAACATAGGAATCTCCAACCACGTAGACACGCTTCTACCCGAGTTGGAGAGGTTGTTGAAAAAAAAGCTAATTATGAAAATTTTGTTTTGGGATAAAATCGTCTGGACGTTCTGTTCCAGACAAATTCATCCGATTTGGGATGATATCATTAGATCAACGACAATATCGTATAATAGTAAAACAAACTTCTAAAAATGGCATGAAAAACGAGGTGAGTGGTTAACAGACAGTTTTAGGGTTAAAATTAAAATTTTTTATCTTTTACTAATGGTTTAACTATGTCAATTTTAGGGTGCTACAATATGCCATTGTGTTACTTGAGTATCCAAATCTTCTTCATTGGCTCCATGCTTCTGATACTGTATTTTTATAGCTTGAATGATGGATCCACTTATTCCTTGATACTGATGAACTGCTATGAAAACTAGGATCGCTATGCTTTCTCTACCAAACACTACCATAGTGGGTGACCTTATGATGCCATGTAGAACCATAATATTGCTACCTTGAGCCATGCCTCCAATAATTTTTTCACTCATGGTGGTGTGGATGGTGATATGGTGCAAAATTAACTTGATGTTCTACCTTCTTTGACTCCTTAAAATTTGGCTCCATTGTTTTAAATTCTTCTACACATTGTTATTTCATGTTCTCTTTCTTTGGTGTGTCCTTGTGCTCTTTGATCAAAGCTTCCTTGGACTCTACTACTTGTATTTCCATTGACTTTGGTACTATTGCTTCAACCATAGACTCTATTGTTGCTACTTTCTTCTTTGATTCTATTTTAGGTTCTTCCCTTTGTTCTTCAATTTGTTTCTCTGCAACCACTTCTTATTTTCCTTGGATCCTTGCTCCTTAAGCTGAGAAATATCCTGTAATGTTATCTTCTTTTTCCTGTACCATAACTTCATAAAATTCTTTTCGACATTAATGTTAATAGTACCCAAATAATATAACCAAAGATAACCAATAACAATGTCCTCATCATCCATATCAATAGCCTTAAAATCTAAATGTAAAACATATTTATCCATGGTGATCTTTAAATCTTCAAAAATCTGAAAATTCTCACCCTCCAACTGTATGTCCTTAATTTTTGTTGCTTGAACCTACAACCTCTTAGCCAAAGTAATATTAATAAAATTATATCTTCTACTAGGGTCAATGGAAATAATAACCTATTCCTTTTGAATGCTTCCATGAACCTGCAAAATAGAAATTTTAGATGAATTTAAATCCTTTTGATCCTTTGCTTGTTTTTGGAAATCCAAATATGTGGCTTCATTATTATCACTATCTTCCTTAACATTTTCCTCTTTCTTCTTGAGTAATTTTATTTCTTTTTCATAGTCCTCATTTTGTTTCTTGAAAACTTTCCATTCTCCTTTTATTTCATTTCTCTCATTTTGAATTCCCTGTAGTTTATTTTCAAGGTCTTTGATGACATCTAATAGGCTATCTATATTTTTATCCCTTCCCTCAAGATCTTTTTCTAGTTCTTCTTGAAGCATATTTATTGCATCTTCATCATCCTTGAGGATGACCTTCAAACTAGCTATATTTTTATATGGGTCCCATTTACTCAATAATGCATGCTCCATTTCATCCCAAGTGATGGCACTATTAAAACTATAAAACCAAGAGAGAGCTTCTCCTCCAAGATAGCAAGGAAGCATAATTTTACAAAGACAATGATGATGATACAATGATTTAAAAATTTTCCACCAATCCCTAACATCAATATCATCTTCTCTAGAAAATTTGTGTAGCTCCATAGTTGATACCCTAATGCAAACTAGGGTTTTTTTGACAATATATATCATACCCTAATGCAAACTAGGGTTTTATGAAAATAACCATATTCCCACTGATTTGAAGCTAAAATTTGATTGAGATAACTAGATTTGCAATTTTTCTTCCAAACAAAATAAACTGCAACTAATTTGCTTACCTGAACTAAACAAATTTTATCTTTCAAAAATATTTGTGAATTGAAAATTTGTCACTACCCTTATTCTAGATGGTTGACTTCACAAGGTCATATCTTCCTTAATACTGCTTATATTCCTTCATATGACCATTTATTTTAAATCTCTTCAAATTCTACATAAATTGATCCAATAATCGTCTAAATCGGATAAACTTTCGTAGAGATATGGCTCCTAAAATATGAGATGTTTTTCCAAAACAAATCTGCAAAATTCATCACTATCCTTGTTCTAGATGACTAAATTCAAAAGGTTGTATCTCCCTCAATACTAATCATATTTATTTATATGAACACTCATTTTAAAGCTCTCCAAATTCTACACAAACTGATCCAAGAATCGTCTAAATCGGATAAACTTATGTAAATATATGGCTCCTGAAATATGAGACATTTTCCAGACAAAATCTGCAAAATTCATCACTATCCTTGTTCCATATGACTAACTTCAAAAGGTCATATCTCCCTCAATACTAATCATATTCCTTCATATGACCACTCATTTTAAATCTCTTCAAATTTTACACAAGCTGATATAAGAATTGCTTGAATATGATAAACCTTCGTAGATATATGGCTCTGATACCACTTATTGAAAAATTTTATTCTTATAATAGAAATCATTCACCAATATGCAAAAATATCAAATCATTCATCCATAATACATTATCCATAATAACAATCCACAAATGAGAGAGAGATAGATAATACCCTTAAGGTAGGGAAATACCAATAATACTCCTTAAGGAAGGAATCACTCCACAAGTTCTCCCAATATGAGAGAGCCACTTAAAGAGGGAAAAGTCCCATAAGCCACTTCATGGGCAACGATGATTACATAATATTATTCTCCATGCTTATTACAATGATAAATATATTTTCTTTATATATCCATCTCCTTATTATACTTTGGGGAGCCTACTACTAATATAATATTATATTATAATACAATAAACCTTGGGTTATGTGTGGCCCATGCTAACCCTTATACAATATAATACTATATCCTCAAATATCTATTCCTAGATACCCTACCAGGAGGGGTTTTCTTGAAGTAGCTTCAAATGCTCTTCACGCCCTTTATTTATGAGATTTTCTAGCCTCTTATCTTTGTTTTCATGGCTTATTTAAAAAAATCCAATAAGGCCCATCACTTCTTTTCCAAAATTTGGCTTTGCTTCATATTTTTAGGCATTCATTCACCTTAATTCATCTTTATTCTCTCTAAATTACACATAAATTTTGATAAAGCCTTTTTCCATTGTAAGCACATTGTGTGTTACAAATATGTAACTTCTCCATGTATATAAAACCAACGTCGAACAACACATCCAAGAATTATAACACAAACACTAATGTTGTGGCCCTTTCAACATTGACTAGAATCATACGTGATGGAATATGGACCATATATCTTCATAATCACCTGGTGTGTTTTCATTAACAATTCCTGCCACAACCATGGTTGACAACTTGCTCCGGTAATGCCCTTGGATTCTCCATTTTGCCAACATCTCACCATGGTGTCCATGCCTTCAAACTTAGATTACTACTGATCGCTCTGTAGTCGCATCTAGCAAGAACTTTCTACTATCATATACATCCTTACTATGTTTACTCCTCTCTAACCTAGATAGTGACTTGGCCCTCTTCTCACAATCATTTCATGTGATCTAACATGAAATAATTCTTGACTAGCCATGTCCCTATGTGTACAATGAGTGAATCTATAAATGTGAAAGTTGTAGAAAAAGGGTGCAGTCCCAATGGGGAGGTGGTTTTCAAGGGTTAAGAATGATCAATTTATTATTCCCAATCAATGGACCAAATCGTACAGTCTTCACAACTATCAATTTGTGATAACAAAACATCTTGTACAAAACCTAAATCGTACCACTGTATGATACCAAATTGTATAGCGACAGAGCTTGTATGATTTCACACTCATAAAATCCTTCAGATTCGATTTTGCAAGCTGTTGTACACAGTTTTATAACTAAATATTTCTATTTCCCAATGTTGCCAAATCGGGTAAGTTTCCTTCAATCGTATAAACTACCAAATTGGGTAAGTTTCTATTGTACGATTTGTAAGAGCTCTGGTGTATGGTTTGTACAAAATGAAATTGCAAAAGGATGCCAAATTGGATACTCTTCTGGACCAATCTCTCTTAGCTAAGTTTTGTAAAGGTCTAAAATGGTGATTAATCCATTTCTACCAATATGCAAGTTCCATCATCAGGGTTTGAGAGAGTTATCTCCAATGGCAACATCCAAAAATCATACAAAAACCTTCAAGACATACTTATTGACATAATACTCATCATATATCATTCATTAGGTTCACACCAATGCTGGTTTAATCCAATTCTTCCACAGCAATGCATTAAGTATCAACAACAACCATAAAGAAGTACATGAAACAAAGATAAACTATAAAACATTACTCTACCATCCTAGAATCATACAGTACGTGAGAGGAAACTATGAATTATGATTATTATTTATTACTTGCCAAAAATATCATACAATAATTAAAAGATACTCAATAATAATAGGTATGCATCAATACTTCATACTATTTAGACACAAACATAGCCAAAACTCACAAGCATTTACCAGACTAACCAAACTATCAAAAATGAAAATGGGGCTTTATATAACAATACCCAAGTCATTCCAAAGTGGTTCTTGAGGTAATTTATTATTCACAATTGCCCATGCATAACAAAATGCATAATTATGACTTTTACTAAGTCTAAACACATCATTTATCAAATTCATGTGTAATTACAACTCAAATTGCATTTCCCTTGCATTTCATTGCACATTGTATGGTTTACCCTTCAGTTTGTATGGTTTACCTCCTTCTTGTATGGTTTTCTCCTACTTGTATGGTTTACAAAAATTTGTCAAAATTGTCAAAACTAGGCAAATCCTCTTGTCACTTCTTCTTATGGGAGGTGGATTTGCTGCCTATATTTGCCCTCCCCTTTACTTTGGTTGGTGTTCTCATTGACTCATATTTCTATTTTAGCTATGCCTCATGATATCTAACTACAAATTCCGCGTCTTCTACCTGGGTGTGAAGAATTGCATGTTGATTCTTCAACTTGGCTGCGTAGTTGCCCAATTCTACTACTTTAATACCATGTTGATTGACTTCATCTTCGATAGTCTTCAAGAGTTCCCTCAATTGTTTTTCATGCTTATTGGTAATCTTCTTCAGATATTCTTACAAATATGCTTCTGTTCAAGTTGCTACCTGTAATTCTTTATTCTGATCTATAATGGTCTATACATGCTGATTAATATCTACCTCCAAAGCACGAACAGTCTTTTTCTTAGCACTCAATTGCACTTGCTTATCCAAGACCATATCATTATATTATTTAGTGTCCAATGTGAGCTCTTCTATTTTATTATTTTGTATTACCAATTGCTCATCCTTTTTGGCCAACTGTGTTTTTAGGTGTTTATCCTTTGCTCTGATTTGAGCTTCCAACTCCTTGATCTTGTCTTCTACCATTTGTGAGACCTGTCACTTCTCCTCTTCAAGCAAACTAATTCTAGCCTCAAAATCAGCCCTGTTACTTAGCAATTTTTCTTCCAATTTCTTTAATTTCTCTTCTACCATAGCCTTACTCTTCTACAATTTTTCCTTTATTGTAACCATTTCCTTTCGAGTGGACTTTGTCTCTTATTTTTGAGCTTCCTTGAGCTAATAGATCTACTCCAATCCTATGCTCAACCACTCTATCTAATGTGTTAGGAAATTCAAATTCCTTAGAGTGATAGCCAAGCCTATAGTGACCCTCTTATTTTCCAACTCTATTGTATTCATGGAACAAGTCAGATAATTGGCTCTATCCAGGTACAACCTCGGATACTGCCTGTAATTGGTTCTCATTCCATCTGGTAACTCATCTCTTCCCAACATCATTGTTACCTCTTCCTTGGATAACTTCCATGGGTGTTGTACATGAATATCTACAATTTTCCTTGTATGCTCCTCACTACTCACCCATTCTGTTATCTTTTCCAACTCGATAAACACTTGTTCTTCCCATGTCTTCAACTCTCCCATGCATCCAATACAAAATTGTAATTTAGAACTAGCCATGGCATTTCCTACCTAAGAGAAGAAATGTTCCACTTGGTCTTCTACCATTTTTGTATCCTCCTTAGTTTCAAATTTTGTGAACTGTGGTACCTCCAAGAGGTAATTTATTTGCATTCTCTGCAATTCTTCCTCTATAGGAGTTTGTTCTTCCTCTTCTTCCATGTGGTGACTAGAGATTCTACCAATATCTATTAGTGCTCTCTCTATGTTTATATTTTCCTATGGTGGAGTATGTTCCATAGTCCTCTCCACCTCCACATATTATTCCACATTCAAAATATCTTTATGAGCTTACTGTTATCCTGTAGATTCATGGGCTTCTTTTTGTTCAGTTATACCCACCTATTGTTCTTCTATCACCTGATCGTCTTCCTAATTATATTGGGTTTCCATTGCCATGACTTGTTCATCAATAGGATCGTCTTGTTCCCATGAGGCTTTTGTATCTTCTTGTGTATCACTTTGATCATTTTGATTTGTACCTTTTCCTATCACAAATCTAAAGTGAGGCTTCTTATTTTCTCTAGAGTATTTCTCTGAGGCTTCCACTATCACCTCGACTTTCTCTTTTTCCTCTTGAGTAGTGGCTACTACTTCCTATGCTATTTTCCTCACTTATGTATCCTCCAAAATTTTTGAAGAGTTCAAAATTTCAAATTTATCATGTTGAAAAATCTATGGGGATTCCAACATCTCCTCTACTCCTATCCAATTCCAATTGTGCAAATCTAGCTTCTTTGAGTCTATTATTCTTCTTCTTGCTGATTCTTTTATATAGGATCAATTTATTTTTTTGGAATGAGAATTTGCTATTCTTTCCCATTATCTTCTTGTTCTTACTCGTATTGGGCTAGATTGCCTCCCCACAATTTCCTCCCTTTCCTAAACTGACGACTGCTCCTGCTACCATTGTTGAAGTGCTTGTTGTTCCAGTTCAGGTTCCAACTACCTAGGCATTTTTCTTTGAGGGTGTACATCCTCCTCCAAAGAAGTATCCTCATGTACTCCAATGGCCTTCTCTACTTTCTTTATTTGGGACTTATCCATAGTCTTCTTCTAAATCGGTATTGACTTTGCCCACCTCAAAATGGTTGGTTGTCCTACCTCAATATTCCTAGGTTCTGTCAAACGTAGAAAATGGATTACCATATCCATAATAGCATTTAATAAAAATCCAATAGCATGGAAATTCATCCCAAAATTATTAGGCCTCTTTATCAGTACTTCATGCATCTTTTTCTCTAGATAGGTACCCCAATAATACCAAATTCCTTTGGTGATACCCTCTGCATACTGAGCCATCCATATTGGTATTTTTGTGGCTCATGTTTCCCCTGACAATCGAGCCATCACAATATTCATGGCACATGGCTAATATTTCCCTCTCATCTGGATCTATTTAATTCCTTGAGTCCCTACACCTGAGATCTTCATTTTGACTGGTGATTTCATAGTGGTGAGTGAAGTGATGATACAATGTGTCTCAATCAGATCAAGCAACTTCTTCACTACATCAGTGCCATATGTTGACAACCCAAATATTTTCTTGAATGCCTCTGTTGTGACTTCTATCTTCATCGATCGCTTTCCCACATTGATATAGGTAAGTATAGTTGTAATATTATATGCCTGAACCATATACAATAGATAATTATAGAATGTCTTTTGGTGTGGTGGCACTTGTGTTATTACTGCTATACCAGCCTTCTCAAACTATTTCCTCTATGGGTGGTTCTTTTTTTTTTCATTACTCCACCACTTCCTACATGTATATCCTCTATATTTATGAATGATATACTCATTATCTCAACCTAGCTCTCCTCAGGTTTGCTACTTAGATCCTCATCCAGATCTGGGTAATGGACTTCATTGTGCAACTCCCTCCTTAGGATTCTTTCTTATGTCATTTTCTCATCTTAAAATCTTGGTGGTGTCCTTTTGCTATTAGCCCTCCAAAACCTCTGCCCTATCCATGGCCTATATCCTCCTTTCCTCTAAGGATGAGTACCATGCCAACCATGGGACTAAACTATCACCCTTGGTATTTCCACAGATGTGATCTCTCTCATGCAAGGGTCCTGGTGACCGTTCCACTCTATTGGTTGCAATTATTCTTAACTAGTATCCAAACTCTTCATCTAAAATTATTTTCCCACCATTATTTTGGTTATATTGCTACTTGGACATCACCTATTATGAAATTAAAAGTGCCCTAGAAATCATACAATCTACTATAAATTGTACTGTACACCCTTCAACTTGTTCTGGTACGGTTTCTAGATCAACAACCACCTCTATATCGTACAATCTTCTTAATTTCTTCAAACTATTCAATATTTTTCAAATCGTACATATACTACAAAAAAAGGTATAGGTCTTGTACCAATCCATACAATGTCCCTTTCCAGATGCTCCCCTTCATTGAATCTGTACACTTCTATATGATTCCATACAATTTGCTTAAAAATATTAAATCAATCCCAAATTTACCTGAAATTGCATAATATTTTCTTGAGATCATAAAATATATGCTCCAAATCATACAACACATCCTTTGAAACCCTTTTTCATGTAAAAATCATGTTTTTCACTTCTCCATGATTTCTCACCTACCCAGTTGTCGAAATGTCTTGATCTATCTTTTCAATGCCATTTCGGAGCAATTCTTCAATTTTTCATCACTTCGCACAATTTACCCACAAAAATATTTTTTTTTGGATATAATGCAAGGTTGTACAGTCTTCTCCTTCCTTTCCTCTACCTTCTCCAGTTTGTTCTTGTCTTCTTTTATTAGGTTAGGGTTTTTAATCTCCTTTCTCTTGCAATTTCTTTACTTTGGCACCAATACACAACTTATTCAAACCCTGGTGTACATTTTTCCATAATTTGGTTTGTGTTTGTATATCTTCTACTACAAAACCTCATTTTCCTTTAGCTAAACTTGAAATCTACTTTTAATGGAATCAAAACCCTTGCTTTTCTTCTCTGGTTTGATTTTCTTGAATATGAAAAGTCAATATATTGCAAATTTAGAAATGGGTCATGCAATATTGTAGTTCACTAATGAATTTTAATGCCCATGTAGTAGATTCCATTCAATCACACACTTTTCACCTTCATTCTCCTAAACATTTTGAATTCCTCCTTGTACGATTTGCAAAATTTCTAAAGTTAGTTTTATATTTAAATTTTTATCAAACTCTAACCACTCAAATTTTAAAAATGTATCACTTTGCATGTCTTTTTGTCTTCCTTGCCTGGATGATTGACAACTCATAATTTTCGTCATGTGATTTTATCTTTTCTTGCTCTTTTTTGACAACATATCGTTCCACACATGCAAACATTAAATGTGATGATTGAAAATCGTACATTGTACGATCTAAATCATACAACATGCATCCTTGTATGATTTTGCATGTAATTTTTCCATTTTTTCTTGTACGATCTTCCACTTATGCTTTTTCATCTTTAAAATTGACTTGTATGATCTATTACTTAGAGAACATTTTCTATTTTCTCTCTCTTGAAGAGGTCACCATTTCTAGTTTTCAACCCACTTCCTTCTTAATTATGTCTCGAGGGATTTTCACAACTAAGGTATTTTATTTTATTTTCCTTTTTTTTTCCATTTCCTACCGTATTTACACTCACCTTCGTGGGAATTTCACAATGACATTCACTTGTATGATCCCATCTGATTCTTCTCTTGGAGGTTCAACCGTGACATTCTGAGTGATTGTATCATCTGGCATCACTTGCTCTCTAGGGTGATTCATCTCCACTTGTGATGTTATTGAACTTCCTAGGATTCTACTACCATGTGTACAATTTGGGATTGTACAATTGCAAGCTGGAGTATCTTCACCTGGTGTCACTTCCTCTTGTTGTATAGTTGATTGATCCATTGGTAGCGGTGTCCTTACTACTCTACTGTCATTTGAGTGACTTCTCCACCTATCTCCTTAGATCAATTTTGGCTCTAGACTTGGTTATTAGATTCTTTGTTGTCTTTGGTTTCTTTCATCCACAAAATGCACTCTTCCTCTACCAATAAGACCTCTACCACACGAGTGTCTTCCCCATACTATTTCTCTTAACATCGGACTTCTCTGTGCCAGTGGTGATTCCTCCCTTTATTGGAGTAATCCTCTATTTCCTACCACTCTTCGAGGTCCTCATAAAATTAGGGATGGTTGTCCCAATGGATACAACCTTATGGGATTTGGTAAGATCCCTCTCATCCCTGGTATACCTTATAGATTCCTTGTCCAGTTAAAATATGCTAAGGATGTGTATCGCTCCAAATTTTTCGCATCCCTACCTTCAGGCTATTGGATCCGCGCCCGGAAGGAGGATGGGAAAAGGATGATGCGGTACCTCGGACGAGAGGACTTTGCAAAGGTCCCGCCTCTCAAGGGAGGTGCATTTTGGTGATTTATCGACGGATGGTGGGTTCACCAGGAAACATTTGGCGGTAGTTTCCACGCCTAGGTTTTGGGAATGTGTTTTAATGGGTTCATTTTATCCTTAAACATTCATCCTAGGTTTGGCCGAATGATTCTAACTTAAACTACATGAAAATGCAATTTAAATGAATACGATGAACATGATTGAAAGCAAAAAAACAAAGAATTTGTAGGAGGCTAATGGAGATTACCTGATCCGGGATGTCTGATGAAGTTTCTGATGCTTGAAGTAGTCTGGATCTTCTGGGATTCAACAAAATCGCCTTGCAATCTGTTAGAATCATCTGGAATCTGACAGGATCATCTGAGACAGACAGAATCGTCTTAGATCTGACGAATTCGTCAAACGAATTCGTCAGAAACCTACAAAACAGAGAACAGATGCAAAATACAAGCAATTCTACTATGCAAAACAGAGGCAAAATATGCTAAAGAACAAGGTGAATACTAAGCAATAATTTAAAACAGAAAGTAAAAAAGATCATTGCATTATGATGGCAAATCATGAATTTAATGTGCAATCTAAACTAGATGGGTGAACTCCAGATGCAAAGTAGAATAAAAACTAAATAAATGATCTGATTTATAGCATAAAATGACAGAGAGAAAAGAGAGAACAACAAACTTCAGGCACTGATTGCCTCGATGTATGCTGCAGTAGAGATCATCTCGCATCAGTACTAGATCGTCCCTAATTTGACAGGATCGCCTTCGATCTTGACAGGTTCGTTGGCTGCGATAGGTGCTGGCTCCGACTGAAAACCAGTGATATACCTGCAATAAAATTACTATAGGAATAGTGCAAAAAGCAAATTTGAGAAGTTCTAGCACATAGGGAGTCGATTTGCATAAAAATTCAGCCGGGGGTTGGGGAGGGAAAAGTCTTAGAGTTAAATAGGCTTAGGGAAAGTTGTTGGGAGGTTGGAGATCTTCCCAATTTGGGAGATCTCCAACGGGGAGGAGTCCCAACGGTGCAGACACGCTTACGCCCGGATTGGATACCTGTTGGAACAGAGTCTAATTATGAAAATGCAGTTTTGCGACGAAATCGTCTGGACGTCCTAGTCTAGACGAAATCATCAAATCTGGGGCGATATCGTCTGATCGGCGATGATATCGTCCAACGGTCAAAACAACTCCTAAAAATGGCACGAAAAAAGGGGAAACGGGTTTCTCGGTGGTTAACGGGCGATTTGGGAGGTTAAATTTGAATTTAAATTTATTTACTAAGGTGAATGTAATTATTCCAATTTGACTGCACCAATTTTAGGGTGCTACATTTTGCCCCCTCTTTAGCGAATTTTTCGAAGAAAATGCGTTAAAGATGAGTTCTTCTCGATCTACGAGAAAGCAAAAAATTATTCCCATTTTTAGGCGACGATTCTTGGTCGAATCGTATGACAACTTACTATGGTGCCCCCTCCGTGTTTTTACCCAAATCGAACGTTTGAGGTAAAAACGCGGAAAAGCAAAAATTATTTGTGAATTATTTTGAATAAAATTAAGAAAAATAGGGTAAAAACCTAATTCATTGTTACTATTCATTTTACTGTTTTTAGAGCTCTGGAGCAAAAATGGTAGAGACAACGCACAGATCTGCAGAGGTCCGCCGCGGTCTACGGGTAAGGGTTTAAACTCAATTTAGATTGATTTAATTTGAATTTTACATGCTTTTTAGAGGAATTTAGGATGAATTTTGAGCATCGCGGCTATTTTTGGCCGTCGACGTCGTCCGGACGAAATCATCCCTAGTTCGACGAAATCGTCTCAAGTTCGTCAATTTCGCCCAAGGGCGAAATCGGCGAAAAAGGGACGATTTCGAGGCGAAATCGGAGACGATTTTTCTCAAATTTGGGACGATATCGTCCAATAGTGGGCGATATCATCAATTGCAAAAATTTGATCTTTAAGTTGTATTTTTGATTACTGAAATTGTTATTAATGATTGTTTGTTGTTTTGATTGTTTATGTTTGCAGAGAGGACTACTAAAGAGCAGAGAGTGGAAATACGGTGGGCTGAGAGACGACTTGGCCGCTCTCACCCAGGAAGAGTGGGATCTGCTGGCATAGGCCGGCTTGCAGCATGTGGCAGAGATGCCGCAGGTTTCTACTGACATGGGGCTACTGACGGCCCTAGCAGAGAGGTGGTACCCGGGCTCTTCATGCTTCCGATTACCGACAAGGGAGATGACTCCCACACTAGAGGATGTATGGAGGATTCTTAGAATCCCCATACAAGGGAGGATGATCACACCTGTGGCCAATCAGGGCCACGCGATGGGACGACTCTGCGGTGACCCGAGCTTCGCCCTGGAGAAGGGCGAAGTGAACATCGAGGCACTACGCCAGATGCCTGGGGCATCTACACTGACACGAGTTTTGGCTGGGGTGGTTGGTGGACTTTTGCTATGCCACCAGAGCGGATGCAGGGTGTCGTGGATGCTCATAGATGTGATTTACGACATGCGCGACCATGGCTATAGATTTTCTTGGGGCAACTTTGTTCTATGCCGGCTGTACAGGATCCTTTATGGGGTCGTGTACAAGGGCGGGCGGTGTCTGGTCATGACATCGCTCCTACAGGTTTGGTGTTGGGAGCACATTGCGGTGCGGAGGCCGGTAGGGCTTCCACTGATAGGGGTTGACGGGGAGAGGCCCCGAGTCTTCTACTGGTGGCTCCGGAGAGGGGCACAGCGACGGATCGACCTGCCGGTGTCCCGGAGACTACTTGGATGACTTGGTCCCAGACCAGATCACCTGGAGGCCGTGGAGGCAGCATCCAGGGTGGGCAGAGGATGCACAGGAGCTGGCTCGCATCAGGAGAGTCTGCTGGCTGAGGATGGAGAGGGGAGAGGTGGAGCTCCACCGCTATGACCAGGTTTTACGACAGTTCATTCTGCAGTAGGGGATCCCATCTCTAAGGGATTACGAGTTTTCCTAGACTGTCCGGGATAACACCACAGTTAGCGGGGCTCCAGACATGCAGCGATTCTGGAGTCAAGACACGGACGATGCCCCCATCCATCCAGTGGATGGGGACGACATAGGAGTAGCCGATGGCTACGATGCCTAGTACGCAGGCATCCGCCCTCCTCGGATGACGAGGGCACAGGGTTCGATCCACGCAGTTGTGCGTCGGATAGGGAGGAGGTGCCAGGCAGCAATAGATGTGGCCCAGGGTCACGATGGGAGAGATCAGAGGAGGCCACGGGCATAGGAGCGGCCGCGACAGAGGGAGAGGGAGAGGAGGGAGGCGAGACCCCCATCTCCATAGAGGCCACCATCACTCGATAAGGGCAAGGGCGTGGATACGGGAGAGAGTAGCGAGATGGCTACTCTTTGGATAGAGAGAGATCGTCTACAGGCTCAGGTGCAGACACTACAGGATGCAGCTGCACAGCACCAGGCTGAGGTGTCGCAGTTGCGAGATGAGAATGCACGTCTCAAGGCATTCTATCAGGCCCTATACTACCAGGCAGTGCCAGAGGGCCAGAGGATACAGGTGCCAGCTGCCATAGCCGATCCGATCAGTACAGGGTCGACGAGGAGCTCATCCCGATCGACGATGAGGACTCGCAGTACCACACATACTGCGATGGGACCACCTCGTCCTCCGTAGGGTGGGGGAGGAGATGATGCCGAGAGCTCTAGAGGCTCTCGAGGCTAGAGGGCGGGATATTGCCACTGATATTGTATTATACTTGTATTGATAGAGGATTGAGTATGCCGAGGTATAGATTGTGGCATACCAATCCGGTTTGATGATGTATATATTCTGTTGATATATATAGATGAGATATTTTTGAGTATATGACTTGTCTTATGTGATACTTATGATGCTTTTTATGTTTGATGTAATTGATTGATTTGATTGATGTAATGATTTTATTGATGATTCATGTAATTATGTCATTTTGGAAAATATTATAACTTGGATGTCATGCTATAAATATTTTAAATGAAATAATCTGATGTAACAAATTGATTGGTTGTAATGAAATGTAAAAATAAAAAGAGATTTCTAACAATAATTTCAAAGGACATTGTCGCTATTATAGACCATTTCATGGAGTCACTGCTCACTCGATCGTCAAGCTAGTCCCAGGATAGAAATATTGTTAAAAGAAAAGAGTGCTTAAGAGACTGTCTTAAGACTTTGTTGTGATAATGCAAATGATGATGATGATGATGGTTTGCTTTCAGATTTCCATGAAAATATTATGCATGAAATTTTTGTAAAATGATTTTTGCTAGGCATAAATTCCTAAGTGTGATAAAATTTGTGAATAATTCCTTAAGAACTATACCATCATTGCAAAATTAAAGGTTGACATAATGACATAAAATAGTGAAAATGTGCATTCTTTTGAAAAGCAAAATTTGTGTAATAAAATGAAGTCATATGTTTTGTATGATTTTTGATAAATTGGGAAAAAAATTGTTACAATGGTTTGCGCTAGGCATAGAATATGTAGGTATAGACTTATACCATCATCGCGAAAATCCAAAAAAGGATAGTTTTATTGCATGATTGATTTTTGATGAAAAGAAAATATGATAATGAGGACTTGCGCTAGGCATAAAATTCCAATTTTGGTTTTGAAACTATACCATCGTTGCGAAAGTCGACACGATATATATGATATGTTTTGAAAGGAATTTTTGATTTTTGCTATTATATAGTTGTCTTTGTGGAAAACAACTGTATTTGATTTATTCCAAACAAGTTGCAAAAATAAATTTCAAAGTATTTTGAAGACAAAAGTTAGATTTATAAGGAATCCCATGTGCATATGTGAATTCATTTCCCATCTTGATTTATCATAATGATAGACAAAATCTCTCAAATACAAATGTGTGTGCAATTGCATTGTTCATTTACCATATTTGAGCAAGATACTATGATACAAGTGATTTGAAGAAACCAAATAAGTGTTCATTAACCATGATGTAGATGCATATAACCATATTAGACTACTATGTAGATTGGATTATCAAGAGCTAGCTAATCCATAAGCAGACATAGGTCTATACAAAAGAAGGTCGCTAATGTGACGGACATATCGCCACGCTAGGAGTTACCCAAGGCCAAGCAGGTTGGGCACAAACCACCTGTTATGGGGCTTACCTCACAGTTTTCGAATAATTGAGAATTCCAGGGATTCAAGCTCATCAACCCTTCTTTTTTTTTCAAAGGGTAGGGAAAGGGATTTTATTGCTTTCTTGCTTGCTTTTGCTTTTCTGTTTGTATTTCTTTTGCTTGATAATACTTGGAACATTGCTGAAATAACATTTTTCTTTTCTCTCTTTTTTTTTTCTTGAATTTTTTTTTTTTTTTTTTTTCTAGGGATACTTGCTCGGATTAGCTGTAGAGCAAGGGATTTTTATTCTGGGTAGGGGTGAGCTTGTCCTTTTGCCAATTCTCAAATATTCTAGACCATGTGCATGATAGGATAGCAGGGGAAACTTTTCACCCAAGAAATCAGTTCTACTATGTAGCAAAACATGGAAATTACAAATATAATCATTTTATTGTGAAAAGATGTGCTTGGTTTAAGTAAATAACAAGATCAATTCTCTATGCTCAAACTTTCTTTAATTGAATTTTGTGAACTTTGATATAAGAGAGATTAGTAATCATGCCAGATAAAATCAAGATATTTATTGTTGTGATTGTGCAAGTGAGGGATGCTAAATAAATGCTAATTTTATCCAAAATAAGTTGAAACATATAATTGCAATAATTGTAAGAAAATAATGATTTTGAGAAAGTTTTGAGAATGTTGACTCTCTCTTTCTTCTGTATATTGTTTTGGTTTCGAAAGAGTCAAGCATATAGCTGTTTTTGGATTTTTATGTTGATTTTTGTTTTGAGCAAAAGGAACTTTACAAGTGCTTTAAATAAATGCAATAAATATTTTTGAAGATTTTATGAATGTTTTTGAGGTTTTTGAATAAATTGAAAGAAATACAAGATAATGATTTTGAACAAATATATACATGGATGAAATGACCAAATTTATGCATAATAACGTTTGAGATGTAAAATATTCATGGGTTCTTTAAGTTCTTTACCATCTAAGGTAGATAATTTATACGCTCCTGATTCAAATTTTGCAGTAATGATGTACGGTCCGAGCCAGTTGGGCTCAAATTTACCTTTAAGTTCTTTGGTTGCATTTGTATTTTTTTTATTTTCTTTTAGAACAAGGTCGCCAATCTCAAAGGATCGATGACGAACTTTCTTATTATATGCTCTTTTAAGCTTGTTTTGGTATGCACGGAGATGCTCTAAAGCATTGATGCGTTTTTCATCTAGGAGTTCCAGCTGACTGAGTCTACCAGTGCGATATTCATCTCCTACTTCAGTATCTTGAAGTAGCAGGGCCAAAGAAGGAACTTCCAATTCAAATGGAAAAACTGCTTCGGCACCATATACCAAAACAAATGGTGAAGTGCTCGTGGGGGTTCGAACACTAGTTCGATAGGCCCACAAGGCTGGATATAATTGAATATGCCAGTCACGACCAGTTTTATTGACTAGTCTTTTGAGAATTTTGATTAAAGTTTTGTTAGAAGCTTCTGCTTGACCATTACCCTGAGGATAATAGGGAGTGGACCAGCGATGTTGAATCTTGTATTTTTGACATAATTTTTTGACATCTTTATTTTTGAACGGAGTTCCATTGTCAGAGATGAGATTCGCAAGAATTCCGAACCTGCAGATGATTTGATTAAAAATGAATTTAGAGACCTGTGAACCAGTGCAAGAAGCTAAAGGCATAGCTTCAACCCACTTCGTGAAATACTCAGTGGCAGTTATGATGAACTTGTGTCCATCAAAAGACACAGGATTAATTTTACCAATAATATCCAAGCCCCATTTAGAAAAGGGCCAAGGAGAAGAAATAGCCTGCAGATCTTGTGCAGGTGCATGGACAAGGTCAGCATGTTTTTGACACTTGTCGCAATGATGCACATACTCATGTGCATCCGTTTCCATGGTAGGCCAAAAGTATCCTATCCGAAGGAGCTTTTTAGCAATGACGCTACCACTAAAGTGTCCTCCACAAGATCCATTGTGGGCTTCACTCAAGGCTGATTTAGACTCTTCTAAGTTTAAACATCTTAATAGGATACCTTCAAAAGATCTCCTATATAAAGTATTGCCAATTATTACAAATCGACTTGCTCGTCGACGTAATAACCGACGCTGGTTTCTATTAGAATTAGCAGGGAAATTCCCATTTTGGAGGAAATCAAATATGTCTGTATACCAGGGTTCAGGAGTAGTTTCATTGATTAGAAACACATCCAAAGGCTCTAAGCATGACTTATTTGAAGCGGGTTCCTGGAGTCGACGAATGATGATAGTGGCATATTCGTCATCTAACTCCAAGGGCAAGAGGGATGCAGTGGCGGCCATAGCATCAGCTGCATGGTTGCTAGTTCGAGGAATGGCTTCCAAAGTAACTTGATCAAACAAGGCCATTAGTTGTAAAACATAGGCCTTATATGGGCAAAGTTTATCATCTCTGGTCTGATAAACTTCATTAATTTGGTTTATAACCAATTGGGAATCACCAAAAACTAAGAGGTTTTTAATTTTTAGTGCTAAAGCAGCTCGTAATCCAAGGATTAGAGCTTCATACTCAGCAGTATTATTGGTGCAAACAAAGGTTAGTTTGAAGGACAGAGGAATAATATGTTTTTGCGGAGATATTAAAATAATACCCGCACCAGCCCCACTCATGCATCGGGCTCCATCAAAGTATAAGGACCATTGTTCAACAAGGTCTGCCTCTAATTGAAGGCATTCATTAGGAAACTCGATGATTAGGGGATGAGTAGACTCTAAGGGTGCAGCAGCTAATTGATCTGCTGTGATTTGACCCTTAACAGACTTCTATCCTATGAAGGTGAGATCAAACTCACTTAGAGCAAGAACCCACTTGGCTGTGTGACCCGATAAATAAGGTCGACTCATGAGATACCTTAAGGGATCATATTTGGCAATGACATACGTTTTTTGGCTAAGCATGTAATGTCGTAATTTTTGCGTAGCAAACACGACTGCTAGACATAAATTTTCTAACGCTGTATAGCGAGTTTCATAACTGACGAAATTTTAGCTAATATAATAATTAGCGCGTTATTGTTTTTCATCATCAAGTTGAGCTAACATGGCTCCTAAGGCAGAATCTAAAGCAGAAATATATAGAAGGAATGGGCGATCAGATTTAGGCGATGAAAGCACCGGTGGGTTAATGAGATATTGCTTGAGAAGTTCAAAAGCTTCTCTACATTCTGTGTCCCAATTAAAAGGGACGTCCTTCTTAAGAAGTTTGAGAAAGGGACCAGTTTTGTCCTCCAGCTTATCAATAAAGTGACGGATAGCTTGAAGTTTACCTTGTAAACTTCGTAATTCAGATATATTAGTGGGTGCGGGCATATCAGTGATAGCCGCAATTTTAAGAGGGTCAATTTCGATACCACGTAAAGAAACTAAAACCCCTAATAGTTTGCCGGATTTAACTCCGAATATGCATTTTGCTAGATTTAATCGAATGAGATATTCTCTTAATCGATTAAAAACTTTTCTCAAATCATCTAAATGATGATCTTCAATAAGAGAGCGAGCTATAATATCATCCACATAATCATGGAGGATATCATGCATCAGATCATGAAAAATGTAAGTCATAGCTCGTTGATAAGTTGCACCGACGTTCTTTAGGCCAAATGGCATCACTTTACAGCAAAAGGTACCCCAGGGGGTAATAAAGGCTATTTTAGCCTGGTCTTAAGGAGCTATCCTGATCTGATTATAGCCGGAGAATCCGTCCATTAAGGACATCATCCCACTTTCGGTAGTAAAGTCGATAATTTGGTCCATATTCGGAAGAGGAAAGTCATCTTTAGGGCATGCAGCGTTAATATCTCTGAAATCTGTGCAAACCCTAACTTTGGTAGCTTCTTTCTTGGTGACTGGAACTACATTTGAGATCCATTCAGCATAATCAATAGCTTGTATGAAGATAACATTCGAGAGTTTTTCTAACTCCCCTTTGACTAGCAGAGCCACTTTGGGATGCATTTTTCTAAGTTTTTGTTTAACAGGTTTAGCATCCGGATGGACCACTAGATGGTGCATGACTACAGAAGGGTCTAGACCGGGCATATCTTCATATGTCCACGCGAAGACATCTTCATACTCTTTAAGAAATGCTATGTATTGTTCTTGTTTTTCTTGACTTAGTTCTGCTCCAATATTGATTATGTGAGGGTTGTCCTCAGTTCAATGTTAATTTTAATGACATTTTCTACCTCCATGTGTAGATCTCTTTCAAAATTAGGTGGGGCGGGTGAAACACCCAATTCTTGTAATTCTTGTAAAGTTAATTTAGATAATTCATTTTGAGGATCGGTGGCCTCAAGCTGAGCTATGGTTGGTATAGAACCATCAAAATAAAACCCGTTGTGCAACATCTCTTCAACAGAGACATCATGGAAAATATCTCCTTCCAATTCTTCATCGGGGTCAACAATCATTTCAGGGTATGCTATGGATAGCATGTTGCATGAAAATGACTGATTTCTAAGAGGCAAATCAACATGCCTATCCAAATAATCTTGGTAGCATATGAGATGATCATCATCCTCAAAAGGAAATGGTTGTCCCTTACTAGGAAATAGGCCCACACCACAGCGGGTAGGCCACGGTTCTACCTCGAAAGGTTCTTTCATGCCATTTTGGAAAGGTCCTAAGCCTTTCCCTTTATATCCCATTTTAAGCATCATGGGTTTAGCTTTAATATAATCATTGGTAAAATAACACCGAGCATATCCCTCATGATGAGTTGTGATATTTCGAGGGATTCTTCCCCAGTCATATCCTTTGTAAATGAAGGCGCAACTCCCGACTTGGTAAGTACTTCCCATAGGTTGTGGGAGGCCCAAAGTACGAGGAGATGGCGGCAATTGATTTAAAAGGTTTGAATCTTGCATGAAAGCATTCATTTTTTCTGATATTAAGGTTGTAGATAAATATGGTAAAAGATCATCAGAGAGGGCATAAGATGTAGAAGGCTTATTACCTATGTCTTGAGATGTAGAAGGTGTGATAGACGTGTCTGAAGGTTTTGAATTTATGGGATTAGAACTTGAAGAATTGGTTGTAGTTTTAAGAGCTTTTTGAAGTTCTACAGTAATTTGTTTAGAAGGTGGTTGATCTATATGGGAAGATGAAGTTAATGGAGGAGGAATAGATGAAGTGATGGGTTTATATTTCACAGTTTTAGATGAAGAAGAACTAGGATATGTGGATGACAGAGCGGGGCAAAATTGCACTCCAACTGGTTCTGCCAATGCACACATATCAAAAGGTCTAGGGTCACCATGAATAGTGACCAAGCTGATTTTTAAACTCAAACTTAACACATTGGTGTAAAGTTGATGGGACTACTCACATGGCGTTAATCCAAGGGCGACCCAAAAGTATATTGTATGATGCTGGGCAATGTACAATAAACACAGTTGTCTCAAGGGTTCTAGGACCAACTTGTAAGGGGAGGGTAATGACTCCACAAGTTTCTTGTGTTTCGTCATTAAAGGCTTTGATAATCATATCAGTCTTCTTCATTTTGTCACTTCTAAAACCAAATCGTTGGTAGAAGTCAAAGGTACAAATGTTTAGATATGAGCCATTATCAATCAGAACTCGTTTGACAGCTACATCCCCAATTAAAGCCGTAATATACAAGGGATTATCCTTGTGTAAACTGTGTTGTGGGATATCTTTATCCCGAAAGTCAATACAATCAATCTCTCGCGTGATGATAGTATTGGCCATAGCTTCAGGTTGGATGTTTTGAGGTACCATCATCTGGCTCAAAGTAAGCATCAACTCATCCCTATGGGTGGGAGAGGATCTTAATAAATCTAAAAGGGAGATTCTGGTGGTGGTATTAGACAATTGCTCATTAATGCTGTAAGGGGGTTTAGGTTGAACAATAGGAGCATGATTTCCTTTATTGGGATTTTTTAGAATGAATGGAGCTGATCCATCGTTCTGGTTTGGTTCTTGTTGGGAATTGTGAGCTTGTTGTCGGGTGACGACTCCGATGGTACCTACAATGTTATAGTGACGACGTTGAAACGGTCTCGGTTGAGATTTTATGGCTTGTTCATAAGGAAGGACTACATTAGAAGAAGGTCGAGTAGTGACTCTTCTGGGAAATGGTTCTTCTGGAACATTAGCATCTGTGATAGGTTGAATAGGATCTGATTCATTTTTAGAACTATTTGATTGAATGGTGTCTACTTCACTTTCACTATCTGACTCTATATCGCTAGAATCAAAAGTTTGAAAATTATGTAAGGGCCTGGTTGTAACCAGGGATAAGGTTGTGTCAAAGGTTTGAGAATCCTGAACAGGTAATTGTCCACTAATGGTTCCTACATATCGGGTAGGAGGGGGAACATTGTGATGTTCAATTTGATTGGCTACCTCCTTACCGTGTCTTGGTAAAGGGTGTTGAAATATGTCTAAAGTTTGATTGGCATTCTGATTTTGATTTTGGGGAATAGTCTTTTGGGTATTATTAGGAGGGTTTTGTTTGGGTTGGAAGGCTTGCACTTCCATTTCATTATTGTCAATCAAATCTTGTATTTTATGTTTCAATCTCTTACAAGCGTTGGTAGAATGTCCGGGACCTCTATGAAAATCATAGTGCAAATCAGCTCTATATCCGGGTATACTTGGGTCAGGTTCCCGGATAGCTGGCAGTTGGATTAAACCTCTTTCAAGAAGTTGAGGTAAAATAGTTGATAAAGGTTGGTTTAATCTAGTGAACTCTCGAGGAGGCTTATCAGGAGGTTTCAAGATGAATTTTTCTATTGTTTTTGTTGCATTGACATTAGCAACATTTCTGCTGTCAGTGACTCCATCACCGACAACCTGTTTGTTTTTATATTGATTTCTAGATGTTTTCTCATCATCCTTCTTTCTAAGTTGGCCTCTCCTAATGAGGGCATCTTCTACTCTTCGAGCTAAGTCTATAGCTTGATCGAAGGTAGTCAAAGTAGTTGTTGATAGCTCATAAGAAAGTTGTTCTTGTAAATTATTAATGAAAATGTCTAACATTTCCCTATAGGGTAGCACAAAGTGCAGTTTTCCTATCAATTGCCTCCATCTAGCTAAGAAATCAGCAAAACATTCGTCTTTATCTTGTTTTAAGTTGTATAGATCTTTAATAGTTACATGCCTCTCGATGTAGGCACTAAATTGATGAACAAATGACTCAGCTGTTTCTTCAAAGTTTCTTAAGGAGTGAGTGGGCAATTGGTAGTACCACTCTAACGCCATTCCACCTAAACTTTTAGGGAACATTTTTAGTAATAGCAAGTCGTCATGCGATATGTCATGACATGCTATCCTAAACATGCGAAGATGTTCTATGGGATCTTCGGTTCCTTTATAGATAGGCAGGACGGGCATGGGAAAATGCTTAGGGTATGGTTGAGCTACCACTATGGGATCCAATGGTTGGCTACAAATCTCTCGATAATTGTACGAGGGACGGTAGGGATCTATTTGGTCCATACGTGAAGCCAATTGTTTCACCATAGCTTCCAGATTACTAGTTTGACCCCCATATTGATTCGGTGGGGCATTGACATGAGTTTTATGGGCATATGATGGAGGAACATGCATATTAGATGCCATGTTACTATTGTGTAAAACATTGGTAGGAAAAATATTATGGAGAAATTTTGAAGTTGGATTAGGTTGTATTGCAGATTGTTGAAAATTTGTATTTGGCTTTGTTTTATGTTTTGTTTATTTAAAGCATTTTGCTCAATAGTTTGGAGGAACGAAGTAGTGAAGGGAATTTTCTTTTGTGCGGGAGTGATTTTAGGTTGAGTAATAGGTTCCTTAGGAGGTTGGGTGACCTATTTTTTGGTCATGGCTTGGGCTATAGTGACCATATTCGCATTGGATGGTCCACCCTTATCACTTTCTTGATCAATGAAAGACAAGGGATTAGTTTGCATATCAAGCGCCCGTTCTAAGGCTGCTTGAGCATCACTAATTTCCCCTTTATCAATACGGACTGCCACATTAAGGACGTCGATATGTTGATTAAGAAATTTTTGAAAATGTTCTGCGTTGTCAAAAGTGATGCCTCCATTGGGAGCTATTCTAGGGGATGAGGATTCTTTAACACTTCCTTCTTGTTCCTTATCTTCCCCTAAGTCTTCATCTGATTGTCCTAGAGTTTCACCTTCCGGATTTGTATCTCCAAGAAGGACATTTGGGTTTTCAGTTGTATTTTGTAGCCAATCTTCTCCTTCTCCTAAAATTTCTTTACCATTCCTAAGTCTAGTCATGGTGCTAAGTTTTGATTTCAGCAAATATATATATATATATATATATTTTATATATATATATGCAACAAATTAAAAGGTATATATTTATATATACCTAATGCAATATTGTAAATGAAATGTTTAAGTTTTTTACTATGTTTTTTTTTTTTTTTTTTTTTTATTTTTGTTTTTCAAAAGGTTATGATGCATTCACGTCGGGTTCACCAAAATGTATCGCTCAAAATTTTTCGCATCCCTACCTTCAGGCTATTGGATCCACGCCCGGAAGGAGGATGGGAAAAGGATGATGTGGTACCTCGGACGAGAGGACTTTGCGAAGGTCCCGCCTCTCAAGGGAGGTGCATTTTGGTGATTTGTCGACGGATGGTGGGTTCACCAGGAAACATTTGGTGGCAGTTTCCATGCCTAGGTTTTGGGAATGTGTTTTAATGGGTTCATTTTATCCTTAAACATTCATCCTAGGTTTGGCCGAATGATTCTAACTTAAACTACATGAAAATGCAATTTAAATGAATACGATAAACAGACTGAAAGCAAAAAAATAGAGAATTTACAGGAGGCTAATGGAGATTACCTGATCCAGGATGTTTGATGAAGTTTCTGATGCTTGAAGTAGTCTGGATCGTCTGGGATTCGACAAAATCACCTGCAATCTGTCAGAATCGTCTGGAATCTGACAGGATCATCTGAGACAGACAGAATCATCTCAGATATGATGAATTAGTCAAACGAATTCATCAGAAACCTGCAAAACAGAGAATAGATGCAAAATACAAGCAATTCTACTATGAAAAACAGAGGCAAAATATGCTAAAGAACAAGGTGAATACTACGCAATAATTTAAAATAGAAAGTAAAACAGATCACTGCATTATGATGGCAAATCATGAATTTAATGTGCAATCTAAACTAGATGGGTGAACTCCAGATGCAAAGTAGGATAAAAACTAAATAAATGATCCGATTTATAGCATAAAATGACGAGAGAGAAAAGAGAGAAGAGCAAACTTCAGGCACTGATTGCCTCGATGTATGCTGTAGTCGAGATCGTCTCACATCAGTACGAGATCGTCCCTAATTTGACAGGATCGCCTCCGATCTTGACAGGTTCGTCGGCTGCAATAGGTGTCGGCTCCGGCTGAAAACCAGTGATATACCCGCAATAAAATTACTATAGGAATAGTGCAAAAAGCAAATTTGAGAAGTTCTAGCACATAGGGAGTCGATTTGCATAAAAATTCAGCCAGGGGTTGGGGAGGGAAAAGTCTTAGAGTTAAATAGGCTTAGGGAAAGTTGTTGGGAGGTTGGAGATCTTCCCAATTTGGGAGATCTCCAAGGGGGAGGGTCCCAACGGCGTAGACACGCTTCTACCCGGATTGGAGACCCGTTGGAATAGAGTCTAATTATGAAAATGTAGTTTTGCGACGAAATCGTCTGGACGTCCTAGTCTAGATGAAATCGTCAAATCTAGGGCGATATCGTCTGATCGGCGACGATATCGTCCAACGGTCAAAACAACTCCTAAAAATGGCACGAAAAAAGGGGAAACGGGTTTCTCGGCGGTTAACGGGCGGTTTGGGAGGTTAAATTTGAATTTAAATTTATTTACTAAGGTGAATGTAATTATTCCAATTTGACTGCACCAATTTTAGGGTGCTACAGGATGCATCTCCTGACCATCTAGGAGTAGGGGATCAGAACCTTTATTGTCCTCTTCCTCCTCTAGCTATAATATCACCTTGACTTTATTCATTCCATGGTCGAATACCTTATCCCCTTATTGGTTGAAGCCTTAGGGTTCCTTATCTATTCCTTCCTCCCATTTCTTGGTTATCAGGAGTTATCCCTACCGACTCAATGTTGGCTAGTGGACTTCTACTTCATCTTAAACTTAGTGACAATTATCGCAGTGCTCTAATTTTATGGTCTACATGTACTAAGCAATGTCTCCATCTTATTTCCTGAAAGCATAGTTGTGGAGATGAGGTTGTCAATTTCTCTCTATATGCATCATAAAAATCTATCTTAGAAATTGAGTCATTCTGATTATATTCTCTTTGTTCCACCCAATATGTTGTTAAATTCATTAGTCTCTCTAATCTCCTTACTTCTCTCCTTTGTCTTCTTAATTGTTGATGGGCTATTGTATATGCTTACAGATCAAGGTTGGTTTGATGCTCTTGTTATCTCCTTATTTGTTTATGTGTTGTTGTACATGCTATGGGATCATGATTATCTTGAGTATTTTGGGGTCTTTTTGGGAAATTGTCTTCATCACTACTTTCTATGCTAGGTTATCTTACTAGCCAAGGCATTCCTTCATCACTGGAGTCACTTGAATCAACCTATACATTACCTTTTGATTCAAGTGATGTGGTTGCTTCCTTAATGTCTCACCAAAGCATCTTTGCACCATCATTTATCATAACACTCCTTGCATTTATCCCATAATTATACTTAGCTTCCCCTTCCAATTCATGTAGCCTAGTTGTTCTTTGTTCATCCAACCTTCGTATTATGCTATCCAATTCTTGTATGGTTTGTTCTCTCAACCTTTCATTATGACCTTGCAATATTTGATATTCCTCTTGTAGTTGCTGAGTCTATAGTTACATTCTCTGCTATAATAATCCTATCTAAGCTAATGGAATAAGTCCAATCAATTCTTCATTGATGGTCTCATTTCTATTCTCTTCTAGAACTTCAATTTAAAAATTATCCACTCTATCTTCATATCATACTGTTAACCATATCCTTCTTCACCCTTCATCTTGTTAGGGTAGTTCTCTATTCTCCAACCAGGAATACATCATGTTCCTTTTTACTTGGAGTGCTTCCTCTTTCCTTCCCCTATTTTTGGGTAATAATACTATCTCCTAATATCCTATTTTTTTTGGAGGAATCCACTCTTAATATTCCTCTATTACTCATTCAGTCCCATTCGCAATATGACATGCACTCGCAATATTCTTCTTTCTCTGGGTTGAGGTTCCAAGTCCTGCTATTCTATGGTTGGTATTGTCTCCTCCCATTATATGAATAAGTGTGTAAGCCCCATGTCAGGCTCTTCATATGATGGACCTTGCTCACCTTGAGTCCTCTATTGAGCTTCTTCTCATCTTCTTTGTTCAATATCTTCTAAAGAAATGAATAAGCATTATACTTTGTAAGGCTTCAAATTTGAGCCATTTATAGTGTTGGGTACCTTAGTCCCATTCAATTTTTGCAACTTTATTTCTCCATTATTCATTACTTCTACCACTTTATAGGGACCAAGACATATCATATTCAACTTATCGGGCTTGATTTCCCACTTTCCATTAAATTTTAGAACCAAGTCATCCAGACTAAGTTCTAACTTCCTCAAGTGTTTGTCATGCCAACAATTTCTTATTTTATAGGCTACCTCAATTGCCCATTGTACCATGACTCTTCTTTCATACAACTTGATCAGTGTTGTTAGTCGCTCTTCCAAACTTTCTTGATCACCCAAGCGATGCTCCACCATGACTCTCAAACTTGGTATCAATAATTCAACTGGAACCACTACCTCTTGTCCATACATCAAATGGAAATGTGTACATTCTGTTGTTGGTTTAAAAGTTGTTCTATATACCCATAAAATAGATGGTAACCTTTCCTCCCAATATGCTACTTCTATTCCACAAGTTTTATACAAAGTAGATACTAGAAATTTATTTGTTGCTTCCACCTACCCATTCACTCTGGGATAGTATAGAATAGACAATAAGTGTAAAATATTGAATTTCATTGTTAGCATCTTGATGATTTCATTGACAAAGTGTCCTCCTCAATCACTTGTTATTTTTAGCATAATACCAAATCTTTTAATTACCTGCTCGTACAAGAATCTTGTTGTACTTTTAGCTGAGTTGTTAGGTAATGCTTTTTCTTTGATCCACTTTGTCAAGTACTCTGTTGCTATCGCAATGTACCTGCACTTCCTTCTTCAATATGTTTTCAACATTTTGATGAAGTCCAATCCCCATATTTCAAATAATTCTTGGTATTATGATGGATGCAATGGCATAAATTCCCTCTTCATTGGCTTCCCTATCCTTTGACAAGTATCGCATGCTTTTACGTATTCTTTTGCATCATTATATAGTGTGGGCCATCATAATATTGCTAGTAATATTTTCCTAGCGATTGCATCTGGTCCCATGTGCCCTCCTGCTAAGCCTTCATGAGCTTATTTCAATGCTGATTTGGATTCTTCATCCATCACACATCTTCGTTAGATACCATCACTTCCCATTTTATACAACAATCCTACTATCGATTGGAAGGGTGCTAAATTAATAATCACTTTATTTTTCTTGGTTGTCATAATTTCTTTTGGAAACTCTCCTATGGAAAGGTATTGGCCAATAAAATTGTACCATGATAGAACAAAATTTATGGAAAATAACTGTGCATCAAGGAATTCATCCAGAATCCCTATTCCTGTAGGCTCTCATAATCGTATCCAAGATAGCTAGTCTACAATTACATGCTTCTTACCATGTCTCACTACTACTCAAAATATGAACTCTTGTAGGGTGACGAGCCACCTGTTGACCTATCCTTGTATCATTGGTTTGTTTATCAAGTACAATAGAGCTTGGTGATCTACATAAAAAGAAAAAGGATTCACCAGTAGGTAATGCCTAAACTTTTGGACTGCATATACCATTCCCAAAGCTTCTCTTTCTATTGTACTATAATTTCTCTCCACCCTTGACAATAGGTGACTAGAAAATAAAATAGGCTGATACAACCTGAATTGTCCTTCTTGTGCCAAAGCACATCCGATTGCAAAATTTAAAGCATCAATATGGAAATGGAATTCCTTATCCCAATTTAGGAACACCAAAATCAAGCTATTGACAAGCTTGACCTTCAACTCCTCAAAGGCTCCTTGGTTCTCCTCTATACATCTAAAAGAAACATTCTTCTTTGTCAATAAATCCAATGGATAGAATACATGTGCATAATTCTTGATAAACCTTTGATAATACCCTATCGATTCAAGGAAGGTTTTAAGTGAACTCACATAATATGGTTCTTCCATTGCAATATCACATGAATCTTATCAAGATCTATTTTTAATCCCTCACTACACACTATGTGTCCTAGAAAATTTCCATACGGTACCATCAGGTAACAATTCCTAGATTTTAATGATATCTATGCATTTTTGCACCTACCCATACATACACTGAGGGTATGAATATGCTCCTTGATCTTACCATAAATGGACTAGTCATCCAAAAATGCTTTGAATTTCCCTGTAGCCAACTGATCAGATATATACAATATGATGTATTGAAATGTAGCTAGGGAATTATAGAGACCGAATGACATTCAATTGTATGCATATATGCCATTCTCCACAATAAATGTGGTCTTCAGCTTATCCTCCTCAGCTATACTTATTTGATTGTAACCTAAAAATCCATCAAAAAATGAATAGATCTCATGTCTCGTGACTTCCTCTAGGATGGAATCTATGAAGGAAATAAGGAAGGGATCCTTAATAGTTACTGAATTTAGACTCCTAAAGTCCACACATTTTCTTATTTTATCCACTTCCTTATTCAAGGTGACTACTATAGGTGATACCCACTCACTGGTTGTAACCCTGAAGATGATTCATGACTTCAAAATCTTCTCTATTTTTACATTCACTAATGCAACATATTTTAAGTTCATTCTATACGGTCTCCTCCTTACTAGTTGTGCTCCAGGAATTAGTGTAATCTTGTGGACACATAACTCATGTGGTACTCCCTTCAAGTCCATGTATTTCCATGCAAAGACATATTTATATACCAAGAATGTCTTAAAAGCTACCACTTTCAGTACAGGGTTCTAATCATCACCATAGTGAATCATCCTAGGCTCATCCTCCATCCCTAGATTGATGTCCACTATCTGATGTCCTTCATGTTTGATATTCTCCAACTCACTTGCTTGTTTCTCCACATTCTTTAGATGTGTCGATCTTGCATCAATTTATGCATCTCCTATTGCATATTTTGCAAAACTTTTTGGAAATGTCAATTTCTCTTCTACACCCTTCTTAGGTTCCTAGTTGACTTTGGTTTCATATTGTTTTTCCTTTATCTCCTTTGAGTCAATACAAATGCAGTTGGGCTAAAACAATTTGTACTCATCCATTTTCCAATGGAGAAGTCCGCTATCAGATCTAGTTTCATCTTCACTACATTGATCTAGGTACACCATTCCTTCTCCATTTGGTTCATATCCTTCATCTCCTAAGAAATTTTCCTAATTTTTCAATCGTAGCTACATCCTCATTGACCTTTTGATTAGTTAGATTAATCATATATTTATGTTTTCCCTTCTTGAAAGTGATCTGATTCTTTCCTCAATTATTATTAACTTTGGCTACACGTAGCCATCCTCTTCCCAATAGAGCATCGTATGTAGGCTTCTACATAGTAATCACAAAAAAATCCAAGACAAACTCTTGGTTAGATATCACCACTTATTGTGCTATCAAGACTCCCTTTGTGTCAATACCATGCTGGTCAACACCATATAATAAGAAGCTCGATGGCCATAGAGATGGAGAACCCAGTTGTAGCCAAGTCCTTTTAGGTAGCACATTGATGTTGGATCCTCCATCCACAAAAACTTGTGTCAATCTATACCCTAAGATATCCATATGAACTGATGCAGGTTTCTTTCCCACATAAATCATCAATATGGTAGGGTCCATGAATTGGTCTTTTTGTTTCTTTTCCTAAATCAGTTGAATTTGCACTTCCATCATCTTATGAGGTTGTATCTCTTCCACCATTGCTTTTTGTAATGATGGGATAGCTTCCAACAGGTTAGCCACTTTGATATCTACTATGGTGTCTAAAACCTATGTTGCTAGACTCTGCACAATTACCTTCTCTTCTGATGGTTTTTTAGTTTCTTTTCTTTTGCTAAATTCATGTATTTAGATTTTTGTGCTTCATCTTATAGTATTTTCTTGCTTCTTTCCAGTGTTGCTTTTCTTTCATTGGCTCTAGATACTTATCCTTTTTAGCCTAATTCCTTGCCATGGCTAAAACTTCATGGGTTTCCTCTTTAACTTGAGGAACCTCAATATCTAAAAAATTTACATTTTACAGGTTACTTGAACTCACATTCTTAGGGTAATTTTCTTCCTTGTGGTTACCCAGATCACACCACCTACACATGTGTGCAGTGTTCATTTGCTGCATTTCTTATCTCTAAGATGAAGGATAATTTTTCATGAAATACCCCTATTCTTGGAAATTGTGACATTGTATGATAGGCCTCCTTTTCGAATCATACTACAAATGAATCTATCCTCCTTTTTGATTGCCTTGGTTTGGCCTTCCACCTTGTCGGCTATTTCTATAACTGCCACTTATTGCTTGTTACCCGCTTCCTAGGTTCTTCAGTTTCTCTTCTTACTCTTGGATTTTCAGGACCTATGGATGTACTCTTGCATTATACGGACATAGCATCACCTCATGTCCCATCATGTTATAGATATGACAATAATCATTTTGTGGACACTTTATATTTGTATGACCTTCAGTTTTACATTATGTGCATCAAATTTCATTCCTGTCAGGCTTGCTTCTTTGTTCTTTCACAATATTATCGAACTCCTGACAAAATAATGCTACTATCCTCTATCTAGTTTCATATTCTACACTATTTGAATCATTGGACTTGGAATAAGATAAAATTCTTATGTACATCTTTTTCAATTCACTTTCAAAATTATTTGCATGCTTTAGAGCTTCCTCATATATTTTTGATGGTACTACCTTCATATTTTTCTTATATTTTAGTAGCAATTCATCTACAAATTTTGGAATAAGATAAAATTCTTGTGTACGTCTTTTTAGATTCACTTTCAAAATTATTTGCATGCTTTAGACCTTCCTCATACATTTTTGATGGTACTACCTTCATATTTTTCTTATATTTTAGTAGTAATCCATCTAAAAACCATCACTTCACCAATACATCTAACGAAGGGCATCAACATCTTATTTACTAACTGCTTTAGTCTATAGTTGTATGATTTTACATCTTCATCAAGATTTTTCTTCATCATGTAAAGTTCAGTAACAATGTCTCCATCATCCTTCAAAGGGTGAAATTATTCAATGAATTTCTCCTTCACTTGATTCCAAGTCCATAAATCTATTGTATTTTCCATTTTCATATACCAATCCATCGCCAATCCTCTCAAGGTAGCAGGAAATAAAGTTACCTAGTCATCTAGCTGGTCTATGCCATTTGCCCTCCAAATGGTTATACAGGTTCCAATATGTCTTGTGGGTTTTTCCTTACCCTCACTTGTAAAAGGTGGATATCTCTGCTTGGCTACCTTGTTAGCCATCTTTGGAGAATCATCCTTGTCACTTGAGGTATCCCATGGAATCTCCGACTGATTCCTCCTTGGGGGTGTTTTACTACACTCTTTGTTAGAAGTTTCTATCTAAGGTATATTATTTTGTCCCACCAATAATTTACCAAACACACATGTGTATTCACTCCATGACTTCCTTCATTGATGTGAGGGATATGGTCTTGGTCCTTCTTCTTGAGACCTTGCACCATGTTGCCCTGGTGCTTGAATCCCATCCTCTGTTCTCCCTTGCAACCCTTCCATCACTTTCTTAGGTGTCACCATACACTATCCTTCCTCATGTACTGCTTATCTATCAACTCACTCCTCTATGCTAGGTGGTTCTGGTACCTCCTCTTCTATCTCTATCAATAGTGCTTCAAAATCTCCTTCTTTTGATGCCTAAAATTGCTCTAGTTTTGGTTCATGTGTACTATGATTTGAGTTACTTGCATTCTCTCTTTGATCAATTCTCATGATCCTTCTTGCTAAAATTTTCTGTCATACTTCCCATCTCCTAAACCTTTGCACACTGGTGTCTGTCATTCACCTATAGTTTTGTAATATTCTTACTTGTCAATTTGACCCATTTTAACAAAAATGCCAAGTTCGATAAAACAATAGTTTCAAATGTAGCATAGGGGTGTATTATTACCAATGGGGATATGGTTTTCAAGGGCTGATAATGATAAATTTACTATTCCCAATTGATGGACCAAATTGTACAATCATACAGTCTTCACAACTATCAATTTGCAACAATAAAACAACTTGTACGGAACCCAAATCGTACCACTGTACGATCCCAAATTGTACAGTGACAAAGCTTGTATGATTTCACACTTAGCCAATCCTTCAGATTCAGTTTTTCAATATTCTGTACATATTTTTGTAACTAAATTGTTCGATTTCCCAATGCTGCCAAATCGGGTAAGTTTCCTCCAACCTCATAAACTACCAAATCAGGTAAGTTTCCTTCAATCGCATAAACTACCAAATCGGGTAAGTTTATATTGTAAAATTTGTAAGAGATCTGGTGTACGATTTGTATGAAATGAAAGTACAATAGGGTGCCAAATTGGATACTATTTTGGACCAATATCTCTTAGCTAAGTTTTGTAAAGGTCTAAAATGGTGATTAATCCATTTCTACCAACATGCAAGTTCCATCATCAGGGTTTGAGAGAGTTATCTCCAATGGAAACATCCAAAAATCATATAACAACCTTCAATATGTACTTATTAAAATAATCCTCATCACATATCATTCATCATGTTCACACCAGTGCTGGTTTAATCCAATTCTTCCATAACAATGCATTAAGTATCAACAACAACCATAAAGAAGCACATGCAATAAAGATAAACTACAAAAAAATATTCTACCATACCAAAATCATACAATATTTGAGATGAAACTATGAAATGTGATTCTTATTCATTTCTTTCCAAAAATTTCATATAATCACTAACATATACTCAATAATCATAGATATGCATCAATACTTCATACTATTCATACCAGAACATAGCCAAAACTCACAAGCATTAAATAGACTAACCAGACTATAAAAAATGAAAATGAGGCCTTATATAACATTGCCTAGGCTATTCCAAAGTGGTTCTTGACACAACTGCCCATGCATAATGGAACACATAATTATGACTTTTACTAAGTCTAAAAACATCATTTATTAAATTCATGTACAATTACAACTCAAATTGCATTTCCCTTGCATTTCATTTCATTTCATTGTGCATCGTATGATTTTTCCTTCAATTTGTATAGTTTACCCCCTTCTTGTATGTTTTTCTCCTACTTGTACAGTTTACAAAAACATGTCAAATTTGTCAAAACTAGACAAATCCCCGTCACTTCTTCAAGGAGGTAGATTTGTTGCCTACAAAAGCATCATGGAACTAGACTACAACCTTTTGGTTTCTAGCGTAGAATTTACCTAGAACATATACCTCAAAAAATTATAGGTTTTGGACCATCCATACAATGCCTATTAGATATTGAACCATTACTTTCTATCCCAAGAAAAGAGGCAACTTCAAAAGTGATAATTGATGGTAGATGTTAAACTTCATCTTCCAAATAGATCTTAGACAAGTAATCCTTAAGTAAATCCATATATTTGAATATCAAATTTTAGTCATCTCCCATTGTGCCAGTTTCATTCCCAAGTTCCAGTGATCCTGTATTAATATGACCACCTTCTCTCAAGAAAACATCCTCAACATTTGTCCTCTTAGCTTGCTCTGATCTAACAAGCTCTACTTAGTGAATATGGAATTTTATAGTGATTTATGTTGTATGAATTCATTACTGGGTTGCATTATGATGGACTAAATGTATATTTTAAGGAACATTAACTATCTATAGTGCTTAGTTACCACTTGTGTACCATTTTAGTGACTAGTCTCAATGGTTATTTCCCTTCTCTATCAATGACACTGATGATCACTCAAAAAAAATTCCAGTAGGTAAATTTTTCTATCTCCTCTATATAATGTTCTATTAAACTATCGGGGATGCATTTTATTGCACTTTAACCACTTCCTTTGGCTCTTAAAGTGTAACTTACAATGGTTACCAACTACGTCAAAATTGTACCCTAGAAAAACCGTTGGTATGGACCAGAGAAAGGTATCATGAATGACTTGTGTCGACTTGTGTTCCAAGATATCCATATGGACTAATGTGGTTTTCTTTCCAACATCAATCATCAATATGGTAGGATCCATAAACTAATTATTTTGTTCTTCCTTTATTGGTTGGCTCTGTACCTCCATCACCTTATGGAGCTTTATGTATTCCGTCATTGTTTTATGCAAGTATGGGATGGCTTCCAACAAAATTGCCATATTAATCTCGATATTTGAATTCAAGACTTGTGCTGCTAGATTTTGCATAACTAATTTATCTTCTAATGGTTTCTTTAACTCTTTCCCTCATGCTAGTCTTAATTCTTTTTCCTTCTTTACTTCTTCCTCAATTACCCTCTTTGCTACTTGCCATTGCTTTTTTCTTTGGCACATTTAGGATACTTGTATTTCTTAGCCTGATTCATTGTCATGGCTAGTACTTCTTCAGTATTATCACTAACTGGATGTACCTTTATGTCCAAAAAAATTCACATTTTGTAGGAACTAGAACTTGTCTGCTTTGGAAAATTCACTTATTTATGGTTTCCTGGACCACACCATCTACACATGTGTAGCATTCATTTGTTGTATCTCTTATTTTTGGGATGAAGGAAAAATATTTGTAAAATTCCCCCACTTGTCGTAATTATGACATTGTATGATTTATCTTCCATCTGAATCATACAAGTGGATTTATCCTCCTTACCAGTTTCCTTGATATTGTCTTCCCCCTCTATGGTTATTCCTATAACCACCATTGGTGGCTTACTAGCCACTCCCTTAAGACTTTGGTTTCTCTTCTTGTTCTTATATTGAGAGAACCTGTTGGTGCACCTTTGAATTAAATGGATACTATTTCACTTCATGTCCCAGTACATTGCAAATGTGGTAATAATCATTGCAAGGACAACTCACATTCGTGTGACCTTTAGACTTGAACTCTATACCTTTAGACTTGCACTCTATGTTGGCAATTTTGGGCACCTTCAGTACATTGCCTTTGCCTAAGTTGAGTTGTTGTCATTGATGTCAAGGAGCTATTGGTAGATGTTGTTTTTGATGTCAAGGAACTATTGGAGCAATTTGTTTTTATGTCCAAGGATGTGTTTTGATGAATGTTTCAGCTGGTCAGTAAGTCTCCAAGAAAATCAGAGTAGCCTAGTTGCCAAATATCCAGAAAAAGATAAAGGAGAAAAAGTTTGCAGGCTACTGGAAAAACTGTGGCGATTTCGCGACATGTTTGAGGAGAGAGAAAGTCACGATTTCACGACATATTTGAGGAGAGAAAGTTTGGCCAAAATTGTCATGATTTCGTGACATGCAGGAAGGCAGAAGCAAAGCAGACAAAAGTGTCGTGATTTCGCGACATGCAGGAAGGCAGAGGCAGAACGGGCAAAACTGTCGCGATTTCGCGACAAGTTTCGAAGAAGTTGTACAGATGCAAAAAGTGTCACGATTTTGTGACAGGTTGAGTTGGCAGCTTGCAGTTGGCAAAAGCATCATGATTTCGTGACATGTTCCAGTTTCACGAGCAGTTGACAAGAAAGAGCTTAAGGCAGCGAAAGCGTCGCGATTTCGCGACATGTTTCATTTTCGCTAGTGCAAACCAAGAAAAGGATGAAGGAGCAAGAGATGTCACGATTTCGTGATAGAGTTGCATGATGACATCAGCAAGAGGCAAAGGTGTCACGATTTCGTGACCTGTAGTGTCACGATTTCATGACAGCAACAGAGAAGAAGGCAGTGAAGTCTAGAGCATCGTGATTTCACGACAAGATTCATGATGACGTCAGCAAAGGCTGTAGTGTCACGATTTCGTGACAACAAACCAAAGAAGGTGTACGACAGACAAAGGCATAGCGATATCGCGACATGTTTGAGTGTCGTGCGAGAAAAGTGATAGAACAGCAGAGGTGGTTGAAGCCGACGAAGTTAACCTTGGCCGACGAAGTATAAAATTTTACAGCCGACGTGTTAGAAGGTTGAACAGCCGACTATAGAACAAGATTTCATCTTGAGATTGTGAATATAAAAGGAGGACTGTTTGAGCAATTGGGGTATTGATCGTGGTGTGCATTCGAAGTGAGGCATCCGTAGAGTTTGTGTGACAAGTGAGGTTCGATCATCAAAAAAGTAGAGAGCAAAGTTTGATAGCATCATAAGAATGCATTTCACTGAATCTGATAAGTGTCGAAGTCTGTGTTGTTGTATGCGCAAATAATGTGCTATTGAAAACTATGCAAAAAGAGTGAGCTATTGTGGTTACACATAAGCGCATAAGTTGCTATACATTTGAATGTTGTAGTGTTTGTGAATATTGCATTACTATGGTTGCGTAGAAGTAGAGAAGATAGTACAATTGTAATTTAAGAAGACTGTGCTGCTGTAGTTGTGCAGACAGTGTAAAGTTGTTCTCCAATCAAGTGCAAAAAAGAATAGAGGAAGAGGACAAAATTGTGCCAGACCGAAAGACTGTGTTCTGGTGTAGAAAAGAGGACAAGTTTGCTGTGATAGAGTTGAGGATAGAGATCTCCAGCCAGAGCAAGGAATACAGGTGTCTTCTATCGAAAGAGTTCCACTTGCTAAGGGCAAAAGAGATAGAGGTCTTCTAGAAGATCACTAGCAAAGCAGATTTAGGGGAAGGTGTCTCCTTTGAGCTGAGGCTCATAAAAATTGTAATCGAGAAGGATTCCCAGAGGTTTTGATATAACTTTTAGAGGAAAAGTTTTACCCGTGGAGTAGCCCACCTTGGGTGAACCACGTTAAATGGGTCTTTTATGTGTGATGCTTTCTGTCTTGTTTAATGTTATGTGTTGAGCAAGGTGTTGCAAGAAGTTTGTCATTGTTGTCAACACAGGCAGTTAGATCTAATGATGCAGTGGACAGACAGTTCAGGAGTCATTCAGATGTAGAAGACAGAAGTTCAAAGGATAGTCATATTATGTAAAGTGCAATTCCTAGAAAACAAAAGTGACCCAGTTTCCAAAATTCGAAGAAAAAGACAAGTTAGAAAACTATCGCGATATCGTGACATGTTTTCTATCGCGATTTCACGACAAGTCGGAGGAGAGAGAAGGCACAGTCAAAAATGTCATGATTTCATGACAAAAATGAGGAGAGAGAAGGCACAGCCAAAAATGTCACGATTTCACGACAAAAATGAGGAGAGAGAAGGCGCAAGGCAAACTGTCATGATTTCATGACAAAAATGAGGAGAGAGAAGGCGCAAGGCAAACTGTCACGATTTCGTGACATGTTGGAGGCCAAGAAGCTAAGTCGAGAAACTGTAGCAATTTCGCTACATGTTGGTTTTTCGCTGGCCGAAGCAAGGAGAAAGCGTTAAGTTGAAAAGTTGTAGCGATTTTGCTACATGTTGAAATATCACTACTGCATGAAGCAAGAAATGTACGAAAGCTAAAAGCGTCATGATTTCATGACAAAGATGTAGGCTGACTTCGCTACATGCTGAAAGTGTCATGTTTGCGACAGCGCAAGAAAAGCCCGAAGAAAGCGTCGTGATTTCGTGACAAAGTTGAGGATGACGTTAGCAAAAGCTGAAAGTGTCACGATTTTGCGACAGAGAGCAAGAAAAGCCACTAGAAGCCGAAAGCATCGTGATTTCGTGATAAAGATGAGGATGACGTTAGCAAAATCTGAAAGTGTCACGATTTCATGATAGGTTGCAAGAAAAGCCTCTGGAAGCTAAAAGCGTCATGATTTCGTGACAAAGATGAGGATGACGTCAACGAAAGCTAAAAGTGTCACGATTTCATGACAGGTTGCAAGAAAAGCCGCTGGAAGCCGAAAGCGTCATGATTTCATGACAAGAATGAGGATGATGTCAGAAAAAGTTTGAAGTGTCATGATTTCACGACAAGAATGGTGGCAAAGCTATCAAAGGCCAAAAGTGTCACGATTTCATGACAGCAAGGACAAGAAGGCGTATGGTTACAAAAAGTGTCACGATATCGCGACATGTTTCTATTTCATGGCAATAGTTACAGGAAGGTGACAGAGGTGGTAGTAGAAGTTGGATCTGGGTCGATAGATTTTAGGGTTTTGCAGTCGATAGATTTTAGGGTTTGCAATCGACAATTTCTAGGGTTTGTAGCCAAAAAATTCTAGGGTTTTGCAGCCGACATTCTTAGGGTTACAGTCGACTGTTGTTTAGGATTTGTTCCTAAAATTTCTTCTATAAAAGTAGGGGTACTTCGAGTTTGAGAAAGAGTTGTGGAAGATAATGTGCAAATGCGAGCAGAGTGATTGCGCAAGTGAAGTTCGTGTCGAGCAGACTACGAAGTCGTAGTTCGAGTCTACGTATCATGATTGCGTGAATGAAGAGCGCAAGGTGTAGAGGTGGAGTTCTAAGTGCAAAGTGATAGCATGCAGATAGCAGAAGTGATCGATCATCCGATTGTAGCAGAGAGTGCGAAGAAGTACACAGAAGCGGTCAGACAGTGCGAAGCGTTTTGCATAGAAGCAGCAGAATGCAAAAAAATAGCAGACTATAAGAAACAACATGAAAGTTTTATTCTGTCACTTTTATTATCTTTATTGACTTCCAAGTTGGAACTTGGCATAAGGGGTTGGTGCCTCTTTCCAGTAGGTGCTGGTAAATTAGGAGTTGGTGCTCCATTCTGTTTGAAACAGATAAAGCTAAGGGGTTGGTGCTCCTTCCAGTTGGTGCTGGTAAAAGATATTGTAAAGTTGTAGCTTTGCATTGGCTGGATTTGGATGGTAGTCCAAGCAGTCATTTTGAGGAGTAGCCACATTGGTGAACCTCATTAAATAACTATGTTGTGTGTGTCATGCTTTCTTGCTGCATTTGATATTTCTTTTATCAATTTTAAATAGCTGCTGGATTTAAAACTATATGTATTAGAAATTTTAAAGATCACACTGATTCACCCCCTCTCAGTGTCACTGTGATTACAACAATTGGTATCAGAGCCAAGTTCTTGAACAGGCTCAATCAGCTAAGGTGATCTTGGAAGTGATGCAATGGCAAGTGGTGAAGGTTTCTCCTCAAACAAAGCACCATTGTTTGATGGAACTAACTATGCTTTTTGGAAAATAAGAATGCAGACTTATCTCCGTGCATTGGGTTTTGACATCTGGGGTGCAGTAGTAAATGGTTACAAAGCTCCCGCCACTGCTCCAACAGACACTACCGGTAAGAAGGCATTTGAAAATGATTCGAAAGCAAAAAATGCCATCATGTGTGGATTAGTGGACAATGAGCTAGTCAAAATCATAAACTATGAATCCGCAAAAGATGTATGGGATAAACTAGAGAACATTCATGAAGGAGACGATAGGATCAAGGAGGCCAAGCTTCAAACACACCGAGCTCAATTCGAATCCTTAAATATGGACAATGATGAGAACATAGAGGCTTTCATGCTAAGAGTCAACGAAATCACAAATTCGATCAGAGGTCTCGACGAAGATATGGATGATGCTACGATTGTGAAAAAGGTATTAAGATCTCTCCCTCCAAGGTTTGATTCGAAAGTCTCAACCATAGAAGAAGCTAAAGATCTAAATCATTTTAGTATGGATGAGATGCATGGTTCTTTGACTACTTTTGAAATGAGAATAGGAAGATCTAATCCCACAGATAGAGAAGCAGCCTTCAAAGTACTAAAAGGCAAAGACACAAAACAAGAGTCTGAAGAAGAGGATGTTTCAGATGAAATGGAAGCAAATTTTGTCAAAAATTTGAGAAAAGGAAAAGGAAAATACAAAGGAAAGCTACCTTTTAAATGTTTCAATTGTGGAGGCATTGGACACTTTGCTACCAAATGTCCTCTCAATGACAAGAACAAAGGTGAAGAAACTCCGCATCAAGAAAGAAGTGAATGGAGGAAGAAGACAAACTTCAGAAAAGGCAATTTCAAAAAGAAAAGTTTTATCTCCCGAAATGCAGATTCTTCAGAGGACAACTCTAGTGAAGACTCTGAAGAAGGAACAGGTGAAGCTCTCTTTATGGCGTTTGAAGTAGAAAAATCAGAAGAGGCAGAAAACCCAGAAAAGAGAGAAGGTATGAACCCTAAAGTATCTATTGAAAAAGCTGAGGCTGAAGTTGATTTAGAAGGTGAGCTGGTTTCTGCTCTTGAAGAATGGAAATCTGAGAAGAGAAAGAATAAAAAACTTTTAAGAAATCTTGAGGATGCAAATGACATTATAACCAGTTTAAAAATACGATATAAGAATACAAGAAAATGTTCGAAGATCTAGAAATTCAGGTAACCACGAAGATAGATTATTGTTGCAAATTAGAAGAAGAAAATGTTGGTCTTCGAATACAGATACAAGAGCTGGATCAAAAAATTAGCTGCCATTTCAAACGTGAAGAAAGCTCGATGAAGCTGGAAAAAATCCTAAGCGATCAAAGACCCATAGGTATCAAATTCGGTCTAGGCTTTATTGAAGGAGAATCATCAAACGGACCAAAGGCAAGCAATGTTGAATGTGAAAAGAGTAAAGACAAGAAACAGGCTGTTGAAAGAAAAACAAATCAGGCAAATGAAAGCAGTAATGCCAGTCCTGAAATAGGAACTGACAATGAGGGCTTTACCAAGGTCACACATCAAAAGAAAGGAAGATCTAAGGCTCCTGCAACAACTTGGCAAAGACCATCTTTCAGGTTCAATCATTACTTTTATGGTTTCTGTTTCAAATGTAATGGTTATGGGCATAAAATTGCTAACTGCAAGTATAATGTAGGTCCAAGAAGTTTCACTAGTAGAAATACTTTTGCTCCTCTAATGAGTTATGCAATAGAATGCTTTAATTGTCACAACTTTGGGCACATTGCTAGAAATCGTCATAGTACTTCTGTTTCAAATCAATCTCAAAAAATAAGAACTCAACCATATAGGGCAAAACATAATAGAATTATTTTTGAAAGATATGTGCAAGATTCTAAAAAGGGGAAATCCAAGCTAGAGCCCAATACCATAGTCAAAATAGAATGGAAACAGAAAGAACAACTCAGGGAAGAAAAGGAATCTTTAATAGTGTAGACAGCTTTCAGGGCTCGTAATAAATGTGTACCGTGGATTCTTGACAGTGGTTGCTCAAGTCATATGACAGGTGATAAAAAGAAATTTGAAAAACTACAGAAATATGAGGGTGGCTCTGTGAAGTTTGGAAATAATGATGGAGCCAAAATAATAGGAAAAGGATCTATCAAAATTAGTGAAGGGAAAATCAAGTCAGAAGAAGTTTTATTTGTGGATGGTTTGAAACACAACCTATTAAGTGTCAGTCAAATCTGTGATAAAGGACATGAAGTAGTCTTCAAAAAATAGGGTTGTGAAGTCAGAAAAATAAATAGTGGGAAATTGATAGCAACTGGTTCAAGGACGTCTAGAAATTTGTACACACTCTTAGAAACTTCAGAAGGTACGTGTTTCATTGGACAAGAAGAAGAGAACTGGTTGTGGCACAAGAGGCTTGGACACATAAGTTTTGATAATTTGGTGAAAATCAGCTCGAAACAAGCAGTGAGAGATATTCCAACCATTAAAAAACCCTCAAACAATGTTTGTGCTTCATGTCAGAAGGGAAAGCAAACCAGAGTCTCATTTAAAACAAAATAATACCACACTAGCAGGCCCTTGGAACTTATTCATACAGACTTATGTGGACCCATGAGAACTCAAAGCATAAACGGCGACAAATACTTTATGTTGTGTATCGATGATTATTCCGTAATGACATGGATATTTTTCCTAAAAGATAAAACAAAAGCTTTTGAAATGTTCAGATCCTTCAAACAGCTAGTTGAGAATGAAACAGGAAAAAGGGTCAAATGCTTACGATCAGACAGAGGAGGAGAATTCATTTTGAATGAATTTATAGAATACTATGAAAAACATGGTATCAGGAGACAATATTCAGCAGCTAGAACTCCACAGCAGAATGGCGTAGTAGAAAGAAAGAATAGAACTATACAAGAAATGGCACGCACCATGCTGGCAAAAAATAAAATAGCAGATAGATTCTGGAAAGAAGCAGTTCACACTGCAGTATACATCCAAAACAGATATATGTTAAGAACTCATGAATGCAAAACACCTTATGAGTTGTGGTTTGGTAGAAAAGCAACAACAAAACATCTCAAAATATTTGGCTGTAGGTGCTACATCATAAAAATAGATGACAACCTTGGGAAGTTTGAAGATAGAGCAGATGAAGGTGTTTTTGTTGGGTATTCATCAAAAAGCAAAGCTTACAAATGCTACAACAAGAGACTCAAGAAAATTGTGGACAGTGAAGACGTTAAATTCGATGAAGTTGGGAAACGATTAGCTGACCTTGAGGAAAACTACCCAATCTATGAAGAAGTCGTTGAAGGAGATGAGGTGAATGAAACAGAAAATAAATCTACGTTTGATTCAGATGAATTAGTCGATGACTCAGAGGTGCAAGAAAACAAGAAATTCAAAACAGTAAACTAGCAAAAAATCATCCAAGAGACCAAATAATTGGAGATCCCACAGTTGGTATTCAGACAAGAAGGAAAGTAATAAGTAATTACTCTCTTTTATCTAGCATTGAGCCCAAAAACATAGATGAAGCAAGCAAAGATGATAGCTGGATGAAGGCAATAAATGAAGAGTTAGATCAGATTGAAAAGAACAGAACTTGGGAATTAGTACCTAGACCTGCAAATAAGAATGTAATCGGCACCAAATGGATATTTCGAAACAAATTAAATGAAGACGGACAGGTCATTAGGAACAAAGCAAGACTGGTTTGTAAAGGATATGCATAGGTCGAAGGCATTGATTTTGAAGAGACTTTTGCTCCAATGGCCAGATTAGAAGCAATTAGAATGTTTCTGGCCTTAGCAGTTCACAAAAACTTTAGATTTTATCAGATGGATGTAAAATCTGCCTTTTTAAATGGGAAACTCGAAGAAGAGGTCTATATTGAACAACCGGATGGATTTCAAATTAGTGAGGATCCTAACCTTGTCTACAAATTAAAGAAAGCATTGTATGGATTAAAACAAGCACCACGGGCATGGTATGCAAGGCTAGATAACTATCTCTCTCAACAGGGATTCAAGAAAGGTTTAGTGGACAATAATCTGTATGTAAAAACAGAAGGTGGGCATCTCATTGTTCTAGTTGTCTATGTAGATGATATCATATTTGGCAGCAACAAAGATGAATCTTGTAAAGACTTAGCAAATAAGATGCAAAATGAATTTGAAATGTCTATGATTGGTGAACCTGCCTTACTTTCTTGGGCTACAAGTTAATCAAAATGAGAAAGGCATATTCATTTCCCAAATCAAATATGTGAAAGAAATGCTAAAGAGGTTCACTATGGAGGACCAGTAAGCCGCTTAGCACTCCCATGACAACAGGCTGGAAATTGAGTAAAGAAGACAAATCTCCACCTGTAGACCAAACCATGTACAGATCTATGATTGGAAGTTTACTATATTTAACAGCTACCAGACCTGATATTCTTCAGGCAGTTTGCATGGTAGCTAGATTTTAGGCCAGTCCCAAAGAGACTCATGTGACAACAGTTAAAAGGATTTTTCGGTATCTCAAGGGCACCATGGAGTATGGGTTGTGGTATCCAAAAGGCAAAGACTTCACTCTTATATCATATTCAGATGCAGATTGGGCTGGATGTGTTGATGACAGAAAGAGTACCAATGGAGGTGCATTCTACTTGGGGGACAGATTGGTTGCATGGCACAGTAAGAAGCAAGAGTCAGTTTCTTTATCTATAGCTGAGGCAGAATATATTGTAGCAACAACATGTTGTACACAAGTCTTGTGGATGAAACAAACTTTGAAAGATCTTGGAATTAATTTCAGTGAACCAATATCAGTTAAGTGTGATAACACCAGTGCAATTAACATCTCCAAGAATCCAAGTAATGCACTCACGGACAAAACACATTGCTATAAGGTATCATTTCTTGAAGGAGAAAGTTGCAGAAGGAGAAGTTAAACTGGATTTTGTCCCAACTACAGAACAAGTAGCAGATATTTTTACAAAACCTTTGCCCAAGGAAGTGTTTGAGTACCTTCGAAGCAAATTAGGAGTAGTCACACTTCCTAAGAAGTGACTAGCTACAGGGATCACTTTCTCAGGGGGAGCATTTGAGTATTTGACTATTCTTTTGCTCATGATCATAATTTGTGCTAGATGCAACAAATTGTGCCTGAGAATTGTGAGGATGGACTCAGGGGGAGTCTACAGCATCCCTTTGGTATTATTGACAAAGGGGGAGAAGAGTTACAGGAATGTACACAGGTGTTGCCAACAATTCCAAAGGGGGAGATTGTTGAGCAAGGTGTTGCAAGAAGTTTGTCATTGTTGTCAACACAGGCAGTTAGATCTAATGATGCAATGGATAGACAGTTCAGGAGTCATTCAGATGCAGAGGATATAAGTTCAAAGGATAGTCAGCTTATGTAAAGTGCAATTCTAGGAAAACAGAAGTGACCTAGTTTCCAAAATTCGAAGAAAAAGACAAGTTAGAAAACTGTCGCGATATCGCGACATGTTTTCTATCGTGATTTCGTGACAAGTCGAAGGAGAGAGAAGGCGTAGTCAAAAATGTCATGATTTCATGACAAAAATGAGGAGAGAGAAGGCACAGTCGAAAATGTCATGATTTCGTGACAAAAATGAGGAGAGAGAAGGCGCAAGGCAAACTGTCATGATTTCGTGACAAAAATGAGGAGAGAGAAGGCGCAAGGCAAACTGTCACGATTTCGTGACATGTTGGAGGCCAAGAAGCTAAGTCGAGAAACTGTAGCGATTTCGCTACAAGAAAAGCCTCTGGAAGTCGAAAGCATCACAATTTTGTGATAAAGATGAGGATGACGTCAGCAAAAGCTGAAAGTGTCGCGATTTCGTGACAGGTTGCAAGAAAAGTACGGAAGCCGAAAGCGTCGTGATTTCGTGACAAGGATGAGGATGACGTCAGAAAAAGCTGAAAGTGTCGCGATTTCATGATAAGTTGCAAGAAAAGCCTCTGGAAGCCGAAAGTGTCACGATTTCACGACAAAGATGAGGATGACATCAGCGAAAGCTGAAAGTGTCACGATTTCATGACAAGTTGCAAGAAAAGCCACTGGAAGCCGAAAGCGTCATGATTTCGCGACAAGAATGAGGATGACGTCAACAAAAGTTTGAAGTGTCATGATTTCATGACAAGAACGATGGCAAAGCTATCAAAGGCCAAAAGTGTCACGATTTCATGACAGCAAGGACAAGAAGGCGTATGGTTACAAAAAGTGTCGCGATATCGCGACATGTTTCTATTTCGCGGTAATAGTTACAGGAAGGTGACAGAGGTGGTAGTAGAAGTTGGATCTGGGCTGACAGATTTTAGGGTTTTGCAGTTGACAGATTTTAGGGTTCGTAGCCGACAATTTCTAGGGTTTGCAATCGAAAAATTCTAGGGTTTTGTAGCTAACATTCTTAGGGTTACAGCCGACTATTGTTTAGGAAAAGTTGAGGCCGACAAAGTTGAATCTGGGTCAACAAATTCTAGGGTTTTGCAGGCGACATTCTTAGGGTTACAGCCAACTGTTGTTTAGGATTTGTTCCTAAAATTTCTTCTATAAAAGTAGGGGTACTTCGAGTTTGAGAAAGAGCTGTGGAAGATAATGTGCGAATGCGAGCAGAGTGATTGCGCAAGTGAAGTTCGTGTCGAGCAGACTACGAAGTCGTAGTTTGAGTCTGTGTATCATGATTGCGTGAATGAAGAGCGCAAGGTGTAGAGGTGGAGTTCTAAGTGCAAAGTGATAGCGCACAGACAACAAAAGTGATCGATCATCCGATTGCAGTAGAGAGTGCGAAGAAGTACACAGAAGCGGTCAGACAGTGCGAAGCATTTTGTGTAGAAGCAACAGAATGCAAAAAAATAGCAGACTGTAAGAAACAACGTGAAAGTTTTATTCTATCACTTTTATTATCTTTATTGACTTCCAAGTTGCAGCTTGGCATAAGGGGTTGGTGCCTCTTTCCAGTAGGTGCTGGTAAATTAGGAGTTGGTGCTCCATTCTGTTTGAAACAGATAAAGCTAAGGGGTTGGTGCTCCTTCTAGTTGGTGCTGGTAAAAGATATTGTAAAGTTGTAGCTTTGCATTGGCTGGATTTGGATGGTAGTCCAAGCAGTCATTTTGAGGAGTAGCCACATTGGTGAACCTCGTTAAATAACTGTGTTGTGTGTGTCATGCTTTCTTGCTGCATTTGATATTTCTTTTATCAGTTTTAAATAGTTGTTGGATTTAAAACTATATGTATTAGAAATTTTAAAGATCACACTGATTCACCCCCCTCTCAGTGTCACTGTGATTACAACATTATGTTGATGCCATTGCTATCTAAAATTAAAATTATTAAATGGTTTTATCTTATACTGTTCACCCCCCCTCTTAGTATAAGTTCATGTTCTTCAATTGGTATCAAAGCGGGTCTCTCCAGAAAAAGCCTAACAGCTTGGAGAAGGATCTAACAGAGGAACATATAAATTCAGAAAAGTTTGAATTCGATCTCAAGAGTGAATTCTTCTTGGCCTTGAGAAAGCTTGAGAAACTCAGGGAAGAGAATTTTGTTCTTAAGCAGCATTGTCAAGAAAAAGAGATAGCAAGATCAGAATTGGCTCAACATATTATAGATTTCAAAATTCTAGCTGAAGAAGGGAAGAAGATTGAACAAGTTCTAACAGAGGTTCTAAAAGGAAAGGTAGCTGATTGTGAGAAACTAGAAGGAGAGATTATGTCTCTTAGAGTGAAGTTAGAACAGTCAACTCTCAGATAGAATTTTTCGTGTGAAAAGAAGGATGGCATCACCATGTATGAAACAGGGTCTTCAAGCAAGAACAATCTTCACTCTGAAGAGAAATGGATTCCAGTTGATCGCAAGAAGAACAAACTTCCAAGGCATCAAAACAGGTTACATAATACCTTCCATGGATATTGTTTTTCCTGTAAAAAATTTGGTCACATAGCTATGCATTGCAATAAATCTCTGAAGAGTCATAGTAAGGAAAATGTTAACTCATTTGCACCTCTTATGAATAAAAATATCATGTGTTACAAGTGCAAGAATTTTGGGCATATAGCAAGGATGTGCAGCTTGGATAAATTTAGCTTTGAGATCTCAAAAAGGAGGAATGAGATAAAATCTAAATCAATGATAGTTCAAACTGCTTTTCATGCTCAAGACAAAGTAGAAAAATGGTATCTTGATAGTGGTTGTTCAAAACATATGACTGGCGAAAAAGAAAAATTTTTGTCTTTAAAAGAAGCAAACAGAGGAACAGTCAGTTTTGGAGATAACAGGTCCGCAAAGATCTGTGGTAAAGGAACTCTTAGTTTGGATGGGAAATCCAAAATAGAAGACGTGCTTTATGTAGAAGGGCTAAGACATAATCTGCTTAGTGTGAGTCAACTTTGTGATCAAGGGCACATAGTATCTTTCTTTTTTGATAGATGTGAGATAAGTAAAGAATTAAATGGAAAACTTATTGCTAGAGCTACAAGGACTCCAAACAATCTTTACATGCTGAGTGAGATAAAAAGAGAAAAATGCCTTCTAACTCAAGAAGATGAGAGTTGGTTGTGGCATAAAATATTGGGACATTTGAGTTTTGATAATCTGGTCAGTATTAGTAACAAGGAAGCAGTTAGAGACTTGCCCAAAATAAAAAGGCCCCAAAACATCATTTGCGGTCCTTGTCAACATGGTAAACAGACTAGAACCAGTTTCAAATCGAAAGGGTATACCTCGTCCAAACCCTTGGATCTTATTCATACTGATTTGTGTGGTCCTACCAGAACTCAGAGCATTCAGGGAGATAGCTATTTCATGTTGTTTATAGATGATTACTCGAGAATGACTTGGGTTACTTTTCTCAAAGAAAAATCGAAGCTTTTGAAAAATTTAAAATTTTTAAAGAAATGATTGAAAATGAGACCGACAAGAGAATCAAATGCTTAAGATCGGATAGAGGAGGAGAGTTCACTTCAAATGAATTCGTGGAATACTATGAACAACATGGAATCAAAAGAGAATATTCAACAGCAAGAACTCCTCAACAAAATGGAGTAGTTGAAAGAAAAAATAGAACTGTTGAAAATATGGCTAGAGCAATGTTAGATGAGTCAAAACTTTCAGATGGTTTTTGGAGAGAAGCAAGTAAATACAACGAGTCCACATCATTACCAGGGCTCAACTCGGAGTCAATCATCATAAAACTCCCTATGAGCTATGGAAAGGAAGACCAGCTACAGTTAAACACTTCAAAGTGTTCGGGAGTAAGTGCTTCATCAGAAGGGAAGATCAAAATCCAGGTAAGTTTGATCCTAGGTGTGATGAGGGAATTTTTCTTGGATATTCCAGAAAAAGTAAGGCCTACAGATGCTTCAACAAAAGAACTCATACAGTTGTAGAGAGCATAAATGTGACAGTAGATGAAAAGACAGGAATAAGAGAACCAGTCAAGGAACTCAGTGATGGAATCTGTCAAGAAGAATTCAGAGAAGTGTCAGATGAAGAAGAGGAAAGACAACAGCTGCTTCCCAAAACCCCTTCACGGTATGTTCAGAAACATCATCCCAAAGACTTGATCATTGGTGATCCAAATAGCAAGCAAACAAGAAGAAGAGTCATTTCTTCACATGAATCTGCAAATGTTTCATTGTTATCTCAGATTGAGCCAAAGAATTTCAGTGAAGCATGTACAGATGATTTTTGGGTACAAGCAATGGATGAAGAGCTAAATCAAATAGAGAAAAGTGAAACCTGGGACTTGGTTCCAAGACCTAAGAATAAGAATGTCATTGGCACAAAATGGGTTTTCAAAAATAAACTTAATGAGGATGGAAAGATTGTCAAGAACAAAGCCAGGTTAGTCTATAAAGGGTATGCTCAAGTCGAAGGTGTTGATTTTGAAGAGACGTTTGTGCTTGTTGCTCGTCTTGAAGCGATCAGAATGTTTTTGGCCCTGTCTAGTTTCAAATCTTTCAAAGTGTTTCAAATGGATGTAAAGTCTGCTTTTCTAAATGGAGTGTTGGATGAAGAAGTCTATATAGAACAGCCAGAAGGTGTGTCTCTTTTAGAATAGCCAGACTATGTGTGTAAACTAAAAAAGGCATTGTACGGGTTAAAGCAAGCACCCAGGGCTTGGTACTCAAGACTTGACGGGTATCTTCATGAACAAGGATTCAGGAAAGGCATGGCAGATTGCAACTTGTACATTAAGAATAAAGGTGATGATATGATTATCATAGTTGTTTATGTCGATGATATTATTTTCGGGGGAAATAATACTCGGATGTGCAAAGTTTTTGCTAACACCATGCAAAAGGAATTCGAGATGTCTATGATTGGAGAGCTGTCATTCTTTTTAGGACTGCAGATTGCGCAATCAAAAAATGGTATATTTCTCTCTCAAGAAAAGTATATCAAAGAGATGTTAAAAAAATTTGGGATGATGGACAACAAACCTGTATGTACTCCAATGATTACAGGGTGCAATCTGAGTAAGGATGATGAATCTCCAGCAGCAGATCAAAAATTGTACAGATCTATGATTGGCAGTTTACTATATAGTACAGCTACCAGACCGGATATCATGCAGGCCGTTGGATTAGTAGCAAGATTTCAGGCAGCTCCAAAAGAATCTCATGTTATGGCAGTCAAGAGGATATTCAGATATTTGAAGGGCACTGTGGATTTTGGGCTTTGGTATCCCAAAGGCGATGATTTCACCCTCACAGCCTATACAGATGCAGATTGGGCAGGCAGTATTGATGATAGAAAGAGCACTAGTGGTGGAGCATTCTTTCTGGGAAAGAGTCTGGTTTCTTGGCTAAGTAAGAAACAACCTTCAGTTTCCTTATCTACAGCAGAAGCTGAATACATAGCAACAGTGGTCGGGTGCACTCAGGTTTTATGGATGAAAACAACCTTGGAGGATTTCAAAGTCAAGCATGAACAACCTATCCCTATTCTTTGTGATAATTCAAGTGCCATAAGTATTTCTAAAAATCCGGTAATGCACTCAAGGACGAAGCACATTTCTATCAAATATCATTTTCTAAGGGAAAAAGTGCAAGAGAAGCGAGGTCAAGCTAGAATATGTACCCACTAAAGAGCAAATTGCAGATATCTTCACCAAACCCCTTCCAAAAGATACGTTTGAGTATCTAAGGGAGAAATTGGGAGTTGTACTCTCACCTCGAGATTAATCACCTCATCAGGAGGTGGGGGAGGGACTAAGCTAAGAGGCTCATTCTTAGTCCCAAGCCCCAAAGGTGACCCTTTGCCATTGATGACAAAGGGGGAGAGATTTAAGTAAGGGGGAGAGTTTTCAAGAGAAGAGGAAAGCTTCAAGTCAGGGGGAGCAAAACTTGAAGAGATTGATTTCAGTTTTGGCTCTTGAAAGATGTGTTTTAGTTAAGGGTTGCCATCAATGACAAAGGGGGAGATTGTTGGCAATTTTGGGTACCTTGAGTACATTGCCTTTGCCTAAGTTTAGTTGTTGTCATTGATGTCAAGGAGCTATTGGTAGATGTTGTTTTTGATGTCAAGGAACTCTTGGAGCAATTTGTTTTTATGTCCAAGGATGTGTTTTGATGAAGGTTTCAGTTGGTCAGTAAGTCTCCAAGAAAATCGGAGTAGCCCAGTTGCCAAAAATCCAAAAAAAGATAAAGTAGAATAAGTTTGCAGAGCTATTGGAAAAACTGTCATGATTTCATGACATGTTTGAGGAGAGAGAAAGTGTCATGATTTCGTGACATGTGTGAGGAGAGAGAAAGTGGGCAAAAGTGTCATGATTTCATGACATGTTTGAGGAGAGAGAAATATTAGCAAAACTGTCATGATTTCGTGACATGCAGGAAGGCAGAGGCAGAACGGGCAAAAGTGTCATGATTTCATGACAAGTTTCGAAGAAGTTGTACGGATGCAGAAAGTGTCACGATTTCATGACAAGTTGAGTTGGCAGCTTGAGTTGGCAAAAGTGTCACGATTTCATGACATGTTCCGTTTACGAGCAGTTGGCAAGAAAGAGCTTAAGGCAAAAAGCGTCATGATTTCATGACATGTTTCATTTTCGCTAGTGCAAACCAAGAAAAGGATGAAGAAGCAAGAGGTGTCACGATTTCATGACAGAGTTGCTGATGACGTCAGCAAAAGGCAAAGGTGTCATGATTTCATGATAGTAGCGGAGAAGAAGGCTGTGAAGTCTAGAGCATCATGATTTCATGACAAGATTCATGATGACATCAGCAAAGGCTGTAGTGTCATGATTTCACGACAACAACGGAGAAGAAGGCAGTGAAGTCTAGAGCATCATGATTTTGTGACAAGATTCATGATGACGTCAGCAAAAGCTGTAGTGTCACGATTTCACGACAACAAACCAAAGAAGGTGTACGACAGACAAAGGCGTAGCGATATCATGACATGTTTGAGTTTCGCACGAGAAAAGCTATAGAACAACAGAGGCGGTTGAAGCCGACGAAGTTAACCTTGGCCGACGAAGTATAAGGTTTTACAACCGACATGTTAGAAGGTTGATCAGCCGACTAAAGAACAAGATTTCATCTTGAGATTGTGAGTATTAAAGGAGGACTATTTGAGCAATTTTGGGTATTGATCGGTGTGCATTCGAAGAGAGGCATCCGCAGAGTTAGTGCGACAAGTGAGGTTCGATAATCAAAAAGCAGAGAGCGAAGTTTGACAGCATTAGAGTGCATTTCATTGAATCTTCTAAGTGTAGAAGTCTATGTTGTTGTATGCATGAAGAATGTGCTATTGAAAACTATGTGGAAAGAGTGAGCTGTTGTGGTTATACATAAGCACATAAGTTGTTGTACATTTGAATGCTACAGTGTTTGCAAAGATTGCATTACTATGGTTGCATAGAAGTAGAGAAGATAGTGGCGCTGTAATTTGAGAAGACTGTGCTATCGTAGTTGTGCGAGACAGTGAAAAGTTGTTTTCCAAACCAAGTGCAGAAAAGAACAAGAGGAAGAGGACAGAATTGTGCCGGACCGAAGGACTGTGTTTTGGTGCGAAAAAGAGGACCAGCTTTGTGATAGAGTTGAGGACAGAGATCTCCAGCCAGAGCAAGGAAGACAGGTGTCTTCCGTGGAAAGAGTTCCACTTGCTAAGGGCAAAAGAGATAGAGGTCTTCTAGAGGATCACTAGCAAAGCAGATTTAGGGGAAGGTGTCTCCTTTGAGCTGAGGCTCATAAACATTGTAATCGGGAAGGATTCCCAGAGGTTTTGATATAACTTTTAGAGGAAAAGTTTTATCCGTGGAGTAGCCCACCTTGGGTGAACCACGTTAAAATGGGTCTTTTATGTGTGATGCTTTCTGTCTTGTTTAATGTTATGTTGATGCCATTGCTATCTGAAATTAAAATTATTAAATGGTTTTATCTTATACTGTTCACCCCCCCTCTCAGTATAAGTTCATGTTCTTCAATTGGTATCAGAGCGGGTCTCTCCAGAAAAAGCCTAACAGCTTGGAGAAGGATCTAACAGAGGAACATATAAATTCAGAAAAGGTTGAATTCGATCTCAAGAGTGAATTCTTCTTGGCCTTGAGAAAGCTTGAGAAACTCAGGGAAGAGAATTATGTTCTTAAGCAGCATTGTCAAGAAAAAGAGATAGCAAGATCAGAATTGGCTCAACATATTATAGATTTCAAAATTCTAGCTGAAGAAGGGAAGAAGATTGAACAAGTTCTAACAGAGGTTCTAAAAGGAAAGGTAGGTGATTGTGAGAAACTAGAAGGAGAGATTATGTCTCTTAGAGTGAAGTTAGAACAGTCAACTCTCAGACAGAATTTTTCGTGTGAAAAGAAGGATGGCATCACCATGTATGAAACAGGGTCTTCAAGCAAGAACAATCTTCACTCTGAAGAGCAATGGATTCCAGTTGATCGCAAGAAGAACAAACTTCCAAGGCATCAAAACAGGTTACATAATACCTTCCATGGATATTGTTTTTCTTGTAAAAAATTTGGTCACATAGCTATGCATTGCAATAAATCTCTGAAGAGTCATAGTAAGGAAAATGTTAACTCATTTGCACCTCTTATGAATAAAAATATCATGTGTTACAAGTGCAAGAATTTTGGGCATATAGCAAGGATGTGCAGCTTGGATAAATTTAATTTTGAAGTCTCAAAAAGGAGGAATGAGATAAAATCTAAGTCAATGATAGTTCAAACTGCTTTTCATGCTCAAGACAAAGTAGAAAAATGGTATCTTGATAGTGGCTATTCAAAACATATGACTGGTGAAAAAGAAAAATTTTTGTCTTTAAAAGAAGCAAACAGAGGAACAGTCAGTTTTGGAGATAACAGGTCCGCAAAGATCTGTGGTAAAGGAACTCTTAGTTTGGATGGGAAATCCAAAACAGAAAACGTGCTTTATGTAGAAGGGCTAAGACATAATCTGCTTAGTGTGAGTCAACTTTGTGATCAAGGGCACATAGTATCTTTCTTTTCTGATAGATGTGAGATAAGTAAAGAATTAAATGGAAAACTTATTGCTAGAGCTACAAGGACTCCAAACAATCTTTACATGCTGAGTGAGATAAAAAGAGAAAAATGCCTTCTAACTCAAGAAGATGAGAGTTGGTTGTGGCATAAAAGATTGGGACATTTGAGTTTTGATAATCTGGTCAGTATTAGTAACAAGGAAGCAGTTAGAGACTTGCCCAAAATAAAAAGGCCCCAAAACATCATTTGCGGTCCTTGTCAACATGGTAAATAGACCAGAACCAGTTTCAAATCGAAAGGGTATACCTCGTCCAAACCCTTGGATCTTATTCATACTGATTTGTGTGGTCCTACCAGAACTCAGAGCATTCAGGGAGATAGCTATTTCATGTTGTTTATAGATGATTACTCGAGAATGACTTGGGTTACTTTTCTCAAAGAAAAATCTGAAGCTTTTGAAAAATTTAAAATTTTTAAAGAAATGATTGAAAATGAGACTGACAAGAGAATCAAATGCTTAAGATCAGATAGAGGAGGAGAGTTCACTTCAAATGAATTTGTGGAATACTGTGAACAACATGGAATCAAAAGAGAATATTCAGCAGCAAGAACTCCTCAACAAAATGGAGTAGTTGAAAGAAAAAATAGAACTGTTGAAAATATGGCTAGAGCAATGTTAGATGAGTCAAAACTTTCAGATGGTTTTTGGAGAAGCAGTAAATACAGCAGTCCACATCATTACCAGGGCTCAACTCAGAGTCAATCATCATAAAACTCCCTATGAGCTGTGGAAAGGAAGACCAACTACAGTTAAACACTTCAAAGTGTTCGGGAGTAAGTGCTTCATCAGAAGGGAAGATCAAAATCCGGGTAAGTTTGATCCTAGGTGTGATGAGGGAATTTTTCTTGGATATTCCAGCAAAAGTAAGGCCTACGAGATGCTTCAACAAAAGAACTCATACAGTTGTAGAGAGCATAAATGTGACAATAGATGAAAAGACAGGAATAAGAGAACCAGTCAAGGAACTCAGTGATGGAATCTGTCAAGAAGAATTCAGAGAAGTGTCGGATGAAGAAGAGGAAAGACAACAGTTGCTTCCCAAAACTCCTTCACGGTATGTTCAGAAACATCATCCCAAAGACTTGATCATTGGTGATCCAAATAGCGAGGCAAACGAGAAGAAGAGTCATTTCTTCACATGAATCCGCAAATGTTTCATTGTTATCTCAGATTGAGCCAAAAAATTTTAGTGAAGCATGTACAGATGATTTTTGGGTACAAGCAATGGATGAAGAGCTAAATCAAATAGAGAAAAGTGAAACCTGGGACTTGGTTCCAAGACCTAAGAATAAGAATGTCATTGGCACAAAATGGGTCTTCAGAAATAAACTTAATGAGGATGGAAAGATTGTCAGGAACAAAGCCAGGTTAGTCCATAAAGGGTATGCTCAAGTCGAAGGTGTTGATTTCGAAGAGACGTTTGCGCCCGTTGCTCGTCTTGAAGCGATCAGAATGTTTTTGGCCCTGTCTAGTTTCAAATCTTTCAAAGTGTTTCAAATGGATGTAAAGTCTGCTTTTCTAAATGGAGTGTTGGATGAAGAAGTCTATATAGAACAGCCAGAAGGTGTGTCTCTTTCAGAACAGCCAGACTATGTGTGTAAACTGAAAAAGGCACTGTACGGGTTAAAGCAAGCACCCAGGGCTTGGTACTCAAGACTTGACGGGTATCTTCATGAACAAGGGTTCAGGAAAGGCGTGGCAGATTGCAACTTGTACATTAAGAATAAAGGTGATGATATGATTATCATAGTTGTTTATGTCGATGATATTATTTTTGGGGGAAATAATACTCGGATGTGCAAAGTTTTTGCTAACACCATGCAAAAGGAATTCGAGATGTCTATGATTGGAGAGCTGTCATTCTTTTTAGGACTGCAGATTGCGCAATCAAAAAATGGTATATTTCTCTCTCAAGAAAAGTATATCAAAGAGATGTTAAAAAAATTTGGGATGATGGACAGCAAACCTGTATGTACTCCAATGATTACAAGGTGCAATCGAGTAAGGATGATGAATCTCCAAGAACGAGATCAGAAATTGTATAGATCTATGATTGGCAGTTTACTATATAGTACAACTACCAGACCGTATATCATGCAGGTCGTTGGATTAGTAGCAAGATTTCAAGCAGCTCCAAAAGAATCTCATGTTATGGCAGTCAAGAGGATATTCAGATATTTGAAGGGCACTTGTGGATTTTGGGCTTTGGTATCCCAAAGGTGGTGATTTCACCCTCACAACCTATACAGATGCAGATTGGGCAGGAAGTATTGATGATAGGAAGAGCACTAGTGGTGGAGCATTCTTTCTGGGAAAGAGTCTGGTTTCTTGGCTAAGTAAGAAACAACCTTCAGTTTCCTTATCTATAGCAGAAGTTGAATACATAGCAGCAGTGGCTGGGTGCACTCAGGTTTTATGGATGAAAACAACCTTGGAGGATTTCAAAGTCAAGCATGAACAACCTATCCCTATTCTTTGTGATAATTCAAGTGCCATAAGTATTTCTAAAAATCCGGTAATGCACTCAAGGACGAAGCACATTTCTATCAAATATCATTTTCTAAGGGAAAAAGTGCAAGAGAAGCAGGTCAAGCTAGAATATGTACCCACTAAAGAGCAAATTGCAGATATCTTCACCAAACCCCTTCCAAAAGATACGTTTGAGTATCTAAGGGAGAAATTGGGAGTTGTACTCTCACCTCGAGATTAATCACCTCATCAGGAGATGGGGGAGGGACCAAGCCAAGAGGCTCATTCTTAGTCCCAAGCCCCAAAGGTGACCCTTTGCCATTGATGACAAAGGGGGAGAGATTTAAGTAAGGGGGAGAGTTTTTCAAGAGAAGAGGAAAGCTTCAAGTCAGGGGGAGCAAAACTTGAAGAGATTGATTTCAGTTTTGGCTCTTGAAAGATGTGTTTTAGTTAAGGGTTGCCATCAATGACAAAGGGGGAGATTGTTGGCAATTTTGGGTACCTTGAGTACATTGCCTTTGCCTAAGTTTAGTTGTTGTCATTGATGTCAAGGAGCTATTGGTAGATGTTGTTTTTGATGTCAAGGAACTATTGGAGCAATTTGTTTTTATGTCCAAGGATGTGTTTTGATGAAGGTTTCAGCTGGTCAGTAAGTCTCCAAGAAAATCAGAGTAGCCCAGTTGCCAAAAATCCAGAAAAAGATAAAGTAGAAAAAGTTTGCGCTGCTGGAAAAACTATCGCGATTTCGCGACATGTTTGAGGAGAGAGAAAGTAGTCATGATTTCGTGACATGTTGAAGGAGAGAGAAAGTGGCCAAAGTGTCACGATTTCGTGACATGTTGTTGAAGGGAGAGAAAGTTGGCAAAACTGTCACGATTTCGCGACATGCGGAAGGCGAGAGCAGAACGGGCAAAACTGTCACGATTTCATGACAAGTTTCGAAGAAGTTGTACGGATGCAGAAAGTGTCACGATTTCACGACAAGTTGAGTTGGCTTATTGAGTAAGTGTCACGATTTCGTGACAAGTTTCACAAGTTGACAAGAAAGAGCTTAAGGAAGTGAAAGCGTCGTGATTTCGTGACATGTTTCATTTTCGCTAGTGCAAACCAAGAAAAGGATGAAGAAGCAAGAGGTGTCATGATTTCACGATAGAGTTCATGATGACGTCAACAAGAGGCAAAGGTGTCATGATTTCATGATAGCAACAGAGAAGAAGGCTTTGAAGTCTAGAGCATCATGATTTCATGACAAGATTCATGATGATGTCAGCAAAGGCTGTAGTGTCACGATTTCATGACAGCAACGGAGAAGAAGGCAGTGAAGTCTAGAGCGTCATGATTTCGCGACAAGATTCATGATGACGTCAGCAAAAGCTGTAGTGTCACGATTTCACGACAACAAACCAAAGAAGGTGTACGATAGACAAAGGCGTAGTGATATCATGACATGTTTGAGTGTCGCACGAGAAAAGCTATAGAACAGCAGAGGCGGTTGAAGCCGACGAAGTTAACCTTGGCCGACGAAGTATAAAGTTTTACGACCGACGTGTTAGAAGATTGAACAACCGACTAAAGAACAAGATTTCATCTTGAGATTGTGAGTATTAAAGGACTATTTGAGCAATTTTAGTGATTGATTGGGTGTGCATTCGAAGTGTGGCATTCATAGAGTTAGTGCGACAAGTGAGGTTCGATCATCAAAAAGCAGAGAGTGAAGTTTGACTGCAGCATTAGAGTACATTTCGTTGAATCTTCTAAGTGTCAGAAGTCTGTGTTGTTGTATGCGTGAAGAATGTCTGTTGTTATGAGAGAGACTATGCAGAAGAGTGAGTGTTGTGGTTACACATAGGCGCATAAGTTATTGTGCATTAGAATGCTATAGTGTTTGCGAAGATTACATTACCGTGGATTGCACGTAAGTTGAGAAGATAGTGCTGTTGTAATTTGAGAAGACTATGCTGTTGTAGTTGTGCAGACAGTGAAGAGTTGTTTTCCATCCAAGTGCAGAAAAGAACAAAGGAAGAGGACAAAATTGTGCCAGACCGAAGGACTGTGTTTTGGTGCAGAAAAGAGGACCAGCTTGCTGTGACAGAGTTGAGGACAGAGATCTCCAGCCAGAGCAGGGAAGACAGGTGTCTTCCCGTGGAAAGAGTTCCACTTGCTAAGGGCAAAAGAGATAGAGGTCTTCTAGAGGATCACTAGCAAAGCAGATTTAGGGGAAGGTGTCTCCTTTGAGCCGAGGCTCATAAACATTGTAATCGGGAAGGATTCCCAGAGGTTTTGATATAACTTTTAGAGGAAAAGTTTTATCCGTGGAGTAGCCCACCTTGGGTGAACCACGTTAAAATGGGTCTTTTATGTGTGATGCTTTCTGTCTTGTTTAATGTTATGTTGATGCCACTGCTATCTAGAAATTAAAATTATTAAATGGTTTTATCTTATACTGTTCACCCCCCCCCTCGCAGTATAAGTTCATGTTCTTCAATTGGTATCGAGCGGGTCTCTCCAAAAAAGCCTAACAGCTTAGAGAAGGATCTAACAGAGGAACATATAAATTCAGAAAAAGTTGAATTCGATCTCAAGAGTGAATTCTTCTTGGCCTTGAGAAAGCTTGAGAAACTCAGGGAAGAGAATTTTGTTCTTAAGCAGCATTGTCAAGAAAAAGAGATAGCAAGATCAGAATTGGCTCAACATATTATAGATTTCAAAATTCTAGCTGAAGAAGGGAAGAAGATTGAACAAGTTCTAACAGAGGTTCTAAAAGGAAAGGTAGCTGATTGTGAGAAACTAGAAGGAGAGATTATGTCTCTTAGAGTGAAGTTAGAACAGTCAACTCTCAGACAGAATTTTCCGTGTGAAAATAAGGATGGCATCACCATGTATGAAACAGGGTCTTCAAGCAAGAACAATCTTCATTCTGAAGAGAAATGGATTCCAGTTGATCGCAAGAAGAACAAACTTCCAAGGCATCAAAACAGGTTACATAATACCTTCCATGGATATTGTTTTTCTTGTAAAAAATTTGGTCACATAGCTATGCATTGCAATAAATCTCTGAAGAGTCATAGTAAGGAAAATGTTAACTCATTTGCACCTCTTATGAATAAAAATATCATGTGTTACAAGTGCAAGAATTTTGGGCATATAGCAAGGATGTGCAGCTTGGATAAATTTAGCTTTGAGGTCTCAAAAAGGAGGAATGAGATAAAATCTAAGTCAATGATAGTTCAAACTCGCTTTTCATGCTCAAGACAAAGTAGAAAAATGGTATCTTGATAGTGGTCTGTTCAAAACATATGATTGGCGAAAAAGAAAAATTTTTGTCTTTAAAAGAAGCAAACAGAGGAACAGTCGGTTTTGGAGATAACAGGTCCGCAAAGATCCGTGGTAAAGGAACTCTTAGTTTGGATGGGAAATCCAAAACAGAAGACGTGCTTTATGTAGAAGGGCTAAGACATAATCAGCTTAGTGTGAGTCAACTTTGTGATCAAGGGCACATAGTATCTTTCTTTTCTGATAGATGTGAGATAAATAAAGAATTAAATGGAAAGCTTATTGCTAGAGCTACAAGGACTCCAAACAATCTTTACATGCTCGAGTGAGATAAAAAGAGAAAAATGCCTTCTAACTCAAGAATATGAGAGTTGGTTGTGGCATAAAATATTGGGACATTTGAGTTTTGATAATCTGGTCGGTATTAGTAACAAGGAAGCGATTAGAGACTTGCCCAAAATAAAGGCCCCAAAACATCATTTGCGGTCCTTGTCAACATGGTAAACAGACCAGAACCAGTTTCAAATCGAAAGGGTATACCTCGTCCAAACCCTTGGATCTTATTCATACTGATTTGTGTGGTCCTACCAGAACTCAGAGCATTCAGGGAGATAGCTATTTCATGTTGTTTATAGATGATTACTCGAGAATGACTTGGGTTACTTTTCTCAAAGAAAAATCTGAAGCTTTTGAAAAATTTAAAATTTTTAAAGAAATGATTGAAAATGAGACTGACAAGAGAATCAAATGCTTAAGATCAGATAGAGGAGGAGAGTTCACTTCAAATGAATTTGTGGAATACTTGTGAACAACATGGAATCAAAAGAGAATATTCAGCAGCAAGAACTCCTCAACAAAATGGAGTAGTTGAAAGAAAAAATAGAACTCGTTGAAAATATGGCTAGAGCAATGTTAGATGAGTCAAAAATTTCAGATGGTTTTTGGAGAGAAGCAGTAAATACAGCAGTCCACATCATTACCAGGGCTCAACTCAGAGTCAATCATCATAAAACTCCCTATGAGCTGTGGAAAGGAAGACCGACTACGAGTTAAACACTTCAAAGTGTTCGGGAGTAAGTGCTTCATCAGAAGGGAAGATCAAAATCCGGGTAAGTTTGATCCTAGGTGTGATGAGGGAATTTTTCTTGGATATTCCAACAAAAGTAAGGCCTACAGATGCTTCAACAAAAGAACTCATACAGTTGTAGAGAGCATAAATGTGACAGTAGATGAAAAGACAGGAATAAGAGAACCAGTCAAGGAACTCAGTGATGGAATCTGTCAAGAAGAATTCAGAGAAGTGTCAGATGAAGAAGAGGAAAGACAACAATTGCTTCCCAAAACCCCTTCACGGTATGTTCAGAAACATCATCCCAAAGACTTGATCATTGGTGATCCAAATAGCAGGAAAACAAGAAGAAGAGTCATTTCTTCACATGAATCTGCAAATGTTTCATTGTTATCTCGGATTGAGCCAAAAAAATTTAGTGAAGCATGTACAGATGATTTTTGGGTACAAGCAATGGATGAAGAGCTAAATCAAATAGAGAAAAGTGAAACTTGGGACTTGGTTCCAAGACCTAAGAATAAGAATGTCATTGGCACAAAATGGGTTTTCAGAAATAAACTTAATGAGGATGGAAATATTGTCAGGAACAAAGCGAGGTTAGTCTGTAAAGGGTATGCTCAAGTCGAAGGTGTTGATTTCGAAGAGACGTTTGCGCCTGTTGCTCGTCTTGAAGCGATCAGAATGTTTTTGGCCCTGTCTAGTTTCAAATCTTTCAAAGTGTTTCAAATGGATGTAAAGTCTGCTTTTCTAAATGGAGTGTTGGATGAAGAAGTCTATATAGAACAGACCAGAAGGTGTGTCTCTTTCAGAATAGCCAGACTATGTGTGTAAACTGAAAAAGGCATCTGTACGGGTTAAAGCAAGCACCTGGGGCTTGGTACTCAAGACTTGATGGGTATCTTCATGAACAAGGGTTCAGGAAAGGCGTGGAAGATTGCAACTTGTACATTAAGAATAAAGGTGATGATATGATTATCATAGTTGTTTATGTTGATGATATTATTTTCGGGGGAAATAATACTCGGATGTGCAAAGTTTTTGCTAACACCATGCAAAAGGAATTCGAGATGTCTATGATTGGAGAGCTGTCATTCTTTTTAGGACTCGTAGATTGCGCAATCAAAAAATGGTATATTTCTCTCTCAAGAAAAGTATATCAAAGAGATGTTAAAAAAATTTGGGATGATGGACAACAAACCCGTATGTACTCCAATGATTACAAGGTGCAATCTGAGTAAGGATGATGAATCTCTAGCAGCAGATCAGAAATTGTACAGATCTATGATTGGCAGTTTACTATATAGTACAGCTACCAGACCGGATATCATGCAGGCCGTTGGATTAGTAGCAAGATTTCAGGTAGCTCCAAAAGAATCTCATGTTATGGCAGTCAAGAGGATATTCAGATATTTGAAGGGCACTATGGATTTTGGGCTTTGGTATCCCAAAGGTGGTGATTTCACCCTCACAGCCTATATAGATGCAGATTGGGCAGGTAGTATTGATGATAGGAAGAGCACTAGTGGTGGAGCATTCTTTCTGGGAAAGAGTCTGGTTTCTTGGCTAAGTAAGAAACAACCTTCAGTTTCCTTATCTACGAGCAGGCTGAATACATAGCAACAAGTGGTCGGGTGCACTCAGGTTTTATGGATGAAAACAACCTTGGAGGATTTCAAAGTCATGCATGAACAACCTATTCCTATTCTTTGTGATAATTCAAGTGCCATAAGTATTTCTAAAAATCCGGTAATGCACTCAAGGACGAAGCACATTTCTATCAAGTATCATTTTCTAAGGGAAAAAGTGCAAGAGAAGCAGGTCAAGCTAGAATATGTACCCACTAAAGAGCAAATTGCGGATATCTTCACCAAACCCCTTCCAAAAGATACGTTTGAGTATCTAAGGGAGAAATTGGGAGTTGTACTCTCACCTCGAGATTAATCACCTCATCAAGAGGTGGGGGAGGGACCAAGCCAAGAGGCTCATTCTTAGTCCCAAGCCCCAAAGGTGACCCTTTGCCATTGATGACAAAGGGGGAGAGATTTAAGTAAGGGGGAGAGTTTTCAAGAGAAGAGGAAAGCTTCAAGTTAGGGGGAGCAAAACTTGGAGAGATTGATTTCAGTTTTGGCTCTTGAAAGATGTGTTTTAGTTAAGGGTTGCCATCAATGACAAAGGGGGAGATTGTTGGCAATTTTGGGTACCTTGAGTACATTGCCTTTGCCTAAGTTTAGTTGTTGTCATTGATGTCAAGGAGCTATTGGTAGATGTTGTTTTTGATGTCAAGGAACTATTGGAGCAATTTGTTTTTATGTCCAAGGATGTGTTTTGATGAAGGTTTCAGTTGGTCAGTAAGTCTCCAAGAAAATCAGAGTAGCCCAGTTGCCAAAAATCCAGAAAAAGATAAAGTAGAAAAAGTTTGCAGGGCGTTGGAAAAACTGTCATGATTTCATGACATGTTTGAGGAGAGAGAAAGTCATGATTTCGTGACATGTTTGAGGAGAGAGAAAGTGGGCAAAAGTATCACGATTTCATGACATGTTTGAGGAGAGAGAAAGTTCGAGCAAAAGTGTCATGATTTTGCGACATGTGGGAAGGCAGAGGCAGAACGGGCAAAAGTGTCGCGATTTCGTGACAAGTTTCGAAGAAGTTGTACGGATGCAGAAAGTGTCACGATTTCATGACAAGTTGAGTTGGCAGTTGAGTTGGCAAAAGCGTCACGATTTCGTGACATGTTCCAGTTTCACGAGCAGTTGACAAGAAAGAGCTTAAGGCAGCGAAAGCGTCACGATTTCATGACATGTTTCATTTTCGCTAGTGCAAACCAAGAAAAGGATGAAGAAGCAAGAGGTGTCACGATTTCATGACAGAGTTGCATGATGACATCAGAAAGAGGCAAAGGTGTCATGATTTCATGACAGCAGCAGAGAAGAAGGCAGTGAAGTCTAGAGCGTCATGATTTCATGACAAGATTCATGATGATGTCAACAAAGGCTGTAGTGTCATGATTTCATGACAGCAATGGAGAAGAAGGCAGTGAAGTCTAGAGCGTCATGATTTCATGACAAGATTCATGATGACGTCAGCAAAAGTTGTAGTGTCACGATTTTGCGACAACAAACCAAAGAAGGTGTACGACAGACAAAGGCGTAGCGATATCATGACATGTTTGAGTGTCATGCGAGAAAAGCTACAGAACAACAGAGGCGGTTGAAGCCGACGAAGTTAACCTTGGCCGACGAAGTATAAGGTTTTACAGCCGACGTGTTAGAAGATTGAACAATGACTAAAGAACAAGATTTCATCTTGAGATTGTGAGTATTAAAGGAGGACTGTTTGAGCATTTTGGGTATCAATTGTGGTGTGCATTCGAAGTGTGGCGTTCATAGAGTTAGTGCGACAAGTGAGGTTCGATCATCGAAAAATAGAGAGTGAAGTTCGACTGCAGCATTAGAGTGCATTTCGTTGAATCTTCTAAGTGTGGAAGATTGTGTTGTTGTATGCGCGAAGAATGTGCTATTGAGGAAGACTGTGCAAGAAGAGTGAGCTTTTGTGGTTGCACATAGGCGCATAAGTTACTTGTGCATTTGAATGCTACAGTGTTTGCGAAGATATGCATTATCGTGGTTGTGAGAAGTTGAGAAGATAGTGCGGCTGTAATTTAAGAAGACTGTGCTACTGTAGTTGTGCAGACAGTGAAAAGTTGTTTTCCAACCAAGTGCAAAAAAGAACAGAGGAAGAGGACAGAATTGTGCCAGACCGAAGGACTGTGTTTTGGTGCAGAAAAGAGGACCAGTCTTTGTGACAGAGTTGAGGACAGAGATCTCCAGCCAGAGCAGGGAAGACAGGTGTCTTCCGTGGAAAGAGTTCCACTTGCTAAGGGCAAAAGAGATAGAGGTCTTCTAGAGGATCACTAGCAAAGCAGATTTAGGGGAAGGTGTCTCCTTTGAGCTGAGGCTCATAAACATTGTAATCGGGAAGGATTCCTAGAGGTTTTGATATAACTTTTAGAGGAAAAGTTTTATCTGTGGAGTAGCCCACCTTGGGTGAACCACGTTAAAATGGGTCTTTTATGTGTGATGCTTTCTGTCTTGTTTAATGTTATTTTGATGCCATTGCTATCTGAAATTAAAATTATTAAATGGTTTTATCTTATACTGTTCACCCCCCTCTCAGTATAAGTTCATGTTCTTCACTCTATACACCAAATATCCTTCTTATATTGCTTGAATTTTCCTTTCACCTCTTTTATTATCTTATTGAATTTCTTCTAGAATAATTGTACCATCTATTGTATTGTATCATCTTCCTCACTATATGGATCATCATGCCTTACATGTGTTATCATTCGAATGATTGCTTTTTTATCCTCACTTTCAAAATTCTTCATATTTTCCAAGGCTTCTTCATTGTTATCTTTTGATACAATATCCAAAGGAGATAATAATCATGAGATGTATAATAATATGAAAGAAAATAAATTTACAATATGACTGAGATATGCAATAAACATAAATGATATATAAATGAATACAATGTAGCTATGGAGGAAATGAAAACTCCATCAATATAGCTACTGGACTACATTGCATCCATCACCAATGGATGGTGATCCATACAGAAATAAACTACCTACTAATATCCCTAAGCTACTATGTCACTGACACTCCTCTTGTTCTATACCAACAATGAAAATATATAGACCCATTCAAGAAGAAGATGAAGATCCATATTGAATACTAAAAGTCTTCAATGCCCAAATAATGTAATACAAGGGGTGTTAGAAATATTTTATATTCCATCATTTGGGTTATGTAAATGTATATTCAAAGGTACATACTTAGTAAATTAGATTACTTTAGGGGGAAGTTATCTAGTTACTTCATGCAATGTAATAAATGCACAAGTGTTTATGTGCAAGTTGTAAATGTGTAAGGTGTCACATGTATAACTAGATAGAGTGTTGGCCAAGTATCCTATTTTACCTATATAAGGAATAACCCATTGATTATATGCATTGTATGTTTAATTTCAATACACGGTCTATATCTTCATTTGATTCAGAGTGAGCTCGAGCTGAGCCTTATTATTTCAATTGACTTTTAATTGTATTCCTCCTTTATCTGCTTGTTTAGAGCAGTCTTGATCTGGTTCCTCTTCCATTGTATTTTCTTCTTCATATATAGATTTGACTTTGATTTTGGTTTTTATGTTCTCATAGGAGGTTGAGCTGCTCCTTGGTGAAGAACACAGGTTTATACTGAGAGGGGGGTGAACATTATAAGATACAATTTTACTTTTCTTTCCAAAATAATATTATCAATGGTAATATCAATAGTAGTAATTAAAGCAATGCACAAATCATCACACACAAGAGAGACACAAATTTAATGTGGTTCACCCAATGTGGGCTACTCCATAGAGAAAATATTTCTTCTAAATTTTCTCAATAAATCTCTTGGGAATCAATTCCCTATTACAATATTTATGGACCTCTATCCAAAGGAGACACCAATACCCTATGCTCTAATTTGTGTCTCTCTCCATAGGAGAACTCTATCTCCTTACTCTGGTTTGTGGATCTCTATCCATAGAAGAACTCTTTCCTCTTTTATTTGGTTTGTGGAACTTGATCCAAGAGAACTATATCTCCTCAACTGGTTTATGTATCTCTCTCCATAGAAGAACTATATCTCCCCAACTAGTTTATGGATCTCACTCCACAGGAGAACTTTTTTTCCTTGCTCTGGTTCATGGATCTATCTCCATAGGAGAACTCTATCCCCTATGCTTTAGTTGGTTATATTCTAGAAGACTTCTGCTCCCACTGTTTGGCTTGTGGATATCTCTATAGGAGACCTTTGTTCCCACTACACTAGCTAATGGATCTCTATCTACTAGAGAATATTGTTCTCTTTTATTTGTCACCTCCAAATACTGCTCTCAACTCTATCTCAAATTTGCACCAAAATTTGTCCCAAGTCTAGCACAAATCTACTCTAACTCTACTCACAAATCTGTACCAAAATCTATCCTAATTCTAGCATCAATCTGCTCTAACTCTGCTTACAAATCTACTCTTAGTTCTATCTCAAATATACCCCAAGCCTTAACACAAAGTTTAAAAAAATCAACAATCAAACCTACTCTCAAGTCTATCTCAAATCTATCCTCAAGCATTTTCAAAATATTTACACAAATCTGCCTTAATGTTGCTCACTTAACCTACTTAGATATTTCCAAACCTTACACACAAACAAAGATTATTTCTTTTTTAGAAATACTTTCTTCATACAGATATATTCTACTTAGAATTTGCTTAACCTCTGGAACATATAGAGAATGATATACACTTACAAATAGCTCAATATGTTCTACTCAATCATTAAGTCTGTTGCTTTCACATGTCTCACATTTATTACTCTTTTAAAGGTAGATCTAGTCTAGCACATGGCACCTATCTTCCTGATGCACACACTTGCTTTCACAAATATGATTTCTAATGTTTGCACATTCACTTGCAATATCACTCAAAACCAATATCTAAAAGATTCACACAATCACTCAAACAATGAAGCACAATTTTCTCACAAAACCTAACATAGGTGCTTCCACTTTCTTTCAACAAAGATGCATAATGTAGGTCTCAAAAACTAACTCAAATATTTTCAAAAATTCTTATCAAACAACCTGATGAGGCCTGGATAAGCCTCATTTATAGCATGTTTTAAATAGTTAAAATTGCCTAAAACTCTTTTGAATTATCTTATATGCTAGTTAAGTTGATTTAATATGCTGTGTATTAACTGTTTGTATGATTGAAGTGTTAAGGACATTATATTCTAATTTTTAATAGTTCTTGTATAGTTTTATGTTATCTTTTCATGCTTAGGTTGACAATAGCATTTCAATAGTCTTATTTTGATGATCATTAAGCATTAGTTTCTCTAAATTCAGCAAATAGTACAAATACTTATTACTGTGCAGCAAAAAACTGGTTTTTCTATATAAATTCCAGCTAGCTGCCAATGAATGGCAAGGCATGGAATTCACATTCAAGGAAGAATGAAGACTATTGCAATATGATCTGAGGTCTAATACACCTAAGAAATGCAGCCAAAACCATTTGGAGTCAACACAGTTGGTCATTCTAAAGATATTCAAAATGAACATAGTGTCTTCGGAATGAACATAGTGTCTCTAAAATGAACACAGTGTCTTCAAAATGAGTGGATCTTCGAAATGAGAATTGTAGTATCTTCGAAATGAGCGGATCTTCAAAATGAGAATTGTAGTATCTTCGAAATGAGTGGATCTTCGAAATGAGAATTGTATCTTCAGAATGAGCCACTTATCTTCGAAATGAAAATAGAATGTGCTTTTTAACTGACTTTTGGCGGTGGAAAAGGGGATAAGAAGGTTGATAAAATTAAGGGAAAATATCTCCCATCTAAATTTTCCGTCCTTGCCATCCAAAGCCACCATTTATGGAAAAGATCAAATTGATCCTCTTCTAGGATAAACCTCAGAAATTCTGTAGGATATCAGGAACAACATATTTTATGTTTGTAATTAGATTTTAGACATCTATAAAAGATAGCTCCCATTCAGGTTGAGCTATTAGGATATATTATATTAGATAGAGGAGATAGAAAATAAATAGGGAGATAATAGAATAGTGATTTCAGACATGTAACAGATTTCAACAGAATTGTAATTATGTTTCTGAAGCAATAAAAGTGCAGTTTCATTCCATTTATTTTTTTATGTCTAAGTGTGAGTAAGACTTAAAGAAGAATTCAAACCTTCTTCTGAGAAAGGAGGCTGGCCACTTCTAGACCTAGGAGGAGGACTGACAGACAGGTTTTATTCTAATTTTGCTGCAGCAGAATAAGTTGTGAACTTGTCATTTTTATTCTATTGTATAGCTAACATTCCTAGTTGTTTAATTCTTGTTCATAATATTTTTGTGATATGATTAGTGGTAGATCTGGTTATTCTTTTCATTCCCAGCAAATTTCCAATTCACTAAAAATTTCCATTTACAACAATTTACAAGTTTTATGTAATTTTCCTGCATTCTTGTTTTTGTTGTCAAAACCTTGCACAGAAGATTGACGACCTTCTGTTACAGAGCATTGACAGGATCTAGTTTTTATGCTTCATTTCAATTATTGCAAGATTAAATAGACTTTCAATTCTGCAACTAGAACTAGAGTTTTAATTCTGCAATTTAATAAGATTTCATTCTTGTAACTGTAACTAGGGTTTCATTTATGCAATTAGCAATTAGTTTTCATTCTTGCAAATAAATTAAAGTTCAATTTATGCAATTTAGGGGTAGAAGTGACACAAAACCCCCACACAATCAATTCCACCAATAAGACTTGCTGCTTCTAAATTAACTGAACTACAACCCTGCTTGAACTTTCTCTTGTAAATAGCCTTGGACACCACCCTGGATTGAAAAATTCATTGAGAATTAATGATGTGCTTAATGTTAGCCCATCATTTTGGTGCCATTGTCAGGGAACATGGTGTTTTTAGAAGGTGAAAAGCAGTCCAATAATTATTAAATATGCTAAGTTGTGAATTTTAGAGTAAAATCTGAATGTAATGACTGGTATAAGTAATTGTTATTGGTAAATTGTATTTCAGTCCATTTAGGAAATATGCAAGAAACCACAAGAAGAAAAATTTCACAAGAGGTTGAAATTATGTCAAAAATGTCTAAATTTTTTATTTCCAAAAATGTTGGAATTTTCAAAGAATCCCAATCATCCACTTCCAGCACTGTAAGATCCTTTGAGAAATCATTAAAAGGAGGAAAATTAAGTAGTTCAAAACCATTTTCTCTTGACAAATCCATACAATCAAGAAAATATGACAAGATTTATACTTGTTTTTGGGAACCTCCAATGGAAGGCTCATAAGAGAATCAAGGTAGATCCAACAATGTGCTCCACGCTAGTGCAACTAGTGCACCTACCAAAACTTTTCAAAATCCCATCCAACTAGATCTTAATCAAAATGCTCCCATGAAGGTCATTTCACTTGCAGTATTACCAACTTTCAAGGGAATTACATCCGAAGATCCTGATATGTTTTTGTTTGAGTTTAAAATTGTATGTCAAGCTCATGATTACACTAATGACAATCAAAAGCTCAAACTATTTCCTTCCACTCTTAAAGAGTTAGCTCTATGATGGTTTATCACCTGACTCAATTAGAACTTGGGATGATATGGAAAACATATTCTTGGAGAGATACCAAGAATATTGTCAAGTCAAGAATCAAAATGATGAAATTCTTACAATGAAACAAGAGGAAAATGAAATCTTAGAAGATTATCTAGACATATTTTCTTTTGTTCATAAGAGATGTTGAAGTGTTGAACCTAAAATTTGCAATGTCATATTCTTAAGGGGACTACAAGATGAATCTAGGGATGCATTGGATATCTTGGGAAGAGGAGATACAAATGCACTTAAATTTCAAGAAATTATTAAACTCTGTAAAAATTACTCTCATTCAAGGCATAGAAAAAATAGAATTGGTGATGAAAAATATGATTTGAAAGAATGCATGAAAGAGACTGATATTTTAGTACATGATAGAACATTAGATAAAAAAAATGAATCTACTGAATCTTCAACCATCTATTGTTCAGAATGTAAAAAGCAACACTCTCTTCATGATTGTCCTTTGAAAAAAATATTTATACCTGCTACATGTAGTATTTGTCAATTAGGACACCCCACAGATCAGTGTAGTTTATTTCCAAAACTTAAAAGTGTCTTTGAAAAACAGTCTCAACCTATGAAAAAAATCAATTTTGTAGGACAAGGGAATAATTTTCATAAATTTCCATATCATAATGCTTCTCCATTTATTACACATTGGGAAAATAATCCTTGGTATATGCCATGGTATGCTTCAGGTCCACTTCAATAATGTTGGAGTCAACCACCATGGGCATACTCCCAAGCATGGTCTCAACATGGATGGATGCAACAACAATGGAATCAACAACATCTACCATGGTTGCAACCAAAATTACAGGGATATCAATGGGTACAACATCAAAATCTGTTGTCTAATTATATCCATAATTTCTATCATGGACAACAACAACAAAAATTAAAACAACCTTTGTTTTCAACTCCACCTGTGGTCAGTCCAAATCATGTTAAACAGCTAACCCTTGTCTCTGTGGTTGAATCAAAAAATACGACCCTAATAAATGTTAGTGATCTGTGTTAAAACTTAGTTGTGTTCGGGTGAACCACTCGCTTGAACCTATTCCACTTATCGGTGTAGAAAGTGAAGTTAAAAAGAATGAACATGACAACAAATATACACTAAAAAAACATCAAGAAAAACAAGATACCTCATCAAATAAAGTATCATATTTTGAACAGTCTGAGATATCAAAAATAACATCTTCACAATCATATTTGATAAAGGAATTAGAACATTTGACTATTACAATCCCTTTACCTCAAGTTGTACCAATCATTAATAGGATTGTTCAGGAATTGTTTTTTAGCAAACCAAGAAAAAAGAAGAAAGTATATCCTAAAACCATACAAAAAGGTGGAAAATTAGTTAACTTGCTTTCAGGTAAACTTATTACACCTAAGTATTATTGTACAGAATTCCCACAGTTTCTTAGAACACATAAGGAAAATGAAAAGAATACTTTAGTTTTGGCCTCCATTGTTGTAAATAAAAATGTTTCTCCAAGAACCAATTCAAATCAGCCTGGTACAAAACAAACTGAAATACAGCCAAAACAACCTTTGAAAAACAATAGTTGGTTGACTAAAAACTAGGGAGCAAATTTTTTTGATATATTGGTGCAACATCCTAATGCTTTACTAACATTTTATGCATCTTTAGCAGTTGGCATTGAGTTGTTGCAGGTACAAAAAAAACAAATTTTTCAGTTGAATGCATTTGATGAACTTTGGTTGGAAGCACTTCACCAAATAGAGTTCATTCAACAAAAATGGAAAATATGGCATGATGATCACATTAAGAGTAGCAAGGATGAACCAGGGGAGTTTGAGAATGAAGTTGTTCAACTTTCTTTAGTTGATGATTTAAGAAGGATATTAGTGGTGAATGGACATCTTTTATAGTTGTACCATAAATCACTAACAAATGTGGAATTTGCTCGGTGTTTCACATAGTTACATTTGACAGAAGAGGATTATTCTTCTGTTAAAGATTCCAAATGATCATATCTTTGAATCTTAAAAGAAAAATTAAAAAAAATCAGAAAAAGTAGAAAACAAAAAGATGAATAAATTCTGATTATGAATTCCTTCATGGGCATGATTTCAAGGAAATCATGAAATCCTTCATGGGCATAATCAGAATCAAGAAAAAAGAGAGAGAAAATGAGAGGAAAAAAAAAACCAAGAAAAAAAAAAAAAAGAGAGAAAAATGAATAGCTCAGCAGTGAAAACCTTTTTCTAAGGCACTACTGAGTTGGTATGCATGAAAACTAGTTTTCTAGCATGCATAACCTTGAAATTTTTGAGTCACCATTGTACAAATTCACCAACTACACTTGTTTTTGAAGTTTTGTAGGAAGCCTCAGTAGAATATCAATAGAAGCAGTCATCTTTCAAAACTTGCATTAACTTGTTTTAACCAGGTATATATGTTTCTTGCACTTTTCTCATTGTAAATATTTGATATATAGTATATGACAATTAAAAATTAGTATAAAAGTGTTCATAAGAGTTGGCATAAACAAAACATTCTTGAAGAAAGAGAAAATTTTTGGTTTCTGCTGTCTTCAGAATGAGTGTTGTATCTTCAATAACCGTGGTATCTTCAGAATGAAGGTTTGTCTTCAGAATGAAGGTGTGTCTTCGGAATGAAGGTTTGTCTTCGAAATGAAGGTGTGTCTTCGGAATGAAGGTTTATCTTTGGAATGAAGGTTTGTCTTCAGAATGAAGGTTTATCTTTGGAATGAGGTTATCTTCAAATTAAATGCCCAGCTTAGTCTTCAAAATGAAACAAAATCTTTGGAATGAAGATTTAACAGTCTGTTTCCATGTGGCATCCAAGGAGGGAGAAAAAGACATAGTCAGCAAAATTTTTTACTCCATGTGATCATTGACACATGTCAGCTGGCTTGCGAATGGACGACCTAAAAATAGTAAAGAAAATTTGATGGCAAGGATGTCCAATGATTGATGGCTAGGTGTTCAGAGCACAGAATAAGGAAGTGTGCCATATTTTCTTTTCGAAGACATATTTTCTAATGATTACAAGGAAAAGTAAAAAAAAAAAAATTAAAAGTTCTTTCTGAAGAAGAACAAGAACAAACCTTGTAATTCTAAAGAAACCAGAAATCAGTGACCTAGCAGATGACTGTAGTAGCAGAAGAGAGCAATCTTCTCAGCATCAGAACAAAGAAATGAAGTGAAAAATGAAAAATGGCCAGCCTACAAGAACCCTGGAATAATGTAACCACATGGGTTACCATATTTTTCAACCTGTGAAGGGTAGTATGTAATTTTTTCAGGGCATCATTTCAAAATTTTAAACCACCTTAGGCATGGTAGGAAACAACTTAAATTTAGAGTGAATTTTCCAACATACCTGCACTAAGAACTATAGAGCATGGCAAAAAATTATCAAGAGAAAAAAAAAGGAGCCCTCATCATCATGGTCTTATTAAACTGATGTGCCAACATAATTTTAGGGGAAACCCTAGAAGATTTAATATGTTTTATTCTACCCTGACTAAATGTAGTTTTTGAAGAAGAAGATGAAGGATAAGAGGATACAGATGTTGCTATAAAAAAATATGCTACTGAGGAAGAAGAAAAGGCTAAAAAAAATATGCTATTGCAGAGAAGGAAACACACCAAGCAAAAGCAACAAAGAATTTTTCTCTAGAACCATAAACCTCATAGACTAAGAAGAGCAGGGCTGAAACTGACAATAGAAAAATAAAATAGAAGAGGGTTCATTTTTCTAAAGATGTTATTTATCTATTAGAATAGGAAAGTGAATTTCCTAGTGAAGAGCCTGAAGCTATCCCTACATCCCCTATTACCACAAGAAAACAGGGCAAGAAGAGAAAATATACATTAAGGACTAGGAGGTTTGCAAGACTCCAACAAAAAGAGATAAAAGAACAAATGATTGAAGAGAAGACTATATAGGATAGCCCTGATGTCATAGAAGTGCAACAAGCCACTGATAATTTGGATGTAATCATAAATAATTTCATGGAACCTCCTATATAGGAGTAGGGGTATGAAGTAGAGGATGAGATCATTGTTGAGCAGCAAAATGCAGTTGATTTGTCAGTATTAGGTTCTGAGTCAAAAGAAGAAGAGTAGGTGGACATAACAAAACAAGTGAGAGTATCCAAGAGTGTTATAAAAATACAAATGAGAAGGATTTATGAAATAGAATATGTTATTGAAAAATATGAAAAGAAAATTAGATAATTATAGCAGAAAGTGGAGAAACTAAAAAGCAGGCTGTCACAAGTTGAAGAACAATCAACTACATCAGATAAAGAGGAGAATTTGGTTTAGTTACTACTTGGATTATCTAGGGAAGATGAAGACATAGGTTCTCATTCTGAAGTAGTACCCCTCCACTTTGAAGCAGTGCCCTTCCATTTTGAGGCATTGCCTTCTCAATCCAAAGAAATACCTTTATGCAAAATTATTGGGTGGGTCTCAGATTCAGGCCTCCAACCATCATTACTCTGGTTACCTCCTATTTTAAAGAGGATTTCCAACCAGATTATTAGTTTGAATAATGACTCAGAAACCTTCATGAGAAATTACATAGGCACTAAATTGTTCTATGAAACATGGAATATGAGTATGGACAATTGTGACTCCATAGCCCCTTGCAATGCATGAGGGCATGCATTAATATAAGTTAGGGGGGAATTATGAGGCTTGGATAAGCCTCATTTATAGCATGTTTTAAATAGTTAAAACTTCCTAAAACTCTTGTGAATTATATTATATGCTAGTTAAGTTGATTTAATATGTTGTGTATTAACTGTTTGTATGATTGAAGTGTTAAGGACATTATATTCTAATTTTTAACAGTTATTGTATAGTTTTATGTTATCTTGTCATGCTTAGGTTGACAACAGCACTTTAGTAGTCTTATTTTTATGATCATTAAGCATTAGTTTCTCTAAATTCAGTAAATAGTACAAATACTTATTACTGTGCAACAGAAAACTGGTTTTTCCATATAAATTCTAGCCAACTGCCAATGAATGGCAAGGCATGGAATTCACATCCAAGGAAGAATGAAGACTATTGCAATCTGATACTGAGGTCTAATACACCTGATAAATGCAGCCAAAACCATTTGGAGTCAACACAGTTCGTCATTCTAAAGATCTTCGGAATGAACACAGTGTCTTTGAAATGAACATAGTGTCTTCGAAATGAACACAGTGTCTTCGAAATGAGAAAATACAGTCTTCGAAATGAGCGGATATTTAGAATGAGAATTGTAGTGTATTTGGAATGAGTGGATATTTGGAATGAGAATTGCAGTATCTTTGGAATGAGCGGATCTTCGGAATGAGAATTGCAGTATCTTCGAAATGAGCCACTTATCTTCGGAATGAAAACAGAATGTGCTTTTTGACTTGTTGACTGAATTTTGGCGGTGGAAAAGGGGATAATAAGGTTGATAAAGTTAAGGGAAAATATATCCCATCTAAATTTGTCATCCTTGCCATCCAAAGCCACCATTTATGGAAAATATCAAATTGATCCTCTTCTAGGATAAACCCAGGAAATTCTACAGGATATCAGGAACAACATATTTTCTGTTTGTAATTAGATTTTAGACATCTATAAAATATAGCTCCAATTTAGGTTGAGCTAGTAGGATATATTAGATTAGATAGAGGAGATATAAAATAAATAAGGAGATAATAGAATAGTGATTTTAGACCTGTAACAGATTTCAACAGAATTGTAATTATGTTTCTGAAGTAATAAAAGTGCAGTTTCATTCCATTTATTTTGTTATGTCTGAGTGTGAGTAAGACTTAAAGAATAATTCAAACCTTCTTCTGAGAAAGGAGGCTGGCCACTTCCATACCTAGGAGGAGGACTGACAGACAGGTTTTATTCTAATTTTGCTACAGTAGAATAAGTTGTGAACTTGTCATTTTCATTCTTTTGCATAGCTAACATTCCTATTTGTTTAATTCTTGTTCATAATGTTTTTGTGATATGATTAGTGGTATATCTGGATATTCTTTTCATTCCCAGCAACTTTCCAATTCATTGAAAATTTCCATTTACAGCAATTTACAAGTTTTATGTAATTTTCCTACATTCTTGTTTTTGCTATCAAAACCCTACACAAAATATTGACGACCTTCTGTTACAGAGCATTGATAGGATCTAGTTTTTATGCTTCATTTCAATTATTGCAATATTAAATAGACTTTCAATTCTGCAACTATAACTAGAGTTTCAATTCTGCAATTTAATAAGATTTCATTCTTGCAACTATAACAAGGGTTTCATTTATGCAATTAGCAATTAGTTTTAATTCTTACAAATAAATTAAAGTTCAATTTATGCAATTTAGGGTTGAAGTGACACAAAACCCCCACACAATCAATTCCACCAATAATACTTGCTTCTTCTAAATGAACTGAACTACAACCCTGCTTGAACTTTCTCTTGTAAATAGCCTTGGACACCACCCTAGATTGACAAATTTATTGAGAATTAATGATGTGCTTAATGACAGCCCATCACAACCCTTTTATGTCCACCTTATGTTATAGAAAACCTTGCTCAACAACACACCTCAAATAAGGAAAAATATGCCCATACCTCTTATTTGTTTTGATGAAGATATGTCATTAAAACCTGTCTCACAAACAACCAATCCTTCTTGTGCCACTTCAAGGGTTAGATAGCAAGAGTCTATTTCAAAATATCCACATGAACATTCCCTCAAAAATGTGCTTAATAAAATCTAAAAATGATGTTCTAGGACCCTTCTTTTGATCTCAAGGAAGATGCATTAAAACTCAACAAAACCCCACAAAAATTCTTTTCACAATGCAAGAGGTACAATAAAATTTTCAAACCACTTTTACACCTTATTACTCCTAATATTGCAAATTAATTTTCAACCCAACAAAGATCACAAATTACACAAGCAAATTTTTCATTTACACCTTATACCTCCTACTTGACATTAATGCACTTCCAAAGAGATAATTAAATCATCACTTTATTTTATACCCCAAGGCACTAGCAAAAACACCACATAATATTTTATCCAAAAGTTAAACCACATTCATAACCCTTTTATTTAAAAAATAAAATAAAAAATAATACCCCTTATATCTCCCTAGACAAGCGTGCATACCTTAGAACCTTAGACTTTGCATAATTTAATTTTAAAAAATTAATCCCTTTATTGCCATCGTGATTCAAACCTGTTCTTCCTGCTGGCCCACACCCTAGCCATGGCTAGGTCACCATTTGGGCTAGCCACCCACATGAACACTAAAGGCACACACTATACCTTATCCTTAACCTTCGTCGTGCAAAATGAAAAACTTCAAATAAAATCTGATCACCTGCCTCCGCCGCATCTCTAACATGATACATATATGCTACCATGCCCTAGCATAACAAACACTACCATCTGGGCTACCTGCCTAGATGGGATAGAAATTTAGAGCCCCTGCTTCTTATGCTTTACTCTACCTCGATTTTGGAAAAATTGACGTCTTCTTCCTCTCCACTGCAAAATGAATGATGATCTTTTGGCTGCACAAATTTCTCAATTTCGAACCAAACATTAACCACCTTAACATGCAATATTTATATGCCATAGTTGGCATTGAATTTGATGTGAGTGCTCGAATTGCAAACCTTTGGCTCCAATAAAATATTATATTTTAATTATAATAATTTAAATCCAAGGGATTTAAATATTATAATTTATCTTAGGGCCTTTTCTTAGGTTAAATTTTTGCCACCATAGTTAATCAATTTAACCTTTTTCTTTTGCAAAATTACCACCAAGGTAAATCATATAGACCTTTTTATTTTTCCTTTTTCAAATACCACCATGGTAAATCAACTTGACCCTTTTATTTTTCTTTTTCAAATACCACCATGGTAAATCAACTTGACCCTTTTATTTTTTACAATACCATTATGGAGAAGGCTTTCCTTTCTTGTTGTTGCCTCATGCCTCATGTGTTGAAGAATATTCTCATAAATATTGCCATCAAATTAGGACATCAAACCTTTTGACATCAATGAAAACACAACATGCTCAAATTTCCAACACCTGGTTCTTCTTTTCTATAAGTTCCTGAAAAACCACTTAAGGCATCATGATAATACTTTGAGTTAGTAGAATATTAAGTGTTGATGCTACATGAGGATTGAATTTTTTTTTTCTAGATATGATTTGTCAAATTCTGACTTCTTTTTGAGTAATTCTATCAATAATTTTTGCTCTTCAATTTATGCCTTGTAGTGTTTATATGTGAGCAATGCCATGTATAATATGCTTGCAAAGTCTAATGGAAGTAAAATGTCACTTTTTTCCATTGGAAATTACTTCATTGAGTTGAATTTGAAGATATAAGATGTAAACCCTTATTGAAGTATATAATCTTGATTTGATGAAACCTTTATATTTGTAGGCTTCCTTATGTCTCCCTAGTAATGAGAGTATGAACACCTAATTTTAGATTTTGAAGAAATCTTATATCTTTCCAACTTGACTACCTTTGATAAAGTTTTTTAAAATGCCAAATAACTCCCTGATGTTTTTGGAGTATGATATAGTGCTTTTTGTAAAGATAAAGTTCAATTTTATGATTGATTTTGTATAGTAAAAAATTAATTTATCTAACACCTTATTTTTCCTAATTGAACTAGGAACTTTTCCAATTTTCCAAGAGGTTTTAATGTTGGAATCCTTTTGTCCTGTTGAGTGGTATTTTCACCCGATTGTGAAAACACACTCTCCGATAGGATTTGGGTTCCAAATCCTCTCTTGCAAAGAAATTAAATAAATAATTTCTCCAAGGTCTCCGCTATGTTAGCATTTGTGTATGTGTATTAATATATCTCAAATAAAGATATTCAATTTAAATGCTTGGAACACCTTAGTGGTTGCAAGTAACTGTAAACAACGGGCAATGTTGGTTTATTTTACTGTGAAACTTTAATGATTGTTCGTTGAACCCGAATAAAGCAAATGTGATCTGGCCCTTGTATGACCACGCTGTAACTTCAAAGTGGAAATTGATGAAATGCCATAAAATAGAACTCCTTCAATGAAATTGGAATTTTCATGAAGGGAATGTCATCATCGGCTCATGAATGAAAAACAAAACTAAAAAATGAAATTCTGGCCCTGAAATGGAAATTTTCTATTTTCGGATTTTAAAGTCTGCAACAAAACAATAGCTTCGGTGAAATTTAAACAACTCCGAAAATGAAATTTTAAAATGCGTATTTGAAATCTGCAGTATTACATACGCAATGGTGGAACTATTTTTGGATTTTGAAGTTTTTTAATTTTTTTATTTTAATGCCTGAGAATTAAAAGAAAATTGAACTTTCTGAAACAATAAAGTGCAGAAAATGAAAATAAAATGCAAAAAAGAAAATGAAAAATGCATTCAGTATGATGCTATCCTATTTCGACAAAACCGAAGATATGAGGTTTCCTGCATACAACCTAACCTATTGGACCCGCAAAACATGCAAAATCCTAATAAGCTAAGTGCTAGTTCCTAGGGTTTTGAATGGGGTTTTCAGATTTAGACATTCGCTTGGAGCAACCAAGATAACTTGCATTAAACTCCACCTATAAGCCTAAAATCTGAAAAGGGGAAAAATAGACATTAAATCTTGCATGCAGAAAATAACTCCTTCTTTCTTGTCAATGAGGTGCAACTCTCTGAATTTTTTGTATTAAAAATTGATCATTTTACAATAACAGAAGTCTCTAGTTTTCTCAAAACCAAAAAAAGGGGAAGAAAAACACTCCAAAAGCAGGCCCAGAATGGCTTCTCGCCTTCGGCTCTGCAACTCTGCTCGTAGCGATTTTTGACCCTTGTACCAATCTTTGGCTTCTGCTTTTAAACTTTCTAGCCATGCTCTCTGTTTCACTCTGTGACGCTTCGTTTCATCTCCTAGATCGCTTCGTTTCATCTTCCCCGCCTCTTCGTCGTTTTTGACTTTCTGCTCGACGTCGAAACGTTTGATCTTCTCTGTGAACTGTAACTGTCGATCCCATGATCATAGGCCTTACACCTTTATGCCATGTGTTCAGCACTTCCCCTGTATGTTCTGTAACGGCCCACCGTGAATCGTGACAAAAAATAGCATGTCGCGATATCGCGACATTTTCTATCTGCAGCTTTGTTCTTCCACCTGTATCGCGAAAACAAGACATGTCGCGATATCACGACATTTTTATACCCGCAGCCTTGTTCGTCTTCATGCATCGCAAAAATGAGACATGTCGCGATATCGCGATGTTTTCTCCTTTGGGCCGTGTGGATGCAACCTGTCGTGAAATCATGACGTTTTTCTCCTTCGTTGTGTTTTGTTGTACTTAGCTATGAAAACACAACATGTCGCAAAATCGTGACACTTTTTCATTCCGTACCATCTCGTTGCTTTTTGTCATGAAATCGCAACGCTTTTCTCTTTCGAGCTATGTAGATGCAATCTGTCATAAAATCATGACATTTTTCTCTTTAGCTCTATCTTCCTGCCTTTGGTCACGAAAATCCAACATGTCACAATCCATCGACACTTTTCCTCTATATTCACTTTGGTTGCTTCCAGTCGTGAAACTCCGACATGTCGCGATATCACGACATTTTTTTTGTTTGCCCTTCATCTCGTCTTCAGATCGTGAAAACATGACATGTCGCGATATCGCGACAACTTTAGTGCCTTGCCCTATTTGACTGGTTTGACCATGATTTTATGACATGTCGCGATATCGTGACATTTTTTATTTTGTCTTCTCTCTCCTCTTTGACCCGCGATTTCACGACACGTCGCGATATCATGACATTTTGTCAACACTTCTTCCTGCTTGCTTTGACCACAATTTTATGACATGTCGCGATATCGTGACATTTTTCACTTTGCTGCATTTTGTTGCTCTTAGCCATGAAAACGCGACATGTCATGAATATCGTGACACTTTTTCGTTCTACTCTACTTCGTGAGAAACGCGACATGTCGCGATATCGCGACACTTTTCATTTGGCTGTACTTTTGCTATTTTGAACCGTGAAACAGACATGTCGCGATATCGCGACACCTTTTCATTTCAACTTTGTCGTCCGATCACGAAGCAACATGTCGCGATATCGTGACAACTTTTCATTTTCGGTCGCGACGGAGCAACATGTCGCGATATCGCGACAACTTTTCATTTTTGCTTTTCTTTGCTCTTTTAACATCTGGGCCACTGCAATCTTCTTGGAAAGCGTGCAAAAAAGGGGGTCCCCAATTTTGGGGTGTGTTGTGGAGCAGCCACAACAAATGGCGACTCTCTGGGAAATGCTCCTGAGCATTTCGGTGAGAACCTAACCTAGAAATACACAAGCTTAGATACAAGTGTCAACACATAAAAAAAACAAATGCCGATAGATCAGAAATACATGAAACATTAGAATCATTAAGTATCAGCTCGGTGTGTGCAATGTGTTCCATTTTCTATCATTTGAAATTGATCCACATTCCATTGTCGGTTTTACATGAATGCATATGTGAGGTTGTGAATGATTTAGCATAGCCTAATTAATGCTTAGAGATATAACAACCTGCTTTATAAAAGCTTTAAACCTTCTAATATCATACACAAACATTTAAAATTATCAAACCCTCTTAGGATCAACTATATGTATAATGAATTGCTTTATTAGATCCCAAAGTTGGTTATGAGTCACTACTATCTTGAACCCATGTGCAAGTGAAAGTGAAATCAGAGCTTTGGGGAATCGGATTCCCAACCTAAGCGAGATGGGAATTTAACCCTATCCTTACTACTCTGATATGGAATTCATTACCTCACTTTGAGCAAAATGATTTAACCAGTTATGGATGAAATGGTCATGCTAGTCTATCCGTTTGAGCAGTCAGTGGTCTTGTTTTAAACAAGACATGCTGCCACGCATGAGCATACTTAACCCCATAATCCATAATTTGGCTTCATTCATTCTTTTTCTTTTATTTCTTGGACCTTTGGGATGACTACCCATCCTTGCTAGGGACATGTAGTACGATCCTTCCAATCCAATATTAAGATAAAATGGGAAATATTAGTTAATTTTATTTCTTGGACCTTGGGGATGACTACCCATCCTTGCTAGGGACATGTAGTACGATCCTTCCAATCCAATATTGAGATGAAATGGGAAAAATTAGTTTTACTTTTATTGCTTGGACCTTTGGGATGACTACCCATCCTTTGCAGAGGACATGTAGTACGATCCTTCCAATCCAAGCTTTATGATGAAATGGAAACATGGAAGCTTTGGGGAATCGGATTCTCAACCTAAGCGAGATGAGAATTATGCCCTATCCTTACTACTCCATGTAGGTCAAATCAGAGCTTTGGGAGTTGGATCCTCAACCTAAGTTCGATGAGGATTTAACCCTATCCTTACTACTCTGGTTTTAGGCTTTAAGCTTTTATGGGAGTGGTAAAAACCACTGTTTTAAGGATCATGTTGCATAATAGGATAGACATGAAATACTTCTTTCGCCTGACCTTTTCTTCCAAGCAAGGTTTTGATCATTTTGCTCAAGATCCTCTTTAATGTGAATAGAACGTGCTTGGTTCAAGATAGTTCGGGCATCAGTTCCCAACCTTAGGATTTTTTTTTTTATGTTATAGAATAACCCTAAGAGGATTTGACATTTTTCAATGATTGTATTGGAAATGGATATGCAACTAAGATGGAATATATATGCAAAATGGAATGTAATATGAATGCATTGCTTTTTTGAATTGTGGATGGAGTATACCACCTATGTTGCCATAATTTGTAAAACTGACAACTTCATGCATCACAAGTTTCAAACGATATTATTTAATGTGTTTGCGTTACTTGTGGAGCTTTCTACAACACAATTCCAATGTTTCATATTCTCCTGATCTTAGGCATAAGTTGACATCTCAAAATTTTTATTTTTTTTATTTTTATTTTTTAGACAAACCAAACATGTCCATAGGACGAACACATAACTTTAAATCAAAACTTATTCAATCCAAACCCAAAATAGCAACTTCAAAAACGAAAATTTGAAAACACAAACCAAAACCAAAAACCAAAATCTATATACAAATGTACAATATAATACAAGATGATGCAAAGCTTGGACTATCACTTTCCTGGATCCCAAACATGATTAGAACACTTCAACAAAAATATAACGTGATACGCATGCCAAATGTTGTGGGAATCCAACAAAAACAAGACTAGACCAAACAATGCAACCACTTTTAACTTTCCTCGCTCACCCCACCAATTAGATTTAATTCCATTAGTACTCTCATAGGTGAGCGTTAAAATACTAAAATGATTAGACAATAAATGATATTCAATTTTATCTTGTCTATTCTTGAAAGTATCCATTTCATAATTCGATTCATGATTTAGAACTAGGCTCTCTTTATCCAAAATGAGACTTTGTAAGCAAGAGCCTATTTCTAAAAATTTTAAAGCCAAATCATTTTCCAAATTTGTAGGCCAATCAAATTTGTGTAACAGTTTGCAAGCATCTAGGATATTTACTAAATTAGGATCATTAACAGTTTTTACCCTAGATTCAATTAGTAATTGTTGATGAATTTGATTTAACAATTCAAGTGCATCAACTTCTTTTCCATTCATTAAAACAATGTTATCAAAGGTGTGATTAAAAATCATACCTTGTTTTTCATTCACCTTTAACGACATTTCACCATAAACATCATTCAAATTCAAAATATGGTCATGCAAAATTCACCTAATTTTGGAGCTTGACACAAAAGTCCCCCCCCCTTTTCGGGGGTCCCCCCCCCCCCCCGCACCCAGTTGAAAACATGGCCCTCCTTTTCAACCCTCAAATGTTTTTGGTCAAAGTGTATGTGAAGTAATCTATCTTGATGATCACTTATTTGAGTTGCTTCCAATTGATCAATCTCTTTGTCATTTGGTTCTAATTCTTTGTTCACTATCCATGGTATCTCTTCATGTGAGGTAGAAGTTTCAATATCTTGTATATCCAGTGCAATATGAGTTTCATCTATAGGGGTGTGAGAAAAGAATGCATCATCATATCTCCCCCAACCATTGTAAAAATCGTCATCCAGATCCATGGAATGAAATTCCATGATGTTTGTGGCATGATCTTTTGATTCATTCATCAATTCATTTTCTTATTTGTCCTTGGTAATAGAATCATTATAATCTTCCAAAATTTGATGAGATTTGAAACCCTCTTCCAAAACATCCTCAAATTGTACAGGAGTTGTAATATCTTCCTTTGAGTAGGCGATTATGTTGTCCTGTATATCAATTGGCACACAAGTTTCATTAGTAGTTTTGGAGTGAGTGTAGTCTTCCCACTTCTTCCAAGCATCATAATAATCATCTTCCAAAATCAAGTGGTGACGTTCAACTACTTCTTCAACATCCTCCAATTCATCAATGTGTTTCTCATCAAATTCACCTTCACCTTCCTTAGATGGTTCAATTATTTCCAAAAGTGGGTTATTTCTTGAATTCAAATTTGTAAGGCTATCATCGTCCAAATTAGTAACCCATGATTCCATTTTATCACAATTTGGAGGGTGAAGAATTTCTTGATCATTATTTCCTACACATCTCATCAATAGTATCTTCCAAGAACAAGTGGTGAAACTCTATCATATCTTCAAATTCATTTATTGATTTTCTTCCAATTTCACTTTCAACCACTTCATTCAATTCTAGGGTAGGTTCCGTCCTATCACCTATCTCAAACCTTGTTGAATTTAGGACCCCTTTATCCGCATAATCATGCATCTCTATGAATGAGATCGCTTCTGCATAATCTTCACTAGCGGATGTTGGTTTAGCACTTTGCACCTCCTCTTGGACTACATCTAAGGTGGTTGTAACATTTGGATATTCAAATTCATCCCCTTGATCATTTACCTTAGATATCATTGGAGTGGAGGGTGCTATATTTGATGGTTGGTGTAGGTTGGCATCAATATCTTTAGAAGGACAATCTCTCATGTGAACATGTTGTGCCTTTTCTTCTTCAAGACCTTGTCGTTCTACCTCTTCTAGGATCTCATAGATTTTCTCTAGAGACAAGCCACCCATTTTTTCCTCAATGAGTGAAGCAAGTGTGGGGTGTATGGCTCCCGGGTATACTTCCATGGCTTCCTCTTCTAATGTGTTAAAATTTTCCCACATTTGGGAGTGCAACTCACGAAATCTTCCATTGAATTGACTCAAGGATTCATTAGGCTCCTTACATATGGAGGTAAATTGATTTTTCAACATCTCTAAGTCAACTTCGATTATCAAAATGATAAAGATAGGCTGCTTCTAGTTGTATCCAAGAAGTCCTAACCTCCATGGGTAGTTGGCTGTACCAAAAGAATGGTTTATCATCCAAAATGTATGCAAATAACTTACAAGCCACCTCCTCATAGAAAATCTGGAATTGACATAATGTATCCTTGTAGACATACAGTCTTTGCAAGTATCCTAGTGGCACATCTTGATTAAAACATCGTAGAAACTCTAATAACAATTTAGGAATTTGATAGGGTACCACAGGTATAGACAAACCCTTATAATGATCCTCCATTATAGATACCATTCTTTCTCTTAGAGACATCATTTCTTTTCTCAGGGATACCATTTGCTCCTCAAGTGTTGCCATTAGTGAAACTCAAAATGTAATTTTAGAACCAAATATGTTAGTCAAAAATGACAGAAGGAATCACGACACATCAGCGTGGAATGACTAGCAAATATCCAACCTGCAATGTATAAAAATCAAGTTAGCATCAACTAAGAGATGTATTCATTAAAATCAAATGAAAAGTAATTGCATGGAAACAACACTTCGTTAGTCACGACCAAAATTTTCAAAATTAAATCAAATCACATTATTTACGTATGAATAATCAGAAAAGCGTTACAAAGCTCTTAAGCAATTATAAACATGTAGCATTTAAAATCATAATGAAATAAACCAATTCATGCCCTCCTTCTAGACAATCTGCTGAGTGCTAGAGGACTAAAGATAACAATCAATAGGGCATGAAATATACAAAAATTTGAATTTAAATCTCACTAAAATAAACCCATCCAGCCCTCCTTCTAGCGCCAATCTGTTGAGTGGTATTTTCACCCGATTGTGAAAACACACTCTCCGATAGGATTTGAGTTCCAAATCCTCTCTTGCAAAGAAATTAAATAAATAATTTCTCCAAGGTCTCCGCTATATTAGCATTTGTGTATGTATATTAATATATCTCAAATAAAGATATTCAATTTAAATGCTTGGAACACCTTAGTGGTTGCAAGTAACTATAAACAAGGGGCAATGTTGGTTTATTTTATTATGAAACTTTAATGATTGTTCATTGAACCCGAATAAAGCAAATGTGATCTGGCCCTTGTATGACCATGTTGTAACTTCAAAGTGGAAATTGATGAAATGCCATAAAACAGAACTCCTTCAATGAAATTGGAATTTTCATGAAGGGAATGTCATCATCGGCTCATGAATGAAAAACAAAACTGAAAAATGAAATTCTGGCCCTGAAATGGAAATTTTCTATTTTCGGATTTTAAAGTCTGCAACAAAACAGCAGCTTCGGTGAAATTTAAACAACTCCGAAAATGAAATTTTAAAATGCGTATTTGAAATCTGCAGTATTACATACGCAATGGTGGAACTATTTTTGGATTTTGAAGTTTTTTAATTTTTTTATTTTAATGCCTGAGAATTAAAAGAAAATTGAACTTTCTGAAACAATAAAGTGCAGAAAATGAAAATAAAATGCAAAAAAGAAAATGAAAAATGCATTCAGTATGATGCTATCCTATTTCGACAAAACCGAAGATATGAGGTTTCCTGCATACAACCTAACCTATTGGACCTGCAAAACATGCACAATCCTAATAAGCTAAGTGCTAGTTCCTAGGGTTTTGAATGGGGTTTTCAGATTTAGACATTCGCTTGGAGCAACCAAGATAACTTGCATTAAACTCCACCTATAAGCCTAAAATCTAAAAAGGGGAAAAATAGACATTAAATCTTGCATGCAGAAAATAACTCCTTCTTTCTTGTCAATGAGGTGCAACTCTCTGAATTTTCTGTATTAAAAATTGATCATTTTACAATAACAAAAGTCTCTAGTTTTCTCAAAACCAAAAAAAGGGGAAGAAAAACACTCCAAAAGCAGGCCCAGAATGGCTTCTCGCCTTCGGCTCTGCAACTCTGCTCACAGCGGTTTTCGACCCCTGTACCAATCTGTGCTTCTGCTTTTAAACTTTCTGGCCATGCTCTCTGTTTCGCTCTGTGACGCTTCGTTTCATCTCCCAGATCGCTTCATTTCATCTTCCCTACCTCTTCATCATTTTTGACTTTTCTACTCGACGTCGAAACGTTTGATCTTCTCTGTGAACTGTAACGCTTCCCATGATCATAGCCCTTACACCTTTATGCCACGTGTTCAACGCTGCCCTTGTATGTTCTGTAATGGCCCATCGTGAATCATGACAAAAATAGCATGTCGCGATATCGTGACATTTTCTATCTGCAGCTTTGTTCTTCCACCTGTATCGTGAAAACAAGACATGTCGCGATATCGCGACATTTTTATACCCACAGCTTTATTCGCCTTCATGCATCACGAAAATGAGACATGTCACGATATCGCGACATTTTCTCCTTCAGGCCGCATGGATGCAACCTATCGTGAAATCGTGACATTTTTCTCCTTCATTGTGTTTTGTTGTACTTAGCCGTGAAAACGCGACATGTCACGAAATCATGACACTTTTTCATTTCCATACCATCTCTTGCTTTCTCGCAAATCGTGACACTTTTTCATTTACCATCTCTTTTTTCTTTTCTTTTTTGGGCTATGCAGATGCAATCTATCGCAAAATCATGATGTTTTTCTCTTTAGCTCTATCTTCCTACCTTTGGTCGCGAAAATCCAACATGTCGCGATATCGCGACACTTTTCCTCTACATCCACTTTGGTTGCTTCAGGTCGCGAAACTCCGACATGTCGCGATATCGCGACGTTTTTCTTGTTTGCCCTTCATCTCGTCTTCAGATCGCGAAAACATGACATGTCGCGATATCGCGACAACTTTAGTGCCTTGCCTCTGTTTGACCAGTTTGACCACGATTTTATGACATGTCGTGATATCGCGACATTTTTCACTGTCTTTCTCTCTCCTCTATGAACCGTGATTTCATGACATGTCGTGATATCGCGACATTCTTCACTTCATGCTGCATCCTGTTGCTCTTAGCCACAAAAATGCGACATGTCGCGATATCGCGACAACTTTTCATTTTTGGTCGCGATGGAGCAACATGTCACGATATCGCGACAACTTTTCATTTCTGGTCGCGACGGAGCAACATGTCGCGATATCGTGACAACTTTTCATTTCTGGCCACGACGGAGCAACATGTCACGATATCGTGACAACTTTTCATTTTTGGTCGCGACGGAGCAACATGTCGCGATATCGCGACAACTTTTCTTTCTTTGCTCTTTTAACATCTAGGCCACTGCAATCTTCTTGGAAAGTGTGCAAAAAAGGGGGGTCCCCAATTTTGGGGTGTGTTGTGGAGCAGCCACAACATGTCCTTTTTGAGAAATGTAAAGACAAGAAAAACTATAATTTCCAACTTTAACAATAAATATCTAATAACCTCTTTTATGACCCTTAAATTTTAATTTCTAATTAATACCTAGTTTGATGTTGTAACCCTTATCACTCCAAAATTTGGAAAATTAGAAAATTAATAATATTTGCAAAATATCAAATTAATCCAAGTTGAATTCCTTATTTCTCCTAGGTTGAGATGCAAATATCATTTTAAATTTTATAAGTTATCCCCTATAGTTTTGTTATCACTAAAATACATTTTATACCTTAGTTTATAACCTTATATCTCCAAATTTGAAAGCAATAATAAAATGGGATTTCACCCTTGCCTTTTTTATGCTAGACTCCCCACTCTTTGATGCTCTCTTTGACTGAATATAAAAATGATTATAAGGTTCTCTTGGACGTTGGAATCAATGGAGGTAGACATCTTTAATGCTGGAATGTTTACGCTACTAAATATGGAAGATTTGACCTTCAAAAAACCTAGTCTTAAATGCTCCTTCTTACTTCCTTCCACCCTTTGATGACTGGATTTGACTTCATTTTCACTCACTCTCTACTCCATGTAATATTTGAACTTTGAGCACTTTTATTGGAGGACCAAACTCAACTTTGTGATATGTGTCACTTCCATTACGTATGGGAGCTCTTCTTCGTAACTCCTTGCTACCAGTTGCTATGTAACACTTTGCTCCTTCATGTGTAACTCATGAGTAACAAGTTTCACCACTTATGCTCATACATTGAGATTTTAAGCTTCTAGTAATGCTTGGGAGTCAAATCCTCTAGTAATGGTTGAGATTCAAATCTTTGAAGTTTGAATGCTTGGGTGTTTTAGAGGTAACGTTATTGTAATGCTTGCTCTTGGAATATTGATGCCAAGTGGCATTCACACTCTCTATATGTATACCTTTACTGTAACACCTTCCAAGGAGATTATTATAACTCCTTGGGTATTTTAGTCTGCCATTTATTTTGCTTTGCTACATTTATTGAGTAGCATGAAACCTTGTTTTCTGCAGGTGGATTGATGTGGCACTATGGATCTTGAGTAGAAAATTTGATGCTTTATTTTGTGGATGATATTCACCAAGAAAATAGCTCCTTTTACTTTAATGCTTCCAATGTATTGAAACATGTACGTCTTTGTATAGTAGATGTTGTTTGTTTCTCCTTGGTAGAGATAAATACCTTTTAGATGCTATCCATATTGTTGTTCACCTTACGTTGGTAGGAGTAGATGTCTTCTCTTGAAATGTAGATATTGTTAGTCCCACTTTGCTATCCATCTCATATTTCTATCCATCTCATGTTGCTATCCATCAGTGAATGTGCACTCATTTTACGTAGCTTTGACGATGGCCTCTTATGGGATTTTTTTTGCAGGTTCATCCATCCAAGTTGCACCCTTTGAGTGGCTATTATCGCTTGGGAAGAAGAGTGCTTACATTGGCTACTTTTCCTATTGATATTGTGCCTTTTAGAGGCACATCCAGATCTACTCTTGGATTGGACGTTAGCCTCATTTTGCACTCTTATTTTAGTTATAATTTTTTGGTTTCATGGCATATTTATCTTGCTGCAATACAAGGGTTTTGAAGTTGTATTTTATGAGTAAACACCTTCCCTTTTTTCTTGGACACTTTTATATTAAATTTAAGCTTTAGATAATAGTAGATAGAAGCTTTTAGTTTATACAATTTTCTACATTTTATTTTCATGCATTCACTGTTGTAATGCTTAGGATCTGAGACTCACCAAGTTTCAATGAAACTTCTATTTCTGTTTTAGGTTATTATCCAATTTTTGGAGGATACTAAAATTTTTGGGTGGCTACTTTTGGCCACTAAAACTTGCAGATTTTAGTGCTTCAATAGTGTCTTTAGACACTTGATACAAATCATATTTTGTACACTTCAAGAACACAAAATCTAATTTTTTTTTTAGAGTAGTATACTAGTGCATAATAAATCTAATAGACCATTTTTTAATGCACTAATAATTTTACCTTATCACTCCAATTTAACTCTCAAGATAATGCACTTTAATTAATCTACTGCAAATTTTCAAGAATAACCTAAAATGAATCTTTAGAAGTTATTCTACAAATTCACTATAGCTAATATTAGACATAGTCTTCTTTTCTATTTCTAAAGTAGATGATAGGTAATTGATAGATATAATTCTAAAATCTAATCAACTCCTAATTTATGTGCAAATGAACCTTAAAATGAACCTCTTTAAATTTTTACTTTTTAAGACTATAATCTACTTTTCTTTATGCAAATTTAATCCAGATAAAGTGCTCTAATGAATCTGATAATAAGTTTAATTAATGACTTTGTTAGCACTAGTAGTTGCATATATCTTTTAGTATTTTATAGCTCCTTCTTCTGCTTATGTAGAGGATGGATATTGGTGCCTAATATCACCAAGTTTTTTCTTCGAGTAGGGTTTTTGTAGCTCTTTGTAGACTATTCTTGAATAGCCCTTTCTTCACCAAATTATGGTCTCAAACTTTCTTTTACAAGCCTAGAATTTGATGGCTTGTTCTCCTCTTCTAATATTCTCCTTCTATTGTAGATTTGGAGAAGTCTCTATCTCTGAAGCAGTGTCTTCTTGCTGTGAGAGGTAATCTTCAAATATCCTTGATTTGATAAGATTCTTCTATCTTCAAGTCTTCTTGTAGAATTCTAACTTCAAGAAGGATCTTCCTCTCAATAATCTGAATATCTTGAGGTCTTTCATTGGATTCTTCTTCTAAAATTTGGCACTCCTTACCAAATTCTCCTTCTCTTGGGATTGTTGTCAAATGGTGACAATTTTCCCAAGTTCTTCACTATCAAGGGCTTCTCCTTGGTAGTGGATTTCTCCAGTGAGATCTCCTTTGATTATTTCTTCAGTAAGGCTTTACTAGCCTTTTTTGGATGCTCGATGTGACCTTTTCAAGTTATTTGATCTTGCAGCTTCTAATAGTATTCACTTGAGACCTCTTCAACCTTCTACTATTGGAAGTGTTGGTGATGTGATCTAATCTTGGATATTTTATTGTACTGCTTTTGGATTAGAGTAGGACTTTCCTAGTCCTTCCAAGTCTAGAAGTACTTCAATGAGATCTTCTCTTGATATCATTTGCTTCAGGTGTTGAATTGATTCTAAAGAAGATACCCTTCCTAACTATTTTATAGGAATTTTACCAACTCACTAAATCTTATTTCCCTGCAACAAATATGTTAATACTAAAATATTAATCTACTTTTAAATAATATATTCCTTTTGAATTCCTTTTTAGGATAAATGCTTCTATGGTATTTTTTTTAATCAAGGCTTTTGTGGCCTTTTTTAGTATTAAGGCTTCTATGGCATTTTTTAGTATTAAGGATTATGTGGCCTTTTCAATATAAAGACTTCTATGGATTTTTATTCTAGGTTTCTATGGCCTTTTCATATCAGGCTTCTATGGCCTTTTTGTATTAGGATTCTATGGCTTATTTTTTCAAGGCTACTATGGCCTTTTTGATCTACAATGGAGATCTTCAGTCTCCTAGCTTCACCACACATTTTCTTTAGAAGTCTTCTTTCACAGTGTTCTCCTATACAAGAAACTAATATTTACACTATGAGGGCATGCTGACCTTCAGGCAATGAAGTTGGAGTCTCCTAGATTTTTGTTGTAGGAGTACCAATCCTCTGAGAATTAGTTATCTGCAAGAAAAGAAATTTGAGTAAATAGTTAGCAAATTCTAGATATCTTAGATATTCACTATATGCTCTATCAATCTATTGGATTGAGTGTTGAGTCTTGGTCTTCATGATTTTTCCTATAAATCTATGGAAATACTCTAGTCAAATGCAATCTCAATATTTTTTTGGGACTGATATATCCTTCAGTCCTCACTTGTGATTCTTCCTGATTCTATCACCTAGATTCTTCTAAAAACTTTTGATAGTGTCTGGTCCAATGGTGCATCAAGTTGTCAAAACATTCAAACTCCATAATGATGGTGATTTGCCTGTAGACCTACATAGACTAGATCTACCATAGTTTTGTTACCACTGTTAGCTTTTGATACAATATCCAAAGGAGATAATAATCATGAGATGCAAAATAATATGAAAGAAAATAAATCTTCAAGATGATTGAGATATGCAATAAACATAAATGATATATAAATGAATACAATGTAGCTATAGAGGAAATGAACACTCCATCAATATAGCTACTAGAATACATTGCATCCATTACCAATTGATGGTGATCCACACACAATTGAACTACCTACTAAGATCTCTAAGCTACTATATCACCGATACTCCTCTTGTTCTATACTAACAATGAGGCCTTCATTATATAGGTAAAATAGGATACTTGGTCAACACTCCATCTAGTTCTATAAGTGACACCTTGTGCATTTACAACTTGCACATAGATACTTGTGCATTTATTACATTGCATGAAGTAACTAGATAAATTTACCCCAAAGTAATCTAATTTTCTAAGTATGTACCTCTGAAGATACATTTACATAACCCATATTATGGAATATAAACTATTTCTAACATTCATATGTGGAAGATAGAACTACCTTCATATTTTTCTTATATCTAGGTAACAACCCATCTACAAACCATATTTTTACCAGTACATTTGCTAAATGTATTTACATCTTGTCCACCGACCACTTCAATTGATAGTTATATGAATTCACATCTTCATTAGCTTTCTTCTTAGTGGCATAGAGTTTAGTTACAATATCTCCATCATCCTTCAAAGGGTAGAATTCCTCAATGAATACATCTTTTATTGTGTTCCAAGCCTAAAAAATTTATGTATTATACATTTTTAAGTACCAATATATGGCAATTCCTCGTAATATAGTAGTAAATAATCACAACTATTCATCTAGTTGGTCTACACCATTTTCTCTCCTAATGGTTATGCATGTCTCGATTTGTCTTGTTAGGTCTTCCTTTCCTTCCCTTGTAAAGGGTGGGCATATTTTCTTTCCTACTTTATTGCCTACATGGGCTATTGGTGGTTCTTCTTATTTACTTGATGAAGTATCTCTTAGAATCATTTATTGATTCCATATTATAGGTGACTCACTCTATTAGTCCTCATCAAAATTGTCTACTCAAGGAATCTTGTATTCACTAAACAGTCATCTACCAATCTCTTGTGCATCCTCACTATATGACATCCTTCATTGGTGTGTAGGTTGTGGCCTTGTTCTTTCCTCCTGATACCTTGTGTGTCATTGCTCTAGTGCCTTACTCCCATCCACTACACTCCTTTGCAACCTATCTTCCACTTTCTTAGGTGTTACCATCCAATCACCTCGATTTCGCATAGTTTCCTTATTAACATATTTACATACGTCAACATTATCCTTGACTCTAGGTGCTTCTTGCTCCTATCATTTTTTATAAATAAACAATGTATCCAACCTCTCAATGTATGCTTTGTTAGATGTCCATACTTGTTCTATCACTGGTTCATGTGTATTATGTTCAACATTGTTCACATTTCCTATTTGAGCAATTCTTGTGCTCCTCCTAACTAGGATATCCTATCCTTGATCCTTTCTCCTACACCTTTGCAAACTTGTGTCTGTCATTCACCTTCAATTTACAAAATTTATCACTTTGCACAATCTTCGTAATTGCAACAATTTTGAATCATTTTAACAAAAATGCCAAATTTTTTGTTGGGGAAAATTCCTGCACCCTTAATAGATTTATCACGCTACAAGACTTCCCTGATCCAATCAGCACTATGGATTCTGGTGGATCCACCTATTTAAATAAGAAAAATATTATCCTAATACTCTATATAGATCGAGTAAGGTATGGAAACCCTAGAGGTGAGCCTACAATATTTCTTATATGCTCATGCTCATCCAAATTGCAAAAAATTATTAAAACTACAACATAAAAGTTGACCAAGCTTCAAAGTAACTCTCATCTAGTGCTTCAAAAAGTAGATCGATGCCTTATTCATTGGGAAATTATAGCCATACTTAAAATATTATGAAGAGAGAAGGGGGAGAAGATAAAAGTGAGCCAACCACATTTATTCAAATAATGCAACAAAGGTGATTAAACATGTCAGTGAAATAAGATGTCATTTACACATTCAAATAATGTAACATGTAAATAATACAAAAAGTAAAACTGCACATACAACTATTAAAAGGAGGAAGTAATATTGTATTATCCAATAAATTATTACAATTCAAGTCTAATCAGTGTAATCAGATCTCACTAAGCAAATAAAAATGAGTTCTCCATTCAAATGATGCAATAGAGAACTGCAACTCTTCATTCAAATGATGTAGAAAAGAGCCTCCTGGCTTCCAACCTTAGCCACTCAAACTGATCTCAGTAAACTGGACACCTCCTCAGTAAAAACCTACACAATAATGGGGAAGAAAAAGGGGTAACTAGACAAGACACACAAAGGAAAATACAACCAACAAGGATGGGCACTTTGGTATACCTCTTACAAAATTACTGTGCAAAAACTTGATGATGTTTCATATTGTAGAAACTCTCTTAAATAGCTTGATAACTTGGTCCTTAATTACAAAAATTGTAACTACCTTGATGATGGCCCATAACTGGAAATAATCCATAATAGCCACTATTTCAATCACCTTCATTTTTTTTTTAGGGATTAGGGTTTAGTGTTTTGAGGTTTAGGGTTTAAGGTTTTTTTTTTAGGTTTAGGTTTCCCTCTCCCCTTTTACAATGTGAGAAACCCTAAAACAAAACCCTACATCTTAAAGCCCTAAAGATAATAAATTACTATTTTTGGACAATTTGCCATTTTTGGCCCAAAACAACCCTATTTTTAGTAAGTTTCCAGAAAAAATGATCGGATGGGTCTCAAAATTAATACACATTATTGGATCACCCATATTAAGCCTTCTAGAAAATCTCAACACATACTCATATCTGAAAAGTTATTAAATTGCAAATATTATTTCTTCCAATTTTCTAAAAAACACTAAAATCCATTTTTTGGAACTAAATACTGCATTCTTTTTTCTTTCGATGTTGAAATTTATACCCAAGTATATATATTGTAGCAAGTATCTTGACCATTGATGTTTTTATCAAGGATAAATTTTCTATAGGTAAAATTTGGTTCATTTTGAAGATGGTGGACCTGGTGCTAAATTAGCATTATTTAAAGTTTGATGGTAAACTCTATAGACAACGAAGAGGCACTACAATGGGTAGCAAATTTGTAGTTGTTTATGCTTATATTTTCCTCTATCATCTAGAAAATAAATTCTATATAGAATGCCACATGTTGGAGATAATTTGTGTTTATACAAAAGGTATATTGATGATGCTTTCAAAGTGTAGCATAGAGATAGGTCTCTGCTTCTACAATTTTTAGATTATTATGGAGCCATGTATGGCAATATTAACATCACTACCACAGTTTCAGACTATGAGGTAAAAATTTTGGATATTGTCATGTACAAATCTACCGATTTAACTACAATAGGATAATTGTCCACCAGGTTGTTTCAATGATGTATATCAATACATTCTGTTTACCTCCTTTCACCCGCGACATCAGAAGAAAGCATTCATCCTCAGTGAACTTCGTAGGATCCTTTCTAGGGAAGAAAAACTAGAGGGTTTTAGTATCATGAAGCATAAATTATTCTATAGACTCAAAGCTAGAGGTTATCCTGCAACCTTTCTCCTACCTTTATTTGCAAAAGTCAATTTTTCACATAGGCCTGCCTTATTGCAAAAAATTATGGATAGGTTGCATAACAGACAGAGAAGACATCGAAGCACCCCCATTGTTCTGAAGCTAGTCAATTGTGAATTCACTAGAAAATTACGTATCAAATAAATGGTTCTTAATCCTATGTTTGATGCTTGTACCACAAATCAGGAATTATCACATTTTGAATTATATGTTGGGAAAATAGCAAGTCTTTGAGGGACTTACTTTGCAATAATAAAATATTTTATTTTTCATCACATTCAATCTTAGCCATTCAAGCAAAAAAATGTTATCCATTGGTGCAAATCTATGCTAGTTGTTTATGCAGTCAAACGATTTGTTTAAAACATGACAGCCAATACAAAATTATTATTTTAAAATTATTTTTACAATTTTAATTTTGGGGTTTTGTGGAAATTTAATTATTGTAATAAATAACAAGTGGCTATCACTATCCACCTTTTGGACATATCCCACTTTGTTATATTTTTTACTCTTATAAGGATGTGTAGCTGCCATGCAATATTTAATTTTTGGAATTCTATGTAGTTTTAAATTTTAAAATTTTATGCAATATTAATTATTGTAATAAATAACTAGTGGTTATCACTGTCCAAATTTTGAATATATCCCACTTTTTAATTCTTCGTGACACTTAGAGGAAGGTTTAACAACTATTTTAGCAAATCTTGGCTATCACTGCCTATTATTATTGGTATATCCCTAGATCATGCTTCCATAGGTATACTTGATTTCTACCATGTGGCATGACCGTTGGTCTCCACTTGTTATCAAAATCATTTTTATACACACAAGTATGGTTGTAAAAAATTTATCAATTGTACTAATGAGCACATAGGTGCGAAACACATTTACAGAGCAATTCAAGTTTTTGTAATCATGATTGTAAAGTTTTTTTGTGTATGCCATTATGTTAAAATTTATTTTTTGATAAATTTTGTGTGCTAAGTTTCTCTCCTTTCGTATACTAGTCTACTGATGTGATTTTCCTTTTCATTTATTTGACTTAAAAGTGTCTTCAATGGCCTCACACATTGTACTGGTTCAATATGATACTTGTAATAATAATGCATAGATTCCAAATCTATCGAGCAAACATCCTTGAATAGCCATAGGCTCTAGAGAGCCATCTAGAAGTTCCCAAGCTACATATTCAAGAAATAATTTGCACTTGACATAGTTTTTGGAGGTGCCATAGAATCTCTTAGAAATTGCCAATAATTTTTGGAAGACATATAAATCCTCTTTTTTGAAAGCAATAAAAACTGAGTTAAATTAGAAAAATTTGAAAGAAGGCATCACTCCACATAGTCTTCTCATGAAAAATCCAAAAGTGAGATTGAAAATACCTCTATTCAACAAGATATAAAGAAATATATTGAAGCCCTAGTTACACAACATCAAAAGTCTTGCATAGAAGTCTATATTGCAGCTCAAGTTAAACTATATGATTCATTGAAGTAAGAATGTGTGGTAGTGGAGAAAAAATGCAATGTTCATATGGAAAATCTATTTAGACCACTTTTTTTCAAGACTCTAAAATAGCAACTAGATGGAATTTACACATTGAACAAGATTTTAATAGAAAAAAGAAAGCGCTCATATTGGAGTGTCGAGTTAACAAAGAAATAGCCAAGCAAGATACTGCTGCCAAAGCTATTATGGAGCAACATGTGGAAGATATAGTCATGGGGGAGGCTTCCACCTCAATCTCTTCCTTGATAAAGAAAGTGTGTGCCCTACTTTATAAAGAACTATAGACTTTGACAAAATTTGTAGCGGATATTTCGAGCAAAATCAGATATAAAAAATCTCCTGGTCATTCTTCTCCATGCAACAAATATGGTAACAAAAATGGTCATTTTACCTCAAAAAATGGGTTTAGGAAAAATAACAAAAAACCTTGTGCATAATCAAGGACACCCCAAGCCCATGGAAGATAATTATGGAGGCCATAAAATTATTGGCACATAGATCACTGAGTAGATATCACCCTCAGTCTCAAACAAAATTCATATGGGAAGATCACATATCCATACCTCATGCATTTCAACAATTGCATCAAGAGTATGAAATTTCAATCCCAAGATTTGGTTTAAAAAAACAAAATCAAGACTCAATGAGATTTGCAAACAAGCAGCAAGGGCAGGGTTAGCAAAATTTTTGTGGCCAACCACCAAGAAATGGTGCAAACAAAAATTGAACCAACGGGGTGTCGTATTCACACCGATGGACCATTGCTTACAAAGTTTTAGTAGAATCAGTGTGTATATGATAGACGACATCATCACCAATGTTGTTGTACATAACTTTTCTGAGAAAAAAATGAGTGTAGCAAAAAAATAACTTCTAGGCTTGGGGTTGAAATTTCTCCCCAAACCTCCTACAATGATAGTGTATTTTTTTTGTAGTAAATTTTAATACATGGCTCATATTCTCAAAATAAAATGGTTTTTTGGACCTCGAGGTAATAATCCAACCTCCTAGGTGGACCTGCCATCTCCAATCTTCAAAGTTCCAAATCCAACTTGGAATCCACCAGAAGAGTACCAACCCCTTTATAGGATCTTGGACTCTAGTAGAAGATGGTTGGAAAAACAACTCATAGCCACTCTGAGGCTATCACTACAACCTCTTTCTAGAAGACTCTCTCATACTTTGAGAGACCTTTGGGAAGATCAGTCCATTGTCATAAGACTTACAGATAAAAATTTAGGTCTCATCATCCTCTCTAGATATTGGTATCAGTAAGAATGCCTTATATAGTTATCACATTATATAGTTTATGATTAGGTCACATCAATTCCATGGGATACTCTTTTTAATTCACTTAGGCTTTCAGCTAATAGTGCATTTGCTTTTAAAATCATAATTAGAGAAGAAAAGTATTTTTTATTGCAAGTATCCTAAAACTACACAACCTTGAACTTTTTACTTGATTCCAAAAGTGAATAAACAACCTTTGGTGGGTAGGCCAATTTTTTCATACTGCGGATACCTGTTGGAACCTGTGTCTAAGTGGTTGCACTAAAAAAAAATCCAAATTTTTTAAGCTAAGTAACCCACTTGGAAGATTCTAATTCAATCCTAAGTCTCATTAAAGAAAAAAACATCCCTCAAGACTGCATAATTTTTCTTTTGATGTTGAAATTTTATGCCCAAGTATCCCTATTGCAGTAGGTATCTTGGCCATTGAAGTTTTTATCAAGGAAAAATTTTCTACAGGTAAAATCTGGTTCATTTTGAAAATGGTGGACCTGGTGCTAAATAAACATTATTTAAATTTTGATGGTAAACTCTATAGACAACGAAGAGGCACTACAATGGGTAGAAACTTTACAATTGTTTGTGCTTATCTTTTCCTTTGTCATCTGGAAAATTAAATTTTAGAGAGAATGCCACATGTTGGAGATAATTTGTATTTATACAAAAGGTATATTGATGATGCTTTTATATTGTATCATGGATATAGGTCTTTGCTTATACAATTTTTATATTGTTATGGAGCCATGTATGACAACATTAACATCACTACCATAGTTTTAGACTCTGAGGTAAACATTTTGGACATTGTCATTTATATATCTACCGAGTTAACTGCACTAGGAAAATTATCCACAAGGTTGTTTCAAAAATCCATGAATGTATATCAATACATTCCATTTACCTCCTTTCACCCATAGCAACAGAAGAAAACATTCATCCTTAGTGAAATTTGCAAGATCCTTTCCAGGGAAGAAAAGCTAGAGGGTTTTAGTGTCATGAAGCATAACTTCTTCCATAGACTCAGGGCCAGAGGTTATCCTACAACATTTCTCCTACCTTTATTTATAGAAGTCAATTTTTCACACATGCCTACCTTATTGTAAAATTTTTTGGATAAGTTGCATAACAGATAGAGAACCAAACATCGTAGCACCCCCATTGTGTTGAAGCTAGTCAACTGTGAGTTCACTAGAAAATTATGTATCAAAGAAATTGTTCTTAATCCTTTGTTTGATTCTTGTGCCACAGATCAAGAATTATAAAATTTTGGCAAAGGAATTATATGTTGGGAAAATAGCAATTCTTTGAGGGACTTACTTTGCAAAAATTAAATCTTTAAGCTTTCATTGCATTCAATATTAGTCATTCAAGAAAAACAATTCTAGTTGTTGATGCAACTCTATGCTAGCTCTTGATGTAGTCAAAATGCTTTGTTTAAAACATGGTAGCCAATGCAAAATTATTATTTTTAAATTATTTTTGCAATATTAATTTTGTGTTTTTGTGCAAATTTAATTATTGTAATAATAACAAGTGGTTATCATTGTTCACCTTTTGGACATATCCCACTTTGTTATATTTTTTACTCTTAGAAGGATGTGTATCCACCATGCAATATTTAATTTTTAGAATTATGTATAATTTAAAATTTTAAAATTTTGTGCAATATTAATTATCATAATTAATAACTAGTGGCTATCATTGTCCAACTTTTGGATATATCCCACTTTTTTATTCTTCATGACACTTAGAAGAAGGCTTAGCAACTATTTTAGCGGATCTTGGCTATCACTGCTAATTATTATTGGCATATCCCTATATCATGCTTCCATAGGCATACAAGTGTGATTGTAAAAAATTTTATCAATTGTACTGATGAGCACATAGGTGCAAAACGCGTTTACGAAGCATTTCAAGTTTTTGCAATCGTGCTTGTAAAGTTTTTTTGTGTATGCCATTATGTTAAAATTTCTTTTTTGGTAAACTTTTTTGTGCTAAGTTTCACTCCTTTTGTATACCAATGTACTATTGTGATTTACCTTTTCATTTCTTTGCCTTGAAAAAATCCCTTCTTCACCAAATTATGGTCTCAAATTTTCTTTTACGAGCCTAGGATTTTATGGCTTGTTCTCCTCTTATAATCTTCTCCTTACACTATAGATTTGGAGAAGTATCTATCTATAAAGTTGTGCCTTATTTCTATGAGAGGCAATATTCAAATCTCCTCGATTTTATGAGCTTATTCTATCTTCAAGTCTTCTTGTCAATTTTTGACTTCAATAAGGGTCTTTCTCTCAAGATTATGAATATCTTAAGGTCTTTCACTAGATTCTTCTTCTACAATTTGGAAATCCTTTCCAAATTCTCCTTCTCTTGGGCTTTTTGTCGGATGGCGATAATTGTCCCAAGTTCTTCACTATCAAGGGATTCTCCTTGGTAGTGGATTTCTCTAGTGAGATATCCTTTTATGATTTCTTGAGTAAGGCGTATTCTTTTTTTGGATGCTCGATGAGATATTTTCAAGGTCTTTGATCTTGCAGGTTCTGATGGTCTTCACTTGAGAACTCTTAAACCTTATGCTCTTGGAAGTGTTGACAATGTGATATGCTCTTGGATCTTTGATTCTACTACTTATGAATTCAGCAAGACTTTCCTAGTTCTTCTTCCAATTTTGGAAGTCCTTCAATGATATCTTCTCTTGATCTCCTTTGTTTTAGGTTCTGAATTGAATTTGAAGAAGATACCCTTCCTAATTATTTTGTAGAAAATTTCTCAACTCACTAAATCTTATTTCCCTGCAACAAATATGTTAATACTAAAATTTTAATATACTTTTTAATCAGATATTTCTTTTGAATTCCTTTTCAGGATCAAGGATTATGTGGCCCTTTTCAATATCAAGGATTTTGTGGTATTTTTTAGTATCAAGGCTTCTATGGCCTTTTTTAGTATCAAGGATTTTGTGGCCTTTTCAATATCGATACTTCTATGGCTTTTGCTTCAAGGCTTCTATGGCCTTTTTGTATCGAGCTTCTATGGCCTATTTTCAAGGCTACTATGGCCTTTTTGTATCGGGATTCCATGGCCTATTTTTTCAAGGCTACTATAGCCTTTTCAATTTGTAATGAAGATATTTAGTCTCCTAGCTTCACCATGCATTTTCTTCAGAATTCTTCTTCCATAGTGTTCTACATAAGAAAATAATCTCTACACTATGAGGGCACACCAACCTTTGGGTAATGAAGTTGGATTCTCCTAGATTTTTTTCATATGAGGAGTACCAATCCTCTAAGAATTAGTTATCTACAACAAAAGAAACTTTAGGAAACAGTTAGAAAATTCTAGATATCCTAGATCTTCACTAGATTCTTTATCAATCTAGTGGATTGAGTGTTGAGTCTTGGTCTTCACGAGTTTTTCTATAACTCTATGGAAAGACTCTAGTCAAATGTAATATTAGTATTTTTTGGGACTGATATATCCTTCTATCCTCACTTGTGATCCTCCTTGATTCCATCACCTAGATTCTTTTGAAAACTTTTAATAGTTATTGGTCCAATGGTGCGTCAGGTTGTCAAAATATTTAGGCTCAATAATGATGGTGATTTTCCTATAGACCTACATAGACTAGATCTACCGTATCTCTGATACCACTGTTAGATTTTGATACAATATCCAAAAGATATTATAATAATGATATGTAGAATAATATGAAAGAAAGTAAATCTGCAAGATGACTGAGATATGCAATAAACATAAATGATATATAAATGAATACAATGTAGCTATGGAGGAAATGAACACTTCATCAATATAGCTACTGGACTATATTACATCCATCACCAATGGATGGTGATCCACACATAACTGAACTACCTACTAAGATATCTAAGCTACTATGTCATCGGCATTCCTCTTGTTCTATACTAACAATGAGGCCTTCCTTATATAGGTAAAATAGGATACTTGGCCAACACTCTATCTAGTTGTACAAGTGACACCTTGCACATTTACAAATTGCACATAGACACTTGTGCATTTATTACATTGCATGAAGTAACTAAATAACTTCCCCCTAAAGTAATCTAATGTCCTAAGTATGTACCTTTGAAGATACATTTATATAACCCAAATGATGGAATATAAATTATTTCTAACATTCATATGTGGAATATGGAACTACCTTCATCTTTTTCTTATATCTAGGTAACAACCCATCTGCAAACCATATTTTTACCAACAAATTTTCTAAATGCATTTGCATCTTGTCCACCAACCATTTCAATCGATAGTTATATGACTTCACATCTTCATTAGCTTTCTGCTTAGTGGCATAGAGTTTAGTTACAATATGTCCATCATATTTCAAAGGACAAGATTCCTCAATGAATGCATTTTTAATTGTGTTCCAAGCCTAAAAAATTAGTGTATTATACCTTTTCAAGTACCAATATATAGCAAGTCCTCATAATGTAGTAAGAAATAATCACAACCATTCATCTAGTTGGTCTACACCATTTTCTCTCCAAATAATTATGCATGTCTTGATGTGTCTTGTTGGGTCTTCCCTTCCTTCCCCATAAAGGGTGGGCATCTTTGATTTCTTGCTCGATTGCCTATGTGGGCCATTTATGGTTCTTCTTCTTTACTTTATGAAGTATCTCTTAGAATTCTTGAATGATTCCACCTTATAGGTGACTCACTCAGCTGGTCCTCATTAAAATTTTCTACTCGAGGAATATTGTATTCAACAAATATTCATCTACCAATATCCTATGCATCTTCACTCTTTGAACTCCTTCACTAGTGTGTAGGTTGTGGCCTTGGTATTTCCTCTCAATACCTCATGTGCTATTTCTCTAGTGCCTAACTCCCATCCACCACACTCCTTTACAACCTATCTTCCACTTTCTTAGGTGTTACCATCCACTCACCTCGATCTTGCATAGTTTTCTTGTTAATGTCTTTACGTACGTCAATATTATCCTTCACTCTAAGTGCTTCTTGCTCCTCTCCTTTTGTTTCAATCAATAATGTATCCAACCTCTCAATTTCTACTTTGTTAAATGTCCATACTTTTTCTATCACTAGTTCATGTGTATTGTGTTCAACACTGTTCACATTTACTCTTTGAGAAATTCTTGTACTCCTCCTAACTGAGATACCTCTCCTTGATCCTATCTCCTACACCTTTGTAAAATTATGTCTGTCATTAACTTTGCACAATATTCTTAAATGCAAAAATGTTGATCCATTTTAAAAAAATTCTAAAGTTCATGTTGGAGGAAATTCTTGCAACCTTAATATATTTGTCACGCTATAAGACTTCCATGATCCAATCAACACTGTGGATTCTAGTGGATCCACCTCTTTAACTCAATAAAAGGTTATCGTAATACTCTAGACATACTAAGAAAGGTATGGAAACCCTATATGTGAGCCTACAATATTTATTATATGCTCATACTCATACAGATTGTAAAATATAAAATAAAATTGTAACATAAAAGTTGACCAACCTTTAAGGTAATTCCTAGCTAGTGCTTCAAAAAGTAAACCGATGCATTTTTCATTGGGAAATTGTAGCTAGACTTAAAATATGGTAAAGAGATAAGGGGGGAGAAGATAAAATTGAGTCAACCATATTTATTAAATGCAAAAAATGTAATTAAGCATGCCAGTGAAAGAAGACATCATTTACACATTCAAATGATGTAACATGTAAATAAGACAACAAACAAAACTACACATAAAACTACTAAAAGGAGGAAGCAATATTGTATTATCCAATAAATAATTACAATGGGAGTCTAATAAATGTAATCAGATCTCACTAAGAAAATAAAAATGAGTTCTCCATTCAAATGATGCAATAGAGAACTACATATCTTTGTTTAAATGATGTTATAAAGAGCCTCTTGGCTTCTGGTCTCAGCCACTAGAACTGATTTCAGTAAACTGGATACATCCTCAGCAAAAACCTGCATAACAATGGGGAATAAAAAGTGGTAACTAGATAAGACACACAAAGTAAAATACAAATGACAAGGATGAGCACTCTGGTATACCTTGTGAAAAATTATGAAAACTATAATTGCCTTAATGATGGCCATAATTATGAAAACTATAATTGCCTTAATGATGGCCCATAACTATAAATTATCCATAATAACCACTATATCCATCACCTTCATTGTTTTTCTCTTTTTTTTAGGGTTTAGGGTTTTGAGTTTAGGGTTTAGGATTTTGAGTTTAGGGTTTAGGGTTTTGATTTTTAGGGTTTAGGGTTTTTTTTTAGGTGTAGTATTTAGGGTTCCTCCCACTTTTTACAATGTGAGAAACCCTAAAATAAAAACCTACATCTTAAAGCCCTAAAGATAAGAAATTACTATTTTTGGATAATTTGCCATTTTTAGCCAAAACAAACCTATTTTTAGTAATTTTCTAAAAGAAAGCTTGTATGTGCCTCAAAATCAATACACATTAATGTATCACCCATATTAAGCCTTCTCTAAAATATCATCACATAATCATATCTGAAAAGTTATTAAAATACAAATATTTTATCTTCCAATTTTCTAAAAAAAACATTAAAATCCATTTTTGGGGCACTAGATGAAGGAATTAGGGTCTGATAAAACATTGAGAAATATTCAAGGCTTCTAAAGAAACCTTTACATGATGGTTTCCATCTCGTCATTGATATCCCTGTAAAATTTCAAGCCAATACAATGGTCGGATCAAAAGTTATGCTCTTTGGAAAATAGGCTCCTACAACAACCTTATTTAGGCCAAACATTTACTAACAAAAAGACCTTAGGAAAAACAAAATAGCAGTCTAACCTCGGTGACACAAAAAATTTCATTGCTCTTGGAGGATGAAATAGTACTTCAAAATGACAAAAAATTTACAATAATTAGAAAGGACTCAAGAAGGGATTACAAATTTTAAAAGACCATAGGACACAAAAAATTCAAAAATTTGGGACAAAGTCAAGTTGGATTTTGAGGATCCAAGACAAGCTTTGACTGGGACAAGTGATGAAAATACTCTTTAAAAATGATTCACCTGAGAACTCTAGAATATCTAGTAGACCACAAGGACTCAAAAACTAAACTAATCACCTAAAAAAAACACCTTAATCACCTAAAAAGAACACCTTAATCACCTAAAAAGGACACCTTAATCACCTAAAAACTGAAACCTTAATCACCTAAAAAGAACAAGACTAAAACACACTTTTTTTTATTGAGGATTCTCAAGCCCTCTGTGTAGAATGATATAATTTCAAATGTTATCCATTGATAGAAATTGAACATTTTGTACCATCAATAGTTTGAAATTTGTAAGTATGTTGGCCTACACTATGAAGGATTTGATTGAGGCTAAGCCATTTGGGTTCTGACTTCCCCTTCTCACCATGATTTTAATTTTTGGGGTCCCAGTACAACACTATATCTCCTCTCTAAAAATGTTTACCCTTGGCTTTCTTATTTAACAACTACAATGTTTTGTAAGCTTGCTCAGTTATCTTCATTAGTGCATCCTTTATATCTTCTTGTAATTTTACAATTTTATCAAGTCTTCTCTACAATACATTTGGATTATCATGATCTATAAGAAGAAAATATAAAGCATGACTTTCCACTTGAGGAGGTAATAGATAATTCTCACCATATACTACTTCATAAGAAGATTTTCCTATGCTTATTTTGATAGACATTCTATCATCCCATAAAGAAAACTTTAGCTCACTATCTCAACTTCTTTTGTTTCTGCCTAATGCTCTTCTGATTCTTGTGATTAATTTATTATTTTAGGAATCTACTAAACCATTCCCTTATGGATAGTTATTTGTAAAATGATAAAGCTCTATGTTGTACCTAACACAAAATTCAATCATCTCAAAAGAATTGAAGTAGTTACCATTGTCTATGACTATCTTTATAGGAACCCCAAATCTTGTCAATATGTGCTCTTCTAAAAACTTGATGACCACTTTTGTAGTGTATTTCTTGAGAGGTGTTGCTTCTACCCACTTGGTATGTTTATTGATATAATAATTGACCTATGACATCTAGAAGAATTAGGATTAACCTCACCTATGAGATCTATTTCCCATTGAGTAAAAGGAGCTTCAACAATCACTAGCTTTAGGGGTATGGCTGGCAAATTCTTCTTTCCTACAAAAATTTGATAGTTATGACAAATCCTAACAAACTGGTAAACATCCTTAAATAGGGAGGGCCAATAATAACCAACTCTCATGATCTTGTGAGTAGTAGAATTTGGAGCAAAGTGACCCCCACAAAATCCATAATGATATTTTTTCAATACTTGAGTGACCTCTTTCTCAAACAAATAGAGAAGCAACACACAATCTAGATTCCTCCAATACAGTCTTCCTTCTTTAATGTAATACATTTGATCCAATTACTTGATAGACATTTTTTTTTGGGGTATGTCTCCTATAAATTATAATTTTTTAAGGTAAAAGATAATACCATCATACCACATGCAATAAAAATTATCAACTGCTCTTGCTTCTTGTTGTTCATCTATTGCAATAGTGTTATTCATAGTTCCTTCTTATTTGTTAGCTAGATACTTTGCCAATCCTTCCCTATGATAATCTATACTACTTTTAATTCCACATCATACTATAGCAATTTATCCATCCACCTTGCAGGATTGTCTAAAGGTTCAGTTTGAGTGAAAACATCTTTAATAACATGTAAGGGATACAATCTATTACCTTATTAGACCCAAAAATACACTTGAAATGATCCAATGCTATGATTAATGCATAAACCTATTTTTCCATAAAAGAGTATTCTATTTTAGCACCCTTTAATGTTATACTCATAAAGGCTATGGGTATTTCATTTTTCTCTTCATCTTGCTGAGCTAGAACTGCAGAAATAGTGTGTTCTGAAGCAAATGAGAAGATTTTGAAATCCTTGGATTAATTCAGGTAGTATATTACTAGATCCTTAGTAATTGCATATTTGATCTTCTAAAAAGCTATAGTATTTTCCTCTATCCACCTTATTTATCTATTTTTCTTGATCATGTCATTTATCGGCTTGGAAATTTGAGAAAAATTAGGGATAAATATCCTAATGAAATTAATATTCCCAAAGAATGATCTAACTTCCCTAATATTTTTAGGAGGGAGAATTTTAGAAATTGCCTCTATTATTTGTGGAGCAATGCTAATTCCATCCTTTAAACAATATGACCAAGCAGTTTAACTTGTATGGCCCCAAACACACATTGTCTAGGATTCAAGGATATGCCAAACTCCTTGCACCTGTCAAACACTTGAGTTAGATGTGCAAAATGATATTCAAGATTTAAAAAAAAAATTGTAATGTCATCAAGATATACTACCACTATCTTGAACATCAACCCCTTAAATACAACATCCATTGCTCTCTGAAATATTGCCCCTACATTCATCAAACCAAAGGGCATCCTAAGATATTCAAATGTTCCCCATGGTGTGGTGAAATTTTTTTTGTGTCAATCTTCTGGATTAACTACAATTTTATTGTAACCTAAAAAGCCATCCAATAAAGATATTCTTGATGACCCAATAATTTCTTGAAGCATTTGTTCCATATTCGTAAGTGGGTAGTTGTCTCTAAGAGAGATTTTATTCAAATTCCTAAAATCGACATAAAGCTTGATTTCACCATTCTTCTTTCTAACTAGAGAAATATTTACCAACCAATAATAAAATCTCACCTTCTTTATTATCTTGGTATCCAGTAACTTCTACACTCCTTTCTACATAATTGGATGCAAAGTGGGATTGAACTTTCTTTGTTTCTGCCTAAAAGGCTTGGTATCCTTCTGAAGGGGTATTATGTGAGTCATTACCTTTATATTGAAGGTCTTAAGTTCTTCATAACTCTAAGCAAAATCATCCATGTTATTTTTCAAGAATTTTATACACTACTGCTTCTCTTTTCCTGTTAGAGATTTATTGATCATAACAATCTTGGGCTCTTCCTCTTTTCCAATATTAAATTCATCAATATCATATTCCTGAACCAAAGGGGTATATGCTTAATAAAAATCATCAAACATACTCTCCAAAGATACCAACCCCCTAGGGATCCTATTGGCTTTTAGTTGTATGACTTCTATGGGTTCTCCAATAACATCCTTCAGTTTTTCTTCATCACTTTCATCACAAATAACATCAGAAAATTCATTTTGTATAGTCATAGAATCATGAATGTGTATATTATCATGAAAAACTTGTAAATATACCACATTGTTAGGTATATATGGCTTATAAATAGATATGGTTGGGAGCATTTCCATAAACCAAGTGTCTATCTCAAGGTTTTCTACTCCAAAAGCATTAATCGCAAAAATATTAGCATTGTAATTCTATGCTCTAGGAATAAATTACAGATAAAAAGCCAAGAATTTATTTATTTCATCCAACACTGCTTGCTTATATTGCTTTAATATAGGGTGCTTTGTTTGAAAATTTCCTTTGATTTGTTGAATTATCAAATCAACATCCCTACTAACTTTGAGATAATTAATACCCAATTCTTTGGCTTTTCTTAGCCCTAGTAATAAAGCTTCATAATCTACAACATTATTTGTACAATAAAATTCTAACTTGTATGGTATGCAAAGATAGATGCCATTGATGTCTTTCAATAGTACTCCAACTCCTGATCCTGTTTTAGATTTTGCCCCATAAAAGTTCATAGTACATAACTTTGAAGTCAAAATTCTATCATTTTTTGCATCCACTTCACCCTTTAGTTTTGGATCTGTATTCTCAGCATTAAGCACTTATAACAAGAAAGGAGAATTTCAAATAGAGTAAACCCCCATATCCTTTTCCTCAATAGAATCCATGACATTAACCATATTATAATTAGAATATTTGAATTCAACTGAATACCTATTAAAGGGTTCTCTTTTCAATATCACTTTTTCCTTACCCTGCATTGGGATAGTGGTATATGACCAATCCAATTGAATAGTGCCACCTAGCTGGTCTACACAATGCCTAGAGAGTAATATGGAAAAAATGGTCCACATATACAACTACAACATCCATTAATACACCCTTCTTAGGATATTGTTCAAGATGGACAAGAAGTCCAGTGATAATGCCTACATAAGGTACTCTCCTATTATCCATTACAGAAATAGGGGGATGCTCTTTCTAATAAATCAAGCCTAACTGATCAGCTACCTGTTTTGAAATCACATTTCTTTTGATAGAATAATGATACAAAGTTTTGTACCACCATTATACTAATGATAACCAATGACTCCAATGATACTGCTTATCTTGAGTAAAGCATCGTAGATAGGTACCCAAAAATTTGTTAATAATTTTAGTTTGGTCATATGTTTGAGAATGGTATGCAGAAGACATATTTAATTTGATACCACTAAGACAGAATATTTTTTGCCAAAAATTGCTAGTGAATATGGGATCATGATCACTTACAATATATTTGGGCATTCCATGTAGCTTGAAAATGGAGTCCATAAATACCTTAGCCACTTTGCTTGCTAAATATGGGCATTGTAGAGAATTGAATTGAGAATACTTGGAGAGATGATCCACTACCACAAAAATCATTGTTTTACCTTCTAATTTGGAAAGACCTTCAATAAAATCCATTGATATGTGTTCCCATTGGTAGTAAATAATTGGTAATGGTTGAAAGTCCTGGAGATTTGAGTTTTTCACCTTTATTACATTGGCATACTTCACATGCAGGAACAAATTTCTTGACATCATTTTTAATCCTTTCCAATAAAAGGATTGTTTTACCGGCATATATGTCTTCAAAAATCTTGAGTGCCCTTCTAATGAAGAAGCATGTGATTCTTCAAATATCATGGATTTAATAATGGAACTTTATGGAATGTAAATGTGATCTTTCTTTCTTAACACCTTGTCATTATATGAAAAATGAGGATGCTTGGATGATCCTAAAATCAAATCTTGAATAATTTGAGTAGTTTTAGTGTTCACCAACCATTCTTCTTGGATCTAAGAAACCCAATGAGAACAAGGACCTGAAATGACATTGATGGAAACTTCATCTTCATATTTACAATACAATGCATCTGCTACCATATTTTCTTTGCCTTTATTATACTCGATAATGAAATCATATCCCAATAACTTTGTCAGCCACTTATTTTGCTTTGGATAGGAAAAGCGTTGTTCTAGAAAATACTTGAGACTACTATGATCTATTTTTATGATGAAATGACTACTGATTAAGTAGTGTCTCCATTTCTCGACTACATTTAGAATAGCCAAAATTTCTTTCTCATATGTGGATCTTTCCAAATTTTTACATAAAAGTTGCTTACTTTCAAATGCCAAGGGATGACCATCTTGTATTAATATTACCCCAATACCTGTTCCCGAAGCATCACATTCAATAAAATATGGTTTGTGAAAATCTGGAGTTGCCAAAACTAGAGTAGTTCACATGGCTTCCTTAAGTGTCATGAATGCTTGAGTGTACACATCCGACCAGTGAAAAGCATCCTTTTTCAAGAGAGCAGTGAGAGGTGTTGTAATTTTACCATAATTACAAAGAAACTTGTGATAGTAACCTGTAAGACCCAAAAAGACATGAAGTTTATTGATGGTTTTAGGTAAAGGCTAGTCCTAAATGACTTTAATTTTATTAGGATCCACTATAACACCTTCATGAGAAATGATATGATCCAAATATTCAACTTTTTGAACACAAAAATAACACTTGGAGCATTTAATGAAAATTTTCTCCTTATGTAAAACATGAAGAACTTTCCCCACATGCATCAAATTATCCTTCCATGATTTACTATATATTAAAATATCATCGAAGAAGACTAAGATAAATTTGTGAAGAAATGGATGAAATACATGGTTCATGAGACTCTAGAATGTGGAGGGGGCATTGGTGAGGCCAAAAGGCATGACAAAGAACTCATAATGACCTTCATGAGTACAAAAAGTGGTTTTGGGAATGTCCTCATCTCTTACTATGATTTGATGAAAACCTGAACGTAGATCCAATTTTGTGAATATTTTAGCACCATGCAATTCGTCTAATAGATTATGTATGACAAGGATAGGGAACTTGTGTTTGATGGTGATTTTATTAAGGGATTGAAAGTCAGGATACATACACCAAGAATTATCTTTATGATGGGCCAAAACTATTGGTGATGAATAAGGACTAGTGTTATGATGAATGATGCCATGTTCTAATAGTTCTTGGATAATATTTTCAATTTCTATTTTTTGATGTTGAGGGTATCGATAAGGACGTACGTTAGGAGGAATACTTCCAGGGATAAGATGTATGGCATGGTCATGAGATCGCTTGGGAGGGAGCCCTTTTGGTTCCTTGAAAACTTCATCATAGTTAGCCACAATATCTTGAATATCATTTGAGGGAATTATCGTCGTATCTTGTGCTTGCACTTCCATGTAGTTGATTTGAGCTATGAATTCATAACCTCATTTTATTAGTATTTTTTCCATGTTGTGAGAACTCACTACCTATGATGGTAGAGTTTGAATTCCTTGGATTCGAATAGTCTTTCCATTTTCTTTCCATTCCACAAATAATTTTCAAAAATTGAAACTAACAGTGTCGAGTTGTTCTAGCCATTCAACACCCAAAATAACATCTGAACTTCCTAAAATCATAATGAAGAGAGTTACCCAGCATGTGTAACTTCCCATTTGTATTGAGACTGAAGAGGTTCTACCAATACATTGAGCATTTCCTCCATTTGTAACTAAAACTTGAAACTTGTCTTGTTTGGAAGAATTAATGTGTAAATTCAATGCTTTAGCAATCTTGATGTCAATAAATTTATGAGTACTATTTGAATCAATCAACACATTTATTTTTTTGTGCCTAATAAATCTTGGTACCTTAATTGTATGGTGAGCTATTAATCCCATGAGAGCATGCACTGAGATAGCCATAGTATCCTCTCTTGGTATTGTTTCATTATTATCTATTTATTTTGCATACATGGGTGATTTTGGCTTATTGACATCCTCTACTTCATATTCTTCATCCTTATTATCGTATTCTATTTGAAAGGTTTATCTTGGTACACATGCTTGATCTCTTGGATGATGATTGCAATATTTATAGCAAAAATATCTTTATGGTTGTTCATTTTTTTGGAAGGAATTGTTGCAATGATGAGGATGTGTATTAGAGTCTCATCTAGAAGATGTCCAATTTTTAACAATTCTTATAGTTTCATCCAAAGTGTATGGATAATGTAATTCCACTTCAAGTTGAATATTTTCTTTTAAACCATGTCAAAAGGAAGAAACCACCACTGAAGCATTTACTTCTTTCATGTAAGTGATAAGACTTGTGAACTCTGAAACATAATATTGGACATACTAGTTTGTTTGAGACCCAATACGTGAACAATATAGGAATAAGAACTACTTTCATCAAATATCTTGAGAAAAAATTCTCTAAATTTAGGCCATAAGATGGGACGATTATGTTGACGTTGCTGCCAAGAGAACCATTGGTAATATTTTGTACCCAATTTGGAAGAGGCATAAGAAACTTTTCTAGCTTCAAGAATATGATATAAGTGTAGGATACCCTCCATTTTAGCTAGCCAACTACATGGATCCTCATCGTCAAAGGTGGGCATATTAGTACATGGAACATTAACACCTATAGGCCATCTTGCATATTGATAAACTTCCTTTGTATCTTGATCCACATTATCATTTTATCTATGGTAATTATTTGGGGAGGGAGGAGCTTCTTGGTTTTGTTTTTTTACTAATCAATCAAGAATTATTGACATATTGTTCATATTAGTAGTTATTTTTGATAAACATGTTTGTAATTCTTGGTTGCATGTAGTGGGGATTACTATTTCCTCATGTGTGAGATTTTCTTGGGATGAGTTGGATGAGTTTGAAGGAGCCATGGGGTTAATAGTAGGATGATTAGGGTTAAAACTATTAATGCATAAAGGAGAATTATGTTGTGTACCTTTATTTTGTGGAGGTCTTCTTGGTGGGTTTATTGGGAATTTGTTTGGAATATATTCACTACTTCGTATTCCATTTTTTCCACGATTCTACTTGTTGCTCATGCACTTGATTTATAAAATTTTGCAAAAATTTAGATCAAGTTGACCAAAATGTGGTTACTTCTTTTACTCGCCCCAACTATGAATTTCAAATTTGAATCTTCAATGGCTAGTTATTTTCAAATCACAATGGCTAGTTATCGAGCAGCTAATTTGAACGGATAACGACTTCAACGACTAGTTCAAGTGACTAACAATAATGACTTGTTCAATAACCGATGAAAAATTATGGTTAGATAATCGAGCTATGAATTATGGTTAGATAACACATGGATAGCTTAGGTAGGATATGCCAACACATGACTAGAAAATTTTAAACAAAGGATTTATAATTGGCAAGCATATGAATAAGGTCCTCTATGACCAAAGTCACATTGAAATCAAGGTGTTTGGGAGTATTTAAACTACGATGCACTTAGGACAACATCAATGTGGAATTTATACAAATTATTTCCAAATAAATGAAACTTTAAATATAGCCTCAAATTTTATACACATATCTTATAACTTTGTATTTATACAATCGCTTGGTAAATTATATTTTGGATGACGTAGGAGCCCAAAAAATTGTTTACGAAAATAGACAAATAATTTAATATCTAATCTTTAGTGTTTAGCTTATCACGTATTTGACTTGTGCTAAAGGGTGAAAGCTAATATTTGATGCCACAAAACTATGTACTCACTTGCCTCAATGATAACGTATACTGACATCTTTAAATAGTTTTATCAAATAAATAAGTGGATGTGTGTCCTCCTAGTTATGTGGTTTCCTTACAATTTAAAGTGAATCGTACATTAGAATTTGACATCCTTTCTTTATTTTTTTCTATGAATCAATTATGTCCATTGAATTTCCAATATTGTTCAAAATACGAATGGTCCCACTCTACATGGTAGTTTTAGGTTCCATATTTTATCCATGTCTGGTTTTGAATGGATGATGAATGTTAAATACTTGCATGTCTAATACATCTATTTACTTATTATTTTACATTGATGCTTTGTTTTATTGGAAATATTTTTAAATTAGCCTTGTAATTCCAATTGGTGAGCGTTGTTTTCAAAATTGGATGCCTGGATTTTCACCATCGAACGATGATGGTATTCCAGATTTTCACCATAGATTTGATGATGGAAATTTTTTTTGGCTTGATTCTGGTTGACAGTAATTGGTTTTTCTCTATTACTTCTATTACTTGCTCCCCATGTTGCCAAGAAATTTGCTCTGATACCACTTGAAGCCAAAAAAATGTAAAAATGAATGCAATGAATTCACGAAGAGAGATGCAAATGGAAAATCAAATATATTCTTACCACTTGAGGAGGGCTTAGTCCTTTGCCACTTTAGGAGGGCTAAGTCCTTACGAATACGTAAATTAGAATTATGATGATAATTTGTTGTGGTTGATCCACAACACACCCCAAAATTGGGGACCCACCTTTTTGCAGGCTTGCAGAGAAGAATCTCGGTGACCCAGATGCTAAAATTGAAGAAAAGAAAAAAAATGCCTAAGTGTTGAAAGGTGTCGCGAAATCGCGACTGGTTGCGCCATCGCGACCGAAGCCGAAAAATTGTCGCGAAATCGCGACATGTCGAAAAATCGCGGTCAACGCGGTCAACGGCAACAAAACAGAAAAATGGTCGCGATTTCGCGACGTGTTTCGGGGAGGCGTACGGAAAGAAAAAGCGGTAGCGATATCGCGACAGAAAGCTGCATGAAGGTCCGAGGGGAAAAACGTCGCGATATCGCGACGTGTTTTGCCAAGACATACGGATGATGAAAGGTGTCGCGAATTCGCGAGCATGGCTGGCGATAGTCGTGACGGTTGTCAAAGAGGGCAAGAGAAGATGGTCGCGAAATCACGACGAAAATGAAAATCAGGCCCGACAGAGAAACGGTAGCGATTTCGCTACGCCTTGCGGAAAGAAGACTCAAAGTTCAAAACGGTAGCGATATCGCTACAAATTTCATAAAGGCCAGCCTCAAAGTCAGCGGGTAGCGATAGCGCTACAAGTTTAGTGAGAGAGGGCTTGAAACAAAAATGGTAGCGAATCGCTACCATGTCACAAGGAGAAGGCTTGAAACGAAAGTGGTAGCGAATCGCTACCACATTTCAAAGGGACGCCGCAAGGCCAAGGTGGTAGCGATATCGCTACCACATTTTGAAAAGGGCTCAAAGTTAGAAAGTGGTAGCGATATCGCTACCATTCGAAGAGGAGGGCTCAAAATGTTAAAAGGGTAGCGATATCGCTACGAGAAGTTGCCGGAGGTAGACAAATGAAAACCGGTCGCGACATCGCTACGGGGAGCTGATGAAGGCGTACGGCAGGAAGCAGGTAGCGATATCGCGACATGTCACGATTTCGCGACATGTCGCCATATCGCGGCCAAGAAGATGAACGAGCGGACTTGCGCTTTGTCATTTTTTTTGCAGTAAGCGTTACACAGGCGCAGGAAAAGCAGGACACGTGGCGCATAGGTGTCAAACTTGCAGAGGCGTTACATGCAGAGATGAATTTCGAAGCGTTTTCAAATTTGAGCGTGAATCAAAGCGGAAAAAGCAAGAATTTGAGGGGTCATGTGCAGGAAGGTGAAATGAAGCGACAGAGAAGATCGAAGAGCCACGTCAAACATTATAAGACCAGAATTGCAAATCGAAGAAGGGGTTGGAAATTGCCGAATACGGAGTTGCAGAGACGAGAGCTTTGTGCTATTCTGGGCCCGTACTTGGGCAATTTCCTTCTTTTTGTTCTGGGATTTTCTTTTACACCTGGAACATTTTTGAATGTAATCGAGATATCATTTAAATACAAAATACAGAGAGTTGGCATCTTATTGGATGAGAAAGAAGGAGTAACTTTTGCATGCATGATTTAACGTCTATATTTCCCTTCCAGATTTCTTAGGTTTTTAGGTGAAGTTAATGCAAGATCTCTTGGTTGCTTCATGCGAATACCTGTTTTCTGGAATTACCACAAAAACCCTCGAGACTCGCACCTGGCCTATTTGGATTGTGTGAAAGTGCAGGTTCATTAGGTTAGGTTGCATGTAGAAAGCCTCAGTATCTTCGGTTTCATCCGATTAATGACAACTTTCTGATTGTAATTTATTTTACGTTTTTATTTATTTTGCTTTGCTTTTCAAACCCATATTTTATTTTCAGCAGTTTAATTATCGTGTTTGAATAAATCACTGAAAATCCATCAGAATTAAAGGTTAAAACAGATTTTATTCATTTTGAGTCCATTGAAAGTTCAAAATTAATAAACCACAGTTCCCCTTGTTAACATCCACTTGCAAACCCTAAGGTGTTCTTAGCATTTCATTTTAAACAAGCATCCTTGATAATCAATAATTAGCATAATAAGAACCTTGGAGAAATCGTTTTTCTTTGCAAGCAGAGGATTTAGGACTCGGATCCTACAGGAGAGTGTGTTTTCACAATCGGGTTAAAACACCACTCAACAGATTGGCGCTAGAAGGAGGGCCGAATCGGTTTATCTATTTCAATTTTTATATCTGAATATTTTGTTTTTGATTTAATTCTGAAATTATTTACGGCTAAACTGCAACACTGTTTTTGTGTTTGTTGCAGGTTTTCTTCGAACTAGCCGAGGGTTTCCTCAGGCAGGCTGGACCCACCACGCCGTATTGCGACCAGGTCTCAAACAACCGGAGAAACCATTTTTCACGACCTTACTGGTACTCCCAAGGGTAAAGTCAAGCAAGTCGTAAGCACTCCAAAGAGCAAAAGGCCTGTTTTCTCCAGGAACGTTGAGTGGACCTACACCAGCAATATTCGTTGCCCCTAGTGTGCCTATAGTTTGTAATATTTATTCTGCTATTGTAGGTCTGTCTACATCAATTCTGAGTCAAATGGCTCAAGCTCCAGCAGCTCCTTGGTATGGAGCTAACAATACTCCTTTGAATATTGCCGGGGATATCCATGAAATCCCCAAGAACATTGAAATATTTCTGCCTAAATACAAGCCGATGGCCTAAGAACAACAGAAGAACATATCCAAGCCTATAGAGATGTTTTAATTAGGTCGCAAGTTCAAGCATGAAGATGTAGCCTGCAGACTTTTCCCCATGAGCTTGGATCCAATAGCATATGAATGGTATATATGCTTGCCAACCGGTTCAATCACCTCTTGGACACAAATGGAAAATGCATTTGTCAATCAATTTAGGTCGCCCTTAGATCCCGCAACTATTTACAATCAGTTTATTACATGCAAACGGGGCCAAGGGGAACCAATCCGAATGTTTAATCATAGATTCCAAAAGAACTATAACAGAGCAATTAGACATTTTGCCATCGATCCTCGCAGTAGCTTTGCAGATATATTTTGGGGCATTGGACCCCATGACAGCCATGTTTGCAAGGCGTAATCCTCGGGTCACCACGCTGGCTTTGGCCTATAATGAAGCCATGACTATTGAGCAGCAGTTGACACCGCAAGGCTACGGGTTTACCCAAATGCCTATGTTGGGACAAGGTGCTCCATATGGTCAAGTTCCCTAGGCAAATCAACTCATGGCACCACAAATGCCAAGTATGAACGCCTTCCCATATCAGCAGCCGTATCCACCAGCACCCGCATATGCACCCATTCCAATCCAACCAATCACAGCCATTCCACCTATTCCTACATTTTTGTAGAACAATCAATCAACTACGCAGGAAACTAGTCAAGTCAATCCTCAAGCCATAGTCCCTGTTCCGAATCCAATCCCAATTCAAGGTATCAATCCATATGGGAATCCAATTCCTCATAACCCCACCCAAATGTGGAATCAAGACCCCATCAATTATGCAAATCCAATGGGGGTTAACAACAATGTGGTTCCACCGAAGGATGTCTTTTCGGAAGTCGAAGAGCTCAAGAAACTAGTGCATAAACTAAGTAATGACAGTGGTTCAACAAGTAGAAGCATGAGTCCCGTGCCCCTCACCCAAGTCAGAATTTTAACAATAGAGGGAGGCACTCGGAACACTAAGCCAAACAATGGGGGAGTTCCTGCTCCCATTGCTAATCAATTAGATGCTTCGCAGGCCCTAGCCAATCCAATTCTCTTTTGAATCTTTCAGATTTGGCATGGGAAAGAGGGTGCAAGTTACATAACACAAAAGAACACAATGAGAGGAATTGTCCCGAGATCGCTAGATACACTCATTGTCTTCGAGCACAAGTTGATGATTTGGAACTGGTATCAAATGAGGATCCATCGTATCAGCAAGATGAAAATATTATGGTGATGGAAACAGTATATCACCAAGAGGGTGAGAGCGAGGAGGAAGAAGACGAAGTTTTGGAACAGGAGGTGCAAGCTTTTCGAGATTTCAGAAAGGGGACTCATGGGTACCATTTGAGGAGTAAGTCTAAAGCCCCTAAAACCTCATCAACACCTCCAAACAGCTTCTATTCTTCCTCCGTATACAAAGGCAAGTAACAACCCTCCCCCTCCACTCGTAAGAGAAATGTCTAATGACGTCTCGTAAGACAATCAAATTCGAAAACCAAATTATGACGTAGTGGAGGATATGAAGAAGTCCAAATCTAGCCTTTCATTCCCGGACGCAGCCTAAATTGCCCGGTCAAAAGGAGGCGTTGATAAGAGCTTTGAACTCACCCGATCCGATGTGGAAGGAAAAAAGAGCTGAATCCCATCTGATTTTGCGAAAGGAGAGAAGGGATGTCCCGCCATTCTTATTAACTCTGAGAATTGCGGGTAAGAACTTGCATAACTGTTTGGTAGACACAGGAGCCACGAGCAACCTCATGCCTACGGAGATATGTCAAATGCCGGGTCTACAACCGGTTTCATCCAAATGCACGGTCTTGCAATTGGACCGTTCGAGGTAAATGTAGTAGGGACCTTATATGATGTCAAGATTCAATTAAATTCTCGAACCTGTGGTCCAAAGAAGGTTGTAGACATTTTGGTGGTTAACATCCCAAGTAGGTATGGAATGTTACTTGCGAGAGATTGGATGAAAACGCTGAATGGCTATTTTGCAACAGATTGCTCGCATATGTGGCTGCCATGGAAGGGCATTGCTAACCAAATCAGAGTGGAAAACGAACCGAGGCTTAAGGAGATTATAACGGATTTTAACAAGCCGAATGAGGTTCAGTTTTCTGAGCCGGACCTAGGGGTCTATGCTCTTGATGTTGAGAAAGCTACTGATGAACTTAAAGAAGAAGTGTGTCATGGTGGTTCTTCTGAGGAGAAGGATTACACGTGGTTGCTCAAGTTTGATGGATCAAAATCTAGACAGGGAGCAGGAGCCGGAGTCGAGCTCACTGGTCCAGGAGGTAAACCATTATTGGCTGCCTACAGATTGCAATTTCCTTGCACAAACAATGTGGCGTAATACGAAGCATTGATCTACGGTTTACGTCTAGCATTGAGCAAACATGTTAAATGCTTGAAGGTTTTGGGAGATTCTCGAGTTGGTTGTCAAGCAAATCAAAGGACAGTATACATGCCGCGACAAAAGACTGAGCCTTTATAGGACTAGGGTTATGGACCTCATGGAGGAGTTTGATGCATTCAACATAGCCCTTATTTCTAGGAGAGGAAATCGAATAGCAGACTCTCTTGCAGTCGCCGCGGGCATGTTAAACCCGGTGGATATAAAAAGATGTAAAAAGTTTTCCATTGAGTTGGTTCCTTGTCCATCAATACCTGATAATGTGAAGAATTTCTAGGTTTTTGAGTGTGACAGCACATCTTCAAGTTTGTCACAAACTCGGGTATTTTTGAAAATCAGGTGATCGATGAGGAACAAAGGTGGCAGGATGAAACAGAAGAAAGTGAAACCGCGTATCAATCCAACAAAATTCCTAAAGACGTGGTTTCATTAGAAAAGATGTTCGACATGGAATGCAAGAACAAGAAAAGAAAAAGAGTCCCGCTCCCCAAAGATGCATGCGATTCAATTAATCTGGGGAGTGCAGATAATCCAAAGGAGGTGTACATAGCAAAGGCATGTACAGAGGAAGAAAGGAGCAATATAATACAGGCTTTGAAGCATTACATAGATTGTATTGCTTGGAACTACAATGAGTCAAGACTTACAACCGTAACATTATCACGCATACCATCCCTTTGAAGCCGGACTCCAAGCCTTTTAGGCAAAGACAACGAGTTGTTAACCCGCTATTGGAGCCTTTGATCGAAAAGGAGGTTAAAATATTATTGGAAGCGAAAATCATTTTTCCCGTTAGGCACTCAACCCGGGTGGCCAACCTCGCTCCAAAGAAGAAAAAAGAGTGGAGAGATTAGGTCGTGCATAGATTTTCGAAATCTTAATAAAGCCTCTCAAAAAGATAATTATCCATTACCATCAATCGATGAAATTCTGCAAATGGTAAATGGATCTGAAATGATGTCCTTTCTCGATGGATATTCTGGGTACAACCAAGTTCTTATACATCCAGATGACAGGATGAAAACAACCTTCACTACCAAGTGGGGGACATTTGCATATAAGAGAATGTCGTTCGGACTGTTAAACGCTGGTGCAACTTTTCAACGCGCCATGGATTACGCATTCAAAGGACTAATAGGCAAATGCATCATCGTGTATGTGGATGATATCCCAGTTTTCTCGAAGAAGAGAGAGGATCATGTTAAAGATTTGAAGAAAGTGCTTCAAAGATGCAGGGAACATGGAATTTCATTAAATCCCAAGAAATGCATTTTTGGAGTGACAGAAGGGAAACTGCTAGGTCACATTATTTCAAAGGAGGGAATATCCATCGACCCATAAAGGATACAAGCTATCCAAGACCTACCTCTCCCGAGCAAGAAAAAGAACTGAGATCTTTCTTTGGGCAAGTCAATTTTGTGAGGAAGTTTATCTCTAGCTTTGCCGAGATAGCCAAACCTCTGAACCGGATGCTCAAGAAAGATGTGGACGTAAGGTGGAACGAGGAAAGTAGAGTGGCTTTCCATAATATCAAAGACACAATTTCCAAAGCCCCGGTCCTTGATAAGCCCGTACTATTCCAAGCCTTTTTACATTTATGCTTTTGCATCGTAACACTCCTTTGCGAATGTCTTAACCCAAAAAGGTGAGGATAGTGCTGAAAAGCCCATTGCATTTTTAAGTGCCCCTCTAAAAGATGCTCAATTAAGGTATTCAATCCTTGATAAGAAAATGTATGCACTTTTTAAAACTGTGAAAAAATTTAGGCACTACATCGTGCACAACAGAATTATCGCCATCGTGCCCGATTCTCGCTGTCAAGACCATGTTTTTACGGAATGAACTAGGTGAGAAGAGAGGAAAATGGATTTCGACCATCCAAGAATTTGATCTCGAAATCCAACCAATGAAACTAGTTCGAGGACAAGGACTCGCAAAGGCGATCGCAGAAAATGATCCGCAAATAACAAGTCAATGCTCAAATACGTAATACATGGCTAAGGAGGACTCGGTATGTTGATATTGTGCAATTTTTATTGACTCGGTAAGTGCCCTTCTAATTTGAATTCAACACAGAGGAGAGCTTTAAGGCTTAAATCAGTTAACTATCCGATAAAGTCCGGTGTGCTTTACAGAAAAATCATGAAGGTATCTACCCGAGATGCTTGAGCAAAGATGAAGCCGCCAGTGGTGTTGCAAGAATTTCATGGCAAGCATGGAACCGGTCATGGTGCAGCCAATGCTACAAAGACACCAAATCCTCGAGAGCAGGATATTACCGGCCTCATATATTCAAAGATGCACATGCTCATGTGCGATCTTGTCACATCCGTCAAGTGGCCGCAAATAGAGAAAGAAATGCAGCCATGCCGTTGCAACCTGTAGTTGAAACGAGACCGTTTGCACAGTGGGGACTGGATTTTATCGGGGTTATTAACCCAAATTCTTCTGATTCTCACAAATTCATTTTGACAGCTACAGACTATTGTACAAGGTGGACAGAGGCGATTCCTACTAAACATGCCACCACAGATGTTGTGATTAAATTTCTTGAGGATCAAATTATAACAAGATTTGGGATGCCCGACTCTATTGTCAGTGACAATGGTAAAGCTTTCATTTCCACACAATTTGCAGAGTGGGCATATGATAATAAAGTGAGCTTGAAATTTGCATCCAATTACTATCCTCAAGGAAATGGGTTGGCCGAGTCTTCAAATAAGAATTTGTTGAATACTATTAAGAAGTTGCTGGAAAAGAACCCTCGGGACTGGCACAGTCAACTAAAGTTTGCCCTTTGGGCAGATAGGACCAGAGTGAAAGAATCCATAGGGAATACTCCCTATCATTTGGTCTATGGGCAAGACCCGATATTTCCAAAAAATTTGAAGTTGCAGACCTTACATTTCATACAAGAGTACTTGGGGACAGATGATCAAGTTGAAGCCAGGTTGAGCCAGTTGTTGCACCTTGATGAAAAGAGAGAAGAGGCCGTGAATCACATGAATAAACACCAGGAAGTAATCAAGAGATGGTTTGACAGAAGGGCCAAAGTTAAATCATTCAGAATTTCAGATTTAGTATTACTATGGGACAAAAGACATGAGGAAAAAGGAAACCATCAAAAGTTTGATTGTCTTTGGTTAGGCCCATATCAGATTTCGGAGATTCTTGGGAAGAATACCTTCAAGGCTAAAAACCTTAGAAGGGAAAGATTTCACGCCGCCGGTTAATGGGCAGATTTTAAAACATTATTTTAGCCCTTAGGTTGTGGGACTTTCATATCATTCTTTGATTTTGGTGGGATTTTCAGATCTTGTTTCATTGTTTAGGATTTTCAGATTTTGTTTGATTTAGGATTGTTAGCTTAGCTAGGATTTTGGTTGTGGATTTGATTTCAATTGTCATGTTGTTAATTTTGAAAAAAATAAATAAATAAATAAATTGAGATGCCAACTTATGCTTAAGGTTAGGAGAATATGAAATATTGGAATTATCTTGTAAAGGCTCCACCAAGTAACACAAGCATATTAAGTTATATTGTTTGATTTTGTGATACATGAAAAAATCAGTTTTGCATGACATATCATTTCATTTGCAAAGATAAGGCATTCATATTCCATCTCACCTCACATACATTTCATTTTAGTTACATATGCATCTTATGTACAAGCCATGAAAGTACGTCAAATTCTCTTAGGGTTATGTTATAACATAAATGTAAGTAGCTCCTAAGGTTGGAAACTGAGTCTTGAGATATCTAGAACCAAGCACGTCTCATGCATTAAAAAGGATCTTGAGCAAAATGATCAAAACCTAACTTGGAGGAAAAGGTTGGGCGAAAGAAGTTATTCATGTCTATCCTATTATGCAACATGATCCTTAAAGCAATGGTTTTAACCACTTCCATTAAGCCTAAAGCCTAAAATCAGAGTAGTAAGGATAGGGTTAAATCCTCATCGAACTTAGGTTGAGGATCCAATTCCCCAAAGCTTTGATTTGACCCACATGGAGTAGTAAGGATAGGGTATAAATTCTCATCTCGGTTGGTTGAGAATCCGATTCCCCAAAGCTCTTATGTCTCATTTCATAATCAGTCTTGGATTGTAAGGATCGTACTATTTGTCCTCTGCAAGGGATGGATAGTCATCCCCAAGGTCTAAGTAACAAAATTAATGATTTATATCTAAGGTTTGGATTGTAAGGATCGTACTACTTGTCCCTAACCAGGATGGGTAGTCATCCCCAAGGTCCAAGAAATAAATAAATAAATAAATTTTTCCCATCTCATCTTTATTTTGGATTGTAAGGATCGTACTACTTGTCCTCTCGCAAGGGATGGGTAGTCATCCCCAAGGTCCAAAGAAATGGAGATAAGTTTTGGATTGTGGGGTTAGATATGCCCATGCATGGCATCATGTCTTGCCTAAAAACAAGACCACCGATTGTCTAGAGGGTTAGACTAGCATGACCATTTCTTCCATAACTGGGTTAATTATTTTGCTTAAAGTGAGGTAATGAACTCTAAATCAGAATAGTAAGGATAAGGTTAAACTCTCATCTCGGTTGGTTGGGAGTCTGATTCCCCAAAGTTCTGATTTCACATTCACTTGCACATGGGTTCTAGATAGTAGGGACTCATAACCAACTTTGGGATACAATAAGGTAATGAACCAGTGGATCCTAAGAGGGTTTGGCAATCTTGAATGCTTGTACATTGTATTAGAAGAAGGACCATGCCTCTTATGGAAGCAAGGCCTCCTAGCACATTCATTAGGGTACACAAATCATTCACCATCCCACATATGCACTCATGCAAAACCGATAATGGAGTGTGGATCAATTTCAAACGATAGGGAAGGAAACTCATTGCACACACTCGAGCTAATACTTGAGGATTCTGATGATTCATGTACTTCCGATCTTTGGGCATTTGTTATTTTTCTTATGTGCTAACATGTATTTGCGAGTTTGTGATATGTTTCAAGTTGGGTTCTTACTAAAATGCTCAAGAGCATTTGACAGGAGAGTCACCATTTGTTGTGGTTGATCCACAACACACCCCAAAATTGGGGACCCACCTTTTGGCAAGCTTGCAGAGAAGAATCTCGTGACCCGGATGCTAAAATTGAAGAAAAGAAAAAAATGCCTAAGTGTAGAAAGGTGTCGCGAAATCGCGAAATCATGACTGGTTACGCCATCGCGACCGAAGCCAAAAAATTGTCGCAAAATTGCGACATGTCGAAAAATCGTGGTCAACGCGGTCAACGGCAACAAAAAAAAAAAATGGTCGCGATTTCGCGACGTGTTTCGGGGAGGCGTACGGAAAGAAAAAGCGGTAGCGATATCGCGATAGAAAGCTGCATGAAGGTCCGAGGGGGAAAAACGTCGCGATATCGCGACAGGTTTTGCCAAGACGTACGGATGATGGAAGATGTCGCGAAATCGCGACGAAATGTGCCGACATATCGCATGGTTGTCGAAAGAGGAAGATGTCGCAAAATCGCGACGTAAAATGAAAACAGGCCCGACAGAGAAACGGTAGCGATTTCGCTACGCCTTGCGGAAAGAAGACTCAAAGTTCAAAACGGTAGCGATATCGCTACAAATTTCATAAAGGCCAGTCTCAAAGTCGGAGGGTAGCGATAGCGCTACAAGTTTAGTGAGAGAGGGCTTGAAACAAAAATGGTAGCGAATCGCTACCATGTCACAAGGAGAAGGCTTGAAACGAAAGTGGTAGCGAATCGCTACCACATTTCAAAGGGACGCGGCAAGGCCAAGGTGGTAGCGATATCGCTACCACATTTTGAAAAGGGCTCAAAGTTAGAAAGTGGTAGCGATATCGCTACCATTCGAAGAGGAGGGCTCAAAATGTTAAAAGGGTAGCGATATCGCTACGAGAAGTTGCCGGAGGTAGACAAATGAAAAACGGTCGCGACATCGCTACGGGGAGCTGATGAAGGCGTACGACAGGAAAGCAGGTAGCGATATCGCGACATGTCACGATTTCGCGACATGTCGCCATATCGCGGCTAAGAAGGTGAACAGGCGGACTTGCAGTTTTGTCATTTTTTTGTAGTAAGCGTTACACAGGACGCAGGAAAAGCAGGACACGTGGCGCACATGTGTCAAACTTGCAGAGGCGTTACATGCAGAGATGAATTTCGAAGCGTTTTCAAATTTGAGCGTGAATCAAAGCGGGAAAAAGCAGGAATTTGAGGGGTCATGTGCAGGAAGGTGAAATGAAGCGACAGAGAAGATCGAAGAGCCGCGTCAAACATTATAAGACCATAATTGCAAATCGAAGAAGGGGTTGGAAATTGCCGAATACGAAGTTGCAGAGACGAGAGCTTTGTGCTATTCTGGGCCCGTACTTGGGCAATTTCCTTCTTTTTGTTCTGGGATTTTCTTTTACACCTGGAACATTTTTGAATGTAATCGAGATATTCATTTAAATACAAATACAGAGAGTTGGCATCTTATTGGATGAGAAAGAAGGAGTAACTTTTGCATGCATGATTTAACGTTTATATTTCCCTTCCAGATTTCTTAGGTTTTTAGGTGAAGTTAATGCAAGATCTCTTGGTTGCTTCATGCGAATACCTGTTTTCTGGAATTACCACAGAAACCCTCGAGACTCGCACCTGGCCTATTTGGATTGTGTGAAAGTGCAGGTTCATTAGGTTAGGTTGCATGTAGAAAGCCTCAGTATCTTCGGTTTCATCAGATTAATGACAGCTTTCTGACTGTAATTTATTTTACGTTTTTATTTATTTTGCTTTGCTTTTCAAACCCATATTTTATTTTCAGCAGCTTTAATTACCGTGTTTGAATAAATCACTAAAAATCCATCGAATTAAAGGTTAAAACAGATTTTATTCATTTTGAGTCCATTGAAAGTTCAAAATTAATAAACCACGGTGCCCCTTGTTAACATCCACTTGCAAACCCTAAGGTGTTCTTAGCATTTCATTTTAAACAGCATCCTTGATAATCAATAATTAGCATAATAAGAACCTTGGAGAAATCGTTTTTCTTTGCAAGCAGAGGATTTAGGACTCGGATCCTACAGGAGAGTGTGTTTTCACAATCGGGTTAAAACACCACTCAACAATATGTCATTCAATAAATCAACCTACCTCCTTTTATTATAATAAATAAATGAAACAAGTGAACTTGGAAATTTAACCGACTTGGCTATATTGGTGTTGTAACACTGATGTGTATCTTAGTGATATATAAAATGGATTAACTAAATATGGGTATTTGACTACATTTTTCATAAGGCCTATGGGTTTTTGAGGTTTTCCTCCTGATTGATCAGCTAATTTGAAGGCTCTACATACATGATATTGATACTTTGGAATAGTCATTAATTCCCCAAAAGTGATGCTGACCTTCTACTTGGAAACTTTTATACCTAGATCAAACTAATATTTCTTATCATCAATTCCTTTTCTAGATTTCTAATTAGCCAAGTCATTTTTTTTCTTTTGGATAATTTCTTCTACATCAAGCTCTTCAGGAATCATTTGCAACTTCATCTGATTTACCTTTTCTATGAAATAAATCCTGTAGCTTTATCCTTTTATGTAGGCCATTCATCAACTTTGTCCTCCACTATTTTGTTCCTGAGATTGATAGCATGTATCCTTCATAGAAACTCAACCTCTTATGTTGTAGGTACAAGTTTTCCCTGCTTCATTCTATTAAATATGGTATTTGGAGGCTCACTTTAGCTTGATGCCTGTCCAAATACTAAGGTTATTTTCTCACAATTATTGGCACATATGTCCATATACCTTTCAAATTATTTTTATCTAGTTTCATCCTCCTGAGTCCAACATACATTAATTCTAATATCTTCATCTTTAGAATCAACATTAGAATGTATACTTAGATAAATACCATAATCAATAGGGTTATGTGGTGCATCATAGGTAAAGCAATAAAAGGTATGATATTTTGCTATATTATTTTATGGCATGGGATTTGGAATGAAATCTAGATCTATATCTATTCCTTTCTTCTTCCAATTTCCATTCTGATTCTTGTTTCCCTCTTCATTTCCATTGTTATTCCAGTTTCTATTGAAATTCCTAATAAAGGAGGCATGTTATCTTCCTGTTGTCTATTATTACCCTGTGAAGTTTTTGCAATGTTATCCTTAAATTTTTCATGTCTATCCAACCTGTTATTCAAAGTAGTAAACATCTCACTCAACTGATTAGCTATTTTGTTCATAGGATTTTGATCTATTTTTTTAGGGACAGAGAACTCAACCTTTTTGGTATTCTTTTAGGTTGATTGGGATCTAAAGAGTATACTTTCATATTACCAGTATTGGTCATATATCTCTCTATTTCATTAGCCCTTTCATATATATATCAATGGCGGTTTTTGCTTGTTGTCTCAGCTCATAACTGAAATCTCTAGGGAAAGCATTTTTGTATAAACAAATGGACTGATCATAATTTACCCTTAATGCTATTGGAATATTATTTTTGGTTTTAAATAATCTTCTATTAAAATATTCTACTAATTCATTTTCTTTCTTTTTCATGGTAGCCAATTTTATCAACAAGGACTGTTCATTCTTCCTCTCTTCGTATTTCCTAAGGAAAGTTTGCTCTAGTTCTTAAAAATTATTGATAATACCAGCTCCAAGGCTATTGAACCATTCTCAAGCATCCTTATCTAAATTTTGAAATAAAAATATAAGGACAACATATTCATCATCTACCTCAAGACTATTTTATGACATAAAAAATCCCTAATATGATCTTCATCAATCACAATAGTGTTTCCTTGGAATTATGAGCTTTACCAGGGAGAGGATTCATATTTTTAGGTAACACAAAAGTTCTATATCTATTGATCCTCCACTGATTAACATTAGCATTGGCATTTTTATTGGCATTTTGATTGATATTTTGATTTACATTGATATTTTAATTTGCATTAGGAGATGCCATACTCACTACAGGTTGATTCACTATAGGTACTTGGTTTACAACAAGAGAAGACTAATTCAAACCAATATTTGGGCTAGAAACAAAAATTGAAATTGAATATTTTCTATGAGACTTGAAGAATACCTCAGGATTTGGCACTCCAACAAGCACTTCTTTGCCACTTCTTGTAGATGCTAGATCCAACTCCTCCTTATTTTATTTTTAAATTTTTGAGTTCATTCAAAGTCACCAGCATAGATGTGAAAAGAAAGAGCAAGATATCCAAAAACACTTGGACCAATATTTCTTAGACTGATATTCACTCAATTCTCACAAATTTCACTGCAGGAAAGACTATGAGAAAAACAAACTCAAAAGTGTACTGAGTCTTCCTTGATGACAATGCCAAAAATTATTGAGAGAAAATATTGCACCCTTAATAGATTTGTCATGCTGCAAGACTTCCCTGATCCAATTAGCATTATGGATTCTGGTGGATCCACCTCTTTAACTTAGGAAAATATTATCCTAAGACTCTAGATAGATCGAGTAAGGTATGGAAACCCTAGAGGTGAGCCTACAATATTTTTTATATGCTCATGCTCATCTAGATTGCAAAAAATAAAATAAAACTACAACATAAAATTTGACCAAGCTTTGAAGTAACTCCCAAGTAGTGCTTCAAAAAGTAGAATGATGCCTTATCCATTGGGCAATTGTAGCTAGACTTAAAATATGGTGAAGAGAGAAGGAGGGATAAGATAAAAGAAAGCCAACCACATTCATTCAAATAATGCAACAAAGGTTATTAAGCATGTTAGTGAAATAAGATGCCATTTACAAATTCAAATGATGTAACATGTAAATAGGATAACAAGAAAAACTACACATAGAACTACCGAAAGGAGGAAGCAGGATTATATTATCCAATAAATAATTACAATGGGAGTTTGGTCAGTGTAATTATATCTCACTAAGCAAATAAAAATGAGTTCTCCATTCAAATGATGCAATAGAGAATTGCAACTCTTCATTCAAATGATGTAACAAAGAGCCTCTTGGATTTTTACCTCATCCACTAGAACTGGTCTCAATAAAATAGACACCTCCTTAGTAAAAACCTGTAAAATAATGGGGAAAAAAAAGTGGTAACTAGACAAGACACACAAAGGAAAATACAATCGACAAGGATGGGCACTCTGGTATACCTCTTACAAAATTACTATGGCAAAACTTGATGATGTTTCCTATTGCAACAACTCTCTTAAATAGCTTGATTACTTGGTCCATAATTATAAAAATTATAACTTCCTTGATGATGGCCCATAACTAGAAATGATCCATAATAGCCACTATCTCCATCACCTTCATTTTATTTTTCTCTTTTTTTTAAAATTTTTTTTAGGGTTTTGAGGTTTAAGGTTTAGGGTTTTTATTGAGTTTTAGGGTTTAGGGTTCCCCCCCCCCCACTTTTACAATGTGGGAAACCCTAAAACAAAACCCTACATCTTAAAGCCCTAAAGATAAGAAATTACTATTTTTGGATAATTTACCATTTTTGGCCAAAAACAACCCTATTTTTAGTAAGTTTCCAAAAAAACTCGGATGGGCCTCAAAATTAATACACATTATTGGATCACCCATATTAAGCCTTCTAGAAAATATCAACATGTACTCATGTCTGAAAAGTTATTAAATTGCAAATATTATTTCTTCCAATTTTCTAAAAAACACTAAAATCCATTTTTGGGGTACTAGATGAAGGAATTAGGGCCTGATAAAACACTAAAAAATATTCAAGGCTTGAAGCCTTACCACAATGTTTTTAAAATCTTCATCCAACTCCCTATAAATTTTCAAGCCTATCCAATGGTCAGATCAAAAGTTATGCTCTCTGGAAGATAGGCTCTTGCAACAGCCTTAATTAGGTCAAACATTTACTGACAAAAATACCTTAGGATAATCAAAATAACAACCTAACCTTGGTGACACAAACACTTTCATTGCTCTTGGAGGATAAAATAGGACTTCAAAAGGACAAAATTTTTTTAATAATTGGAAAGGACTCAAGTGGGGATTTCAAATTTTAAAAGACCATTGGACACCAAAAATTTGGGGCAAATTCAAGTTAAATTTTTAGGACCCAATAGTTCGATAAGGCAACGATGCCAAATGTAGAGCTAGGGTGTAGTATTATTGAAGGGGAGGTTATTTGTAAGCCCTAGGAATTATTACCAAAGTCTCAAACCCAACTTTTATGGTCTGCTTCATACACTATGTCAATCTACCAAACAACTTAAATGGTCACCAAATCATATAGTTGTATGATATAAATAATACAACACTGCACCTTGTCTGATTTTTTAATCATAAAATTCATGGGAATAGATTTTTCAAGTTAAATTGATCATTTTTGTAATTGATTTCTCCAAAATAGCATTTATTCCTTATTTGGCAGGTTTTGGGTTGCAGCTTATTTACCAAATCAGGTAAACAAACAGTTTGTACGATTTGGTAAAACACTTGTATGGTTTATACAAAAATTTTCTACAACTAATATCTAAATCTATCAGCCTGCACAACCATTCTTTCCAAGACAAGTTTTGGGATGTTTCTTTATGTCAATTCCTCAATTTATTTCTAACATGCAAACCCTAATTCACTAGCAATGAATTGTAACCATCAAAAGTAATTCTAGAAATAATACAACTGCTTGGAAACATCCTTGTACGAATGTAATTCATCATGCAATTAATTCCTATCTTCACACCAAGTTTGTAGGATGACCAGATTCACTCATAATGTAATTCTATTCTATTAACATGACAAGTTATACATCCAACCAATAGTTACACAACTTGCAACAACCAAAACATACAATGGAATTCACAAGGGTAAGGAAATAAAGAGAATTGCTATCATATTCAGATTATGAGTATTCCTATACAATATAGCCATTGGCATTGCTCACAACCATAACAATTATCACAATGAACAACCCACAACTCTACCATAAGCAATCAATACTCCATGAATGAATAATCATTAATGCATCAACAATGAACATGAATGAACAACCTAAAAAAATGAATGGGGGGCTATATAATGCATGCCCAGACCATTCCAAAGAGATTTATGAGACATCACATTACTTACAACTGCCATCTTGAATTAACTCCAAAATAATTCTTTACAAGGTTTACTAATGTCATTTGATTTTTATCAAATTCAATCCAAATGTACATTTCACCTAATTTCATTAACATTTCACATCGTACATTTGCAACCTTGTACATTTTTCTCATGCTTGTACATTTTAATCAAAATTGAGAAAAACTGAACAAAACTGTGGAAATCCAAAGATCACTTCTTCTTCTTCTAGGAGGTGGATTTGCTACCTACAGGCCCTAGAACCAAATTTAGAAGTGATGATGAAAGGTCCTAGCTAATTTGGCTCAAATTTTCCTTTGAGTTCATCTTTGGCATTGGTATTCTTTTGGTTTTCTTTGAGGACTAAGTCCCCAACCTCAAAGGATCTTGGGTGTACTTTCTTGTGATAGGCATGCCAAAGTCTGTTATGATAGGTTCTTAAATGTTCTAGGGCATTAATATACTTTTCTTCTAAAAGCTCTAATTGTTGAAGATGGCCTAGGTGATATTCATCACTGATCGAGGAGTCTTGTAACAAGACTCTTAGGGAGGGGATTTCAAGTTCGAAGGGAAAAACTACTTTAGTCCCATAGACTAAAGCATAAGGTATTGTGCATGAGGGGTTTGTATGCTAGTACGATATGCCCACAAGGTAGGGTAAAGTTGCAAATGCCAATATCAACCATTTTTGTTGACCAATTTCTTAAGGATCTTGATTAATGTCTTGTTGGAAGATTCTGCCTGGCCATTTCCTTGAGGATAATATGGTGTTGACCATTTTTGTTGAATTTTGTATTTGGCATATATTTTGGAAACTTCCTTATTTTTGAATGGTGTACCATTATCCATAATTAGGATAGATGGAATTCCATAATGACTAATGATTTGGTTGGTGATGAATTTGGAAACTTGAATCCCTATTACGAAGGATAGAGGCATAGCCTTGACCCATTTGGTGAAATACTCAATGGTAGTGATAATGAATTTATGGCCATATAATTATTGAGGATTAATTTTACCTATAATATCTAGTCCCCAAGTGGAGAAAGGCCAAGGTGATGTGATTGGTTGTAGTTCTTGAGGAGCATGAACAAGGTTATCATGTCATTGATATTTTTCACATCTCCTAACATAGTTGCAGGTGTATTTTTCCATGGATGGCCAATAGTAACCCATCCTAAGGATTTTTTTGGCTATGGATAATCCACTAAAGTGTCTTCCACATGATCCATCATGGGCTTCTTTAATGATTGTTTGGGCTTCTTCCAAATTTATGCATCTAAGAAGTATACCTTCAAAGGAGCATCAATATAATATATCTCCAATGATGATGTACTTGCAAGCCTTTTGTCTAAATTATCTATGTTTTTGGTGATTGAATCCCTTAGGGAATGTGCCTTCTTTTAGGAATTTAAGGATGTCTTGATACCAAGGTTCTTGTGGTGAATTTGATTCGATGGTGCAAATGTTTAAAGGTTGTAGGCAATATTTTAATGTTGAGGGTCCTTTTATTGATTGTATGATAATGGAGGCTTCCTCATCCTCTAATTCTAAGGGGATGGCATGGTGATTTCTAGACCATGGAATAGCTTCTATGGTAATTTCATCAAAGCAAGCTATTAATTTATCTATAATATCTTTGTAAAGCTTTAATTTATCATCTTTGGTTTGATAAATACCATTGACTTGGTTAATCACTAATTGTGAGTCACCATATACCATTAGGGTTTTAATTTTTAGTTTTAATGTGGCTCAAAGACCTAAGACAAGTGCCTCATATTTTGTTGTATTATTGGTGCATGAGAATTGAAGTTTAAAGGACAATGGTATGAGTTGTTATTGTGGGGTGACTAGAATAATTCCTACCCCTACACCTTTGATGCATCGAGCTCCATAAAAGTATAAGATCTAGGATTCAGTATTTTGAGCTTCTATAGCTAGGATTGTTTCATCTAGAAAGGTTATGTCTAAGGGATATTTTGACTCTAGGGGTGTCATGACAAGTTGATATGCTATAACTTGCCCCTTTAATAATTTTTGGCTAATGAATTCAAGGTCAAATTCACTAAGGGCTATGACCCACTTGGTAGTCCTTCTTGAGAGGTAAGGCTTTGACATAAGGTATCATAAGGGATCGACTCTTGCTATGATGTAGGTCTTTTGGCTGAGCATGTAATATCTTAATTTGAGGGAGGAGAAAATGATTGCTAGACATAACTTTTCCAATGGTGTATAATGAGTTTCATAATTCACCAATGTCCTTATATAGTAGATATCCCTTTCTCAATTTTGGTCATCATATTGAGCTAACAGAGCTCCAAGGGTATGATTAGTAGTAGCTATATATAGCAATAATGGTTGGGTTGGATTAGGCAACATAGAGAGGTAATTTTTTAAAGCCTCAAAAGCCTTTTGACACTCATTGTCCCAATCAAATTTTGTATCTTTCTTAAGTAATTTAGAAAAGGGTTGACATTTATCTACTAATTATGAGATGAATATATGGATGGCTTGTAATTTGCCTTGGAGACTATGCAATTCTATCAAATTTTTTGGTGGTGGCATGTTTGTTATTGTTGCAATTTTGGAAGGGTCTACTTCAATTCCATGATGAGATATGATAAACCCTAATAACTTTCTTGATGTTACCCTAAAGATGCACTTTTGGGGTTTTAGCCAAACTTTGTATTCTCATAATCTTTTAAAGATGCATCTTAGGTCCTGAACATGATCTTCTCTTTTCTTGGAGCATCCTAAGAGGTCATCTACGTAGTCTTCTATAGTGTTATGCATGAGGTCATGAAAATTTATGTCATGGCTCTTTGATATGTTGCTCCTACATTCTTAAGACCAAAAGGCATGACTTGATAGCAAAAGGTTCCCCAAGGGGTTATGAAGGTTGTTTTGGATTGGTCTTTAGGAGAAATTTTTATTTGGTTGTATCCTAAAAATCCATCCATCAAAGACAACATTTTAGACCCTACAGTGAAATCTACTATCATGTCTATGTTTGGTAAAGGAAATCATCCTTGGGACATGCTCTATTTATATCTCTAAAGTCTATGCAAATTTGAATGGATCCTTATTTCTTGGAAATAGGTACAATGTTGGAGATCCAATTCAAGTAATCTATAGCTTTTATGAAGCCAACATCTAATAGTTTTTGGAGTTCATCCTTAACTAAAAGAGTGACTTTGGGGTGCATTTTCCTTAGTTTTTGCTTAATTGGTTTGGCATTAGGATGTACGACAAGATGATGCACCACTAGTGAGGGGTCAAGTCTAGGCATATCATCATATGTCCAAGAAAAAATGTCATTGAATTATTTTAAAAGGTTTGTGTATTCTGTTTGTTCATCTTGGGATAAAACCTTTCCTAATTTAAGGAGTCGAGGGTTTTCTTCAGTGCCAATGTTGATATCTATTGTTTCTTCAATCAAAGTTTGTGATTCATCCTCAAAGTGAGGAGGGGTGGCTAATATCCCTAAGTATTTTAACTCTTGTGGATCTAATAATGTTTGTTCTGATTTAGATAGTTGGGTAGAATCTAGATTGAAGATCTATTTAAGAGATTCTTCAATGTGATCTTGATCGCAGGGCTCTTTAATGTTGTCTTATTTTTTATCAAATATGGATTTAGGATGGACAATTATTAACATGTTAATGCTAGCAAAAAATAGGGTTTTGTGAGGTGTTACATTGAGAAGTGACCATAGTTCCTTCTCATCTTCATCACCCCATTGGGAGCCATGTAAATATTTGGTGTAATTTTCTTCATCATCTTCTTCCAACAAAGGTGATGGTTCATTTTTGTTGGGGATATATCCAATCCCACATTGTCCTAGCCAAGGTTCAACTTCTAAATGTTCTTTTATGCCTTGTTCAAACCGACCTAAGCCCTTGCCTTGATAACCCATATTGACTAGCATTTGTTTAGATACAAAAAATGTAGGTGACATGTAACATGATGCATACGTTTGTTGGCTAGGCATGAAGTTACCACCTTGGATTTTTTCATCAAAGGTAGTTCCCCCATAGATGAAAGTGCAAGTGCCTACTTGGAATTTCAATCCTTTTCTATTGGGTAGGCCCATGACATGAGGGGAAAGGAATAGACTAACTAAATCTACAAAAGGGTCTGGATTTGGATGAATTAAGTTGATTTGTTCTTTGGAAGAAGATTGGGGATCATACCCTAAGTTTATAAGGGGTTCTAATATTTATTTTCCTTTATCTAACTTAGAAGAAGTGTATGGTAATGTTGGTTGAAGTGAGGGACAAAGGTTAAACTCCTTTTGTTGAATGTCTAAAAAGCTACATAAGGCAAAAGGCTCTAGATCTCTAGGGATATGGATAATCCTTCCTTGATATTCATATTTTAAGCATTGATGTAAGGTAGATGGTACCACTTTCATGGCATGTATCCAAGGTCTTCCAAGTAACATGTTGTATGTTACATCACATGATATAACATAGAAGAGAGTGTTAAGGACACATGGCCCTACTTTCAAAGGTAAAGTTATGGTGCCTATGACCTCTCTTTCTTCATTATCAAATGCTCTAATAACAAGGTCTAATTTTTGCAAATCTTTTATGCTTAAGTCAAAATTTTGTAAAAAATTGACATTGCAAACATTTAAGGCTGACCCATTATCCACTAGGACTCTCTTGATATGTTTATCCCCTATTTGGGCTATTATATAAAGAGGTGAATCTCCTAATATGGTTTCAAGGGGTGTGTCTATCTCATGAAATGCTAGGATAGCACTATTGATCCCAGTGAATCTGACTATATTGGTAATATCATTAGGAGATATGTCTTGAGGGACTTCTTGCTCACTTAAGAGTTTTAGCAATATTTCCCTATGAGTGGGTGATGTTTTTAGCAATTCTAGAAGAGATATTTTTGTGGGTATGTTTTCCAATTGTTGTCAAAGATCAAAAGAGTGTAAGGTATTTTTAGGAGTGGTGAGGACTAAAGGTGATCTATTAGGAACATTTACTCTAGTATTGCGAGGAATGACTAAGGGTGGTTGTTCGGAAGATTAATTTTTGGCTTGTTGTCTAGTTACTACATAAGATGGTTTTGACAAATGAATGGTACCTATAAAATTGGAAGACTTTTGGTCACATGCTAGTAAGGGATTTTGAAAAATTCCTAAATTTTTATTAGGAGTATCTTGTTGATTGAAGACTATATTTCCTTCTTCTATAAGATCTTGGATGAGGTTTCTCAAAGTGATGCACTTGTTTGTTGTGTGTCCTTCTACGTGATGGTAATCGTAGTGTTCATCATGCTTATACCAATTGGGTAACTCTTTGGTAGTATCCCAAGGTCGGATAGGTGGGAGGTTTATCATTTTTAAATCAAGGAGCATCTTCAACATGGTGGTTTGGCTTTGTTTGGTATTTGTAAATTATCATTTGGATTTGTCTTGTCTTGATACTACTAACTTTTGAGAAGTTTCTTGGGTTGCATTTACATTGTTGTTTTGATAGGAATCGGTTACACCATCTCCTACAACATGTTTGTTTTTGTATTGACATTTTTTGGAAGGTTTATCTTCCTCTTTCTTATAGCTAAGTTATCCTCACCTTATGAGGATGACTTCTACCCTCTTGGCCATGTCCATGACTTCTTCAAAAGAGGTAATGTTTGTCATTTCTAAAGGATAAGATAATTGTTCATGAAGGTTTCTTATGAATATGTGCAAAATTTCCTTAGGGGGAGGAATATATTGAAGTCTTCCCACCAAGGCCCTCCATTTGGCCAAGAAATCTGAGAAATGTTCATTCTTGGATTGTTTGAGTTGGTATAGATCATCTATGGTAACCTTTTCTTCTATATAAACTAAAAATTGCTTAACAAAGGCTTCCATAAGTTCTTTGAAAATTTTAATGGAGTGATGAGGTATTTGAAAATACCATTCTAAGGCTAATCCACTAATACTTTTAGGAAATAACCTAAGAAGCAACTTTTCATCATGATTTATGTCACTACATGCTATTTGGAATAGTCTCAAGTGATTAATGGGATCTTGTTTTCCATTGTACATTTGAAACTTAGGAGTTTCAAAATTATTTGGAAAAGGATGGTTGACTATCATGGGGTCTAATGGTTCATTATAGAACTCATCAAAAGAATATTTTTATTTTGATGACCCTTGAAGGGAAGCAATTTGGCATTCAAGCTATTCAAACTTAGAGTCTCTCTTTTCAAGGTGTTCAAGTTTGGCATTAATGTTCTAAAAATTATCAGTTGGTAGGTTTGGTGGAGTAGGTAAGGTCAAAGGAGGTTGTGAGAGAGATTGAGATAGAAAATTTAAAGTTGTAAAGGATGAAGTAATTTGATTGGATGTTGTAGGTGGAGGGGTATAGTTGACCCCTAAGTCATGAGATAAGAAAGGATTTGTAGAATTGGGGTTTGGAATAGGTATTGTGATACTAGGAGATGATGTTGAAATTGGTATACCCATAATGGGTACACCTATAGATATGGTTGGAGGAAGTTGTTTTGATTTTCATTCATTTGTGTAATAGTGGATTGTCCATTAAAGTGTTCAAGATTATCATGAGGTGTAGAAGGTTCTTTCCTATTTTGTTCTTCAAGTTCTTCCCTAAGAACATCTAGGAAGATATATTTATTCCTTTTAATATAATATCTAATGTGATCTAGAGAGTTAAAATTGACTCTCTCAATAAGGTGTTCTTCTTCCCTAGGTTCATGGTTTGGCCAAGGGTTTTCCACTTGGTCTTCATGTTCATGTGTAAAGACTTCATAAGATGAAGATGCTAGACCCTTTATTCAGGTATTGTAAGGATGTTGAGCCATAGTTTGAAGGTTTTGGAGGAGGAGTTAATTTATTAAAGTTTTGTTTCTAGAGTACTTATAGCAAAGAAGAGAAGATTTTTTGAAATCCTTGTCACCTTGGAAAACAACCCTCCTTATGACTCCTTCTAGCCCACCGTAATATACTAGCCAAGAGAGATTGCTCCCCTAAGGTTCATACATTGGTTTACTCAAGGGGTTGTTATCCTTCCCCTAGTAGGACTAACAATTTGGTTATGTTCTTGTTATCTTGAATTAATGTGATTTACACTATGCAAACAAAATTAGATGATCTTGTTTAAGTTTGAATATTTTTATCTTATTAAGGCAAAAGGGAGTGTTCATGTCAGGTTCACCAAAATATAGATTTAAAACCTAGGACATGTGTGAGGGGGATCCATTAGAACCCTATCTTCTCCATAGGAGGCCTCTTTCCAAAGGAGACCTTGAATATTAGGATCTTCATGCAATTAGGCTCTACCTCATGTATTAAAAATGTGGCTATGTGTTGTGTTGATGCTCAAGTTTTGTATGGTGTTTAATGAGTTAATTCAACAAACACCTAAGGTTTTGGATCTCTAATATGACTCTTTATCGAGCCTTCACAAGATAAAATTTATTCTAACTTAAAGAGAAGATCATCTAAAGTGTATGCTAAATGCAATCACACAAAATGCAAGAAAACAAGTGCTAGCCTAGTATGCTCTTTTGATTTGAATGATGACTATGCTAAAGAGATTTTTATTTTCAAGGAAACAAATAAATGTGTAGCAAAATAACTAACTTAGGATGCAAGCTATATGATTTTTTTATTATTGCCTAAATACCCTTTTTAAAGGAAAATCCTATGCTACAGATTCTTTACTTTTCCAAGATAAGTGTGTCTTAAAACATACAATTTAGCAAGAAAAAAAGATCAAAAAACTAAAAATAATGAAATAATAGCAAGAAAGGAGGTGCCAAGTGGAAAGGTTACCTAAATTAGTGTTTAAGAAAATTTTCCACACGCTATCAAATTCACCACTAATATTTTTGTAACTATGAGACAATTTTTAAACCTGTAAGATTTACACCAAAAACGTTAGGTTTATCTAATTTTGGGGGTCTATTTGATTTGCAGAGAGGTGATAGAATCTCTTACCAATATATAAAACCCCATATTAAGAAAAAAATTGAGTATGAATCTAATCCTTAGGAGTGGAAGCAACTACTAAAAAAATTGCCATAACTTGGCAAATTTTCCATTGACATTTTTGATAGGAAGTGGTGAATTTGCTTTGTGTAATTCCAAATAATAAAAAAATTGCTAGTGGTTAAAAATAAGGGATATGAAAAGATCAATCCCCAAGGCCTACAACTTGGGAATCTATAAAATATTAGGAAATACTTTCAAAAGTTTCCAAAAATTTAAAAGGGGAATATGTATGGTTAAAAAGAATATGCAATGGTTGTTGGATGTGTAGACATAGAAAATTAACCCAAACAAATGAGTCATTTTTCGTAGGTTCCTTCGAGAGGCTCTCAAAATTTCTAGGAGCAAGTTTGACCCCTTTTTCTTGTGTCTTGCCTTGCTTTTTTTAACCTTGAAAAAATTCACAACTGGTAAGTTATAGGGCATAGATTCGGTAAATTTATATTTTTTTTGTGAAAAACCTAAATTTTAAGATGATCCCTTTTGAGGTATCAACTTAATCAAGGTTAAATTTCATTTTCACACCTCTTGGTCCTCCAAATCCTCTTCAAATAAAGAGATTGGATCCCCTTTTTCATATGAGTTACTTTCAACTATCCAAATAATTATTAAGTTATCTAGCTAGTAATCTTATGCAATATTTTGGAGCTCTTGGTACTTTTGTATTTTGTTGTTGGTGTGTTCCTATGATTTGTAAGTGGAGAAAGCCTTTATGAAAAATTGTCTTCTTGAGGAGGGAGAGGTCTTCTACCTTTGCTCTTGCCTCTTCCATGAGATCACCAGGCTATCCCTTTACATTCATTTATCCATATAATTTATTCATCTTGTGTTGTTGTCACATTTTAGTCTCTATTTTGGGTTTTAAAACCCTCTTATATGAATCCACACCTCATTTTCTACAAGGAACAAATTCATTGAAAGCTCTATTTTTGCATGTTGGGCGTTATGTATCCACTTCTTCTCTATGACCAAATCCATGCTCAATAATTTATAGAGCTTGGATTAAGTCTAGGTAGACTTTGGGGTGACTGTTCATCCTAAAACCTTAGGGTTTTAATTTATGTACCTATGATGAATTGTTTCATATTTGTGTAGACACCTAAAATGCATCATGTTGAGGGCAACTACTCATATGGACATGCTACAAAACCATATGGAGGATCTTGGATAGACTCCAAGATAGAGTAGTGGTTCTAACCTAAGCATTATGAACTGCAACCCAGACCTGTGATCTATAGTCTAAATTGTGGTTGACACCTATGGTCTATAGTCTAGACCGCAACTATGACCTATGGTCTTAATTGAAGTTTAGTTAGGCCTTCCATCCGAGCTAAATTGGTTGGAACAACTGAAAGATCTAGAAGGATGCAGTTGAAGGATGAAATATTCCAAAGGCTTCCATCACAACTGTCCTAACCACACTTCTTGGTATTGGCTTCTCCATGAATCCACCCCTAGACCTAGGGGGAATGCTATAAATACCCCCATCTAAATGGGGAGAAGATATAGATGATTTGCATAGCGAAGTGTTGGCAAATTATCTGGGAGAGAGTTAATTGATTAAGAGAGCAGTGAAGCCCTATCAAATTACATACTAAATTTGTGCATTTGAGATCCCCTTTGCTATTCACCTAAAGATAAATTAGCCATGGATGCCCTAGGTGCCTAGGATATTCAAGAAACACAAATCCAAGAAAACGAAGACCCTTCATAGTGATTTGACTGCAAAATATATCATAGGACAACAAATGCAACCCTTGAACATCAATTTGGATAAGGAGGTCAAGCCCATCGCCCCTAATTTTGAGGGTAAACCTATCAGAGGTCAAATCATGGCTGTCATCCACGGTTCACAGTGCAAACCACCCATCATAACTACGATTTGCAACAGGTGACTGATTACCTTACTTGCTTTGCTTTTGAACGCATAGATTAGTTATATTAGTCTTTTCATAGGTTTAATTGCATTTTAGAGAAACTCTGACCGTAGGAATTAGTCATTTCATGCATTGTGTTAAGTATGATTATATTGGATCTTTTATGCACTTTATTTCTCCTAACTTGATATTTGATCCATGCATCATTTGCTTATTCATGTCCTTCATGTTGTAGTATAATTATTGATCAAATTAGAATAGTTCAAAGTATTTCTTTGTGTTTTCTTGTTTTACTATTTTAATGGCATTTACATACATATTTCCTTAAAGGGCCTCATCATGAGAGGCTATCAATATTTTTAATTGTGTTTTGTTGTTTCTTTTTTGCAGGGAGACAAGTGCAAGAGGAGCTTATGTCATAATCCTTCCACATTGCGAAGAAGGGGGTCAACTTCACCCCAAGGCATGTTATGACTAATCAATAGAGCACTATAAGTGTGCCTACCCTATTGAGGGCATTGGCAATTGTAATATCAGTATCATCACTCAAGTGACCCTAAGAGGGCATTTTTGTAATCAAAGCTCATTCAACGATTAATACAAGCAACCTTACATTGATTTTATGAAGAACACAAGCTTATACTGAGAGGGGGGGGTGAATAGTATAAGACCTCTTTTTACTTTTTCCTTTAAATTACAAAACAATAAAGCAATATACCCACAACAATATCAAAACAATGCACAATATCATCCACAAAGTGACACCGATTTTTACTTGGTTCACCCAGAATGGCTAGGCTATGTCCACAAAACTTTTCTCTAAAAGTTATCTCAAATTTCTTTGGGAATCCTTCCCAATTACAATGTTTATGAGCCTTGGCCCAAAGGAGATACCTTCCCCAATCAAAATTTATGAGCCTCTACTCAAAGGAGATACCTTCCCCTATCATAATTTATGAGCCTCTACTAAAAGGAGGTACATTCCCCTCTGCTCTGGAAATGATTCCTCAGAAGATCAATTGTCTCTACCTCTTGCTAGCATGTGGAACTCCTTTCCATCGAAGACCTCCTATCCTTAATGCTTAGCCTAAGATACCTCTGCCTTCTATGATCATGTACACAACAACTCAGCAACCAAATCTATTCTCAGGCTCTTCTCAAAGAACCAATGCACCTCTGTCCTCAAGTTCTCTAATAGAACTATCAAAATTAGTTCACAAGTCCTCTGCTCTTTTTGTGCAATCCCAACCACACTTGATCGAACTTCAACCTTTGCACCTCTGTGCAATCATAGCGGCATCGTCTTCACACACTCTGCTTCCTTTGCAATATTTCACACTTAGAATGATTTGATGAAATGCACTCTGCACACTACGATCGAATTCGCACTCTGCTCTCAACGATCGAACTTCTTGCACTGCACACTATCTTCGAACGTTGCACATCAAGAACACATCCATCAGCTCTCCAAACAACCCTCCTTTTATAACAGAATTTACATGATGAAAAATTTAATCTTAGTCGACTGTTATACCAAAAAAAAACCCTAATCTACATCGGCTGCAAGCCCTAATTTTTGTTGACTAAAATTTAACTTTGTTGGCTTCATTGCCTCTGTAACTCTTCTGTAGCTTCTGCCACAAAACTACATGTCACGATATCATGATACCTTTGCAACCATACACTTTCTTTTGGCTTTTGTCATGATATCATGACACTTCAGCCTTTGTCGACTTCAACTAAGCTCTTGTCGCGATATCGTGACACTTTTGTCTTTGTCAGCATCAACTTTGCTTTTGTCACGATATCGCGACACTTCTCCCTTCGTCGACCTCCTTTCTACTTTTGTCGTGAAATCATGACACTTCTCCCTTCATCGACCTTCTTTCTGCTTTTGTCATGAAATCGTGACACTTCTCCTATAGAAGACTTGCTTTCAGTTTCTATCACGAAATCGCAACACTTTCGCTTCCTTGCACTCTTCTCTGCTTGCATTAGCAAAAACATGACATGTCATGAAATCGTGACACTTTCGCTGCCTTGTGTTTTTCTTTGCCTTACGCCTACGAAAATGGAACATGTCATGAAATCGTGATGCTTTCACCTTTGAGCTCTTCCTTCTTGAATTTTTTCACTAAATCATGATGCTTCTTCTTCCATGCTCTTTCGTTTTGCTTCTATCACAAAATCATGACTCTTCTCCTGTTGAAGACCTGCTTCCTATTTCTATCACGAAATCATGACACTTTCTCCAATTGTCTGCTGCCATCTCAATTTGTCACAAAATCATGAAACTTTCTACATCTGTAAGCTTTCTCTTCAACCTATCGTGAAATCGTGACACTTTCAGCTTCCGTACATTCTCTCTTCAACATGTCATGAAATCGCGATGCTATCAACTTTTCGTACGCTTTCTTTGCAACCTGTCATGAAATCGTGACACTTTCAGCTTCCGTACGTCTTCTCTACAACCTATTGCAAAATCCTGACAGTTCTCATTTTTAGACTCTTCCCTTTGCTACATGTCACAAAATCATGACAGTTATCACTTCGAGTTTTGCAGCATGTCGTGAAATCATGACACTTTTTCTTTCGAACAACCTTCCTTGCAATATGTTGTGAAATCATGACACTTTTTCATCCGTACAACTTTCTTTGCAATATGTTGTGAAATCACAACACTTTTCCTTCTTTGCCTTCCTGCACTTTTCGAGTCATGAAAATACGACATGTCACAAAATTGTGACACTTTTCTAAAATGCTTTCTCTCTCCTGCTTAAGTCGCAAAAATGTGACATGTCGCGATATCATGACATTTTTCAACTTACTTTATTTTGAACCTGTCATGCAAAAGACCTTTGAAACTGTCATGCCGTAACCTTCATCAAAACAAATTATTTGACATCAAATCAAATTCCTTCAAAAGCTTCTTGACATCAATGAAAACTTATTCACTTGAGCAAATGCAATGTACCCAAAGTACCCAAAATTGCCAACAATCTCCCCCTTTGTCATTGATGGCAAACCTTTACTAAAAACACGTCTCAGGAGCCAAAACTGAAATCAACTGTGCTAACAACTGAGAAACTATGCCCACAACTGAGAATCTTCCTTTGAATTTTTGCTCCCCCTAACTTGAAGCTTTCCTCTTCACTTGAAGCTCTCCTGACTTGAAGCTTTCCTCTTCACTTGAAGCTCTCCCCCTTACTCATATCTCTCCCCTTTTGTCATCAATGGCAAAGGGTCACCTTTGGGGCTCGGGAATAAGAATGAGCCTCTTAGCTTAGTCCCTCCCCCACATCCTGATGAGGTGATTAATTCTTGGGTGGGATTAAAACTCCCATTAGGCATTGATCATCATCAACGTCTATCACTTTCTTACTGGGCCTTCTCTTGAACTCTTTGTCCATATTCCTATTCATGTTCCTGTTCCTGTTATCATTCCTGTTCTTATCCATGCCTTGATCCTTGTACCTGTTCATACCACTGTTCCTATTCCTGTACCTTGGAAGTTCAGCTCTACACTATCTAGTTGTGTGACCTTCATTGTTGTACTTATAAAAAGTAACAATGTTATTTCTTTTAGGCATACCTGTTCTTTGAATCTGCCTATTCTGACTAACCCTATTCCTATTATTAGCCTTGAAGAAAATTGTCTTATGCCCACACTGTTTACAAGAGTAGCAATACCCTTGAAAGAAATTACCACCTCTAAAACTGTCATTTACCTTCCTTACTTGAGTCATGCAATGTGAAGCCATGTGAACAAACCTGTGACACACAAAACATTTGTCGTGAAATTTTCCTTTATTCGACCTCTTGGGTCCTGAAAACTTCTTCTTCTCATTCTGAATTCTGTTTTCTATTTCTGCGCATCTATCATTCAAGGAATCATGATCTGAAATACTTTCCTCATCATAACTCTCTTCCTTTTGGAGTCTCTTACTAGACTCTCCAACTTGTTCCTTGCGTGGCTTAACAAAACCAAGGCCTGTTTTATCTATTGTCTTTCTTTGACCTTTGATGAGTGACTTAACCTTTTTGGAGCTATCTTGAAACCTGTAAAGCTTATCCTTGTACTCTTTAATTTTCTCTTTCAAAGAAGCCATTTTCTATTCTAACTCACTATACTCAAGAACCTTAGACTCTAACTCATCCTTGAGTTCTTGCGTCTTAGCTATAGAGAAATCAAGATTTTCTATAAGATCATCTCTCTCCATACAACATTCATCTAACGTATCCTTGAGTCTATCATTCTTCTTTATTTCCTTTTTCAAAGCACTAAGAGCAGTAATAAGTTCACTCTCAAGATCCTTTATTTGTTTGCTTTCTGAATCATCAAAGCCTTTTTCAGATTTCTTATCACTAGAGGTGCTACCTTTTTTGAAAACCATACATGCATCTTCCTTATAGTTTTCTGAAGCATCCTCATACATACTGGAAACCAAATTATTATTTGTACAATCATCCTCAAGATGACCAAAATTTCCACATCTAAGACATTTCATGATAATGAATTTATGTTTTGGTTCTTCCTCTTTTTCTGATATGAACATCTCATTTTCATCATCACTTGAAGAACTTTCACTATCACTACTAGAAAACTTACTTGCTTTGTCTAGGTAGAAACTCTTCTTGTGCTTGTGAGAATACCTCTTTCATTTATTGTTGTGCTCATCTTTTTTCTTCCTGTGATGCTTGTGCTTTTCAAAATCCTTGCTCTTAGAATCCTGTTTATCTTCATCACTTTCATTCTTGGGAACAGTACAGTCAGTAGCATAATGACCAAACTTTCCACATTTGAAACATCTTATATTTTTAATGCTTTTGTGCTTTCTAGAGAACTTGCCTTTCTTGTTGTAATATGCCTCTTCATCACTAGAAGACTCATCACTCTCTTGAAGCTGTTTACCCTTAGATTTCTTGGTAGCCTTGAAATCTGCCTCTTTCGTGATGTCAACCTTCACTTGAGTTCTCAACTCAAATGCTGCAAGTATACTATGGAGCTCATCCTTTTTCAACTTATCCAAATATTTAGCTTCCTCAATAGAAAAAATATTTTCACTAAATATATTAGGAAGAGATCTTAAAATTTTATCACAAACATCATTTTCAGCAAGCTCAAGACCTAAGTCTTTCATGGAGTTAACAACCTCATCCATACGAAGCATGTAGTCACTAATCTTTTCATCATCATTCATCTTGAGTTGTTCAAACATACCTACTGTTTCCACATTTCACTCGCTGTCTTGCAGTGAATCACTTTGGTGAGATCTGCTTTCTGTAGGCCTTTCATGATTGCATTCATTGCTTTTGAATTGCTATGATGTAGGAGCATTTCTTATTTAGTATTTGGACCATGTACAGGAATAGTGTACTCATCTTCAATTACTTCTCATACCTCATTACCAAGTGCCATTATATGAACCTTCATCCTTGCACTCCAAAGACCAAAATCTGACCCATCAAGAATAGGTGTTGCATTGCCACTTGAATAATCCATTGTGTTCTTTACTAGGTTTTCCTTCAAGTCGTTAAACTTTCTGAAGGCACCAGCTCTGATACCAATTGAAGAATACAAGCTTATACTGAGAGGGGGGGTGAACAGTATAAGACCTCTTTTTACTTTTTCCTTTAAATTACAAAATAGTAAAGCAATATACCCATAGCAATATCAAAAAAATGCACAATATCATCCACAAAGTGACACCAATTTTTACGTGGTTCACCCAGAATGGCTGGGCTACGTCCACAAAACTTTTCTCTAAAAGTTATCTCAAAGTTCTTTGGGAATCCTTCCCAATTACAATGTTTATGAGCCTTGGCCCAAAGGAGATACCTTCCCCAATCAAAATTTATGAGCCTCTGCTCAAAGGATATACCTTCCCCTATCAAAATTTATGAGCCTCTGCTCAAAGGAGATACCTTCCCCTCTGCTCTGGAAATGATTCCTCAGAAGATCAACTGTCTCTACCTCTTGCCAGCACGTGGAAATCCTTTCCATCGAATACTTCCTATCCTCAATTCTTAGCCTAAGAGACCTCTGCCTTCTATGATCACGTCCACAGCAGCTTAGCAACCAAATTTATTCTCAGGCTCTTCTCAAAGAACCAATGCACCTCTATCCTCAAGTTCTCTGATAGAACTATCAAACTTAGTTCACAAGTCCTCTGCTCTTTTTTCACAATCCCAACCGCACTTGATCGAACTTCAACCTTTGCACCTCTGTACAATCATAGTGGCATCGTCTTTGCACACTCTGCTTCATTTGCGATCTTTCACACTTAGAATGATTCGACAAAATGCATTCTGCACACTACGTTCGAATTTGCACTCTGCTCTCAGCGATCAAACTTCTTGCACTGCGCACTATCTCCAAATGTCACACATCAACAACACATCCATCAGCTCTCCAAACAACCCTCCTTTTATAACATAATTTACATGATGAAAACTTTAATCTTAGTCGGTTGTTATACCAAAAACAAACCCTAATCTACATCGGCTGCAAGCCCTAATTTTTGTCGGCTAAAATTTAACTTTGTCGACTTCACTACCTCTGTAACTCTTCTGTAGCTTCTGCCACGAAACTACATGTCACGATATCGTGACACCTTTGCAACTATACACTTTCTTTTGGCTTTTGTTGTGATATCATGACACTTCAGCCTTTGTTGAATTCAACTAAGCTCTTATCGCGATATCGCAACACTTCTCCCTTCGTCGACCTCCTTTCTGCTTTTGTCGTGAAATCATGACACTTCTCCCTTCGTCGACCTCCTTTCTACTTTTGTCATGAAATCATGACACTTCTCCTATATAAGACCTACTTTCAGTTTCTTTCATGAAATCGCGACACTTTCACTTCCTTGCACTCTTCTCTGCTTGCATTAGCGAAAACATGACATGTCACGAAATCGTGACACTTTCGCTGCCTTATGCTTTTCTCTGCCTTACGCCCACAAAAATGGAACATGTCATGAAATCACGACGCTTTCGCCTTTGAGCACTTCCTTCTTGAATTTGTTGCAAAATCATGACACTTCTTCTTCCATGCTCTTTCGTTTTGCTTCTGTCACGAAATCGCAACTCTTCTCCTGTTGAAGACCTGCTTCCTATTTCTATCATGAAATCGTGACACTTTCTCCAACCGTATGCTGCCATCTCAATCTGTCATGAAATCATGACACTTTTTGCATCCATAAGATTTCTCTTCAACCTGTCACAAAATCATGAGGCTTTCAGCTTTCGTACATTCTCTCTTCAACATGTCACGAAATCATGACGCTATCAACTTTTCGTACGCTTTCTTTGCAACTTATCGCGAAATCGCGACGCTTTCAGCTTCCGTACGTCTTCTCTGCAACTTGTCGTGAAATCATGACAATTCTCATTTTTAGACTCTTCCCTTTGCTACATGTCATGAAATCATGACATTCTCACTTCGAGTTTTGCAGCATGTTACGAAATCGCGACACTTTTTCTTTCGAACAACCTTCCTTGCAATATGTCACGAAATCGTGACACTTTTTCATCTGTACAACTTTCTTTGCAATATGTCACGAAATTGTGACGCTTTTCCTTCTTTGCCTTCCTGCACTTTTTGAGTCATGAAAATGCGACATGTCATGAAATCGTGACACTTTTCTAAAATGCTTTCTCTCTCCTGCTTAAGTCGCGAAAATGTGACATGTCGCGATATCGCGACATTTTTCAGCTTACTTTCTTTCGAACCTGTCATGCAAAAGACCTTTGAAAATTTCATGCCACAACCTTTATCAAAACAAATTATTTGACATAAAATCAAATTCCTTCAAAATATTCTTGACATCAATGACAACTTATTCACTTGAGCAAATGCAATGTACCCAAAGTACCCAAAATTACCAACATTTTATTCAATTTATGTGCTTGTGTGAATATTTATGCTTTCATGATGGTATAGATCATTACAGTAGCTAGGTGTACGCTCCATTGTTAGATCAGATGGTGATCATGATGGAACCTCACAATTTTAGCCCTGGGATTAGACTTTTCTTGGTTGTATCTTATCTCAGGTGCTAACCATAGCTTTCAGCTATGGTTATTTTTTGGCCCATGGCTGTAACCTACGGTTACTACTGCAACCTGCAGATCGGACCTACAGTTAATAGAGGAAAAGACATACAACAAGAAACTCAATGGGCAACATAGTAGGAGCTAAGGTAGGCCCCAATTTCACTATCTGTTTTGCATTTTCTGCTCTGTGTTTTTCTAGAAAGCATTGAACTATTGCAAACTAGGAACTTAAATAAAAAAATTCAATGAACAAGTCTTAGTTTGTTTCTATTTTCCTTTCATTAGAAAGGCATTGTTGGGAACAACGAACCTCTGAGTGCAGTCCACCCCTAAATATAGTGACCTTTGATAGAGATTGCTTGTCGTTTGCATGCTTGAGACCCAATTAATGGCCATGTCATTGTAATTACATCGTCAAAATATCATATAGGACATTAGAATGCATTATTTTGGAATTTGAAACATTCCTTTATTTTCATGCATATCATGTAGGAATGATCATTATGCTCTTCTATGTATTTGTCATTTATGCAAAGTAAAATGAACCACACACACCACGTTTCATTGTAAACATCAGTGGCGTTGGGCTCTCACATCCAACCCATTTGATTGAGACTAATAGTGGATGTCATTACCACTTGGTTGACTCATTTGAAATTGTATTATCAGGACTGGCTCATTGCCAAGGCTGACCCAAGAACTATCCTATCCATGCAAAATAGCATGCACTCTTATTCGGAAGGGTGTATCACTACACACGGTGTGCTGGGTGATGGTTGGTAGTACCTATGCTACTTATTTGAGTATGGAATTCATTACCATATTTAGATTGTGTGAGTATATAGGTGAAAGCCAATTTAACTAAGTATAAAATCCAACAAATTTTCAAAACATGCGAGAGTTTCTAACACTGATACAAAACATCTAAAAACAACATCAAACAGTTTAGGGCTCACAATAAAAATTTAAAAGGAGATAATCATCATTTGTATACCTTGTTTGCATAATAAAACACATCTAGAAATTAGGTACACAAATGGTGAACACATGGGGTGATCAACAAGGGTCTAGGATCGATGCCCATGATCAACCCCCAACTAGTTCATAGCAGCATGTGTCGGGTCTTCATACACATGAGCAAATTGAATGATGTTCAATGAGCATTAGAGGCGATAACTTGACATGGGGAGATCTCGTTGAGTGGACCCCTGATAGAGGAGCTTCATTACACTCCTCTAATAACAGGACTGAGCATGGAGCTTCTCAGCATGAGGATGCTCTACTACAAAGCCATTACCGAGATCACACTGCATGCACGTCCACGAGATCGACTGAGGAATATGTTGTGCAGGGGACCAAGTTGATTCCCATATGTACTAGGTCCACAGGAGGTTCTAACCCTTCACATTCAAAGTATAGATGGACCAGAGATTCGCCCATTCAGGGGTAAGAGGATAGGCTCACTTTCAAGCATATATCCACCCATACTCTCGTACATGGCCCACCACGCAAGATCACCATTGATATATCAAAGGTGGGAGCTAATGGAATGCCACTACATGAGTGGTGGAGGTCTAGATAGTTATATGGTCTAGGTAGTGTTCTTGAGTAACTAGGCTGCAAGCCTACAACTCTGTCCACTCATGCTCTGAGTGAGCATAGCGAAAGTTGTATCAAGATCACTAGAGAGTATGGAGAGGCTTCTAAGCACTCTCATTCCACACATCTACCATCCACAAATTTATTTGATGGGTACAAAACCCATAAGGTAGCTCACACAAAGCACACACATCGAAGGCCTCCCATGATCGACCAGATCGACAGATCACATAGACTGGTGTTTGAGCAAAGATGTCAACTCCTCCAAGATCAATTGGATGATGCTCGCATAGAGAGGCAACATATTGAAGATGAAAATATTCAAGCGCAAAGGCTCCTACAATAGAGATTATATGAGAAACGCATGCACAAGGAGTGTATTCTAGCTTAAAAAGAGTGCATAAAGCAGGAGGATTGGCTAGCTAGGGCTGGCCTATACTCTCTCGAGGAGCATAGAGAGTGTGTGCATAGGAGGGCTATGTCCCTAGAAGATATGCATGAGGAGTTCAGAGATGCTCGTACTCATGTCAGTGCCCAATAGAGGGAGCAACTATCATCACTCAATGATATTAGATAGAGGTAGCATGAACATGTAGATGTAGACGGATACCATCAGGAGTATCATGAGAGTTACCAAGTTGAGGAGGAATAGCCACGTCCTCCACCTCCCCTAAAGAAGACCTTACCTCCTAAACTGCCTCCATGATAGCTTAGAGAGGACTTTTTGTCTTCTGAGGTGTACAAGGTTTTGGTCGATAAGGTCAAAGCAATAGAGAGGCAAGGCATGGCTATGTAAAATCTGACACTGAGGAAGATACACAATGAACCTCTAGACCCCCCGGTGCCTATGCATCCATATCTTGAGCATTTTGATATGCTCAGGTTAGAAAAAATCAAGGGTGATGAGGATACCCAAGAGCATGTTACAAGTTTTTTGGATGCTTTTTTCTAGATAAAGAGTCATGATGCCTTGTTGTTGCGCACCTTCATTACAAAACTCTATGACCTGACCTGAGAGTGGTTTAACTAGCTAAAGAAACATAATATTACTTATTTTGAGTAGTTAGTTGATGCATTTATTGAATGCTATTCATTTGGCATCAAGAAATAGGCCAACCTTTCTGATTTGGCTATGCTAGCTCAGCACGATGATGAGCCCATCGAGCAATACGAAGAGAAATATAATAGAATAATGCCAAAGCTACCATTCCTTATTCCTGTAGCTGAATTGACCCAAATTTTTACAAAGAGTTGTGCCAAGCACATCTCGCTACTGGTGCAGTTGTGGCAGTATGCTACATTTGAGGAAGCTATGGTGCAAGACGAGGTGATCGAGGACATCAAGTTGCAAGAAGGCAACTTGAAGCTCAAGACCAGGAAAGAAGAGTTTAAAAAGAGTACTACAAAGCAACAGGGCAAGCAGGCCCACATGAATCAAGTAGTACTAAATCTTGGAGGAGAGGACAAGGGAAAAAAAAAGCCTAATTATCAGGCCCAACCTCCTCCTGCGCATTATGAGATACACAAAAACAACTATAAGGGAAAAAATAGAGAAGAGTGCCCACCTCACTAGTTCACACCTCTGACAAAATCAATGACTTTGGTTTTCCATCAACTGTGCGAGGCCAAGGGAATATGATTACCCGAGGTCAAATTAATAGATCTGAATGTGCCAAATTCAAAGTGGCATCAAGACGATCTATTCTACATATTCCATAGATCAAAAGGCCATGACATCAAGACATGTTGGTCCTTCAAACACATTGTGTAGAATATGATAGAAAAATGAGAGCTTGTAGTACTAGGCAACCCACAGGTGCTCGACAATAGAAATATGGGGATTTTCAAGAATCCACTACCCAATCATGAGTTGCCTCATAACAATGTTGGCCAAGTCAATGACGTGAGAATCAAACCACCTACCCAGGGTTCGTAGGCATGGTCAATATTATCATTAGACACGAGAGGTACGATCATCCGAATCAACCTTGTGATCCCATTAGAATACAAGCTATGTCAGATCAATGGCCAGCTCAAAGCATTCTAGGCCCACCAACTAGACCGATGGTGACCATAAGGAGTAGGTTAGTTCAGAACCTGCAGACAACTCCTATGAAGTTGTCAATATATGAGCTTATTTAACAGTCCCCTAGACACAGGGAGACTCTTATGGATATTCTGAGGTCCATTGAGGTACAGTACCAAGATGTGCATGCATTTAAAAATTTTGTGGGACATGTACAACAGTGTCAGGAACCCACAATGCAATTTTATGATCATGAAGTGAAAATGATTCCTACTATTATGATTGGCCCATCGTTGCATATTATCATGTGTGTTAACCACATGCCTTTCAAAAGGGTCTTGATCAACACTGGGTCCTTGATCAATATAATTACAACCAAGGCACTGAGCCATCTCAAGTTACCCAAATCACACATTGTGCCTACCACCTTTACGTTGAGAGTGTTTAACGATGCACTATGCTCGACGGTTGGTACAATTGTCCTACCTCTTCAGGTGGGACTCAAGACCATATCTATGATGTGTCACATGATAGAGGGTGCCATGCAGTACAACATTTTGCTTGGAAGACATTGGATTCATGAAATGCGTTGCATCCCCTCTATCTTGCATCAATGTGTGAAGTACATTCATGAGGGACAGGTTCACGTAGTGTCCTCGGATGAAGAACCATTCAAGTTTGTGAACCTAGCAAATTTTCCTAGGGGTTTTGTACTCTTGTTGATGCACTTGGATATCTGGCCTGCTTTGTTGGTTAAGATTCCAAGAGGTAAACCAGTAGCCCTTGCTCAATGATCAACATCTGTGTCACATAGATCTGAGCATACAACTGCAACTTCTCTAAAAATGAATGCATCGACAAGGTGAGAAGCTAAAGGTGAAATTGGGTGAGAAAGTAGAATATCATATGCCCAGACTAGTTGCCAATGAGACTCCCACTCCCATGGATGTGGAAGAACCCCAAGACAAAGTCAAGGAGGCACCTCAGTCTACTTCACCCGCATCTTCAGTAGGGTCATCTGCACCACAGGTGACCGTCCATCTAGCTAGCATAGGGTTGGGTGAGTATCTTGTGCAAAATGTTACTTTTGGAGCTATCCTAAAAACTACACAAGAGATGGGCTGACCGCACACCCATAGATTTATGATTGGATCTGTAGTCCCGTTGGGTGAGCCACCAAACCAAACAAACTTTGTCTACTTAGGGCTAGATCAAGCGCCCACCAGAATATCCATAGATGAGGATGATGGTGAGCCATTCACTGTGAATGTGTGTTATCTGTCCAACCTAAAATATGCATTCGAGTCATATCATTGGAATGGACACGACATTGGTATTTTTGAATAAGGAAATAGGACTCCGTTCAAACCACATTATCAATTAGCTACTGATAGGTTTAGGTTAGGATTATAGGTATAGGATCATGACGATTTGCTTACCATATTCTTAGATCACATGTACCTGAGTCTGGGGGACGATGTGGATTTTAATCCATATCACCCTAATCCTTCCAACTGTTAGAGGATTTTCTAGACAGTATCATTTGTTACCATAGGGCCACCCGATTCATATCATGATGGGTCCTTAGAGGACAACCCCAAAGACAACCTGGGTAACCAAATCCGTAATGCTATCGACCATAATGGTATGTAAGGGCATAACCCCACTATTGTAGGTGATCTTGAGTTAGGATATCTTTGTGATGATGATGGAGAGGATTCCGCCTCTGAAATGAGTGGACCTAGTTATGATGCAGATGATGAGTCCTCAAATTATGATTAATCTGAGGAGGAAATTGAGCTGACCTTTCTAGGTCTGATGTTTATACGCCATCTGCTGCCTATGGAACAAGTGGAAGAGATGAATGAGCGCTTTGTAGTTGATAGTGATTATAAATATGAAATAGAGGAGGCCTATTTAATGCCTTGCCCAACTAATCTCCCACTGTGCATAGACTCAATATAGTAGCCCATCCGTGGTAGTGACCATAGTTATGTATATGAGAGGACCGATTCTAGGCTTATGTATCCACAATATCTATTGCCTAGGGAATCAGAGCATATTATGGAGGAAGTCCCTTCTAACACTAAGCACTTTGAGGAAGAAGCAACGCCAATTTATGTGGTAGTATCATATATACAATCGTTCCATCAGATTTATCTGGATAGTAATGATAGTGACTGTAAAATCATATACATGGGGCCACATCTGGCAAATCACCCCTTAGAGGAGGGGGGAAGTGATGGATTGTATTTGTATAGTGATGATGAGGAATCATTGGAGATGGCCTATTTGGTACCTCATCACTTATGTAATAGGCCCCCACCTAGAGGTTCCCCGCCTATTACAACTGTAGGTTTGCACCGGGAGATCAATCTCCATCGCAGCTTGAGGAAAAGAAGAGAGCTCAAAGAGAGGTATCAAGAACTCTTTACCCATCCACCTACGTACGCAGACCTCCTTGAGCTGAGAGATCCCATTTTGTAGCTAGTGCACTAGGAGGATTAAATTATGCAGGCATCCCATAGAGAGGATCCGTTTGTGCCCATACCATTCGAGCTAGATCTTGGGTATAGAAGCTATGCTTTATATATAGAGTTTTGTCCATGTGGTTCCAAAAATCAATTCCATTCCATCAATATGGTCTCCTTTGATTTGACCACTCCATTTTGCAATGCAGCAAATCCATCCAAACCACTACATCTGAACATGGATGCTATCGATTGGGATCACGCTGACGCACTGGTTCAGCCTAAAGATTTCTTCCCTAATGAAGAAATGCTACAACCATTTCATTTTATGCCAGGCTATGCTTATGATGTTTGTCATGCTAAGGGTGCTTCCCATGAGGAACATGTGAACCCGGCTAATGACATCCATCTGATTCCTACACCTCACCAGCTTGAGAAGGGATCACATATGTCAGTAGAGAAAAACTCCGATGTGGATATCAGTAAAGATCCTACCAATCCAAAGAAGGTTATATTTGGAGAGAGTTTCAATTTGGATGAGAGTGATAGCATCATCCCTCTACTAAAAGAGAGACCTGGTCTCTTTGCTTGGATTTACAAAGACATTTCAGGTTTATATCCAAAATTGGTTACTCATAACCTTTCACTAGATCTATCAAAGAAGCCAGTCAAGCAAAAACTTAGAAAAATGCATCCAAAAGTAGCCTTAATGGTGAAATACGAGTTGCAAAAGTTGTTGGATGTAGAGTTTGTCATCTCCATCGACTATCGAGAATGGGTGTCAAATATGGTGCTCGTAGGAAAGACAGATGGAAGGGTCTGTATTTGTACGGATTTTAAAGATCTCAATAGGGCAACACCCAAAGATTCATTTCTGTTGCCAAATATTGATGTTGTAGTAGACGCTATTGTAGGTCATGAAATGCTCTCCCTTATGGATGGTTTCTTTGGATACAATCAGATTCGGATTAAACTCGAAGATCAGCATAAAACCATGTTTATAATGCCATGGGGGACATTTTGCTACAAAGTTATGCCATTCAGTCTTAAAAATGCTGGTGCCACATATTAGTGGGCAATGACATATATCTTTCATGGCTACATGCATAAAATCTTAGAAGATTATATCGATGACTTACTAGCTAAGTCATTGTTGCGATCAGAGCATTTTGAGGTCTTAAGGAAGGTCTTTGATCTCTTGATAGAGCATAATGTCAGGTTGAATCCTAAGAAGTGTGTATTTGGCATAACTTTAGGTAAAATCTTGGGATTCATCATTTCTAAATGAGGCATCGAAGTAGACCCAACAAAGGTCAAGGCTATTCTAGAGATGTGTCCTCCCACTAATATCAAAGAACTAAGAAGCCTTCAGGGCAAAGTAGCATCCATAAAGTGATTCATCACTCAATTATCAAATAAATATCGACCCATGAATCGATTGCTACACAAGGGGGTTCCATTTGATTGGGATGAGGACTGCCAAGTAGCCTTTTATGAGATTAAGCAATACCTGGCAATGCCACCAGTACTATCTCCACCAAGTCCATATGTGCCTTTTTTGCTATATATATCGGCAACCAAATTTGCATTAGGGACCATGTTAGCCCAAAATAACATTCAAGGAAAATAGCAAGTCGTATATTACATCAATCGTACCTTGGTGAGTTATGAGGCAGGATATGCATATGTTGAGAGGCTTTGTTTAGCAGTGGTGTTCGCTACCAAGAAATTACGGTATTACATGCTAAGTCATACAACATATGTTATATCAAAATAGAATAATTTGTAGTATATGATGAGTAAGACATATCATAACACACGTACTGCAAAGTGGATCATGCTATTGATAGAATTTAATTTGCAATTCATCAGCAAAAAGTCCATCAAGGGATAAGTCATAGCTGATCAACTGGCTGAGGCACCACTATCCAACAGTAGGCCTCTAACCATTGAGCTTCCAGATGATGTGATCTTCATAATATCTGAAGCTCCCGAACCCAAGGAACTAGAGAATAATGCTGATATGACATTATTCTTCGAAGTTTCGAAGTGTGAGCAAGGGGGTGGTGCAGGATTAGCTTTTTTCACACCACAAGGAGCTCCAATGCCCTTGTCGTTCAAGTTAGACTTTTAGTGCACCAACAATAATGTTGAGTATGAAGCCCTACTTCTGGGCCTCCATGCGTCCATCGCCATGGGTATTAAAAGACTAAACATTTTTGGTGATTCTCTACTCATAGTTAACCAGGTTAAGGGGCTCTTTCGGTGTTGATGTCCCATACTAAAAGCCTACAAAGATCTTGTTTCCACTTATCTAGCTAAATTTGAATGGTATGACATCGAGGCAATCCCTCGATCATAAAATAGGTTCATAGACACCATGGCATATTTGGGGTAATTGATCCCTCAGAATCCATCTGCCAATTTTAATACCATCCATGTTAGAACGCTCTCGCACCCTAGGAGCCATTAGAGTCAGTTAACATGATTGTCATGGAGCCAATAGCTAATTCATTCTGTAGAGCAAAATAATTTTTTAAGTAGGCACCCTAGGATTCATTGACTTCTCAGAGTCCTACAGGGAATGGTACTATCATTCACCATAAGGTTGTTTCCTAGTCTACGTTAACAAAGTTAAATACGAAGGAGGAGAAAGTCATCTTAGCAGTCAAAGCTGAGGCTTGTCAAAGCTAGATGTTGCAAATCCAAGACTTCCTAAAACTTGGTATGATCCTAGAGGGATTGTCACATGCTACAAGATGCACATTCAAAGAGAAAGTGACTAAGTATGTCTTGATAGCAGACATTTTGTACCGACGTAGCTACGAAGAATTTCTTCTTCGATGTCTTGAGCCCCAAGAGTCATCTTGGGAAATTTTAGAAGCTCATGATGGTACGTGTGGTGGCCATTTCAGCGGCATGGCTGTCATTAAATGCATTCTTCACATGGGTTATTATTGGCCCACTATGGAGAAGGATTGCAATGTGTATGTCAAGAAATGTGTTAAATGTCAGCATCGTTCTAATATTACGCACTTGCCATCATAGGCCCTACAACCCATTTAGGCCATTTTCTCAATGGGGACTAGATCTTATTGGCAATATTTCTCCTCCATCGTCAGGCTGACATACATTCATTATCATGGCTACTGAGTATTTTACAAAGTGGGTGGAAGCCATTCCCCTTACAATGACCATTGGAGCTCGCATCACAAAATTTATTCTCGAGCATATCATATGTCTTTTTGGGATACCATCCAAAATAATTTTGGATAATGGAACTTCTTTTAAGAACAAAACTATGCGGGCTTTAATGTCTAAATACCGCATTAAGCATAGTTTTGCAACTCCATACTATCCACAAGCAAACGGGAAAGCTGAGGCCTCAAAAAAGACTATGGTAGCCATATTGAAAAAGATAGTGCAAAAACACCATAAGGATTGGCATATATAGCTACCCCTTGCATTATGGGCTTACAGTACTAGCATTCGAACACCCATTGGGGTAACATAATTTTCACTAGTATATGGTGCTAAGGCCATTATGCCCTTAGAGTTGGAAATTCCAACGCTACGCGTCACATTGAAAGAGTTCATCAATGACGACACCGCATGGCAAGCTCACCTCGATCAATTGATGTTGCTCGATGAACGTCACGTGAATGCCCTCGAGCATCTTCAATTTTATTAGGAGTGATTAAAATGATCTTACAATGTCAAAGTCCACCAAAGAGACTTTGAAGTTAGGGATCTTGTGCTAAAAGAGAACCAATAGAACTTGAATTTACCGCCTGATATGCGAGACAAATTCGTGGCTAATTGGCTAGGGCCTTACATCATATCTAAAAATATTGGTCCAGGTACCTATCACCTAACATCGATAGAGGGTGTGGAAGAGCTTAAGCCACTCAATATCATCAATATTAAGGCGTTTTATGCTTGAGAGTGTAGTAAAGGCCCCAAAGGCATTTGTAAGCCCTTTCATCAACCCGAAAGCTCTGAGGGTTTTATCCACAACCGCTCGGTCATCCCAAAAGGTTCTGAGTTCTTGAATTGAGAAGCTTGGTTAATTAAATGCGCCAAAGGTATCTTTAAGACCTTTGGTCAACCCAAAAGCTTCGAGGGTTTTGTCTCAACCACTCGGTCATCCCAAAATACCCCAAGCTCTCTATTGAGTAGTTTGGTCAAGTAAAAGCTCCAAAGGTAGTTCCTCACCGTTTGGTCATCCTTAAAAGCTCCAAGGACATGTACTCATCATTTGGTCAAATATGAAAGCTCAAAAATGTATAAAAATTTGAAAATATATAAAAACCCATAAAAAATTATAAAATCAATAAAATCCAAAAAAAATGGTAAAGCATAAAATCCAAAAACATTTTCTTTTGTAGTTTGCATTTTCATATATGCATTCACATCATCATATTGTATTTAGGCATTTGTCATCCGTTGCATTCCATAGTAGAGCGTAATGTGTATATCAAAATATTACAAACAATCGCATGTTTGTGTTTCAATCATGCACCCTTGCATTTATCATAATCCATTACATTCATACATGATACTTGTTGCGGAGAAATATGTATGTATATTAAGTTTTCTAGTCACTCAACCATATTTAGTGGGCTCTTCAGATATTGTAGAAAGCTTGCTTTGCTATTATACACAAGGTCATTAGTTGGGATAGTGCTTCAACATATCAGAATCCCATCACTAAGCAAAACAATATAAAATACTACTAAGACAAGAGAGGATGAAAGCTATGAAAGCAGTATTAGGTATCTAGAGAGATGGGTTTCACGACCTGCTTATCTTGCAAATAATTGGTCTAGAAAGGTTTACTTTGGCAAAAGGACAATATTTTCCCCTATAAATCCCAAAGTCACAAAGTTTAAATCCCAAGTTACAAAGTGCAAAAGTACAAATTTCAAGTTCAAAATGTAAAGTGACATAGTGAATCAAAAGCACTATAAAAATCCCTTGCTCATATAAAATGGTAACACGTGGACTAACAGTGATTTTTATCACTACATATGAGCAAGTACGAAGGGTGAAAATTTGAATCCCTGGATTGTCCACCTTTTAAAATCCATAGAGTGATCCTCGATTGCAATAATGGGTTGGAAGAGTCTCGCTTGCAATCAGATGGGTAGTTCTATTGGGTGATCCCCAAATGTAGCAATGGGTTGAAAGAGTCTCGCATGCATTTGGAGGGGTAGCCCTGATCAATTTGCAAGATGAGCTAGCTCTAGGTACCTAGGATTGTCTAGTTGTATAAGTCTAATCAAAGCTGAAAGAAGGATGGTACGATCGTATGAGGAAACCTATCTCACATATGGGTTGAAAGAGTCCCAACTAACATACGGGGTATGCTTATGATCTATCTAAAAATACTCACATGCACACACAGGGATATGAATAGTTGGGTCTGTCACGGCAAAAGCCTTGTCCAATATAATCCTTGTACAGTTAGTATGTGATTTTTGGAGAAGTCTACTAGGGTGTTTGAGTCTCAAGGAAAACCCCAAAAAGTACTCCAATAGCAACAAGATACCAAATTACATAAAACTTCATAAATATGAGTCATTCATTGATCAGAATGTATTTTACAAAGCACAATCAAACATATAGGATAGATACCACATGAATATCAAAAATGATGTTTATACGACCACTAACTATTTAGTGCAACAAAGAAGAATTATACATAATGACATTCATTCATTAGAATTATACCAATCCATTTCACTGCATTTCATACATGGGTGATTAATTGATTAAGTTATTGTAATGAGAATTATCAATTATTTTGCATGATTTTTATACATTCTATGGTGTCATATTTTAAAAATTGATATACATAGTTTACATTCATTCCTTATGTTTTAAGTGATTAAAGCATACAAGTTCATTTCCATTAGATTATGATTATGTACATAATGCATTACCATACATTGCATAGCATACCATAAACTGCATAAAATAAATGCATGCCCACAAAGCAAAAATAAATATGCGTTTAAAAATAAACATTGCATCCATATGCATATATCATATCTCGCACATCTAATCATCTAGATCACTGCATATCATCATCATAAAGTGGAATAGTTATCTAGTGCATGTCATCCATACATTGCATCATATAAACATAGCATTTACATAAGATTTACATCCATGTGCATCAAATAAACATAAAATAAAAATAATAAATAAACATGTACACATAATGAGCCATAAAAGATCATATCATATATATATATGTGTCCAAAAGAGTACATAGGGAGTAAAAAATTCCTGTAGGCTACAACTGTGTAAGTCCTCTACCTTACACAAAATTATATATCAAAACTATAGTCAACAGCTACTATAACTTAGATCTAGGTTGCTCCCCCTATACTAGAGCTATCACCGCCTCCCTCCGCATTGTGCTCTAGTGCCTGCTATCCTGGCTAACCTGGCACCTATGGTGGATCCTACTTGCCTCCAAAGCCTAAAGCACCCAGCACATGAGAAACTGGTAACTACATTAGGCTAGTCCTCTGGCTAGAGGCCCTTGATGTCTACCCTAGATCCTTAGTCCTGGCCTATGACCTCGCTATGTGTGTACTAGAGGACCTATGCATCCTCTCAGTCCTATGATTCCTATGACTTGAGCTCATTGTAGACTTCCCTGAGGTCCTAGACCTGGTACACTAAGACTCTGATGCAAAAGAATCCTTAGGAACCTGTAGCTCATGCATCTCTATGTAACCGACTAGCTGATCAATGTGAGCAAGCCAAACTGCGTGCATCTCATTGTTGGCAATTTTGGGTACCTTGGGTACATTGCCTTTGCTCAAGTGTAGAAGTTTTCATTGATGTCAAGAAGCTCTTGAAGGAATTTGATTTAATATCAAATTATTCAGAGCATGGACAGTAAGTTTCCAGGAAGATCATAGTAGCCCATTTGCAAAAGATCAAAGAAAAAGACAAGTAAGAAAAGGTATGCAGCAGGCAAGAAAAAATATCACAATTTTGTGACATGTTTGAGGAGAGAGAAAGAGCTGGCAAAACTGTCACGATTTCATGACATGTTGGAAGATAGAGAAGAAGCAGGAAAAATTGTCGCAATTTCACAACATGTTGGCAGAGAAAAAGGCAAGTGGAAAAACTGTCACGATTTCGTGACATGTTGGCAAAGAAGAAGAGCAAGGTGGAAAGTGTCACGATTTCGTGACATGTCGCATTTTCATGACTCGAAAAGTGCAGGAAGGTAGAAAAGGAAAAGTGTCACGATTTCGTGACATATTGCAAAGAATATTGTACGGACGAAAAAGTGTCGCGATTTTGTGACATGTTGCAGGAGAGGGAGTCCGAAAGAAAAAATGTCACGATTTCATGACATAATGCTGAAAAGAGAGTCCATAGTGTGAATTGTCATGATTTTGTGACAAGTTCGAAGAGAGAGAAAGTTATTCGAAAGGTGTCATGATTTTGTGACATGCTACAGAGTTCAAAGTGAGAACAGTCACGATTTCGTGACATGTTGCAAAATACGAAGTGAGGACTGTCACGATTTCACGACATGCTAAAAAGTTCGAAGTGAGAACTGTCATGATTTTGTGACATGCAGCAAATGGAAGAGTCTGAAATGAGAAGCGTCACAATTTAACGACAGGTTGCAAAGAAAGCTTTCGAAAGCTGAAAGCATCGCGATTTCACGACAAGATGAAAGAAAAGCGTACGGATGCAGAAAGTGTCGCGATTTTGTGACAGGGAGAAAAGATAGCAGACGGCAGCAGAAGTGTCATGATTTCATGACAAAAACTTAAAGCATGTATTCCATAGGTGAAGTGTCATGATTTCATGACAAAAGCAGAGAGGAAGGCTATGAAGACAAAAGCGTCGTGATTTCACCACATGTTCCAGTTTTGCGGGTGTAAGGCAAAAAGAAGCTCAAGGTAGCGAAAGTGTCATGATTTTGTGACAAAAGCAGATAGGAAGGCCATGAAGACAGAAGGGTCACAATTTCATGATAGAATTGAAGATGACATTAGCAGAGGCAAAAGTGTCATGATTTTGCAACAAAAGTAGAGAAGAAGGCCATGAAGACAGAAGGGTCGCGATTTCATGACAGAAGAGAAGATGACGTCAACAGAAGCAGAAAGTGTCACGATATCACGATAAAAGCCAAAAGAAAGTTTACGACTGCAAAGGTGTCATGATATCGTGACATGTTGTAGTTTCACGAGAAAATATATAGAACCAGAGGTGGTTGAAGACGACAGAGTTAACTTTGAGCTGACAAAGTTCAGGGTTGTGTAGTCGACGAAGTTTAGGTTCACAACCGACTATAGTTTAAGTTTTGTTCTTGAAATTTATACTATAAGAGGAGGGCTATTTTGAGATTGAATAGGTATCGAATTTGTGCAAGTTAAGTCCACGATGCACAGAGACTGAGTCGAGTCAAATAAAGCTAAGTGCAAAGTGAGAGCACATAGAAAGAAAAAAAGCACAAAGGAGCAGAGCTGTTGGTGTTGCAACATTCACAGACAGAGCACATAGTAAGAAGTTCGATCGTCGAGTGCTAAGTGCTACTGTATTTACAGACAGTGCATAAGTTGGTTTCGACCAAGTGCGGCTGTGACAGAGCAGAGAGAACTATTGGACAGATTTGAGCAAGCTTTTTTTGAGCTTGTGGAGCAGTTTGGGCAAGTTCTCTTGATAACTTGCAAAGTAGATCTGAGACAAGTCTTGGTGAAGACTTGGGTGAAGATCAAGCAAGCTTTAGTGAAATATTGTGAACCACTATTATGAATCATATTTGAGGACCTATTGAGGACAGAGATTGGTGCAGATTTGAGGACATATTTGTACCCAGATCAAAGAAAGAAGAAGAGGACATTTGTGTCAGACCGAAGGACTGTGTTTGGTGCAGATCAAAGAAAAAGATCAAGGACATTTGTGTTAGACCAAAGGACTATGTTTAGTGCAAATTCAAGGACTAGCTTTGAGGTGATAGAGTTGAGTACAGAGGTCTCCAGCCAGTGTAGGGAAGACAGGTGTCTTCTATGGATAGAGTTCCATTTTCTAAGGGCAATGGAGGCAGAGGTTTTCTAGAGGATCACCAGCTAGAGCAGAGTTAGGGGAAGGTATCTCCTTTGAGCTGATGCTCATAAACATTATAATTGGGAAGGTTTCCCAAAGAATTTGAGATAAACTTTTAGAGAAAAGTTTTGTGGACATAACCCAGACTTTCTGGGTGAACCACGTTAAAATTTGGTGTCTCTTTGTGGATGATTTTGTGCATTGCTTTGAGTACTTTGTTGTATTTTTTAGTAGTATAAAGAAAAAGTAAAAAGAGATCTTATACTGTTCACCCCCCCTCTCAGTATAAGCTTGTGTTCTTTACTCATTGGTCCTCATGACCATACCACGCAGTCGCTCTACCTCAGTAGTCAGATCCTGTGTAACTGTTGTACCTACTGTTGGTGCTGCAGGAGACCCCATAGTAGCCTAAGGAGGTAGCATAGCCCCCCTTAATACACGAGCAAAATTTCACTCTACCTTTGTTGTAGTCCACTATGCTTGTGTTAACTCTAGGGTAGTCTATAGTCTCTACACCTGGGCCTCTACATCTGTAGCCCGAGTCATGAGCTCTTGTACTTGGTCTTGCACCTCAGTCAAGCACCGCTCCCTGTCAGCCACATTTGCCTCCAAAGTGGTGATGGTAGTTTCTCTCTCGAGCTATTGTGTGTGAAATTGCCCGATCTGACTCTATAAGTTAGTAACATGAGCTAGTAGTCATCCCTCTGCACTGTCAGGAGGGACCTCACCTTGCTCTAGAGCATCCTCCTTAGGGTCAATCTTTAGAATATCCTCAACGGTGGCCTATGCACCCCAATCACCCTTAGTACACTGGTTCACCCTATCCCCATCAGGATCTACCTCTGCCTCTGCCTCAGCTAGCTCTCGACCTAGAGGCCCTGTCCCATGCCATATGAATAAGGACCACCACCTATCATAGTATGGTGTGGTCCCAACTATCTCAACTCCTGACTCCTAGAAATTTTTGGGTGCATCTCATAGTGGCAGAGGAACTATCAATGGGAGATCCCTCTCCAAAGCTAGGTGTCTGTACCTTAATGGCATCTCAGGTATGTCTTGTACCATGATAAACTATCATAGGACATGAGAGAATAACTAATACTCTTAGACCTCTAGCTTATGCCAGATAAGTCATTTGTCTTGATAGGCTCGTCGTAGACACTCATACACCTCTGGCCATGTAGGGCAATCCATGTAGGGGTGCTAGACAACGTCCCCCAGCCCAAGTGATGCAAACCTAATAATGTAGTGCTTAGTGTTCCTAGCATGAGCCCGACTGTGGATACCCTCCTCATCATGAGGCCAGCATGCGGCATAACACTGATGATCGGTATCTATGGTAGTGATGTATAGTGGTAGCTCCATAGGATGCTCGATCTAGATGTGTTGTCATCCCCAGATCTATAACAATAGACTATAGTTGATGCCCTTACAACTACACTTTGTGATCTAGTACAATTGCCTATAAAGTTGGCATAATAGGGTGCTCCCCAAAGCTAATAGTAGTGGCTCCTCTATAGAGCTCTAAAGCACCCTCCAAGCAGTGGCTAACATGTTCCAAGGAATCCTCACACCCGAGGAGTTTGGAAGGACAATCTACATAATGAGATGCATGAAGAGGGCCTCTCATACATAAAAGACATCATCATGGTACTAGTCACCGATGTGCACCCCTCCATGGTCAACATCATCCTATGCATCGATGCTCTAGTCATCAAATATGGTGGTGAAGACAACATCCTTTGCCATGGAGGTAGAGGATACGATAGCCTCGCCATCGATAGGGATCCTAAAGAACTTGTAGACATCCTCTAGAGTGATAGTAATCTCGATGGGAGGAAGGTGGAAGGTGTTGGTCCGCGCATTCTAGCGTCGGGCCAATGTAGTAAGATAGGCTTGATATACCCTAATGGTGGGTAGATCCATGATGTAACCGAACTCGATGACTCGGAACCACTCTCGGTCGTCATCCGATAAGGCCTCATGAAGAGTCTTCATAAGGTTAGGCTCCCATACTCTAGAAGTTAAATTTTAAAAAGCAAAAAGCATAATGTAAGCTAAATATAGCTAAGTAGAGCTAAAGAAAATTAAAAATTTCTTAATTAGACAACCTAGAGTAAAAAAAAAATAGCAATCGCAAATCGTAACTGAAACCTGCAGTCCCAAATTTGCAAATTGGGAACCGCAACTGAAACCTATAGTCCCCAATTTGTAAATTGGGAACCGTAGCTGAAACCCACAGTTCCCAATTTTCCAACTGGGAACCGTAGCTACCAGCTATAGTTTAGGAGTGACACCCATTTTGGGTACCCTCCTAGACCACTAAGGCATAAAAATTAAACACTAAGCTAACCTAGACTAGTGGGGTTCATTACCAACAGTTTAGTGAGGTTAATTTTTTGCATTTCTTAGTGTGGTTCATTTTACTGGTATTGAGTGTGTGGTCTCAGTTTTGAGTTACCTTGCCTACACCCTACCCCTGGCTAGTTGATGGCTGATCAGGATCCGCCATCAGGATAGATGAGTGTAATTGTGGTAGAGTTTGGCAGCGTTCCATATCAAAGAATGTTCTCTCTCTCTCAAAGCTCTCAAATTGCTAGTAGTTGCAAGAAAATAATGAAAAATTTCAAATGGAAATTCAATTTATAGGTCCTCCTAGTATCTGCAGGACCACAACTGACACCTACGGTTCTAAAATTAGGGTTTTCCACCCATAGTTCTGACCCACGGTTCCCAAAATTTGGAAATGTAAATCATAGACCGTACCCACGATCTGCAGCTAGCAATAAATGCACTCAAAACCCACCGTGGGAAGGTCTAAAAAGACAAATTACTAACTTCCACCGGATAAAAATTCAAAATAAATGATCAAAATTGCAAATTTGGTGATGTTCAAAGCACCAGGATCAATCAAATAAATGCAAAACTAAACCAAAAAATAAAAAAATCACAAAATGAAAAACCAAATGCACCTTGTATTCAGTGATTTATCCTATAAAATTGGTAGATGCAACGACTTGCGATCCATGCAATATGGCAAGATGAGTAAATCACCATAAGGACATTTGGGGTAAAATTGTCATTTCTTTTATGACATCTTTCAACAAATCATCGAAAATATGATTCAACACAAGTCTAATTGCATTTGTATTATTTTGATTCCCTAAGACGACTATAGTAGCTTGACTTCTCCATAGGATAGATATGTGGAATTACTACTAAGAGTTGCAATAATAAGCTAAACTAGGCCTAGCCAAGGCATTAAAATGCTTGAATCTAAAGTTTTTCAGGATCATTCATTATGGTCAAGCGATTTCGTCACTTCATACATTGTCATTACCCTCATTGACTCATTGCTTGAGGGGGTAGTCATAATTTCATGTCATAATCAAAATCAATAGAAGATCCCAAAGATCATAGATCCCTTGATCTTGTCAAAATTGTGTTCGTTCTTATGAATCATTGCTAAAAACTATCATAAGCTTCCCCCTTTGCTTGGGGCAAATAGCAAATATAAAATTTTGTTTGTAGCTCTCATCCTTCAGTTATATAGGCCTAACTCCTATTGTAGCACCAAAGCTACCCGAATGTCTAATGGCGAGTGCAGACTTTTCAAATGTAATCCTTTCCAAGTTGGAAGCAATGATTCCAAGATGTGCGTCTTTTTGCTGGACCTGGGGTATCTAATGTTGATTAGACTAATGATTATCATTGAACCTTCGGCATCATTTTAGGATGTATATTTTTGCTCAACTTTGTTCGATCTCACAATGTATCTCAAAAGGGGCATCTGTAGACACCTAAAACACGTCATGTCAAGGGCGACTACTCATATGGACATGCTACAAAACCATATGGAGGATCTTGGACAGACTCCAAGATAGAGCAGTGGTTCTAACCACTCAATTTAGGCATTTTGGCCTAAGCATTTTGAACCATAGCCTAGACCTATGGTCTATAGTATGAACCATGAATGACACCTGTATTTTATAGTCTGGACCGCAACTATGACCTATGGTATTAATTGAAGTTTAGTTAGGCCTTCCATCCGAGCCAAATTGGTTGGAACGGCCAAAATATCTAGAAGGAGGTAGTTGAAGGACGAAAGATTCCAGAGGCTTCCATCCCAACTGTCCTAACCACCCTTCTTGGTCTTGGCTTCTCCATGAAGCCACCCTTAGACCTATGGGGCATGCTATAAATACCCCTCCTCAAAATTGGGAGAAGATATAGATGATTTGCATAGTGAAGTGCTGGCGAATTATTGAGGAGAGTTAATTGATCAAGAGAGAAACGAAGCCATGTCAAATTGCATAATAAATATGTGTATTTGAGAGCCCTTTTTCTATTCACCTAAAGACCAATTAGCCATGGATGCCCTAGGTTTCTAGGATATTTAAGAAACACAAATTTGGGCAAACGAAGGCCCTTCACAGTGATTTTACCACCAAATCTATCAAAGGACAACAAAGGCGACCCTTGAGCATCAATTTGGATAAGGAGGTCAAGACCACTACCCCTAATTCCAAGGGTAAATCTATCAGAGATCAAACAGTGGCTATCAGTTGCAATTCACAATGCAGACAATCCATCATAGCTATAGTTTGCAACATGTGACTGATTACCTTACTTTCTTTATAAGTTATATTAGTCTTTTCATAGGTTTAATTGCATTTTAGAGAAACTCTGATCGTAGGAATTAATCATTTCATGCATTGTGTTAAGTAGTATTATATTGGATATTTTATGCACTGTATTTCTCCTAACTTGATATTTGATCCATGCATCATTTGCTTATTCATGTCCTTCATGTTGTAGTATAATTCTTTATCAAATTAGAATAGTTTAAAGCCTTTCTTTGTGTTTTCTTGTTTTACTAGTTTAATGGTATTTACATACATATTTCCTTAAAGGGCCTCGTCATGAGAGGCTATCAATATTTTTAATCATGTACTATTGTTTCTTGTTTTTAGGGAGATAGGTGCAAGAGGAGCTTATGTCATAATCCTTCCACATTGCGAAGAAGGGGGTCAACTCCACCCCAAGGCATTTTGTGATTAATAAATAGAGCACTATAAGTGCGCCTACCCTATTGAGGGTATTGGAAATTGTAATATCAGTATCATCACTCAAGTGATCATAAGAGGGCATTTTTGTAATCAAAGCTCATTCAAAGATTAATACAAGAAACCTTACTTACGTTGTTTTTATTCAATTTATGTACTTGTGTGAATATTTATGCTTTCATGATGGTATAGATCATTACAGTAGCTAAGTGTATGCTCCATGGTTAGGTCAATTTTTTTGCATTATGTTTTATATATTATCATTCTATTTTCTTGCATTTCATATCATATTAGATTGGGGGCAATCACTTATTCCCAAACCCTAGGTTTCAAAGTTGCATTCTTGTTCATTTCATTGTGTTCATTCTATTTGCATTTCATTTATTGTTCCATGCTATCATATTTCATTTTATTTGTTCCAAAGGTTAAAACTAATTTTTACTATGAAAAATCAACTAAAATTACCTAGGTGGCTTGACTATTGTTCCTCCAAGCTCAATATTATAGTGGCCTAAGCAGGTCCCCAAACGTTGACCATATTTTCTAGAGTTTTTGTGAAGCTATTTTACAAATTTGAAGTTGTGGGATATTCTAGATGCAAGATAAAGCTTAGATCAAACACCTAATCAAATAAGTGAGCTAAGTAAAGTTTTTAGATTGTGTGTTACTTGTCTCTATTATTTATATTCATAACCTAGGTTATTAATAAATAAAAAAATATATGATTTCTTTCTAGGCATTTAAAAGAAAAAAAGGTATATAGTTTTGCATTTAGGGTTTAGTCTTCTTTGTGCATTCCCTTGGTCCCTTACTCAAAGAAAATATTTCATTTCTTGAAACCTAGGGTTAGATATCATTGAATCTAAGAATCATATTAGGGTTAGTAATTGTCTTCTTGTATATCGTGTGTTTTGCATTGTTCTTTCATTTCCATAGTTTACTTCAGAAAAACCAAACATAGGTGTTTGCTTATCTCACAAATTAAACATTTCTACACTAGACTTGGAGTGAGTCATAAAACCATTCCTAGTGAACCAGTGGTCCCTAAGTGTAGATTTATAACACACCCCCATGGTCACCTTGGCTCCCAACATATCCAGTCGATAATCATACATGACATGGTAGTTTTTCCCTCTACATATTTGGTGAACTCGAAATGAAACACATCATAGTGAAAAATATAGGAAGCCTATTCCTTTGCTTTTATCTTGAAAATTTAAATAAGACCACTAGTTTTTTTTCTATAGAATAGAAAATTTTTAAAAAACATCTTAAAAATATTTGGTGTGTTTTCTATAGTTTTTAGTTTTCCTCCTTTTCTTCTCTATCCTTTCTCTTTCTTCTAATGGATCCCAACCCTAGGAGTGATCAAATGCCTTTATAATTTTATGAGATTCTTCAGGAATATGATAAAATTGATAGAGAGAATCTTAATCTAGAAGAGGAATAAAATGAAGAATCTAGTAATGACCTTGATCCTATTAAGGGGTCCAATGGAAACCTTACCTTTAAATCATTTGATCATATCTAGAATTTCTACAAGTATCACAAAGATGCCTTGAATAAGGCTATGGATGAGGAAGCACAACTTGAGGAAGTTGGGACTTCTCATCATCAAATCGTTTCTCCTTAGAATGCCACACCAATTTGATGTTTGAATCTTCACATCATGTTGATCCTTGTCCTAAACTAGCATATATCACTACTATAACTACCAACGTTGGAAGAATTATACAAGTTTCTCCAACTAGTAGCACATATCAATATTATGTTCAATTCCTATTTGTTTTTTTCATCTTAACATTCATGTTTTTGTTCCTCCAAATATCAACTAACCTTCACAAAAATATACCACATATCATAACCCATACCATAACCATGTCAATGCTTCCAACATTGGACAAGTTCCCTTCCAACAACCTACCTATACCCATCCCCTAGGGAACCTAGGGGTATTGCACATCAACAATCCTAAGATGCAAATTTTAAAAAATATGGTGAAACAATTGGTTTCAAGAGTTGATATGATTTAGCCTCCTAGTTTCACCTACAACTATAGAGAAATTTGCAATCAACCCTTAGAACCTATCGTTACCTCTAGGACCTATCCTAAGCATTTTCTAATGTTGGTTTTTCCTATATATAAGAGAACGAAATATCCAATTGAGAATTTAAGAATGTTTAGGAAAACATTTCATGATGTCATATATGATGATATATTGTTGCTAAAGAGCCTTGGTGGTGTGGCATTAGAGTGGTATTATCAAATGCCTAATCATTCTTTGAGGAATTTTGAAGAGACAACTGAATTATTTTTTCAATATTTTGAAGCTTATGTTGAAAATAATGTGACTATAAAATATGTCTATATGTTACAACAAGGTAAGGATGAAATTTTTTCAAAAATTTTATCTCATTGGAGGAGTCTAGTTGGATTCTTGATATATAACTTACCTCCTCGAGACATGATTGAAATATTTATTGAAAATTTACAAGAGAAAATATCTTATGGATTAGAAACAACAACTATCACATCTTTAACCAAGCAATAGATCTAGTAAGAAGGGTAGAACAAACCCTTATCCGAAGAGGTCAACTTAAGATAAAGGAATATTTGACCACAAAAATGCAGTATAATAACAAGCATGTAGTTGGTTATGGGTTAATGGATAGTAGACCTATTAACATTGTTGTTAATACACTATAAAAGATGGTGCTTTGCCAACCTCAAAAATCCCCACCAAGAAATTTTACAAGACTCAACATGCCTATGAATGTGGTTCTATAGTAGCTTTTGGAAGCTAATATGATTGAGTTACCTCCCATAAGGTAACCTAAAATCACAAATTATTGGTATAAGCCTAGACAACATTATGAGTATCACAGAGTGGAGGGGCACATGACAAACTCATGTAAAAAGTTAAAACATGTGGTTCAATACCTAATTGATGAAGGATACCTTGTTATAAAAGGTTCTTGACCTAATACTACAAAAATCAATCAACATCCTACTCAAAAAGCACCCACAACTAATCAAGACATGGGGATATTACAAGACTCCCTCCTTAAGCATGGTCAATAGGTAGCTAATCAAGTGTCATATCGTAATGTTCCATATCCCTATGATAATATGGTTGGTATGATAGCAATAACTACAAGGAAATAGACTCAATCTCAACTAACTCAATATTCTAAGTAGGATATGAGTTCTTCATCCAACCCATCTTCAAAAACCACATTAGTTTTGAATAATACTCAAAAAAGGAGCAAGAGGTTAGAAATACCACCTTTATTGTTGAATCCACAAACTAAAGTCCCCTTTAACATTCAAAAACAATTAGTTAGTATCCCAACTAAGATCTCCCTCTCAAAACTTTTTCAAACTTCTCCTATTCATAGGGAAGCCTTGTTGAAGCTTCTAATACAATAATTTGTTCCTCAAGACATTTCCCCTAGTGCTATAGTTGATGTTGTAAGCTCTCTTGGGATACATCATATCACATTTTTGGATGATGATATTCCTTCCTAAAATTTATGAAGGGATTTTTCCCTCTACATTACTACATTTATTGGAAAAATGTTTATCAAGCAAATTTTGATTGACAATGGCTCTTCTCTCAATTTATGCACTTATTAATTTTTTCAAAAAAATGGATTAAAAGAGGAATATTTAGCTAAATCGGATATCATCATCAAAGCTTTCAATAATGAGTCCCAATAGACCTGCAACGATATATCTCTCCCCTTAGGGTTGGACCCAAGATCATAGATACCTTGTTCTATGTGGTGTCTTACCTTACATATTTTAATTTTCTTCTCAGATACCCTTGGATTCATGCGATGAGGGTTGTTCCTTCCACTTTTCATCAATGTCTAAAATTTAAATTCAAGAATCAACTTGTCACCTTTTTGGGTGACCCTCATCCATTCCAATACTATTCAATGGTTGAGCAAGATCAATATGATCTCAATATATGTACATCAGTTGCCTCATCTCATATAACTAAGAATTTTAAAAATACAAAGGTGAGTGAGAAAATATTAGTCAAAGTTTCATCATAGTACCAAGTCAATCCTTTTCTTCAAGAGACTCTTTTGGATCTTGCTAAACTACCACCTTCATCGAGGACTATGGGTCTACTCTATAAGAAGGGTGAATTTGTACATATTGGCACATGTACCTTTATTGAAGAAATCTCTATAAAAGAAAAGATCCATGGTAGCAACCCCCTTCTTGTAGAGCATTCTTTTTCCCATTGTTACTTATCTAATGATTACCCACTCTCTAAACAAATCCTATCTAGTACGGTATATGTACATAAAGGTTTGGGACCATGACAAAAAGGTATTCAAGAACCTTTGGAAGTTGAGCCTTGGCCTGGGAGATGTGGTGTAGGCTATATACCTCATAAAAACCAACCTTTACCTTTTAATAATGATGATCACATTGTTACTTATGTTGAATGTTTAGATCATCAAGGCTTGGAGTGGAGTGATGAGGATGAGGGGTCCCCTTATCCCTTAGACATTTCATTTTGTAATGTGGTGACTTTGGTGCATCTTGAACTAGTTATAATCCTAGGGGAGTATGCTAAAGGTGTCACTCTTTCTGACATGGCTCAAGATATGTCCTTCAAAATAGCTTCTTATTTGATGGGTTAGTCCCTTGTGTTGTGTAGGTTGAGTCTTCTAGTTCTCAAGAGGACTTTGGTTCTATGTCTCCTGAGGACCTTGAGCAACTAGGAGTGATCCCTGCCCCACCTACTATTGAGGATGAGTCATTCATTCTCATTGAGGGACCTTAGATGTTAACATAGGATCTGAGAAGACCTCTATAATCCTTAAACTAGGTAAAGCCTTTTCCTTGGATGAGCAAGAGAAATTGAAAAATGTTTTGAAATAAGAAATTGACCAATTTTTTGAAATAATTTCATGATAATTTTTCTTGGTCATACACCAACATGCCAGGGCTTGATCCCTCCCTTTGTTGGCAATTTTGGGTACCTTGAGTACATTGCCTTTGCTCAAGTATAGTTGTTGTCATTTATGTCAAGGAGCTCTTGGTAGTTGTTGTCATTGATGTCAAGGAGTTCTTGAAACAATTTGTTTCTATGTCAAAGAATGTGTTTTGATGAAGGTTTCAGTTGGTCAGTAAGTCTCCAAGAAAATCAGAGTGGCCCAGTTGCAAAATATCAAGAAAAATATAAGTTAGAAAAAGTTTGCAGGCGACTGGAAAAACTGTCGTGATTTCGTGACATGTTTTAGGAGAGAGAAACTGTTGGCAAAACTGTTGTGATTTCGCGACATGTTTGAGGAGAGAGAAAGTTCTAGCAAAACTGTCATGATTTCGCGACATGCTAGAAGGCAGAGACGAAGCAAGCAAAACTGTTGCGATTTCGTGACATGTTTGAGGAGAGAGAAAGTTTTGGCAAAACTGTCACGATTTTGTGACATGTCGTATTTTCGTGACTCGGGAAGTGCAGGAAGGCAGAGAAAGAAAAGTGTCATGATTTTATGACACATTGCCAGGAAAGTTGTTCAGACAAGAAAGTGTCACGATTTCACGACATGCTGCAAAAGACAAAGTGAGGACTGTTGCGACTTCGTGACAAGCTACAAAAATCAAAGGAAGGACTGTCATGATTTCATGACATGCTGAAAAGCTTGAAGAAAGAACTATTGCGATTTCACGACATACAACAAAGGGAAGAGTCTGAAACAAGAAGCGTCACGATTTTGCGATAGGCTACAAAGAAGTTGTACGAATGAAGGAAGTGTCACGATTTTGCGATAGGTTGGAGAGAAAGCTTGCGATTGCAGGAAGTGTTACGATTTCACGATAGGTTGAGTTGGCAGCGTTCAGTTGGAGAAAGTGTCATGATTTCATGATAGAAACTAGAAGCAGGTCTTCTATAGGTGAAGTGTCACGATTTTGTGACAGAAGCGGAGAAGAAGGCTTTGAAGTCTAAAGCATCACAATTTTGTGATAGAAGTAAAATGACGTCAGCAAGAGGCAAAGGTGTCACGATTTTGCGATAGAAGTAGAGAAGGCTTTGAAGTCTAAAGCGTCACAATTTCGAAACAGAAATGAGATGACATTAGCAAGAGGCAAAAGTGTCACGATTTTGTGACAGAAAAGCAAAGGAAGTAGACAAAAGAAAAAGTGTCGTGATATCATGACAGCAAGCCATAGAAGGTGTACAACAAGAAAAGGTGTCGCGATATCACGACATGTTGAAGTTTTGCGCCAGAAGCTTCAGGGAGGCAGTGAAGCTGACAGAGTTAAATCTGTGCCGATGCAGTGTAGGGTTTTACAGTCAACATGATTAAAGGGTAAACAGCCAACTAAGATCAAGGTTCTAATCTTGAGATTATGAGTATAAAAGGAGGGATGCTAGAATATTTTGGTATCGATCAAAGTGTGTGTTCGAAGAGTGACATTCGTAGATTTAGTGCGACTGTGAAGTTCGATAGTCAAAAAGAGAGTGTGAAGATCGATAGTAGTATAAGAATGCATTTTCATCAAATATTCTAAGTGTAGGAGACTGTAAGGAAATAGAGTGTGCGAAGATGATACTGCCATGAATGCATAGAAGTGCAAAGGTCATTGTTTGATCGAGTGCAGCTGTGCTACTATATGTGTAAATATTGTGCTACGGTGAATGTGCAAAGGAGCAGAAGCTGTTGGTGTTGCTATTTTTGCAAACAGAGCACATTTCAAAGAAGATCGATTGTTGAGAGTTAAAGTGTTGCTGTGTTGCACAGTCTGTCCAAAAGTTGGTTTCGTCTAATACAGCTATGACAGAACAGTGAAGACTTGGGGATAGCATTGAGAAAGCATTTGAAAGCTTGTGAACCATTTTTCTTTAACCAGTTTTTGAGGACCAGATTGAGGATAGAGATAGATGTAGATTTGAGGACAGACTTTTTTGGTGTAGATCAGAGGAAAAGATAGAGGACATATGTGCTAGACCGAAGGACTGTGTTTAGTGCATATTTGAGGACCAACATTGCGGTGACAGAGTTGAGGACAGAGATCTCCAGCCAGAGCAGGGAAGACAGGTGTATTCTGTGGAAAGATTTCCATTTGCTAAGGGCATAGGAGGTAGAGGTCTTCTAGAGGATAACCAGCCAAAGCAGAATTAAGGGAAGGTATCTCCTTTGAGCAGAGGCTCATAAACATTGTAATCGGGAAGGATTCCCAGAGGACTTTGATATAAATTTTAGAAGAAATTTTTATCCGTGGAGTAGCCCACCTTGGGTGAACCACGTAAATTGCTATGTCACTTTGTGGATGGTGTTTTGTGTGTTGCTTTGAATACTGCTGTTATTTTTGCTATCTTTATACTGCATAATATTGTATTGAAAGCTATTTTGAAAGAAAAAGTTAAAAGAGGTCTTATACTGTTCACCCCCCCTCTCAGTATAAGCTTGTGTTCTTCAATTGGTATCAGAGCCGGTCTCTCCAGAAAAAGCATAATAGCTTGGAGAAGGATCTTTTGAAAGAACTTACAGTTTCAGAAAAGGATGAAGAGGTTAAGTTCGATCTCTAAAGTGAATTCCTCTGGGCTTTGAGAATTTCAGGGAAGAGAGTTCTGTTCTCAAGAATCATGACAGGAAGAAGAGATAGCAAGATCAATCTTTTGCCTAAAGATCAATGGATTCCAGTTGGTCACAAAAAGAACAATCATCCTAGGCATCAAAACAGGTTACATAATACTTTCCATGGCTACTGTTTTTCTTGCAAGAAATTTGGTCACAAAGCTATACATTGCATTAAATCCGTGAATAGCCATAGTAAGGAAAATGTTAACTCTTTTGCACCTCTTTTGGATAAAAATGTCATATGTTACAATTGCAAGAATTTTGGGCATATAGCAAGGATGTGCAGTTTGAATAGACCTAGCCTAAAGTCTGCTAAAAAAAGAAATGAGATCAAGTCTAAGTCAATGATAGTTCAAACTGCTTTTCATGCTCAAGACAAAGCAGAGAAATGGTATCTTGATAGTGGTTGTTCAAAACATACGACTGGTGAAAAAGGTAAGTTTCTGGTCTTAAAAAATACAAACAGAGGAACAGTTAGTTTTGGAGATAACAGGTCTGCTAAAATCTGTGGTAAAGGGACTCTTAGCTTGGATGGGAAATTTAAAATTGAAAATGTGCTTTATGTAGAAGGTTTAAGACATAATATTCTAAGTGTGAGTCAACTTTGTGATCAAGGGCACATAGTATCTTTCTTTTCAAATAGATGTGAGATTCGTAAAGAAAAAAATGGAAAACTCATTGCTAGTGCTACAAGGACTCCAAACAATCTTTACATGCTAAGTGAGATAAAAAAGGAAAAGTGTTTTCTAACTCAAGAAGATGAGAGTTAGTTATGGCATAAAATATTGGGGCATTTGAGCTTTGATAATCTTGTCAACATTAGTAACAAGGAAGCAGTTAGAGACTTGCCCAAAATAAAAAGGGCCCATAACACCATTTGTGGTCCTTGTCAACATGGAAAACAGACCAGAACCAATTTTAAATCAAAAGGGTATACTTCTTCAAAATAATTAGATCTCATTCACACTAATTTATGTGGCCCCACCAGAACTCAGAGCATTCAGGGAGAAAGCTACTTCATGCTGTTTATAGATGATTATTCTAGAATGACTTGGGTGACCTTTCTTAAAGAAAAATCTGAAGCTTTTGAAAAATTCAAAGCTTTCAAAGAAATGATTGAGAATGAGACTGAAAAGAGAATCAAATTCTTGATATCGGACAGAGGAGGAGAGTTCACATCTAATGAATTTGTGGAATACTGTGAGCAACAAGGAATTAAAAGAGAATATTCAACAACAAGAACTCCTCAACAAAATGGAGTAGTTGAAAGAAAAAATAGAACTATTGAAAATATGGCTAGAGCTATGTTAAATGAGTCAAAACTTTCAGATGGTTTCTAGAAAGATGCAGTTAGTACAACAGTCTACATTATCACCGGGGCCCAACTTAGAGTAAATCATCATAAAACTCCTTATGAGTTGTGGAAAGGAATACCAGCTACAGTAAAACATTTCAAAGTGTTTGGGAGTAAGTGCTTCATCAGAAGGGAAGATCAGAACTTGGGAAAGTTTGATCCTAGGTGTGATGAGGGAATTTTTCTTGGTTATTCCAGCAGAAGAAAGGCTTACAAATGCTTCAACAAAAGAATGCATACATTCGTAGAGAGCATAAATGTAACAGTTGATGAAAAGACAGGGATAAGAGAACCTGTCAAGGAAATCAGTGATGAAATCTATCAAGAAGAATTCATAGAGGTCTCAGATGAAGAAGAAGATAAACAGCAACTACTTCACAAAACTTCGTCACGATATGTTTAGAAACATCATCCCAAAGATCTGATCATTGGTTATCCAAATAGCAGACAAACTAGAAGAAGAGTCATTCCGGCACACGATTCTACAAATATTTCTTTATTATCTCAGATTGAGCCAAAAGATTTCAGTGAAGCATGTGCAGATAAATTTTGGGTAAAAGAAATGGATGAAGAGTTAAATCAAATAGAGAAAAGTGAAACTTTGGATTTAGTTCCAAGACCTAAGAACAAGAATGTCATTGGCACAAAATGGATTTTCAGAAATAAACTCAATGAGGATGGAAAGATTGTCAGAAACAAAGCCAGGTTGGTTTGCAAAGGTTATGCTCAAGTAGAAGGTGTTGACTTCAAAGAGACATTCACTCCTATTGCTCGTCTCGAATCCATCAAAAAATTTTTGGCCCTTTCAAGCTTCAAAGCATTCAAGGTGTATCAAATGGATGTGAAATCGGCATTTTTAAATGGAGTTTTGGATGAAGAAGTCTACGTAGAACAGCCAGAAGGCGTGTCTCTCTCAGATCAATTAGACTATGTGTGCAAACTGAAAAAGACCTTGTATGGGTTAAAGAAAGCACCTAGGGCTTGGTATTCAAGACTTGACAGGTACCTTCATGAGCAAGGTTTCGGGAAAGGTGTGGCAGATAGCAATTTGTATATAAAAGATAAAGGTAATGATATGCTGATTGTAGTTTTCTATGTTGATGATATCATCTTTGGGGGAAATAATACCCAGATGTGCAAAGATTTTACTAACACCATGCAAAAGGAATTTGAGATGTCTATGATTGGAGAGTTGTCATTCTTTTTGGGTCTTCAGATTGCTCAATCAAAAGATGGTATATTTCTCTCTCAAGGAAAGTATATCAAAGAAATGTTAAAAAAATTTGAGATGATGGACAACAAACTTGTATGTACTCCAATGACTACGGGGTGAAAGATGAGTAAAGATGATGAATCTCTAGCGAGAGATCAAAAATTGTACAAATCGATGATTAGCAGTTTATTATATGTTACAACTACCAGACCAGATATCATGCAGGTTGTTGGGTTAGTAGCCAGATTTCAGGCCGCTCTGAAAGATTCTCATGTTATAGCATTTAAAAGGATATTCAGATATCTGAAGGGAACTATGGACTTTGGTATCCCAAAGGTGATGATTTCACTCTCACAGCCTATACAGATGCAGATTGGGTAGGCATTAATGATGACAGGAAAAGCACCAGTGGTGGAGCATTCTTTCTAGGAAAGATTTTGGTTTCTTGGCTAAGTAAGAAACAACCTTCAGTTTCTTTATCTACGACATAGCAGCAGTGGCTGGGTGTACACAAGTTCTATGGATGAAAACCACCTTGGAAGATTTCAAAGTCAAGCATGAACAACCCATCTCCATATTTTGTGATAATACTAGTGCCATAAGTATTTCCAAAAATCCGGTAATGCACTCAAGGACAAAGCATATTTCCATCAAGTATCACTTTCTAAGGGAGAAAGTGCAAGATAAACAGGTCAAGGTAGAATATGTGTCTACTAAAGAGTAGATTGCAGATATCTTCACAAAACCTCTTCCAAGAGATACATTTGAGTATCTAAGGGAGAAATTGGGAGTTGTACTCCCACCTCAGAATTAATCACCTCATCAGGAGGTGGGGGAGGGACTAAGCTAAGAGGCTCATTCTTAGTCCCAAGCCCCAAAGGTGACCATTTGCCATTGATGACAAATTGGGAGAGATATGAGTAATGGGGAGAGCTTCAAGTAAAGAGGAAAGCTTCAAGTTAGGGGGAGCAAAACTTCAAAGAGATTGTTTTCAGTTTTGGCTCTTGAAGATGTATTTTTAGTAAAGGTTTGCCATCAATGACAAAGGGGGAGATTATTGGCAATTTTGGGTACCTTGAGTACATTGCCTTTGCTCAAGTATAGTTGTTGTCATTGATGTCAAGGAGCTCTTGGTAGTTGTTGTCATTGATGTCAAGGAGCTCTTGGTAGTTTTTGTCATTGATGTCAAGGAGTTCTTGAAGCAATTTGTTTCTATGTCAAAGAATGTGTTTTGATGAAGGTTTCAGCTGGTCAGTAAGTCTCCAAGAAAATTAGAGTAGCCCAGTTGCAAAAGATCAAGAAAAAGATAAGTTAGAAAAAGTTTACAGGCGGCTAGAAAAACTGTCGCAATTTCGCAACATGTTTTAGGAGAGAGAAAGTGCTAGCAAAACTATCGCGATTTCATGACATGTTTGAGGAGAGAGAAAGTTTTGGCAAAAATATCACAATTTCATGACATGCTAGAAGGCAGAGACAAAGCAGGCAAAACTGTCGCGATTTCGTGACATGTTTGAGGAGAGAGAAAGTTCTGGCAAAACTGTCATGATTTCGCGACATGCTAGAAGGCAAAGTCGAAGTAGGCAAAACTGTCATGATTTCGTGACATGTCGCATTTTCGCGACTCAAGAAGCATAGGAAGGCAAAGAAAGAAAAGTGTCACGATTTCATGACACATTGCCAGGAAAGTTGTTCGGACAAGAAAGTGTCACGATTTTGCGACATGCTGCAAAAGACAAAGTGAGGACTGTTGCGACTTCGTGACAAGCTACAAAAATCAAAGGAAGGACTGTCGCAATTTCATGACATGCTGAAAATCTTAAAGAAAGAACTGTTGCAATTTCACGACATACAGTAAATGGAATAGTCTGAAACAAGAAGCATCATGATTTTGTGACAGGCTACAAAGAAGTTGTATGGATGAAGGAAGTGTGGCGATTTCATGACAGGTTGGAGAGAAAGCTTGTGATTGCAAGAAGTGTCATGATTTCACGACAGGTTGAGTTGGCAGTGTTCAGTTGGAGAAAGTGTCATGATTTCATGACAAAAATTGGAAGCAGGTCTTCTACAGGTGAAGTGTCACGATTTCGCAACAGAAGCGGAGAAGAAGGCTTTGAAGTCTAAAGCATCACAATTTTGTGACAGAAGTAAGATGACGTCAGCAAGAGGCAAAGGTGTCATGATTTTGTGATAGAAGCAGAGAAGAAGGCTTTGAAGTCTAAAGCGTCGCGATTTCACGACAGAAGTGAGATGACGTCAGCAAGAGGCAAAAGTGTCACGATTTCGTGACAAAAGAGCAAAGGAAGCAGATAAAAGCAAGAGTGTCGTAATATCGCGATAGCAATCCATAGAAGGTGTACAATAGGAAAAGGTTTCGCGATATCATGACATGTTGAAGTTTTGCGCCAGAAGCTTCAGGGAGGCAGTGAAGCTGACAGAGTTAAATCTAGGCCGACGCAGTGTAGGGTTTTACAGTCGACGTGATTGAAGGGTAAACAGCCGACTAAGATCAAGGTTCTAATCTTGAGATTATGAGTATAAAAGGAGGGATGCTAGAAGAGTTTCATATTGATCGAAGTGTGCGTTCGAAGAGTGACGTTCGTAGATTTAGTGCGACTATGAAGTTCGATAGTCAAAAAAGAGAGTGCAAAGATCGATAGCAGTATAAGAGTGCATTTTCGTCAAATATTCTAAGTGTAGGAGACTGTAAGGAAATAGAGTGCACGAAGATGATACTACCATGAATGCGTAGAAGTGCAAAGGTCGTTCGATTGAGTGCAGCTGTGCTACTATATGTGCAAAGATTGTGCTGCAGTGAATGTGCAAAGGAGCAGAAGCTTTTGGTGTTGTAATTTTTGCAAACTGAGCACATTTCAAAGAAGATCGATTGTCGAGAGTTAAAGTGCTGCTGTGTTGCGTAGTCTATCCGAAAGTTGGTTTCGTCTAATACAGTTGTGACAGAACAGTGAAGACTTGGGGATAGCATTGAGCAAGCATTTGAAAGCTTGTGAACCATTTTTATTTAACCAGTTTTTGAGGACCAGATTGAGGATAGAGATAGATGCAAATTTGAGGACAGACTTGTTTGGTGCAGACCAGAGGAAAAGATAGAGGACATATGTGCTAGACCGAAGGACTATGTTTAGTGCATATTTGAGGACCAACATTGCGGTGATAGAGTTGAGGACAGAGATCTCCAGCCAGATCAGGGAAGACAAGTGTCTTCTATGGAAAGAGTTCCATTTGCTAAGGGCATAGGAGGTAGAGGTCTTCTAGAGGATCACCGACCAAAGCGAGAATTAAGGGAAGGTATCTCCTTTGAGCAGAGGCTCATAAACATTGTAATCGGGAAGGATTCCCAGAGGACTTTGATATAAATTTTAGAAGAAAGTTTTATCCGTGGAGTAGCCCACCTTGGGTGAACCACGTAAATTGTTGTGTCACTTTGTGGATGGTGTTTTGTGTGTTGCTTTGAATACTGCTGTTATTTCTGCTATCTTTATACTGCATAATATTGTATTGAAAGCTATTTTGAAAGAAAAAGTTAAAAGAGGTCTTATACTGTTCACTCCCCCCTCTCAGTATAAGCTTGTGTTCTTCACCCTTATTATGCACCATTTTGTAGAAGCCTAGTGCTAAGAGTTTTAAGCAAAAAATTAAGAAGATACATCCTAAGATCACCATTTCAGTCAAGGAGGAGCTCCAAAAACTCCTTAACATCAGATTTATCAAAGCTATTGACTATTCTAATTGGATATCCAACATAATATTGGTGGTTAAAATGTAGGAACCATCAGAATATGTACCAAATTTTGGTACATAAACTTAGCATGTCCCAAGGATGATTTTCCTCTTCCCAACATAGAAATGATCATAGATTTCACCACCAAATGTAGTATGCTTTTATTCATGGATGATTTTTTAGGATACAATCAAATCATGGTTACTCTTGAAGATTAGGCCAAGACAACTTTCATCACACCATGGATTACCTTCTATTATAAAGTCATGCCTTTTGGCTTGAAGAACACTGGTGCCACATATCAGAAGGCTATGACTTATATTTTTCATGACATGATGCATTATATTATATAAGAATACGTAGATGATCTCCTAGGTCATTCCATACATCGATAGGATCATGTTAAAAATCTAAGACAAAATTTTGAAAGGCTTTGGTAGTTTAGGGTTCATATTAAGCCCTCCAAGTGTGTGTTTGGAGTCACATTTGGCAAGTTTTTGGGTTTCATCATTTATAGGTGAGGTATTGAAGTGGATCCTACTAAGATAGTTTCTACTACTGATATACCTCCTCCCGACACCCTGACCAAGTTACGTATCTTGCAAGGGAGACTTCAAGCTAGTCATTATTTCATAGCCTAGTTAGTCGATAAGTGTTAGCCTTTTCTTAATCTTCTTAAGAAAGATGTTATGTTCCAATGGGATAAGCTTTGATGAACTCAAAAGGTATCTCACATTCCCTCCTCTCTTAGTTCCCCCTAGACTAGACAAGCATTTTATGCTTTACATAGTAACCATAACTCAATTTTGGGAGGCTTTTTGGCTCAGTATGATGATCAAACAAAGATAAACCCATCTACTTTTGTCACATCCTACCTTGGAGAACTATTTTTAAGATGATATTTGTATAGTGATAGCTGGTTTTAGTGTCTAATATATTTGCAGTGTATTTTTCAAACACAAATGATGTTGCATTGCTTGATTACAGGAACATTTATTTTCATAGGTGGAAAACTGACCACTAAGATATGAGAAGGGAAATTATGACTATAACAAATCAACAGGTAAAGCTCTTATTCCTATCATCACTAGTTACCTCCCTGACGGCGGTGTTACTTGAGTATTAGTCTAAAAAGTCCCACACAATCAAAGGAAAAATAGTGATGGGGGATATTAAGCACATGCATCGAGTTCTTGTATGCCATTTGTGTGTCATTTATATTTTATTTCATGATTAATTGGCATGAGATTAGTTTAATTGAATTTTACTTGGAAAATGCACATTAAATAATATCTTGCATTTTACAAATTACTCTAAATATATATATATATATAGTGAAAAGAATATCATGCAATTTATCATGATTTAGTGAAATCTTAATTTGAGCAATTTCTAAAGTAAAATATTTATTGGGTTGAGCATGCTTATTTGATCTAGTTGATCCTATTTTAGAAGGAAATTAGGTAGTTTTTTGATGAGATTGTTCAATTTTAAATTGGATTAAAACATGAAAAGAAAAAAAAACTACCTTGTAGATTTAAATAATAAACTTTTCCTACACATGCATGCCTAATTTGGGAAGGTTGAAGTGGTGGATAAGATTTTTCTCTTATCTCTATGGATTCCCTTTTCATTAAAATAATATATATTAAAGGAAGCTTTAACTTGGGGTGAGAAAAAGAAGATAAAAATAAATAAATAAAATTTATATTTAGAAGCATCTTTCTTGTCATAAAGAAAGAAAGCTATAAATTGCCATTCAAATTGAGAAAAATGGGGGATGGTATGTTATGTTGGAATGGAGAAATAATAAGCTTAAGGAAGCACAAGGGAAGCATTCAATTATTGGAGTTCCAGGTTGGGACTTTCCAAGCTGCTTCTTTCATGTCTTAATGAATGATTGTTTATTTTGAAAGTAAATTCATTCTATCTGTTTAAACTTGAAAATATATTGTAATAATTAGTCTTGAACGAAAAATGATTTCATTATCAAAATTATGTACTTATTACTTGATTTGTATGTTATTATGAGGACATATATGTTATAACTGATGATAGTGTGAAATTAAATTTTTGCTCCGTATATCTTTGGCCTATGTATTATACCCGTTTATCCTTATGTTTGAGATCAATAATGGCAGACCAGATGATTTCCAAAAATTATGTGCTAAGGGAGTAATTTATGTTGTAACTATCATAATAGAACATATCTACCCATCTACACACTTCTCTTACCAATTTATCATTCCACAAACATCTTTTGAGAAGTAGTATTGTTGTAACCTCTTGGAGCATTGATCAAATGTAGACCCCTTTGTAAAAGCTTTAAATAGGTGGTTTTTCTTGACTGATGGGTGACCTTTATTTTTAATAGTATCTTGTTGTACCATGGACACCATGGCTATATTGATCAAGAGTTTGTAGTCTAATTTATGATAGTTCTATAATCGTAAGTTGAAAGACCAATAAAAGGCATTAGTGTTATTTTACTTAATAAACCATTAGATCACCATATATTGTTTGTAGAGGGGATACCTTCATTATTTTTAGATCATAGTAGAGTATTCTATCCTGATAGCTAGCCTTTGCATCATCGAGAAAGCATAAGTGATAGGTCTTTCTATCTGCTTTGTAGATGACTCAAAATTTGTGACACCTGAATTCGCTCTGGTTGAAATCTTGTTAGTGTTGACAATTTTGTCACATTGCACAATGGGGTAGAAGAATCAAATTTTTTGTAAAGTATTTCTTTCAATTTCATGAATTTGTTCCCTTGCTTTTAGAAACAACATTTTCAAGTGTTCCAGCAATTTTGGCTTTCCCTGCCATTCCCCCTTGTACATAAAATGAAGATGAAAGAGCTTCGCTAATGAACAAGCTAAGGAAGATAGCCTTAAGGGAAGAAATGAAAGATGAAAACTACTTCGGGCCCAAAGTCCCTCAAATAGCTACTTTGGGCAAAAATCTTGCGAAGCGACGTTGTCGAAGAAAGAATTCAAAGAAGGCATAAAAAAGAGCTTCGCACCCAAAGCAATTCTAGCAGCTACTTCGGGCAAAAGTTTTGCGAAGCGACATTCAAGTGACATTTCAAAAGAACAACTTCACCGAAGAAAATCACGGTCCGAATTTGCTAAGGCAGAGAAAACTACTTTGGGCCTGAAGCACTTCAAACAACTGCTTCGGGTGAGAATTTTGCGAAGCGGTGTTGCCGAAGAAAAATACAAGGGAAGAAGAATGAAAACTACTTTGCACTCGAAGCATTTCAAAAGGCTACTTCGAGCAAAAATCTTGCGAAGTAGGATTTTAAGGAGCGCAACGTTGAAAATACTTCACAAAAAAATTGTCGAAGCACCCACTTCAGGCCTCCCCACCAGCGAACCATTTCTACTTCACCGAAAGTCGTTGTGAAGCATCTACTTCGGCAAACCTTCATGCGAAGTAATTTCACCCGAAGTGGAAGCAGTCAAGGCATTTTGAAGGCAAGAATATGCTTCGGCCAAAATCCTCCCGAACCATAATTTTGAAGGAAGATCGCGATGAAGCATTTTAATAGTTCATCGGTGAAGTAGTTTTGGCACGTCTCTCCAACGAAGCAGCGAGAAGTGAAGAGCCCATATTGCGAAGGAAATATGCTTTGGCACCCACCATCCCCGAAGCAGTTTTGTGAAGCTCCACCATGTGAAGTACAAATCAAGAAGGAAGATCTTCTTCGGCACAAGTCCATTGCGAAATAGAGTTGCGGATAAAATTTAGCAAAGCGCTTCAAGGGCATGTGCTCCAAGTCGGGTATTTTTTGAAGGTGATCAAGTGCCTCATAAATGTATTTTTACATGCCTGATAAGCTCGCTGCTCATTTTTAGCAATTGGAAATGAAGTATTAGTCCCAAAAGAAGAGCCCAACGAGCATGGTGGCCACTCGAGCACTGTACCTAGGAGCCAAGGACGCTCAGATAGCTCATTAATACTTGTTTCCATGGCTGACCCAATTGCAGTTGCCAATTTTGGTAACATATTTGAGAGCTCAGTCATGAGGGCTGCGAAGAGCCGACTTCTCAGGTTTTGAGGGTGTACTCCATTTTGTGCATTTATGGCTCAGAGGGTCGGGTCCTCTATAAAAACCTAGGCATTGTAATGTAAAGGGGGGGAACTTTCTGCTAGAAAGCTGCTGTAACTTACATTCCTACAATTAATACTAAAGAGCTTTGGACTCTACTTCTCTCTTTTATGCTGCCTTCTACGATTATTTATTTTATCTTCTCTTCATTTGCATACTATAATTCTGAACTCTGGATTTAGGTGTGTGATTGGAGTGGAACCCTGAGATTTTCTCGAAGGATACATAGGAGAGGAAAACGCTCTGTGGGCTTTCTTTTATGCTGCCTATGGATAGTGTTTCTGTTATATTCACTTTTCTTAATCACCATTACTCTGAACTCTAAATTTTAGCAAAAGGAAAAGGAGAATCCTAGGACTCATCCAGAGGATACATAGGGGGGCTAATACTATGATCATTTCATTTATTCTTGGTGTTCTTTGCTGCTATTTCAAGTTATTGGCTAGTAATTGTGCTTCTGGTTCTTTCCCACCATTAAACTACTGAAATTTCTTCCCTTACTCTTTTATTTCTTTCCTGCACCCTCACTCTATTTATCTCTTTCCTGCACCCTTATATTAAACATCAAAGTAGTTTAGTATAGAAGCTGGCATTTATTCAGAGATTGGCATGAGGGGCATCTCTTCCCTTCGACATTTCAATGTTGGTCCAGGTCTAGGGCGCATACACTTACCAAAATCCTTTCCTGGGTAGATTTTATGACAAATAGTTTTTGGCATGCCCGGTGGGACCCGATCAGTCTCACCTTGTGAGTAGTAGTGAGAACCGATGTTCTCATTATCGAAATACTCTTAGCATCTAGTGACTTTGTCTTACCCAAGAATATTTAAGTCATAAATACCGGTACCAAAGTCTATGTCTTCATGCAAAAAATATGGAGAGTTAGGAATAGAGGAGAGGAAACTGAGTTCTTTGAGCTACATATTGACACCTTTGGGGAACGATCTAGGTTGGTCACCCCTGAGTCTTTGTTACATGGAACATCCTCAAAAGAGGCTGCTATTAATGAACAAGGCCTAACTTCTAATAGCATAGCGGCTAGCTTTCCTCCTAATCCTCCCAACTCATCGAAGCGTCCTAGTACCTCTGTTCCTATTGGTCGTCATGTTAGCAATCAAGGAGGAGCTTCGAGAATTCCTATTTCTCAAAATCCAAGAGTAAATATGGTGCAACAACAACAACAACAAATGCAGCAGTAGCCGCCTAGACTATTCCCAGCATGGAATTCTTCAGGACCGCTAAATCTAGTGGGACAAGGGCAAGTGTCGCATGTTGCTATAAAGAAGATCCCAATGTTCGATGGAACTGGGAATACTGCTCTGGAGCACATCTAGGATATAGTTTCTCTGGCGATGATCCATGAAATCACAAAAGAGTGGGTTATGGTAAAGCTTCTGGTTCTATCTCTTAGAGGAAAACTCCTCTACTGGTATAGATATTTACCACCCGGTACCATTACGGGATGGGACTAGTTAACTGGGTAGTTAATGAAAAGTTTCAATGAGTCCGTCGATCTGACCTCTCTCCTACATCAGTTCAAAATGATCCAGAGACATCCACAAGAAGAGATCATAGAATTGAATGTTAGGATCACTCAAACTTGGCAAAGAATACCAATTGGACTTCGACCAACTAACAAAGTTGTAGCATACTATTTCCTTCAGGCGTTCAATCCTGATATCAGTGTGATGGTAAGGTATTCAAACATCAATACCTTCCCAAAATTATATGAATTAGCCCAGAAAGTGTAAATGGATCTAATAGCTATGGTTAAGCTTCCCCAAAGGATGTCGATGCCCATACTTCCTTATTTCCATAAATCCTAGTATGCGAGCGTAGCCGCTTCGCAGATCTCTGCAACCCCTGCATACCTAATCTCATCTTGGAACCTGAATCCGATTGTATCCCAAATAACCACCCCACAAATTCATTTTCCCACATTTTTGACTCTATAGCCCATGGTCACTTTGGCATTCCCTATACTACCAGCACCACTTCAACACCCCGCCCTACCTCCAATACCAACAATGGCTCCATTGCTACCTATTCCTAAAATCGATGATATGCAAGCCAAAATACTACAAGAAGTTTAGTCCCTAAACTCCATAGTGTAAATCCTATCTAATGACATGACCATTATGAAGAAGAAGCAAGCGCAACAAGAGTTTCTACCAAGAAGATATTATCCTACACCTACGCTTACTAAAGATCAAGCGGTCCAGCAAGGAAGAGCTTCGGTAAGAAATGCTGCAATAGACGAAGCCCCGAGCACTTCTGATTATATACATTGGTGCTCCACGTGTAATGAACCTCATGAAGAAAATACCTGCATGCTACACCAAAACTATGTACAAACACTGGCGAGCAGTAGTAATGGCAGTCAAGTCAATGTCATCAGGCAATTGGATCAGAACCTGGTAATTGGTGAAGAAGATCCAGTTGCAGTCCTTAAAAAAGGAGTAAAGAGGTTGATAGAGGTGGATGCTACTCAAATGGCTCCCTTAAAGGTGCATGCTCATTATGAGAAAGGAAAAAAACCTCCTCCAACCCTGAACGAAGCTCTATAGCCTGCACCAATCAAAGAGAAGGCCCAACAGGCACCTGCAAATCCATCGCAAGTGGAAACTAAGGAACAAGCTAGAGAGAAGCTCAAGCTTCCTTCGCTAACCAAGCGATAAAGGGTAAAAGCTACAAAATAGTATCACACCAGATATGAACCAAGAAAGTGACCTAAGGTGCCCAATTCCCTGGCATACAACATTGTAGATGAGTTGAAGAGGATTCTAGCCAAACTTATTCTGTACGACACACTGCAACTACCTGGACAAGTGGACCTATTGCAAGAATCATTGAATATAACCAAAGCAAGAAATGCAGCACCGCTTGCCCTAGTGCAGACCCTTTCCACATCCATTATAGGGAAGAATAGGTCACTGCAATTCTACATGTCTCTATAGATGGAAGGGTATGCTGTACATAACTGTATGATTGACTCTGGAGCCACGAAAATAGTCATGCCCAAGGTAGTATGTGAAGATATAAGGATGGAATATATGTAAAGCAGTCATTGCATGCTACAGTTGGATGGTACTCCTATGAATACTGTAGGAGTGATCAAAGATATTCCTATCTGACTACACAAAATGTCTCAGATCACAGTCATACAAGAGGTGGTGGTCATTGACCTTGAGCCATATTTCAGCATGTTCTTGTTGAGAGAATTTATGATGAAGTTGGGAGGATATCTATCTATGGATTACTCACACTTGGAGATTCCATTCAAATGGAAGAAGATAAAAATCTACAATGAGAAGCCTTCTACCTTCCTCGTAGAAAATATGTCCGAAGAAGAAAGCAGTGATCTTGTGCATGCAATAGTGGAAGGGACAGAGCAAGTGGACCTGGTCGAGGAATCCCTCACATAGTTAAGTTATGAATATGAGTTTTCATTGGTAGACTTTAATGCCATGATAGAAATCGAGATGGGATGTTATGCCATCGCCAAGCCTGAGAAACACATCAAATTAGAAGATAAGGTCTTCGCCCAAGGATTATGGAAATTATTTTTTGATGGTGCCCAATGCAAAAATGGTGTCAGGGCGAGGATCCTTTTAGTATCACCTTCTAGAGACCAGAAGGAATATTGTTACCGGTTGGTGTGGAGTTGCACCAACAATGTAGTAGAATATGAAGCATTATGCCTAGGACTCAAGAAAGTAGAAAAGTTGGGCATAAAGCATCTCCAAATATTTGGAGATTTCGAATTGGTATGCAATCAAGTCACAAACAAGTGCACTTCAAAAAATCACTATCTTAAGTCATACCAAAACAGGGTATGGGACTTGCTCGACCAGTTCAAATCTCTCAATCTGCAGTCTATTCCAAGAGAAAAGAACCAACATGCCAATGTTCTAGCATCCATCGTAGCCAAGTATTCTCTAGTAGAAGACATGGTGCATAAACCTAAAGATATGAGGATGATTTATAGGCCCTCTGTCTTAGACAGAGATATGCATTGGCAATTTTTTGACAATGATGAGCAGATTGTGAATTTCATGATTCAAGAAGTAGCCACAGTTGAAAGCAGAAGCCCTGATGAAGAAGAATATGAAGGGATGGTTCAATTGAATAATAATCACATTTCCAAGGGATTAATTACTCTTGAAAGCCTCTTTGATCAGAATGATCGAGCAATTTCTCATAGGATCAAAGTTAATGCAAAGCAGTATCAAGATTTGGAGCTTGAACCTAGAAAGACAGTAAAATTTGGAACAGATTGCACTTCAAAAGAGCTAGAAAAGATCTGATATCTATGCAGAAAGCATCTAGACACAATGGCTTGGTATTATCAATATCTAAATGGATATGATCGGCAATTGATCCAGCATACAATTGAGTTGCAGGAAGGGATCAAACCTTTCTAGTAGAAGCAAAGGCCTGTCAATCCAAAGATCGAAGTCTTGATAAAATCTAAACTCCTAAAAATGCTCGAAGCGAAGATAATTTATCCCATCAAGCATTCTTCTTGGGTAGCGAATACCAGTTAGAAATAATAACAGAGATATACGATTGTGCATGGACTTTTGCAACTTGAACTAGGTTTCTCTCAGAGATCACTACCCTCTCCTGCAGATCGATCAGATCTTGCATTAGGTGGTTGGGGCTCAACACTTCTCTCTACTCGATGGTTTCTATGGATACAATCAAATTTGGGTCAAGGATGAAGACCAGCACAAAACCACATTCACTACCAAGTGGGGAACATTTGCTTACCAATGAATGCCATTCGGCCTTTCGAATGCAGGTGCCACTTTTTAGAGGGCAATGGATCTAGATTTTGGAAAACTCTTGAATAAGGTTATTTTTATCTACTTAGATGACATGAACGTCTTCTCTCGAAGAAGGGAGGATCACCCCTTACACTTACAACATATTTTAAAAAAATGTTGAGAGTTTGGCATTTCAATCAATCCTAAGAAGTCCATATTCATAGTCAGCGAAGGGAAGTTTTTGGGACATGCGATATCAAAGAAGGGTCTCACTATAGATCCTAACAGATTTGAGGCTCTAATGAAGCTCCCACTCCTAGTAGACAAGAAAGAACTTCAATCTTTCTTCGACCAGATCAACTTCATGAGGAATTTTGTCCTAGATTTTGCCCAGGTTATCAAGCCGATGTCTAAACTTTTGAAGAAAGGTGCAGAATTCATCTGGATGAAAGAGAGAAAAGAAGCATTCGAAGAAATAAAATCTTGAATTTCTCAAGCACCGGTCCTGACCAACCCTGACTACAATGGGGACTTCATCCTATATGCTATAGGAGAACCTAAGATTTATGCTGCGATCCTGACACAAATGGGGGAAGATGGCGAAGAGTGCCCCATCGTGTTTCTAAGCCAAGTGATAAACCCTCATGAAGAAAAATATAATTTCATAGAAATGCAGGTGCATGCAGTAATGAATTCTCTTAGGAAATTCAAGCAATTCATCTCCTAAAGTCAGGTTACAGTATTTTTCATTCACCCCGATGTGCACAATTTCATCATCCAAGGAGAATTGGGTAGTAAAAGAGCCGATTGGGTCAACAAGATTAAAGAATTCAACATCGAGATCAAACCTACAAAACTGGTTCATAGTCATGCATTGTGTCAATAAATGGCGAAGAGCGTAGCGACCGAAACTATAGAATCTCAGTGGAATGACTCACCAGTAGAAGAATGCTTCACAAACCAAGAAGAGGACAAGAAATATTGGGTCAGTGAAATAGTCGAATACTTCAACACTGGCAGATGTCCTTCACATCTAAATGCTTCACAGCGAAGGCATTTTAGGATGTGGTCCTCCCGCTATACCTTGCGCTTTGAAGGCCTATTTTTTAGAAACATTGATGGCGTCCTTCTCAGATGCATAAAAGATGATAAAAGGAGAGTCCTGGGAGAATTCCATTCAGGATTATCTGGAGGTCACTTTGTAGGGAGAACAACGATGCTGAAAATAATCAAGGTAGGTTACTATTGGCCCACACTCTTCGTTGATGCCTTCACTTTTGTCGCAAATGCGAGCAGTGTCAGAAGTTCACCGACCAAAGCAAAAATGCTTAAATGCCTCTCCAACCGATACAAGTAGAGAAGCCTTTTCAACAATGGGGGTTGGATTTTATAGGGGTCATATCGCCAAACTCCTCCGTTGGGCATAAGTTCATCTTGACCATGACCGACTACTTCACCAGATGGGCCAAAGTAGTTCCCATAAAGCATGCTGATCAGGAGACCGTCATAGCCTTCCTTGAAGGATTGATCACCCGATTTAGCATTCCTAAAGAAATCATAACAGACAATGGTCCTGGCTTTGTAGGTGCCAAAATCAATGAGTTCATCTACCGATATGGGATATATCATAAAGTCTCCTCCAACTACTATCCACAGGGTAATGGATTGGCAGAATCCACCAACAAGACCTTGTTAAGGGTGCTAAGAAAGCTCATAGATACGAACAAAAGGACTTGGCATCTCCTTCTAGATCGTGCCTTATGGGCTGATCAAATTTTTGTCAAGAAGTCAATCAAGACTTCACTTTATGCCCTGGTCTATGGTAAGGAGGCCATATTACCTACCCACGTAGAGATCCCTGCATTACAGATGTTAGAAGAAGGAGTTAATCCTATGGAAAACATATTGGCTCAGCTATTATAGCTAGAGGAAGATCATGAGAAAGCCTATTAGAGCTTTGCTAAGCATGCTCAGGTCACCCGAGATTGGTTCAATAATAAATCATCCGATCGCACATTCAAAGTGGGAGATATGGTATGGAAGTGGGACTCTTGGAAGGCCAAGCCTGGGAATCACAATAAGTTGGATGCTTTCTGGGATGGGCCATTCGAAATCGTAAAAGTGAACTCAACCAACTCTTTCATCCTCAAGGATACAGATGGCCAAGTATTACCAATTTCTGTCAATGGTTTTCATCTGAAGATTTTTCATCGCTAAGGTGAAACAAAAAAAAAAATGTGTGTTTCGAGTTTTACTTTTGTATGTAAAATTGTATATAATTTTTCATTTGTGTATATACACCCTGTTCCGAGATTGCAAAAGGCCAAGTGTTACAATGATAAACTCTAGCTTTGTCAAGCATAACCAAAATATACTTTGGGAAATTTTGATGCGAAGTAACCGATGCAAGGAGGTTCGCAGCGAAGCACTTTACCCTCAAAAGACCAAACAAAATTTGAAACCAAGGCATGAAAAATGCTTCGCAAAAGGAAGCATAAGCGAAGCACTTCGACTTCCAAAATGTCTTTAGAAGACTAAAGGCGTTATCAAAAGAGAAAAGTAGGAATTAAAAAGAGCTTCGCATCCGAATAATTTCAAGCAGCTACTTTGAGCAGAAGTCTTGCGAAGCAGATTTCAAAAGAAGCCTTGCGAAGCATTTTCCAAAGAAGACAAGCTTCGGGGGAGGCTAGCCTTCCGCAAAGCAAAGTAGCAATGCAGCAAGGGAGAATTACTTTGGGCTCGAAGCATAGAAGATCGATCCATGCCGGAGGTTCGCTGCGAAGTAGTTTTAGCACCGGCATCATTTTGCCCACCCAATGGACAAGGAGCATTTAAAACGTGTCTTGGGGGACACACCGACGACAACCTAGGGGATTGTTCAAGGCAAGCGATTTTAATGCAAATGTGGTGGAACACATCCCGAGAGGATTCGGTTAGGAGAAAAGCCTGCTTCGAGGTATGAGGTGGTAGCAGGTTGCATTTCCAATGCAAGGCATAATCATTGAAGCATGTGGCCCCATGTACTACGCTGCTGTAGAGCCAATCAAAGAGAACAGCAACCTCCTCCGTTCGAAGCATAAATTTAATTATGGTAGGTGCCATAAATTTAGGTAGTTGCCTTTTAGGGCTATAAAATGCAAGACCCTAGCAGTGAGAAGGTTATTCATTCATCAGTTCATGCAAGACTAAGAGCCTTCGCTATTAATCTACAAGTCTTACGCCCTCCTCCACCCTGTAAGCCCTGCTTCTACCGTAAGACATCCAACATGGGGAAGAAAAACTCCAAAGAGAAAGGAAAGGAACTAGAAGTAGCCAGCCTCAAAAAAATAAAGAAGGGCAAGGAGGAGAAAAAGCAAAAACCAAAGAAGGTTAACCTGAACCTCTGCCCAGAGAAGCAAGTCATATAAGAGAGAGAAGATTCTGAGGACAAACATCTTGAAGAACCACTAATTGATGGGTGGGAGAAAATTAGAGACATAGAGCTCTCAAAGGGTGTGGCTAACCTCCGACGCACTATTGAATTTATGACAAGCAGACTCACCCCAGAGAACAAGAGAGTTGTTGCATATTACTCTCAAATTTATTGGTATTTGACCCCACCTACTCACCACTATCCTGAATTAATTTGTGCTATCGCACAGAATTACCAGCCCATCTCCAAGCAAGTGTTGGATGTTACAGGCCATAAGTTATTTTTGATTCTGAAGGAAGATGTGCAAGAAGCCTTCATGCCACAACAAGGGCCGCCCAAGGGCTATTCAGTTCGCAACATCATTTTGAGTGAATAGATGGAGAGGTTCACCTCCAACAACTACATATTGAAATTTTTGGACAAAAACCTCAAAAGTGGGCTCCCTTCAGGCAAGCTACCCCAAATGCCCTTACTCTTGGTGGCATTCAAGAACATGAATATTTTCTCTATTATTGCATGGGCGGCAGGCCTATCGACAGATGCTTCGGTGCAACCCTGGTAGGTGTCTTTGGCTGAATGTATTTCAAGAGGGGAATTCTATGCCCCTGATGCTTCAAGACCAAACACCAACCGAGTTTTCTTTGATTGGGCAGAATGGGTGGCCCAAACCTTGCACACGCAGCTCACCAACATGAAGAATTTGGCGACGGGCTAGTACTTCACACCCTGTTCTTTCCTTGTTTGTTTTTTTTCTACCATATACGTAAGCAATTCCCCCACATTGCCATTTATTCAAGTGGCAAGGATGGAAATCCTCTGCCTGTGTACTAGTGGACTCCCCTCCTATTGAGGACAAAGTCTTATTATTCTTTTAATCAACAGTTCTTGGGACTTGCTATGCATTTTTTGAAGGGCTCTTGCCCTCGGGTGCCCCTCAGTTTGAGAGATAGAGTGGTAATGGAGAAGAAGGGGGATATATTTCAATTGACACAAGGGCTGGTGATTCACATGTTCAGATTCATAGGAAAGCCCTTCTTGTTGCCTATTTTCCCCTCTAAGTACCAATTCGCATTGGAGGTCACTCGATAGAGCGATATAACAAACGTCGTCTATGGCCATGATAAAAAATGGGCACATACCTATGACTTCTCCTTCAAGATGGGGGTAATTGAAGTATTTGCATTAAAGCAGAACATATTCTTGGAGGAAAAGCTTGCCAATTTTTGCCTGCTCCAGATTCCTCAACAATGGCTCTATGATCCCTTGGGAGTGATGAGGGATCACTTAAAATTCAAGAAATTTCATATCTGCCCCCACCCTAAAATTATGGAGCAAATAAATAATCCCAATGGGAAGGATCTGGAGTGGCATTTAGAGAGGATGAGGACATTGCCTCCCTGGCACAAATTTTACCCTATGGAGGTCAAGTTTGACCCTGACCAGCATCCCTTCCCAAATCCAGACTCCATGTTTTGGAGAAAGGTGAAAGACGATTTGAAGGAGGAATTGAAGAACTGGGGCGAGAAATAACTAAGGGAGTGGTGGATGATGAGAGTCCATCACCAAAAGATGAATTCCTATAGACTCTTAACAATGGATAAGGACTTTGCAATTGTTTACGAAGCCAATGTTGGAACTTGGAAGCCCATATCCTTCACAAAATTTGTTCCTCCAGCTACCCCAGGATCAGGCGAAAGTCCAAGAGGAGCTGACGATGCCTCAAAATGGGAAGTGGAGGAAGAAGTTGAAGCTACACCAGAGGCACTACCATAGAGACCTTTGAAAGGCCACGATACAAGTGCTGAAGAGTCAGAGCAACCATTGGAGAGGAAGAAAAGAAAGAGGCAAGAGCAAATTCAAGTGTCTCCAAGCCACCCAAAGTGACCCCGTATGAATCTCCCAAGTGCTCCTGCTGGACAACCTGCATCAGGCCTGGCCGAAGCAAATGTTGAAGATGCAGTGCTACCAAGTGCCGATACAGTCCCAAGTGTAGACATCATTGATGTGGAGGAGCTCCTCCAACAAGAGGGAGACCCTAAAGTAGAAGTCATGGAAGTCGAGAGTGCCAAAGTCCAAAAAGAGCAGGAGCCTATTACACAAGAAGTCACCACGACCGCTCTACCAAAAGGGCACGCAGGTATGCACTCTCCACCCTTTGCCTTGGTCTCTCACATGCCCATTGTGGTCCCAGCCAAATATTCTCATCATTCTATCCCTCCCTCAAAAATTCAATCACCTCTTCATGCATTGCCCCTTGCCACCTTGAATCTGCCCCATGATCCCGTTAGCCCCACTCCACTCGAGTCATCAGGCCAGGAAAATTTTGTTGATACTACTTCACCCACCTATGCCACCATTCCCTTATTTCCCAGGCAGGGCGAAGGTAGTACAATGTCAAGCCCCATCCCTTACTCCCCTATCACACACAACATAGTTCCTCTAGCAGAAGCTCCTACTACACTCGTCGCTGAACCTAATGGTGAGGCATCCCCTGTTCATTCTTTATACTTGTTCACCCCTTTGGCTGGAGATCCAGCCTCATTTGAATCAGAGATGTCCTTAATTAAGGAATGCCCTCTATCCAAGAAGCTACTCCTAGCCTGGCAAAACACAGAGAAAATACTGAAGGAGGCAAGGAAGAAGAGAGGGCGCTCCGTGGCCCAGGTGGAAAAGTGCGTTGTCTTCAATTTGAAGGCTAGAAAGTTGCACAAGGTAAAAAAGATTCTAAAGGTCCAAAAGCCCCTAGATGAAATGAATCCAGCGGACTATGATTATCAAGATAAATCCAAGGACCTGGAGCATTTAAATATGGATAATGAATCTGCATCTATGCATGTCAGGATTGAAACTTTTCATATGCATGCAAACATCGCCAATCAGTGCAAGTTTGAGACTGAGAATGCCAATATCAAGTTGGAAGAAGAGCTAGCTAGAATCCGCTCCAAGATGGAGGATTCAGAGGAGCAGTGTAAACTAATGAAAAAGGAAGCATATGCCCTAAAACAGTAAATACTACAACTACAGTGCACAGCTGAACACCAAGCACAGAGACAAGTCAAAAATGATCTGAAGGCTAAGGAAGTTGAGAGCAAGATCTTGCAGTTGCAGTAGTAGTTGCACAAAAAAGAAAGCTTGGAATTGTTTGACAAAGGTAAAATCAAAGAAATCCGCTCGCACTTGCTCAAGAATTTCAGGTCTCGGGCCTCTAGTGCCCTATCAATTTTAACCTATATTACCAAAGCACAACGTGCCATTGTTGAAGGAGGACCAATCATAAATGAGGTCACTCAAAAAGCTAGAGGCTGACTCAAATAAGCCTTTGATGTCCAAAGCATTAAGTATCAGGACTTGTAGGTTGTTGCAATGAGTCGAACGACTAGGGATTGGTCCATGGCCCAAGCCATAGTTCGTGCCTTCTTTTCCAAGGTGAGGAAGGCATAAAAGGTGAAGGACCTCCTGGACGTGTTTGAGAATGAGTAATGCATATTGCTAGGCTATTTCTAGGATCTCTCTTCCTTGGGTTTCTCGAGCTTCACAGATGATGATGGGAACCTTCTGACCAAGGAAGAGCTTAAGCCAGCATGGCTTCATTTTGAAGGTGACGTCTCAGAAATAGACAAATGGGCAGAGCCAATAACAAAAGGGCAAGTCACAGATTTCATTCTAAGATACTACAAGATTGCAGCCTGCCTAAACAATCTGTACATCAGAGCCAAACATGCTGATATCGGGCATATTGATCAGTTCCATATTTTGGTTAAGGAATTGCAAGATCAAGAGCCTTTCTCGAAGGATTCCTAGGCTCATGTTCGTTGAACCATGAAGCACATCCGCAATTGCCTTGCCCCATTTTCATATTAGGAAGCCGCGCTAAAGGAAGTAGAAGAAGAAGAGAAAGAAGAAGAAGATCAAGTCATGGAAACACCCTCGGAGATAGAAAAGGGAGAAGGGTCTGGAGGTAACTCTGGCCCAATGGATCAAGGCTAAGGGTTCTCCCACCGAGACGAGCTCATTGCCCTGTGAGCCACCAAGAATATTGACAATTTTGTCACATTGCACAATGGGGTAGAAGAATCAATTTTTTTGTAAATTATTTCTTTCAATTTCATGAATTTGTTCCCTTGCTTTTAGAAACAACATTTTCAAGTGTTGCAGCAATTTTGGCTTTCCCTGCCATTCCCTTTTGTACATAAAATGAATATGAAAGAACTTCGCTGATGAAAAAGCTAAGGAAGATAGCGTCAAGGGAAGAAATGAAAGATAAAAACTACTTCAAGCTCGAAGTCCCTCAAATAGCTACTTCGGGCAAAAATCTTGCAAAGAGGCGTTGCCAAAGAAAGAATTCAAAGAAGGCATAAAAATGAGCTTCGCACTTGAAGCAATTCCAATAGCTACTTCGGGCGAAAGTTTTATGAAGCGGCATTCAAGCGACATTTCAAAAGAATAGCTTCACCAAATAAAATCACGGTTTGAATTTGCTAAGGCAGAGAAAACTACTTCGGGCCCGAAGCACTTCAAACAACTACTTTGGGCGAGAATTTTGCGAAGCGGTGTTGCCGAAGAAAAAATACAAGGGAAGAAGAATGAAAACTACTTCACACCCAAAGCATTTCAAAAGGCTACTTCGGGTGAAAATCTTGCGAAGAAGGATTTGAAGGAGCGCAACGTTGAAAATACTTTTCCAAAAAACCACCGAAGCACCCACTTCGGGCCTCCCCGCCAGCAAACCATTTCTACTTCGTCGAAAGTCATTGTGAAACATCTGCTTCGGTAAACCTTCGTGCGAAGTACTTTCACCCGAAGTGGAAGTAGTCAAAGCATTTTTGAAGGCAAGAATGCACTTTGGCCAAAATCCTCCCGAACCATAATTTTGAAGGAAGATCACGGTGAAGCATTTTAACGGTTCATCAGCGAAGCAATTTTGGCACGTCTCTCTAGTGAAGCAACGAGAAGTGAAGAGCCCATTTTGCAAAGGAAATATGCTTCGGCACCCACCATCCCCAAAGCAATTTTATGAAGCTCCACCATGCGAAGTACAAATCAAGAAGGAGGATCTGCTTCAACACAAGTCCATTGTGAAGCGAAGTTGCGGACAAAATTCAATGAAGCACTTCAAGGGTACGCGCTCCAAGCCGGGTATTTTCTCGAGGTGATCAAGTGCCTCATAAATGCATTTTTACGTGTTCGATAAGCTTGCTACTCATTTCTAGCAATTGAAAATGAAGTATCAGTCCCAGAAGAAGAGCCCGATGAGCACAGTGGCCACTCGAGCACTGTACCCAGAAGCCAAGGATGATCAGATGGCTCATTAATTCTTGTTTCCATGGTTTACTCGGTTGCAGTTGCCAATTTTGGTAACAAATTTGAGAGCTCAGTCACGAGGGCTATGAAGAGCTGATTTCTCAGGTTTCGAGGGTGTACTCCTCCATTTTGTGCATTTATGGCTCAGAGGGTCGAGTCCTCTATAAAAACCCAGACATTGTAATGTAAAGGGGGGGAACTTTTTGCTAGAAATTTGCTGTAACTTACATTCCTATGATTAATACTAAAGAGCTTTGGACTCTACTTCTCTCTTTTATGCTACCTTCTACGATTATTTCTTTTATCTTCTCTTCATTTGCATACTGTAATTCTGAACTCTGGATTTAGGTGTGTGATTGGAGTGGAACCCTGAGATTTTCCCAAAGGATACATAGAAGAGGAAAATGTTGTGTGGGCTTTCTTTTATGCTGCATGTGGATAGTGTTTCTGTTATATTCACTTTTCTTAATCGCCGTTAATCTGAACTCTGAATTTCAGCAAAAGGAAAAGGAGAATCCTAGGACTCGTCCAGAGGATACATAGGGGGGCTAATACTGTGTTCAATTCATTTATTCTTGGTGTTCTTTGCTGCTATTTCAAGTTATTGGCTAGTAATCATGCTTCTAGTTATTTCCCACCATTAAACTACTAAAATTCCTTCCCTTACTCTTTTATTTCTTTCTTGCACCCTCACTCTATTTATCTCTTTCCTACACCCTTATCTTAAACATCAAATTATTTTAGTATAGGAGCCGACATTTCTTTGGAGATTGGCATGAGGGACATCTCTTCCCTTCGGCATTTCAATGTTGGTCCAGGTCTAGGGCGCATACACTTACCAAAATCCTTTCTTGGACAGATTTGATGACCAAAAGTTAGCAATAACTGTCATTAATTATTCGGGTTGCCAACTACCCCAGTTGCGAGCACAAAATTGTATTGGATTCATAAATCCTATTTGGTTACTTAAATCCCTGTAGTTTGTTTTATCTATATCATTAGTGAATATTTTTTATTTATTCTCTCCAAACAAATAATCTATGGTCCATCATCGATGGAGACTCTTGCTCAGATGAGCATATCAACCTCTATTAGGAATTTTGTTCCACTCTAATACCTCTTCTACCTTTGGTATGTGTTACTCCAATATTTGTGCTATCCATAGGAACTTGTGCAATAATTTTGATCAACCATTCACATGAAAACTCCATTTGGATCTGTTCTACCATTCTAGGAATGGCCGCATCATCAACATTCCAAGATCATGACCATTTGGTTTAAATAAAATCATTAATTCCACCTTATAGGTTTCGATCTATGTGTTTTTGAGATAACTGAATGAACCCTAATGAATGGGTGGACAAAATTGTTATCCATCACACTGGGTGTTGGTGTAAAAGTTCAAATTGGTCAACTTGGCATAAAAAAAGATACTAGTCCTGTTGTCTGGCTCAATTCATAGATTTTAAATCCTAGGGGATGTCGATTCGATTGGTTACAAAATATATAGTTTGAAAAGCCCTTAAAAAATGTTTATTAATGCTTTTGGAGGAATTAGAAGTATGTTTAAAACAATATGTTCTTCTAGATGGAAATTAGCTTAAATGCATCTCTGTTATGATTATTGGGTATATGAGAATGGTCCTCGATTTCGTGGTATATATATATATATATATATATATCCTTATGTAGTTCAAATTTTAAAGAAAAGTTCCTTTATGATTTTGATGTTATATGGCTATTTTATATGGAGTAGAAACTTTCTTTGTATTGAATATATGACTATTGCATACTAGATTTAAGTAATAGAGATAACGAATCTGAATTCATTAGGAATGGTTTGGTATAGCATATAAATCAAATAATATTGAATATTTTAACTAGAATTTTTATATCATTTTAAGTGATAAATTTCATGATCAAGTGAAAATATATATGTTGCATTTATATGTCCTATAATGATATTTGTAAATGAATTATGAAAAAATAACTTCTATTTTGGGAAGGATGGATTGGTGTCCATTCCTTTGGAAGAGGTATGGGACTCTTCCTTTTGTTTGGTGTTAATCCAAACAAATGATGAATGGGATTAAGAATTAATCCTTGTTATGAAAATATTAATGATGAATAAATAGTTTATTCATGCTTGGTGATTTTTTATGTTAAATGTGAGAAGTAAATGGAAGTAATGATTTTAGTGAAATTATAGATTTTGTATGTAAAATACATACTATGATTTATTATGAAATTTTTAATGAATGGAATCCACTAGAAGAGTGGATGATCTTGGTGTTCATTAGAAGAGTGGATGATATTGGATGATCTTGGTGTTCACTAGAAGAGTGGATGATATTGGATGATCTTTGGATTGAATTTCGATAACCAACTTAGCAAGATATTTAGATATTATGTTAGATCAAATTTTGGAAAAAAATTGATAACAATTTACAAATGCATTCTTGTAAACTTTATAATAGAGTATGAAATAACTGATTGCATATTGGGATCCAATCATGGAAATGAATTTATTTGAGAGCTAACCTTGGATTGAAATATAAAAATTGTGTAGGATATTTGATGCATATTTATCTCACATTTGGGAAGATAATTGATAGGCTTTGGAAAGTAATGAAATGAATCTTGGATAAAATTTAGGAATCAAGTTTGATAGCAATTGAGAATCAATTGAATAGATTAATATGTTGTATTAAATGGGGAATTAGACCCCTATTGGTTTGTACATAATCAAAGGAAATAGCTTTAGTATAATGAGCTTTATATTACCCATGGTAAACCTCTGAGGTTTTAATTTTATTAACCTAATATTAAGGGGAAATGTGGCTAACATGGGTTGTTACAATAGGAAATAATTATGAAATGATAGATATTTTAAATTATTAGCTTAAATTATTAATTTAGGAAGAATGGTTTATTATTGAATTAAATGTATGGGACTTTAACTCATGGATTGAATTTGTGTCAGTTATGTACAATAAATTTGGAATTCATTCTTTAGGGAACTTATATGATTCTCTCTAACATTGATACTTCTCCAAAATAATATTTCAATGATTATCATAAACATATGAAAAATCTTAGGATGGCTTAGAGGAAAGAATAAATAGATTTCTTAATTTTCATGAAGGAACAGATGGATTCCTTATTGGTATGGGAAATACCTTAATGATATAATGATGACTTAGAGAAGGTAATTAGGAAATTTCCTTAATAGAATCATGAATTTGATAAAGAACGATTGTATTCCTTGCAATGTATAGTGAATTGAAAGGGACCCATAGTGGCCCTTCTATATCTATAATATTTGACATCTTAAGTTTATGAATATGAGGAAAGTGCATATTTTGGAGGCTGGTTTTATTCCCCATGAGGGTTTGTAGGATAAATAATGTGTCACTCTATTTGTGGTTTGATATGTTAATACTTGTGCATGCTGCTTTTACTTCAAAATAAAAATGATATGAGTGGATGAGATGGTTAAATGCTTTGATGAAACAGTTAAGCATGTTCATTGGTTAAAATATGATGTAAAGAATGTATGTTTAACTTTAGTATGTTGATGATTTAATGATAAATGATATGTCATTTACTTTATGAAATGTATTGGATAATTATGAATGATGTAATTAGCTCACACTTGATGTATTCAATGGTTGTATGGATTCATAAAGTAGAATGTAAATCTTGCTCAATTGGATATCTCATGTGTGCTACAATCTCAAGAATCATAATGTAATGGATTCTACTCCTTAAGGTTTAATTGGGTTATGACCAATTCATAAACATTCCTAGTTGGTATAACCTAAAAATTATGATAGCAAATTGAGGATTGATCCGAGTTGAAACTCAAAGTGGGTTGGAACCCACAAAAAGGTAATTTGAACTTAAGTTATAAACCAAGTCAAACCTTACATTCTAAGTTGATAAATAAATGTACATGAGCATAGGTACTCCCATGATGGTTACCCTTTTATAATGAACTTAATTTATTCATGTATATAACAAAATGGATGCCTAAATAAAAGGATGGATAAATAAGCCTTAAGAGGTACAAGGTTATATAACCACACTTAAGATGAAATTCCAAGGATTATATGATTTGATCATGTATAGTGATTTTTTTTTCTTAATAATCTTATTAGTAAGATGTGGGTTGGATATAAGATCTATGAATAACCATTGTTGAGGTTATTTCATTATGATGGATTTTCATCTACAAGGCATTCACCTATATACTGGTCTTGGTGGACAATATGGTTAAGTATGATTTCTCTTTTTAGAGGGATGAAATCTAATACTTGGCCAGTGTTCTCATATCTAAGTGGTATGAGGGTTTCATAGAAGCTGATCACTTCTACTCAAGAGTGACTCTGATTAATTCTTAATATCTCTTGATGCTATTTTCCTTGATAACTTACAATCCAAATGGAATGATTCTATCTTAGTTCATGATTATGACCCTTGCCTCATGAAAGATGAATATGTATATATATATATATATATATATATATATATATATATATATATATATATATATATATATATATATATATATATATATAATTTGGTAACAATTGAGGTTGTTACGGTTGGTATCAGAGCCCAGACTAACTAATAGATTCTAGTTAGATCTAGGTTAGCAAAAGATTTTGGCATGAAATAATAACATGAGAAAAACTCAAAATATAAAATCACAAACAATGCACGCTTGGTAAGGATAAGTCAGTACTTGAGATTGTTGAACCAACAAACCATGCAATAAATATCAATATCACCAACAAACCATGCAATAAAACTATTCTAAATTCTTTTGACTTTTGCGATGATGGTATAATTCCACACTGGGAATTCTATGCCTAAAGCAAGACATCCTTCTAAATTTTTACTCCCAATTTATTTCAAAAAACCATAAAAACCATATGACTAAAATATTTTTCACAAAATCATTCTTTAGAAGAATGAAATTTACTATTTCATTTTATCATTTGAACATCTTGAATTTTGCGATGATGGCATAATTTCTAGATAATTGTTCAATCATCTATCACACTTAGGAATTTTATGCCTAGCAAAAATCCTCTTTTAAATTTTTCATGCATAAAATTACGTGAAATCTTGAAAACAAATCATATCTCTCTTTCCACTATTACAAAAGCCTTAAGACAAACTCTTAAGCATACCTTACTTTTAGCAATATTTTTCCTCATATTTGGATTAGCTTTATGACCTAGCGAGTGATGAATACACAAAATGGTCATGTAACAACAACAATATCCTTCGATATTTATTGTTAAAAGTCCCTTTTTCTATCATCAATTCATCAACACATCTTTGTTAAGTCAATTTTTCATTTAATTATAGCATGACAAAAATTATAATTATTTTCAAAAAAACATGATTATATGAACAAATCAATCAAATCAAAAAAATCAAAGCATCAGAAAAATATGCACAAGTCATATCACAAAAATAACCATATATCTATATGTATCAAATATATATATACATCGTAAAAACTCGATTGGTATGCCACAATATCCAATTCGACATACTCAATCATCATCCAAAATAATATACACAAAAAAATATATACACATCTTATATCATCTAATACAGAGAGCTCCTCGAGATCTCAGCCTCATCTCCTCTACCGCCATGAGATGGAGGGGGTGGTCCCATGGGTGTCCAAGTAGTTTCTGTCCTTGTCATCAATCTAGATGAAGACCTCGAGGATGAAACTAATCTGATAGGCCCCACGATCTCTAGAGGTAATATATATCTCTGACCTTCAGGTACCATCTAAAAGTAAATCCCCTGATAAAATATGATCTACGCCATAGACTATGCCAGCTCTGTCACACTCGCTCCTCCACCCCGAGCCCTGAGACATGCAACCTCAGACTCTAAACTCTACACCCGAGCCTATAATTGGGCATTTTCCACTTGAAGAACTGCCATCTCCCTGATATCCCCAACATTTATGCCTTTGCACTTCTCGAGCAAAGGTGGTCTGTTTATCTGCTAATGAGGGGAACTTTGCCTCCTCTCCTCCCTCCTCTCCTCTATCCTTTGTCTCTCCCTAGTCTACACCTCTTGCTCCTGACAAGCATTAGTGGGGATCAGGTGCTCGCCTCATGTCCTAGTATGCCCCCATAAAGGAGGTATCCGTCCTCTCCCAACCAGTCCTCTACCTGCCTCTATAGCAGCATATCGCCACCTCGTCATCTGATGCATAACCATATGTACTGGGTCCCTCACCCTCATCAAACATGGAGGATGAATAGTGGCATAACATGCATCATACCCTGTAGCCACCCCTACATCATATCCATCCACTGCTATATGGGGGTATCATCCTCATCGCGTCTCATAAACCACCACATGTCAAGGGACCCACTTAGTGTCATGGTGTCCCAAACCATCTGTGCAAAATCATAATCCCTCATCGCCAGGATCCCCTACTGGACCCCGAACTAACGAAGAACTTTGTCATACCGATGGAGCTCTATCTCACCCTGCTCCATCCTCATCCATATCACTCACCTAATGTGAGCCAACTCATATCCATCCTCTGGCCATCTTGGAAGCTCTCTCCATGGCCTCCAGGTAATCTGGTCTAGAGTCAAGTCATCTATAAACCTGTGAGAGGCAGGTCAATCAGCTTTCCTCTATGAGTCTCTTTACAGCCACCAATAGAACACCCTGGGTCTCTCCATAAACCCTTATTAGTGGAATCCCTACAGGCCTCCTCAACATAATGTGCTCCCAACACTAGACCTGTAGGAGCAACGTCAACACCATGCATTTGCCTTTCTTGTACATGATATCATGGAGGATCATGTACAAGCTATACAGAACATAAGGTCCCCAAGAAAACCTATACCTGTGATCCCTCATATCACAAATGACATATGAAAGCAACCATGGCACTCTACACCCACTTTGGTGGCATAGAAATAGGCCAACCACTACTCCAGCCAAAACTTTGGTCAACCGAGTCACACCTGGAGTCTGCCTCAACTGCTCAATGTTAACCCAACCATTCTCAAGGATGAAGCTAGCATCTCTGGATAATTTGATCATGGCTCAACCAATATTGGTCAAGGTAGCAATGTAATGTCCTTGAATTAGGATCCTCATAATCCTCCACACGTCCTCTAGTGTGGGAACCATCTCCCCTATCGACAGTTGAAAATATGATGACCTTGGATACCATCTCTCAGTGAGGGTCGTAAATAGCCCCATGTCTGTAGGTACTTATGGCATATTTGCCATATGTCACAAACCAATGACATCCAGTATATCATGCTTTACCGAGTCTAATGCACCTAAATCATCCCTCAAACCATTGTATTTCCACTCTCGGCTCTTTAGTACCCTTTCTGCAAAAACAAACAACAAAAAGTAGGATTAGTACATCATTAAAAACATCGATAAAATAAAAAAAAATCAAAATCATCTAACAAATTTTGATATCACCCACTATTGGATGATATTGTCCCTGATTGGATGAGATCGTCGTCATTTAAGCTCTAAAATTTGAATTGCCCCTAATTGGACGTGATCGACCCAAATTCATCAAGTTTGTCTGAGATGATCTTGCTGAAATCGGGACGATCTTGTCGAAATCGGGATGATCTTGCCATGATCACCTCGATTTCGTCAATGCGGTAAAATATGGCTGCGACACCCTAAAATAAAAAAAATAAATTAAATTCGAAACATAAAAATCAAGTTAACAATATTTGTAGGATAGGTAAAAAATCCTTACCCTTATCCCTCGTCGCACTGCAATCACTTGATGCTCAGTCTCCACCACCTTTTCACCGCAAAGCTCTAGAAATAGTAAAAAGGTAAAAATGAAAATGAAATTAGGTTTTACCCTACTTTCTAAAAATTATATATTAAAAATCAAATGTTTTTTTTTTATTTTTCTAAGTTTTTACCAAACGATCGATTTGGGTAAAAACCTGGAGGGGGCACCATAGTAATCAGTTGCATGATTCAACTTAGAATCGTCGCCTAAAAATTAGAATAAATTTTTGCCTTTTTCAAAAGTGTGACAATCTCTTCTTTAACGCATTTTCCTCAAAAAATTCGCTAAAGAGGGGGCAAAATGTAACACCCTAAAAATGATGCAGTCAATTTACCATAAGGTTAAAAATCCAAAAATTCACCTTAAAATCGTATTTTAAATAGCCTACCTTGATTTTCATGCCACAAATAGGCTTTGTTTTAACCATTGGATGATATCATCCTCGATTTGATGATATCGTCCCTAATTGAACAAAATCGTCTAGAGCCGAACGTCCAGATGATTTTGTCTAAATAGAAATTTGCAAGAATAGAAGTGCAATCAAATTAGTTCCAACCTCCTGGATTATATAGGAATAAGCGCGTTGGGCTATTAACTATCCTCCCACTGGATATCTCCTAGATTGGGATGGATCCCAACCCTCTAACTTCTTCCTAGCCCTATAAAACTCATGCTTTGCTAATGAAATCCCCCTAGCTGATCAAGTACCTATAACCCAAATCCTATTAGTTTCAAAAAGCATCCCAAGTATTGTTATTTTCATATTTTTATCAACTCACTTGCAGGTTTTTCACTATGCATCCGTCAGAAGAAGCTTGGATCATCGCAGATGATCTCGTCCCGATTATAGATGATCCTATGCTGACTGGAGGCGATCTTGCTGGATCAGAGATGATCTTGTTTGTAGCCCTCTTAGGGGTAATTATGATATATAGTTTACATTCTCTCCCATTTTCTTTAGTCAAATTGCATTAGATTAGTTTATTGCTTATAATGCATCTGGTGTTCACTCATTTTGTCAATAAATTAAAAAAATTTATCCTTTTCTATTAGCATAAGCAATTTTCTTCAATTCAATCCAAAATTAGTTTCTAAGTCATCATAAGCATTCATTTACATACTGTTAAATAGATTTTACTATATTTTAGAGTATTTCTTTGTGTTTTGGCATCAACTTGTGTAGTTGCAGGTTTCAGATGAAATTGTTTAGATGATTTCACCTAATTTTAGATAATATCATCTGATTTTGGATGATCCTGCATCATTGTAGATGATATTGTTGAATTACAGGTGATTTCAGCAAATCGTAGACATTCTAGACTGCTTCAAAAAGCAAAACCATCATAAGACATCCAGAATTGAGTGAGTCATTTCCAATTTCTTTAAAATATTCTGTTAGATGCATTTAATTATCATTTTGTTTGTTGTCTTCATATAAATCATAAAATCACATATAGAATAGTTTAGTTTCATTATGGCCAACCTAGGTGATTGAAATTAAAATGAACTCATCAAACACATCTTCAACCTAGGCTTGAAAGCTACCACAAAATGCTTCTTGGTGAACCCACCATCCATCGACAAATCACCAAAGAGGACATGACTCAAGTGTCTCTCATCCTAGGTGTAGCTTTACTATTTTCCCATTGCCCTCTGAGGTGCGGATTCATTAGCCTAGAGGAAAGGAGTGCAAAAATTTTAAACCTACAAGGGGTCAAACCCTCATTTTTTAGGATTGGCTCTAGTGTTTTTGTCTGCACTATTGTAAATATTCCTATTAATTAATGAAAGGAGCATTATATTTATTTTTGCCTCAAATTTGCTTCTTCATTATCTTGTATCAGAGGTTCTAAATCTGGAGTTGTATTTCTATAAATATTTGAATGGTTAGTTTTTGCCAGTTTATTGGATGACTAACTGCTAGGGTAATTGAAATCTGCTTTTGATTAGATCTATATTGGTAGAGAGTGCATTTTTGTAAAATATAAGTGTTGATTAATTATGTTAATTGGATTATCATTGTTTGGATATTGAAATTGTTGTCTTCAACATTTCTCTGTTGTGCTTCAATATATGAAGGTTCATTTGATTTGAGATAATGTTGATCTAAAGTAATGAGTACCTCAAGATATTTTATGTGAGTTTTTTTCCATAGTGACATTGTTGTTAGCCTATCCGTCCACTGTTGTTCACATTTTCTAACCCTAATATATTTCTTAACCCTAACCTCTCTCTTGACCCTAATCTCCAAAACCCTAAGTGAGCATAATTGTATTAACACCTTGTTTAAGTTGATAAGGAACTAGCCTACTCTAGAGGTTGTATTTGAAACCCTATTTTGGTCCATCCAATGTTGAGTGCTGAACTACAACTATTGGGTGCATGCCTGGATAGAAATTAGAAATATAGACAGTCGTAGTATCTAAAGAGTTTAGAGTATGCAAAGTATATGAAATGCTCAACAATTGTATTGATAATATGTGATGAATAAATACAAATGAGAAGTGGTTCGAATTCAGTTGAACCACCCGAATTCGTTGGCTAACTACCCAAAACTTGGAGAGCGCATTGGAGGCACTAATTTTAATTAACCTAATAATGAAATATGCTAACATCCCCCCTTATTACATTATTGGCAAATCCCAAGGATATTGCGAAACAATTCAAATTTGATGCGTCCAAGTGCTTTGGTGAAGATATCTGCAACTTGAGCATCAGTGGGAATGTATTGGAGATGTATTTTGTGCTTTGGAACTTCATCATGAATAAAATGACACCGAGTGTCGATGTGTTTGGTGCGATCATGAAAAATTGGATTCTTGACAAGATTCAAAACACCTTGATTGTCGCAAAACAAATGTAGTGGAAGATTCACTGGAAGACCCATGTTTGTAAGAATGCGACGTAACCATATTATCTCGTAGACTGCTCCACTAGCTGCTCGATATTCTGCCTCTGTAGATGAGATAGCAACCACCTGCTGCTTCTTGCTATGCCACGAGACAGGACCAGACCCAAGATGAAATATGTATCCAGAAGTTGATTTTCGATCATCAATGGATCCAGCATAGTCGGAGTCCGTGTATCCTTGTAGATAGAACTTGTTATTCTTTTTGTATTCCAAGCCAAAATATGTTGTACCACGGACATAATGTAGAACTCTTTTTGCTGCTTTCCAATGACTTACTTTGGGTTCCTGCATGAACCGCGAAAGATAACCCACAGCAAAACTGAGATCAGGCCTGGTATTGGTTAGATATAGGAGACTCCCAATCAGTTGCCGATAGAGAGTACCATCTACCTGAGGTGATTTATCATATCGTGATAACTTAAGTCCTTGTTCCATTGGAGTTGTTTTAGACTTACAGTTAGTCATTCGATATTTTTCAACTAATGTCTTGGCATACTTCTTTTGTGTAACTCTGATATGGTGTTCTTTCTGAGTTACTTCCAAACCAAGACAATAGTGAAGAAGTCCTAGATCTGTCATTTCAAAGGATTGTTTCAAATCATCTTTTACTGCATCAATCATCTTCTCTGAACTTCCCGTTATGATCAGATCATCTACATATAACACCAGAATCACTATATCAGAACCATTGTTCTTGATATAAAGATTCGCATCTGAAGGACTTCTTTTGAATCCATGCTGCAATAGGTGACTATCTATCTTGATGTACCAAGCTCGAGGAGCTTGTTTGAGCCCATACAAGGATTTGGTTAATTTGTAAACTTTATGTTCTTGCCCTTCAACTACAAATCCTTCTGGTTGAGTCATGTATACTTCTTCTTGTAAGTCACCATTTAGGAAGGCACTTTTCACATCCATCTGATGTAGCTTCCACCCAAACTGAGCTGCCATGGCACAAAGTACTCTAATGGTAGTCATATTTGCAGTAGGGGCAAAAGTCTCTTCATAATCTATACCTTCTTTTTGAGCATAGCCCTTTGCAACAAGATGGGCCTTATGCTTATCAATAGTACCATCTGCTTTATACTTTATTTTGAACACCCATTTACAGCCAATGGGTTTCTTTCCTGTAGGCAGATTGACTAGCTTCCAGGTTTTATTTTTCATGAGAGATTTATGTTCTGCTTCCATAGCAACCTTCCACTGAGGCTCACTAAGTGCATCTTGAACTGTTACAGGCTCATTTTCATCCAATGTTGTCATATAGATTTGTTCATTATCTATATCTGTATCTTTGTCTTCCTCTGCATCTACAGATAGATCATCAAACTGTTGGCAGAGCTCATCAACCTCTGAAGATGATGCCTCTGCTCTTCTCTGCTGTGTCATACTCCGAGTGCACGGACGATCTTGAGTTAGATCTGGAAGTGTATTTAGTTTAGAATCTCTCAATGTACTAGTATACCACTTTGGAACCTTCTTCTTTGGAGATGAGCTTTCTTTCTTAGGTTCTTCTTCTTCTTCAAGGTATACATTTTCAGATGTGATATCTGATGTGGAAGCTTCATCAAATACTACATCTCTACTTATATGTGTTTTCTTGGTTATAGGATCTATCAAGCGATATCCTTTTGAAAACTCATCATAACCAAGAAAAATACATCGCAGTGTCTTCTCATCTAACTTCTTTCTTTTCTATTTTGGAATGTGCATGAATGCTTTACATCCAAAAACCCTTAGATGAGAAATGGAGGGTTTCTTACCACTCCAAGCTTCTTGTGGTGTTTTTCCTTGTAGAGCTCTGGTGGGTGCTCTATTTAGAAGGTATGACATTGTGTTTACTACTTCTGCCCAATACTGATCCTCAAGATGTACTCCTTTTAGCATACATCGAACCATTTCCATAATGGAACGATTTCTTCTCTCTGCAACTCCATTCTGCTGAGGTGTATAGGTTGTAGTCAGTTGTCTCTTAATCCCATGTTCTTTCAAAAATGATGAAAATTCTTCAGAGGTGTATTCCCCCTCGATCTGAGTGGAGGGTTTTGATGAAACATCCCGACTCCTTCTCAACAAGTTTCTTGAATTGTTGAAAGTATATAAAAGCCTCTGATTTCAACGGAAGGAAGAAAACCCACATATTCCATGAGTAATCATCAACAAACAATTGAAAATACTTCTTTCCACCATAGCTGGTTGGCATAGGACCACACAGATCGGTGTGTACCAACTCTAGAGGTTTCGTAGCTCTGGAGGAGCTAGCTTCAAAAGGTACTCAGTGTTGCTTCCCTGCTAAGCAATCCGAGCAAACTGGTAAGACATAGGAGAGGTGAGGAAGTCCTTTCACCATCTCATATTTGTGCAATTCAAGCAAATATCCTGAGCTTAGATGTCCATAACATCTATGCCAGAGAGAAGTGGCTTCCTTTGTAGTTGCTGCCAGAGCAACATGTGGCATTGAAAGGGCATCTAGTATGAACAAGCCATGCTTGTAGGATCCAGTTGTGACATGTTTACCTCTGTGAGTTATAAAACATCTCTTCTTACCTTTCACAACTCGAAACACAACCTCCATATTTCTATCCAACATTTGTGGAACAGACAATAAATTATTGGCTAATCCAGGAACATAGAGGACCTTTTCTATCTGACATTTACCATCTGGAAGAGAGACAGAAACATCCCCTTCACCCTTCACTTGGTAGACTTGATTGTCAGCAATAGTGACTGGTTTACCTTCTTTCTCCTCAAAGGTGTCAAACCATGATTTGTCCCCAGTCATGTGCTTACTAGCTCCTGAGTCAATGTACCATACAACATCTATCTGGGAAGATGAAGTATGGGTCATGAGCACCTTGTGTGCTCTTTTAGAGTCAGAATCTGAATCGGACCCAGGAGAATCTGAGTCTGAGTTGGAGTCAGCATAAGCAACATGGCCCTTAGGTTGCTTATGTTTCTTTTTGTATTTTTGTTTCTCTTTGCCTTTCTTCTTAGGCGGCTGGTCATTTTGTTGCTTGTTTTTGAACCAACACCTATTGGTGTCATGGTTATTCATATCACAAATCTTGCAATATTGTTTATCTTTTTGCTGATTTTGCTTCCCTTTTCCTTTGGAAGAAGAGCCCCCTTTTTGAAACTGACCTTGTTTCTTACCCTTTTGTTGGGTTGAGAGGGCATTATCTGGCACCTCATATTTTTGAACCTGATTTGCCTCCTCAGTCTGAAGCAAATTTACCAGCTCTACAAATGTTACTTGTCTACCAGAAACGTTGAGAGAAGTGATCAACATTTTGTAGGAATCTGGCAGTGCTCTCAAGATGACTGAATTCAAGATATCATCATCTACTGGTTTTCCCATGGCATTCAATTTGGCTTTCAAATCCGCCACTCTGCAAAGGAATAGATCAACTGTCTCCCCAGAATTCATACTAAGAGTATGTAGTAGAGTTTGAAGATGAAGAATAGTGGACTGATTTTTTCCTTCATACACAGTGATCAAAGCATCCCAAGCTTCCTTACTGGTTTTTGCATCACAAATATGAGGTTGCACCTCATCTGTAGTAGCAAGCAAGATAAACACGAGACCTCTTTTGTCCTTCTTATCCCAAGCATCTTGATCTGTTCCTACTGTCTGAGGGTGTTTTGTAGTGCCAGTCACTATATCCCATAAATATTCCATCTGAAGAATGGCTCTCATCTTTGTTTTCCATGGAACAAAGTTTGGACCTTTCAGCAACTATGAATCTGAGAGATACTTGTGAACAGTGGCCATTATGAAGGTTCCTTATATCACCAATTGGTCTCCCTTTCTTTATACCTACCAAATCTATATATCGTAACCACTCAATATATACCTGCCCTTACGTGAGGGAGACTGTAGGTATATATGAATAGTATACCACTCAATATGTACCCGCCCTTACGTGAGGGAGACTATAAGTACATCTGAGAAGCACAACATATTGAATTTTGGTGATACTGAAAGGGCATCATGTTGTTTATGACACCTACCATAGAAATTTTATTTCGCATGCGTGGGGCATAACTTCCCCTAAACACTTTGGAAAAACCTTCGTCAGGATTTACGCCTAACAACAATCACGATGTGGGTATGAAATGAAGTGAACAATAGAACTGGTTTGCCTTATTTCTCCCCGATGATTGATAGAGAACAAGCTCAGACGTCGTTGTTGCAGCTATATTAGGCGGCGGATATAGTAGTCCAAAGCACGACAACATTACCTGTAAGTGTGGACCAGAGGTATCACAGATACCGAACGCTGTTGTGCAATAAATTGCACAAATAGGTGTATAAATTTGGGGTCTTTTGCCTTTTTTTTTATATGTGATAATTATTTGCAAGAAAGCAACAAAGTTAAGTGCAAAATAAAATCACAAATGCCCACAAATTTTTGAACCTATATGAGGTGTCGGTTTCCACCGAAAATGCACCTATTTACAATACCAGTTTTTTTATTGTTTTAGAATTTTATTCCCCCCTTTGTCTTAGATTTTTGCAAAAGGAAAGTGTTGTAATTCCCCCCTCTTTGTTGCAAAAAAAATGAGTAGGAAAAAAATGGGAATAATGCCAATTCTTTAGAAAGCACAACTTATCACTCCAAAAAATGAGGGAGAAAATCGAAGCATTTGGAAAAATACCTCAACAAATAGCCCCTCCTTGTGGCGTGGTGGCAAAAAATTGGTCAAAAATACCCCTCCTGAAGCAATGTGAACACCTGGAGCAACTTTTAGAGCAAAAAAAATTTTAGCAAAAAAAACTTAGCAATTTAGCAAGTTTTAGCAAAAAAAAATCAATTTTTGCTTTCAAAAAAAATGTCGCGGGCAGCGCGGGCAGCCATGGTAGGGCATGGGCAGCATGAACAGTTCAAAAAAGAAGCAAATATCCATGGTGGGATTTGACCCGTGGACCTTGTCCACGCAAGGCAAGCCCAGCACCAACTGCGCTAGAGGGCACGTTGGACAAAGAAAGCACGATCTGTGCTTTGAAAGGCAGCGGGCGCGGAGAGTTGGGAAAAAATCCCAACTTTTATCCCACATGCACTATGAAATGCATGTGTGGGTCTTCAAAAACCCAACCACGCACGTAATTAGTCGACTGCCTTCGGGCGGTCACCGTTCATCTTTTTGTCGCCTCGAACTCTGCCCAGTTGTCCGCCCTCTATCTGTCTAGTTGTCCGCCCTCTGTCTACCACATCGTCAATCCTCTATCTGCCATGTCGTCTCTATCTACCACATCAATAGTCCTCTGTCTGCCATGTCATCAGTCCTCTGTCTGCCACATCAATAGCCCTCTGTCTACCATGTCAATAGTCCAATCAGAATCTCCTCGGGCCTCGTGCCCTATCAGCATCCAGTCAACCATGTCTCTCGGGTTTCGTGTCCTATCAGTAGGGCAAACAGAATCTCCTCGGGCCACGTGTAGCTTCAGCGTTCTATGCATCTTTTGTCACCTCGGGCCTCGTGCTCGGGCCGCATATGGCTTCAGCATTCTCTGCATCCTCTATCACCTCGGGCCTCGTGCTCGGGCCTTGTGTGGCTCACCCCTTCTGTCTGCCCAGTCCAATCCGTGGCTCTGGTACCATAAAGAGTTTAGAGTATGCAAAGTATATGAAATGCTCAACAATTGTATTGATAATATGTGATGAATAAATACAAATGAGAAGTGGTTCGAATTCAGTTGAACCACCCGAATTCGTTGGCTAACTACCCAAAACTTGGAGAGCGCATTGGAGGCGCTAATTTTAATTAACCTAATAATGAAATATGCTAACAATATCGAGTAAAAATTGATGCAATTCAGTGCCCAAAATTTTTTGGCATGTCCTGTGGGACCAGTTCACAAGGAACACATAAACCCATCATATGAGCTATATTTTATCTCTACCAAAAGAAATCAAGATTTGGTGAATTATCTTGACCTTGTTAAAAGGAGAATAGCAAATTCACCTAGTGACTCCTTGGTATTTAAGCCCAGAAAAGAATCACCCCTATAGACTAGTGTCCTTTCATGTATACCAGATCATTCAAAAGGAATAACCCCAACTCCTATTTCTATTGTGAACTACGTTATAGAGGGTCTACTATTATCAAAAGTTTGAATAAATATTTCCTCTCAGAAGAAGAGCTTCCTGAGAAAAATCCTACAGTTAATCCAATAGCCCCTCCAGTAAGACATACACCTAGAAATATGGTAGGTAACGCAACCCAAAATTAGGGGAATGTGGCCCCTTATTAGCCATTATAGAAATAATCTAGCTGGAACATAGCTAGTCCCCTTAGGTTAGCCCATATGAATGCCATTACCTAGGCTATGTCCAAGGTTATTCCCAATTATGATGGATCTAGGAAGACAACACATGAGCACTATTAAGATATTTTGAATCTGGCAGCAATCCACAATATAAAAGAGGAGGATATTATTGTAAGAATTCTAGCCCTGTACTTCACAGGAAAGATTTTGCATTGGTTTAGAACTCTGGAAGATAACACCATCACTTCATGGCAAGCATTGGATGAGCCTTTTGTGGAAGAATTTAATGAATCTATTGACCCTTTCTCATTTCTTAACCAGTTTACATCCATGGAGAAATCTTAGTAAGAGACTATCTCAAATTTTAATTTGAGGTTTAGCAGAACATGGAAAAGAATTCCCCTTGTAGCTAGACCAACTGCATGCTTAGCCTATATGTATTATATCAGAGCTGTTGGATCAGATCTAGGCTATCAAACCCATCAATGTTAAGAAACTGCTATAAAATATACTAACAACACACTCTCAACTCAAATAAACTCACAGAAACATTATAACAGTATTCAGAATTAATTGCATATGATAACAGAAACTACTTAAAAGGAACAATATCACAATAGATAGAATCGTAGGCCTCTTCGAGGGGGCAACCTCCTTCAATACTTCATTAATTTGCAAAAATATGATTACATTGGTGCCTTTTTGGGTATTTAAATATTTTCCCTCCAAGGTTGGCTTACATGCAAAATGCCACCTGGATTACATGCATAATGCCACCTGAATTACATGCATAGTACCACTTTGAATTACATGCACAATGCCACTCGAATTACATGCATAATGCCACACAAATTACATGCACAATGCCACCTAACCTAACCTATCTACCATGTGTTACATAGAAAAGGGTGCCATTTGTCATAGGCACTACCTAAGCTAAAACTTAGAACATTACAAAATATTAATCATGGGTACTACCCACATTCACTAGGAATTATTACATCAAGGAAGTTATTACATTAAGGGTTAGGATGAGATCCTAACATGCCCTTCTCCTTGAAGAAGCTTTGTCCTCAAATCTGAAAATGAGGAAACTGTTGCTGGAGTTGATGGAGAGACTCCCATGTAGCATCCTTAGGTTGAAGCCCACGCCACTGAACAAGGACCTCCATAATGGTACGGTTACACAGAGTGCGATTTCGATGATCCAGCAGCTACTCAGGTGCGAGTAAGATGGAGCCTTCTTCATCCAATTTGGCAAGTGTTTATTGAACCTATACCTTTGTGCCCACAACTTTCTTGAGAAGGGAAACATGAAAAACAGGGTGGATCTTGGAAGTTGGGGGAAGAGCCAATTTGTAAGCTGTAGGGCCAATCCATTGTAGAACCTAATAAGGACCATAGAATTTTGGAGCGAGATTCTGACACCTGTGAAGTTGTAGGGATGATTTTTTGTATGGCTATAAGCGAAGGAAGACCATATCACCCACATCAAAACTATGCTCAGAACGATGCTGATCAGCTTGTTGGCACATCCAATTCTGGGCCATGTTCAAATTTTGCTTGAGTTGGAAGAGGACCTCCGTGTGTTAACTCAAAGCATTGTCAACGGCCTGGAACTTGGAGCTGTCCAGAATGTAGGAGGAAGGCATGAGTGGAGGGTGCCCATAAACAACCTCAAATGGTGTGAGTTTGGTGGTGGTATCATAGGAAGTGTTGTACCACCATTCGGCCAAGGAAAGCCATTTTGCCTAATGAGTAGGATGATCAGAGGCAAAACAGTGAAGGTAGGTTTCCAAGCATTTATTAACAACCTCTGTTTGACCATCCATTTATGTATGGTAGGCTGAACTCATTTTGATCTGAGTCCCCTGCAACTTAAATAACTCTTGCAAAAAATTGCTAGTAAAGGTGGGATCACGATCAGATACAATGGAGGCTGGCATGCCATGAAGGTGAAAGATGGAGTCAAGAAAAATTTGGATAATAGTGGAGGCCGTGTAAGGATGGGTTAGGGCACAAAAGTGAGCATACTTTGAAAGGTGGTCCACTACTACAAAAATAACTAACTTGCCTCCTGATTTAGGTAGCCCTTTGATGAAGTCCATGGAGATGTCAGTCCACACCTACTATGGAATCAGCAATGATTGAAGAGTGCCCGAAGAGCACACTGTTTCCCCTTTCATCCTTTGATAGGTGTCACATTCAGCTACAAAAGAGCGAATTTCCTATTTCATACCTTTCCAAAATAAGGTGCACTTGAGTCGCTCATAAGTTTTTAGGAACCCTAAATGGCTAGAAGATGGAGTAGCATGTGATTCCTTTATGAGGAGCTCTCGAAGTGGGGACTTAGGAGGAAGAACCAAGCATTGACGGTAACACAGATCCTGGCCATCCCAACTATATCCTGGTGTAGACTCTGGATCATCCATAAGTGAAGCAACCAAGTCTTTCAAATCTACATCCTGAAGTATTTCCTGACGTAAGGGCTCAATCCATTGGGGCAATGGTGCAAAAATGGCACACAACATACTAAGGGTCTCAAATTGGTGAGAGAGAGCATCCACCACAATATTTTCCTTTCCTTTTTTGTACGTGATGTCATAATCATAGCCCATGAGTTTTGATACCCACTTTTGTTGCTCGGGGGTGGCAACCCATTGTTCTAGAAAGTATTTCAAACTCTGGTGGTCAGTTTTGATGGAGAAATGGCGCCCAATGAGGTAAGGTCGCCAATGTAGGACTGCATGCAATATTGCCATCATTTCCTTGGCATATGTGGATTTTTCTAGATTGCGATCAGATAGGGATTTGCTGGTAAAATCCAAAGGGCATCCTTCTTGCATCAATACCACCCCAATACCATGACCAGAAGCATCACTTTCAATGACAATTTTTTTAGAGAAGTCTGGCATGGCTAAAACTGGAGTGGTGGTCATGGCATGCTTGAGTTCCAGGAAGGCTTGCTCAGTCGGCCCTGTCCAAGTAAAAGAATCCTTCTTCAACATGGATGTGAGGGAGGCGGCTATCTTTCCATAATTATAGACAAATTTACGATAATAGCCTATAAGCCCTAAAAATCCTTGAAGTCCCTTGAGAGTGCACGATTTTAGCCATTCTTGGACTGCTTGGATCTTCTTAGGGTCAACCTTGACACCATCCTTTGAGACAATGTGTCCCAGGTACTCCACTTTAGTCAAACCAAAGGAACACTTGGATCTTTTTACGAACAGTTGATGGTCAGCCAAGAATTGTAGAGTTTGATCTACATGCTTGAGATGCTCTTCCCATGTGTGACTATAAATCAAGATGTCATCGAAGAACACAAGGATGAACTTCCACAAAAAAGGGTGAAAGATGTTGTTCATCAAGATTTGAAATGTGGAAGGAGCATTTGTGAGACCAAATGGCATTACCAAGAATTCATAATGACCTTCATGAGTGTGAAAAGCAATTTTAGGAATATCTTCATCCCTGATCTAGATCTGATGGTACCTAGAGCGAAGGTCTAGCTTGGTGAAGTACATGGTCCCATGTAATTCATCCAGTAATTCATCAACCACAGGGATAGGACATTTATCTTTGACAATTATCTTGTTGAGTTCTCAGTAGTCTATACATAGTCGCCAAAAGCCATCCTTCTTGAGGACTAGTAATACTGGTGCAGAGTAGGGACTAGTACTAGGCCGAATGATACCTGCCTTGAGTAATTCCTATATCATTTTCTCAATATCTGACTTCATTGCATGAGGGTACCTGTATGGTCTGATATTGGGAGGTGCACTATCCAACAATAATGGAATGGCATAGTCATGAGAGTGATGCGGTGGTAGTGTAGTTGGTTCCAAAAATATGGCCTCATGTTTGTGGAGAATCTGTTGTAGGTCTGATGGAGTTTCACCCATTTGAGATGTGGATGGTTGGATGGAGAATATTTGTGCAATGACCCCATGTGATGATTTCTTTAGCAATTTCTCCATGCCATTTGAACTAATAATTTGAGGTGTTCTTGCTGGGGAGCCCTTGATGATGTGTGTTTGTCCATTTTGGTAGAACTACATCCAGAGTTTGGAAAAATTCCAACTGATAGTGCCCAATGTACTCAACCATTGAGATCCTAAAACAATATCACACCCACCCAACTGGAGGGAAAACATGTCCTGCTTGAGTTCATAGTCCCCTATCTTGATTTTAACATTGCGGCATTTTACTTTACAAGATAAGGTTCCCCCATTGGCTACCATGACCTCAAAGGAATTACAAGTGTGGACATAGCAATTTTCCCACTGAGCCACTCTAGGGTCTATGAAGTTGTACGTGCTTCCCGAATCCATAAGGATGGAAAGACGTTTGCCCTTGAAAAATCCCACAACATTCATGGTTTGTGGAGTAGTAATGCCTGCAAGAGCATGGACTGTAATTGTTGTATCAGGTTCCTGTTTCACTTCTTGTGGAGAAGGTGTTTTTGGAGGGTCCTCATCCTCATCACTCTAGTCAGAGTCCTTAGGTTCTTCAACATCTATCAAGAAATTTTTTTTGTGTGCACACTTATGCCCTTTAAAAAACTTTTCATCACAATTGTAGCATAATCCCTGGGCACGACGTGCATCCATCTCTTCTGTAGTGAGGTTCTTGGGTGCAGCAGGTTTATTATCAACTAGGTTTTGAGGTCGAGGAGGAAATGAAGGTCTATTTTGAGGAAACTTTGATGGGTGCCTTTGGGCAGAGAGTTTAGATTCGACCAAATGGGCCAAACTAATAGCTTCCATAATAGTTTGTGGTTTCAACATTCTTACTTCCGCTTGGAGTTCCACCTTCAACCCACTGATATAACAACTCTGGAAGAACCCTTCGATCAATCCTCTTGTCTTATTGGCCAATTTTTCAAATTGAGCTTGGTATTCACGGACTGACCCTGTTTGTTGTAGTTTGGTCAAGGCCCCTGTAAATTCCTCATACTCACTAGGACCAAATCGAGTGAGTAGTTGGGATTCAAAATTATCCCAAGAGATATTTGGTTTGGCACTACGTAACCATTGAAACCAGTGTAGAGCCTCAGATTCCAAGTTAAAGGAAGCCATCTGGACTCGATGGAATATGGGGACATTATGGAGTCTAAAGAATTGACCAACCCTACATAGCCACCCATCAAAATCCTTCCCACTAAATTTGGGAAAGTCCAATTTGGGCATTCTGAAGGGTGGGTCATGGTCATGATTCCTTGCAGAACCCTTAGCTTGATATTCTATTTTAGGGGGTCCTCTTTTTAGTTTGCTGTCTACTTATGTTAGTGCTTCTTCTAAGCGATTACTGGTGGCCTCATGCTCTAGGCAAAGACCTTGGACTTCTTCCCTTATGGAGTGAAAAGTCGAGTGCAAGTTTTCAATGGCTTTTGTTAAGGATTCCAAGTGTTCTAGTTCCTTTTGATGTCCATGGGTACCCTGGGCCATTTTGAAACCTTTTGTGACCAGTTACTAAAAATAGAATTGAGTTTTTAGGACTTACTATTTTTAGTAAGTGTCCCAAAAAGTGCTTGGGTGCTATATATCAAAACAATCAGCTCGAAGAGGTGGTCACAATGAGCTATATCTCTCAACACTACTTTTTGGCACCCCAGACTATTTTTTTATCTACTATTTTGCTGAGTCTAACAGTGTTTACAATTTTTGATTCTAAGCTACAGAGCAGAAGTTGGGTACTGGAGCACTATCTATAATTGGCCTTCTATCATGCTCTCACTGGTTGGCCCAAGATCGACTTCACTAGCTCCAATATTCTCTGTATTTTGTAGGAGACTGTTACGACGGTTCCGTTCGACTACGAAATCGTAAATTCCGACTCTGATCGTGTCGACCTCTACCGACTCGATTGACTCGTGGATCTGCCACTATAAATTTGACTGTTATTCTATAGACTATTAGCTTAAGTTTCACCCTCATGGTCTATCCCGAATGCATGTTCTTTTTGTTATTTTTTAGTAGAGGACTCCTTTCTCATATGCTCACTTTTTGGGGATTTGAAATGCAGGTTTACGAATAGGGAGGTTTGGCTTTTTTTTTTTTTTTGACAGGTTGAAGTTTTAACAGAACCAGGGAATGCTAGGTAGAGGAGGATGTACCACCCATAGGCCCTCTAATATACCGATAGTGATGAACAATAGTGCTCGGACCAATATTTTAGGCCACTACTCAAGGAGGATTCCACACATACCCTTGAACACACTACCCGCATCTCTGACAATACAGGAGGGTAATCGTCCAGAATGCTGTGTCCCATAGACTATGAGTAATACAAGGCTGAAAAGCTTCCTAATGGCTAAAAGTTTGTTTAAACCTAGATGGTCTCCCGATATACCGAAGATATGTGGGAGCTCAAGTCCGTGCGCGAGTTTTGTCTAAGGCTTGGGTATTGGAGCCTGATCGCCCCTCCCTTCACTAGAAGCTTTATGGGCTATCTAGCTTAGCCAATAATGATAGATCCTTCGCAATATTTTAAAACCCCCGGCACAGGGTTTCTACCTACTCAACTACAAAGATTTTTTTTTCTTTTTTTGGTTTGGAAAAAAAATTGCATTGTATTTTTTGGATTTTTTTTAATAAGGAAAAACAAGAACAGAAAAAACACAAAGAATTTATACCTAATAGGCAGATTGAATGGCAATAATCATTGCAGTTGCAGCAGAACTTGGCCCTGGAAAGCGCTCTGATACCACTTGTTAATAACCTGCTATAAAATATACTAACAACATACTCTCAACTCAAATAAACTCACAGAAACATTATAACAGTATTCAAAATTAATTGCATATGATAACAAAAACTACTTAAAAGGAACAATCTCACAATAGATAGAATCGCAGGCCTCTTCGAGGGGGCAAAATTCTTCAATACTTCATTAATTTACAAAAATATGATTACATTGGTGCCTTTTCGGGTATTTAAAGAGTTTCCCTCCAAGGTTGGCTTACATGCAAAATGCCACCTGGATTACATGCATAATGCCACCCGAATTACATGCATAGTGCCACTTTGAATTACATGCACAATGCCACTCGAATTACATGCATAATGCCACATGAATTACATGCACAATGCCACCTAACCTAACCTATATACCATGTGTTACATATAAAAGGGTGCCATTTGTCATAGGCACTACCTAAGCTAAAACTTAGAACATTACAAAATATTAATCATGGGTACTACCCATGTTCACTAGGAATTATTACATCAAGGAAGTTATTACATTAAGGGTTAGGATGAGATCCTAACAATCAATATAGGGTGGAAATCTTTCCATAAGTTTATAATACAATAGTTCATGCAAAGAATATCTTAATTAATGTGGGGAGGTTACCTCCCAAAGTTGTGCTACCTTACAGTTCAGAAACCACTAATGGCAAAATACAATCTAAAAACTCATCTTACATGGATCCCATTTCCTTATCATCCCCATATCCATAAATTAACCCTATACCTTAGCCAAAATCATCATCTACTATAGTTTCTTTCCTTCCCCTTCCTTATCAATCATCTCTAGAGTTTTTTGCTATTCTTGATATACAAAATACTCTAAAAACTCTGAGTAATAGAATGAATTCAATGGAAAAGAGAGTATAGGAAAGATTACAACAAAGGATATTTCCATATGTGAACAAATATCAGATACCTCATCCTAATAATATTAATGAGGTCATAGTAAATGTAGTATATGAAGAGTTGAAGTGTTCTTCAGAGACAAGTTTGGTTAATATCTAGTGTTTGGTATGTAATGACCCTCATGATTCACAGTCTTGTGTCATGTACCAACATCATGTTCAAAAATCTATGGATCAAGCTGAGAGGAATCAAAAGGGAAGAGTATGTATGTTATGGCAGCCTGGCAAAATCATGGTTGGAAAAGAGCTGGATGAGGATGGCCCAATTACTGTTATGACAAGGTCTAGAAATAAAACCTTGCAAGTAGATCCCCAAAATATGGGATAATTCCAAGTTCCTTCTCAAAAAATAAATAACCCACTTCCCCAAAGAAATGATACTTTTCCTATTCCCCAAGCTAAAGGTAAAGGAGAATACAGACAACCTCCCCAAGATATTTGAGAGATAAACTGAAGGAAACCAAATGAAGTCTAAATATAATGCTCAAGAAAGGCTTAGATTCCCCTTTATTACCAAAAGATAAATAATAGAAGCCACTCAATAGTATGAAAGAAAATATGGTGAGCTAGAAATAAGACCTGAAAGACCTACCCTGGGTAAGTCTAAGTATAATATTGTTGAAGAGATGAAAAATATTCCATCAAAATCTAGTTTATATGATACTATTTTCATTCTTCGACAAATAGACCTACTTAAGGCTTCTCTCAACAAGTACCCACAATATTAGCAGGCCACCATAATAATTAGTATGCCCACAGAGAAGAAATAAATATCCCCTATGGTTTTGAAGAATAAACCCCCTCCTTTCTACATCTCTTTAAGGATGGAAGGCTGGGTAGTCTAAAATTGTATGAGAGATTCAGGAATATCAACTATAGTCATGCCTAAGGTAGTCTGTGAAGATATGGGTATGGAGTATACCCAATCTTGTCCTAGAGTATTACAATTATATGGGACACCTTTTAAGATAGTGGGATTCATAAAGGATGTTTTAATGAGGCTACATAGATCCCTTGAAGTGAAAATAGTACAAGAAATAATAGTGGTTGACCTAGAGCCCTACTTTAGTTTATGCCTCTCAAGGGAGTTCATTACTAAATTAGGTGGATGCATGTACATGGATTATTCTAGCATGATAATTCCCTTCAAATGGAAGAGGATAAGGATAACACCTAAAAATCCAATGTCCTATCATATTGAAAAGATAAGGGAGTTTGAGCTAGTTGAATATTTTGAGGAGTTGGATATTGAGGATGAGTTTCCCTTCAGAGAATATTACAGTTAGTTTAGAACTGGTATGGGAACATATAGCATTTTAGTTGAGTCAAAGAAGAAAATTCTTGCTATATCCAATCAATCTCTAAGAGAAAATGAAACATGGATCATGCACTTTGATGGTACTAAATGCAAAAATGGGGCAAGATCTGGTGTGGTACTACAGTACCAATTAGAGGGGACAAAGAGTTTTGCCTACATACTAACATGATCATGTACAAATAATACTAAAAATTATGAGGCCCTATGCCTCAGATTGATACAAGTAGAAAGGATGGTCATTAATATTTTAAATCTATATGGCGACTCTGAGTTGATCATCCATCAGGTAAGAAAGAGGTGCAGCAGTAAGCACCATTACCTAAAAGTATACAAAAATAGGGTATGGGATCTGATGGAATCCTTTTATGCCCTAAATATAATTTTTTTCCCAGAGAAAATAATACTCTCATATATTCCTTTGCAATGAAGGGAGCTAACTTCAACCCTTATGCAAAACTTTGGAATTAGGAAAGCCAAGGGAATCAAAATAATTTTTAGACCTATAGTACCAGATAAGAAAATTTTCTAGAAGGTTTTTGAAAGTGATGAACAGATAATTGACTTTTTGGTAAGAGAAGCATGTCTCTCCACTATCCAATAAGAAAATATAGAAGAAATTTATCAAAAATATGTTATTCAGTTGAGGAACAATCACATCCCTAGAGGGTTTGTCACCCTAGAAAGCTTGTTTGACAATGAGGACAAAAAAAAGATCAGAGCCATGAAATTCAATGAAAATTTATAAAGAAGTTGAAGTCAGTACTGAAAAGAAGCTCAATGTTGGAGTACAATGTTCACTAGAGGAGGTAGAAGATATCAAAGACTTATGCCTAAAATACCAAGACATTATGGCTTGGTCATATGAAGACTTCAAGGTATATGACAAAAGGATTATCCAACATACTATTGAGCCAGATCCTGATGCAAAGCATTTTAGGTAGAAGTAAAGGCCAATAAATCCAAGGACTGAAGCCGTTATGAGAGAGGAGCTCTTAAATTTGTTTAAGGCTAAGATCATCTATCTAATAAAATATTCAACCTGGGTAGCCAACTTGGTACCTGTGAGAAAAAATAATGGTGATATTTGTTTGTGTGTAGATTTCAAAAATCTTAACCAAGCATCTCTTAAGGATCACTATCCCCTCCCATATATTGATCAGATATTATAGATAGTGGTAGGGCTATAAAGGTTCTCATTGTTATATGGATTCTCTGGATACAATCATATTTGGGTGAAATATGAATATTAGTATAAAACAACATTCACCACAAAATGGGAAACATTTTCCTATCAAAGAATACCTTTTGGGCTATCCAATGTAGGAGCCACATTTTAGAGAGCCATGGATTATGTCTTTGGGGAACTTATCAATAAATTAATTCTAATCTATTTAGATGACATGATTGTGTTTTCCCGTGATAATCATGACCACCTAGCACACCTTGAGCAAGTTTTTCAAAAGTGTAGAGAATTTGGTAATTTACTCAATCCTAAGAAATAATTCTTTGCAGTCCATGAAGGAAGGCCATGTGGTCTCAAAAGAAGGTATGGCCATAGATATAGATAGAATCAAGTCCATTCTTGCTCTCCCATTTCCTACAAACAAGAAGGCCTTATAGTATTTTTTGGGTGAAATAAACTTTGTCAGGAAATTTATTTCTAACTTTGCATAGAAAGTGAGGCCCATATTTGAGTTGCTCAAGAAGAATTCCAAGTTTAAATCGACTAAAATTAGAAAACAAGCTTTTGATATAATAAAGAAATCTATTGCAACAACCCTAGTGCTGGTAAACCTAAATTTTAGTAAGGATTTTATCCTTTATGCTTATGGAGTTGAACTGCAGGGTTATGCATAGTGGCTATTTATAGCCAATTGGCTAAAATTAGGATTTTCAAAATTTAGAATTGGCTAATATTTGGGACCCTTGACCAAGGCCCATTAGCCAAAAAATTTTGGGTGCAATTTTTTTTGGGGGGTCGATTCGCCCCAATTTTATAATAATTTGACCATTTTAAGTTTAAATTTCCAAAATTACCCCTAATAATAGTTAACCTTCTACATGTGTATGGACACTATTCACCTTGATTTTGAAACCGATTCACCAAATTTTTATAAATACGTTTTGGGGCTGACCCCTTATGCATAATCTTGAGTTGAAGAGAGTTATGCCTCAGTGCTCACTCAAAAAGATGACCAATATGAGGAACATCCTATATTCTTTTGGAGCCAGACACTCCATGACTACCAGGTCAAGTATGACTTTATTGAAAGACAATTATTCATTGTGATGAAGTCATTGAAGAAGTTCAAGTAGTACTTGGTTCAGAATAAAACCCTAGTATATGTTGTTCATCCATATGTAAGAAGCTTTATTCTACAGGGTGAACTAGGAGATAAAAGGGATGGTTGGATTACCAAAATTTAAGAATATGATGTAGAAATACGTCCCACCAAGTTGGTGAGAGGTAGGGCCTTGTGCCAAGGTCTAACAGAGGCAACATCATTAGCAGAAGTGACAACTTGCCAAACAACAGAAGATTAGGTTGAAGGACTACAGCCAGTAGAATCTAATTGGGTTGATCAGATGATCAAATACTTTGAAACTGGAGTATTTCTTCCTGATCTTAATGCATCTCAAAGAAGAAGATATAGGCTACAGGATTTAAAATATGTATTACTACCAGAAGGCCTGTACAAAAAAAACTTGGATGGAGTCCTCCTGAAATGCTTAAAATATGATCAACAACGGAGGGTTATTGAAGAGTTCCATGGAGGACCAACTAGATGATATTTATCAGGTAGATTTATATCTCTAAAAATCATAAAAGTAGGCTATTATTGGCCTACTATATTTGTTGACACTTTCAAAATTACTAGAGCCTATGACAAATGCCAGTGATATGTTGGAAGGACAAGGAATGCTTCATTGCCCCTCAAGATGATACAATTTGAAGAGCCCTTCCAAAAATGGGGGATGGAATTCATAAGGGTCATCAACCCTCATTACTCGGTAGAGCATAAGTATATCCTAACTGCCATAGATTACCTCACCAGATGGGTAGAAGCTATTCCTACCAAGAAATTAGATCAGGAAGTTGTGATCAATTTTATGGAAAATTTTATTTCAAGGTTTGGATTTCCAGAAGCCTTGGTAAGTGACAATGGCCTAGCCTTATTGTAGCTCTGTTATGGTTGAGTAAAGCTCACTACTACTATTATGGTTGAGCATAGCTCATTACCTTGTTGTAGCTCGGTTCTGGTTGAGTGAAGCTCATTGCCACTATTATGGTTGAACATAGCTCACTACCTTATTGTAACTCTGTTATGGCCGAACAAATCTTGTTGTAGTTGTTATGGTTGAGCATATATTACTACATTTTTGTAGCTTTGTTATGACTGAGTGAATTTCACTATCACTATTATGGCCGAGCATACCTCATTGTCTTGTTGTACATTTTTTATGCTCGAGCAAAGCTCGCTATTGCTATTATGGTCGAGCATAGTTTGTTGTCTTGTTGTAGATCTAATATGGCCAAGTGAATCTCATTGTCATTGTTATGTTTGAGCATAGATTAGTGCCTTTTTGTAGCTCTGTTATGGTTGAGCTTAGCTCAATACCTTGTTTTAGCTCTATTATGGTCGAGTTAAGCTCATTGCCTTTTTTTAGCTTTGTTATGGCTGCGTGTGGCTTGCTACCTTGTTGTAGCTCTGTTATGGCCAAGCATAGCTCACTACCTTGTTATAGCTGAGTGTAGATCATCATTGAGTGTAGCTCACTATTTTTGTGCATCCAAAGTGAAGGGTTATGTGCATAGCATAGTAGGTTAGAAGCACCATCTTGGGAGACCATAGGGTGGTAGGTAAGAAATCCCTTGCTGGCTCTAGTTGAGTAGGAAGCTCATCTTAAGGGAGAAGGCCCCTTAGCAGTAGATTTCTAATTTGGAATTTGTATTATGTTATGGTTCATTTTATAAAATGAGGGTATGGGACCTTGCTTTATGAAATGGAATGGAATTTATATTATGTTATGGTTCATTTTGTAAAATGAGGGTATGGGACCTTGCTTTATGAAATGGAATGGAATTTGTATTATGTTATGGTTAATTTTGTAAAATGAGGGTATGGGACCTTGCTTTATGAAATGGAATGGAAAATATATTATGTTATGGTTAATTTTGTAAAATGAGGGTATGGGACCTTGCTTTATGAAATGGAATGAAATTTATATTATGTTATGGTTCATTTTGTAAAATGAGGGTATGAGACCTTGCTTTATGAAATGGAATGGAATTTGTATTATGTTATGGTTCATTTTATAAAATGAGGGTATGGGACCTTGCTTTATGAAATGGAATGGAAAATATATTATGTTATGGTTCATTTTATAAAATGAGGGTATGGGACCTTGCTTTATGAAATGATGAGAAACTTTTGTGCTATAAACTAAAAGTTGGTTGCTTGATTTAAATAATATGAAAGAACCCAGTGCTTTAAACAGTTAAGGGTATGGGACTTTAATTTTTAAGAGAGAGTTAGATCATTTATTGTAAATAAAGCATAATGTGGGATGCATGGTAGGGTGACTCTCATAAGTGGGTGAGAGGGGTCATAAAGAGGGAAGCTCTATGATAATATCTATGCATTATAAAGTTGAATTGCTTGGGTTAATTGTATAGTTGCAATTTGGTAAATAAATGAGTAAATGAATTAGAAGCATGTCTATCTGGATCCATGAGTGTCCTGATCCCCTACTATCCTCACTTGATTGATGGAAGAGTGAGAGGACCAAAGTCAGGAGATGGACTACTTTACAAGTTTGCTCTCTACCTTATTTCTTGTTGGATTATGTAGTAGATTAGATTTGCGAGGATATTTACCCAAGGGATTAAATGAGCATTTATTATTATTATATTTTTTCATTCTTTCTAATTGAAATGCTATTTAATTGTTATCACATGTTTTCCCTTTAATTAATGTTTCATACTGGTTTAAATTTGCTCATTTTGTTAGATTTAGTATCTAAATTTCTCCTTGATATTCTTATGAGTTTCTAAAAAAAGAATTAAATGTTGTAAGTTCTAGGTGAACTTAGAGGATGACCTAAGGGCTTAAGACACCCTGAAGGAGATAGGTTATCTAGGTTTAGAATTTCATACCAAGAGTTAAGATAGCTTGTCATAGGATAAGATTGATAGTTTAACTTGCAATGCATGTAGCATTCCCACACATGATGGTTTGTATGTATTATGGAGATCCATGTATCCCTTTCAATGATTTAGGGTGGTAAATCTTGCTCATTGATAACAATGAGATGGATGGACTTACGTGCATGACATGTGATAGGCCTAAGCAGAATGAAATTGTGTGAGGGGAATCTCATGTGGTATGATTCTTGAGAAAATTAGGGAATGTCAAAAATTAAGTTGGTCTAAGGTTGGGTAGGGATTTATGAATCCTTCTCCTTGATCAAAAAAAATAATATATACCCAAGTGTTGTAGGTGAGTTGGAGAGGAGAGGGCAATCCTCCAAGGGAGGTCCCATGTTCAAATCTCCACCCTACCAAAAAGCTGAATTGGGTATCCAAAATCCAATTGATAGTGTTGGTGCGGACAGGGTCGGGTGCGACTCCGGGTGACTTTGACGGTGTAGAACCCCATGTTCGTGGTCTCTCAGACCAAGGCGGCTCCGCAAGGGGTTTTTCGCTTTAAAAATATATATATATATATATATATATATATATATATATATATATTTCTATTTGTGTGTTTCTTCTTTTCTTATTTGTGGGATGTTACAAGTTTCCAGTTCCTGTTTCTCTTGAGTGAGAAATAGCATTCCCTTTTGGGTAGGATGCCCTGTTTCAAAATTTTACCGATTTTTCTTTCTATCCTAGGTCCCTCTTGGGTAGGATTTTGAATTTAAATGTTTTTTTGTTCGTATTAGCTCTCCTGTACCTATTTTGGGTGGGATTCACCTATTGATTTTTGTCCTAGGATCCCACAAGCTAGGTTTTTAAAATTAGATTTTAAATTTCCTTTTGTATGTTTTAGCTCTCCTATTCCTATTCTGGGTGGGATTCACCTATTTAACATTTTATCACAGGCTCCCATAAGTTCGGTTTTTCATATTTTATGCTTTACCACATGAGATGATCTTGTTTTTTCAAATTTGAATGGTTTAGAGATTGTCCTTCTTGGATCATATCTTGTACAATTTTATATTTATGGATACCATCTGCCTACAAATATCTTCTCCTTGAATCATTTGTAAAATGTTTGGGGATCCTTTCAAAACCCCCTTACAATCAATCAAATAAAAATATTTAATCTTGGCCATTGGAGAGGTTAGGGAGATTTAATTTTGGTCATAGATGAATTAATTAATGATCAAGATATTTTCAATAGCTTTGAAATGAAATCCAATTGCTCAGAAATAAATTCCAATTACCTAGAAATTGTTTTTAATCACTCAGAAAAGAATTCTAGTTGTCCAAAAATAATTTCTCAAAGTCTGAAAATGAATTCTTATTGCCCAAAGATGTTTTTTTTATATTATCCAAAAATAATTTCTCAAAGTCTGGAAATGAAATATTATTGCCCAAAAATACTTTTTAATTACCCAAAAATATATTTCAATTTCTTAAATTGACTTTCACTAATCCAAAAATGCTTTGGGAATAATTTTTTTAATGCTCAAAAATAATTTTCAATTTAAAAGAGCATCTAATAGAAGAAGTTCATTAAAACTTTGTTGCACATTACAAGATACAAGATACCTAAAAGTGAAGTCATCGATACCGTAGAAATGAAATCAAGCCTACAATGATTGATCTTAAGCAATTTCAAGGCGTTAAAACCAAGGAACATAGGCATGTGGGTACTCGTTGAAAAGCTTATTGTGAGCCTGACTTAATGGAAAAGGTTATTTTACATTTAAGAAAATACAAAAACACAAAAATGGAAATAAACATCATAATAAGTTCAAAGTAAGCAATAATCAGTTGGATTTAAAAGCTTTCAACTAAAAATAAAAAAACACAAGGAAACCAAGATTTACCAAAATTTTAAAAGTAGGTTCCCAATTCATGTAAATTGGGGTATGTTCTACAAGTGTAAAAACACCTTCCACATGAATTATATAAGATTCAATCATATTCGTGGATATCATAAGGGATAACAAGTATAATTGATGGATATAATTTATTCCATGTAAAAGAGCTAGACAACACTACTATTCATGTTGGCATACTAGTTTAGAGTCAAATTTTCTCATGATTCTCTCAAAGAAAAATCATGAATTATTTTCATCCTCTATATACTAAATACACATAGTATTAATTCTATGCAAAATAGAGCACCCTTCCTCCTACATGAATAATGCTACTTCCTGTTGGTCAAATATCTACCTAAAATACAAAAATACGTTTGTGCACCCTAGACATGACCAATATTGAAATGCCAAAGGAAATAAATGTCCCTCATGCCAATCTCCAGAGAGGGTTGGCTCCCTTACTAATCCTACACCAGTTTGAAGTCTAGAGTTGCAGGAAAGAAATTAGAAATAACAAAAAGAAATGGGAAATATAACCACAGGCCAAAGGATGTAGGATTGGGGATAGAATAGCAACAGGAATTCCAACCAAGTGTTATAGCATCATAGAATAGAATGAGGGCAAAAGAATCCACTTACAATTTTGCAGAGACAACTTCCAGAATCGCATTCCAGGACTCACTCCCTCACCAACAGTGCTCAAATCCAGATGTAAAATTTGAACTTAGCAGATAATGAACATGAACATAAAATAGAAATGCTCAAGAGTAGAAAGAAATCACACACAAAACTTGCTTGCAGAATTAGTAGCCAAATTCCTTCTATTTACATAGAAAAATTGAAGAGTATTTCTGCAAAGTGTCCATCCTCCTTTATTTATATTAAAAATGTGTAGTATTTATAGAGGTTTTTACCTCTGTCCATTTAATACATAAAAGACAAAATATTTCTAGATCAAGAACCTTCGTGAAGAAATTCTTCCTTGAAATTCTTGAAAATCTTCCTTTTGTGACAACGATCCAACTTTTAAGGTAAAATTCCTGGGAAATTAGCACATTCTAGCATTGATGCATGGAAAACTGCAAAGGTGGTCATTGACTTGATGCCTCCATTGTTCCTTGGAAATTTGCCCTTGTCCAGAATATCTTGGAACTCATGAAAATCATCCTGTGATATTAAATCCTATAGTATTTTTAGCATGAAACCGACAAATTCAATCACTCTTCGCCTCAATCATTAAATTCTCATTATTTTTCCGATCGGGGCACCTTTGAAAAGTCTTCTTTGATGCTTGAAATGAACTTCACCCAATACATAGCGATAGGCGAAAGCACCATATTTAAACTTATTTACTTCCTTCTCATTCATGCTTACAAGTGGAGAGGGCACCCACGAAATAGAAACCTTTTATAGTTTTTCTCACCCTTTGCTTCTAAATCATGCTTTGAATTATTTCCTATAATTTCACCCAACACATAGCCCACAACATGATCTATTTTAACAAATATTTTCATTGCATTTGCTCCATCATATGACAGTAATAAATCTTGAGAAAATCTAAGTGAAAACATTTTATTATATACCCTTGATTCCATTTTCGGTGCTTCGAACCACCTTGTACCGTTTTGCCCTTGTGAGGAGCAATGGAGAGCTTCACCTCTCTCTCGGGGTGAAAGCACCATAAAACATTCTCCACTTAACTTTTTGAGCAAAAAAAGAAATTGCTTTCACATTATGCTTCACATAAAATATTTTCTTCTTAAAATACATGTTTACCCCAAAAAGAGGTGAAAGGTGTTGTCACTTTTTACCTTGGGCGAACATAACTTTGATTTTCTGTATCTTATCTTCACACATCCATAGAACCATTTTTATGTAGCTTCACCCTTGAGAGGTACGAATCGAACTTTCACCCCTCACCTTGGGTGAAAGCATTGCCATTTTTCTCCTTTTAATGCATGCTAACACAGGGTCCATAAACTTTTTTCCTTACACGTGTTCACCCAAAGAGAGGGTGAAAGGTATTTTCACTCCTCTCTTGGGGTGAATTAAGCCTTGAATTTTCAATGCACTAACTGGGTGACTTGCCATTTATCTTTGATGATGTTTGCCCCAAAGTGGGATGAACGATGATTTCGTCTCTTCTTTGGGATGAACATACTTATTTCTATTGTCATTGCTCTCCAACTTTGGGCCCACCATGAATTTAAACACTTGAATGTGTTTTCACCCCAAGGAGGGGCAAAAGGAATTTTTTCCCTCACTTGGGGTGAAAGTTGTTTTACCAAACTTAGCATTTTTTTCTCCTTTTTCAAATTTACATTCACCCCAAAGTGGGGTGAATGGGTTCTTCACCCCACTTTTGGGGCAAAAGTATTTTTTCCATTTTTTCAAAAATAAAGATGTCTTCACCCCAAGGAAGGGCGACAAAGATTTTCACCCTTCTCTTGGGGTGAAAAGGTTGTTACATACATTTTCCCTTAATATTTTAAGCACTATTTTTGTTGACGTTCTTCGGGCGATTCCAACCAATTTGTCACACCTTTTCCCACAACTAATTTTCCTTGTAACACCCATTATTTCCAACATGAAACCCATGAAAAAAAAAGTATATTAACACATAAAAATAAACTGCAATATATTATACTAGCCAAAATACTGCAATATAGATTCAATATATTTTTTCGCTTTTACAATAAAAAATATTCAACAAAATTTCATCAAAATTTTAATGTGGCATAGTACAAAACTACCAATATTTATGGTGGCTCTCGGGGTATCCAACTCGCATGGATGTAAGTGATCCTAGGCCTTTATCCATTGGGCTTTTAGTGGTCCTTCTTATGGGATGCCTTGGTCGATGCTTCTAGTTTGGACATCTTCTTATGTGCTTGTTCTGTTGTTGCCTTCTCAGTAGCCACCTCCTCTGCTACTGCTTGTTCTTCTTGTTCCTTTAAACTTTCACAGGTGATTTCATAAACTATAACTACTTTATCCCAAGCATTTGTGGTGAATGGGTAAGGAACACTGAGTGACTCATAAATGTACCATAGATTCTGGGTATCCTCCAAGCTAAGGTGCTTAGATCTCTGAGCTAATTCAAACAAGGACAACAAATTCATGAGTGGCAACACTTGTTCTTCAATTATTTGCTCTTCCCACCTATCAATTTCTGATGTATCCTCCAAAAAATTCTTCCAGGCCACTTCTAACTATTCCTTCGGTAGTGGCTCACCCCATTGGTTTGTAAAATCTAGGAATCCCATGTCAGCGAGAGCATCAAAATGAACCATGGAAATAGAATGCTCCCGCTCCATCATGTTAAGGAGTTTCTTACCTTCTCTCACTAGATCCAACCTATGAAAATAACTGCACAGCGTAACCTTGGTGGTAGACCAGGCTCGATCCATGTCACTCATGGGGTGAATGTGTATATTAGACTGAGCTAGGGCTTGGATTTTTACTGCCAACTCCAAATGTGGCTCTAGCATCTCCTCAATACTATCCACTACCTGTTGGCTCAATTGAATCTATATTCGAGCCTCATAGAGGTATTGAACTAATGTACCCATAACTTTGAACCAAATGAAGATGAGCCTCTTTAATTATCTTTTGAGAGAAGCCCATGGCTTTTGTAGCCTTCTCTACTAGTTGATTCTGTATGGAATCAAGTTGTATCTTTAGTGCTTGTGCCTACTGCTCCATCACATCCTTTACCTTTTGGTGAGCCCCTACCTATTGACACCATTGTTCTATCTCCTTTGTCATATTCTATTGCTATGTTTTATTTTCTCCTAAAGCATCCTCAAGCTCAATGATCTTTGCCTTGGCATCATAAAATATTTTCTTGTAGTGCTCACCGTGCAAGTAAACTGAGCTCATATCAACTTGGATGTTCTCCATTTTTTAGTAGGATCAATCTTGGTCAGGTCCTCTATCACGATCTCATAAGCATAATTTCTTGGCATTATTTCTCCTTGTGGTTTTTGGACCAGGGGAATCATCTTGGTGGTATGGGCCTCCATTGCAATAGGATCGAAGGCAACTTTCTTAAGTGGCTTAGCTGGAACAAGTGCTTCTTTTCTCCTATAGATATTTAACCACTATGATGAACTGAGATGAGCTTGATTTATTTTCTCTACAACTAGATTTTTAGGCACTACCTAAGTCTAGGACAACACCTATATTTCCAAAAATAGGGTGAAAGGGAAAAGAGCCTATGCACGGTCTAGCTTGAAGGAATAAGCGGAAATAGAAATTAGAGGGGGAACCAAAATGGTGGAATGGATGGAAATACCAGACTTGGTTGTAGTTACGCTCACTCTTGGAGGATATTTCATACTTACAACTACAATGGAAGTAGTGACAGGAATGGAAGGTGAGGGATGCAAAAATAGATTTGGACCTGATGCAAATAAACTAAAAGAAAAGGAGGCCAAAGAGAGGGGAAGAGAAGAAGGAGTAGTAGTGACTTACGGGTGAGAGGTAGGGAGTGAAATGGAAATAGAGGGTATACCAAATGGAGGGGAAACATATGTAGGAATTGAAGGAAATGAAGTGACAGCCACTACTTACTCCTGAATAGAAGAAGAGGGAAGAGGAGATGTACCTTCGAGCATGGGAACCATGTGAATCCAGTGGTGGAGGTGGCTACAAAATAGGTTCCTCTTGTTGCTTCTTTGCTTCCACCTCGAGATCTACGATCTCCATCTACTGATCCAACTGTTGCTCTTCTATTAATGGAAATTCTTGGGTGATGCCAACTTGAGTAGAAAACATCGATGGAGGAGAGTTTATTGTAGATGTAGTAATGACAACTATGAAAATTGCAATAGTGGATGAGAAAATAGCACTGGTTCTTAGCTTCTTTACAGCCTTAGGGAAAGGAAATGCCTCTTTTACACTTCACTTCACCCATTGAGATCTTCTTTTAAAAACAAACTATTGTTCTTATTCCTCATGTGTTGCTTCCTCAATTTTTGGGTGCTCTTCTTCAACCATACTTTCTTCACTATCATATTTTTGAAAGATTTGAGGGACAACCTTGGAGAAAGCAATAGGTTGATAGATGTCAACAAATTCATCATATGCATTGGAAAATGCTTCATCCATCTTCAACCCATAAGGCGATGTAATTTTTCCCTGGTGGACCCTCATTATCCACCAATTTGTGATATTTTCCTCAGACCACATGGGCAGCTGTTCCTTCATCTGGCCAAATAGTCCTGGTAGAGGAATGTGATCTCTATGCACTATGGGGTTATATTTTTCCTCTTGCTCATAAAAGTTGTGCCACGGTGGAAGTGACATCATGGCTTCAACATGCCACTCCAAATCATGCCCTTAAAAATTATTGCGATTTTCTTGAATATCTGACCGTGGGTAGTAATGAAAATGCTTGGCCTTAATTATTTCCAAAAAATGACCCAATGGATCATATCTCCATATTTGTGGTAGTTCCACTAGACCTAGGTCCTGGAGAGCTTCTGTGAGTAACCTATTCTGGCCAACTTGGTTCACTTCTATACTACAAAACTTGAAAGGCATCATGCACGTTGTCCTCTTACCGTGCCCTGCTCCATACACATCATTCACATAATCATTCTAGTGCACCACCTCCATCATGAAAATATGCTCAATGGTGAAGTATGGAAGCAAGAATGGCTTACCCATGAAGCCAAAAATTCTCACAACCATGCCTTGAGTGAGCAAAAATATATCACCTTTCTTTGCTGTGACAACTACCTCCCTCATTGCCTACGGTACCCTTTCACTCTTACCACAAATCAACTCAATTGTGGGGCCCAAAAATAAGTGATTAAAATTATAGAACGACTCCCTTCTTGATAGAGTGGGAGTCCACATATAAATCGACAAAACCTTTTTTCTTCTCATCAACTTGTTTAATCACAATAAACAAAAAATGTTGATGTAAATGAAAGAAAAAATACCATACGAGGAAGGATGTATGCTTGAACAAAGTCACCTCTCCTGTATTCATATTTTCCAACTGAATATGCATTTTCTGATATATGAAATCAACCCAATCAAAATAAATCAGGTTAGTACCCACCCTCATCATCATTGGAGCGTAAAACTCCACCTGGGATATACATTGCGCCAGCACCACCTACCACTTGTGAACCGTAGAATCTGTAGAGAGACCAACAATCCATGCCAACATCAAAAATATATTTGGGCTCTTGAAATATGATAGTGGCTTCGGTAGATTTGGCAACTACCCTAGCTATGGCTCTCTAATTAATTGCGCCTCCATGAACTGACGCATTGTCACAGTGGACACATATTTGTCTTCATGTTCATTGATGTGCAGTTTCTTGAAAATCATGTTAGAGGGGGGTTTTAACCCACAGGCAAATGCTTCCCTTACTGCATTGGAGGAGATGGAGAAAAGTACATCCCCATTCGCACTTCGAACAACCCTAGTAGTTGGGTTATAAAATTGGGTAATCAATTTCACCAACTTCGAGCAAGCATGTATAGGTGTACATAAGTACCAAAATAACTATGCATAATATGACACAGTCAGAGGGCTCTCCGACGTCAATCCTTGCTTAACTACGAATTCCACATCTTTCCAAAGTTTAACAACACCCTTATTGGTGATGACGTAGTCTCCAATTTCTACCATTGTGTTAGAGTACGGGTCCAAATCCACATTTTCATTTCTTCGAGATTTCTTGGACTTCTTCCCACCCTCTGCTTTATTTTTCAATTCTTGGGATCTATGGCATCCTTTAATTCTGCACTTTTCATGTCCATCGTGAAAACCTCTAGCAACCCTGAAAATGCTCTACAATTTCTGCAACCATAAAGCTCAAAAATACATTGACAAAATTTTAAAAAATCAATCTTTGGATGATTTTACCTGTTCTATTTATAGAGTGCACCTTCAACTACCCCAATAAATGCAATGAATTCCTTTGATGAATAAAAAAACATGTGTGCCTTGGTCCCCTCATTCGGCATGCTCACCAATATTTTACCAAGCATTTGTATTCATTGGCCACAATATCATTTTTAAAATGCGTGCTCTGGCCGAGTTATGCTCTCGAACATTGTGCCCTAGATTCGCAATGGCTACCTCAAAAATAGCACTCACCACATGTGGGCCAATGGGTATCTTTGCTTTCAATGTCATGTGATCTTAGTCCTCAGGAATGCTAAAACACCTCCCAACACAAACCCGGGTGCACGTCTCCAATCATACGCTCCTAAAATACGTCTTAAATAACCACAAGAATTTTAGAAATTTACCGCGTGATGATGGGAAAACTCACCTTGAGAGGACACATTCATTCTTCCACTATGCTCCTAAAAATACCTTTCACCTGTTTGATTACTTTTCATGGCAAAAACCCTCCTTTTAAAATAATCTCTTGCTTTTCCTTTTCGCCCCATATTTTTAGAAAAAGCATTGATTTTATTTTCTTAAAAAATATTCTAATTTGAAGCTTTAATTTTGCTTTTTCTTTTTGTACTCATCTTATTTTCGCCCTCCACTTTTCTTTTATAATTTTAAAATTCATTTAAAATTAATTTTCAACGCTCACTTAATTGGAATTTAATTTTTTTTTGTTCCAATTGGTACTCATAAAACTATCCGTCCTTTGCTGAAAAAATAATTTAAATAATTTCACTGATATCCCTTAACATCACTTTCAAAATAATTTAGGGGTGAATCTAATCTCTGGTGGAAGGAAGGGTGAACACAATTTTCTTTTCTCATCTCTCCCCCTTTTTTTCTTATCTTTATCTTCTCATTCATTCCAATATTAATTTTGAATAAAATTGTTGAAAATTTGGAATGTGCCTCCCCATGCTTTCAAATATTTCTGTCACTTCACCCCTATGGGAGGTGAATGGAAGTTTCACCCCTATCATAGGGTGAAAGCACAGTTGACCACTCCATTTTACCATCGCTATGATTCTTGAATGCATATGCTTTATCCTCAATGATGGGTAAAAGGGAATTTTGCCCCTCACTTGGGGTGAAAGTGCATTTGGATTGGCAATATTTGTATTGTTTTCAGCAAGACACCCAAAGGGAAGACTTTCAACTCTTCATTGGGGTGAATGCACTTCCAGTTCCTGCCTTATGAGTTTGAACATTTTCTTGCCCCAAGACTTCATGCAAAGCTAATATCTCTTTTGATTCTGATAGTAAATCAAATATTTAATCTCAAAGCCCTCATATACCTACTAAAAATATTACAATAAATGATTAATTTTACCTAAAATTTATAGTGTCCTCGAAGAACTACTTTGGGGTGAAATTGATTTTCAAAGAGAGAGGAAGTACTTTTAAAGGCAAAGTTTTCTTTGAGGGTAGCCTAGCATCCTCCAAGCAGAGTCAAATTCATTCTTATTTTATTTTTTCTTTTATTTTTCTTTTAATAATTTTAAAATTCATTTTAAATTATATTTCAACTAGTACAAAGCAATCAAACACTTGCAAAAAATGAAATTTGTACATATTTACATACTTGCACCTCTGATCATATCATTGAAAATAAGCCTTCAGATGAAGGCCATTAACTAGAATCGAAAGATCCCAACCATCCATATCTTGAAGATGATATGCATTTGCCGAATTTACCCCTAAAACTTGAAATGGACCTTCCCAGATCACATCAAACTTGTGGTGCTTTCTAGGCTTAGCTTTATTCTCGTTCCATTTGAGGACTAGATCTCCAACCTAAAACTTGCATTCCATTGTCTTCTTGCCAAACCACTTCTGCATCATTTTAGCATGTTTGGTGAAATCCTCATATGCTTTTTCTCTCTCCTCTTCTAGTTGTAGCAGTTGAGCCAACCTTACACTCATTGGATCAGATTCATCATCTTCATCTTTAAACAATTGCAAAGTCTAGAGAACTAGAAGCTCGATGTGGGTGGGTAAAACTACCTATTTTCCATACACTAGGGAGTAAGGAGAAGTTTTAATAGATTTCTTAACTGATATACGATCCACCCATAAAGCCTGATTCAACAATAGATGTCAGCTCCTTTTGTTGTTTCCAAGTATTCTTTTCAAGATCTGAAGCAAATTTTTGTTTGTGGATTCAGCTAGACTATTTCCCTATGGGTAATAATTGGAGGAAGTCTTTAGATAAATCCCATACCTACTTGCAAATTTGATGATCTTTGCCCCAATAAATGGAGTCTTGTTATCTATTACAATGGTGTCTGGTACACCAAAATGGGTAATCAATCCTTCGAGGAAGGAGATGACTATAGCCTGGTCTACCTTCTTAGTCGGAATGGCCTCTGCCCACCTAGTAAAATAATCGGTCATTGTCAAGATATATTTATGCTCGGTGGAGGAATGAGGATCAATAACTCCAATGAAATCCAAGCCCCACTGCTAAAATGGAGCTTCTACCTAGATTGGATGTAAGGGCAGAGATGCTTTCTTATTACTTCCAACATACCTCTGATAATTATCGTAGCTTTGGCTCACCTTATGTGTATCTACAAAAAGGGTAGGCTAGAAATACCCAACTCGGATGATCTTCAAGGCCATAGGCCTTCCTACATAATGCCCATCGGATAAGCCAGAGTGGAACTCCTCCAAGATATTTTTATTTTTATACTCTTTCACACATATGAGGAGTACTCCATCTATGTTTTTATGGAATAGCCCACTTGGAAACAGGACGTACCTGAGCACCTGCAGTCTGAATATTTGCCTTTGTGAGGCATCGAGATGTGATGGACATATTTTGGATGTGAAGAATTTGATAAGGTCCTCTATCCAATCATGATTGCTTGTTACTTGATTGGCAATATTACTCTTGCCGATGACCTCATCCTATACTAGGGACAATGATCCAGAAGCTATGCTTTTAGCCAATTCTTGGTAGAGGGCCCGACCATGAACCAACTTAGTAGGTCAAATCTCCACATCATATTCCTAAATATTTGACACCCAACTTGCTCTTTTATCACCCATATCTCCTTGAATGATGAAATTCTTGACATCTGTATGGATAACATAGATGACTATCCTACTCTGTGAAACAAAATGCCAAAATTTCTTTAAAGACTTCATGATAGCGTATACATGTTTCTCAATAAAGTTATACTTTTCTTGGTGTGGTGAAATAACTTAACTGAGGAAAGCAATTGGTTTCTCATCCCCATCATCTTGATTTTGAGTGAGGATAGTAGCATAACTCTCCTGTTCACCTACTACATAAAGGATGAAATATTTTGAATAATCCGGATTAATCAATATTGGCGCTTGGGTGATTCTCTCCTTGATTTCCCAGAATTCTTATCTTCTTACTTCTATCCACTTGAAATCTGCATTCTTATTCAAAATTTTAGTCATTGGATTTACTACCTGAGCAAAATCAACAATGAATTTTTGAATGAAATTGATCTGGCCAAAGAATGATTATAGATCCTTCTTGTTAACTAGAAATGGTAATTTCAAGAGAGCTTCATCTCTCATAGGATCAATCGCCAGTCCTTCTTGTGAAATCACATGTCCCAATAATTTTCCCTCTTTGACAGTAAAAATGGATTTCTTTGGGTTAATAGAAATTCCAAATTCCCAACACTTTTTGAACACTTACCTCAGATGAGAGATGTGCTCTTCCCTACGATGTGAGAAAATAGTCATGTCATCAAGGTAAATTACAATAATTTGATTCAACAACTCACCGAAAGTGACATCCATAGCTCTCTAAAAAGTGGCACCAACATTAGAAAGACCAAATGGCATCCTCTGATAGGTGAAAGTGCCCCACTTTGTAGTAAATGTCATTTTGTGTTGGTCCTCATCCTTCACCCAGATCTGGTTGTATCCCGAGAAACCATCAAGCAATGAAAACCTCTATGCTCCAGTGACTACATGTATAATCTGATCGATCTACAATAGTGGATAGTGATATTTCAAAGATGCTTGGTTCAGATTATGAAAGTCCATGCATAGGTGAATATCTCCATTTTTCTTCTGAATTGGAACCAAGTTTGCCACCCATGTTGAGTGCTTGATAGGATAAATTATTTTTGCCTCCAACATTTTTAGTAACTCCACCTTCATTAGCACTTCAATTTTAGGATTTATAGGTCATTGTTTCTATCGAAAAGGCTTCACCCCTTACTGCAACTCAATGGTGTGCTAGATCATGTTCTTGTCGTATCCTTTTAGATCATGATAGCTCCAAGCAATGATGTCTGGAAACTCATAACACATATTTTTAATATCCTCGAGCTCCTCTGACGTATAATCTATTCCGACTTTAATGACCTTTTTAGGCTCCAACTGCATTTCCTTATACTCCTTTGCATCAACCTTGATCTTATGTTTCTTTTCCCTATCATTTTGATCAAACAAGCTCTTAAGCAAAATTAGTCCCCTAGGAATGTGGTTATTCTTCAATTGAATCATTCCTTCCATCTCCTCCTCGGCTAGTATTCTTTCTTCTACACTAGCAGCTTCCTTAATAAAAAAATTAACAAATTTTTTCATCACTATTGAACACTTGCCAATAGAGGTTTTTATCGGGGCCGAAGGTCTATAAATCACTCTCACAGTCTTTGGTCTCCTAACCACTTGCTCTACGGGAGAGAAATTAGCACCAAGGGAAGCCAATATGTCTGCATGTTTATTTTGCTCCCACAAAATCACTTGAATATTTAATGTTGTAAAGGACTCAAATAAATCCCATACATTATTGCGGTAGGCCTTCAAATAGTGTTGCTTCGATAAGCATTTGTTTGTATTCTAATTGACGATGAGCTCAGAATATCCAAATATTTTTAACTATTTTATTTCCAATTTTCTAGCTTTCTTCAAACCAAAGCACAATGCTTCATATTTGGTGGTATTATTCATGTAGCTCCAGGTTAACCTATACGAATAGTTTTTTGTAACCTTGAAGGAGAAACAAGGATAATCATGGCTCCTACACCATTCTTGCACCTTGCACCATCAAAATATAACTTCCATAATTGATCGAAGTCAGGATCAAGGGAGTCAAAAAATTTTGCTTTCATATGATCGGGTTTAGTTATGGTATAACAACCAATATCAGTTTCCACCATCGCATTAAAATCCATCAATGAGAACTCATCTTCTAGGTGGAGCTCACCAAGAGCTTCCTCCATCAAGTCCACCTCTTGCACTTCTTTCGTCATCATATTGACTACACCTATGGGCTTTTCTTCTTCTTCAAGTTTTTCTATATGAAAAGTGGACGACTTTTCATTATAGATCCAAATTCTTCTTCCCTTAAAAGGAATTTCCAAATGTGAATAATCCAGGGAAATATATCCTCCTAGTTTTTTGTAAACTCCCTCGAAAGACACATGTTGAAGTATGGTTCCATATCGACTACCACCACTTCTTGGATAACAATGATCTGTGGCATGCTGTGTAGAACGATAGGAATATCTTTAATTACACCCACTATTTTTACTGGGGTTCCATCCAACTATAATACGCCTAGACCGATCCTTGTGTACTCCATCCCCATGACCTCACATACTACCTTTGGCATGACAGTAGTCATGGCACCGGAGTCAATCATACAATTATGCACGATCCACCCTTCCATTATGAGAGACAAATAGAATGGAGGTGATTTATTCTTATCAGTGGCATAGGTTATCAGCATCTTTTCTAACACTATATAGGTGGGACTTTTCTTTTTATCCTTCGTAGACTTGAGAGACTCCTACAACAGGTCAAATTTTCTAGGTAACTGTAGTGCATTATACAAACTCACCTTTGTAGGGATCTTCATTTCCTCAATGATATTATAATTAGAAGTACTAAAGCCTTTTTATCCACTGACTGGTTCATATTTGTTTTAGTACTATTGAGTAGATTCCACCCTTTGTCTCTTGGTCAATGATGGGTACTTGAGGTGCTCTTTAGCTTGTTCTTTTGCCTCAATTTTTACTTGAGTGGTTGCAAGCTGTGGAGTTGATACCTTCATCTGTAATTTCTCTTGAGCTTGCTTAGGCAAAATATTCTTCAAAAAGATAGAATATTACTATTTAGATGCTACACCAGGTGCTTTCTATTATAGCAGTGCCTTTTCATCTTGTACCCTTTTTAGTGAGGACTTTTAGAGGCTCCATTTATACTGGATCAAGAGTTATTGGCTTATTTCCAACTCTCATAAGGACTGAAACTTGCTCCAAGGAAGGGACCATAAAATTATGATCCTTTCGTTATCATATTGAACTACCCATACGTTCAAATGAACCATGTACGTATCTTCACCATGAGGATTAGCATAAGTGGAAGACCAATATGCCTACTCTGATGTACTAGCTTCTTCATTTTGTTGGCAATTTTGGGTACCTTGAGTACATTGCCTTTGCTCAAGTATAGTTGTTGTCATTGATGTCAAGGAGCTCTTGGTAGTTGTTGTCATTGATGTCAAGGAGTTCTTGAAGCAATTTGTTTCTATGTCAAAGAATGTGTTTTGATGAAGGTTTTAGCTGGTCAGTAAGTCTCCAAGAAAATCAGAGTAGCCCAGTTGCAAAAGATCAAGAAAAAGATAAGTTAGAAAAAGTTTGCAGGCGGTTGGAAAAACTGTCACGATTTCGTGACATGTTTCAGGAGAGAGAAAGCGCTGGCAAAACTATCACGATTTCACGACATGTTTGAGGAGAGAGAAAGTTTTGGAAAAACTATCACGATTTCATGACATGCTGGAAGGCAGAGACGAAGCAGGAAAAACTATCATGATTTTGTGACATGTTTGAGGAGAGAGAAAGTTCTGGCAAAACTGTCATGATTTCGTGACATGCTGGAAGGCAGAGTCGAAGCAGGAAAAACTATCATGATTTCACAACATGTCGCATTTTCATGACTCGGGAAGCGCAGAAGGCAGAGAAAGAAAAGTGTCACAATTTCGTGACACATTGCCAGGAAAGTTGTTCGGACAAGAAAGTGTCATGATTTCACGACATGCTACAAAAGACAAAGTGAGGACTGTTGCGACTTCGTGACAAGCTACAAAAATCAAAGGAAGGACTGTCGTGATTTTGCGACATGCTGAAAAGCTTGAAGAAAGAACTGTTGCGATTTCGTGACATACAACAAAGGGAAGAGTCTGAAACAAGAAGCGTCATGATTTCGTGACAGGCTACAAAGAAGTTGTACGGATGAAGAAAGTGTCATGATTTTGCGATAGGTTGGAGAGAAAGCTTGCGATTGCAGGAAGTGTCACGATTTTGTGACAGGTTGAGTTGGCAGCATTCAGTTGGAGAAAGTGTCATGATTTCATGATAGAAACTAGAAGCAGGTCTTCTACAGGTGAAGTGTTATGATTTCATGATAGAAGCGGAGAAGAAGGCTTTGAAGTCTAAAGCATCATGATTTCGCGACAAAATAAAGATGACGTCAGCAAGAGGCAAAGGTGTCACAATTTCATGATAGAAGCGGAGAAGAAGGCTTTGAAGTCTAAAGTGTCACGATTTCATGATAGAAGTGAGATGACGTCAGCAAGAGGCAAAAGTGTCACGATTTCATGATAGAAGAGCAAAGGAAGCAGACAAAAGCAAAAGTGTCACGATATCGCGACAGCAAGCCATAGAAGGTGTACAACAGGAAAAGGTGTCACGATATCGTGACATGTTGAAGTTTCACACCAGAAGCTTCAGGAAGGCAGTGAAGCCAACAAATTTAAATCTGGGCCGACGCAGCACAGGGTTTTATAGCCGACGTGATTGAAGGGTAAACAGCCAACTAAGATCAAGGTTCTAATCTTGAGATTGTGAGTATAAAAGGAGGGATGCTTGAAGAGTTTGGTATCGATCGAAGTGTGCATTTGAAGAGTGACGTTCATAGATTTAGTGCGACTGTGAAGTTTGATAGTCAAAAAAGAGAGTGCGAAGATCGATAGCAATATAAGAGTGCATTTTCGTCGAATATTCTAAGTGTAGGAGACTATAAGGAAATAGAGTGCATGAAGACGATACTGCCATGAATGCGTAGAAGTGCAAAGGTCATTGTTCGATCGAGTGCAGCTGTGCTGCTGTATGTGCAAAGATTATGCTGCGATGAATGTGCAAAGGAGCAAAAGCTGTTGGTGTTGCAATTTTTGCAAATAGAGCACATTTCAAGAAGATCGATTGTCGAGAGTTAAAGTGTTGCTATGTTGCGCAGTCTATGCGAAAGTTGGTTTCGTCTAATATAGCTATGACAGAACAGTGAAGACTTGGGGATAGCATTGAGCAAGCATTTGAAAGCTTGTGAACCATTTTTCTTTAACCAGTTTTTGAGGACCAGATTGAGGACAGAGATTGATGCAGATTTGAGGACAGACTTGTTTGGTGCAGACCAGAGGAAAAGATAGAGGACATATGTGCTAGACCGAAGGACTATGTTTAGTGCATATTTGAGGACCAACTTTGCGGTGACAGAGTTGAGGACAGAGATCTCCAGCCAGAGCAGGGAAGACAGGTGTCTTCTATGGAAAGAGTTCCACTTGCTAAGGGCATAGGAGGTAGAGGTCTTCTAGAGGATCACCAGCCAAAGCAGAATTAGGGGAAGGTATCTCCTTTGAGCAGAGGCTCATAAACATTGTAATCGAGAAGGATTCCTAGAGGACTTTGATATAACTTTTAGAAGAAAGTTTTATCCGTGGAGTAGCCCACCTTGGGTGAACCACGTAAATTGTTGTGTCACTTTGTGGATGGTGTTTTGTGTGTTGCTTTGATTACTGCTGTTATTTCTGCTATCTTTATACTGCATAATATTGTATTGAAAGTTGTTTTGAAAGAAAAAGTTAAAAGAGGTCTTATACTATTCACCCCCCCTCTCAGTATAAGCTTGTGTTCTTCAATTGGTATCAGAGCTAGTACCTTCGAAAAGTTTAACAACTTGAAGGAAAAATCTTGCAAAGAACACAATGGATTATTCAAGTGGCAATGCAGCACCTATTCTTGATGGATCAGATTTTAGTCTGTGGAGTGCAAGAATGAAAGTCTATCTAATGGCACTTGGTAATGAGGTATGGGAAGTTATTGAAGATGGGTACACCATTCCTGCAAATGGTCCTTATACTAAAGAAGATAGGCTCCTACATCACAGCAACTCAAAAGCCATGAATGCAATCCTGAAGGGTTTACAAAAGGCTGATCTTACCAAAGTTATTCACTACAAGACAACTAGTGAAATGTGGAAACAATTGCAGGTTGTTCATACAGGTGATGCAAATGTCCGAAAGGCCAAGTTGAGACACTTCAAAGGTATGTTTGAACAGCTCAAGATGAATGATGATGAAAATATTAGTGAATACATGCTCCGTATGGATGAAGTTGTTAATTCTATGAAAGACTTAGGTCTTGAACTTGCTGAAAATGATGTGTGTGATAAGATTTTAAGATCTCTTCCTAATAGATTTAGTGAAAATATTTCTACTATTGAGGAAGCTAAAGATTTAGATAAGTTGAAAAAGGATGAGCTCCATAGTATTCTTGCAGCATTTGAGCTGAGAACTCAAGTGAAAGTTGATGTAAAGAAAGAGGCAGCTTTCAAAGCTACCAAGAAATCAAAAGGCAAACAGATTCAAGAGAGTGATGAGTCTTCTAGTGAGGAAGAGGCATATTACAGCAAGAAATGCAAGTTCTCTAGAAAGCACAAAAGCAAGAAAAATATAAGATGTTTCAACTATGGAAAATGTGGTCATTATGCTACTGACTATACTATTTCCAAGAATGAAAGTGATGAAGATATATAGGATGTTAAGAGCAAGGATTCTGAAAAGCACAGGTTTTACAGAAAGAACAAAGATGAGCACAACAATCAAGGAAAGAGATATTCACACAAGAACAAGAAGAGCTTCTATCTAGACAAAGCAAGTAAGTGTTCTAGCAATGATAGTGAAAGTTCTTCTAGTGATGATGAAAATGAGATACTGTTCATTTCAAAAAAAGAGGAAGAACCGAAACATAAATTTATTGTCATGAAATGTTTTAGATGTGGAAATTTTGGGCACCTTGAGGATGATTGCACAAATAATGAATTGGTTGCTAGTATGTATGAGGATGCTTCAGAAAATGATAAGGAAGATGCTTGTATGGTTTTTGAAAAGGGTAGCACCTCTAGTGATAAGAAATCTAAAAAAGGCCTTGATAATTCAAAGTGCAATCAAATAGAGGATCTTGAATGTGAACTCAATAATGCTCTTAGTGTTTTGAAAAAGGAAAGAAAGAAGAATGATAGACTCAAGATTAAGTTAGATGAATGTTGTATGGAGAGAGACGATCTTATAGAAAGTCTTGACTTATCTATAGCTAAAACACGAGAACTCAAGGATGAGTTAGAGTCTAAGATTCTTGAGTATAATGAGTTAGAGCAGAAAATGGCTTCTTTGAAAGAAGAAAATAAAGAGTACAAGGATAAGCTCTACAAATTTTAGGATAGCTCCAAGAAGGTTAAATTTCTCATCAAAGGACAAAGAAAACCAACAGATAAAATAGGTCTCGATTTTGTTGAGCCGCACAAGAAACAGGTTGGGGAATCTAGCAAGAGATTTCAAAAGGAAGAGAGTTCTAATGAAGAAAGTACTTCAGATCAAGAATCCATGAGTGATAAATGCGTAGAAACAAAGAACAAAATTCTGAATGCAAAGAAGAATTTTTCGGGACCCAAGAAGTCAAATAGAAGAATATTTCACGATAGATGTTTTGCATGTCACAGGTTTGGTCACACGGCTTCACAGTGCATAGATCAAATGAAGAAGGTAAACAACAATTTCAAAAGTTTTAATTTCTTTCAAGGATATTGCTACTCTTGTAATCAGTTCGGGCATAAGGCAATGTTCTGCAAGACTAATAACAGGAACACGGTTACTCATAATAGACGGATTCAAAGAAGAGGTATGCCAAACAGAAATAACTTTGTTACCTGTTATAAGTGCAACAATGTAGGCCACACGACTAGACAATGTAGAGCTGATCTTCCAAGGTACAAGAATAGAAAAAGTTATATGAACAGGTCTAAGGATCAAGGTATGGATAAGAACAGGAATGATAAAAGAAATAGGAACAACAGTATGAACAGGTCCGAGGATCATAACAGTGACAAAAATAGAAATACAGACAAAGAATTCAAGAGAAGGCACGGCAAAGAAATTGTAGACACTGATGATGATGAGTGTCTAATGGGAGTTTCACTCCCAACCCTATTCTAAAATCACCTCATCAGGAGGTGGGGGAGGGACTAAGCTAAGAGGCTCATTCTTAGTCCCAAGCCCCAAAGGTGACCCTTTGCCATTGATGACAAATGGGGAGAGATTTGAGTAAGGGGGAGAGATATGAGTAAGGGGGAGAGCTTCAAGTGAAGAGGAAAGCTTCAAGTCAGGGGGAGCAAAACTTCAAAGAGATTGTTTTCAGTTTTTTCTCTTGAAGATGTGTTTTTAGTAAAGGTTTGCCATCAATGACAAAGGGGGAGATTGTTGGCAATTTTGGGTACCTTGAGTACATTGCCTTTGCTCAAGTATAGTTGTTGTCATTGATGTCAAGGAGCTCTTGGTAGTTTTTGTCATTGATGTCAAGGAGTTCTTGAAGCAATTTTTTTCTATGTCAAAGAATGTGTTTTGATGAAGGTTTCAGCTGGTCAGTAAGTCTCCAAGAAAATCAGAGTAGCCCAGTTGCAAAAGATCAAGAAAAAGATAAGTTAGAAAAAGTTTGCAGGTGGCTAGAAAAACTATCACGATTTCGTGACATGTTTCAAGAGAGAGAAAGCGCTGGCAAAACTGTCGTGATTTCGCGACATGTTTGAGGAGAGAGAAAGTTCTGGAAAAACTGTCATGATTTTGTGACATGCTGGAAGGTAGAGACGAAGTAGGCAAAACTATCACGATTTCATGACATGTTTGAGGAGAGAGAAAGTTCTAGCAAAACTGTCACAATTTCGTGACATGCTGGAAGGCAGAGTCGAAGCAGGCAAAACTATCACGATTTCATGACATGTCACATTTTCGTGACTCGGGAAGCGTAGGAAGGCAGAGAAAGAAAAGTGTCACGATTTTGTGACACATTGCCAGAAAGTTGTTTGAACAAGAAAGTGTCACGATTTCGCGACATGCTGCAAAAGACAAAGTGAGGACTATTGCGACTTCGTGACAAGCTGCAAAAATCAAAGGAAGGACTGTCACGATTTTGCAACATGCTAAAAATATTGAAGAAAGAACTGTTACGATTTCGTGACATACAACAAAGGGAAGAGTCTGAAACAAGAAGCACCATGATTTTGCGACAGGCTACAAAGAAGTTGTACAGATGAAGGAAGTGTCACGATTTCATGACAGGTTGGAGAGAAAGCTTGCGATTGTAGGAAGTGTCACAATTTCATGACAGGTTGAGTTGGCAGCGTTCAGTTGGAGAAAGTGTCACGATTTCATGATAGAAACTGGAAGCAGGTCTTCTATAGGTGAAGTGTCACGATTTCGTGACAGAAGAAGAGAAGAAGGCTTTGAAGTCTAAAGCATCACGATTTCATGACAGAAGTAAGATGATGTCAGCAAGAGGCAAAGGTGTCATGATTTCATGATAGAAGTGGAGAAGAAGGCTTTGAAGTCTAAAGCATCGTGATTTCACAACAAAAGTGAGATGACATCAGCAAGAGGCAAAAGTGTCACGATTTCATGATAGAAGAGCAAAGGAAGCAGACAAAAGCAAAAGTGTCGCGATATCGTGACAGCAAGCCATAGAAGGTGTACAGTAGGAAAAGGTGTCGCGATATCGTGACATGTTGAAGTTTCATGCCAGAAGCTTCAGGGAGGCAGTGAAGTCGACAGAGTTAAATCTGGGCCGACGTAGCATAGGGTTTTACAGCCGACGTGATTGAAGGGTAAACAACCGACTAAGATCAAGGTTCTAATCTTGAGATTATGAGTATAAAAGGAGGGATGCTTGAAGAGTTTGGCATCGATCGAAGTGTGCGTTCGAAGAGTGACGTTCACAGATTTAGTGTGACTGTGAAGTTTGATAGTCGAAAAAGAGAGTGCGAAGATCGATAGCAGTATAAGAGTGCATTTTCATCGAATATTCTAAGTGTAGGAGACTGTAAGGAAATAGAGTGCACAAAGATGATACTTTCATGAATGCATAGAAGTGCAAAGGTCATTGTTCGATCGAGTGCAGCTGTGCTGCTGTATGTGCAAAGATTGTGCTGCGGTGAATGTGCAAAGGAGCAGAAGCTATTGGTGTTGCGATTTTTGCAAACAGAGCACATTTCAAGAAGATCGATTGTTGAGAGTTAAAGTGTTGTTGTGTTGCACAGTCTGTCCGAAAGTTGGTTTCATCTAACACAGCTATGACAGAACAGTGAAGACTTGGGGATAGCATTGAGCAAGCATTTGAAAGCTTGTGAACCATTTTTCTTTAACTAGTTTTTGAGGACCAGATTGAGGACAGAGATTGATGTAGATTTGAGGACAGACTTGTTTGGTGTAGACCAAAGGAAAAGATAGAGGACATATGTGCTAGATCGAAGGACTGTGTTTAGTGCATATTTGAGGACCAGCTTTGCGGTGATAGAGTTGAGGACAGAGATCTCCAGCCAGAGCAGGGAAGACAGGTGTCTTCTATGGAAAGAGTTCCACTTGCTAAGGGCATAGGAGGTAAAGGTCTTCTAGAGGATCACCAGCCAAAGCAAAATTAGGGGAAGGTATCTCCTTTGAGCAGAGGCTCATAAACATTGTAATCGGGAAGGATTCCTAGAGGACTTTGATATAACTTTTAGAAGAAAGTTTTATCCATGGAGTAGCCCACCTTGGGTGAACCACGTAAATTGTTGTGTCACTTTGTGGATGGTGTTTTGTGTGTTGCTTTGATTACTGTTGTTATTTTTGCTATCTTTATACTGCATAATATTGTATTGAAAGCTGTTTTGAAAGAAAAAGTTAAAAGAGGTCTTATACTATTCACCCCCCCCTCTCAGTATAAGCTTGTGTTCTTCACATTTGCCAACATAGTTGTATTTCTTTTAGGACCTTTACTGGTAGCTAGTTTTTCTCTAGTAATCAACGGTGTTTGAAATCTTCTTGACCAAAATTTAGCCTCAACTTTATTCTTCTTAACTATCATGATTTCATTCGACATTGTCCTGACTACCAAATTTATAGATTGCATATTTTATAATAATTTCATGTAGGGATCAAAATTTGAGGGTGCAAGAGGTGCTAGTAAAGGTAGAGGTATTGGTGGAGTAGGCAATTCTAGAAATGGAAATGGTGCTGGTAACTTTGGAACAACCGACACAGGTAATTATGGAATTTTTTGAGTAGGGAGTTGTGGAACCAAAACTGGAGTGATTTGAGGTGGACCTATGCTCCATGAGGGAACATGATACATGGAAGGCATAGGTTGTGAAAATGTACTTGAGTACAAATTTTGTGGAAGATCAGTAAGAATGTGTATGGTTACCTTCGTAGGTAGCTTACCTACGGCAATCAAATCTACCTCAACCTTTTACACTTGCATGTACAAGTATGGAAATGTATTGGCATTGGCATATCGAAAGGCCATACCAATGTAAAAGTTGAAGGCTCAAAGATATTAAAACATTTCTTACTCATGAGTAGGCTGAAGGCCATCAGGGAATCTTTACCAAATTTTGGCAAACCTAACATTGAAATCCACTATTTCCTCCTACAAGTATCTTTGGATGTTTGTAAATTGGTGTAGTAAAGAAAATGGATCAACTTGCTCGTGAAATTTTTTGAATAGTAATTCTAAAAATTGGTCCTAGGTAGTGATAGTAGCAGGTGGAAAGGATAAATACCAATATAACAATTTCCCTCTAAGAGACAACACCAACAATCTCACCATAATATCTTCATCAGTGATGTTGTGGATTGTTGCCAAAGAAGCCACATCTTGGATATGCTCATAAGTAGACTTACCAGTACCATCATAGGTAAGTAAAGCCTTTAATGTTGCTTGAAGAACTGGGTTTTGTGCTTGTAGATTTATAGCTCCTAAACTATTCCATGCTGGAAACTACCTTGGTGGCTATGGTTGTTGTGGCGATGGATTTTGAGCCATGTTAACTCAAGGATTCAATTGAGGTGGGGGAATTCTAGTAGTGGTACTAACAGGACTCGAAGGGATGGAAAACATACCAGCTATCTGTGTAGATGTTGTGATTGATGTATAATGTGGGGTGATGAGTCTAGGGTGTTATCCTAATTTTTGGGTGTCAAGTTCAAAGAACTCAATGGGGTTTTTGGAATTTTTAACCTTTGATCTTGTGATCATGAAGTACAACTTTCACCGAATTCGCATTCGAAGGCTTCTAGGTATAGCTGAGTTGCTTGATTTTCTAGATTAACAATATAAAGGCGAACATCAAGATCTTAATATTGCATATATTGCTCAATATGAGACTTAAAGGTCCCACCCGACATGCCAAAAATTGTTGGTCAAATATCTCCCTAAAATACAAACATGTGTTTGTGCACCATAGACACGACAAATATTAAAATTTCAAAGGAAACAAATATCCTTCATGCCAATATCTAGAGAGGTATGGTTCCCTTACTAATACTACATCGGTTTGAAGTTTAGAGTTGCAAGAAAGAAATTAGAAATAACGAAAAGAAATGGGAAATGTAGCCACAATCCAAAGGATGTAGGATTGGGGATAAACTAACAACAGGAATTCCAATAAAGCATTATAGCAACATAGAATAAAATAGGGCAAAAGAATCCACTTACAAGTTTGTAGACACAACTTCTAGAGTTGCATTCCAGTACTCACTCCCTCACCAATAGTGTTCAAATCTAGATGCAAAATTTAAACTTAGCAAATAATGAACATGAACATGAAATAGAAATGCTTAAGGTAGAAATAAATTACACACAAAACTTTCTTGCATAATCAGTAGCCAAATTTCTTCTATTTACGTAGAAAACTTGAAGAGCATTTTAGCAGAGTGTCCATCCTCATTTATTTACATTGAAAATATGTAGTATTTATAGAGGTTTTCACCTTGGTTCATTTAATACATTAAATACAAAATGTTTACAGATCAAGAACCTTAGTGAAGAAATTCATCCTTGAAATTCTTGAAAATCTTCCTTCTGTGATAGTGATCCAACTTTTAAGGATAATTCCTAGGAAATCAACAAGTTCAGGCATCGGTGCACCAAAAATAGTAAACATGGTTGTTGACTTAATGCCTCCATTGTTCCTTGGAAATTCACCCTTGTTTAGAATATCTTGTAACTCATGAATATCATCTTGTGATATTAAATATTGTAGCATTTTCAACATGAAATTGGCAAATTCAATCACTCTTTACAACAAAGACACCAATTTAACATGGTTCACCCAATGTGGGATACTCTAAGGAGAAAATATTTTACTAAAATTTTCTCAATCAATCTCTTGGGAATCATTTCCCCATTAAAATGTTTATGGACCTCTGTCCAAAGGAGACACCAATCCCCTAATCAAGTTTGTGGATCTCTATCCACAAGAGAACTCTTTTCTCCTTAGCTCTGACTAGTTATCTTCTAGAAGAACTACTGCCCCCACTACTCTAGCTAATGGATGTCTATCCACTGAATACACATGTCCTCACTACCCTAGCTAATGAATCTCTATCCACTGGATACTGTCATCTTCTATACTCTGTCACCTTCAAATCTCTGTCTCAAATCTGCACTAAACATAGTCCTTTGGTCTAGCACAAATCTTCTCAATCTCTGTCTTTGGTCTAGCACAAATATATCCTCAATATCTATCCTCAAGCCTTAACACAAAGCTTGATCCAATAATAAATCAACATTGCTAGATCTATCCCAAATCTTAACTCAAGGTTTGAACAAATCAATAAATCAATTCTGCTCACAAGTCTTCTCAAAGACATATCAAATATGCCTTGTAAGCTTCCATAAAAGCTCACACTAATTTGTCCACAAGTCCTCTCTAGAACTTATCCAAATATTCCTCACTAGAACTTTCCCAAATTTACTCTCAATATCTTTCCTCAAACTATTTTGTAAGCTTCCTCAAAAGCTCACACAAATCTATCCACAAGTCTTCTATAAGACTTACCTCAAATCTACTCAACAAGCCCACACTAGAACTTGTCCAATCTCATAGAAACATAAAGAGAATTGTTAAATAATCAATATGCTTCACATTCATCACAATTATCAAACACTTTCAATCACTCTTTTTACCATAGAAACGTATATAGAATTGTTAGAGATTCAATATGCTTCACATTCACCACAATGCTCAATTACTTTCAATCACTATTTTTACCACAGAAATATATAGATAATTGTTAGAGACTCAATATATTTCACACTCACCAACACTCAACCTCTTTCTCAAATCAATTTAGAATATAGAATAATTTATTTCATAGAACTTGAACTATCACTTCAACACATCCACTTGACTAGGCTCAACCAACTCTACTCAACCAATCACTCAATGAATTAACCTTTGCTTACAAACCCTAGTCCAAGCATATGAACACTCACTCAAATATTTCCAACAATGCTTATCAATAAATCTCACATAATAATGATACTCATGAAATTTGCAAATCCTAGTTCAAGTTCCTCACTCAACTAAGTGCTTCAACAACAATGCTAATCTCACATAACAATGATACTCATGATCTTTGCAAACCCTAGTTCAAGTTCACTCAATTAATCACTTCAACAACAATGCTTATAAAACAAGGTTTTATCAACAACTATTTATTCTAGAAAACATTGAAGCATTAATTTAAAACACACTCAACAATGCTTACCAAACAATCCTTTTCACTCCAACTTTGCATTCACAACATTCAACAATCACTGACTAGGAAGATGTGCCCATACCTTTTGTTTGATGTAAAAGTGCCCTTAGAAAACCTGTCTCAATCACAATTTTTTTCTTTCCAATTTCAATGGTTAAATGAAAAAATATCACTTCAACACTTTCTCAAAATATTCCTTAGACACAAAAATAATCAAAGCTCAGTTATGCCTTATTGCTTCCTTTTGAAAATAACATCCATCAAATCATACATGAAAAATAATCATTTTGATACACCTTATAATCTCCAACTTAAAATAATATCCAACACCACAAAACCTCAAACAATATTCATAAAACACCTTACTAACCTTTTTAAACACTAAAGCAAATAACACCCAAAAATATATTTTGCATCAACCTTATAACTCCCCTTACAACCTTACAAACCAAATAAAAATATGCAAAAATTAATTTTTAATACCTCAACTAACTCCTCCAAAAATTTTGGTGCTCAACTAATGCATACCTTCATTTTTCTCCCCAAAAGGGTTTCGACATGATTCGAACCACCGTCTCCCCAAGCGCCAAGCGCCTTAGCACTTTGGAGCCCATTACCTGGGCTATAGGCACCCACGTGAAGGGAGGAAGGCTTCCTTCCTATTAACCCTTTGTGCGTCATTGAATTCACACAAAAACCACAAAGCAATCCTCTTTGATGTAGCACGATTCACACAATCTCGTATTAATCAATTTAATTTGAAGGCATAAGGTAAGTTTGGCTAAGGTGGGTGTTGTGGCTGCTCCACAACATACCCCAAAATTGGGGGCCCACCTTTTTATTTTTGGTATTTGGGTGTTTGCAGTTTGTTTAAGTGTCTAATGCTTTCGTTGTGTTTTGGGTTTGTAGTTTTTACCAAATTGTTGTCATTGATTTTTGTTGTCAATTTCTTGTCGACAATTTTTATCGTCAAATTGTTGTCAATTTCTTGTCGACGATTTTTTTTGTCAAATTGTTGTCAATTTCTTGTCGACGATTTTTATCGTCAAATTGTTGTCGACAATTTTTAATGTCATTTTGTTGTCGACGATTTTTATCGTCAATGTTGTGTTAGCAATGTTATTGCTAATATTTTGTTGTTAGCATTGTAATGGTTAAATTTCTTGTTTTTTTCATTCATGTATAATGAGCTTGTGTGCTATATATAAAGCAGGTTTTATGTTAAAGCTTCATTCCACCTTAATACCTCTTTAATATACATCTACACAAAGTAAAGCAAAACATGTCGGTAATGTGACCCGGGTTCAATCTCCATGGTGGATGTGTATAAGAAGTATTTACCCAATATAAAAAAAAATATAATAAAAAAATAAATAAATGAAAATAAAAAAATAATAATAAAAAGGTTTTTATAAAGCTAATTCTAATAGGTGTGATTTATTTTATGCAGGCTATGGCAAGTCCGAAGGCAAAGACGTAGTACGAAGGAAATAGCCAGATGTATAACATCTAGGTGGAGGTGTCCTCAATTCCAATAGGCACATAACCTTGGAGCTTCACGTCGAGCGAATAGACGTTGATTTTAGTGGCCCCCACACCCATAATCGCCACCGAGGAGGTAAACATAGCTCGATCAGAACGACATTGAAGACGTGGATGATTTGGAAGGCATTAACAATGTGATAGATGGTGGTTTAGCTAGAAATCCCATGTCAACGACATCATATACGATTTGATGATGCAGATGGAATGTTTAGAGGACCCACCAATCGACGTGGTGCATTGTGAAACAAGCGAAGATTCGATGGCAATTACAGGGGAGGTGCATTGGCAGTTCTAAGGTGACTTGGCAGAACGAACGACATAATACAATAGTCATAACGTCCATGTGGTTTACCCATTTTACATAGAAGGAAAGCGTCAAACACGAGTTTAATGTAGAGTTGGTAAACCTAGCATAGACAAGGTGAATGGACATGCAGCGAATCACGATAGACTACCAACATGGCAAGCAACAACACCCTGATGAATCATAGTTTTGTAAACACCCAAGCAACAGTGGTTTGATGTAGAAGATATGGACCAGGCTAACGCTAGTATTACTATGGGCAATTGTCAAAGCAGTGGAGGACTCCTTTCACGATGCGAACAACTATGGTGGTAGCCATACTCAGTGCAGGTCAGTCATGTGTAGATTACAGATAGGGCCAATAAGGATATCGCCAATGGTGCAACAGTGGAGTCATAGCCAGAAGCTCTAAGTAAGGGATATATTCAACAAAGTATTTCATCAAAAAGACATTAAATATGGGCATAAAAAGCATGGATTCCATGTACGGCGATGATCACGAGGGGGGGATCGATGGCAATGACAACATTAGGATTGATGGCGATGCCCAGGCGATCGATGGGATGCATTGTGATTATGTGGCAGTATGTCCTACTCGACCAAGAGTAGTGGTTGGTGTCGCAAACTCCAAACAAACAACCAGATAAAAACTTGAATTAGAGATACATAGGCAGAAGATGGAGGATTGAGGCGTAATAGAGCTGGTGGAGTTTTCTATAAGACTCAGCTGTGTTTCAAGATCATGTAGGGCAGGTGCACCTTTAAGATGTGTGAATTCACCCACAGAGTGGAGGAGCTCAGAGATCATCCTCCAGATTATCATAGAATGCAGGTCGATGATTACTAGGAGCTTTGCAGAGCCAAGAATGGCAGAAGGGCTTGCGGGGAGGATTCTTGTGTTACCAAGGAGACCCTAAATGTGAAACAAGGAGCTTACATGAAGAGACATCATGTTTGTTACCAATGGGAGGTGACTGATACTTGCTCTTTTGATGATACATGCCGCTATCCCCACAATCCTCAGCAACACAAGGAAGAAGGCCTTGAGAGTTTCAAAAATGATAATTCATGTGACTGGAGAATGTCTTTCAAATCCAGATCAGATTGGAAGCCTCATAACCCAAATGGGGATGTAGGCTCATTCACTATTCATAAAGTTGATATTGTCAAGCTGACCAATGCGACATTAAATGAAAATCCCAACATAGGCAATGTGACATCGATTGGAAAACCTATGGAAATGAACAATAGCAGCGTGTAAGATTTATGGGCCTTAGGGTGTTATGAGGAAGTCACGAACATCCTGGATGTAGTTGTTTAAAATATCAACGACCCCTAAATGATGAAATTTTTAGGTTATGATCAGTCTCGAGCAACAATGCAAGGTGAAACCAGGATACCAGGCTGAAAGAAATATAAAACTGACACTCATAGACATAGTCGGTAGAGCTCTAAAAGTATACACGCAAAACATCGATGTGAAGTGTTACATGGAAGTTGAGGATGTTAAATCATAGTGACATACATGTGGTAGCACAAAGCATTACATATAGCGTTTGAAAGGGAATCCTATTATCATGTGGGTAGATTCATGATTATACATGGGTGTATAGGGAAGGAGTCCCATGTTCTTTCCTATAGAGGAATGAAGGTTCGAGGTGTCGAATGGTATTAGGCCCTAAGTTTCGTAAAAGACAAAGGAATGGGTGATTTTAATTCATGTTTTAAGATGTTTATTTAAAGTAAAACTGGCTAGGAAGGGTTATTATGTGGATGGGTTCAAAGGGAACCACCACTAAATCCAAATTAAGGTAAAACAAAGTGTTTTATTTATGAAAAGGGTAATGCTCACCTTTATTGCAAAGGAAACCATACGAAGCCATGCTTGTGGAAAGAAGAATGAAAACCAAAAGGCATCAAACAAAGGAAAAGGAAATGAACAGTTTTCCATCCAAGGAGAGGAAGTGAATAGACCTTTTCAGGGAAAGCTTTAAAAGAAGGAAGAAGAACGATGCAGGGGGTTGGAAACTTTTCAGAGAAGATTGCAGGAATGAAGGCAAGGCCTTGGCATTGGGTTTTTCTAGATATTTTCCTTCCACATTAGATTGGTTCTTTGAGAAAACTAGATTTCTGCCATGTATAAGGATATATTTTAATGCATAAAATTTCATAAAGTTGCATCTTATGGGCAAGAAAGGAGGAGTCATTTTCTGCATGCAAATTTCTTGGTTGCTTCATGTGAATGATTAAATCTGAAAACCTCATTTAAACCCTAGAAGCCAACACTTAGCTTATACGGATTGTGTTTGTTTTGCAAGTCCGATAGGTTAGGTTGCATGCATGAAAACCTCACATATTTGGTTTTTCTGGAATAGGATAGCATCAAAATGAATGTATCATGTGTTTCATTTTCTGCATTTCAATTTTCATTTTTCTACATTTTATTTTTCCAGAATTTTTTTTTTTTTTTAATTTTCAGGCATTAAAATAAACATTTAAATTTTTTCAAAATCCAAAAATAATTTCACCATTGCGTAGGTTATACTTCATAATTCCAATACGTACTTTGAAATTTCATTTTTGGAGTTGTTTAGTATTTTTAAAAATTCATCGAAGTTGCTTTTTTATTACAGATTTTAAAAATCCGGAAATAGAAAATTCCCATTTTAAGGTCAAATTTCATTTTTTCAGTTCTGTTTTGCACTCATGAGCCTATGATGACATTCCCTTCATGAAAATTCCAATTTCATTGAAGGAGTTATGTTTTATGGCATTTCACAAATTTCCATTTTTGAGCCTAAAATTACCCTCTTCATAAAAATTCTAATTTTACGAAAGAGGGGTAATTTGAATGTTACATTGAAGGTCATTTCTTCAAAGCACTTAATTGTTCATCTTAATGAAAATTTGATTTCATATAAGAGGGATAAGTTAAAGTGACATTTAAAGCCCTTAATTTAAGGCCATAAATTATTGCCTCTTTGTGAAAACCTATTTCACCAAAGAGGGATGGTTTATCGATCACATTGAAATCTATCTTCATATTCATGATAAGAAGACATATTTGGACTTAATAAAGAAGATAAAATCTACCTTAAAACTCTCAAGATAAATGAATTAAGGCACTACATCGTGGTCATATGAGGGCCAACTCACATTTGCTTTATTTTGGTTCAATGAACAATCACTAAAGTTTCATGGTAAAATAAACCAACATTGCCCCTTGTTTACAGTTACTTGCAATCACTAAGGTGTTCCAAGAATTTAAATTGAATATCTTTATTTGAGATTACTAATACACATATGCAAATGCTAAATATAGCGGAGACCTTGGAGAAGTTGTTTGTTTAACTTCTTTGCAAGAGGGGATTTGGAATCCAAATCCTAAGGGAGAGTATACTTTCACAATTGGGTGAAAATACCACTCAAAAGTGGGGTAGTCCCTCTTTTATACATATGTGGTTGATTTTTCTCCCATGTTGGCACTAAGAATTCGAATTTGAAATTTGAATTTTAATTCAATAACCCACCTTAGGGTTATTTAAAATTAATATAAATTGATTTATAATTAATATTAAAATTAATTAATAATTAATTTAATTAACTTATAAGTTAAGTAAATTAATTAATAAATTAATTTATAATAAAAATTATATTAATTAATTTAAACTTCCTTGTATAATATTATAAAGAATTATTATAATATTATTCACCTGGGTTTCTTCTTTGCACTTTGGACCACATCTGATTGCATGGAACCGGATCTTTGATTAACTTAAAATGGACTATCCTTTTGCACTTATTGGAGAACCTAAAACTTTTGTTGCCCACTAAAACTACCACTGATTTGTGCTGAAGGCTTGACATCAATGACCACCCACTCGACATCAATGAAAACTCATCTACTCAAAATGTCCAACAATCTCCCCCTTTGTCATTAATGGCAACCCAGATTATTTTTACCAAAACTTGACATTTTTCCTGTTCTGCTCCCCTTAGGAAATTTCTCCTCCTGACTCAATGCTCTCTTCTTAAACCAAATCTCTCCCCCTTTGACATCAATGGTAAAGAGTCACCTTTGGGGCTTGGGGCTAAGAATAAGTTTCTTAGCTTAGCCCCTCCCCCACCTCATCTTGAGGTGGTTAATTTTGGGGTAGAATTATTTCTACTCCTAGTAAGCACTGGTATTTACTTTTGTCCTCTTTCCTTCTCATTTGATCCTTCTAATTCCTTTGAATGTTCCTGTTCATGTCCATGTTCCTGTTTGTGTCCATATTTCTATTCTTGTTTCTGTTCCTGTTCATGTCCATATTCCTATTCCTGTTCCTATTCATGTCTTGTTCATGCTTGATTCTGGAATATCTACTCTACATTACTTTGTTGTATGTCCATCATTATTGCACTTATAACACTTAATGTTGTTATTCCTTGGAGGTGCAAATATCTTGGGATTTTTCTTAGTGAAGCCATCTCTGTTCCTATCATGTACCTTGAAATTTATTTCCTTGTGACCAAACTAATTACATGAGTAGCAATACCCATGGAAAAACTACATTTTTTTGAAGTTCCCATACTCCTGTCTTTCATGTGTCCTGCACTATGAAGCCATGTGCCCAAATATGTGACGTGTGAAACATCGTCCATTGAAATTTCCTTTCCTTGACCGCATTGGTATCTTAGTCTCTTTTACCCTGTGCTGGTTCATATTCCATCTGTTTCTTCTTTGTGTATTGTTCCTTTCCTTGTTGAACTTTCTATTGTCCAACTCATCCTCAGAAGTCTCACTTTATCTTACACTGTCTTCTTTTGAATTTTCTTCTTCTTCAAAACTTGAGGTTGACTCTTTTTCTTGTTTCTTTTGAGCCTATTCAAAACCAAGACCTATTTTGTTTGTTGAACTTCTTTGTACCTTGATCATCTTATCTAAAATCTTTAAGCTCTTTCCAAAATTGTGTAGCTTATCCTTGGAATTTTCTAATTCTTCCCTTAGTATAGCTACTTCTTGTTCTAACCTTTCACATCTTAAGACCTTTTCTTCTAGCTTATCCTTAAAATTCTGTGTCTTAGCCATTGACTTGTTTAGATCCTCTATAATATTTCCTATCTCTTCATCACATTCTTGAAATTGAATCTCAAGTTGGGAGTTTTGCTTTCTTACCTTCTTTAAGGTTTTAAGAGCATAAATAAGCTCTCCCTCAAGATCAACTTCTTTTTATGATTCTTCCTCTATTTGTTTACCTTTGATAACATCTTCATTCTTTTCTAACTTGTCTTCTATAGGATCACCTTCTTCTTCTTCTAGTGCCATTAAAATATTCTCTTCTGGTCCTTCAAATGCATCCTCATATTCATCATCACTGAAATTGAAACCATTCCTTGTACAACTATCTTCAAGATGTTTAGAATTTCCACATCTAAAACACTTGATAATTATGGGTGATATTTTCTTAACTTCTTATTTTTATTCACTCAAAAATAGGACTTCATATTTATCCTTACTTGAAGAACTAACATCACTATCACTTGAGTACTTACTTGCCTTGTCTGCATAGTAGCTCCTCTTTTGTCTTTGAAAGAACTTCTTTCCTTGTTTGCCTTGTCCATCCTTACCTTTCTTTTGGTACATGTATCTTTCTGATTCTTTGTTCCTATGATCCTATTTTTCTTCATGATTGCTATTTTTAGCTTCTTGAAAATCAGTTTCATAGTGACTATACTTTCCACAATTAAAACATCTAACAAATTTTTCATCTTTAAATATCCTTGAATCCTTATTCCTTCTGTCATAATTAGCTTCTTCATCATTGAATTACTAATCGCTTGAATCTGAATTTTTTCCCTTTGTCTTCTTAGCAGCTTTGAATACTTCTTCCCTCTGGGGATTAGGTTCCTCTTTTGAATGCTTCTTCCTTCTGGGGATTAGGTTCCTCTTTTGTTCTTAACTCAAAAGTTTTAAGAATACCAAGTAACATATCTCTTGTCAAATAATCACTATCTTTTGATTCTTCTATAGCAGAAATCTTTTCACTAAATATTTTTGGAAGATATCTTAAGACTTTATCACAAACATCTAATTCTTCAAAATTAAATCCAAGTCCTTGCATGGCATTAACAACCTAATCTACCCAAAGTAAATAAGTACTTATATTTTCCTCATCCTTCATTCTTAATTCTTCAAATTGTCCTTTCATATTTCGTATTTTTACCTTTTGACACTTTTATCTCCTTCATATATGCTTTGCAACTTATCCCAAATTCCTTTTGCATATTTAAAATGCATAACTTTATGGATTTTGTTCTATGCAAACCTCTCAAAATTGAATTCATTGCTTTTGAATTGTAATATTTTAGAAGATTACCTTCCCTATTTGTAGGTGGATCAACTGGTGGTATGTATCCATTTCAACTGCTTCCCAAATTTCATTGCCAAGTGCCATAAGGTGAATCTTCATTCTCATACTCCAAAATATATAATCACTTCCATAAAATATTGGTGTTGAATTATCTAAGGACACATTCTTAGAATCCATTGTGTTCTTAAAATCTTTTCCTTCAAGCTGCTAAACTCTTTCGAAGGAACCTGCTCTCATACCAATTGAAGAACACAAGCTTATACTGAGAGGGGAGGTGAACAGTATAAGACCACTTTTTACTTATATTTTCTAATCAATATTATACAATTTATAAATATAAATATAAACCATAGTAACCAAATAAATGCATAAATTACCATACACAATAGAGACACCAATTTAACATGGTTCACCTAATGTGGGCTACTCCACGGAGAAAATATTTCACTAAATTTTTTTCAATCAATCTCTTGGGAATACTTTCCCTATTACAATGTTTATGGACCTCTGTCCAAATGAGACACCAATCCCCTAATCAAGTTCATGGATCTCTATCCATAGGAGAACTCTTTTATCCTTAGTTCTTACTGGTGATATTCTAGAAGAACTACTACCCCCACTGCTCTGGCTAATGGATATATATCCACTGAAGATACCTATCCTCACTGCTCTAGCTAATGGATATCTATCCATTGGATACTATCATCTTCTATACTCTTTCACCTTCAAATATCTATCTCAAATATTCACTAAACATAGTCCTTCATTCTAGCACAAATATGCTCAATATTTGTCTCTGGGATGGCACAAATCTATCCTCAAATCTGCACCAAACTTTGTCCTCAAATATATACTAAACATAGTCTTTTAGTTTAGCACAAATTTATCCTTAATATCTATCCTCTGATCTACACTAAATATAGTCCTTCGGTCTAACACAAATTTATCATCAATCTCTATCCTCTGATCTGCACTAAACACAGTCCTTCATTCTAGCACAAATCTATCCTTAATATTTGTCCTCTAATATGCACTAAATATAGTCCTTCAGTCTAGCACAAATATGTCCTTAATCTCTATCTTCAAGCCTTAACACAAAGCTTGATCCAATCATAAATCAACACTACTAGATCTTCCCCAAACCCTTACAAGGTAGATTTGAGATAAGTCTTTGAGAAGACTTGTGAGAAGAATTGATTTATTTATTTGTTCAAACCTTGAGTTAAGTTTTGAACAAATAAATCAATCAATTCTACTCACAAGTCTTCTCAAAGACTTATCTCAAATATACCTTGTAATATTCCACAAAATCTCACACTAATCTATCCACAAGTCTTCTCTAGAACTTGCCCAAATTTGCTCAACAAGTACTCACTAGAACTTGCCCAACTCTGCTCTCAATATCTTTCCTCAAACTATATTGTAAGCTTCCTCAAAAGCTCCCAAAAATCTCTCCATAAGTCTTCTCTAACAATTATCTCAAATCTACTCAAAAAGTCCACACTAGAACTTGTACAATCTCATAGAAACATAAAGAGAATTGTTAGAGACTCAATATGCTTCACATTCATCACAATGCTCAATCACTTTCAATCACTCTTTTTACCACAAAAACATATAGAGAATTGTTAGAGACTCAATATGCTTCACATTCACCACAATGCTCAATTACTTTCAATCACTCTTTTTACCATAGAAAAATAAAGAGAATTGTTAGAGACTCAATATTGTTGGCAATTTTGGGTACCTTGAGTACATTGCATTTGCTCAAGTGAATAAGTTGTCATTGATGTCAAGAAGCTTTTTGAAAGAATTTGATTTGATGTAAAATAATGTGTTTTGTTGAAGGTTTGGCTTGACAGGTTTGAAAGAAAGTAAGTTGAAAAAATGTCACGATATCGCGACATGTTGCATTTTCGCGACTTAGGTAGGAGAGAGAAAGTTTTTTGAAAAAGTGTCGTGATATCGGGACATGTCGCATTTTCGTGACTTAGGCAGGAGAGAGAATTTTTTTTGAAAAAGTGTCACGATTTTGTGACATGTTGGAAGAGAGAGAAGAAGCTGGCAAAACTGTCGTAATTTCGCGACATGTTGGTAGAGAAAGAAAGCAAGGTGGAAAGTGTCATGATTTCGTGACATGTCGCATTTTCGTGACTCAAAAAGTGCAGGAAGGCAAAGAAGGAAAAGTGTCACGATTTCGTGACATAATGCAAGGAAGGTTGTACGGACGAAAAAGTGTCACAATTTCATGACATGATGCAGAAGGGAGAGTTCGTAGTGTGAACTGTCGTGATTTCGCAACAAGTTCGAAGAGAGATAAAGTATCTCAAAAAGGTTCATGATTTCGTGACATGCTACAAAATACTAAGTGAGGCCTGTCGTGATTTTGTGACATGCTACAAAAGACTAAGTAAGGACTGTCATGATTTCATGACATGTTGAAAAGCTCGAAGTGAGAACTGTTGTGATTTTGCGACATGCAGCAAAGGGAAGAGTCTGAAATAATAAGCGTCGTGATTTCGCGATATACTACAAAGAAGTTGTACGGATGCAAAATGTGTCATGATTTTGCGACAGGTTGAAGAGAAAGCTTGCAAATGCAGAAAGTGTCACAATTTCACGATAGGTTGAGATGGCAGCTTGTAGTTGGAGAAAGTGTTGTGATTTCACGACAAAAACAGTTAGCAAGTCTTCAACAGAAGAAGTGTCATGATTTCACGATGAATTGAAGAAGTAAGAGCTCGAAGGTGAAAGCATCGTGATTTCGTGACATGTTCTAGTTTCATAGGTGTAAGGCAGAGAGAATCTCAAGGCAGTGAAAGTGTCACGATTTTGCGACATGTTCCATTTTCACTAGTGCAAGCAGAGAAGAAGGCCATGAAGTCAAAAGGGTCACGATTTCATGACAGAGTTGAATATGACGTCAGCAAAAGTAGATGTGTCATGGTTTTGAGACAAAAGTTGAGAAGAAGGAAATGAAGTCTAAAGTGTCACAATTTTGCGACAGGAGTGAAGATGACATCAGCAAAGACAAAAGTGTCATGATTTCGCGACAAGGATGTAGTCAAGGCAGACAAACGCAAAAGTGTTGCGATATCACGACAATAGCCAAATGAAAGTGTACGGATGCAAAAATTTCATGATATCACGACATGTTGTGGTTTCGCGGTAGAAGCTACTGAACCATAGAGGCAGTTGAAGCTGACAGAGTTAAAATTGGGCCAACGAAGACTAGGGCATGCAACTGACGAAGTTAGGGTTTGCATTTGCATAATAGCTGACTAAGACCAAGGTTTAGATCTTGATTTTTAGTATAAAAGGAGGGTTGTTTGAATATTTTTAGAATCGATCGAAGAGTGCATTCGAAGTGCGACTTTCACAGATAGAGTGTGGGGAGAAGTTCGATCATCGAGAAGTAGAGTGCACGAAGATCATGCTGCTATGATTGCGCAGAGGTGCAATAAGTTGATGTTTGATCGAGTGTTGTTGTGATTACGTAGAGGTGCAATTTTGAGGACATGTGTGCCAGACCGAAGGACTGGGTTTGGTGCAAAACAAAGGAAGCAAACAAGGACAATTATGCTGAACAAAAGGACTGTGTTTAGTACAAATTCGAGGACCATCTTTGGAGGTGAAAGAGTTGAGAACAGAGGTCTCCAACCAGAGCAAGGAAGATAGGTGTCTTCTATGGATAGAGTTCCACTTGCTAAGGGTAGAAGAGGCAGAGGTTTTCTAGAGGATCACCAGCTGGAGTAGAGTTAGGGGATTGGTGTCTCCTTTGGGTTGGTACCCATAAAATTTATAATCGGGAAAGGTTTCCTAAAATTTGAGGTGATAAAATTTACTGAAAATTTTATCCGTGGAGTAGCCCGCATTGGGTGAACCACATAAATTGCTATGTCTCTATCATGGATGGTATTTTGTGCATTGCTTTGATTGTTGTTTTTGATACTGCTATATATTCACTGCATAATATTAATTTGAAAGTTGAAGGAAAAAGTGTAAAGTGGTCTTATACTGTTCACCCCCCCTCTCAGTATAATCTTGTGTTCTTCAATTGGTATCAGAGTGGGTCTCTCAAAAAAAATCCTAACAGCTTGGAGAAGGATCTATCAAAAGAACATACAGATTCGGAAAAGGATGAAGAGGTTAAGTTCAATTTCAAAAGTGAATTCTTCTGGGCTTTAAGAAAATTTTAGGGAAGAGAGTTCTATTCCCAAGCATCATGATATGAAGAAGAAATAGCAAGATCAATCTTCATCCTGAAGAACAATGGATTCCAGTTGGTCACAAGAAGAACAATCATCCAAGGTATCAAAATAGGTTACATAATACTTTCCATGGCTACTATTTTTCTTGCAAGAAATTTGGTCACAAAGCTATGCATTGCAATAAATTCGTGAATAGCCATAGTAAGGAAAATTTTAACTCTTTTGCACCTCTTATGGATAAAAATGTCATGTGTTACAAGTGCAATAATTTTGGGCATATAGCAAGGATGTGCAGTCTGGATAGATCTAGCCTTGATTTCACTAAAAAGAGAAATGAGATCAAATCTAAGTCAATGATAGTTCAAACTGCTTTTCATGCTCAAGACAAAGTAGAGAAATGGTATCTTGATAGTGTTTGCTCAAAACATATGACTGGTGAAAAGGAAAAGTTTTTGGTCTTAAAAAACACAAACAAAGGAATAGTTAGTTTTGGAGATAACAGGTCAGCTAAAATCTGTGGTAAATGGACTCTTAGTTTGGATGGGAAATCCAAAACAAAAAATGTGCTTTATGTAGAAGGCCTAAGACATAATCTTCTAAGTGTGAGTCAACTTTGTGATCAAGGACACATAGTATCTTTCTTTTCAGATAGATGTGAGATACGTAAAGAAAAAAATGAAAAACTCATTGCTAGTGCTACAAGGACTCCAAACAATCTTTACATGCTAAGTGAGATAAAAAGGGAAAAGTGTTTTCTAACTCAAGAAGATGAGAGTTGGTTATGGCATAAAATATTGGGGCATTTGAGCTTTGATAATCTTGTCAATATCAGTAACAAGGAAGTAGTTAGAGACTTGCCCAAAATAAAAAGGCCCCATAACACCATTTGCGGTCCTTGTCAACATGGAAAACAGACCAGAACCAGTTTTAAATAAAAAGGGTATACTTATTCAAAACCATTAGATCTTATTCATACTAATTTATGTGGCCCCACTAGAACTCAGAGCATTCAGGGAGAAAGCTACTTTATGTTGTTTATAGATGATTATTCTAGAATGACTTGGGTTACTTTTCTCAAAGAAAAATTTGAAGCTTTTGAAAAATTTAAAGCTTTCAAATAAATGATTGAAAATGAGACTGACAAGAGAATCAAATGCTTAAGATCGGACAGAGGAGGAGAATTCACTTCTAATGAATTTGTGAAATAGTGTGAGCAACAAGGAATCAAAAGAGAATATTTAGCAGCAAGGACTCCTCAACAAAATGGAGTATTTGAAAGAAAAAATAGAACTATTGAAAATATGGCTAGAGCTATGTTGAATGAGTCAAAACTTTCAGATGGTTTCTGGAAAGAGGCGATCAAGATACGACAGTCTACATTATCACCGGGGCCCAACTTAGAGTCAATCATCATAAAACTCCTTATGAGTTGTGGAAAGGAAGACCAGCTATAGTAAAACACTTCAAAGTGTTCGGGAGTAAGTGCTTCATCAGAAGGGAAGATCAGAACTTGGGTAAGTTTGATCCTAGGTGTGATGAGGGAATTTTTCTTGGTTATTCTAGCAGAAGCAAGGCTTACATATGCTTTAAAAAAATAACACATACAGTCATAGAGAGCATATATGTAACATTTGATGAAAAGACAGGGATAAGAGAACCTGTTAAGGAAATCAGTGATGAAATTTGTCAAGAAGAATCCAGACAGGTTTCAGATGAAGAAGAGGAAAGACAAAAACTGCTTCCCAAAACTCCTTCACGATATGTTCAGAAACATCATCCTAAATATTTGATCATTGGTGATCCAAACAACAAGCAAACTAGAAGAAGAGTCATTCATTCACACGATTCTACAAATGTTTCATTATTATCTCAGATTGAGCCAAAAGATTTCAGTGAAGCATGTGCAAATAAATTTTGGGTAAAAGCAATGGATGAAGAGCTAAATCAAATAGAGAAAAGTGAAACTTGGGATTTGGTTCCAAGACCTAAGGACAAGAATGTCATTGGCACAAAATGGATATTCAGAAATAAACTCAATGAGGATGGAAATATTGTTAGAAACAAAGCCAAGTTGGTTTGCAAAGGTTATGCTCAAGTAGAAGGTGTGGATTTCGAAGAGACGTTCACTCCTATTGCTCGTCTCGAAGCTATCCGAATGTTTTTGGCCCTTTCAAGCTTCAAAGCATTCAAGGTGTATCAAATGGATGTAAAGTCAGCTTTTTTAAATGGAGTGTTGGATGAAGAAGTCTACATAGAACAGCCAGAAGGCGTCTCTCTCAGATCAAAAAGACTATGTATGTAAATTGAAAAAGGCCTTGTATGGGTTAAAGCAAGCACCTAGGGCTTGGTACTCAAGACTTGACAGGTACCTTCATGAGCAAGGCTTCATGAAAGGTGTGGAAGATAGCAATTTGTATATTAAGGATGAAGGTGATGATATTTTGATTGTAGTTGTCTATGTTGATAATATCATTTTTGGGGGAAATAATACTCAGATGTGCAAAGATTTTGCTAACACCATGCAGAAGGAATTCGAGATGTCCATGATTGGAGAGCTGTCATTCTTTTTACGTCTTCAGATTGCTCAATCAAAATATGGTATATTTCTCTCTCAAGGAAAGTATATCAAAGAAATGTTGAAAAAATTTAGGATGATGGACAACAAACCTGTATGTACTCCAATGACTACAGGGTGCAATATGAGTAAAGATGATGAATCTCCAGTGGTAGATCATAGGTTGTACAGATCAATGATTGGCAGTTTATTATATGTTACAACTACCAGACCAGATATCATGCAGGTTGTTGGGTTAGTAGCTAGATTTCAAGTAGCTCCTAAAGATTCTCATGCTATAGCAGTTAAAAGAATATTCATATATCTGAAGGGCACTATGGACTTTGGGCTTTGGTATCCTAAAGGTGATGATTTCACTCTCACAGCCTATACAGATGCAGATTGGGCAGGCAGTAATGATGACAAGAAAAGCACCAGTGGTGGAGCATTCTTTTTGGGGAAGAGTTTGGTTTCTTGGCTAAGTAAGAAACAACCTTCAGTTTCCTTATCTACGGAAGAGGCTGAATACATAGCAGTAGTGGCTGGGTGTACATAGGTTTTATGGATGAAAACCACCTTGGAGGATTTCAAAGTCAAGCATGAACAACCCATCTCCATATTTTGTGATAATACAAGTGCCATAAGTATTTCCAAAAATCTGGTAATGCACTCAATGACAAAGCATATTTCCATCAAGTATCACTTTCTAAGGGAGAAAGTGCAATACAAGCAGGTCAAGGTAGAATATGTGTCTACTAAAGAGCAGATTGCAGATATCTTCACAAAATTGCTTCCAATAGATACGTTTGAGTATCTAAGGGAGAAATTGGGAGTTGTACTCCAACCCCAAAATTAATCACCTCATCAGGTGGTGGGGGAGGGACTAAGCTAAGAGGCTCATTCTTAGTCCCAAGCCCCAAAGGTGACCCTTTGCCATTGATGACAAAGGGGGAGAGATTTGAGTAAGGGGGAGAGATATGAGTAAGGGGGAGAGCTTCAATGTGAAGAGGAAAGCTTCAAGTTAGGGGGAGCAAAACTTTAAAAGGAGATTCTTAGCTGTTAGCACAGTTGGTTTCAGTTTTAGCTCCTGAGACGTGTTTTTAGTAAAGGGTTGCCATCAATGACAAAGGGAGATATTGTTGGCAATTTTGGGTACCTTGAGTACATTGAATTTGCTCAAGTGAATAAGTTGTCATTGATGTGAAGAAGCTTTTTGAAATAATTTTATTTGATGTAAAATAATGTGTTTTGTTGAAGGTTCGGCTTGACAGGTTCGAAAGAAAGTAAGTTGAAAAAATGTCGCGATATCGCGACATGTCGCATTTTCGCGACTTAGGTAGGAGAGAGAAAGTTTTTTGAAAAAGTGTCACGATATCGCGACATGTCGCATTTTCGTGACTTAGGTAGGAGAGAAATTTTTTTGAAAAAGTGTCACGATTTCGCGACATGTTGGAAGAGAGAGAAGAAGCTGGCAAAACTGTCGCGATTTCGCGACATGTTGGCAGAGAAAGAAAGCAAGGTGGAAAGTGTCATGATTTCGCGATATGTCGCATTTTCGCAACTCAGAAAGTGCAGGAAGGCAAAGAAGGAAAAGTGTCACAATTTCGTGAGATAATGCAAGGAAGGTTGTATGGACGAAAAAGTGTCACGATTTTGTGACATGATGCAGAAGGGAGAGTCTGCAGTGTGAATTGTCACGATTTCATGACAAGTTCGAAGAGAGATAAAGTATCTCAAAAAGGGTCATGATTTCGTGACATGCTGCAAAAGACTAAGTGAGGACTGTCACGATTTTGTGACATGCTGCAAAAGACTAAGTAAGGACTGTCGCAATTTTGTGACATGCTAAAAAGCTCGAAGTGAGAACTATCATGATTTCATGACATGCAGCAAAGGGAAGAGTCTGAAATAAGAAGTGTCACGATTTCGTGGCAGACTACAAAGAAGTTGTACGAATGTAAAAAGTGTCACGATTTTGTGACAAGTTGAAGAGAAAGCTTGTGAATGCAGAAAGTGTCACGATTTCACGACAGGTTGAGATGGTAGCTTGTAGTTGGAGAAAGTGTCACGATTTCATGATAGAAATAGTTAGCAAGTCTTCAACAGAAGAAGCGTCATGATTTCGTGATGAATTGAAGAAGGAAGAGCTCGAAGGTGAAAGCATCGCAATTTCATGACATGTTTCAGTTTCATGGGTGTAAGGCAGAAAGAAGCTCAAGGCAGCGAAAGTGTCACGATTTCGCAACATGTTTTCTTTTCGCTAGTGCAATTAGAGAAGAAGGCCATGAAGTTAAAAGGGTCACGATTTCATGACAGAGTTGAAGATGACATCAGCAGAAGCAGATGTGTCATGATTTCATGATAAAAGTTGAGAAGAAGGCAATGAAGTCTAAAGTGTCACGATTTCGTGACAGGAGTGAAGATGACGTCAACAAAAACAGAAGTGTCACGATTTTGTGACAAGGATGTAGTCAAGGCAGAAAAACGCAAAAGTGTCATGATATAATGACAATAGCCAAACGAAAGTGTACGGCTACAAAAATGTCGTGATATCATGACATGTTGTGGTTTCGTGGCAGAAGCTACTAAACCACAGAGGTGATTGAAGTTGATAGAGTTAAAATTAGGTCGACGAAGATTAGGGAATGCAGCCGATGGAGTTAGGGTTTGCATTTGCATAACAATCGACTAAGACCAAGGTTTAGATCTTGATTGTTAGTATAAAAGGAGGGCTATTTGAAGAGTTTTAGAATCAATCAAAGAGTGTGTTCGTAGTGCAACTTTCACAAATAGAGTGCGGGGAGAAGTTTGATCACCGAGAAGTAGAGTGCATGAAGATCATGCTGCTGTGATTGCGCAGAGGTGCAATAATTTGATGTTTGATCGAGTGCTATTGTGATTGCATAGAGGTGCAATTTTGAGGACATGTGTGCCAGACCGAAGGATTGTGTTTGGTGCAAAACAAAGGAAGCGAACGAGGACAATTGTGCTGAATCGAAGGACTATGTTTAGTGCAAATTCGAGGACCAGCTTTGGAGGTGAAAGAGTTGAGAATAGAGGTCTCCAGCCAGAGCAGGGAAGACAGGTGTCTTCTATGGATAGAGTTCCACTTGCTAAGGGTAGAAGAGGCAGATGTTTTCTAGAGGATCACCATCAAAAGCAGAGTTAGGGGATTAGTGTCTCCTTTGGGTTGGTACCCATAAAATTTATAATCGGGAAAGGTTTCCCAAAATTTGAGGTGATAAAATTTAGTGAAAATATTATCCGTGGAGTAGCCCGCATTGGGTGAACCACGTAAATTGTTGTGTCTCTATTGTGGATGGTATTTTGTGCATTGCTTTGATTGTTGTTTTTGATATTGCTATATATTCACTGCATAATATTAATTTGAAAGTTGAAGGAAAAAGTGTAAAGTGGTCTTATACTGTTCACCCCCCCCTCTCAGTATAAGCTTGTGTTCTTCAAATATGTTTCACACTCATCAACACTCAACCTCTTTCTCAAATCAATTCATAATATAGAATAATTTATTTCATAGAACTTGAACTATCACTTCAACACATCCACTTGACTAGGCTCAACCAACTCTACTCAACCAATCACTCAATGAATTAACCTTTGCTTAAAAACCCTAGTCCAAGCATATGAATACTCACTCAAGTGTTTCCAACAATGCTTATAAATCAATCTCACATAACAATGATACTCATGATCTTTGCAAACCCTATTTCAAGTTCCTCACTCAACTAAGTGCTTCAAAAATAATGCTAATCTCACATAACAATGATACTCATGATATTTGCAAACCCTAGTTCAAGTTCACTCAATTAATCACTTCAACAACAATGCTTATAAAACAAGGTTTTATCAACAACTCTTTATTCTAGAAAACCTTGAAGCATTAATTCAAAACACACTCAACAATTCTTACCAAACAATCATTTTCACTCCAAATTTGCATTCACAACATTCAACAATCACTCACTAGGAAGATGTGCCCATACATTTTGTTTGATGTAAAAGTGCCCTTAGAAAACCTGTCTCAATCACAATTTTCTTCTTTCCAATTTCAATGGTTAAATGATAAAATATCACTTCAACACTTTCTCAAAATATTCCTTAGACACAAAAATAATCAAAGCTCAATTATGCCTTATTGCTCCCTTTTGAAAATAACATCCATCAAATCATACATGAAAAATAATCATTTTGATACACCTTATAATATCCAACTTAAAATAATATCCAACACCACAAAACCTCAAACAATATTCCTAAAATACCTTACTACCATTTTCAAACACTAAAGCAAATAACACCCAAAAATTTATTTTGCATCAACCTTATAACTCTCCTTACAACCTTACAAACCAAATAAAAATATGCAAAAATTAAATTTTAATACCTCAACTAACTACTCTGAAAATTTTGATGCTCAACTAATGCATACCTTCGTTTTTCTCCCCAAAAGGGTATTGGTGTGATTTGAACCACCGTCTCCTCAAGCACCAAGCACCTTAGTGCTTTGGAGCCTACCACGTGGGTTATAGGTTCCCACGTGAAGGGAGGGAGGCTTCCTTCCTATTAACCCTTCGTACACCATTGAATTCACACTAAAACCACAAATCAGTCCTCTTTGATGCAACATGATTCACACAAGCTCGCATTAATCAATTTAATTTGAAGGCATCAGGTAAGTTTGGCTAAGGTGGGGTAGTCCCTCTTTTATACATGTTTGGTTGATTTTGCTTCCACATCGATGCTAAGAATTTAGATTCAATATTCAAATTTTAATTCAATAACCCACCTTAGGGTTATTTAAAATTAACGTATAATTAATATTAAAAGTAATTAATAGTTAATTTAAATAACTTATAAGTTAAGTAAATTAATTAAAAAATTAATTTATAATAAAAATTATATTAATTAATTTAAAATTTCTTGTACAATATTATAAAGAATAATTATAATATTACTCACCTAGGCTTCTTCTTTGCACTTTAGACCACATCTGACTTCCTGGAACGAGGTCTTTGTTTGACTAAAAATAGACTATCCTTTTGCACTTATTGGGGAACCTGAAACTGATGTTGCCCACTGAAACTGCCACTGAATGGTTCTGAAGGCTTGACATCAATGACCACTCACTCTTGACATCAATGACAACTCATCTACTTAAAATTTCCAACAAGTGGGGTGAATAGGTTCCTCGTCCGACTTTTGGAGCAAACATATTTTTTCCATTTTTCAAAAATAAAGGCGTCTTTGCCCTAAGGAAGGGCGACAAAGATTTTCAACCTTCTCTTTGGGTGAAAAAAACTTGTTAAATCCATTATTCCCTTAATATTTTAAGTGTTATTTTTGTTGACGTCTTCGGGTGATTCCAACTTAATTTTCAAAATCAATTTTCCTTGTAACACCCATTATTTACAACACAAAACCCATGAAAAATAAAGAAGAAGATTAACACATAAAAATGAACTGCAACATATTATACTAGCCAAAATACTGCACCATAGATTCAATATATTTTTCCGCTTTTAAAATAAAAAATTTCAACAAAATTTCATCAAAATCTCAATGTGGCATAGTTCAAAACTGTCAACACTTCCATATTCTTAAAAAATTTTGAAGTTTCAATTGTTGTTCATATACCATGGATTGTTCACTGTCGATCAATAATCATGCAACATAATTATTGTGTTGATCTTGAAAATACCAAAGTTATTCCATCGCATTCTATCCATTCTTACGTTTCACAAGTTATTTTGGTATAACCAGTCTCATATTGTTCTACATATTGGTTCCATTATGTATTACACTCTACCTATTAATAATAATACACCACAATAGGCCTTAAAGAGGTTGCTAAGGTTGGATGGGAAAAGGTGTTGGTTAAATATAACTCCCAACTCATGATTAATCTTCTCAAGACTCCTAAGAATCATAAGGTTTATTGTAGAATAAAAAGAATTATTGAGAAGATTCAATTAATCCAAATGGGCTTTTTGAAAGTGGATTACAATCATGTGGTCAGAGAACAAAACATGAGTGTTGATGCTTTAGCTAATTGGGCATTGGACAAAGGTGATCTTACTTTCTACGACCACCCTCCCAGATGGTAGGCTTCACAAATGAGGGAAGCTCTACTTTTTATCCTTTCTTTGGATGGCTCCAGTACTAGAGGTACCTAGTTCCTTTTTGCTTTATTTTTGCTTCTCTTTGGTTCGGTTAGGGTATTTTAGTTCCCTAGCTTAGACATATATTTCCTATGTTTCCTCTGTTGAATCTTTACTTTAATAGTATTTTGGCCTATAAAGGTCGTAGTTGTGTTTTGTTTTCTTTTTTTTTTAGTTTTTCAAGGGGTGTGTGTTTTTTGTACTATTTTATTTTTGTGTTGTTTTAGTTGTTTTTTTTGTGTTCTTGTTGTTTTTCATGTTTTTATTTTTTGGGTTTTGTGTTTTTGGTTTTTTTAAATTGTTTGTGTGTTGTTTTATTGGTTTTCTTATGTTTTTTGTGTTTTGTGTTGTGTTGTTATTTTTTTATTTTGTTTTATTTTATGTATCTATTTTTTTGTGTTTTTTTTAGTTTTTTGTTGTTTTTGTTTTTTTCGTGGTTTTATTTATTTTTTGTTTGTTTGATTGTCTTTGTTTTTATGTGTTTTTTTTGTTTCTTTATTATTGTTTTTATTTTTTTAGGCATGCTCATTGAGTGTGCTGAAGGGGGCAAGCCAGGTGCAAGCCCTGGGTATTTTTGACGGAATATATACCTTTGCCTTCTTGGGACTTACCCAAAAGTGGCATCCCAATTGGGGTGTTTTCCACAAACAACAAAAAAAACACCATAATTATTTAGACAAGTCACTTTATATACTTTCCATTTATTTTAGATATTACATAGTTACATTCAAACTCCTACTTTTGTATAAGTATAACAAAATTATTCATACATCCATTCATTGTTCTCATAACAAGTGATGGCATTCACCTACCACATATTCCTTATTCCATAAGTCTTAATTTCTTTAAGAGAGTAAGAACATTTAAAAAATACCTCCAACACAGTCATAAACTCATGATTAAAATAAATTATATACAATAATTGCCTAGATTTACATCAAACAATTGAAACATAAGAATCCATCACAAAATATTCCTAATGAATAAGTCTATATTGCAAGTAGCATCAATGGTTAAAATTATTCACTATTTTAAGTTATACATCATGAATACTTGTAATAATTTAATGTTTAAGTGAGACTACAATATGATACCATGTCACAAGATACACGAGTATAATCCATAAATTAATCATTACCTTAAAATGATAGCCAAGAAGCACTATTATAAGTAAATACTTCATGGTGAGTTTTTACAATGGTTGTGTGCATACTATAGATCAATGAATTATCCTTTGTCACAAAATCTCATGCAAAATAGGAACATTCAATCCTATACAATTCATACTAGAAGTGAAAATCATAAATTTTAATTACTCTACTTTAAATCAAAATACACAATGGTGTTTTCTATTTTTTACTTTGAGATTTCAAAGTTCATAACACAATAGTATTTACATCCATCAATAACCAACCATTACTTGACCACCCAATAGTGGATACAATCATTTTTGTTGATCAATAGACACAAACCTTCCATTTACATGAATGGTTTTCTTGAGTCAAGCTAATCATGACATTTTCCTCATATAGGTCATGACATGCATTATAAGCATATAAACCCTCTCTGTACAATTCACCAATGATCATCAAAAAAAATTAAATAACATACCTATTATATCATGAGGGGGAAAAGCATCATTAGAGTGATTTACTGCCCAAACATAGAATTCTTGTAAGGTGCCCTTTAGTTCTATTTCCTACCTAAGATAACCACCCCTTCAATAAAGAAAATAAATATTAAGCATTGACATGATAGAAATATAAATGCATGGTGTTTTTAATCTATCCTTTTGAAATTAGATAAATTATGTAGCTTAATACATAATAAATGCATGATTTATGTGAAGTCCATTATAAATCATGTAAATCATTTTTCTCATGAATGCATTCTATTCATATAAGTCAACCAATAAATCATGCAAAATTAAGAACACAATAATTATTTAAATTATAGCTTAGCCATGTATTCACTTATGCATATTACCCTATTTGTATATTTGGGCATAGTTACTCTAAAATATGAAGGCATATATCAATGCTTACTGGCATGCCATCTTATATCCCATTTTAGGCCTACCTTACAAATCACTTTGCAAAGTATTTGTGCTTATTTTCAATCTAAATTTTACTTTCTCTCTAAAGGTTTTAAGAATTTGGTTATGAATCAAGGTAAGAAGGCATAACAATGGATTTTATGAAAGGAAGTTGTAATGTTAACTATTATAGATTAAATTTTGGATCACAACACAATTGAAATTCTTTCATCCACATAGTGTGAATAAGGAAAAGGCATAACCTTCACCATTCTATAGGAATACCTAGTTCCTCAAGTTATTGCTACAAATTTAGTTATCAAACCTCTTAGACAAGGTCTTATCATAAAGAAGCTTAGAACAACATCAACCTGGTCTTTTCCATTTCTTTATTTGATCTAAAGTATTCACATTCATAAGTTTAGCTGGCAAAAGGAACAATGATAATTTAAACCATAAGCTAAGAGCATTGTTAATGTTGCATAAATTATGTGTTGGTAAAGAGGGTAAGTTTTAACAAAAGTATACCTTTATAGCAATACAATATGCCTTTTTAACCAAGTTTTTATCCACAAATAGATTCCACATTTTATCAAGGCTATTCTTAAGCCAAATTCTTAACCATGTCATCATGATTTTAATGAATATGCAAATACAGTAGAAACACATTAATTACTAAAATGTATTATTATAGCTTGGACATTAAACATGCATTATTACAAACAATTCTTTCATAATGCAAGGCATAAAAAAAGTATTCCTATAATTAGGTCTTCAAGTATGCAATTGCTTTATCATTTTACAAAGCATCAACTTTATTACTTTAACCAAACAATAAATATGTGTTACTATAGTGAAAAAATTGAATATACAAGGCATAAAGAATGCAATGGTATAACAAACACTTAGAATATGTAAGGCATCAAGAATGTAATGCTACAATAAACACTTCCAATATGTAAGGAATCAAGAATGTAGTGCTATAGTAAGCACTTTCAATATACGAGGTATCAAGAATATAGTGCTACAACAATCATTTAGAATATGCAATGTATCAAGAAGTTCTACAACAAACACTTTTAATATGTAAGGAATTAATAGTATAGTGGTATTGGAAATGCTTCTATTATGCAAGGTGTCGTTCACTCAGGATGTCATGGTCATTTATTTAAATAGCCATGTGTCTAATGCCTATGTCATGTGGAGAGTGCATAATCCAAAATTCTTGAGAGTGTGATACATGACTCAAAGGACAACCGCCAATATTTTTTCTAAGGCTAGTTCCTTGTTAGATGTTATATTTGGTGTTTTTTCTCCTAAACTAGCCCATTCTACTAGATTTTATCAAGAAAATGGAAAGAGAGTAAACATAAAATAAATAATACTAAGATATGGGTGGTGATGCACAAATATCACAAAATATTGTGTATACCAATTGTATTAATAAACACACACATCATTTATGACATCTATAGTGAACATAGTCTTCATCCAACATATGCATTCATTCATAGAACTTATACAAGAACTAGGGTAGATACTAGCCATAGCTCCCTATACAAATTAATATATACACAAAGACTAGGATAGAATGATAATAGTCATAGCTCCCTATATATATCTATAAAAATATTTTATACATGCATGTCAAATAGAAAGAGGATCAAGGTCTATACATGAAATAACTCAATGTTTGAGTCTATACTAATACATAGAATAAAAATGAGTGAATATTATACATAAGACTAGATACTAGGTATGAATATACAATTATCCCTCCTTGTAGCCCAAACCTAGGCATTTATACATTTGATTTGAAATTCAAAAATTAAAATATTTTCCTCCACCATGAGATAGGTAGGAATCTACAACTTCCATTAATCCTTGGTTTGAGGTATTATTTTACATTTACCTTTGGTAGGCTTTAGGTTGGTCTAGATTCCTTTCATATTGAATGTTATTTAGGATGGTAACTCCTTCCAAATATTGCATTTATGATATTTTCCTCCAAAAATTTGAACTTTAATGATGATCACTGAGGTAGATCTTACTTATTATGAAAGTTTTACCGATCCCGAGGCTCGTGTTGATTGTTTAGACCCCACTTTTGACCTCCCTACTTTTAAATTATCACCTCCCATTGGATCTAATTGACACTTGCTCCCATTGACCCTTTTTTAATAAAATGGTTGACCATTGTTCTAATCATGATGTGGCCCTAAAAATTTACTAGGACTCCAGTTTCTATAGTTTTTATAGTCATCTTTGTCATTAAGGTCCAACTACCATTCCTTTGCATTAATTTTCACTCAACCTTCTCCTAGGGGTTTAGTTTTCCTTATTGTGTATCTTTCCCACTTTGTATTTTCTCCAAAAATTTAGTTTGGACTATTTATTGGAAACTTTGGCCTTGTGGGTGAACTTGACTACTTTCTTCCCCTTTACTAATATTAGTTAGACCCCACATGTAGTGAGAATTCACTATATTATGGAAAATCATGGGGGATATCTAGCCTATGGGTGATAAAGGACTTAGAAATTAATAGCCTTATTACTTGGGCCCAAAGACATGATGGAGGATGGATCAATAATTTTTGGAAGGTTATAAAAGCTTAATCATTAACATTAGAACCCATTCCCATTCACTTTGTGATGGAAGTCTCATTTGGATGAGTTAAAGGCAAATATTTTCAAGCTCCCATTGGTCATCTAGATCAAAGTAGGTGGATTTGCCCATGAATTCTTTGATGTACATATTGAGGGCCATCATTGGTTCCATGGCTTGGCTATCTTGTCGATGATGGGTGCATATAGTGATGTATCAATGATCCTCAATTGTTTTAACTTTTTCTAGAAATCTTACTTCAAAAGGGGATTGTTTTTTGAAATCCAAGGAGAAGAAACACCTTTCTACATCAAACATATAATGTATTCTCTCCATTCCCCCATCATCTATACCAAAGCATCAACATGACCCTAGAAATGGCATGTATCTTACTCTACTGCCAAGACCTCATTAACTCTATGGGTTACTACTTCTCAATTAGTAATCCCCATTGCTACCTATTGATGGTTACTTGACTATGTCATCTCAGGTTTGAATTGTTGTACTTCAAGAAATAAGGGATTGGTGGCCATCAATACTTGGTCAAGTGCTTTGTTCACCTTGGAATTTTGTGCTAAGATTATTTGAATGTTCTCAAGTACTGGGAATAGGCCTTCAACTACTTTTGTGACTCTATCCCAAAGTACCTGGATTATCTTAGAAATTTGCTTTGATTTTCCCACTCTCTGCTCTAACTTGAAGACTTTATTTTTCTACTCTTCCAATTCTCCTTTTACTACTTTCACCTCCTATAACTATTTTACCTCGGGAAGCGCACACCACACTTACCCTACTTGCAATGTTATTATATCAAATGAAAATAAAGAAGCACACAAGAACATATAATGCAAAAGTAATAAGCAAAGAAATATTCTTTTATTGATGCTTTCAGATCTCAGTTCCATGCACATCCTTTTGTAAGCTATACTACCGAAGCACCTGGGAATAGAGGAAGAACTTCCTAATGTCATCCTTGCGACCAATAACCAATAAATCACATTGAGTCTGAGCTGTGAACCTGTCTACCTCATCCCAAGTGGGGCAATCGTGATAAGGCCTCTAGATGATGTCCTTGGCCTATAGGCCAATCAGAGATGTATAGTGAGAGAGCTCCCCTATGAAGCATCAAATATTGCACTCCTCACACTCTCAGGGTCACCAACTATCGTAACACTAGGCCACATCTGCTATATCAGTAAAATTTATAGGTAGACCTTCTAGATGGTCCACCCTGATATGCTCTTAGCCCTAGATCTGTAGTAGGCTTCAAGCAATGCTAGCTCGTCCCCACAACTGGATCTTGTAGAGCTCATTATAGCACTAAGCTAACAAAGCAGTACCCCAAGCCATGATGATAGGTGCCTCACTATAAATCAAATCTTGAACCATTAGCCATAGGTGACTAGGTCACATTGGCACTCCTAGCATGAGTGGCTAGGTGAATTTAGGCTTTATTTTGAAAATTTTGAAATTTTAAAGGCATTTAACTATTTTTTTGGCATTTTGGGGTGTAGAATTTGATTTTTAAGTGCATTTAGTCACTTTTTTAATAGCATTAATCTTATCTTAGAGAAAAAAATAGTTACCAACAACCACCAACGATAAAAAAATTGATCGTTGGGATTCAAGCTGGTCACTGATGGCAACAACGAGCCCCCTTTGGCCAATTAGGGGCGACCTTGAGCATCAGAAACCATGAGGCAACACGCCAACGACATCCCCTCTTAGCTATAAATCACAAAAAAAATGAAAACTGTAAAACCTGGGCTAGACCCACTAAAATTAACCTAAAACTAAGCCTAACTATGGTTTCAGTTCATTGTCAATAGGTTTAGTTTGGTTTATTTACAGTTATTTAGTGAGGTTGATTTTACCCATTAGAAACAAATAAGAGGCTAGGGTTGGAGAGATACCTGTGAATCATCTACTCCTCCGCTAGTCGAAGCCTTGCCCTTCTCAGCCATGGTGTCTAGTAGGTAGTGTCTTGGGTCATAGCAAATCACTCTCAACTTAGAGCTCGAAAAGTGCAATTGATATCTGGAAAATGAAAAGTCAAAATCTTAAAAATTCTTTTATATTTTCCATTTGCACCTTGGCTGCCACTGGCATCAATGGGCCACACTGCCTGTCTACTGGACCTAAAATTGGCCATGAAGAGGCAATTAGGGGTCATTGTATCTGACAGTGGCTAGGAAACAGAGAGGAATTTGTCCAATTTCTCACCATGAGACACCTAAAAATGGGCCATTAGACATACCTGTTGATCCAAAACAATAAAAAAATGCACAAATACCACAATAATAACATATATCAAAGATAAAAAACATCATAAAATGCAAATTAACATAAAAAAATCAAATAAAAAAAATCTCAAGTGAGCCTCGTAATCATTTATTTACTCTATACACTTTGGCAATTGTAGTGAATAGCGCTCCATGCATATCGACAAGATGAGTAAATTACCATAAGGTCACTTGGACAAATTTGGTTATAGTGGAATTGAGAAGCTTCGTTTCAATATTGAAGAAGGCCATGGTGGCTGGACTACCCCATGAGAGTGAGAATTCATCTCCTTTCTTCCATAACATTTCAATAAATCATCAAACCGAGTGATTCAACACAAGCTAGAAAAGAATTGCTATCACCTTGATTTCCTAAGAAGACCATTACGGTCGGACCGCTTTATGGGATAGAAGTGTACAATTAACAAAAATTGTTGAAATCACACCTGGATGAGACCTACCCTATAAAAACAAATTGAACCTCTAAAAGGGGCCAAATTTGTCATCATTGTCAAGCAACTTGTTGCTTTATTCATTGTCCTTCCCTCATCAACTCGTCATTTGAGGGGGTAGTCATAATATCAAAATCATAATCAAAATCAATAAAGGATCACTCGATCATGTCAAATTGTGTTGATCTTACGAATCATTACCAACAAATATCATAAGCTTACCCTGCTCTAGGGAAAAAAACAAACATGACAGTTAAGTTTGTAGCTCTTCTCCTTTCGAACCTATAGTAGTACTAAAGCTACCCAATCGCCACTGGATGTGTGTAAACTTTCACAAATTTAAGCCTTCCATCCTATTGGAAGTAATTATTCTAGGATGTGTGCCCTTTCTCATGACTGGGGTATCCAATGTTGATCATATCAATGATCATCACACAACCAAAAATGTGACCTTAGGTGGTCTTATTTTTGCTTTGCGCTATGTTTTCCCATAATGCATCCCAAAAAGGGGTATCTGTAGATACCTCAAATGCATAATGTTTAGGAGACTATCCATATGGGCACATATACAGACCATATGACTAGTCTTGGACCTTTCCAAGATAAAATAGTGGTCCTAACCACTCAAAAAGGGTAGTTCTAGCCCATCTAGGCTTAGCCACTCTCAAGCAGAGTAGCTACCACACCTGGTCACTGAAGCTGACAACAGACACACCTAGCCACTCGACCTGATAGCAGCTAACACTATGCACAGTCTGGTCATGAATACAGGTCTAGATCATGTATATTGACTATACCTTGCATTATTTGTGGTCGGGTTTTGGCAAGTAACTCCTTGAGTTCCTCCTAACTGCCCCTTAAATACCAATTTGTGACTGATTATTTCCCTCTGAGATGGTCAGTTGCATGCAATTTGGATTGAGGCTTCTCTAGGAAGCCAAGATTTAGATCTGAAATAAGGATGGGCTACATATGGGCCCTACTAATAAGCAAAAAGGATCTGCAAATATTCAAATCTTGTGCAACGAAGCCCTGTCCGAATAGAGAGTGAATCAACGCCCCTTGGAGGAGCAGTTAAGTGATATTCGACTGAGCTAGGTCTATGCATATACTATTAGGTTCATTTATTCTTCACCACCCATCAATGTACCAGACACAATAGGTGACCCTTGAACATTAATTGGAGCAAAGAAGATAGTGTTATAGCCCCTAGTTCATGAGGAGAGAAGTTGTATTTAGTAGTCGCTATCTTGGACAGTGGCCTGTAGCTATACCTTAGGGCATTAGATATTATTTTCTTTTTTTCTAGCTTATATTCATTACTGCTTGATTTATTAATTAGTCATAGCTCAGATCTAATTTCATTAATGCATTTGCATCGTATTTCTAAGATTTCTATGCATTTATTATTTGGTTTATGCTTGTATTTCAATATTATCATGATTTTTTATCTTATTTATCAGATTTTCTAATAAGAAGCCTACTTCGAAGAGGTGGCCCATACTTCTGGTTGTGCTCTATTGATTCCATGCATGTAGATACAGGTTCACAAGATTATTCCAAAGTATCCAAAGCACAAGATTCCTCTAGGACAAGATCATGAGAAGGAGGCATCTATAAGCCCTCAGAAAGTTTGATGTGCAATATCGAGAGGCCTACAAAGGTGCACCATCCCCTTATAGGGGATACATTCATTTTTATTCCACTTGTAATATATTGTATCAAAAAGAGTATCCCTCAGAGGAACGTACATGTAACCAAGATCTGGAAGCATCAATAAAAGAATTTTTCTTTGCTTATTACTTTCACATTATATGTTCTTGTGTCAAACCTATTTGACAATCGAGGGATTGCCTCGATGTCATACCATTCTATTTGGGCTAGATATGTGTCAACAAGCTCTTTGTAAGCTTTCAAGATTGGATCTCTGCATTGAAATAGTCCCTTGACTTGGTTGACTATGAGGAGGGAGTCACCAAAGATATTTAGCCTCTTGATCTTCATAGTGATGGTTTTTTGGAGACCCAAGATTAGGGCCTCGTATTTAATGTTTTTATTAGTGCAAGGTAATTCTAGCTTAAATAACAAGGGTATTGGAGCATCTTGTGGAATGAAAAAGACAATCCCTGCATTGCCTCCTTGCTCACACTTTGAACCATCGAAGAACAAAGTCATGTTGGCTTTGTTTTCAAGTTCTTTGGGTCTAGGTGCTTCTGATAATACAAATATTGCATCATCAGGATGTTCTATGGTGAGGGGCCTACTGTTCTAAAGAGGCACCTCAGCTAGATAATCAGCTATGACTTATCCCTTTATGGACTTTTGGCTTATGAATTCCAAGTCAAATTTTATCAATAGCATGATCCACTTTGTTGTTTGTGTATTGTGATGTCTTGTTCATCATATGCTGCAAAGAATTTTGTTTGGATATTACATATGTCATATGGCTCAACATGTAGTGGCATAGTTTCTTGGTTGCAAAGACTACTGCTAGGCACAACTTTTCTACGTATGCATATCCTATCTCGTAGCTCACCAAAGTGTGACTACTGTAATATATCGCTTGGTTCCTTATCTTGCACATTATTTTGAGCCAACATGGTGCCAAAAGCAAAATAGGTAGCAAATATATATAGAATGAATGACACATCTAGCCTTGGTGGAGCTAAAACTAGTAATGTTGCTAGGTACTTCTTGATTAAATAAAAGGCTTATCGATATTCGTCATCCCACTAGAATTGCACCCCTTTGTCTGCATGGGCTTCAAGGATCTAAAATTGCTTGTGGATATTTTTCCCCACATGGATGACATGAACTGGAATTGGCTTGATGCTCACAGGCTCCAGTACATCACTAGGATTCTTATGATCATGCCAAATAAGGCCTATCTCACTTCATTAGTCCATAGGTGGGACTGTAGGACTAAAACCTTTCATCTCCCTATGGGCGAGATGACCATCACATAGGAGGACATAAACAGGATCTTCTAAATTTCCTTTGATGGAGTTCCCATTGTGTCTTCTCCTATTGATGCTAGAGAGGTAGTCTTCTCAAGGGTCTTTGGGGCATATGCAGCTACTACATTTCAGGATACCTAGTCTGGTAGGATTTTTGTTGTTCATTGGTACCAGGAGGATGTATTTTCTCAGAGATATGTTATCCTACTGATGGTCATTTGTAACATCCTTCTACCTAACTAATCTAGAGTGAGGTTACCATGGAACCTCTTAGTGATGGTTCAGGATTTGATTGATAGTGAGGAACATATCATCATGGCTTGGGGTAGTGCTTTGTTAGCTTAATGCTATAATGAGATCTATAGGATCCAACAATGAGGACGAGATAGCATTGCTTGTAGCCTACTCCTATAGATTTGGGGCTAGGAGAATATCAGGGTGGACCATCCAGGAGGTCTACCTATCAAGTTTACTGACATAGCAGATATGGCTTAGTGTTACGGTAGTCGGTGGTCCTAAGAGTGTAAGGAGCATAAGAGTTGGTGATTCATAGGGGATCTCTCTCACTATACATAATCTATGACTCTTATCCAAGCCAAGGATATCATCTAAAGGCCTTATCATGATTGCCCCGCCTAGGATAATGTAGACAAGTTCATAGCTCAGACTTGGTATGAACGATGGGTTATCGATCACAAGGATGACATCAAGGAGTTCTTCAACTATTCTCAGGTGCTCTTATAGTATGGATTATAGTAGGATGTACCCATGAAGCCTATTTTCTATAGGTAGATTGCCACAAAGCAGGATCATCTAGTGCCCTAGGTGATAGAAGTTATGAAGGATGATGATCCTCCAATAGTGGATGCTGGTGTTGTAGACAACAGGGTTACAAAGGCATACACCCAGTGGTGGACATAGATCTAGCATGGCAATAGTAGCTTGGATAGGGACAAATATGAGGCCACTACAGGGGAGGATCTTGATGGGCACTAAGTGTAGGCCCAAACTAATGATTAGGGGTAGGCAGAGCATCATGTGGTAGAGGAGTAGGTTGCTCCCGAGGAGGAGGAGTTGGCTCTAGAAGAGCAGGATTCTCCTTTCTAGGCTCAGTTGCACCAGGTGGAGGCTGAGTTGTAGGTAACTCAAATCTAGATATGGAAGAGGGACTCTACCATCACTAGGCTTTAGGTATAGGTTTGGGGCTTCGAGGTGAAGAGGACCACTATGTAGATACAGATAGACTCAGTCCAAACTAGGATAGTTGATCTTACAACTAAGAGAGATGCTACCCAAAGTTAGATTGTGTCGGTTGCTCCTACTGTATAGGGTCCTATAGACTTGGATCCAGGTGTAGATATAAAGAGCTTATAGGGTCTTATAGGAGAGTGTGATGATCATATTACTAGAGATGTTGCTTACATTGCTACTCTATGTATGTAGATCATAATTCTAGGTGTCATTCCTTGGGATAGGCCTACAACATGAGGGTCATAGTAGAGCACATGGAGTAAATCAGTGCAGTCTTTAGTTTGACCTAGCCAGAGGACCAGGATCCACATAGAGAGGACTACCGAGACTAGCTCCCATCATTCTTCGATGCATAGAGCCAAGGGTGGAGGTGAGGTAGGGGGTGTAGTCACAACTTGATGGCTTTTATTGTATTGGCTTAATTTTTGAGTGTAAGGTCTAATGACCTACATAGTTGTAGCCTTATGATGATTTTTTACCCTTATGTACTTATTTGATACACATTATATATGATACTTGCACGTTGAGACTCATTATGTGTATTTATATGTTTTTTATTTTTATGTTTATGTAATGCATCACTTATGATTTCATGCTACATGATGTGATGTATCGATATGCATTAGCTAGATGATAGATGTATGCTTTAGATGGTATGATCTAGATGTATAGATGCATTATGATGATGGATGCCTATATGGATGCAATGTTTTAAATGCATGTTTAATTTTGATCTACTTGTATGCATCTAACTTATGTTGTTATGATATGATAAATGAAATGTGTGTAATGCATTATGATGATGATTTAATGTAAATGAACATGTATGCTTTAATCACTTAAAACATATGGTATGATGTGATATGAGTTTTTATAATCTAATGGACGACACCACCGAATGTATACAAATCATGAATAAATAATAAATCTTATAATAAGAATTAATTATTTAAACATCCAAATGTGATATGAGATGAAGTGATATGTATGTACTTTATTTATAAGATTCTATAAGTTAAAAGATATACACAAATAGTTAGTGGTCATCTAAATGTCATTTTTGACATTCATTCGGTATCTATCCTATCTCATGCACATATTTTAATAAAAAAAATCTCCTAAATAAAGTTGATGATGAGATTGATGATATGATTTGTTGCTATTGGAGGATTTTTGAGGTTTTCCATGAGACTCAAACACCCTAGTTTCTCCATCAAAAGTTGTATATTGATCATACAGAGCTTCTAACGGATAAAGTTCCTATTATAAAGACCTATATACTCATTATCCTTATGTGTGTGAATGAATATATTAGATAAAAATAAGCATACCCCAGTACCAGGTGGGATTCATGCAGCCCATTGTTGTATTGGGGATCCTCAAATTTTCATCCTTATCCTAAGTTGGACTCAATTGCATAATACCACTAGGTGATACTAGACACCTTAAGCTAGCCCTTCCACATGCGAACATTGGTCTATACAAAAGCAATATGCTAATGTGATAGATATATCATCGTGCGTAAGGATACCTTACGGTTCATCCATACTAAGAATTCCAAGGATTTAAGTTTAATACTCTCTTCTTTTATTCATATTTATTTGAGATACTTGCTCATACTTAGTGATGAAAATCACTATTTATTTTGAATTTTTGTTTTTCTTTTGAGCAAGGGATTTATGTAATGATGATAATCACTGTTTATTTTATTTTTAAATTTTTCTTTGTTCAGGATTTTGCTTGTTTTGACCAAAGCAAGGGATTTATTTGGGTAGGGGTAAACTTGTACTTTTGCAAATTCTCAATATTTTCGAACCGGTCAGATAGGAGAATGAGCAAGATAAATTTTCACCTTAGGATACCTAGTACCACTTCACAGCATTCATATTTCCCTTATTCTAACCAATATTTTAGTGTTTTTATTAGTGATAGGATTTTGAAATATACGAGGTGCTATAAAAACCAAACCTCATCTATTAAAAGCAAAGATAACTTTCTACAAAGTTTGGTAAAACCACTAGGTATGGCTGAGTAACCAAAAAACCCTAGTACATTCCTTATAGCAATAGGAGGGGTTGTGTTGAAAAACACAGTTACTCGCATGGGTTATGGATGATGATGGATTTTGAAGATGCATGATTGAGGTACAAACATGGTGTCATTTGTAAGATTGCAAACACAACCTATCCTAGTGCAAGTGTGATGGGTGGTCATGCCTAAATGCAATGCAATTAGATGAATGTAGAATGCAAATGTTTTTGTATTTTTGATGCTTTGTAATTTTTTTGAGTTTTGATTATTCTAAATATTTTTGAACTTTTTGACTTTGAATTATTTTTGTGTTTTTATGTTTTTTTATTGACCAAAGGACTTATGGTGCCTTTGGGACTTTTTTGGAGTTGACCAAAGGGCTTATGATGTCTTTGGAGCCTTTTGTGCTTTGATCAAAGGGCTTTAAGATGCCTTTGGAGCCTTTTGTGCTTTGACCAAAGGGCTTTAAGATGCCTTTGGAGCATTTTTTGATGTGACCAAAGGGATTTAAGGTGCCTTTGGAGCTTTTTATGATTTTACCAAAGGAATTTAAGATTCCTTTGGGGCTTTAAGATGCCTTTGGAGTTTTTTGTGATGTGACAAAAGGGTTGTAGGATGCCTTTGGGACTTTTTGTGATGTGACCAAAGGGATTTAATATGCCTTTTGGGCCTTTTGTGATTTGACCAAAGGGATTTAAGATGCCTTTGGGACCTTTTGTGAATTGACCAAAGGGATTTAAGATGCCTTTGGAAATTTTTGTTTTTATGATTTTCTATTATTTTTGTGATTTTGAAATTTATTTGAATGTTTTTGATATTTTGTTGTGCTTATGTGTGAAACACCCTTAAATGAATAATTTTGAGAGGTTTTGGCTCCTCAACACCTTCTAGCGATGTTAGGTGATATACCCCAGGTCCAATATTCTCGGAGATGATATAGGGACCTATCCAATTGGTCATAAATTTATCTCGTAGGTGCGGGGAAAAATTTGAGTTCTATTGGTTTTATTTAAGCACAAGATCCCCAACCTTAAAGTCTCTCAAATGGACCTTATTTTTGTAAGCTTGTGTTAGAAAATCCTGGTAAATGCAAATATGCTTGATATCATTGATGTGACATTCATCTAGAAGGGTCAACTGATCCAAGTAAGCTTGCAACACAGTGTCATCATTGATGAACTCTTTCGATGTGATGCACAATGTTGGAATTTCAAACTCTAAGGGTATAATGGCCTTAGTACCATATACAAGAAAAAATAGGGTTGCTCTAGTGGGCATCCACATGCTATTCTTGTAAGCCCATAATGTAAGTGGTAATTACATGTGCCAATCCTTATTATTGTTTTTCACCATCTTCTTTAAGATGGCTACGATTGTCTTTTTAGAGGCCTCTACTTGCCCATTTGCCTACGGATAGTATGGTGTTGCAAAAATATGCTGAATATTGTATTTGGTCATTAAATCTCACACATTTTTGTTTTTGAATGATGGACCATTATCCAAGATTATCTTGAAGGGGACCCCAAAATGATAGATGATATTGTGAAGTATGAACTCCACAATCTGTGGACCAATTTTCAAGGTTAAGGGGACTAATTCCACCCATTTGGTGAAGTATTGAGTGGCCATTAAGATAAACGTGTGTTGGCCCAAAGACGAGGGAGAAATATTTCCAATCATATTGAAACCCCATTGAGAAAATGGCCAAGCTGCCTAAATGGGTTGTAAGACTTGAGATGGTAGGTGCATCAAATTTGCATGATGTTGAAATTTAATGTATTTCTTGACATACTCATAGTAATAATTATCCATGGTGGGCTAATAATAATCCATTCGAATGATGCGCTTGACAATGGCCATGCCATTGAAGTGGCCATCGCGTGTACCATTATGTGCTTGCAAAATCACCCAAGCTAATTATTAGGGCTCTAAGCAATGAAGGAGGACTCCATCGTAGCTTCGAAGATACAATATACCTCTTATTAAGACATATCTTATCACTTTTTGATTGAATTCTCATCTTTCAGCATGTGACAGTCCCTACGAGACAATTCCAAGCCTTAGAAAATATTGTAACATGGATAGCCAATCCTGATAGGCTACAAACTTGATAGATAAGATGACTTGTTCCTCTTATGATTTGTTATGCACAAATTTGGATTAAGAGACAACCTTGTGGTTAATAGCAGCACCATTATCTGTAGGACCCTGTGAGATCAAGGAACCCCAAGGCATATTCTTTAAAAAGTATTTGGCTTTACATAACTAGTCATGGTCTGGATCTATATGAATCATGTTGAATGATTCTTTGTTATTAAAATCCTTTTACTGCATCACTGAGTACGAGAGAATTTTCATATAAATGGTAACGAAATTAGGATATGGATTCTAAGGGATCAAGGACCCCAAAGATATTATGGTTTCTATAAATGTTTTTGATGATCGAGGGATTCCCTCAATGTCGTACCATTCTTGTTGGGCTAGATATGTGTAAACAAGCTCTTTGTAAGATTTTAAGATTGTATCCTTGCATTGAAATAGTCCCTTGAATTGGTTGACTATGAGGAGGGAGTCATCGAAGATATTTAGCCTCTTGATCTTCATAGCAATGGTTGTTTGGAGACCCAAGATTAGGTCCTCGTATTCAATGTTGTTACTAGTGTAATGGAAGTCTATCTTAAATAACAACGGTATTTGAGCACCTTGTGGCATGAAAAAACATGAAGAACACAAGCTTATACTGAGAGGGGAGGATGAACAGTATAAGACCTCTTTTTACTTTTTCCTTTAAATTACAAAATAGTAAAGCAATATACCCACAACAAAATCAAAACAATGCACAATATCATCCACAAAGTGACACCAATTTTTATGTGGTTCACCCAGAATGGAAGGGCTACGTCTACAAAAATTTTCTCTAAAAGTTATCTCAAAGTTCTTTGGGAATCCTTCCCAATTACAATTTTTATGAGCCTTGGCCCAAAGGAGATACCTTCCCCAATCAAAATTTATGAGCCTCTGCTCAAAGGAGATACCTTCCCCTCTACTCTGGAAATGATTCCTTAGAAGATCAACTATCTCTACCTTTTGCCAACACATGGAACTCCTTTCCATTGAAGACCTCCTGTCCTCAATGCTTAGCCTAAGAGACCTCTACCTTCTATGATCACGTCCATAGCATCTCAGCAACCAAATCTATTCTCAGGCTCTTCTCAAAGAACCAATGCACCTCTGTCCTCAAGTTCTCTGATAGAACTATCAAAATCAGTTCACAACTACTCTTTTTGTGCAATCCCAGTCACACTTGATCAAACTTCAACCTTTGCACCTTTGCGCAATCACAGCGGCATCGTCTTCGCACACTCTGCTTCCTTTGCGATCTTTCACACTTAGAATGATTCGACAAAATGCACTCTACACACTACAATCGAATTCGCACTCTGCACTCAGCGATCGAACTTATTGCACTGCGCACTATCTCCGAATGTCGCACATCAACAACACATCCATCAGCACCTCAACTCTCCAAATAGCCCTCCTTTTATAACAAAATTTTCATGATGAAAAATTTAATCCTAGTTGGCTGTTATACCAAAAATAAACCCTAATCTACATTGGATGCAAGCCCTAATTTTTGTTGACTAAAATTTAACTTTGTCGGCTTCACTACCTCTGTAACTCTTCTATAGATTTTTCTGTGAAACTACAACATGTCGCGATATCGTGACACCTTTGCAACCATACACTTTATTTTGGCTTTTGTAACAAAATCACAACACTTCTCCTATAGAAGACTTGCTTTCAGTTTTTGTTGCGAAATCACGACACTTTCGCTTCCTTGCACTCTTATCTTCTTGCATTAGCGAAAACATGACATGTCATGAAATCGTGACACTTTCGTTGCCTTGTGCTTTTCTCTGCCTTACGCCCGCAAAAATAGAACATGTCGCAAAATTGTGACTCTTTTGCCTTTGAGCTCTTCCTTCTTGAATTTGTCATGAAATTGTGACACTTCTTCCATGCTCTTTCATTTTGCTTCTATCATGAAATCACAACTCTTCTCTTGTTTAAGACCTGCTTCCTGTTTCTATCACGAAATCATGACACTTTCTCCAACCGTATGCTACCATCTCAATATGTCATGAAATCACAACACTTTATACATCCGTAAGCTTTCTCTTCAACCTATCACAAAATCATGATGCTTTTAGCTTTCGTACGTTCTCTCTTCAACATGTCATGAAATTGCAACGCTATCAACTTTTCGTATGCTTTCTTTGCAACCTATCACAAAATCACGATGCTTTCAGCTTCGTACTTCTTCTCTGCAACCTGTCGCGAAATCGTGATGCTTCTCATTTTTAGACTCTTCCCTTTGCTGCATGTCATGAAATCGTGACAGTTCTCACTTCGAATTCTGCAGCATGTCGTGAAATCATGACACTTTTTCTTCCGAACAACCTTCCTTGCAATATGTCACGAAATCGTGACACTTTTTCATCCATACAACTTTCTTTGTAATATGTTGCAAAATCGTGACACTTTTCCTTCTTTGCCTTCCTGCACTTTTCGAGTCGCAAAAATGCGACATGTCGTGAAATCATGACACTTTTCTAAAATGCTTTCTCTTTCCTACTTAAGTCGCAAAAATGCGACATGATATCGTGACATTTTTCAACTTTCTTTCGAACCTGTCATGCAAAAGACCTTTGAAACTATCATGCCGTAACCTTCATCAAAACAAATTATTTGACATCAAATCAAATTCCTTCAAAAGCTTCTTGACATCAATGACAACTTATTCACTTGAGCAAATGCAATGTACCCAAAGTACCCAAAATTTCCAACAAAACAATCCCTACATCACCTCCTTGCTCACACTTCAAACCATCAAAGAACAAAGTTATGTCAGCTTCATTTTCATGTTCTTCGGGTTTGAGTGCTTTTGATAATACAAATACTGCATCATCAAAAAGTTCTATGGTGAGGGGCATATTGTTATGAAGAGGTGTCTTAGCCAACTGATCAACTATGACTCGTACCTTGATGGAATTTTGGCGTATGAATTCCAAGTCAAATTTTGTCAATAGCATGATCCACTTTGCGGTACATGTATTGTGATGTCTTGCTCATGATATACTGCAAAGGATTTTGTTTGGATATTACATATGTCGTATGGCTTAGCATGTAGTGGTATAATTTCTTGGTTGCAAAGACTACTGTTAGGCACAATTTTTCTATGTATGCATATCCTATCATGTAGCTCACCAAAGTACGGTTGATGTAATATATCGCTTGGTTCCTTATCTTGTGCATTATTTTGAGTCAACATGGTGCCTAAAGCAAAATTAGTAATGGATATATATAGCAGGAGTGGCACATATGGCCTTGGCAAAGCTAAAATTGGTGGTGTTACCAGGTACTTCTTAATTTCAACAAAGGCTTGCTGACATTCTTCATCCCACTATAATTGCACCCCCTTGTGTAGCAGTTGATTCATGGGTCAACATTTGTCCGATAGTTGTGCAATGAATCGCTTTTTGGATGTTACTTTGCCTTGTAAGCTTCTCAAATCCTTGATGTTCATGGGTGAGGCTATTTTTAGGATAGCCTTTACCTTTATTGGGTCTACCTCAATGCCTCATTTGGAAATGATGAATCCCAAGAGTTTTCCATAATTTATGCCAAAGATGCATTTCTTGGGACTCAACCTAACATTGTGCTCAATCAGGTGATCGAAGACCTTTTTGAGGGTCTTAGCATGCTCTTCACGTAGCAATGACTTAGCTAGTAAGTCATAGATGTAGTCTTATAAGATCTTGTGCATGTAGTCATGGAAAATGTATGTCATAGCCTACTGATATGTGACACCAGCATTTTTAAGGCCAAATGACATCATTTATAATAGAATGCCTCCAATGGAGTGATGAACATGGTTTTATGTTGGTCTTAAGGTTTAATATGAATATGATTGTAACCAAAAAAACCATCCATTAGGAAGAGCACCTCATGACCAGTAGTTGCATCTATAAGAGCATCTATGCTTGGCAACGAGAATGAATCCTTGGGTGTTGCCTTATTGAGATCCCTAAAATCCATGCAAATGCAGATTCTTCCATCAGGTTTTCCTATGAACACCATGTTTGATACCCATTATGGATAGTTGATGGGAACAATAAAGACTACATCCAATAGTTTTTGCAACTCATTCTTAACCATCAAAGTGATGGTTGGATGTATCTTTTTGAGATTTTTCTTGACCAATTTCTTTGCAGGATATAGCAAAAGTTTGTGGACAACCAACTTTGGATCTAGCCTCGGCATATCTTTATAGGTCCAAGAAAAGAGATTTGGTCTCTCTTGTAATAGAGGAATAACGATGACCTATTCTTCTAGAGATAAGCTTTTTATGAACTTGACTTTCTTTGGTTGAGAAGGATCATCGTTGATGTCCACCTAAAAATTCTCCTATATTACCATATGTGATCCCTCCTCAAGATGGTGAGGAGTGGGGATTAAGTGGATGTCATCTACTAGATTTATAGGTCCAACTAAATCAGAATCAAGACCAGCATGATAGAAATCATGTGCACAGTATGGTGCAAAATGGAATAGTTGTAACATATCTTCATTAGGGAAGAAATATTTAGGATCTAAGTGTGAATCAGTTCGATCCCAATCAATTGCATATAATTTAAGAGATGATTGTCTTGAAGGATATTTTGGGTTGTGAAGTGGAGTGGTCAAATTAATGGAGATAATTTTGATGGATGGAATGAAATATCTAGGACCACGTGGGTGAAACTCTTCACTAATAATATGTCTTCCATATCCAAGATTTGGCTCTAGGGGTATGGGGATCTTAGAATCTGGTCTATGAATAGATGATATGATGGGATCGTTAGGTTGTAGTAGCTCTCTAAATGTTGGTAGATCCAAAAAACCATGCGATAAATGATGTCTAGATTTTGTGGTCTTCCCAAGAAGTGAAGTTCAAGATCTATGGTACAAAGCACCACATATCTTTCAACCAGCTGATCAACTGGACGTAGGTGACAAGGCCCAAGATAATCTATCTCGATCTCATCCTCAAATTTGTCATCACTTATGAATAATTTTGGCCATATGATGTGGTGTTCATTTCTAGGCCCTAGGTAGGCCCTCTCAATTGAGTCCTATGACTCATAGCAACTCTCATACGACATGCATCCACTCTCATCTAATATGTATCCACTTTCTATGTGGCCTATCCAAGCAATATTTTGCACATATCGAGGCCCATGGTAGGCTAGGCTAGCTTCATCTTCATCCTCACTTGAGACATAATCATACTTATTTTGCTCATATCCATGGACTAACTCTTCCTCCCATAGGATGGATCTTGATGGGTGCACTTCAAGAGAGGATTCAGGGTAATACTCATCAAGTGGTGTGATATTGACCATAGATACCCATTCGTCATCCAAGTAGTTTCTACTAGGGGGTTGATAGGGATTCTAGTCAATGTCCTCCTTGAACCCTAAGCTTAGCCTATCTAGGGTGGCTACCAAAGAATCATCATGAATCTGTATTTGATACCCTAGACCGCACCTATCAGTAGGTATTTGGTATTGCAACTAGAATGGAAATCGATGTCATTGATCATATAGACCTAGGCCATAGCCATTCCAATAATACTACTCAAAGTACGTTAGAGCAAACTCAATATTTGATAAGTAATGAACATTCATGTTGAATGATTCATCCTCATTCTCTTCAATATCAAAAGCAGTATGGGAATAGTCCAAACTTGCATAAATGAAGTTGGTTTGGTTAGGGGGAACCCCTAATGGAACTACTATACCCACTAGAAAATTTAGGACTCTTGGTTATCCCATGTCTTATTCAAACTCAATGATAGGTGTGAAAGTCATGTTCTACACAAGATATTCATCTAACCCTGTGTTTTCTAAGTGGACTGCCATCTACAGTGTAGATGATGTTATTGATGATGTAGGTGAGGTAGGTTTCCTCCTCGGCTATATATTTGGAATATTTCTCCTCCATGGGATTTGGAACTTCTACAACTACTATAGTTGGAATCTCCTTAGGTTCTTCCCTCACTATGGGTGCTTTCAACTTTTGATTATCTTTTGCTTTAGATGTTGAAGGCTTTCATAAGCACCAATAGTCTTAGATCCAGGAGGTGGTACCAATGTGAATGGGTCACCTCACACTGATTTGCTATTTTTTTTGGTTGCATGGTCGGGGATGAAGATCTTATGTACAAATGTGTTGATAGAAGAACAAATTCCCCCGATAATTCAACCTGATGCATGTATTTAAATGGCTCTTCATCAAATGGAACCACATGGAATTGTCCCTAATGCACATAATTGATGCATTGGTGCAAGATTGAGGGAACGCACTACATGTCCCTTATCTAGGAACACCTTAGAAGGATGTTGTACTGCATTGCCCCTTACAACACATGATATATCATGGGGATGGTATTTTTTCCTACCTGAATAGGTAGAACAACTATACCCACTGTGGAGCATAATGCATCATTGAAAACCCTTAATGTGTATGAGGTCGGGATAATGTTGGACTTAGGGATATTCAAGTGCCCTATAGCCTTTGTAGTGATAATTTTGATCGATGAGCCCATATTGATTAGAACCTACTTGAATGGTATGTCATTGATTGATGTGATGATATGCAAAGATAGGTTTGCTAAGGTAGTAGGAACTACCTTAATTTTGTGATCATATAAATGGATCACAGGATCTTGGCACTACTGCACTTGCCCCACAAAATGTTTGAATGCATTTGGGTTCTGGGTTTGGAGCTCGATTGATCTCAAAATCTTCATCAAAGTCTCCATGTGCCTAGGAGATTGTTGTGTGAGCTCATAAATTGACAACTTGGTCGAAGTAATTTGTAGGTTTTGTTTCAGTCTACTTCAAACAGTTACCATAAGTCACACTGGTGGACCTAGAGGATTGTTTTGCACCTATCTCTATCGAGGTGTAGCCGATATATGAATAGGCACCGCTAGAGGCTGTGGTTGACCATATAAATGACTCCTAATTTCCACATTGACTATCTCAACCATTTTTTATGCATCCCTAAATGGGTGGTTCAACTCACACCTTGTTGACTTGGGTACCCTGATCTCTAGGGGCCTCATGATTTGGAAATGCATTCCTGAATATACCCGTCTCTGTTATCGAGTGCTAATGGGTTGTCAACTTTAGCTCTCCCTTTTCAATCATGTTTTGCACAACATTATTGAATTCGATACATGTCTCAATTTCATGCCCTTGTATTATGTGATATGGGTAATTTTGATCTTCCCTATGTCCCTTAGGCTTGGGATGATTAGGGTTAAGAAGTTGTACATTAGGAAATCTGATTCTCTATGCCTTGCTTAACTGATTAAATATCGATTACATTAATTCATTTAGAGATGTGAAATGGCGAGGTGGTCGACACTCCTTATTTTGGCCCTGGTTATTCCTTGGGTTGTAATTAGCCCATGGGGATGAGCCTGGTAGTTTTATGATTTTTGGCTATTGTCTCCCTTTGGCATACTTAAAATGACCTAGTTGACTTAAGTAGGCTTGGCCTACTTCTGTTGATTTTTTTTGCAGTTGGTATTATTCCACTTATTTTTATGGAGCTTGAGGTCTCCTTCATCAACCTTTATATCCTCTATAAGCTTATATTGAGCCAAGGCTTCTTTGAATGATTCATACTACTACAGTTGTAATAACAGTGAGATGTGTTTTGCACAACTCTTTGTGAATATTCAAATGAGTTCTTCAGTGGGAATGGAGAATGATAGTTTTGCCATGATTTTTCTCCATATATTCCCATAGTCCATTACTGGCTCATTATCATATTGCTTTAAGTTGGCCAAATCGGATAGGTTCACCTTCTTCTTAGCATCGAAGGAGAAGCGTTCAAGGAATGCATTCACCAGTTTCTTAAAGTTGATGATGTTGTGCTTGGGCAGTTGATTGAACCATTGAGTCATTACACCTGATAACATCATAATGAATGTTCTTAGCATTAGGGCATCATTCTTTTCAAGCTAGAAACATGTGTTCATGAATTTGATAATGTTTTCTTACATGTCTTCCTCTCCTTTAAACTTGTATAGCCTAGGCATATCAAAGTACCTAGGATATGCAAGACTCAAGATTGAGGGGCACAAAGGTTGGTTGTGTATCTTGCTCAATGTTGGCTTCTACCCACCCATGTCCTATTTTTCAAGATATTTGACCCTCTCAATGAGTATCTGATATGCCTTCAAAGAAATAATATCTTATTCTTGAAGGTTCACTCATGGTGGTAAGGGAGGTAATCACGTGTTTTCCCGATCTTGGCATATGTACTCATCCACCATAAACCATGGATGGAGGTTTAGGATATTTCTATTCTTGATCTTCCATCCCTACCTGTTCCTCATTGAATTGTGTTTTTTCAAGATCCATATTTTTTTGATGCTACGAGCAATGGTGAGTGTGCTTATTTTCTGTATGATGCATCTCTCATGCTAAGAATCAATACACCTCTCATATTGGTATTTATCACCACCTATGTGTACGTCATCTTGATATAGCCTCTTAGATAGCTCTTCACACTCAGCAATTTCCTCTCCCAAGCATTTCTCATGTAGGCGTAGGTGCCTCTTCCTTCGCTCTTCTTGCTCAATATTTTCCACATGCTCTCGCTCAATGCACAGTGTTTCATCTAACCTACGTATATGGTTAGATCAACCTACTACTGAAGGTTCATGCCTTTCTAACTTCATGCAATGAGTTATAATTTTTAGGCCTCTTGGGGAGGCTCCTGCTATGTTCTTACCCTTATCCACTAGGGTGACTTTTTTTGTGTATTATGTTATGTGTTGCGTACCCCCATGGTCAAAAGTAGTGTATGTGTTGTGGGGTCACTTTGAATCTTCCCATGGTTCATTGGTGTGTCTAGTAGTTATGCTACATAAACTTCTTGAAGTAGAATGTTCAATAGCAATGCTTCTTGGAGCTGGTCTCGAGGGAACTTGATCCAACTCATCAAGTTATCTGGTTCTCCAGTGCGGATCTCATGGAGTCCCATTGGCACCAATGAACTCATAATATAGGGGTACCCTACCATCTATAGAGAGGCTATAGGATGTCCTGGGTCTACGACTAGGTATAGCCCTAATGTCTTTCCCCTTAGTAGGCTGATATATCCTATGTGTATCATGTGAAGCTTGGGGTCTTGCAACCCCTGCATGCCTATGTGATGATGGAGGCCTTGATGCCTCCTCATATCTACATGATTATGAAGGCCTTGAGGCCTTTGTATGTCTATCTGATGAGGGATGTCATGATGCCTCTACATGTTAGTGTGATGAGGGAGGTCGTGATGCCTCTACATGTTTGTGTGATGAGGGAGGTCATGATGCCTCTGCATGTCTATGTGATGAGGAAGGCATTGAGGCCTCCTCATATCTATGTTATGAATGAGACCTTGAGGCTTTCGCATGTCTATGTGATGAGGAACCAGGATGTGGCTATCTCACTAAGGTTTCTCAAGGAGTCCCTAAAAGGGTTGATTTATTGCCTCTAAGACTCATCAAACTTTTTTTGATGACACTATGGGTGGGCAGTTCAACATTAGTGTGACTATGACTATAGGGAGTGTTAGTTCCTACCTCGATATTGGATCGAGGGTGGTTGCTCTATGTGTATACCATGATGACTTATGAGTTATCTTCTTAAGTAAATTCTAAACCACACAAACAAAGCAAGTAGATGTTTATCTCATTTATGTGTGTTCCCTAAACTGTTTGGTGTATTTTGATTTGTTGAATATATAAGCTAACTCTCATCATGTTTTGCACTTTTTTTGGATGGTATACTCAAATTATTTAAGGGATTTCACCTGTATACTCATAGCTCAACAACCTGGTGATGAAATCCAAACAATGTAATCCAACCTCTAATGTGTGGTAATGACTTCTACACACAGTTAGGGAGCCCGGTCCTCACCCAGTTCACCTGTAGTTAGTGATATGCCTCTTCAAAGAGAGATACATACAGATTTTACATGGGTTATGATGGTTTTTGGATTTGGTATTGGCCAATAATAGAGGGTACATGGGATTTGAGGTAGTGGATGGAGATGAAAGCCACCTCACTGGATCTCTACTAGTGGTTGGTCATGACTTCCAACTCACTAGCATTTAAGTGATACATGGTGTGTGTGGGGTTATTTTTAACCTTGCATGTAAAAAAAATGCATCACCAAGCAAACATGATCTTTCCTATATGCCTAAGATAAAAGATATTTCATTTTAGAAAGATGCATGTATTTAGCTTATATGAATTTCAAAGAATGCATTCTACTTCATGAATTAATGGCCACTAGTTGGGCCGCATGCAAGTAAACTAAACACACAAAATCCTAGAACGTTGGAGACTAGGGCAGAACTTAAAAGCAGAGGCCCGATGTTCCTACCAGCATCTAGAGGAAACTAAATAAAACTCTAAGTAACATCCAATGCATTTTATTTTTTCATTTTTCTTAATATAAAATATGATTGAAGTTGTTGTTTTTGGAAAAAATATGTAGATAGAAAAATATAGAGAAGCAAATAATGCTACAAACCTCAAATCCTGGTATGATGATAGAAATTCTACCCTATACTACACCTTTTCTATTGGCCGATGTTGACCAGTAGTGGTTTTTGCTGGTCACTAACTGTAGGAGAAACTAAGATATTCTAGTCACTATTGGCCAAAGCAACCCAACCTATTGGTCGCTATCAACCAGAGTAACTGAACCTGTACATAGAAAACCCATAAACATCAGTAAATCAATAAAAAATAAAAACCTAGTGGGGTTCCCATTGTGATCGCCATATGTGCAACCCTGAAAAGCGTGCATCACACTTACCCTACTTGCAATGTTATTATATCAAATGAAAATAAAGAAGCACACAAGAACATATAACATGAAAGTAATAAGCAAAAAAATATTCTTTTATTGATGCTTCTAGATCTCGATTACATGTACGTCCCTCTAAGGGATACTCTTTTTGATACAATATATTACAAGTAGAATGATAGTGAATGTATCCCCCATAAGGGGACAGTGCACCTTCGCAAGCCTCTCTATCTTGCACACAAAACTATTCGAGGGCTTACAGATGCCTCCTTCTCCTGATCTCATCCTGGAGGGATCTCATGCTTTGGATACTTTGGACTGATCCTATGAACCTGTATCTACATGTATGGAAATAATAAAGTATAATTAGTAGTATAGGCCACTTATTCGAAGGAGGCTTCTTATTATAAAAATTGATAAATAAGATAAATGATCATGATAATATTGAAATACAAGCATAAACCGAATAATAAATGCATAAAAAAATTAGAAATACGATGTAAATGCGTTAATGAAATTAGGTCTGAGCTACAACTAATTAATAAATCAAACAATAATTATTCTAAGCTAGAACAAAAGAAAATAAGGTCTAATACCCTAAGGTATTCCTGTAGACCACTATCTGAGATAATGGTCGCTAAATACAACTTCTCTCCTCACAAACCAGGGGTTGTAGCACTATATTATTCACTCCAATTGATGTTCAAGGGTTTCCTATTGTTTTTGGTACACTGATGGGTGGTGAAGAATAAAAAAATATGATAGTAGATGCATAGATGTAGCTCAACCAAACAACACTTCACTACTCTTCCAAGGGGTGTTGATTCACTCTCTATTTGGCCAAGGCTTCACCACACAATATTTGAATATTCGTAGATCCCTTTTGCTTCTTAGGAGGGCCCATGTATAGCCCATACTTATTTTAGATTTAAATATTGGCTTCTTAGAGAAGCCTCAATTCAAATTACATGCAACTGACCATCTCGAGGGGAAAGCATCAATCACAAATTAGCATTGAAGCAATAGTTAGGAGGAACTCAGGGATTTTTTTTACCAAAACCTACCCACAAACAATGTAATGTGCAATCAGACTACATGATTTGGGCTCGTATTCATAGCCATACTATGCATGGTGTTAGCCACTATCATGTCCAGCATATAGGTGTGGTCGTTGTTAGCTTTTGTGACTAGGTGTGGCAGTTGCTTTGCTTGAGAGTGACTAAGCCTAGATGGGCTAGAACTACCCTTTTTGAGTGGTTAGGACCACTTCTTGCTCTTGGAAAGGTCCAATACTGGTCATATGGTCTACGGATGTGCCCATATGGGTAGTCTCGTAAACATGATGCATTTTAGGTGTCTACACTAACTATGATATGAGATGGGTCATATAATTCTTTAGCACCTAAACATAAACTTGGGAGACCTTAAGTACTTGGTCCTTTATAGCTTATTTTATTTTCTTAGCTTCCTTACATGAGTTAAATACATGATTATGCACAAGGGCGAATTTTGCAATTTAGAGCGAATTTTAGGATTTTCACAATTGTTATTTTGCTAATTTTGGGACCCTAGAGGTCGGCCCATTCGCCCAAAAATTACGGGATCAATTTTTTTAGGGTAAATTCACCCCTGTACAATAAGTTTTCCCACCTAATTTTTGCCTTAAAATTATTAAAAAAAAATTATCCCACCCAATTCACCTCTTGTACCCCACTATATATAGGTAACCCTGACAATGACACTCATAGTCTCATACAATTAAAACAAGGTGACCACAAAAGGTGACCGGTAGAAGTGACTGACACAAGGTGACCAACAGAAGCAACTGATAAAAGGTGACTGACACGAGGTGACTATCACAAGGTGACTGTCACAAGGCGATCGACACAAGGCAACTATCACAAGGTGACTATCACGAGGTGACTATCACAAGGTGACTATCACAAGGTGACTAACACAAGGTGACTATCACAAGGTGACTATCACAAGGTGACTATCATAAGGTGAATGTCACAAGGTGACTATCACAAGGCAAGTGACATACAATGACAACCATTTATCGATAAGTTTTTGTTACCATTTATGTTTCCTTTTTATACATTTTTGTTCATTGACACTCAATAAGGAGGTTTTCCTATTATTTGGGCACCAATCTCAAGCTTGCTTGGGTCAGATATTTTATTGTCTTGAATAGTAGTTCTCTCTTTTACCAATTATTTCCATTTTTCAAAATGATGTTCATGTTACTCTTCTATTTATATAGGTAAAATATCACCTATTGGTAGTGGAAAGAAGGGAGGCTAATCTTCCATTTTGATAAAAGGAGTATCCTCAAATACTTTCATAATATTTTAAAATCTAGTCAACCATCAACATCTGCACAAATTGAAGGTATGAACGCCTTTACTTACTAACCAATTAATTTTTGTACATTGTTAATTTTATATATAATGTCTTCATTCATTAAGAAGGGTGATTTTTGGTTGATGGCTTTGTCCATTATTTATCTATATTTTTTAAAAGAAGGTATGCTTTTAAAAAGAATAATGATAATGACCCTGGTATTGACCCTAGTATTATCTCTACAGAAAACATTGTTGACCCTGGTATGACTCCACTTCCACATATCCACGATAATGAAAAGTCCACAGATGAAAATTTTCTTAAAGAAATGGAACAACAACATGAAGAGATTCCTAAAACTAACACGCCAAATGGAAAACAAAATAATAGTTCTTATGCAGTCCCTACTTTCGAAGAATCTTCTTCTAAAAAACATAAACGTGCAAGGTCATCTAGATGGACAATTAACAGATCATTTCAGCCTGATTGGGTTTCAGATTTTCCATTTGTTGAGCCAGTGCTTCCAGAGAATAGTAATGAGGTAATAATAGAATTGAGATGTGTAATTTGCAGTTGGAAACATGGAAAGGATCACAGATTGCAAGTTAAGAAAGATACAGTAGAAAAACATTGTGGAAAGGTTTATATAAAAACAAAAGAAAGTGATGGACCAATACAGAAAAATTATAGGTGGAAGGATGCATCAGAGTGTGCACATATCAAATATGCACAAGAATATGATAAAGCAATGAAACAAAAGCAAACTTTGGTTGAGAAAGGTGCAATGATTCAAGCCCAATTTTAAAAAATGGAAAAGTTCACTTTAGCTTCAAAAAGTTTACAGTTTGTTGTTGTACTCACTATTCTTAAAAAGGGTAGACCTATGTCAGATTTCATTGATTATAAATCTCTATTTTGACTAGATGATGTGCAGAACTTACCCAACGCCCATTGGTCAGATCGAAGTGGTTGGGAAATGGTAAAATATTTGTCATTGGTTGAGCAGGATGACCTCAAAGAGAAAATAAAAAGGCCAAATTCATTTCACTTTCAATTGATGAGGTGACTATTGTTGACAACACATCTTGGATTTGCATGCATGTTTACACATTGGAAAATCATTTAAGGCAACCTCATTTACTTGGACTATGCAAGATGGTGGAAAATTGCAATGCAGAAAATATTTACAATGTTGTTGTTTCTAGTCTAAAGGAAATAGCAAGAATGAATGAAATGGAAATAGCCACTAAGTTAATATGTGTCGGAGTTGATGGTGCTGCTACAATGCAAGGACACAGGAATGGTCTTTGTGTTAGACTACAAACATATGTTACCCCATATTTGATCCCTATTCATTGCATGGCTCATAGAATGAATCTTGCATACAAAATTGTGGATACATTTACAAATGTAGCGAGAGTGGAAGAGCTTGTCCATGAAATTCATGATTATTTTTTATGCAGTCCAAAAATATTTTTAGAGTTTTAGCAGTTTGCACTAGGAGTTACTAAAGGTAAAAAACTCTTAAAATATGTAGATACTAGGTGGATTTCAATGTATCAACCGACATATAGAGTTTTCAAAGAATATCAATCCTTGGCAGGGTTTATGTATGCAAATCGTAGGGCAGTTGATAAGGCTAAAGATTTGCTATTTTGAATGAGTGACTTTGAAACACTTCTCACATTGTGTGGTATTCTTCCAATGTTGGAAGAAATGAATACTTTGATCAAAATTGCACAAGAAAGATCGATTTATATTATGGATTTCATCAGGGCGAGAAAACAAATTTGCTTACATATTGATATGATGTACGCATCTAGTCAAAGTTTTATGGATCCCATGTTTGAGAGTTGGAGAGCATTGACAAACGTGAATGATCCTCAAAACTTTTTGAAGTTCAATATAAATGATCATCTATGTATTAATATCCATGAAAAGGAAATTCCTTTATATTATTTTGGTCAACGAATGGATATAGCTACAAATGAAGTTGAACAAATACCCATAACATACAATAGATTTCATGTAGTTGTAACAGATACAAAAATTAAATTGAAACAAATAGCAGAATCATTGAAAAAAGAAATCAGAGACCATTTTGAAAGAGATGAATTGCTTGAGGCTATGGGTGTGGTTAACCCGATATTTTGGGATCCTTGTAATGAATACCAGAATATAAATGGTTTGTTTCTCAAATACATGGGCACTCTTGCTAGCCATTTCACTAAACGTGTGGTAGTCAATAGTATTGAAATCAATGGCATTCTCAACAAAGATCTTTTGACAAAACAATCAAACTATTTTGGAACAACAATGTCTGCTCAAGTTTCACAATTCAGTAATCATCATGAAAGGGGTTCTATTTCACGTTTGTGGAAATAATTATATCCCAGTAGTATCCTACAACATACTATGAGTGAATATTTTAGTTTATATGAATTATGTCAAATGATGATTTTAGGATCTGTGGAGGATGAAAGGGTATTTAGTGCATTATCATATGTAAAATCTAAAGTTCGAAATAGGTTGGACAAAAATTTGGAAAATTGTTTGAGAGTATATGTGTCGACCTATGAGGTTGAGAAGTTTCCTTATGAAAGAGCTTTGTCATATTGGAAATCTCTGGTAGAGAGAAGAGGTGTCATGAATACTCAGGATGATGAGGATAATGGTAACACTGATGAGACTATGATGACATAAATTTTTGGTATGAGTGCAGAATATTTTGCATAATATGAAAAGAGTTTGTTCTAGCTTCCAGCATTATGATGCAAATATGCTTTCATTTGATTGATTTCATGTATTAAACTATCATTTTTCAATAGAATATTGGGATTTGATTCATTTATTTGATTTGATTTCACATATTATGCCATCAATTTTCAACAAAATATTGAGATTTGATTATATTTTGAGACATGTTTTCATGTATTTTGGAATAGAATATTGATTACAGAATCACATATATTATTGATTTTCACATGTATTTTGATTTCATATATTATGCTATTAGTTTTCAATAGAATATTGAGATTTGATTATATTTTGAGAACATATATAAAAAATTATTGAATAAAGTAATATACCATTATTAAATAAAATTATTGATTACAATGTATTAATCATTATTGATAACATGTATAAAATCATATATTAATAAATATAAACCATGTATTAATAAAATATTAAAACCATGTATTGAATAAACCATTTATTTAAAACCATGTATTGAATAAACCATGTATGTCAAACCATGTATTAAAAAATTATAAACCATGTATTGAAAACAATGTATGCAAACCATGTATTGAAAAAAGTATTAAACCATGTATTGAAAATAATGTATGGCAAACCATGTATTGAATAAACCTCATTAAAATATTAAAACCATTATTGAATAAACCATTTATTAAAACCATTTATGGCAAACCATTATTGAATAAACCATGTATTGAAAACAATGTATGGCAAACCATGTATTGAATAAACCATTTATTGAAAACCATGTATTGAATAAACCATGTATGGCAAACCATGTATTGAAAACCATGTATTGAAAACAATGTATGAAAAACCATGTATTGAATAAACCATGTATTGAAAACCATGTATTGAATAAACCATGTATTGAAAACAATGTATGGCAATCCATGTATTGAATAAACCATTTATTTAAATATTATTTCATAAACCATTTATAAAAGAATATTTTATTGCATCCACATAATTCAAAATTATTTATTCCATCCACACAACTGATCAAAACATCACAATATTGAAAACAAAATATCAAAAAGTAATACAAAATTTATGGAAATTATCTTTTTGATTCATTTTAAAAATATACGAGTCTTTAAAAAAACTATGCAACATGTTTCTTTTCACCACATTCTAGAATCCACAAATAAGAAAACAACAGTTCTACTTTTCTTCCTACAAAGTGCCTGAAGTGTCAGCTGCATCTACCTCAATATCCTTTGCTTCCAATGCACCAGCCCTTACCAAAATTTTAGTTATAGTGTTTATCCCTGATAGCAATAAACCTTCTTCCTTCGTGAGATCTTCTCTAAATGGTGCATTCAACTCTTTCTCATTTTATTTTACTACAGCCTCCACATCCAGGCCCTTATCTTTGATAAACTTCTTCAACCAATTATTTTCTCGAACAGTGTATTGTAGTCTCTTCTTCACTTCAATAGCATTATTCACACTGATTTTTGTTGTCCTGATCAACGTTTTCATGGTTGTCACCTACTGCTTTAAGTGTTGATAATTAGACTACAAAATACAAGAGAAAAATATTAATATTTATTAAAAATATATATTAAAGAAAAAAATGATTTTCAGATATATGTAAAACTTACATCTGTTGTAAGTCTTGCAATTTCTGCTACTACTACTTTCTTCTTATCTAGTTCCCATTCATTGAAATATGCTTGGGCTTCGACATTGAGGTTCTCTAATCGGTCCAACATAATGGCTAGAACTTCATCACTATTTGTAGAATCGGCCTTCACGGTGCCAGATTCAGCTTTAAGTAACAGAGCATCGAGCTTTTGTGGCTCATTCTCTACCTTTGAAAATAGCTCCTTTCTATGTGCAAAGTTCTTGTATCAGCCATTTATTGCTTTGATCATAACCTTGGCCCGATATTCCCATTCTCTTAATGTATCAATATCTACAAGAAGATTATTCGTAATAGTAGCCTTACATCTATTTGCTAATAAAACATTTTCTGAAAAATTTACTTTATCATCATCGGTCGGATGATGATGGGTGTCGACTTGTTGGTGGGGGAAGAGGAAACATCGATGGCATCTCCTTCAACATTCTCCTCTACTTCATCATCGATCCCTAGACCATGAAGCAGATCACTTGTCTTTAGTGGTAAATTCAAATTATTCATATCCTGATACATAAAATCATCATCGAGATTCACAATAGCAGAGGGCATCTGAGATGCACTTTCTACATTTGATAAATTATCAAGTGTTAAAATTGGGAATGATATCCCTAAAACAAGAGATTGAGACACATCATGAGTGTGTGTCTGAAACTGATTGTTGGTTCCTTGATGCGATGGTGTGAGGAACTATTTCCCATGCATGCGAGATTGGTTCCTCACTGGTGGTGCGTGTTGTGGAGTGTTGTGGATGAACTTGATGTTGATGGACTTGTTGTAGATGGACTTGCTACTTTTCCTATTGTGCACCCGATGGAGGCATCTATTTTTTGAGTCTTTTAAATCTAGTCAATCCCTCTACAAAATTTCACATGAAAAATATAAATTAAAACTAGTGTTAAAAACAATGCCATTAAAATAGATCAATTTTAACTAAACATACCCAACTCAGACTACAACCATTGTCGTTGATGATGCAAGTATTTGCCCTTGCTCTAAAAATAGTTAAAATATTTTCTCAAACTAAATATAATTTTATATTATTAAAATACATTATTTAAAATAGTACTTTTGAAAAATAAGTTTACCTTGTGAGTTGGACGTTACGTCTTCAATGTCGACTACAACAGATGCATGTCCAAAAGTAAGAGGAGTCATACATGTATGTTGTCCATCAAGAGACCTCCTACATTTACATGTGGGAGTTATTGGTGATGATTATGACTGCATGTTAGAATCGGTAGACGCTTCTTGAATCCTAATGGTGACATCCCTTTTACTGGACGAGTGAGCTACTCTTCTCTGTTTTCAAAAGAAAATTAGAAAATAACAAGATTGATTGAAAAGAAAGAAAAGAGAGACTATTCCAATAAATAATTTTACCTGTATTTCATTCTCATTGATGCCAATAGCCAAAAAATCTGGGTGCAATGCAGTTGGAGGATTTTTTTGTTGAATATTGTAGTATGCTTCATGAAAAAGACAAAGAATAAAGTTGTTGGAGGTTACTGTATATGCAGATTGAATTTTTTGCATAGTAAGAAGGTCATGTTTCAGGTGGTTTGAAATGTGAGTGGACCAATCATATCTACCTCCATAAATACATCGAATCAATAATGACAATGCCCAAAATGATATTTCTATAGGTCGGCCCTATAGAATAAGCCTTCCCAAGAAAAATTCAATGCAGGCATAAAGAAATTTATCTGTAATATTGGAAATGTTCAAACCCCTTTTCGACTTAGAAGAATTAACTAAAAAATAGAGAGAACATTATTAGAGAATGGAAACTACAATACATCAAAATTAAGGATAAATAAAAATGAAATTTTAAAAACTTACCTTTCAAATGGTCTGGATTCATGACATATCTGGATGCCAGCATTGATTTATCATCTTCAATCAATGCGTACTAGTTGTTAACAAGGAGACCATCCAAAAATGGTAGCCCTATTAGTCACTGCACATCCGAGGGGTTCACAGTAAAAACAATATCCTTGTTATCAACTTTGATCTATACAGTGGACACATCATGGTCATAGCAACTAACTATACATTGCATCAAGGAGATGTTGATGTCCAACTGTGGCATCTTCATGACTCCAACAACTTCGGAGGTGTAAAGCCAATTGGAATCTCTCCCAGGAGTGCTAAAAATATTCTTGATATTCAAGCAATAGTAGCTCTTGAATGATACCTTGGAAGGGAGAGGAGAGGAAGCGCTAGCCATTTCTGATCACCCTCTATAAAAGCTCTGAAAACCCTCTTAAAACACTCTGAAAAATTGCTGAGAAAATGCTCGAAAAAACTTGAAAACCCTCTAAAAAATCTTAGAAAATACTCTAAAAATGCTCAAAAAAATCTCTGAAAACGCTCTAAAAATGCTCAGAAAACCATCTGAAAAAGCTCTAAAACCGCTATAGAAAATGCTCTAAAAATATTAGAAAACACTCTAAAATTGCTTTGGAAATCATTGTGTGAAAGGTGAAAAATGACCCTGCTATTCTATTTATAGAAGTCTGCATGGTTGAAGTCGATGGATGCATGACATGTGGTAGAGGAGAGGACACATGGCATCTTATTGATGATCTTTGGTGGTCACCTTCTTCCTATCGCCATGTGATAATCACCTTGTGATAGTCGCCTTGTGATAGTCACCTTGTGATAGTCACCTTATGATAGTCACCTTGTGATAGTCGCCTTGTGACAATCACCTTGTGATAGTCACCTTGTGATAGTCACCATGTGACATGACAGTCACCTTGTGATCTATGTCATTCACTTTGTAGTCACCTTGTGATAGTCGCCTTGTGATAGTCACCTTGTGATAATCACAATTTGACAATCACCTTGTGATAGTTGCCTTATGACAATCGCCTTGTGATAGTCACCTTGTGACAGTCACCTTGTGACAGTTGCCTTGTGATAGTCACCTTGTGATAGTCGCTTTTGATAGTCATTTCTATCAGTCACCTTGTGACAGTCGCTTCTATCAGTCGCCTTGTGATAGTCACTTCTGTTAGTCACCATTTTAGAATTTGAAAAATTTGGTGCACAATTTTCAAAAAATCACCATTATTTGATAAATTTTCTGCAAAATTTTGAAAAATTTACCCCGATGTTTATACACCTTACGACTAGATTCACCTCAATTTTATAAATACATTTTGGGGCCGACCCCTTATGCATAACCCTGGTTAAATACTCATGGCTTACAACTTTATGTGCTTGTTTGAAAAAAATGACTTCATCCTTAGTTTGGCATCCTTTAGGATGATATTGATGATAGCCATCTAGCAATCCTAAGATTGCATCTCCCCCTCCACCTTGAATATGATGGGAATTAAATGGACCATGTACATCATCATGTTATAGGGATGATAGGTGGTTCTCATATATGTAGTTGTAGATTTCCCTACTTGCCTTACTACTTCCTATTGTGTGTGTTGTTGAATATATTGTGATCTTCATATTTTATCCATACATAATTTTAACCTAAGAAACCATCCAATAAATAGAACCTTTTGGATATAGTCACTATCTACAAAACTTTGTCCAAGGAAGATAATGGGTAGTGGTCCTTTAATGATTCCTAATTGAGGTCTCTAGAATCTACAAATAACTAGATCTCTCCATTCTTTAACCTAATAGGCATCAAATTGGATACCTAGGTGTTTATGCTTTAGTATAAATATGATTTTTTAGGATTTAAGTTGTTTGGCTTATTTTATTGAAGTGTTTGGAATGTTGGATGATGTGATATTTGAGATTACTACTTTTTTTCTCAACCCTTCCCTCTTTTCTATTTTTTATCTTTTACATAGTACGAATTAGATAAGGAGTCAGCCTTATTTTAAGGTTGATTTAGAATAAATTCTAAGTCACCTAATCTTGACCTCTTTCTAGGGGATAGATTTTATTTTAGGAATATTGAAGTATTAATATTTTTTTGCACACCTAGTGGGATAGAAAAACTCATCCCACAAAATTAATCTTGTAATGAAATATTATTGGATGATTAGGATTACGATGAAGATCTTGGTCTCTTAAGTAGAAAAATCCATTCACCTAGTGACTCCACATATAAAGAACCAAAGAACTATTGGAAACTCTATTGGAATATATAGAACCATAATATTATGATTATAAGATCACAAAAAGTAGAAAGAACCCCCTCAATTTGTTGAGTTAACAAATTTAAGGGCATCTAGAAAAAATAAGTAACTTTCATCCATCTAGGCCTCCTTTGTCTAGAGTCCTATTCCTTTATAGGACACACCCCAAGAGTCACCTAGTAATTACTCATCCATAACTATGGTTGGAAAAATTTACCCTATAATAAATAGTGCTAGACCCCTTAGTCTCCAAAATATCCATTATATTTCAAAAACAACACTCAAAGTCTTGCCCTCATATGATGGTAGCAAAACAATGCTTATGAATATTGTTAAGATATAGCTGCTCTAACTACTATTCAGATCATCATTTATGAAGATATATGGGTGAGATTATTTTCTCTATATTTTATAGGTATGGTATTATCCTGGTATCACTCAAAGAAAATAATATAATGACCTAGGCTAAATTAGTTGAGCCCTTTATTCTAGAGTTCAACGATGTACGAGATTCATTTTCACTCCTCACTTAGTTGACCTCAATACAAAGGAATCCTCCAGAGAACATCACTAATATCAATATCTAATTTAGAAAAACATATATAAGAATCCCTCAAGAGGTAAGACCTCTCAATCCCAAACCTACATTTACTACCTCCACACTTTCATTCCATTCTTAAGCTTGTAAATATAGTAATCAAATGAGATGAGAACTCCTAAATTTTTCAAGTTGTCACTCCAATAGAAAATGCCCTTATCTCAATCAAAAATCCTCCTACAAATTTTGTGAGGCCATATTTCTCAAAAATCCCCCAAAAAAATCAACAAGCCTTGCTTCCATCTTCCTCAGTCCCTCCACTAGCTAAATTACTTACACCTAAGTTGTATCCTCAATCTACTATCTTGGTCATCCCATTATAGCCCCTACATATCCCTGAGCTAAAATAATACATATATTTGTAGGAGCTTAAAATAATAATCAATAATCTATTGGGCAATATCATTGTAATGGAATTGTAGAATGTTGAGAGAAGATTTAAAGTATGGTAGTAGAGAAGATACCCCTATGTCACAAAATACCAAGGGGATTCAACTAGTAATGTAGCTATTTTTGTAAGCTAGGATGGAGAATCATCCACAAATTGGAAGAATTATTGGTTTTTGGCTTGTAATGATCCATATAATGCTGATACTTGTATCGTCTTTCAACATCAATGTCAACTGGCTACAACTCCAAAAGTTAAAATAAAGTCAACAGGGCTAGTGGCAATGCTTATGGAATTAGATCAAAACTTCTTGGCCAAGGAACCTATAAGATTTGGTATGTTTCACAAGTTGAACATATTTAGGAAGATACTGCTTTGGTAGGGTACCTATTATAATATTATATTATAATACAATCAACCTTGGGTTATGTGTGGTCCATGCCAATCCTTACACAATATAATAATATATCATCAAATATCTATTCCTAGGTACCCTACCATGCTATTAGTAGATCCCTAGAAATTTAATGGTCTAAAGGCTTTGAATTAGTTGTAAAAGGAGAAGATCAAAGAATAATCTAAATATTAGCCAAAGCCAAAATATCCCAAGGTTAATCAAGAAGAATTTAGGGAACAAGTCATGAAGAAGCTACATTTCCCCTTAGTTACTAAGAGGAAAAGGTAAGAAGTTATGTAGCAATATTAGAAAAGGTTTGATGAGCCAACTAGAATGAAAAGCTACCAAAATATTTTAGATTTAGCATTATAGAGGAACTAAAAAATGCCTCTTCAAGGGATAACATGTATGATGCATTGCTTATTCCTAGATAAATTGATCTACTCAGAGCATCCTGTTGTGGCTAATCCACAACACACCCCAAAATTGGGGGCCCACCTTTTTGCATGCTTTCAAAGAAGAAAACAATGACCCAGATGCTAAGAAAATCAAAGAAAAAGGCAAAAAATTTCACTAAGGAAAAAATTTGTCGTGATATCGCGACATGTCACTCTGTCGTGGTCGAAAGTCATCGCGATATCGTGACATGTCGCCCCGTCGCTACGGAAAACAAAAAAGTGTAGCGAAATCATGACATGTTGCTCCGTCGTGACTGAAAATGAAAAACTATAGCGAAATCGCGATGTGTCGCAAAATCATGGTCAAGACAGTCAAACGGGGCACAAAGTAGAAAAGCATAGAAAAATTGTGACATGTCGCAAAATCATGGTCAACGCAGTCAACGACAGCAAGTGGGCGGAACCGTCGTGAAATCACGACGTGTTTGATTTTCGCTGCTTGAAAATGGGTAGAAGGCACAAAGTATGAAATGGTTGAGAAATCGTGACAAAACTAAGACAAAGCGCATAAGTCGAAATGCATCGCGAAATTGCGACGCGTCGTGTTTTCACGGCGCAGGTGAAGGAAAGAGTCTAAGGCACAAAGGCATAGCGATTTTGTACAACTTTTGGCGAAACGTTCCAGCCAGACAAAGACGTCGCAAAATCGCGACAGAAAGTGAAGACCATGCATAGGGCAGAAAATGGTAGCGATTTCGCGACAGGTTGTGGCGAGATGGCCCAAAACAGAAAATGGTAGCGATTTCGTGACAGGTTGCGGCCGAAGTGTACGAAGATTAAAAACATCATGATTTCGTGACAGGTTGCATTGGCAAGGCTGAGGGCAATAAAATGTCGCGATATCGCGACATGTCGCGTTTTCGCGATGAAAGCAAGGAAGTAAAGCGGCATGCATAAAAACATCGCGATTCACATGGGGCCGTTACAGAACATACAAAAAAGCGCTGAACACATGGTAGAAAGACATGAGGGTCATGGTAACACTTCAGATCGACAGTTACATTTAGCAGAGAAGACCAAACATTTTAGGTTCGAGCGAAAGGTCAAAGCATCAAAGAAGCAGGAAAATGAAACGAAGCATTATGGGAAATGAAACGAAGCGTCACAGAGGGAAACCAAGAGCCACAACAAAAATTTTAAAAGCAGAAGCAAATGTAGATACAGGGGCTGGAAATTGTAAACAGAAAGCATTATTTTTATTGAATAAAGGAGTTTATTTGGCAAGAGTAACTTTTGTGTGTGAAACCAAAAGGAGATTGAAGGCTAAGACTGTTGTTATTTCTATATATCTTTCCTTTGCATTATTTTGTCTTATATCTATTCGTTTACACCATAATGTGGGTTACGATAGGTGAATGATAGGATGATGCAAATTATTTATTTCCTTAGAGTCTAGCATCTAATTTTATTTGACTATGTTTTATTACAGGTCTGTTAGGTCAGGTTGTTTTAGAGCTTCATCTCATAACTTGGGGTTTTGCAGGGAGGAGATTGCTAACCAGATTAACGTCCTTCTACAGTTTTTCCAGCTGATTCTCAGAAAGAACATTTCTGTTTCAATTTTTGATATATTTTTTAATCTTATTTGAAAATCTGAGTTTCAGATTTTGGTAAATTCCAGAATACTTTGTGAAATTTTATCAACACTAAAAGCTAACGTAGAAATAGCAGAACACTTAAACAAAGATAAAATGAACCAATTTACTGTAAAATGAACCTCATGCTAAAGGCACGAAGCTTAAAATGAAGTGGCCTATGCCACTCATTTTCTCATTTAAAATATTTCTTTAAGCCAGAAGATAAAAGAGATTGGTAAATTATTTTCGGGAGGGTTTCATTAATTTCAAGAGCATAAAAGAAGAAAGGGATTTTTTGTTCTTTCTTTTGCTTTACGTGGTTGGTTATTTTAACATATTAGGGTTACAAAGTTTGCTGTGAATCATCAAATGCCCCTTGTTAATAGTTACTTGCAGGATTTAAGTTATTCTAGATTACATTCATTTATTTGCATTAGGTCTTAATTGGTTATATGCATATGAATGTTTGTTCACAAGAAACTTGGAGAAATTAAAATAAAAAAATTTCTTTGCAAGAAAGAGTTTCCTGTCAGAGACTCTAGTTGTGTGTTCATTTTGTAAAAGGACAAAATATTCACTCAACATTTTGGCGCTAGAAGGAATGCCTTCTTTATTGCTTTGTGATTATGATTTGTTCTAACAATTAACGTGGGTAGTTTTGTTTCCACCTATTGTGCTTGCAGGTATAACATTTAGATACTGTATTTTGCAAGTAAGTTGAGAGAAGTCTTTTAAGTTCTAGAGTTTCCAAGCTAGCACAACCTGAGTACATAGCTACTAGGTCCAAAAACATAGGGGAAACTATTTTCCAAAGCCTTTCTCCCACTGCTAGGAAGTCGAAAAGCAAAACATTAGAGATTGAAATACCACCCAATATACTTGAGTTAGGGATTTATTTAGACTCAAGTACGTCTAGCGAGCCTGAGCCCTTAATTTCAAGTGTGACAGTAACACCAGGTGTATCTGTCTCCACAGTTCCAAGCGTTTCCATTGTTCCCACAGGGTTAACACCTTTGAACAACATGGCCCAAAAACAACCACCTGCCCTTTGGTATGGTGTGCAAAGTTCCCCCTTAGATATTCCTGGGGCAGTCCATGACTTGCCTAGAAACATTGAAATGGGATTACCCAAATTCTTGCATGATGGTCCCACAACAACAAAAGATCATGTCCAAATCTACAAGGATTATATGTTTAGACAAGGGGTTACTCACGAAGATGTTGCTTGTCGGGTGTTCCCTGCTAGTCTAGACCCCACGGCCAATGAATGGTATCAGAATCTTCCAGCAGGGTCCATCACTTCATGGGCCCAATTAGAAACCGCCTTCATAAGCCAATTTAGAATGTTATTGGATCCCTCCATAATCTACAATTTGTTCGTATCATGCAAAATATTACCCAATGAGCCCATACAAACATTCAACCAGAGGTTCCAAAAACTATACACGAATCTGACTCGTCACTTTGCGGTAGATCTTGCGGTCGCCTTGCAATTATATTTCGGAGCCCTAGATCCTTTAACATATTTGTTGACTAGAAGGAATCCTTAGGTTACAATGCTTCCTTTAGCTTATGCAGAGACAATGACTCTCGAACAACAAATGAACTTGCCAGGAGCAGGATTGTCTCAATTGACTGGGATGGGACAATATGGTCCATACAGTCAATTTGCCATGATGAACCAGTTAATGGCACCACAGGTTCCTATTATGAAAAATTTCCAAACACCCACCCAAGTGGTGTCATTTCCAAGTTATCCTAATGCCTCCGTTCAAATGTAGGGATTAATTCAAAATAGCCCGATGGGTTTGCCTAGGTTCGGCGTGGGCAGTAATTTGTTGACCATGTCGGGGTTTGCTCCGATTAGCACACCAAGCCCAATGACTTATCCAACAATCACTCTGATTCAAAGTGTGAATCTAGGATGGAATCCACCTACCCAGACCCAAGCCATTGTATCTATTCCAGAGGTGGCTAATGCAGCAAACACAACTGGACCCAAAATTACAGTGCCTCAACCACAAGGGTCCGAATCTGCCATAGAAAACATGAAGGAAACCTTGGCCAAAGTTTTTGTTACGGTGGTAAATGTCAATAAAAATGTGGACCAAGACATGGGTCATAACCGGCCTCATAACCATAGAGGAAAAGGAACATACAACACATAGCCGAATAATGGGCGAGTACCCAATCCCGTAGCCAATCAGGTAGATGTCTCGAAAGATTTTGGAGAATCAGGACCTTGTGAAAACGATTGCGTGCACTGTGGCCACGGGAAGCATGAGTCTATATTTACTGAGGTTATACATTCCCAAGAAAGTGAAGAAGAGGAGGATGTGGAATTTTTTGGAAACAAAGATGAAGAAACATTGGAAGTTCATGCCAACAAACGTTTTGGGAAAGGAAATCACAAGTATTACACTAGGAGTTCTAAGGAGCCCAAAACTTCCTCTACTCCTCCAAACAACCAATTACTCCCTCCTGATTTCAAAGGATATGTCAATCCCTCTCCTCCATCCATGGTGGAAAAGTCTAAGATGGTGCAAAACATGTCAAAGTTAGAAAAACCCACTTATGACTTGGTGGAAGACATGAAGAAAACTAAGGCCAATGTCTCAATGTATGATATGTCCCGATTATTAGGCCAAGAAGTAAGTCCAGCAAAAAGTTTAGATCCACCTGCCCAAGTCATGAAGCTAAAAGTTTTGAGTCTCGATTTGTTTTGAAAAAGGAAAAACGAGATATACCTCATTTTCTGATATCCATTAGAATTGCAGGTAAAAACCTGCACAATTTCTTAATAGATTCAGGGGCCTCGGCTACCATTATGCCCCTAGAAATCTATAAAAAATTGGGACTTACACCAAACAATTCTAGAAGCAGGGTGGTGTAGCTGGATAGATCAACCATGGAGGCAGTGGGAGAATTGGGTGATGTTCTTATTCAAGTCAATTCAGAACCTAGGGTTCAACATCACATAGACATATTGGTACTCGACATTCCTATCAAATATGGCATGGTTTTGGGAAGAGATTGGAGTAAAACCTAAACGGTTACATTGTGACAGATTCTTCACATATGTGGTTGCCTTGGAGGGGAGTGGCCAACCAAATTTGGATTGATAGTGAACCTAGGCTCAAGGAGATGATCACAGAGTACAACAAATCAAATGAGATCCAATACATTGAAGCGAAATTGGGAGCATATTGTTTAGACATAGAAACACCTGAAAGTTCCCAAAATGAAAGGATTGGGTGCAAAATTACTAAAGGACATCAGGACATTTGGACTTTAAGATTTGATGGATCCAAGTCCAGACAAGGAGCGAGAGCCGGTATCGAATTATCATGTTCAGATAGAGAGCCTATGTTCGCTGCATATAGACTACAGTTCCCTGCCACCAACAATATGGTAGAATATGAGGCCTTGATTCTCAAACTTCAATTGGCCCTTCGAAAGAAATTTAAATGTATCAAGGTCCTTGGTGATTCGAAGCTGGTGGTAAAACAAGTGAAGGGACAATACGTATGTAAGAACAAGCGGCTAAGACTTTACAGAACCAGGGTTAGAGATTTAATAGATGAGTTTGATGCCTTTAACATATCTTTGATCTCTAGAAAAGGTAATCGTCTGGCAGACTCTCTAGCCGTAGCTGTGAGTATGTTGAAACCTGTGGACCATAAGAAATGCAAGAAATTCTCCATAGAACTAGTCCCTTGTCCCTCGATACCAGATAATGTCATGAATTTCTAAGTGTTTGATAGTGACAGGCACATATTCCATTTTGTCACTAATTTTGGTATATTTGAAAAGCAGGTTATAGATGAAGATGAGAGGGATTTAGAGGAGGCAGATTTGGAAGAAAAAATTATTGGAAAATGTAATAAGATGCCAGATGAGATGGCTTCATTAGAAAAAACTTTCGATATCGGATACCAACCAAGAGAAGGTAAAAAGGTTCCACCTCCCAGAGAAGCCTGTGATTTGGTTAACATTGGAAGTGCAGAAAACCCTCGAGAAGTATTCATAGCAAAAGCATGTACCAAGTAGGAGAAAGATTCCATTGCCAATACATTAAAGGAATACATAGACTGCATAGCTTGGAGTTATAAGGAGCTGAAAACCTATGATCAGAATGTCATAATGCATACAATTTCATTGAAACCAGACTCCAAAACCTTTAGGCAAAGACAAAGGCGATTCAATCCATTATTAGAACCCTTGAAAGAGAAAGAGGTAAAGTGACTATTAGAAGCTAAGATCATCTTTTCTGTTAGACATTCAACATGGGTTGCTAACTTGGTCCCCGTGAGGAAAAAGAGTGGAGAAATAAGGTTATGTATCGATTTTAGAAATCTTAATAAAGCCTCACAAAAGGACAACTAACCGTTACCCACCATTGATGAAATACTCCAAAAGGTAAATGGGTCGGAGATGATGTCATTCCTAGATGGTTATTCGGGATATAATCAGGTCCTTATCCATCCTAGTGATAGGATGAAAACTACTTTCACCACAAGGTGGGGCACCTTTGCATACAAGAGAATGCCTTTCGGACTATTGAACACAGGTGCCACATTCCAACAAGCTATGGACTTTTCTTTTAATGGGCTCATAGGTAAGTGCATCATCGTCTATGTAGATGACATTCCTGTCTTTTCTAAGAACAGGGAAAACCACGTCAGGGATCTAAAGTAAGTCTTTCAAAGATGCAGGGAACATGGCATTTCTCTCAACCCAAAGAAGTGCATTTTTGGGGTAACGAAAGGAAAACTATTGGGACATGTGTTATCTAAGGATGGAATTTCCATTGACCCCTGAAAGAATAGAGGCCATACAACAGATTCCTTGTCCCAACAACAAAAAGGGGTTGAGATCATTTTTTGGGAAGATCAATTTCGTCATAAAATTTATTGCAAATTTTGCAGAAATAGCAAAGCCTTTGAACGACATGTTAAAGAAAGAGGTCCAGATCAAGTGGACAGATGAAAATAGAGATGCTTTCAAAAATATCAAGGACGCGATTTCTAAAGCCCTGGTTTTAGTGAGTCCCAATTATATGAAGCCTTTCTATATTTACACATTTGCTTCAGATCACTCCTTTGCGAGTGTTTTAACTCAGAAGAGTGAAGACAACATTGAAAATCCTATTGCCTTCCTGAGTAGTCCTCTCAAAGATGCGAAACTGAGATACTCCATCTTGGACAAGCAAATGTATGCTCTAGTCAAGACCATTAAAAAATTTAGGCATTACATAGTCCACAGTAGGGTGTTTGCTATAGTCCCGAATCCTACAGTCAAAGCCATGTTCATACAGAATGAATTAGGGGAAAGGCGAGGTAAGTTGATTTCAACTTTGCAAGATTTTGATCTGGAGATTCAATCCATGAAGATAGTGCGGGTACAAGGGTTGGTTAAGGCTATAGCAGAAAATGATCTTGCAATTTCATGTCAACATTATGAAGTCACAGATATAACCAAAGATGAATGGTATGCAGATGTGGTGTATTTTCTACTAAATGGTAAATGTCCACCGCATTTGAATTCTACTCAATGAAGAGCCTTGCGCTTGAATTCTGCTAATTTCCTAATTAGATCTGGCACGTTATACAATAAAAACCATGAGGGTATTTACCTTCGTTGTGTTGATCAGAAAGAGGCAGTGCAAATACTCGAGGAATTTCATGGTAAACATGGGACAGGACATGGGTCCGCTAATGCCACAGCCCATAAAATCCATAGAGCCAGTTATTATTCGCCTTGACTGTTCAAAGATGTCCATACTCATGTGAGGTCATGTCATACATGTCAAACTGCAGCTAATAGAGACAGGGGTGCTTCCATGCCTTTACAATCCGTAATTGAGTCTAGACCTTTTGCACAATGGGGCCTAGATTTTGTTGGGATTATCAGTCCCAATTCATCTGATTCCCACAAATACATTCTGATAGCTATGGATTATTGCACAAGGTGGACTGAAGCTATCCCCACAAAGAATGCTACTTCGGAGGTTGTTATTAAATTCTTAGAGGATAATATTGTCACTCGGTTTGGGATGCCTAATTCCATTGTAAGTGATAATGGTTTAGCTTTTTCCTCTTTGGAATTTGCTAATTGGGCATTTGACAATGGTGTGAGTTTAAAATTCTCTTCCAATTATTATCCACAAGGCAATGGATTGGTTGAATCTTCTAACAATAATTTGTTATGCTTCATAAAAAAATTGTTGGAAAGAAATCCTAGATATTGGCATAACGAACTTAAGTTGGCTCTTTGGGCTGACAGAATCAGAGTCAAAGGGTCAATAGGAACATCTCCTTATCATCTAGTTTATGGAAAAGATCCCATTTTTCCTACAAATCTCAAGTTACAAACACTGCATTTCATGAAAGATTATTTCGAAACTGATGATAAACTTGAGTCTAGACTAACACAATTAATGCATCTAGATGAAAAAAGGGATGAGGCTATGCTTCATTTTAGTAAACACCAGGATGTAGTAAAAAGATGGTTTGACAAAAATTCTAGAGCCAAGGCTTTTAAAATATCAGATCTAGTGCTGTTATGGGATAAAAGACATGAGAAGAAAGGGGATCATGATAAGTTTGACTACTTATGGTTGGGTCCGTACTGCATTTTAGAAATCCTAGGGGAAAACAGTTTTAGACTAAGAACCTTGGATGGAAAGGATTTGGCATTACCTGTCAATGGGTTGCACTTGAAACACTATTTCTAGGCTTGAAGCGGCTGGGGTTTTGTATTATATGTAATTATGCCATGCTTTGTTTCTTTTGTGTGTGCATATTTGATATTTAAGTTGTTTTTGTTTGACATGTTTAGGTTTTGTATTAATGTCGTGCTTTGTTTCTTTTGTGTGTGCAGGTTGGACGTTTAGGTGGTGTATTTATTTGACATGTTTTATTTTCTTATAAAATAAAAAATAAAAAATAAAAAATAAAAGTTTGAAATGTTAACACATTCCTAAGATCGGGAAAATATGAAACATTGGAATTATGTTGTAAAAATCTCCACATGTAACACAAACAGTTAAATAATATTGTTTTAGGCTTGTGACGCATGAAGTAGTCAGTTTTACAAATTATGGCAACACTTCATCTGCAATTCAAAGGGCAATGCATTCATATTACATCTCACTTTGCACATACAAGCCATCTTAGTTGCATATGCATTTCAGATACAAATCATTAAAGTGTGTCAAATCCTCTTAGGGTTATGCTACAACATAAATAAAAAATCCTAAGGTTGGAAACTGAGCCCCGAGATATCTAGAACCAAGCACATTTTATACACATTAAAAATGATCTTGAGAAAAATGATCAAAAACTTGCTTGGAAGAAAAGGTCAAGCGAAAGAAATATTTCATGTCTATCCTATTATGCAGCATGATCCTTAAAACAGTGGTTTTTACCACTTCCATTAAGCTTAAAGCCTAAAATTAGAGTAGTAAGGATAGGGTTAAGTCCTCATCGAACTTAGGTTGAGGATCCAATTCCCCAAAGCTTTGATTTGACCTACATGGAGTAGTAAGGATAGGGCATAATTCTCATCTCGCCTAGGTTGAGAATCCGATTCCCCAAAGCTCCTATGTCTCATTTCATGATAAATCTTGGATTGGAAGGATCGTACTACTTGTCCTCTGCAAAGGATGGGTAGTCATCCCCAAGGTTCAAGTAATAAAATTAATATTCTCCATTTTCATCTAAAACTAGGATTGGAAGGATCGTACTACATGTCCCTAGCAAGGATGGGTAGTCATCCCCAAGATCCAAGAAGTAAAAAACTAATTTTTTCCATCTCATATTTACATTGGATTGGAAGGATCGTACTACTTGTCCTCTGCAAAGGATGGGTAGTCATCCCCAAGGTCCAAAGAAATGAAGTTAAGTCATGGATTATGGGGTTAAGTATGCCCATGCATGGCAGCATGTCTTGTCTAAAAAACAAGACCATTGATTGTTCAAAGGGTTAGACTAGCATGACCATTTCTTACATAATTGGTTAAATTATTTTGCTCAAAGTGAGGTAATGAATTCCAAATCAGAGTAGTAAGAATAGGGTTAAAATCTCATCTCAATTAGGTTGGGAGTCTGATTTCCCAAAGCTCTGATTTCACTTTCACTTACACATGGGTTCAAGATAGTAGTGACTCATAACCAACTTTGGGATCTAATAAAACAATTCATTATAGATATGGTTGATCCTAAGAGGGTTTGATAATCTTGAATGTTTTTGTATGATATTAGAAGGTCTATGCATTTATAAAAGCAAAATATCTAAGCATATTTATTAGGTTACACAAATCATTCACAGTCTCACATATGCATGCATGTAAAGCTGAAAATGGAATGTTGATCAAGTTCAAGCGATATGGAATGAAAAAAAATAGCACACACCGAGCTAATACTAATGATTCTGATGTTTCATGTACTTCGATCTCGTCGGTATTGGTTTATCTTTTATGTGCTGACGCCTGTATCTAAGCTTGTATATTTCAGGTTGGGTTCTCACCAAAATGCTTTGGAGCATTTGACAGCAGAGTTGCCATTTGTTGTGGCTAATCCACAACACACCCCAAAATTGGGGACCCACATTTTTGCATGCTTTCAAAGAAGAAAACAGTGACCCAGATGCTAAGAAAATTAAAAAAAAGGCAAAAAATTTCACTAAGGAAAAAAGTTGTCGCAATATCATGACATGTCGCTCTGTCGTGGCCGAAAGTCATCGCGATATCGGGCACATGTCTCTCCGTCGCTACGAAAAATGAAAAAGTGTAGCAAAATTGTGACATGTTGCTCCGTCACGACTGAAAATGGAAAACTGTAGCGAAATCGCGACGTGTCGCAAAATCACGGTCAAGACAGTCAAACAGGGCACAAAGCAGAAAAGCGTAGCAAAATTGTGACATGTCACAAAATCATGGTCAACGCAGTCAACGACAGCAGGTGGGCGAAACCGTCACGAAATCGTGACGTGTTTGATTTTCGCGGCTTGAAAATGGGCAGAAGGCACAAAGTATGAAATGGTCACGAAATCGTGACAAAACTGAGACAAAGTGCATAAGTCGAAAGGCGTCGCGAAATCACGACGCATAGCATTTTTGTGGTGTGGGTGAAGGAAAGAGTCTAAGGCACAAAGGCGTAGCGATTTCACGCAACTTTTGGCAAAACATTCCAGCCAGACAAAGAGATCACGAAATCGTGACAGAAAGTGAAGACCATGCAGAGGGCAGAAAATGGTAGCGATTTTGCGACAGGTTGCGACGAAATGGCCCGAAATAGAAAATGGTAGCGATTTCGTGACAGGTTGCAATCGAAGCGTATGGAGATGAAAAACGTCATGATTTCATGACAGGTTGCATTGGCAAGGCTGATGGCAGGAAAATGTCACGATATCACATGTCACGTTTTTGCGATGAAAGCAAGGAAGTAAAGCGGCATGCATAAAAACGTCGCGATTCACATGGGGCCGTTACAGAACATACAAAAAAGTGCTAAACACGTGGCAGAAATACATGATGGTCATGGTAACGCTTCAGATCGACAGTTACATTTAGCAGAGAAGACCGAACGTTTCAGGTTCGAGCGAAAGGTCAAAGCATCAAAGAAGCGGGAAAATGAAACGAAGCGTTATGGGAAATGAAACAAAGCATCACAGAGGGAAACCAAGAACTGCAGCAAAAAGTTTAAAAGCATAAGCAAATGTAGATACAGGGGCTAGAAATTGTAAACAGAAAGCATTATTTTTATTGAATAAAGGAGTTTATTTGGCAGGAGTAACTTTTGTGTGTGAAACCAAAAGGAGATTGAAGGCTAAGACTGCTATTATTTCTGTATATCTTTCCTTTGCATTATTTTGTCTTGTATCTATTCGTTTACACCATAATGTGGGTTGCGATAGGTGAATGATAAGATGATGCAAATTATTTATTTCCTTAGAGTCTAGCATCTGATTTGATTTGACTGTGTTTTATTATAGGTCTATTAGGTCAGGTTGTTTTATAGCTTCATCTCATAACTTGGGGTTTTGTAGGGAGGATATTGTTAACTAGATTAACGTCCTTCTGCAGTTTTTCCAACTGATTCTCAAAAAGAACATTTTTGTTTCAATTTCTGATATATTTTTTAATCTTATTTGAAAATCTGAGTTTCAAATTCTGGTACATTCCAAAATACTTTACAAAATTTTATCAACACTAAAAGCTAACGTAGAAATAGCAGAACACTTAAACAAAGATAAAATGAACCAATTAACTATAAAATGAACCTCATGCTAAAGGCACGGAGCTTAAAATGAAGTGGCCTATACCACGCATTTTCTCATTTAAAATATTTCTTTAAGCCAAAAGATAAAAGAGATTGCTAATTTATTTTCGAGAGGGTTTCATTAATTTCAAGAGCATTAAAGAAGAAAGGGATTTTTTGTTCTTTCTTTTGCTTTACGCGGTTGGTTATTTTAACAGATTAGGGTTAAAAAGTTTGTTGTGAATCATCAAAGGCCCCTTGTTAACAGTTACTTGCAGGATTTAAGTTATTCTAGATTACATTCATTTATTTGCATTAGTTCTTAATTGGTTATATGCATATGAATGTTTGTTCACAAGAAACTTGGAGAAATTAAAATAACAAATTTTCTTTGCAAGAAAGAGTTTCCTGTCAGAGACTCTATTTGTGTGTTAATTTTGTAAAAAGACAAAATATTCACTCAACACATCCCTAAGGAACACATCCTCAAGTAGATTTAGTTGACCATACTTAGATCTAGATTAGGACTAACAAACCAAAATATTGGAAAGGAATAAATCTCTGCTCTTCTATATGTATCTCCACATGAAAGGTTGGATTGTGCATAATTGTAAGGTGGATTCCAAAGCTATTACTATAGTCATACCTAAAATTGTATGTGATGTAATTGGTATGGAATTTTTGGAACAAAATCTTCCTTTGGTTGTTATTTGCACCTTTATTTTGTCAACATTGAATAGACGAAGATAATGATTAGATTTTTCATCTAATATCCAGAAGAGGTTGGTTCCTTAATGGTTTCTTATAGGAAAATGGAAAATAGAAAGAAGAGGGAAATATAGCCGAAGCTAAAACTTGTATTTGGTACAGATTAAACAACAACTAAGATGAACACATATATTATACTTGTTAAAGCATTCAATATATCTTCCCATAGAAATCATGGATTTCTCAATGTGATTTAGAGGTATATCTAACACATGTATATATCAGATTTCAACTCTAGAAATATGATTTATATTTTGTATAAGTCCAGATCTTTTAGAACTAACACAATTTATATTTCAATAATGTGAAATAGAAGCAAGAAATGTTAATACATACACTTGCACAATGTGAACCAAAAGCCAATAGAAGCATAATATTTATTGCTTATATTGAAAGTACATCCATTTAATCTTGTAAACATCCAAGAGCCAACCATTTTTTAGAGTACGTTTACCCTTATATATACCCTATTTTGGAACCTCTATATTTAGTACATTTTGATATAAAATTAATTACAAGAAAATTAAGACATAACCATGTTTCTATCTTCTTTGCATGGCTTCCAAAAAACAACCACTAATAGCAGGAATATAGGAATTGATCTATTCTACTATCTACTTTTAGTTACTGACACGAGTTTTTTGAAGGCATATTATTCCCTACTAAATATCTCTTTGTCGGTAAAAACCTAGTTATGTCGTGAAATCACATCTTCTTCTTTCGGGCTCCTTTAAGCTGCTGCATGAGCGAAACCTCACCATGTCATGAAATAGTGACATCTTCTTCCTTAGGGCTCCTTCATGATGTATAGCGGGCGAAAGCTCACCATGTCACGAAATCACAACATCCTATTGTACATATTTTATGAGCAAAAATGCTAGCGAAAATCTGTCCAGTCGTGAAATCATGACACTCCTTTCTTTGCTCCTGTAGTCAATTTCATGGGTGAAAACCCATCAAGTCACGAAATCATGACACCTTCCCACTTTTTGACATCTTTGAGCCATATCTCAATGAAAAATTAACATGTCGCGAAATCCTGACGTCCTTCATGCCTTAGCCCTTTTGTCGTAAAAATAAAATGTTGGTCTCCTTACACAAAAAACTGCCATCTGTTGGAGGTAGTCTTTTTAGACTAACATTCTTGGTGCCTTTCGGGGAAATTTTATTGGCAAAAAATATTAGAATCCAGGACCTTCATCCATTGGGAAACAGAGTTAAAAAAATAATACAGGAGAGGATATTTTTATGGGAAATACTATTCAAGAAGAAATGTAAAAACTAACGCATTACCTTTACAAGATATTTTTTGTGACTTATGGATTTTTCACTAAAAATACATTAACAAGTAAAGATAATTTGAAACAAGTCTCACGGTGGGCTTCTAGTTCCTCCTTCTATTAACTACTAAAGATTATCATTTTTGGATTTCTTCATTTTTTCTATCTTATTAGTCAGTTCATTGTACGTGAGACAAACCTGCTTCTAGTCTTCATCTTCAAGATCTGAATAATCCATAAATAGCTGATATATATACTACAATTCTTATACTTTATCATGAGACACTATTTTGTTTCTCATAATCAATTCTTGCAAGCAAGACTTGATCTGTGTAAGGTTCTGCACCATGGTAAATATCAACATTTCCTCTACAGGATCTTCCCAATTTTATTTTTTTGACTCATCTTCTGTGAAATCCTGAAGAGACAGTGTCAGGGCATCTTCACTCAACACTTTTGAATTATCATCCCATAAATAGGAAAGGCCACATTTATTAGCCAAATTCAAATGTTTCACTAACACCTAGCTAACTCTTGAAGGAGTTTATCACCCTGTGTTACTAGTTTCAATCTCCTAAAGAAACTCTTAGCTACAATTTTAGCCTGAGACCAGGCTTCACTATGGATCTTAGTAGCAACACTTTCAGGCATATTTTCTGATAAAACCTAAATTTTTGTGGTCGCATCCGACCTTTCTTGTAAACATTTTACTGAAGCCCTTAACTCCTCATTGACTACTTCGATTACCTCCTTTACTTTGTCCAGGTATAATAATAAGGGCCTTGATTTAAGACTTTTTTTATTTGTGGAAAACATCCCAAAAGGGATGCCACTTTCGGGTAAGACCCAAGGAGGCAGGGGTATCCATTCCACCAAAAATGCCCAGGACTCGGACCTGGCCTACCACCTTTGACATACTCAAGGAGCAAACAAACACACAAAACCAATTTAAAAATAAGTAAATAACAACAAAAATAATAAAATAAAATAAAAAACATGCTCCTTGAGTGTGTCAAAAACAAAAGCACAACCAAACACGCACAATAAGATAAAAGAAATCACAACACGAACCACATAGAAAAACACAAGAACCACATAACAAAACACAAACAAGACAAAAACAACAGAACACTACAAAGACATAACCCAAAAAAAACATGAAAAATAAACACAACCAAAACCTAAAAAATTAAAAAAATAAAATAAAAATAAAAAACAACCAACAACATACAATAAACAAAAACAAAAAACATAGAAAACACTCACACATAAAAACACGAATTAACACAAACAAAGAGAAACCCAAGAACAAGAACGAAAAAAACACAAGAACAATAACAAAAAACATAAAAAAAAAACACAAAACAACAAAAACACAAGAACAACAAAAAACAACACAAAGAACACAAAAACAAAACAAAACAAAAGAACCCACCCACCTTAAAAAACTAAACAAAAAAAACAAAAAGAAAAAAAAAATTGAACATAACAATGACCTATCTAGACCAGAAGACTATTAAGGCAAGAATCAACAGAGGAAACAAAAGAAAGAATAGAATGAGCTAGGGAACTAAAAAAAACTGAATGAACCAAAGAGAAGCAAAAAAAAAAGCAAGAAGAAACTAGGTACCTTCAGAACTGGAGCCATCCAAAGAAATGATAGAAAGAAGAGCTTCCCTAATTTGAGAAGCCCACCATCTAGGAGGGTGGCCATAACAAGTAAGATCACCTTTGTCCAAAGCCCAATTAGCTAAAGCATCAACACTCTTGTTTTGATCTCTGACCACATGATTGTAATCAACTTTCAAAAATCCCATCTGGATTAATTGAATCTTCTCAATAATTCTTTTTATTCTCCAATCCACCTTATGATTCTTAGAAGGAGTCTTCAAGAGATTAATCATAAGTTGAGAGTCGGACTCAACTAACACCTTTTCCCATCCAACCTTAGTAGCCTCCTGAAGGCCTCCGAGGATACCATACCCCTCAACAAGGTTATTGGAAAGAATACCCAAATTCTCAGCAAAAGTAAAAACCAGGGAGCCATCCGAAAGTCTACCAATTCCTCCCACATTGGATTTTATGGGGTTCCCTCTAGAGGCTCCATCAGTATTGACTTTTCCAAAATCCTTAGGAGGAGGTTGCCAATTTCTTGTCCTATCCATCTTACTAATACTCACATTCCCTTTAAGTTGGTTGCCCTTAGAAGATTTAATCTTCAATCTTTGCATCACTTGATCCCATCTTTGGTGGGAGTTTTGGGGGTGATTAAGGAGTTGATGGACTGATTCAACTAAGTTGGCTATGGTCTTTTGCCAAATATAGTGAATATCCTTCCTATCTTGATTAAAAATTTGGTTGTTCCTTTCATTCCAAATATTCCAAAGAAGAATGGTAGAACCCATCCAAACTAACTGCCTAATAAAATGATCAACACCCTCTTGATTAGGCCAATCCCTCCAAAGTTGTTCAAAAGTAAAAAAATTGGACCACTTTAAGCCAAGTAAAGTGGCCATTCTCCTCCATAGCTCAGAGGCTAAAGTACACTCAATAAAAATATGGTTGAGAGTTTCTACATTCTCTTCACACATTTCACATCTAAAAGGGCCATGAAAACCACGCTTCATAAGTTGCTCACCGATAAGCACCCTACGATGCAATAAAAGCCAATTAAAGAACCTCACCTTAGGCCAGAGATTTTGAGCCCACAATCGAGAAAATATGTCAGAAGAATGGTTGGGATTATTATGGCATAAGGTCAAATAACCTTGAGCAACTGAATACTCACCCTTAGTAGTGTTGTTCCATCCAAAACAATCTTTTTCATGGGACCAAGAGAGGGATCTCATATGAAGGATGCCTTGGATATCTTGTCTTTGCCTTTCTGGGATTTGAATAGGCCAGTCCTCAATAGGGATCCAATATCTACCAACCTTTGAATTACCAGTATGGTACCGACAGTAATTAGCCACCTTTATCCAATTAGCTCGGTGAAGCTCCTCCATCCAAGGCCTCCAATCGGGAAACTGAGTTATCAAAGGCTTGTGACCATCCCAAGAATCTGTCCAAAAATTTTCCTGTTGACCATTATGAATGATCCAAAATAAATTTTTCTTTATCAAATCCTCACCAGTCTTAAGAACTGCTAAAATGGGAGAACCTTTGGTAGGAAGTTGATAGCGAACAAGGTCTTCAGGACTTTTGTTCTCAGCATATTTAGCACGGAGATTATTGGCCCAAAGAGCATTGGGGTTATGCAACATCCTCCAATATAATTTAGCAGCTAAAGCTTTGTTGTTATTAATAGAAGACCGGAATCCTAACCCCCCTTCATTCTTAGGAAGACATAAAGTATCCCATTTCACCAAGGCCCATTTTCTTTTCTCCTTAGTACCACTCCAAAGGAAACGATGACTGATTTGATCCAATTCTCGAAGAACAACCTTTGGGATATTCAAAATGGAAGAAACATAAATAGGAATAGCTTGAAGGACTGATTTTACCAAGGTGATTCTACCCCCAGAAGAAAGCCACCTGTTGGTCCACTTTCCAATTTTCTTCTTGACTTTGTCCAACAACCAATTCCAATATTTATTTTTCTGCCTTTGAATATTTATGGGAATACCTAAATAAGTGATTGGAAGGGAGGTCTTCTTATATCTTAATTTATCCAAGACCATGGATTCCTGTCTAGCAGAGCAGTGAAAGAAAATAACTTTAGATTTGTCTTCATTGATCAACTGCCTAGTAGCCTTAGAAAAATAGCTAATGATTTGCTTAATATTAGAAGCTTCCTTAACTGTAGCTTTACCTAAAAGAGTAGAGTCATCCACAAATTGAAGATGAGAGATAGGTCTAGCTCCATGAGCAATGGTAACTCCCTCAAGGGTTTTGTTTTCCCTCTTTTTGGTTATAGTCCTACCCAAGCATTCAACAAGAATGATGAATAAATAAGGGGATAGCGGGTCACCTTGCCTAATACCTCTGGAAGCTGGGAATGACTGAGAAGGCCTGCCATTGATAAGAACTAAGTAGGAAACTGAAGAGATACATCCCATAATCCAATCCATCCAATCCTTAGAGAAACCAAATTGCCTCAAAACTTTGATAAGGAAGTGCCAATCCACTCTGTCATAAGCTTTGGATAAGTCTAACCGAATGAACATGGAAGGATGTTTTTGCATATCCATGGAATGGATGGCTTCCTGAGCAAGAACTATCTCATCTACTATTTGACGTCCTTCCACATAACCCCCTTGCTCTGGGGAAATAATCTTATGCAAAAGAGGCTTCAACCTTTCTGCCATGATTTTAGTAATGATTTTGAGAAGAACATTACATAAAGCAATAGGTCTAAAAGCTGAGATATGATCAACCTCTTGAGCTTTTGGAACAAGAGTAATATAAGTTTTATTGATAACCTTCAAAATTTCTTTGGCTTTCCTGGCTTCTTCCACCACCTCTAATAAATCAACATGAAGGATATCCCAGAACTCTTGGTAGAACTCAATGGGAAAACCATCGGGACCTGGGGTTTTCCCTTTTTGCATTTTAAAAACTACTTGTTGAAGCTCATTGATAGTAACAGGAGCAGTCAAAATAGAGTTCTCCTCAGAAGTGATAAGAGAAGGGATTGCTTGAAGAACATTTTGTTGTGAAGCTGAGTCAAGAGGAGTAGCAACAAAAATATTGGAAAAGTAATCAACAACAATAGAGTTCATGCCATCCCAAGTATAAACAACATCTCCAGAATCTGATTTTAAGGAAGAAATAAAGTTGTGAGATCTTTGAGCTAGAAGATATTTGTGGAAGAAATTTGTGTTTCGATCTCCTTCTTTGAGCCATTGAATTCTAGATTTTTGCTTCCATAAGATTTCTTCTCTTTTTTCCCATTCCTCTAACCGAGTTGTGAGTTTAATTTCATCTGCACTTCTCTTCTCTGTGAGGCCATCTAAACGGATTTTCTTATTCAAATTTTCAAGATGAGCAATAACTTCATGTTTTTTTATGAACATCCCCAAACTCTTTCCAGTTCCAAGTCTTGATTTTGGATTTAATGTATTGCAGTCTTTTGGCAAAATAGAACATCTTAGTCCCATGCCTAGGTTTACCTTCCTTCCACCATTGTTGCACATGAGGTCTGAAGGAAATGTCTCTAAGCCACATTAATTGAAAATGAAAAGGAGAGAAACTCACATTGGTTTTCCACATTTCCACCATGACTGGCCAATGATCCGAACCAGCATTATTAAGAGTCTTCACTTTAGGAATGTGACCATGGATTAAGAAATTTTTAGAGAGCAAAAACCTATCCAATCTCTCCATTATACAAGCTAAGCCTTGCCTTCTGTTAGACCAAGTCATAAGGCCATTATCCGGTTGGATATCCACAAGATGGAGGTTTGCAATATATTCGCTCATGAGGTCAGTGCTTTTGTCCAAATTTCTATTTCCCCCCATTTTCTCATCCAGAGAGAGGATGGTATTGAAATCTCCTCCGATCAAGATCCAAGCTTCAGGAAAATGAGAGATAATATGAGTAATATCCTTCCACTGTCTTCTTTTTTCCTCCAAAGAAGTCGGAGCATAAACAATAATGTAGAGCATAATTTGGTTGGAATGTCTACTTTGAATAGCTATAGCCAACAAACCCCAACTGCCAACCATATGGTGAATAACTACCTCTTTTGGGTCCCAAAGACAAGCAATGCCACCAGAAGTCCCTTGGGAACTGAGGGAAACCACTTTTCCAGTTGGCCAAATTTTACTGGCAATTGAGTCCATATCCTCCATTGACATCTTTGTTTCTTGAAGGAAAACAAGATGTGGATGATTTATCTGAATCATTCTTCTAATTTCATTTTGTTTTGAAAGACTCCCTTTGAGTCCTCTAATATTCCAAGTGATGATCTTCATTAATACCAGGGCTAAAAAAGTTGGGAAGGGCATTAATCTTACCTTCCTCTACAAGCTTTTCACCTTCTTTTACCATATGATATTGATTGGTCTTGCGACCTACTTTTTGATTAGAATCCATCTTCAATTTTTTTTCCTGTTTCTTGACTTATTCCAATTGAATCTGAGATGGCTTCTAACCTTGAAGAATGCTCGTACACAACCAAAATTTTACTAGATGGTTCAACGGAGTCTATATTGGGACCTGCATTATTTAAAGTTTTGACATTTGAAAGATTGTTTTTCTTGTGTAAATTTTCTCCTTTTTTTCTGTTGAAAACCTTTGATTTGTTGGTTTGTCTCTGAGTTCTTCCCTTCATATTTAAATTGTGTTTCTAAGATTTCAGTTTCCATTATTTCCTCTTCCTCACTTGGGACATCATTTGTGGAAAGGATTTCAAACATATTAGCAGATGACTTTGATTGATCCTTCATAACTGGTTTTTTTGAGTGTTCTTCTTCTTAGGTATTTGGAAACCTGCTGAGTTTATATCTTCTTTCTTTTGATCAGGAATTTTATTTGGGCAAGCACTGGCCAAATGACCATATTCATGGCAAATTCTACAATGAAAAGGAATGTTCTCATAGTCCACTACTTGCTCCCAAGTGTCTTCCCCAAATTGTAATGTGATATTTTTAGGTAGGGGTTTGTCAAAATCCATTAAAACACAAATCCGAGCATAAATAATATGTTCAAAATTTTGAGTACAATCAGCGAGTCATCATAAAAGTTCCTAAAGAGTTTCCAATTGAAGAAAAAATAGTAGGATTCCAAAATTCAATAGGGAGGCCAAAGAGTCTAACCCACACGGGAGCTATAGAAGGCATCTCTTCTTCGGCTTTAAATTTAGTATGCCGGGGCTTCATGAAAAGCCCTGCCCTTCCAAAAAACCAAGGACCCCCTTGAAAAGTTTTCTCTCTATCTTCATTATTAGCAAATAAAACAAGAAAATAACCATTTGGATAAATAGAGATTTGTAACTCACCTTTAGTTTTCCAGATTTTTGCAGCCCAGACTTTGAAAGCAGATAGACTCGAACGAAAACCCATGAACCGACAAATTAGTCCTCTTTTTTCCAAATCTTCAATGCCAGTCTGAATGTTACCCATATCAAGCTTAACAATAGGAGTTCCATCAGCTGCTTTAAGACATCCTGACTCCATTTTCCTGGGATCAATCTTAGGCATTCTTAGAGGTTTATGGGAAGCCCTAAGATTGATATTAGCATTGGGCTGAGGCTGTCCACCACGGAGGGCATCCCTAAAATTCATTTTTGGGGCTGAGTCTTCAAAATTCTTACCCTTGATAGGGGTTTTCATAGTAGAATTATTTTGTGGGTGCACCTTAGCACCAGATTCACTTGAGATATGAGCCATTTTTTGATCAACTGCTTGAAACTTGTTTTGTGATCTCTTTAATCCTTGCCCTAGACGTCGTGGAAAGGTATGGTTTTCACTTTTCTTTTGTGCAGCAAATTGGAAGTCGTTGTCACTCAAGTTCATAGTATGATCTATTGAAAGATAAATTTCTAACCCATATTGGATCCCCTGCAACATTTCCTGCTAAAATATTGAGCATAAACCACAAAAATATTGGCCGCTAGGGCCCGAAGGCCCTAAAAACCAACCTCTGGAGCTGCTTGCACTCAACCCAGATGAAACCCTCGCATAGCCGCTTGCCAAATATCTCGTTCACACATAGGGATGTGCTAGGATCTGTGTTGCTCCAAATGATATGAAAATTGGTGGAGACGTTCTAGGGTTTTTCAGGCATCTACCCTCAAAATTTTAGCTCAATCCGAGTCCGGATGAGTGAGATATGGCCGAAACGAGTTCGACAGTTTGGGCAGTCCTACGAAAAATGTCCCTCCACCTCATCCACTTTTTTCAAGGGGTGATTCTTATTCTCCTTGATTTAATACTTAATGCCAATACATATTAAAGCATTTATTTTCTCACCACCTTGGCCTTCTCTTTTAAAAAACCAGATGGAATGTTCTATTTTTCAACTAGCTGATGCTGGAGTTGTTGAACTTGTAGACTTAGGGAGTGAATCTGTCCATCAACTTATTTCAATTTTTTTTACATGTGGCTGCCTCATTGGCATCCTCACCAAACCTATCTTCCCACCTCTTTGCCTCTATATTCAATGCCTTTTTCATCAATTTCTGTTCTGGTAAGATGTACTCTAATTCTTTCCTAGTTTCTTGTTCCTTGACAAACTTCTCTCTGAAAAGTTTCCCATGTAAATAAATAGTTCCAAAATGAGCCTGAGATTTATTCCATTCTTCTGAAATGTGTAGCTGAGTAATGTCTTCAGCTGTATCTTCTACTTGGTAATCTTCAATGGTCATGTCCTTCTTTGGTTTCCTAGAAACTGGTCTTAATTTTAACTTTTTTCTTTGAATTGTACTAGGATCTAAGGAAACAATCTCTTGAATGCGGGTAGGAGTTCTGGAATCTTCAGCAGCATGAGAGGTCCACCAGTCTAAAGTGCTTTTATTTGCTTTTATTAAATATTTTAACTTTGAAATGGTGGGGTGACTCTCATAATTTAGAGTATATATTGACTTAATAGTTGGGATACTGGCGCTAGAAAGAAATGGATTTGGGATCAACATCAGATTGAAACTGAGAAAATAGTGTTGATTATGGGGAAGAAAGCATGAACCAAAGGGGAACATTATATCTTACTTTGAAGACAAAATGGAAGGAAAATCATTGTAGGAATAAGTAGAGAGAAAAGATTGAAAGAAAAGAGAAAACATACCTTTGTCCGTTTGAGGCACTTGTTGATGTTGATATCTTTCTCCATGATCTTGGTCCCCTTCACTCACCATCTGATTTAGATTTGCACCTTGAATGGGGACTTTGGCACTTATACTATCATTAATTCTATCCTCATCATTGGTATTTCCTTCAAGATTTGGAGGAATTCCTCCAGGCTGTCTCTTCTTAAGTTCTACATATTCCTGTTTCACTATAATTTCTTTAGAGAATTTTACATTTTTATCCTCCTAATCAAGGTCATTTGGATCATTCCTAGTTTCAATATGAACATTTTATTATTCAGTAACATCTGTATTAAGAACATTATCTTCATCATTTTGAATAATTTGCTCATTTTCTGGAGCAACATTAGCATCATCATTCTGAGCAATTTTCTCAAAAATCGGGTTTCTGTTGGAACAAAATCTGCCTTCGGTTAATAGTGTTGCGCCTTAGACTTTGCCAACATTGAATAGACAGATCTTGCTTGAGATCATCTGTCTAGTCTCCAGAGAAGGCTGGTTCCTTTGAGTTTTTTAGAGAAAAGGGGAACAAGAGATAAGGGAAATATAGCCTAAGCTAGAAACTTTTCTCACGGTACAGATTGGACAACAACAAACATTGATGATGCAGATTACTACTTTCAGAGTTTTCTTTATATCTTCTTTATAGAAAACATGAATTCCTGAGTGTGACTTTTAGATGTTCGTCTAAAAGCATGTAAATATATTTTAATGTTCAACTCTAGAAACAAGATTTATACGTGCACAGTCCAGATTTCAGAACAGATACATTATAAAACTTAGAATGAATAAAAGTTAAAACACCAGATACATACACTTGCACACAGAAGTTTCGGAAGCCAGAAGAAGAAATCTTTTATTGCTTGTAATCCAATACATGTACATCAAGCTTGTAAACGTCCAAGAGCCGACCTTTTTTTTGGAGTCGCTCACCCCTATATATACCCTAAAAGAGTATCTTTTTCTAAGTACATCTTACTATTTTACAAGCAATCATCTGCAGTTTCTAATAATACACAACAAGTCTTCTATGAATTAGATATCTCCTCTCCTGATTAGATTCTAGACGAGCCTGTCACATTTTCAATCATCTGGCAAGCCTGCTCTATCCTAGATTTTTGATAATCATGTCAGAAATCACTTCTTGGTGTCAGTGCATGCCTTTGATTGCCAAAAATACATTTTATTCCTTTACAACTGGCGTGTCGCGAAATCGCGACATTCTTTCCTTGCTTTGCTCTTTTGTCGCCTCCAGCCATGAAAATGAGACATGTCATGAAATCGTGACATTCTTTCCTTGCTTTGCTCTTCTGTCGCTTCCAACCGTGAAAATGAGACATGTCATGAAATCGTGACATTCTTTCCTTGCTTTGCTTTTCTATCGCTTCTAGCCATAAAAATGAGACATGTCACGAAATCGTGACATTCATCTCTTGCTTTGCTCTTTTGCCGCTTCCAGCCGTGAAAATGAGACATGTCATGAAATCGTGACATTCTTTCCTTGCTTTGCTCTTCTGTCGCCTCCAGCTACGAAAATGAGACATGTCACGAAATCATGACATTCGTCTCTTGCTTTGCTCCTCTACCGCTTCCAGCCATGAAAATGAGACATGTCACGAAATCGCGACATTTGTCTCTTACTTTGCTCTTTTGCTGCCTCCCATCGTGAAAATGAGACATGTCGTGAAATCGCGACATTCGTCTCTTACCTTGCTCTTCTGTTGCTTCCAACCGTGAAAATGCAACATGTCGCGATATCGCGACACCTTTTCTTTCTTGTCTTTTGGCCTAGAAAATGCAACATGTCGCGATATCGTGACACTTTTTCCCTTTTGGCCATGACAAAGCAACATGTCGCGATATCGTGACACTTTTTCTCTTTTGGCCGCGAAAATGCAACATGTCGCGATATCGCGACACTTTTTCCCTTTTGGTCGCGACAATGCAACATGTCGCGATATCGTGACACTTTTTCCCTTTTGGCCGCGACAAAGCAACATGTCGCGATATCGCGACACTTTTTCCCTTTTGGCCGTGACAATGCAACATGTCGCGATATCGCGACACTTTTTCCCTTTTGGCCGTGACAATGCAACATGTCGCGATATCGCGACACTTTTTCCCTTTTGGCCGCGACAATGCAACATGTCGCGATATCGTGACACTTTTTCTCTTTTGGCCGCGAAAATGCAACATGTCGCGATATCGTGACACTTTTTCCTCCTTGCCTTTCCTTTGCTTTTGCTCGCGAAAATGCAACATGTCGCGATATCGCGACACTTTTTCCTCCTCGCTCTTTCTCTTTGCTTTGGACCGCGAAAATGCAACATGTCGCGATATCGCGACACTTTTTCCTCCTTGCTCTTTCTCTTTGCTTTGGACCGCGAAAATGCAACATGTCGCGATATCGCGACACTTTTTCCTCCTTGCGGTGTTTTGCTTTTTCTTTGATCTTTAGCATATGGGCCACTTCGGTCTTCTTGGAAAATATGCAAAAAGGTGCATCAGATGTTTTTCTGTAGTTAGTCACTTTTTGACTAACATTCTTGGTGCCTTCCGGGGGATTTTTTGCTTGCAAAAATTTTGAACCAGGCCTTCATCCATTGGGAAACGGAGTCAACAACGCAATTGTAAAAAGAATCTTTCAGAGAAAGACAAAGAACACAGGAAAATGCACTTAGATTAAAAGTGAACATTACCTCGTCAAAACTCCCTTTATACCTTAGTATCTCTATTCAAAAAAAATGTCGACTTCGATTGGTCATGATCGAAATTTTTTGTTAAGGCCAAAAAACGGTAATATTTACAAATATTGTCTGAATATACTTATATTATACTGTACATATAATTCCTTTTCTGCTTTCTCAACAGAAATATAACTTTAGGTGAAATGCATTCACCGTGATGGGAAGAACCAATCCATCTTGATCTTTCAACTCGAAAGCATTGAACTGTTTCTCTGAAACAATTTCAAATGGTCCCTCCCAGAAAGCATCGAATTTATCATGGTTACCTGGCTTAGCTTTCTTTACATTCCATTTCAAAACCAAGTCTCCCACTCTAAATTTTTTGGCAGTTGTCTTTTTGTTGAACCATCCTTCAGTATCTGCCATATGCTTCTGATTGTGATTGTATGATTGCTCTCTTTGTTCTTCTAACTGTAAGAGCTGCATTACTCCTGCAACTGTGTGTAGCATTTGGTCAATCTGAGGTAGCGGGTAATGATCTTTGAGTGATGCTCTGTTCAGATTTCTGAAATCTACACACAATCTGATATCTCCATTTTTCTTCCTGACTGGTACCAAGTTTGCCACCCAGGTGGAGTGTTTAACAGGGTATACTATTTTAGCTTGAAGGAGTTTTAGCAGTTCTTGTTTCATCAAAGATTCTATCTTCGGATTCACTGGTCTTTGCTTTTGCCTAAAAGGCTTAGCTCCTTCTTCTGATTCTATGGTATGTTGAATAACATCTTTATTGTACACTTTTAGATCACTATACACCCAAGCTATGATGTCAGGGAATTTTTTACACAATTCTCTGATCTAGGTTCACTTCCTCTTCTATACAACTGATTCCAACCTTAATCATTTTGCCTGGCTCCAACTCTACATCTTTGTATCTTCGTTTATCGACCTTGATTTTTCGGCCAACTGCTCTATCATTGTTATCAAACAGGCTTTCAAGGGTGATGAGACCCTTAGGAATATGATTGTTTTTTAACTGAATAATATCCTCTTCCTCTTCATCCTGCAGATCCCGGTTGGCTGAGCAATTCATTTCATGGATTAAGAAATCCAGTATCTGTTCATCATTTTCAAAAACTTGCCAAAAAATATTTTTATCAGGCACTGAAGGCCTGTATATAAGTCTAACAGTTTTAGACTTCTGAATAACATTACTTACAGGACAAAAATTAGCTCCCACTGAAGCTAACAAATCTGCGTGGGTATTCTGTTCTCTAGGGATAAACTTTATATTTAGGGCCTCAAAGGCCTCTAAGAGATCCCACACTTTGTTCCTGTAAGCCTTCAAATAATGTTGTTTACTTATACATTTTTTGGTGACTTGATTCACAATAAGTTCTGAATCTCCATAGATGAGTAACTGTTTGATTCCCAATTTCTCAACCTTTCTTAACCCTAAGCATAGGGCCTCATATTCTGTTGTGTTATTGGAGCAACTCCAAGTCAACCTGTAAGAGAAAACCTTTTCCTCTCCGGTGGGAGAAATCAAAACTATTCCGGCACTAGCTCCATTCTTGCACCTAGCCCCATCAAAGAAAAGCTTCCACAATTGATTCACAGAACCATCCTTTTCTAGGGAGGGTATCAATTTTCTTTTTGGTTTCTCAATAGAATAGTTTCCTATTTTTGTTTCTATCATGGCATTAAAATTCTGTAGAGAAAACTCATCCTCAGCTTGGAGCTCTTCTAATGTTTCTTCCATTAGATCTTCTTCTATTGTTTCTTCAGTCATCATATTTACACGGTCAGTTTCACCAATATTTTCTACATGAAACGTCGATGGTTTCTCATTAAAAATCTTGACCCTTCTACCTTTGAAAGGTATCTCCAAATGAGAATAATCTAAGGATAAGTATCCTCCTATATTTTCTGTGAACTCTCTGGATAGACACATACCAAAATAGGGCTCCAAGTCTATGACTACTACCTCTTGTATGACTGTCATCTGAGGCATTTTATGCATCCGTATGGGAATATCCTTTATCACTCCTATAGTTTTTACTGGAGTACCATCTAACTGTAGGACGCCTGCGCTGCTCCTAGTGTACTCCATTCCCATAATATCACATACTGCTTTGGGTATCACAGTGGTAGCAGCGCTTGAATCTATCATGCAGTTGTGGACAACCCATCCTTCCATTTGAAGGGACAAATAAAAGGGTGGTGGCCTGTTCTTACCAGTGGCAGACGTCAAGTTCGTTAGAACCATTTTTGAAGATGATGCAGTCCCACCTCCATTTTTCATTGTTCTTAGGGATTCCTGTAGGAGATCGATTTGACCTGGGATTTGAAGAGCATCATACATACTTGCCTTAGAAGGAGTCTTTTTCATTTCCTCTACTATACTGAATGTAGGTGAATCAACTATTCTTTCTCTTTCTTTGGCAAAAGTTTCATATTTATTTTTGTATCCCCGGGTAGCTTCAGTTCTTTGCCTTTTTGTCAGCGAGGGGAATCTCAACCTTTCCCTAGCTCTGTTCTTGGGTTTCATTTTCCCCCGAGGAATAAATTCTTTGTGTGTTTCTTGCCCTTGAATTTTGGCTGGAAACTGATATTTTCTTTCCTGAGGGAGACTTCCCTTAGGAGTTTCTTTGGGAACTTCCTTGGGAGCAGGGGAAACATTCAATGGCTGAAGCTCTTTAGGGTCTACTTGCAGTGGTTTCTTACCTGATCTTGTCAAAACTGAAACCTGTTCTACTATAGGCATCATGAAGTTGTGGTCCTTCTCTCTAATTATATTTACATGGCCTTTCATTTTTTCTTTACTCTTTTCAACTGCTATACTTTGTACATAATGTTGGTGTATCATACACGAACTTTCCCCATGTGGATCGTTACATGTAGTACACCAAAAGTTAGAATCAGTGGGAGGCTCCTCGGCCTCCATTGTCTCATTTGTATATACCGTGCTCGGTCTCTCTTGTCCCCTATTGCTTGATTGAAGCATCTCTCATTTTGTATCTCGAGGGAACCTCCTTGCTTGGCGAAAATTCCTTTCAGCCTCTCTCTTTTTCATGGATGCCATTTCATTTGACAATGTCTTCATTGTATCAATTATGGTCATGTATTGATCACTGGGGGGAGTTGATGCAAGGGGTGTAGCTGGTAATGCAAGGAATGTAGGAGGTGCGGCTATAGCTGGGAGGGCCTGCGTTGATGGGAGTACAGGCAGTTTAGAAATTGATGCTTGGGAAAGCTCTGGTAAAATTGGCAATAGACTTTTTGATGGATATCTTTTTGTAGCGATGAGATCAGCTTCGCCCTTTGCTGCCTCTAGATAGATCCCAGGAAAAGTGGTTACACGGGATTGCCTTATTATCATACTGAGATCTGAATCAAAAGCCCTTAAATAATAGCATATAGCTTGTTCTTCCATGGGCTTTAGGCCTTGCGGTACTCTATCACGAGTTCTGGTAAATCTGATGTTGAAATCTTGGATTTCTTCTTGTGGATGCCTCTCAATGATAGTGAATTGATTCAGCAATGTGAAAGGATCCGCATGTATATTAAATTCATCGACCAGACGACCGACAAGTACTACCCAAGAAGTAATGGATCCAACGGGAAGCGCTCTGTACCAATAGAGCATCTTTCCTTTCAAAGATATAATCAACAATCTGACCATTACATCTTCCTGAGTGATGTTGTAAATAGATGCTAGCGATGATACATCTAAACAGTGCTCATCTGCTGTTTTGCCTATTTCATCAAAGGTCGGTAATGCTTTTAGTGCAGCTTGTGGAATTTGGTGGTGTGTTCCCAAGTTCAAAGGGCCAATTTGATTCCACACAAGATGCGTTGGGGTAGGGGCGGCTGCCATGATTGCTAAAGGAGTTACAACCGCTATGGGATTGCTTGTAGATGCTCCTACAATGGGTGTTAAAGAGGTGCTAATGGTGCCGGGTGGATTTGATCATGTGGCTAGCACAGGGTGTGCTTTTAGGCTTTCGAGATGTAGTTCAAAGAACTCGATAGGTTCTTCAGAGTTTCTAGCTCGGGATCTGGTTATCATATGGCTATATAACCAGAAGGTTTTTAGACAAGGTCTTTCTTTTATGGTCTAAATTGCAACGGAGTCGCCAGGTGGTTTTTCTTGAGATTTTTAAACAAAAAGGCTCTTAAGGTAAAACACCAAAACTTATACAATACTGTGGGATTTCTGGTCCCACCGGGCATGCCAAAAACTATTGGAACAAAATTTGCCTTCGGTTAATAGTGTTGCGCCTTAGACTTTGCCAACATTGAATAGACAGATCTTGCTTGAGATCATCCGTCTAGTCTCCAGAGAAGGCTGGTTCCTTTGAGTTTTTTAGAGAAAAGGGGAACAAGAGATAAGGGAAATATAGCCTAAGCTAGAAACTTTTCTCATGGTACATATTGGACAACAACAAACATTGATGATGCAGATTACTACTTTCAAAGTTTTCTTTATATCTTCTTTATAGAAAACACGAATTCCTGAGTGTGACTTTTAGATGTTCGTCTAAAAGCATGTAAATATCTTTTAATGTTCAACTCTAGAAACAAGATTTATACGTGCACAGTCTAGATTTCAGAACAGATACATTATAAAACTTAGAATGAATAAAAGTTAAAACACCAGATACATACACTTGCACACAGAAGTTTCGGAAGCCAGAAGAAGAAATATTTTATTGCTTGTAATCCAGTACATGTACATCAAGCTTGTAAACGTCCAAGAGCCGACCCTTTTTTTGGAGTCGCTCACCCCTATATATACCCTAAAAGAGTATCTTTTTCTAAGTACATCTTACTATTTTACAAGCAATCATCTACAGTTTCTAATAATACACAACAAGTCTTCTATGAATTAGATATCTCCTCTGCTGATTAGATTCTAGACGAGCCTGTCACATTTTCAATCATCTAGCAAGCCTGCTCTATCCTAGATTTTTGATAATCATGTCAGAAATCACTTCTTGGTGTCAGTGCATGCCTTTGATTGCCAAAAATACATTTTATTCCTTTACAGCTGGCGTGTCACGAAATCACGACATTCTTTCCTTGCTTTGCTCTTTTGTCGCCTCCAGCCGCAAAAATGAGACATGTCACGAAATCATGACATTCTTTCCTTGCTTTGCTCTTCTGTCGCTTCCAGCCATGAAAATGAGACATGTCACGAAATCGCGACATTCTTTCCTTGCTTTGCTTTTCTGTCGCTTCCAGCCGTGAAAATGAGACATGTCACGAAATCGTGACATTCGTCTCTTGCTTTGCTCTTTTGTCGCTTCCAGCCACGAAAATGAGACATGTCACGAAATCGTGACATTCTTTCCTTGCTTTTCTCTTCTACCGCCTCCAGTTGTGAAAATGAGACATGTCACGAAATCGTGACATTCGTCTCTTGCTTTGCTCCTCTGCCGCTTCCATCCGCAAAAATGAGACATGTCACGAAATCGCGACATTCGTCTCTTACTTTGCTCTTTTGTTGCCTCCCATCGTGAAAATGAGACATGTCACGAAATCGTGACATTCGTCTCTTACCTTGCTCTTCTGCCACTTCCAGCCGCGAAAATGCAACATGTCGCGATATCGCGACACCTTTTCTTTCTTGTCTTTTGGCCGCGAAAATGCAACATGTCGCGATATCGTGACACTTTTTCCCTTTTGGTCGCGACAAAGCAACATGTCGCGATATCACGACACTTTTCTCTTTTGGCCGTGACAATGCAACATGTCGCGATATCATGACACTTTTTCTCTTTTGGCCGTGATAATGCAACATGTCGCGATATCGCGACACTTTTTCCCTTTTGGCCATGACAATGCAACATGTCGCGATATCGCGACACCTTTTCTTTCTTGTATTTTGGCCGCGAAAATGCAACATGTCGCGATATCGCGACACTTTTTCCCTTTTGGTCGTGACAAAGCAACATGTCGCGATATCGTGACACTTTTTCTCTTTTGGCCGTGACAATGCAACATGTCGCGATATCATGACACTTTTTCTCTTTTTGGCCGTGATAATGCAACATGTCGCGATATCGCGACACTTTTTCCTCTTTTTTGGCCGTGACAATGCAACATGTCGCGATATCGCGACACTTTTTCCCTTTTGGCTGTGACAAAGGATCATGTCACGAAATCATGACACTTTTTCTCTTTTGGCCGCGACAATGCAACATGTGATATCGCGACACTTTTTCCCTTTTGGCCGCGACAATGCAACATGTCGCGATATCGTGACACTTTTTCCTTTTTGGCCGCAACAATGTAACATGTCACAATATCGTGACACTTTTTATATTTTCTTTTTCTCTTTGCTTTGAACCGCAAAAATGCAACATGTCGTGATATCGCGACACTTTTTCCTCCTTGCTCTTTCTCTTTGCTTTTGCTCGCGAAAATGCAACATGTCGCGATATCGCGACACTTTTTCCTCCTCGCTCTTTCTCTTTGCTTTGGACCACAAAAATGCAACATGTCGTGATATCATGACACTTTTTCCTCCTTGCTCTTTCTCTTTGCTTTGGACCACGAAAATGCAACATGTCACGATATCGCGACACTTTTTCCTTCTTGCGGTGTTTTTCTTTTTTCTTTGATCTTTAGCATATGGGCCACTTCGGTCTTCTTGGAAAATATGCAAAAAGGTGCTTCAGATGTTTTTCTGTAGTTAGTCACTTTTTGACTAATAGTTTCCTTCAACAAATTTATCATTTTTTCCTTTAACATCTGCTACAAAATTTAGCCTCTTCCTCTTCATACAAAGAGGTTCTTCATAAGATTTCGTAGCTGAACTTGATGGGAGAACAAACTTAACAGTTTTAGAAATTGGAACTTTACTTTTAGATGAATCAGCTCCCAAGGCCAAGTGTTTTCCTCTTCTTTCAGCTTGTAAAGATTCAGTGATCCCTTGTCCCTCTTTGTTCTTTTGTGAAAACCTCTGTAGTGGCCCTTTTCTTTGAGCTTCTTAGCCTGGTTTGTGCTTGAGCCAATGGTTGTTCAACTACAATTTCCTTGCCTTTTCCTTGTTCCACATTTTGTTTTTTAGTAGCTTCAGGACTTTTCCCTTTGCTACCACCAACACTACAAGGTATTTTCACAGGGAAAACTCCCAACCAAGATTTATGATAATGGTCGTATTTTACTGAGAATTCAAGATCATTTTTTTATGGGATACCTGGAGTCAATCATGTATTTTTGCACTCGCATAGTCCACCATTCATGAATATTTCCTATTGTCTAATATGCGCCATTTTTCTACATTCTAGTAATAGTACCTTTAGTTAATATATGCCCATTATTATTTCCTGGGTCAAAATACAACACATGTTCATAAAAGTCATGCCATGGTGGCAATGGATGCATTTGTTCCACATGCCATTCTAATGGAGCATCTTCATCATTATTTCTACAAGTTTCAATATCTGGTCTAATAGAAGCATGGTATACCTTCAACGAAATTCTATTCAGAATAGACTGTCTCTATGCAAATCGGTCCAGAGGGTCATATTTCCATCTTTGAGAAATTTTTATTAACCCCAAATTTCTCAGGGCTTGAGAAATTTTATCATTTTGACCCTTTTTTTACACCATGATACCTTCCAGTTGAAAATATATGGTGTAGGTACCAGTTTTACCTATATCCGTGCCATATTTTAAATTACTATATTCAGTCTATCTTACATATTCCAATGCAACTAATCTGTCTGTAATATAATGTGGGAGTAAAAAGGGTTTCCCTATAAAACCATATAACCAAATCACAACCCTCTGAGTGAGTATAAACCAATCACCTTCTTCAGCATGTTTATTTTGTAAAAACGTTTCAGCTCTGGAGGTTAACCTTCTGACTTCCCCATACATTATTTTCAGAGTAGGACCTAGGAATTCCCTATTGAAATCATAATATGACTCTGTTATGTATAATACATTGGTCCAGTCATATACTGGTAAAGTCCTTCCTTTACTATATTTATTATTAATAGAGATGAATGCTAGTTCTTTAGCCATAAATAAAAAGAACAACCATACTAAATAGGAAGAGAAATGGAAAGGGTGTTGATAACCACTCTTCATAGCAGATAACCCTTCATGTATTTCTTTAAATAAATACCCTAGCCATTCAAAAAACATAGGTCAAATACTCTTATCCATAACTGTAGAATCATAATTCTTTGGGTTAGACATGCAATTGACTAACGTAATTTGCCATCCATGAACCTTTTCATCAGTTTTTAACCCTGCTATCATAGCTAATATGGAAAATAATTTGGGATTTTTAAATTCAGCTATGGGAATAGGATTTATTGGCATCTTCCCTCCATTAGGTGGATTTTTCAACTGTGTATAAACAAAATTCTTAATTTTTTCAGAAGGAACGAAATATTTTGCTTGATCTACGGGGTCAAAAGTTTTGGGTGCAAGAGTAGGTACATACCCAGCAGCAAAAGCAGAAATGAAAGCATCTGGATTTAGGGAAAAAATCACTCTTCCACTCTTATTTGTAACTACCCTCTTCTTTTCATCATAAAAATTTACAATTGCTTTAACTAGCTCAGGGCAAGGGTGCACAGGGGTATACACATACCAGTATAGCAAGCTATGAAAGGCAAAAGTAGTAGGCGAAGAAGTAGAAACCCCAGTCACCATTCTACTTTCAATATCTTATCAAATTTTTACTGGGTCCTTCCATGTCACTACTGTATCTCCAATCCTAGCATCTCGGTCAATAAATTTTTTGCTTACTTCCTCTCCTCTTCTTGTTGTTGCAGGTGAAGCGGACGGACCCTCCATTGTTATTTTCTAAGCTTTCTTTCTAGGAGCCATGAACTCTCTTTTTGCATTGAACTTTATTTTCTGTCACACTGAACTTCCTTTTCTGAATTGAATTTGAAACTCAAAAAGTAGGAATAGAAAGTGACATAGTGGATTTTACTCAAGAGTAAAATTAGGGTTTTCATCAATCAAAAACATATGCATAATGTGCATTAATTGCGATTTTTGAATTGGATTTTCCTGGATCTCCTCGTGATTTGTTTCTGCCACCTTTCTAAACCTCAGCCAATAATTATCCACCATGCCATTAAAAATCATGCTTACCAAAACTCTTCTTATTTGCAAAGGTGGTTCTTTTAATGCAGTAATTGAATAGCTACGTGGTAGATTCGAAATTCATGCTGACAATTGATCCTTCACTGTATTCAATAAATCAGGAACGTATATCAAATTTATTTGAAAATAATTTTCTCTTGTCAGCCATCAGAAAACCACGTGGCAATTTTGAATTTGAACCACTTAATCTGACACTATGGCACCTTCTAATTTCGTTCTTTACTGGTGATTTCTGATTGGTCATAGGATATTGACAAATATTTTTGAAATATAAATAATTTCGAAAATATCTACACACTTACTATAATATACATTATATACATAAATTCTTCTCGCTCTCTTATTTAAAATAAAGCTTTAAGTGAAAACATTCACTGTAATAGGTAGGACAATACCATGCTAATCCTATAATTGGAAAGAATTAAATTACTTCTCAAAAATTATCTCAAAAGGACCTTCCCAAAAAGCATTGAATTTGTCATGATTGCTTGGCTTTGCTTTCTTCACATTCCATTTTAAAACTAGATCTCCCACTTTAAATTTTCTGCAGATTATCTTTTTATTAAACCATCCTTCTGTGTCTGCCATATGTTTCTGGTGATGATTATAAGCCTCTTCCCTTTGTTCTTCTAACTGTAGGAGTTGCATTAATCGATTATCCATAGGTTTATCTCCTTCTTAATTTATCTGATTTAACAATTTTTGTGCTGGTATTTCCATATGTATAGGCAAAATAACCTCTTTACCATAGACTAAATAATAAGGCGATGTATTGATGGATTTTTTTATTGAGATCCTGTTAGCCCATAATGCTTTATTGATCAAGGAATTTCAGTTCCTCTTATTATCTTCTAGTGTTCTTTTCAATATTTTTAGAAGATTTTTATTTGTAGACTCAGCTAAACCATTACCCTATGGGTAATAATTGGAAGAATTTTTTAAATATACCATATCTACTAGTAAACTCAATCATTTTTGCTCCAATAAAAGTTGATCCATTTTCTATAATTATAGAATATGGTACATTGAACCTTGTAATGAAGCTTTCCATGAACTCAATCACCACCTCTTGTTCAACATTTTTAGTAGGGATAGCTTCAGCCCACTTAGTAAAATAATCTGTGGTAGTAAGTATATACTTATGACCAGCTGATGAGTTGGGTTCTATTATCCCAACAAAGTCTAACCCCCACTATTGGAAAGGCTCTTCGACTTGGATAGGTTTTAAGGGCATAGGAGCATTCATATTCCTCCATACATATCTCTGACATAGCTCACAGCTTCTGGTAACCTGGTAAGTATCTAAAAAAATGGAAGGCCAGTAACAACCTGCTCGAAGTATTTTCAAAGCAGTAGATCTTCCTGAATAATATCTTCCAAAGAGATGTCCATGGAATTATTTTAACACCTTTTGTTTCTCATCTTCTCTTATACATCTCAAAAGTACACCATCAATATTTTTCCTATACAACCCTTCTGATTGAAGGGTGTACTTCAAAGCTTGTGCTCTAAATATTCTTCTTTGTGAAGCATTCAAATTTTTAGGACACATTCCAGTTTGAAAGTACTCCACAAGATCATCAATCCAATTAGTGTTTCTTGGATTTGGATCTGATTCTGTATTAACCATTACACCTTGGGGTTCTATCTGCTTATCTGTAGCTTGCTTGGACAACTCTTGACATAGGGCTCTACCTCTTACTATCTTTGTTGGATGTATTTCTAGATCATATTCTTGTATCTTAGTCACCCAAGAAACTCTCTTTTCACCAAGTTCTCCTTGTATTATAAAATTTTTGACATCAAGATGGATCACATAAACAATGATTTTTCTCTATGAAAGAAAGTGATTAAATTTCTTCAAGGATTTCATGACAGCATAAACTTGCTTTTCAATAAATTTATATTTTTCTTCATGTTCATGCATAGTGGAACTCAGAAAATCTATGGGTCTTTCTTCATTGTCTGCCCCCTTCTATGTAAGGACTAAAGTGTAACTTTTTGATTCACCAACAACATATAAATAAAATCTTATGAGTAATCAAGATTAATCAGTATAGGTGCTTGGGCTATCTCCTCCAGGATCTTCTTGAAAGTATTTTTTCTTACATCAGTCCATTTGAAAGTTGCATCCTTTTTCAATAATTCAGTCATTGGTTTGATAATCTATGCAAAAACTACAATAAACTTCCGCACAAAATTTATTTTCCCAAAGAAGGATTGCAAACCTTTCTTATTAACCAGTAGAGATAGTTTCAAAAGTGCCTTTAATCTATCAAGATCAATAACTAATCCAACTTTAGATATAACATGACCAAGTAGAATACCTTCTTCTACAACAAATATAGATTTCTTTGGATTCAAAGATATTTCAAATTCTTTGTATTTTTTAAATACTTGTTCAAGGTGCGTAATATGATCTTTCTTATGATGAGAAAAGACATTCATGTGTGTTAGGATCCTATCCTAACACCATGTTGTAATTCTCATTTACCTATGTAATAATCCACTTCCAACATGGGGATTTTATTTTAATGTTATTATGCAATACTTAGTAATGTAGGTGGCAATAAAGGTACCTCACCAAGTGGTACCATCTCATGTAACCATTTTTATCAATATTGTAACCAATGTAGTAATATACCTCGCCAAGTGGTACCATTTTATGTAACCATTTTTATCAAGATTGTAACCGCCATTTGGTGGGAGATTCTAGCTCAAGTGACGTTTTGTATGTAAGCCACGTCTTGAGCATTTAGGTAGGGCTGCATGTGGTTTTACTTTAAAAAAATATGAACCATGTACGACATCATCCTTTTGCAAGCTAATGAAATATTGAAGGAGGTTGCCCCATCGAAGAGGCCTATGATTCGGTGTTACTGTGACAGTGTTTCATTTCTGTAGTTGATTTTTGCATAGATATATTGAGTTAATTGATGTATGTGAGTTATTTTTCAGTATTTTCCGTGTGTGCTTTATTTTAATAGTAGGTTCCTAACAAGTGGTATCAAAGCACTTTCCAGGGCCAAGTTCTACTACAACTAAGATGATTCTTGCCAGTAATTCTGCATGTTAGGTATAATTTTCCTATGTGTTTTTTATTTTTGTTTTTCCTTTATAAAAAAAAATCCAAAAAATACAGTCATTTTTTTTCTCAGAAAATCAGAAAAGATTAAAAAAAATATAGTATTTGTGTAGGTTAGAAACCTTATGTCGGGGGTTTTAAAATATCGTGAAGGAGTTGTTGTTATTGACTAAGCTAGATAGCCCATAAAGCATCTAGTGAAGTGAGGGGCGATCAAGATCCAATACCTAGGCCTCAGATAGCACTTGTGCATGGAATTGAGCTCCCACATATATTTGGGTATATCAAGAGATAATATAGGTTTAAACAAGATTTTATCCATTAGGAAGCTTTTCGGCCTTGTATTATCCATAGTCCATTAGACACAACATCTCAAATGATTACCCTCTTGTACTGTCAGAGAGGCAGATAGTGTGCTCAAGGGTATGTGTGGAATCCTCCTTGAGTAGTGGCCTGAAATATTGGTCCGAGCACTATTGTTCATCACTACGGTATAATAGAGGGCTTATGGGTATTACATACTCCATTACTTAGCATACCCTAGTTCAAAAAAACAAAATATCATTCCCCTGCAAATCAACCCATCCCTGCTCTGCTAACCTGCTTTCACCAACCCCAAAAGTGAGCATACCGAGAAGGCTTTCCTTATCACAAAAAAAAACTTGCATGCACCAATAGTTAAGATAAAAAATTTCAAGTGTTTGAACCAGCCTATGATCAGAATATGAATAGTCAGGACAGTGACAGTAATAGTCAGGACAGTAATAGTGGTAGTTAGGTTGACAATAACAGTCCTCTGTACCAATCCAGAATTATAGAATTTGTGTCAAAAATAGAGTTGTCAGTCTTAGAAAATTCCCTAAGGTTAAAATTAGAAACTGTGTCAGTAACCCTAGTACAGGTGATAGGAACATAGAACAGTGAGTGACACGGTGGTCAGGGTGCAGTATACAGGTCCGAAATAGTTGATCCCAAGTCCCAAATTTTGAATTGTAACTCCAAATCAGAAACCGAAAACACCAACACAGAAGACATTGAAATTTTATTAAAATAGGGATATCTCTTCACACAAAGCTTAGATTGACTCAAAAAATTAGCAAAAAATTCTACACTCTATTCCAGACAAAATTTTCCTTGGCAGCTCCTGGTCAAATTTTGCACCAAATTTCTAAAAATACCAAATTTTGATTTTTCTTGGTAAGGCCACAACTTTTCATCGGTCCATCAAGTTGATCCAAATTTTTGGGAATAAAATCTACTTGTTATTCTGCACAAAATACCCTCAAGGATTCATTGGTAAAATTTTAAGTACAAGTGGAAGAAATTACCTTGATATCAACTTGCAACCAATAGGAGATCACAAAAAGTTAAGAAATTCAGTATATCTCCTCATTGAGCACTCAGATCAAACAGCCACCAGAGTGGACCCTCTCCTAAAATTAGTGTTGCATCTCATTTCCCAAATTAAATTTTGAACCCTTACTAAAAATAGTAACTCCTGAAAATTCAAGGTCTATTTTTAGTAACTAGGTACAAGAGGGACCGCAATGGCAAGCGACACTCGAGGACAACAACAAAAGGATTTAGACTTGGGCACATTATTGGCCGACCTACAAAAATCCATTACTAACTTGACCTCTGCAAATAATAACATAGGCACAAATATTCAAGAGCTTCGACTGGATCAAGATAACACTAGAATCTGTTTAGAAGAACAACTCACAAATATGGAGACCAAATTGCACGACAGTACAAAACTGAACACCATGCTGAAAACTCGGAATGATGTCGACGAATATCAGATGAAAATCACTTTGATTAGGATCCAACCTTCAGAATACCTAAATTAGACCTCTCTAAGTTTAGTGGAAAGGATGTCGATGGGTGGTTATGTCGGGTTGATCAATTCTTTCGACTCCATAATGTCCCTGTCTATCATCAGGTTCAGATGGCTTCCTTCAACCTAGAATCCGAGGCCTTACATTGGTTCCAATGGCTATGGGTTGCTAACCCTGATCTATCTTGGGAGGACTTTGAGTCCCAACTACTCACCTGATTTGGCCCTAATGATTATGATGACTTTACAGGTGCATTGAGAAAAATGAAACAAACCACCTCAGTTCCTGAGTACCAGAACCAATTTGAGAAATTGGTCAATAAAACTAAGGGTTTGAATGAGAGATTTTTATGAGTTATTTTGTTAATGGGTTACGATATGATCTCCAGGATGAAGTCAAGATGTTCAAACCCCACACCATGATGGAGGCTATCATATTATCCTGATTGGTCGAATCTAAACTCTCAAATCAAAGGCGAACATCATGATTTTTGCATAATAAACCTTCTTTCCCTCCTCAGTTCCAAAAAAATAATGATAATAAACCTCTTAATCCCAAGCGGTTGACTACAGATGAAATGGATGCGCATCGTGCCCAAGGGTTATGTTATAATTGTGATGAAATGTTTATGAAGGGGCATAGATGTGCAAATAAGAGATTGTTTTCAATAGATGTGGAGGAGCCAAAAAATAGTGACCATAGTGATGAGGAGAGTGATACAACTGAGGCACCAACTCCACAAGAAGAGGAACCATAAGACACACCAGTAGAAATTTTAGTCAATGCTCTTTTCAGGATTACCACCCCACAAACCATGAAATTTGTGGGTTATTTCAAAGGCCAATGTCTCACAATTTTTATTGATTCAAGCAGTACACACAACTTTATTCATCCTCAGGTGGCCAAACGGACCAACTACTATATACACTCATGCAATTCTTTTGAATTCATGGTGGCAAATGGAGGCACCTTACCTTGTAAAGGTAAATGTCAAAATATCAAAATTCAGATAGGGGATTATGAACTCAAGCAAGATATGTTCACCCTCCAATTGGTAGGATGCGACGTTGTGTTAGGATACCAATGGATGAGCACCTGGGGCACTTTATCCTACAACCTTGTAGAACTATGGCTATAATTTTCACAAAATGGATAAACATATACCCTCAAGGGTATCAAGGCTGGCCCTACACAAATTATTAGTTCCAATCGCACGGAGAAGTTGTTGAAAAAGTCCTCCCATGGGGTCATTGCACAAATATTTTCAATTTAGCCACCCACTTCTATAGCAGATCCAATTTGAGTAGATTTGCAACTTGTTCTAACCAAGCACAATGGCATCTTTTCAAAACCAACAACACTACCACCCTGTCGCTCTCATGACCATGCTATTCCACTACTTCTGAGTAGTGCACCATCAAACATCAGACCATACTGGTATCCTCATGCTCTCAAGTTAGAAATTGAGAAGATGGTATAGGAATTTCTCAAGGCAGGTGTCATTCGACCCAGTACCAGTCCCTATTCTTCTCTAGTTTTTCTAGTTCATAAGAAATATGGCTCGTGGTGATTGTGCATAGACTACCGTGAGCTCAATAAGATCACCATCAAGGATAAATTTCCCATTATGGTAGTGGATGAATTTTTGGATGAATTACATGGATATATGTACTTCTCCAAGTTGTACCTTCGTTCGGGGTACCATCAAATTAGGCTCAAGGACGAGGATATTCCAAAAACTACTTTTCATACTCATGAAGGTCACTATGAGTTCTTGGTAATGCCATTTGGTTTGACAAATGCACCATCCACATTTCAAAGACTTATGAAAAACATCTTTCATCCCTTCATGTAGAAGTTCATCCTGGTTTTCTTTGATTATATATTGGTTTATAGCTTGCTCATGGGAAGAACACCTTACCCATGTGGATCAGGCATTACAGTTATTGGCCCAACATCAAATTTTTGCTAAGCAATCTAAGTGCTCCTTTGTTCTACCTGAAGTGGAGTATTTAGGACACATTGTTTCCAAATATGGTGTCAAGGTCGACCCTAAGAAGATTCAGGCAGTTCAGAACTGGGTAAAACCTCATACTCTCAAAGGACTTCAAGGATTATTAGGACTTACAAGTTATTACAGGAAATTTGTTCGTAATTATGGGAAGATAGCAGCTCCCCTCACATCTATGTTAAATAAGGACTCTTTCACTTGGATAGGACTCATTGATAAATCCTTTCTTGAATTAAAGAATGTCATGACCACCACACCTGTTCTAGCCATGCCAGATTTCTCTAAACCATTTGTCATTGAAAGTGATGCTTCTGGTCATGAAATTGGGGTAGTATTGATGAAATAAGGGATACCCTTGGCCTTCACCAGTAAAGCACTCTCTGAGCGTAATTTGGGAAAATATACATATGCCAAGGAGATGTTTGCCATCTTACATGCTATCACCCATTGGAGACTATATCTCATTGGATGCCATTTCTCCATTAAAATAGACCATTAGAGTCTCAAATATTTCTTAGAACAATGGGTTGCTACCCCAGCACAACAAAAATGGGTTTCTAAAATCATGGGCTATGATTATGATATCACCTATAATAAGGACAAAGAAAATATTGTGGCTGATGATCTCTCTTGCCAATTTGAGGCCCTCAGTATGATATGTGCTATCTCCACACCTATCCCCCAAATAATAGATTCCTTACGATAGGAGGTACTTCAATATGCAGACCTGCAATATTTGATGGCTTCACTTCAAGCTAATCTGACTTCATCCCCAAGATACAATTGCGATGGCCAAGATTTGCATTATCGTCAATGCCTTGTTATTTCTCGTGCCTCGCCACTCTACAACCTATTCATGAAGGAACTACACACTGCTCCCTCTGCAGGTCATTCTGGATTTCTCAAAATGTATGAATGCCTCAAGTGCACATTCTTTTGGAAAGGGATGAAACAGGACATCCATGACTTCATGGTAGCTTGTGATACCTACCAATGGATGAAAGGTGAAACGGTTCATTATTTGGGTACTCTTCAACCCTTGCCCATTCCATATTAGGTATGGACTGATATTTCTATGGATTTTATCGAAGTATTATCTAAATTGGGTGGTAAGTCTATTATTCTCATGGTAGTGTATCGCCCTTCGAAGTATACTCATTTTTGTCCCCTTGACCATCCTTACACAACCTCCACCATTGACCAAATCTTCCTTGATTCCATTTTTCACCTTCATGGTATGCCCACCTCTATTGTGTCCGATAGAGACCCAAATTTCACTAGTCATTTTTGGCAAGAGTTGTTTAAGTTGTAGGGAACAAATCTCAAAATGAGTTTAGCCTATCATCCACAAAAAAATGGTCAAACTAAGATTGTCAACAAATTTTTTGAGACCTATCTTCATTGCTTTGCATCAAATCATCCTTCTCAATGGGTAAAGTGGCTTCCTTTGGCCGAATAGTGGTACAACACCTCCTATCATACAACTACCAAACTCACTCCTTTTGATGTTTTTTATGGGTGTCCTCCACCCACACCTTCTTCATACATTCCAAGAAGCTCCAGGGTCCAGTCAGTCAACATTACTCTTTGCCAACAGACCGATGTCCTTCACCAGCTGAAGCATAATTTGGACATGTCCTAGAATCGAATATGACAACAGGCCAACCAACATCGATTTGAGCATAGCTTTAATTTGGGTGATATAGTTTTCCTTCGCTTGCAATCATACAAACAGTCATCTCTCCAACTCTGTCGGTGCCAAAAATTTACTACAAAATTCTATGGGCCTTACCAAGTCCTATAATGGATTTGTTCCACTACTTACAAATTGGCTCTTTCACACACCTCTAAGCTCCATCCTATTTTCCATGTTTCATTTCTCAAGAAATTTGTGGGCACACAGGTATAGGTTCAATTAGCATTACCATAATTGGATGAGGAAGGGTCCATCTTACTTGAACTAGAACATTTGTTGGATCGTTGCACCCGCACTCTCCGTAATCGTACCATCATAGAAGTCCTTGTCTAGTGGCATGGGCTCTAGCCAAAAGATGCTACATGGGAGTCTCTTCATCAACTCCAACACCATTTTCCTCAATTTCATCTTTGAGAACAAAGCTTTTCGAAGGGGAAGGACATGTTAGGATCCTATCCTAACACCATGTTGTAATTCTCATTTACCTATGTAATAACCCACGTCCAACGTGGGGGTCCTATTTTAATGTTATTATGCAATACTTAGTAATATAGGTGGCAATAAAGGTACCTCACCAAGTGGTACCATCTCATGTAACCATTTTTATCAATATTGTAACCGATGTAGTAAGATACCTCACCAAGTGGTACCATTTCATATAATCATTTTTATCAAGATTGTAACTGCCATTTGGTGGGAGATTCTATATCGAGTGTCATTTTGCATGTAAGCCACCTCTTGAGAATTTAGGTAGGATTGCATGTGGTTTTCCTTTAAAAATATATGAAGCCATGTACGAGATCATCCTTTTGCAAGATAATGAAATATTGAAGGAGGTTGCCCCCTCGAAGAGGCCCGTGATTCAATGTTATTGTAATATTGTTTCATTTCTGTAATTGATTTTTGCATAGCGATATTGAGTTAATTGATGTATGTGAGTTATTTTTTAGTATTTTGTGTGAGTGTGATTTATTTTAATAGTAGGTTCCTAACAATGTCATCCAAATAGATGACTATAATCTTGCTAGCAAGTTCACCAAAAGCTACATCCATTGCTCTTTGGAAAGTTTCTCCAGCATTAGATAAATCAAAAGGTATTCTTTGGTAGGCAAATGTTCCCCACTTTGTGGTAAAAGCGGTCTTGAATTGATATTAATCTCTGACCCATGCTTTATTATACCTTGAAAAACCATCTAGTAAAGAGAATATTTCTGCTCCTGCAACTGTGTGTAAAATTTGATCAATTTGGGGAAGAGGATAATGGTATTTGAGTGATCCTCTGTTTAGATTCCTAAAGTCTACACACAATATAATGTCTCCATTTTTCTTTTTGACTGGTACCAAGTTTGCCACCCAGGTAGAATGCTTAATAGGATACACTAGTTTAGCTTGAAGAAGTTTTAGCAATTCCTGCTTCATCAAAGCTTCTATCTTTGGATTTACCATTCTTTACTTTTGCCTAAAAGGCTTAGCTCCTTCTTCTAACTCAATGGTATGCTAGATAATATCTTTTCTACATAATTTTAGATCACTATACACCCAAGCTATGATATTAGGGAATTTTTTGCATAATTATCTGATTTGGTTTAATTATTCCTCTGTACAACCAACCCTGACTTTAATCATTTTTCCTGGTTCTAACTCTACCTCCTTATACCAAAACTTATCAACTTTTATTTTATGACCCATAGCTCTATCATTGTTATCAAACAAACTTTGAAGGGTGATAAGTCCCTTAGGGATATGATTATTTCTCAACTGAATCATATCTTCTTCCTGTTGGTCTTGTAAATCTTTGTTACTTGAACAGTTCATTTCATGGATTAAAAAATCCAGTATTTGCTCATAATTCTCAAAAAAATTCCAGAAGATGTCCTTGTCTAGAACTGAAGGCCTATATATGAGTCTAACCATTTTGATTTCTAAATAACATTACTGACAGGACAAAAATTAGCTCCCACTAATGCCAATAAATCTGTGTGGGTATTCTATTCTCTCTAAATAGAGTTCATGTTTAAAGCTTCAAAGGCTTCCAAAATATCCCATACTTTATTTCTATAAGCCTTTAAGTAGTGTTGTTAACCGATGCATTTTCCTGGGACTTGATTCACAATAAGTTTTGAATCTCCAAAAATGAATAGTTGTTTCACTCTTAATTTTTTAGCTTTCCTCAATCCTAGACAAAATGCTTCATATTCTACTGCATTATTAGTGCAACTCCATGTCAATATGTAAGAGAAAACTCTTTCCTTTCCTATAGGAAAAATCATAACTATCCCTACACCAGCTCCATTCTTGCATCTAGATCCATCAAATAAAAGCTTCCACAGTTGATTAGAAGAGTTATTTTTTCAAGAATAGGTGTCAATTTATTTTTTGGTTTTTCAATAGAATAACTTCCTATTTCTGTTTCTATCATGGCATTGAAATCCTACATAGAAAATTGATCTTCTGCTTGAATATCTTCTAAGGTATCCTCCATTAGATCTACTTTTCCAATTTCTTTAGTCATCATATTCATGGTTTTAGCTTCCCCTATCTTTTCCACATGAAATGTAGATGGTTTCTCATTAAAAATTTTAATCCTTCTACCTTTGAAAGGTATTTCTAAATGATAGTAATCCAAGGATAAGTATCCTCCTATTTTTGCAATAAATTCTCTTGATAAGAACATACCAAAATATGGTGCCAAATCTACCACTATTACTTATTGTATAACCACCACTTGAGGCATCATGTGGAGTTGTATGGGAATGTCTTTAATCACTCCTATAGTTTTTACAGGAGTACCATCCAACTGCAGGATGTCTGAATTACTCCTAGTATATTCCATCCCCATAATATCACATACTGCTTTGGGTATCACTGTAGTAGCATCACCTAAATCTATCATACAATTATGGACAACCCACCCTTCAATCTGAAGAGATAAATAAAAGGGTGGAGGTCTATTTTTTCTAGTGGCTGATGTTAGATTTGTCTGGATTGTATTTGAAGCTGATACAATTTTACCTTTATCTTTCATTGTCTTTAAAGATTCCTACAATAGGTCAATTTGACCTGGAAATTGAAGAGCATCATACATACTCGCATTTGAAGGAGTCTTTTTCATTTCCTCAACTATATTGAAAGTAGATGATTCAACAATTTTTCTCTTTCCTTGGTGAAAATATCATATCTATTTCTATATCCTTGGGTAGCTTCAGTCCTTTGTCTTTTAGTAAGTGAAGGAAATCTCAATCTCTCTTTAGCTTGATATTGGGTTTCAGTTTCCTTTCGTGGAGTGAATTCTATTAGGATCCCATCCTAACATTATTTTGTAATTCTCATTATTATTTAATGACCCACTTCCAACATGGGGATCCCATATATAATTTTATTTTGTAATGTATGTGGCATGTTATGCTCCTAGGCAAGTGGGGCCATTTAATGTAACTATTATCAAGATTGTAACCGACATTTGGTAGAAGATTCTAGCTTGAGTGGCATTTTGCATGTAATCCAACTCTTGAGCCTAGGGTTAGGGTTTGCATGAAGTCTTTATTTAAAACGCTATGAAGCCATGTACGAATCATCATTTTGCAAGTTAATGAAATATTTAAGGAGGTTGCCCCCTTGAAGAGGCCTGCAATTTTGATTTCTTTTGTGAGATTGTTCAATTCTGCAATTACTTTCTACATAGAATTATTCTGTTATTGCATGTATTTCCATTATCTTTCAGTATTTTGTGTGTGTGAGCTTTATTTTAATAGTAGGTTCTTAACAAGTGGTATCAGAACACTTTCCAGGGCTGAGTTTTGCTGTAACTACAACTATTCTTGCCATCCATTACGCTTGTTAGGTATAAATTTCTATGTTTTTTGTTCTATTTTTCCTTTATAGAAAAAAAAAATACAGTTCATTTTTTCCAGTAAATCCAAAAAAAAATACAAAAATACAGTTTCTATTTTAGTAGTTGTGTAGTTTCTATTTTAGTAGTTGTGTAAGCTAGATAGCCCATAAATCATATAGTGAAGTGAGGGGCGATCATGATCCAATACCCAGGCCTTAAACAACACTCGCACATGGAATCGAGCTCCCATGCATCTTCGGGTGTATAGGGAGACCATTCTAGGGTTAACAAAATTTTATCCAATAGGAAACATTTTGGCCTTATATCATCCATAGTCCACGGGACATTGCATCCCAAACGATTACCCTACCATACTTTCAAAGAGGTAGATAGTGTGCTCAAGGGTATGTGTGGAATCCTCCTTGGGTAGTGACCTAAAATATTGGTCCGAGAACTATTGTTCATTACTACGGTATAACAGAGGGCCTATGGGTGTTACATACTCCTTTACCTAGCATACCTTGGTTTTGTTAAAACACTTTCTCTTGCAAAAATATACATCTTCCTGTTTTGCTAAAATTGCATTCATAATCCCAAAAAGTGATCATACGAAGGAGTTCCCTATCATAGAATAATACGCTTTGCATGCACCAGTAGTTAGGACAGGGTTCGCAAGTGTCTCTAGTAGTCTGCAATATTCTAGTACCACTCAGGTCAGTAATAGTAACAGTTAGGTCAGTGGCAGTAACTGTCAAAACAGTAACAGTCAATTGTAATAGTCAAAAAATACAAATGGTCAGGGTCAGGAAAAAAATCATCAATATCTGTAACTATAGTACAGGTGATAGGACAGTGACAGGGTGATCAGTTGATAGATTCGAGACAGTTGATTCAGCTTTGTAACCTAGAGCAAAAAAAAAACATTGAAATTTTATTAAAACAGGGATATCTCTTCACACAAATCTTAGATTGACTCAAAAATTTAGTAGATAATTCTACACTATATTCCAGATAGAATTTTCCTTGGTAGCCCCTAGTCAAATTTTGCACCCATTTTCCAAAAATAGCAATTTTTTATTTTTCTTACTAAGGCAATAACTTTTCAACGGTCAATTAGATTGATCCAAATTTTTGGGAATAGAATCTACTTGTTATTATGCACCAAATACCCTCAAGGACTCACTGGTGAAAATTTATATCTAAGTGGAAGAAATTGCCTAGGCATCGCCTTACAACCAACCAGAGCTCACAAAAATTCAAGAAATTTAGTATATCTCCTCATTGAGCACTCAGATCGAGTAGCCACCGAAGTGGACCCTAGCCTAAAATCAGTGTTGCAATCCATTTCCCAAAGTAAATTTTGGATCCTTACTAAAAATAGTAACTCCTGAAATCCCACATCTATTTTTAGTAACTGAGTAAAAATGTTCAAGGCTATCTCAAATGGCAAGTGGCACTCGTGGAAATCAAAAAGAGGTAGAACAAAACACTGCTTCAATGTTGGATACCCTAGTAAGTGTTGTTACTAGCTTGCAAAAAAAAACTAAAAACTTGACAACAGAATTTCAAACTTTCAGAGTTATGCAAGATACCTCCAGAATTTGCATAGAAGAACACCTAGTAGAGGTTGAGTCTAAAATACAAGGTGGTCCAAGAAAGTCTAAGTGTCGTCACGGAATTGGAACATATGACTCTCACCTTCGCTTTGATCGTGATATGCCCTTCAAGATGCCAAAACTAGACTTTCCTAAGTTCAATGGGAAGGATGTTGATGGATGGTTATGTCGTGTTGCTCAATTATTTAGACTCCATGATGTCCCCATTTATCATCGAGTTCAAATGACTTCTTTCAATTTGGAATCTGAAGACTTACAATGGTACCAATAGTTGCAGAAAACTATCCCTGATCCTTCTTGGGAAGAATTTGAGTCCCAGGTATTCACTTTCTTTGGCTCTAGTGAGTATGATGATTTTATAGGATAGTTGACAAAGCTAAAACAAACTTCGACAGTTTTAAATTACCAAATAAAATTTGAGATATTTGCCAACAAAACTATAGTAATGAATGAAGGGTTCTTTATGAGTTTTTTTTTTAGTGGGTTGTGGGAATATCTCCAAGCCAAGGTCACAATGTTTAGACCACAATACATGATGCAGGCTATCCAGTTGGCTCTTTTGGTTGCATCTAAATTTTTAGCTCAGATGTGGTTATCTAAATTTCCACAGGCTAAACCCTCTTTTCCTCCTAGATTCCATAATCAACATGAATAAAAACTTGTTGCACCCAAATGTTTGACCACTATTGAAATGGATGCATGACGAGCCCAAGGGTTGTGCTACAATTGTGATGAAAATTTTTCTCACGGGCATAGGTGCACCCAAAAGATATTGTTCCTCATCGATGTTTATGAGCCTGACACCAATGACCATAGTGATGATGACATTGAATCAGCAGTGGAACCACCTAAACCAAAGGAAGAAGATCTAGATGAATCATAGGCTGAGATTTTTATTCATGCTCTTGTTGGCATTACTACGCCCCAAACCATGAAAGTTGTGGGTTATTTCAAGGGCCTGCGACTTACCATCTTGATTGATTCTGGCAGTACACATAATTTTATTGATCCCTACATCACCAAGTAGGCAAATTTTTATGTATACACATGTAATTCCTTTGAGGTTATGGTAGCAAATGGTGGGACCTTACCTTACAAGAGAAAATTTCGTAACGTTAAATTCAATATTAGGGACTATGAGCTCAAACAAGATATGTTTGCACTTCAATTAGGGGGATGTGATATTATGTTGGGATCTCAATGGTTTGGGACATTGGAAGTCATCTCTTGGCACTTTGGTGAGCTTTGGATGCAATTCTCACATAGTGGATAGTCTTACACTCTCCATGTCTTAAAATCAGGGTCACCATAGATCATCAGTTCCAACTGAATGGAGAAGTTGTTAAAAAAATCATCTTGAGTTGTCATAGCTTAGATTTTTGTGATCCAACCATATTCTTCAGAGGAGGATTATGTTCCTAAATATTTGCAACTTATTTTGACCAAGCATAACTCTATTTTTTCTGAGACAACATAATTACCACCTCGTCGCTCTCATGACCATGTTACTTCCTTGTTACCTGGTAATGCACCACCCAACATTATACCATATAGGTATCCTCATGATCTTAAGTCAAAATTTTAGAAGTTAGTACATGAATTATTAAAAGTTGGTGTTATTCGGCAAAGCAATAGTCCTTACTCTTCTCCAGTTTTATTGGTATATAAGAAAGATGGGTCCTAGCGATTGTGTATCGATTATCGAGAGCTCAATAAACTCACCATCAAGGATAAGTTTCCTATTCCGATGGTGGATGAATTATTAGATGAACTTTATGGGACTATGTATTTTCCAAACATGACCTTTGCTCGAGGTACCATCAAATCTGGCTCAAAGAGGAGGATATTCCCAAGACTACCTTTCGTACTCTTTAAGGTCACTATGATTTTTTGGTAATTCCATTCAACTTGACTGATGCCCCTTCCACCTTCCACAGCCTCATGAACAAAAAATTTTGTCCATTCCTTTGAAATTTCATTGTAGTCTTCTTTGATGATATTCTAGTTTATAGTCGTTCATGGGAAAAGTATCTTACTCATGTGAATCAGACTCTCCAACTATTGGCACAATATCAACTCTATGCTAAGTGTTCCAAGTGTTATTTTGGGTTGATAGAAGTAGAATATTTGGGACACATTGTCACTAAGGTGGGTGTTAAAATTGATCCCAAGAAAATCCAAGTTGTTCAGGAATGGCCAAAGCCCTGCACTCTGAAAGTTCTTTGAGGATTTTTAGGGCTTACAGGTTATTATCGTAAATTTATTCATAACTATGGTAAAATTGTATCTCCCCTCATTTCCATGCTAAAGAAGGACTCTTTTACTTGGACAGGACCCATAAAATAGGCTTTCCAAGAATTGAAGCATGCCATGACCACGACACCTATCTTAGCCATGCCGAATTTCTCCAAATTATTTGTTATTAAAAGTGATGCTTCAGGTCGTGGTATTGGAGCAGTGTTGATGCAAGAAGAGTGACCCTTGGCATTCACTAGTAAATCTCTCTCCAACCGTAATTTGGGAAAATCAACCTATGCTAAGGAGATAATGGAAATTTTGCATGTCATAACCCATTGGTGATCATATCTAATTGGGTGTCATTTCTCCATTAAAACAGATCATCAGAGTCTCAAATACTTTTTGGAGCAACAGGTTGCCACCCATGAACAACAAAAATGGGTCTTTAAAATCATGGGCTATGATTATGATATCACCTATAAGAAGTATTAGGAGAATGTTGTGGTTGATGCTCCTTCTCGCCAGTTTGAAGCTATCAGTATGTTATATGTCGTTTCATTGCCGATACTCCAATGGATCGATTCTTTATGTCAGGAGATACTTCAAGATTATAAATTGTAGAATTTGGTTGCTTCCCTAACCAATGAGCCTACTTCATGTCCAAGATACACTTGGGATGGCCAGGATTTGCATTACCACCAATGCCTTGTTGTTCCCCATAAATCCTCACTACAGGAACTTCTCATGACAGAACTACATGCTACTCCATCTGTCGACCATTCAGGATTTCTCAAAACATATGAATGGCTCAAACGCACTTTTTTTAGAAGGGTATAAAAAAGGATATTCATGAATTTGTGGCAGCTTGTGATACCTGTCAATGGATAAAAGGTGAAACAGTGCGTTCTCCAGGCAATCAACCCTTGCCCATTTCATACCAGGTCTGGACAAATATTTCTATGGATTTTATTGAAGGCTTACCTAAGTCGAGTGGAAAAATTGTTATCTTCATGGTAGTGGATCATATTTCGAAGTATGCTCACTTATGTCCCCTCTCCCATCCTTACACAGCCTCCACTGTTGCCCAAATTTTCCTTGATTCTATATTTTGCCTTCATGGTCTACCCTCCTCCATCATGTCCGATCGTGACCCGACCTTCACTAGTCACTTATGGAAAGAATTATTTAAGTTGCAAGGGACTCAACTCAATATGAGTTCAGCATATCATCCACAAACGAATGGCCAGATGGATATTGTCAATAAATATTTGGAAACCTACCTTCGTTTATTTTCCTTAGAACATCCTACGCACTGGGCGAGATGGTTTCCTTTGGTCTAGTGGTGATACAACACTTCCCATCACACAACCACCAAGGTTACCCCTTTTGAGGTGATTTATGGGCACCCTCCACTGACGTCTTCCTCCTACATTCTAGGTAGATCCAAGGTCCATCAATTGAAGCTGAATTTGGAGGTCACCTAGAATCAGATGTGCCAAAATGTTGATCAACATCGTTCTGAGCACAATTTTGATTTGGGTGATATGGTTTTACTTTTATTTCAACCATACAAAAAATTTTCCCTCTAGATTCATAGATACCAAAAGCTTACTGCAAAGTACTATGGGTCATATTAGGTGTTACAGTGGATAGGTGCCACAACCCAAAAATTGGCCCTTCCACCTACATCCAAGCTCCATCTTGTTTTTCATGTTTCTACTCTCAAAAATGTGGTGGGAAATCAAGTACAGGTTCAATATGCACTTCCAAAGTTATATGAAGAAGGTTCTATCTTGTTTGAACCCAAACAAATTTTGGATCTCATCCTAACATTTTTTTGTAATTTTCATTATTATGTAATGGCCCACTTCCAACGTAGGGGATCCCATATATAATGTTATTTTGTAATGTATGTGGCATGTTATGCTCCTAGGCAAGTGGGGCCATTTGATGTAATCGTTATCAATATTGTAACCATTTGGTAGAATATTCTAGCTCGAGTGGCATTTTGCATGTAAGCCAACTCTTGAGCCTAGGGTTAGGGTTTGCATGAAGTATTTCTTTAAAAATCTATGAAGCCATGTACAAATCATACTTTTGTAAGTTAATGAAATATTGAAGGAGGTTGTCCCCTCAAAGAGGTCTGTGATTCTGAGTTATTTTGTGAGATTGTTCAATTCTTCAATTACTTTATGCATAGAATTATTCTATTATTGCATGTATTTCCATTATATTTCAGTATTTTGTGTGTGTGAACTTTATTTTAATAGTAGGTTCCTAACAAATTATTTATGTATCTCTTACCTTGGGCTTTGTGATAGAACTTGATATTTTTTTCATAGGGTAAATTTCCTTTAGGAGCTGCTTGCGGAGCTGAAGGAAAAATTAAAGGTTGAAGCTCTTTAGGGTCTACCTGCAAAGGATTTTTACCAGATCTGGTTAGGACTGTAACTTGTTCTACATCAACATCATTAAATTATGATTTGTTTCCTTAATCATATTTACATGTCCTTTCATATTATTTTCTATTTTCTCAACATCTATACTTTGTACATAATATTGATGGATCATACATGAAATCTCTCCATGTGGATCATTACATGTAGTGCACTAGTAATCAGAATCTGTAGAAGGTTCTGCAAAATCTTCTGTTTCATTTGCATAAATAACATTTGATCATTCTTTTACTATGTTACTTGACTATGCTCCATACCTTGTTATCTGAGGGAACCTTCTTGGTTGAAAATTTCTCTCAACTTCCCTTTTCTTCATTGAATTCATATCATTTACCAGATTTTTACAGTATCCAGTATAATAGTGAGCTGGCTTTCAGGAACTGGCTGAGAAGGTGGTGCAAGTAGTGTAGGCATGGTAGGAGTAGGAGGCAATGCTAGAGTATTATGAAGCATATATATAGTAGGGATGGATGGTGGTCCATTCCATATTGGTAATCCTATGTTTGGATCTTGATAAGAACTAGGAGAAATAACATTGGGATCTTCGGGAATATCAGGAAAAATTGACATTATTGCTTTAGGTGGATATCTTCCCATGGCAATGAGATCTCTTTTTGCTATGGAAGCTTCTTGATAAATGGTAATAAAAGTGAGTATCCATGATTTTTGTATTATCATACTGATATTTGTATCAAAATATCTTAAATAATAATATATTGCTTGCTCAGTTGTTGGTTTCAATCCAGCGGGTACTCTCTCCCAAGTGTGACTAAATCAAATATTAAAATCAACAATTTCCTCTTGAGGATGTTTCCTTATAATAGTGAACTGACTAAGTAATGAAAATGGATATGTGTGTTGATTGAATTCATACACAAGTTTACCAGTGAGTTCTACCCATTTTGTGATTGACTGCGGAGGAAGTGATCTATACCAATATAATAGTTTTCCTTTCAAGGAAATAACTAGCAACCTGATCATCACGTCCTCTTGAGTGATATTATAAGTTGCAACTAAAGCTGCAACATCTAGGTAATGTTCATATGTTGTCTTACCTGTCCTATCATATGAAGGTAATGCTTTCAATGCTTCTGTAGGGATCGGGTTTTGAGCTGCTAGATTTAGTGGACCCGTGTGGTTCCACATAAGATAATTCGGTGGTGGTGGAGTAGCCATCGTAACAACTGTATGTGCATGTACTATAGAACTGCTTGTAATCGTTAAATATGGATTAATACTAGAAATAGCCAAAATAGATGGTACAAGGGTGGTAATATTGGTATAAGGTGGGTTTGATCTAGCAGATAAAACGGGATGTACTCTTAGGCTACCAAGATGTAACTCGAAGAACTCAATGGGTTCTTCTGAGTTTCTTGCTTTAGATCTGGTTATCATATAAGAAAACAATCATAATTTTTTAACCAGATAAATAGATAAGGTATTTATTGGGTATATACCTTCAGACAGAGTTGCCAGGTGGTTTGATTTGGATTTTTAAAATATCGAAGACAAACACTAAACCTTATATAATATTGTGGGATTTAGGGTCCCACAGGGCGTGCCAAAAACTATTGGAATAAAATCTGCCTTTGGTTGTTATTTGCACCTTGATTTTATTAACATTGAATAGATGAGGATAATTATCATATTTCTTGTCTAATATCCATATTAGGCTGGTTCCTTAATGTTTTCTTATAGGAAAAGGGAAAACAGAAAGAAGGGGGAAATATAGCTAAAGCTAAAACTTGTATTTGGTACAGATTAAACAACTAAGATGAATACATATACTATACTTGTCAAAAAATTCAATATATCTTCCCGTAGAAATCATGGATTTCTCAATGTGATTTAGAGGTATATATAACACATGTATATATCATATTTCAACTCTAGTAATATGATTTATATTTTGTATAAGTCCAGATCATTTAGAACTAACACAATTTATATTTCAATAATATGAAATAGAAGTGAGAAATATTAATACATACACTTGCACAATGTGAACCAGAAGCCAATAGAAGCATAATATTTATTGCTTATATTTAAAGTACATCCATTCAGTCTTATAAACGTCCAAGAGCTGATCATTTTTTAGAGTACGTTTACCCTCTTATATACCCTATGTGGGAACTTCTATATTTAGTACATTTTGATATAAAATTAATTACAAGCAATTTAATACATAATCATGTTTCTACCTTCTTTGCATGGCTTCCAACAAACAACCACTAATAGTAGGAATCTAGGAATTGATCTATTCCACTATCTACTTTCAATTACTGATATGAGTTTTTTGAAGGCATATTATTCCCTACTAAATATCTCTTTGTTAGCAAAAACCTAGTTATGTCGCAAAATCGTGACATCTTCTTCTTTTGGGCTCCTTTAAGTTTTTGTGTAAGCGAAACCTCACCATGTCGTGAAATCGTGACATCTTCTTCCTTCGATATTTTTTGGGTTGTATGGAGGGCGAAATCTCACCATGTCACAAAATCGCAATCCCCTTCTAAAGAAATCAAAAATTTTCATATAGGCTAACCTAGAGCTAGTCAAACAATATTGTTGAATACAAACCACTATGTCTAGGCTTGCTAAAAGAAAAAAAAATGGGGATAAAATATATCTTGCTCAATGGTTACTCAAATCTAGTAGTGAATCATGTTACGAAGAGCCAACAGTCCTAGAAAAAATTCTAGGAGTAACTAGAAAGCTTTGATGCCATCAATGTAAAATCCATCCCAAGGAGTGAAAATGCACTAGTAGATGTACTGGATTTATAGGGATCAAATTTTAGCTTTGATTGTAGATATTGGAAAGGATCAAAACAGTTCAAGTTCACCTTCTCACCATCATTCCTAGATAGAAATAATTTCTAGAAAGTATTTGACAATGATGAGTAGATAGAAAGCTTTCTAACTCAGGAAGTTATATATGTCATTAATCCACAACTAAATAATAATTATATCCCTAAGGGTTTTATTAGTTTAGAAAGACTCTTTGATAATAATGGCTGGATAAAAAGCTAAATAATGAAAATAGATGAAAATAAATTCAAGGAATTTCAAATGGACCCCAAAAAGAAAAAGTTTCGAATGAGTTCCACTCAAAAAGAGATAGATGAACTCATTTAACTCTAAAAAGAATTTATATATGTGATATCTTGGAGCTATGATGATATCAAGTGTATGATAAGCATGTCATCTAGCACATTATTGAGTTGCTTGTAAATGTCAAGCATTTTTTATAGAAGTAAAGAGTTGTGAATCCTAATATTGAGTATCTAATGAAGCAAGAATTGTTGAAGCTAATGGATGTAAATATTATATACCCTATTAAGAATTCCACTTGGATAGATAATCTATTTTTAGTCTAGAAGAAAAATGGTGATATCTAGCTATGTGCTAATTTTTAAAACATGAATAAAGCTTTTTGAAAGATCATTAACACCTATCACAAATAGATCAAATATTACAGAAGGTGTCCCAAGATAAGAAGTTTCCCCTATTGAATGGATTTTCTAGCTTCAATTATATCTAGGTGAAGGATGAAGATTAGTATAAAATGACATTCACCACAAAGTGGGGAACATTTGCTTATCAAAGAATATTGTTTGGTTTATCTAATGATGGAGCTATCTTCCAAAGAGCCATGGATTTTACTTTTTGAGAGCTACTAAATAAAGTGATGTTCATCTACCTCAATTATAGGATAATATTCTCTCATGATAAGAATTAGCATCTATATCATCTAAGGCTAGTCTTTGAAATATTTCAAGAGTTTACAATTTTCTTGAACCCCAATAAATCTATTTTTATATTGCATAAGGGTAAATTACTAGGATATATCTCGAAGCAAGAGTTATCTATTCATTCAAATGGGGTAAAAGCAATACAATAACTACCATTTCCAATGAATAAGAAGGCTCTACAATATTTCTTTGGGCATATAAAATTTCTAAAATTTTATCGTAGACTTTTCTCATACTCTTAAGCCCATGACCATGCTACTAAATAAGGATGTGCCTTTTACTTGGACAACAAAAATAAGAGAAGACTTTTAAAATATCAAGCAAGCAATAGCCAGAGCTTAAGTTTCGGTAAATCCAGATTATGAGAAGTATTTCATGTTATATTTGTATGGAACTGAAAAAATTATAGTTATGGTTCTTACATAAAAGGAAAATATCAAAAGGATACCCCTATAGCCTTCTTCAACCAAACACTGCATAACTACAAGGGAAAATATGATTTCATTGAAAAATAGGTATTTTTTCTCATGAAATCCTTAAAAAAATTAAGGTATTACATTTTACATAGCAAAACTATTGTATATGTTGTCCATCCAAATGTAAAAATAATTTTTTGCAAGGAGAGCTAGGTGAAATGGGAGTAGGATGGATCACTAAGTTTCAAGAATATGATCTAGAGATCAAACCTACGAATCTTGTTTGAGGTAGAGCTTTATGTGAGCATCTATCCCCCTCAATAGGAACATAACAAAGTCTATTTTTGGAAATTTTTCTTGAGCTAAAATGAGAAAAGGCCCCAAATGAGCAAAATGACTAGGGGTCAGACTTGACTAAATATTTTTAGACAGGGAGATGTCCAAAAAAACTAATTCATCCACAAAGAAGAAGATCTAAGATTCAAGTTCTAAATTATATCATTACTAAAACATCCTATATCAAAAAAACTTTGATTGAGTTATTCTTCGATGCATCCATCCAGAGGAAGAAAAACTAGTATTGATTGAGTGTCGCTTAGGCTTCTTTAGAGAGCATTATTCTAGCCAGACAATAGTAGCAAATATCTTATAATTTAGATATTATTAGCCAACTTTTTTTTAGGATTATTTCAAGGTTGTAAAGGATTGTAAATCAATGGGAAATTAGAATGGAATTTATTTAATTATTATTTATTTAAAGAGATTAATGATAGAAAATAAATAATGATTAATTTAGAGTTATAAGGAAAGTTAATCATTTTGCTGGATAAAATGAGTGTTGTGATAAGTTGTTAACTAATTAATTATTTTTATTATTTATTGATATTGAAGGAAATAAATAATAATTAATTTGATCTATGGTTAATGCGAGTTATAAGGAAAGATATATTTGATTGGAAGTTATAAAAAAATATTATAAAAATTGAATTGAAAATTGATTGAAGAAGAAATTAAAATTTATGATTGAAGGAATGAAGAAGAATATAAAATTTGAAATTGAGAGAGAAATTATTTGGGACAAAGAAAATTATTAAAATGGAAAATACTAAAATTTTCCTTTTTTAATTTCAATTATTAAAAGAACCTTTACTCAATACAAGAACAAAATGAGATCAATATTCATTGTTGAAAAAATTTGGGATGTGGTAAATGGAAAAAGAGACATTCCATAAGATAAAATTTGGATCCAAAAATTTAAATATGATGATGTTAAAGCTCTTATGTTAATCATGTTTGGCATATCTGATGAAATTTAGGCACACATAAGTGAAGCAAAAACTTCAAAAATGGCATGGAAAAGTTTGTTAGGAATGGGAAATATGAGATATATTACAAATAAAAATGATTACATATATAGGCAGGAGATCTATATGATAATATGAGAAGTGTCAAGAGAAACTGACAAGTTTCAAGATAGAAGGCATAGTGCACATTAATATTCTAATATTCCCTCTTAATGTGCACTATCCTAACTATAGAAAAAAACAAGTCAACATTAGGTAACATTCCCCCTTAATATTGACTTCTCTAAAAGAACCCTATCATCCTCCTTTATTATATGATTTGGTCTAGGCTCATGCTCTTTATTCTTGGATCTCTAATTGTGAATAATGCTAGATCAATGGTGTATACATCTTGATCTGTTACCTCAGGATTAGCCACTTCCATGGGTCTATCACCCTTGGGTCAATCGTCTAAGTGCCTCAGGGTCATCCTAGGTGCCTCAGGGTAAGCCACTTCTAGGTTTGTTGCCTCCGTAGGTCATACTATAGGTATGTTACCTCTCTAAGGTCACTGACTAGGTTCACCATGAATATCATCCCTCCTCATGGTGAAACACAATCTAGAAGGTGTCGATCTCTACCTAAAATGCACCTTAATACAAAAGAAAATACGATCCATATAAGAGTGTTAGTCTCTACTAAATATGCACTCAATACAATAAAATGAGCCATAGAATCCAAATGTGGTAGAGAAGAAATAATAGAATAGAATCTTCTAAAGTATCTTCATCTGTAGTCTTCAAAATTTGATCCAAAAAAGTCCTCGGATAGAGTCTAGGGTGTCTATGTTTGTATTCCATAGAGTAGGTGTCCTTATGGTGACCATCTCATCCCACCAGAATGCATGGGTAACCTACCACTACATCTGCTAGATACTATAAGGAGGGTGAGTATGTACTAGGATCACATACAAGTGCTTCGAGAGTATTGGGTTCAACCAAGAGTGCACTCCAAGATACAACACATTTTGAGGCTAAAAAATTCATATGGAACAACATCAAAATGAAAATAGGACACCACCAATATTTCCATATCGAAAAAACCTTTCCAATGACTATAAATACCCCTATGTTCCACTTTCAATGGGGCCTTCATTTGCTAGAAAAAATAGCAGCATGCCTCACTAGGCAACAAATAAACATCAAGAATAAAATATTCCTGGCATCGCTCTCAGGCAAAATAAAAACTTCATCTTAATTTTTCCTCTCAGGGGAATTACATACACCCTCTAGGCCTTTCACTTCCACTTCCCATATGAATTTTAAAAAATAGCCTATTAGGTTATATTATCGGCCAAAACGATATCCCCTCTTACATTAAAAAATGCATATGTGGCCTATATTCTTGGTTGGCCACCAAAAATTCTTTAGCGTGTGCTTAAATCAAACTATAGCCACATAATTTGAAAATTATAACCACATAATTTGAAAATTATAGCCACATAATTTGAAAATTAAATAATTCCTTTGAGCTCCATATTCTTCTCCCAGTGGTGATGTATATCTCTTTCAACGTATTATCTGAATGCAGAGACAAAGCTCTACACTATCCTCATAAGAAAAAAAGTCCATGGAAACCATGATCATCATGGAGCAGGTCATCATCAATTACTAGAAACCACCAAAAATAGTGTAATCTTCAAGCTATATGTTGTTTCCAAGATCTATGCACTGCGGCAGGCACCTCATGATTTTCTCCACTTTTCCTCGATCCCAACATGCTCGAGGAAAAATCAATAGACTCTACATAAGCAAGCTTCTCCGTAGAGCTTCAAACATAGAACATATACGAGATGCACGCAAGATTCCACTTGATTTGGAAGAATTGATCTTCAATAAGATGAAATAGATTTATGGTCATCTCCATGTCTCCTTAGTCTGTAATGTCTATAAAATAAAAAACACATAAAATAAAATATCACGTGGAACACAGCAACCTTCATCAACAATAAAAATCTTCAGATGGTGTTTCTCGGCAACAAACAACTTTTCTTCCATTTCAATGAAAAATAATCTCTGAAATAGTGATGCCGAGCTCTCAGAAGTTAAATGGTATCAAAAATGATATCTAACACCCACCGTGAACACCAAGGAACCACATAATCCTCGTAGGTAACATGCCTCGTATGTAGTAGTTGGATTTCATTTAAATTGCATCTATGCCCTACGATCTCATCTACAAGCACTGCCTAAATATTTTAGTCGAATACATCTCCTCGACAAAGAAATTTTCTCCATGGACATCGAATTGTTTTTGCTAATGTCTCAATTAAGAACATACCATTGGCATATTTCTTGCCCAATAGTATCCCATTTATTGAACTTGATGGTTTTAGAATCATGCAGTGCAATGGTTTGCAATAAAAATTATTCTCCCACTATCACCTTTGATGCAAGGTCAAACTGGCCATGTACAAAACCATACAAACTTTTTATGGCTTTCCCAACATCCACGAACCAATTGAAAAACAATGTAGTAGGACAATGTGGATGGCCCACCACATGGTAATTATTAGTCGTAAAAAAAAGTTGTAGGTGTACAACTAAAAAAATCATTTGGAGCTCCTGCACAACACAATAATAGTCATAAAATAGCATTTAAAATATTATTTCAATATTTCACTATTTTAAGACGAGATGGCTCCAAATGTTGTGATTCTCTTGGAGTATTTGTCTCATGATGCAGATCTATTTTTTCTTCCCAGTCGAACATAGAAATTTATTTATTCCCTTGAGAAATATTTGATAGGCCAATCCAGCAATGGGCCATTTTTCCTTGCTAAAAATGGGTCAATCCAGCACCATGGTGCCCTTGTCAACCATTCTCTAGCATTCCCTTTGGTACTGGATGACCAGCCATGATTGAAATAAGGAGCCAAATATGGTCTTCATGGTTTTTTCCTTTGACTGTGTTGCTCCCACCAGGTTGGCCAAAAGAGGAGCTTCTTGTGTATTCCAATACCAAAAAATACCTGGTGAATCCTCAGCTGCACTGGCATCAATATACATGGTATTCACACCATCAGGTCTGGTGTGCCATCATCCATTTGAAGTTTACAGCCTAGGAGTGGTCATATTTTAGCTTCTCACTAGGAAAATAAGAGTAGTTTCCATCACTTACCGGGTGAAAAATAAATAGGAGTGTACATTTGGATCACTCTTCTTTCCAATATACAAATATTTGCAATTTTGCATGGTTTCAACATCAAAATACTTGTAAACCTACAGTTGCGAGGACCAGGGTTTGAATTATTGCATATCAACTCACTCCTTATTCAATACTTGGGACTCCCCCATACAATGAATATTGATTAGCTCCTTATGTACTCATAAACTGGTAGTTTATTTGCTGCAGTGTCATTGATGCAGCCGAAATATCTTTGGACTAGTCGAATGATAGATCGCACAATTGAAACACAATATCAGGGTTGTGTGGGTATTCAGAAGATGAAGGGTGTGCATAGAAAGGTGAAGTTTAATAGAGAAAAAAGCCTGCAAACATCATCTTGTATCTCTTGTAGCAATTTCCATCTTACAAGCACTTATATCTTTTACTAGTAACCATAAATCAAGGAGGATCGCATGGATTTTTGATCTGCATTGGGGACTATGAATCTAAAAGTAGAATCAGACTCCACTGTAGATAAAAAAATTGAGGCTGTCACACTAGCACAATACTTGATTAAAAATTATTAAATATTGTTTGCCTCAATGCAAAAATTGGCCAAACTCGGCCCTCAACCAACAAGCAGTGTCTCCATGGGATTATTATAATGAAAAAATTCTTCTCAGATAGCAGACCTTGATTTGGGCTAGAGCAACTAAAAAATATTCTTGATTTTTCTAGCACTCGAAGGCACCAACATATTGTGACACCCGCATGTGGCAACTGTTCAACTCCAATCCATTAATGCAAATGGAAAAAAAATACATTATAAAATGCGTTAACAACCACTATACGTATTTTAACAGTCACTTCTTCATTTTCAATCGCTCGGAGCCATTGTTGAAGCATTCTTTTCTCTGCTAAAAGGTGACGTCCACTCTAGTTTTTTTCTAAGAGCCACATACCATGCACACACATAAATGGCCATCATTGAGTAAAAAAATCCAATAAAAAACTTGAGAATGGTGGGAGCATGCATGTGTGGAGGGCAACCTCTTGTTGAGTGGGTATTAGATCTACAGGACTTTGTGTTGTTGTTCTGGAAGTTGCACATCATCATCATACATGTGAAGGCGATGCACACCCTCGTACCAACCAAACACCTTACTACCATATCCCGTGAGGCTTGTTGCTTGGAGCTGAAAAAAATGATGAACTTTTTGCAAAAAACTTTGATGCGAAAAATAGGGCCATACGAACTTTGATAGAATAATAGAAAGAAAAAAAACACATCTCCTAGATTATTTTTAAATACCACTGTGCAACACATGGTAGGTCCAGTCTATTTCTGACATGGAGGAAATAGATGTAGCAATGGACAAAGTCGATGATCCACCGAGAGACATGGATACCTTCTTTCCTCATCATCCACAAGAAGGATCAAACCTTTATAGCCTAAAAAAAATGCTTCGCTAGAACAGTACAAGCACAAAATAGTCACCAGGACATTGATTTTTTTTTGAAATGGATAAAACCCATCATGGCTTTGAAACCCTTGTATCTTCTGTTGTCACCACTCGAAGAAATGGACCCACACATTATAACATAGATCAGGTGCTAAAAATGGTATTTTCACAACGTTGTTTATGCATGGGCCACTGATGTGTTGTCATTAAGCACATCATTAATTCTCAATGAATTTGTCAATCCAGGGTAGTGTAAAAGGCTATCTATGAAAGGAGTGAACAGGGCTATAATTTAAGGTCAATGGGAGCAGTTAGTCTTATTGGTGGAAATGATTGTGTGGGGGGTTTTAGGTCTCTTCTACCTCTAAATTGCATAAATTGAACTTTAATCTAATTGTAAGAATGAAAAATAATTGTTGATTACAAAAATGAAACCATAGTTATAGTTTTAAGAATGAAATATGATTAAATTGCAGAATTAAAACCCTAATTACAGTTGTAAAATTGAAAACCTAATTACAATTGCAAAATAAAAAACTATTTACTCTTGCAATAATGAAAAATAAAATTAAATCCTATTATGGAAATATTGAAGCTAATTATTATTTGAAAACATAGGACTTAAATAAGTCCAGAATGTAAACCGTAATCCTAGAAATCATCAACTGCTCCAAGGATTTACATACAAAAATCAAGGAAAGGCTAAAATATAAGCCCTACAATAACGAGAAGTAAAACACCTAGACTTAGACTATTCAACGGAGCTTATCAACAACTCACGTTGATTATTCTTATGACTAAGCCTAATTAAAATATCCTAGGTCTAAAAAGAAATTAGCCCCTAGGTCTAAATTTCCTCATCATTCGTCCCAACAAAAGAAGCATTGGACTCCAATGCTTTTAACAAAGAGGGAAAATCCAGAGACAGAATGTGAGCAGAAACCCAGTGAGCCTGATGTGGAAATTGGCCTCATCGGGCCACAAGATATGAAGTAGAAACACCTTGGCATGTTTGTCGGGTCTTCGTATCAAAGAATGTATCGACGTCAAGCGAAAGCTGAGCATCAGGAACCACATCAACTGGATGTATGATGGTTGGAACTGTTTCTAGTGTGGAATCATAGTATGGTTTGAGAAGATCAACATTGACGACATCGTGAATACCAAGATGAGCTGGAAGGTCCAAGCGAAAGGTATTCTTAGAGATATGCTGAAGAATAGTATAAGGCCCATAATGAATAAGCTTGATTTTGCTATGTGCCTTATCTGCAAATCGACGTTTGTCAAGATGAAACCATACTTTGTCACCAACTTGAAATGAATGAGGTGTGCGGTGCTTGTCCATCTGTTATTTCTGCTTTTGCTGAGTCTTCTGAAGAATTTGAACCACTTTGGCTTGAAGAATCTACAAATACTATATAAAAGATTTGGCCTTGTCTTGTTCCTTCTGAACGTGCATTGTGGCTGAAGAAGGCAAATACAAAGGTAACTCATAAGGAGCAAGTGGCTGAAAACCAAAACACACTTCAAATGGAGAGTGCCCGATAGAACTGTGGATGGCCCTATTGTAGGCATGCTCAATGTGAGTGAGGCTTAAGTCCCACTTGGCTGGAGTGGAATGATGGTAAATCCTCAAACTCTGCACGAGAGTATGATTAACTACCTCTGTCTGCCCATCGGATTGAGGATGATAAGCAGTAGATAAGTTAAGAGATACTCCCAAAATCTTCCAAAGAGATTGCCAAAAGTGACCCACAAAGCACGAGTCACGATCAGAGACAATGCTGGTAGGAAGACCAAAAGAATGCCATACCACCTCAAAGAAGAGTTGGGCAAGGTCCTGTGCAGTACTTTTCTTGCGACAAGGAATGAATTTGGACATTTTGCTGAATCTGTCCACCACAACAAAGACACAATCATGCTTGTGTACTGTCATTGGAAAACCACTCAAGAGATCCATGGAAATGTTTTTCCATGGATGAGAAGGAATGGGCAAAGGCATGCTCATTCCCAATGTCCTATTAGCTGATTTGGAGCGATTACAGACTGCACATTATCGCAAGAAGCGAAGAACATCTCTTTGCATGTGTGGCCAAAAGAAAAACCTCTGAAGATGATGAAGAGTTTTCTCGCCTACCAAAATGTCCCCCATAGAGTGTGGAATGAGCCTCCTTCAGAAGAGACTCCCTGTTCCCATGAGGAACACAAAGTTTGTCCAATTTGTACAACATTCCATCCTGGATATGAAAGTCTTGAAGAGCTCTCAAATTTGAAGAATAAGGATTGGAAAGTTGGTGGAAAACTTTGCCAAAATCTGGATCCATAGGATACTGTGTAGGCCAAGTTTGGAAGCCAAGATGGGATGTAGTGACAACTATCAAAACAAGAGTAGAAGGAGGACGACTCAAACAATCAGCCACTACATTGTTTCGTCCTTTCTTGTACTTGATTACCAAATGGAATTATTGCAAGTACGATGCCCATTTCATGTGCCTAGCTTCCTCAATTTTTGTTTGAGATTGAAGAAACTTAAGGGGCATGTGATCTATATGAACAATTGTTTCTTTTCCCAAGATATAATGCCTCCAATACTTGATTGCTTGAACCAAAGCATAGAACTCCTTATCATATGTAGAATAGTTCTTCTTGGCCTCTGAAAATGTTTCCAAATGATAGGCCACTTGGATGGCCATTCCGCATGAGCACAGCTCCAAGTGCAACTTGCGAAGCATCAGTTTCTATCTCAAATGGTTGAGACAAATTAGGAAGAACAAGAACTGGTGCAGTACTCAGTTTCTATTTCAATGTGTCAAAGGCTTTTTGTTGATCCTTTGTCCATTAAAACTAAACTTTGATCTTCGTAAAATAGTGTAAAGGTGCAGCAATAGAAGAATATCCTCCAATGAACTTGCGATAGAAATTGGCAAGTCCAAGAAAACTTCTTAACTCTGTGACTAAAGTAGGAGTTGGCCAAGAGAAGATAACTTCAACTTTGGAAGGATCTACTTGCACATCTTTTTCACTAATTACAAATCCAAGATAGGCAATGAATGTTTGCCCAAAGGAACATTTAGGAAAATTTACATACAATTGGTTCTTTCGAAGAGTTTGAAGAACTATTTCCAAGTGTTCCAAATGTTTCTCCCAAGTAGAAGAATATATAAGAATGTCATCCAAATAGATGATTACAAATTGATCCAAACAATCTCTGAATACTTCATTCATCAGCCGTATGAATGTAGCTAGAGCATTTGTAAGGCCAAAGGGCATGACAAGCCACTCAAAGAGCCCCATTTTGGTCTTAAATGTTTTTTTCCAAGTGTCTTCTGCTTGAATTCTCACTCGATGATATCCACTTTTGAGATCTATCTTGGAGAAAAATTTTGCACCTTGGAGTTGGTCCAAGAGATCATCAATGCGAGGAAGTGGATAATGATTCTTGATTGTAATCTTATTGAGTGCCCCGAAATCAATGCATAATCTCCATGTGCCATCCTTCTTCAACACAAGCAAGATAGGAGAAGCACAAGAGGAAGTACTGGGTTTTATGAACCCTTTAGTCAACAATGCTTGAATTTGCTTTTTAATTTCTTCCATTTGCACTATTGATTGTCTATACATTAAAGAATTAGGAAGAGAAGATGCAGGAACAATCTCAATACTATGTTTAATCTGTCTTTCAGGAGGAAGACTTGTGGGTTCTTGAAAAACATAAAAAAATGATTGACGTATTGAATGAACTGAATAACTCTTGTTATTAGTGTGCTTAGGTGCTTGCTTTTCTTCTTGAATTGGTCTGATGAAGATGAGTGATAATTCCTTTGCTTGATTTACAATTTTGTGTGCTTGTCTACAACTCAACATCAAATTATGTAGAGTTTGTTGTGTACTTCTTATTATGAAATTTTTATTGTCTTTGTGCAAAGTGTATGTGTTTTTGTACCCATCATGTATAGACCTCCTATCGTATTAATAGGGTCTTCCAAGCAACAAGCCACAACAATCCATTGGAGTTGCATCGCACACAACCGAGTCCACAAAAGAAGGACTGAAAGCAAAATTCATAGTGCATGTGTGTGTGATGTTGGATGTAATCCCATTGTCCTTCCATCCCAAAGGATAAGGATGAGGATGGGGATTCATTGGTAACTTCATTTTGTCAACAACGGACCTCGCAATTAGATTTTTTTGCGAGCCGCTATCGATTATACAATCAACCATAAAGGTGTCATTGAGATGGACCGTAGTCACAAACAAATTATCGTGATCATCTTGTGAAGTATTCATAAGGGTTAATTTGTTTAACCCTGCTAATTCCTTATAAGGCTTACATTCCCCTGTAGCCTCACTGGGACCTTCTTGCGAGTCCTCATTGGAAGGCTTTACAACTAGGGATTGTTTCTTCACATTTTGCAACTTAAAACACCTCTTTTGAGTATGTCCTAGCTTTTTACAATAATTACAAATCAAAGGTGATTTAGAAGAAGAATATTTTTGTGAAGAAGAAGAAGGGGAAGATGAAGAAGAGGGAGAAGGAGAAGAAGAAGATTTAGCTCCCTTGGAAGGTTGATGAGAAGCCTTCTGATTTCCTCCTGACATAGAAGAGCGAGTCCCACACGATTGCTCCCTCATTTCCTCCTCAGCAAGAAGGGCTTGATTGAAAGCCATGTCAATGTTAACAATCAACTTGTATTTCATCTTCCTGTAAATGGGTTCCTGCAAGCCACTTTTGATTTTTTTAACAAGTTGTGCCACGTTATCCTGAATAGAATTCAAAATCCACAACTTGTTAAACTGAAAAATATAATCATGAACAGTCATATTGGAGGTTTGTCAAAGACGAAGCCACTTGATGTCAAGCTCAGTGGCATAGTTTGAAGGATAAAAATTATTCTTCAAAATTCGTTGCAATTCATCCCATGTGTCAATGGGATTTTGGGTCCGTAGTCGATCAGTGACAAGGACCTTGGCAATGCCAGAAAGCTTCAACTTAGCAAAGTTAACTTGCTGATCCTTTGCTATCTTGGTATACTCAAACCAACTGTCCATGTCCAAAATTCAGCTATTGAGGACCTCTAGATCTCGCGAGCCAGTATAAAGGGGAACCTCACACTGTTGTTGCACTTCAGTAGAAGTAACCTTATCATCCAAAACGCTGACAAGTTGGGTTACTTGAGCCAACTTGTCGGCTAATTTAGAAGCCATTTGACCCCGAGTGATCGCCAGCAAAAATTGTCACAAAAATACAAGTTACAAAATGTGCAAAAATGAAATGTGCCCAAAACAATTTGCAAAAAGTGCAAATGTATAACTTGTAAGGGCAAAAACAGTTGCACAATATTTGAAAAGTCAAATTTGACTTGAGGTAAAGACAAAAAGTTACCCTGTTCTTTTTTTTTTTTTTTAATGAAATATCCTCTTCTTCTTTTTTTTAAATATGTTCCAACTTTAAGTGATATGTAATGTCTTATCAAACCTAGGCAACGGATACCAAGCAAAATTTATCCACAATTGCCAAAGTCCGTTTTGCGAACCTTGTAGCAGAGCCGTCGACGAGCTGCAAGCTATCCACGTGGAGCAATTTGTCCATGCGTAGTAATATGTTCACGCGTTGCAAGTTGTCCACACATCAAATCCCACCTTCAAGCCATGAACAACAGATCTGGTTGCTGCCAAAATTTGCCAACAAAAAATCAAGGAAAATCAGGCTAATTTCCTCCACAGCAAGAAGGGTTTGTTGCGATTCAAAACTGCCTGCCAGAATGTTGTAAGCTGTCGAAAAGCATAGAGGGATACGTCATCGACGGTGATACTGCCAGAAATGGTAGGAAAATAGCTTCTCATAGACCGGTAAATAGATTGATTCCACCATCCAAAAACGCTGTCATCGGTGACCTCAAACATGGAGCCTGGCAAAATGGATCAAAAAACTTTGACCGTACTCTACACTCAGAAAATCAATCATGGCCCACAAATCTACCAAAGCGCGCACTGTCATGTTTGTCGCTCACAGCGGCTAGTATATGGTTTCTGTCACGCAAGCCAAAAGTGTGTTTTCCCATGATCAAAATGGCAGGTTGTAGCGATCTGGTGATCGCCTGTCACGACCTACATTTTAGTGGATTCCCAAACTAATCTGGCAAGTGCTAGACTTCGCAGATCTCTGACAGCGGCAACGTCGGACACCAATTCTGATTTTTGTTTCCTTTTTTTTTTTAAATGGAAGGTCGTTTGGGGGCTGTAGGAAACACAAAAAAAATTTATGCAGGATTGGTCATCCAGCAGTGGCAGAAGACGCAGGTCAAATATGGTGAGGTCGTCTGATGGCATCAAAAAATCACAAAATTTTCCTTGTGAGGCACACTGAATAGAGCAATACTGATGTTGTCAGGACTGACACCGCTTGGCGTATTCCTGGCACAGAGGAGCCCTGATAGCATTGGGCACCAGATTAGGAGTTTTTCATCGTGGTATGGATGTCTAGAGGGTCTACGCAAATTGTAGAAGTTTGATGCATCCGCTGCACTCAGTTTTATGGTTCCCTCGAGGCGTCAACTTGCTGCCCTCCAAATGTGATTCACCACGCACAAAAGACAATAATTTTTTTTTTTTTTGTAGAAGTTGTCAACAAAAGTTGTCGATGACAATTTTTTTTTAACAACAAATGGAATTGACAGCAATTTGCTGCAAAATGTGGCAGCAAAATTGTAGCAATTCCTCCTGAGCTTCAAACAGGAACGAAGGTGGATAACCTATCCAAACCACACTATGGAGATCAAAAATAACCCAAAACCTCCAAAAATCCTTTGCTCTGATACCAAACTGATATGGAAATATTGAAGCTAATTATTATTTGAAAACATAGGACTTAAATAAGTCCAAAATGTAAACCGTAATCTTGGAAATCATCAACTGCTCCAAGGATTTACGTATAAAAATCAAGGAAAGGCTAAAACATAAGCCCTACAATAACGAGAAGTAAAACACCTAGACTTAGACTATTCAACGGAGCTTGTCAACAACTCACGTTGATTATTCTTATGACTAAGCCTAATTAAAATATCTTAGGTCTTAAAATAAATTAGCCCTTAGGTCTAAATTTTCTCATCAAATCCTGTCAATACTCTATAACAGAAGGTTGTCAATATTTTGTGCAGGGGTTGACAGCAAAAACAATAATGTAGGAAAATTACATAAAACTATAAATTAATGGAAATAGAAATTACAGTAAATTAGAAATTTGTTGGAAATAAAAAAGACTGATCAGATCTACTACTAATCACATCATAAATGTATCTTGAATAGAAAATAAATGATTAGGACTGAAATGGATGTTAACTACTACAAAAGAATGAAATTGACAAGTTTCACAGCTTATTCTGTTGTAGCAAAATCAGAATAAAACCTGTCTGTTAGTCCTCCTCGTAAGTCTAGAAGTGGCTAGCCTCCTTTTCCAGAAGGTATGAGTTCCTTTCTCTCTAAATATTACTCACATTCAAACATAACAGAATGAATAGAAAAACTTGTACTTTATTAATTCAAAACATGATTACAAATGTGCTGCTAAAACCTATTACAGAACTGTAATAGTCTTAGTTTTCTCGCTTATTCTCTATCTATATTTTCTCTACTACTATTTCTATTTTTATTATTATTAGCTCAACCTGTATGGGAGCTATCTTTTATAGATGCCTAAAATCTAATTACAATATAAAATATACTCTACAAATCAATTCTTGTTATTCTGCAGTATTCCCTAGGTTTATCCTAGAAGAGGATCTTTTCCATAAATTGTGGCTTTGGATGACAAGGATGGCAAAGTTAGATGGGAGATATTTTCCTTTAACCTCCTCAACCTTCTTTCTCTTTTTCCACCATAAAAAATCATTCAACAGGTCAAAAAGTGCTTTCTATTCTCAATCCGGAGCTAAGTGGCTCAATCTAAAGATATTCGCTCAATCCGAAGAGACTGTATTTCTCAATCCGAAGATCTTCGAAATGACCAACTATGTACTCTTCAATTGATTTCAGCTGCATTTCTCAGGTGGATTAGTCCTCAGGATCAGATTGCAATAGCCTTCATTCCTCTTCATGTGTGAATTCCATGCCTTGCCATTCATTGGTAGTTGGCTAGAATTTACACAGGAAAACCATTTTTTGTTGCACAGTAATAGTTCTTTGCACTATTTTCTAAATTCAAATAAATTAATGCTTGAGAAACATCAAAATAAGAATAGTAAAGTGTTGCTATCAGTCTAAGCATATCCCTTATGTAACAGGTCATGGCAAAGTGACATAAAACTACACAAAAACTATAAAAATTAGCATATAATATTCCAAACACATCAATCATACAAATAATTAATATACAACATATTAGATCAACTTAACTAGTATATAAAGTAAATCACAAAGTTTTAGGCAAGTTTTAGTTGTTCAAAACATGCTATGATTGAGGTATTTCCAGGCCTCATCATTTTCCCCCCAACTTATATTAATGCATGTCCTCATGCATTCTGTTGGGCTATAGAATCATAGATATCCATATTCAAGTTCCATGATCTGTAGAACAACTTTTTGCCTATATAGTATCCTCTGTTCTCCTGAAGGTTTTTGAGCCAATTTTCAAACTGCTCATCTGGTTGAGGATCCTCTTCAAAATAGTAGGTAACTGGAGTAATGATGGTTGGAGGCCTAAATATGAGACCTACCCAGTTATGTTGCATAATTTCAATAAGTTGTATCACCCCTTGTGCTCTTCTTTTGGACCATTCTAGATTAATGGGGTAGATAAGCTCCCTTTTCTATAAAGACATGAAAATTTTTGCCCATCTATTTTTGCAATGTGATAATGCTGGAACAAAATTGTCATTACAAAAATTTTGGAATTTAGTTACACAGTCCCTCAAATTTCTCAAATACATCCTTTTGATATCATCCCTATTCATCATGAGAAAATTTTGTTTGGTGATAATCGAATGATTTGGTTGAATTGCTCTGACTAACAATTCAGCTCTTAATTCAATTTCTTTAGTTTACCTTTTTTCTTGGTCCCAGTAAAATTGATTTTTTAAGGTAGACATAAAAGCTCACAATTGCACATCTCCTATGCAAATATGGGGGGTGGAAATCTACATCCTTTGGAATGAAAAATCTGTGCAAAAATAACTCACATAGAAATTGTTTTTGCTCTATAGGACTGTTGAAGTAAGCTTCCAAAAGCTCTTTAGCTTTTTCCAATTTATAGGGGAGACCTGAGCTAATTCTCATAACCTGCCATCTTAGATCTCTCCTTCAGAATGAGACTATAAAACCTAGAAGGTCTTCTGAATTGAACTAAAAATTCAGCAATTTGACACAGGTCAGTTACTTTTTCATTCAATGCACTAATTTTTGTGTCCTTTGTCTCCAGCTATTTTCCTACCAGTTTCAATTTCTCAACTTGTGTGGCAAGCTTTTCATAATTTATCATCCAGTTAGCAATGTCTATATTATACTGCTCAAGGGATACAATATTGGGTGGTCTAATTATACGTTGAAACTTAGGCAACAGTTCCACTTGTACCCTTTTTTTTGCCACTCCTACTAGTTGGACATCTGATAGCAATTCTACTTGTATCCCTTTTTTTGCTACTTCCACTGGTTGGACATCTGACATCAATTCTGCTTATATCCCTACTTCTACAAAAATCTTATTTAGAGGAGCACTTACTTGATTATTTACATTTTGCTATTCAAAATGCTCCTGTGCTGGTGTTCTTGTAGACATAACTGTTGTGACTCTCCACAGATATTATTTTCTGGGCTCCTGATCGATTCTAGAGCGTCTTCATGTTGAGAAGGTGTTGCTTTGGAATGGAAGGGCACTGCTTCAGAATGAGCTCTTGTGTTTTCATCCAAATATGCCTCTATCAAGGGGGAAGAATTATCTACCCTAGATAATCCAAGCAGTAATTTAGCCAACTCTTACTCATTATCTGTTGTAGTTGACTATTTTTCAAATTGTAATAGTTTGCTCTTTAGTTCCTCCACTTCTTGCTGCAACTCTACAATTATTTTTTCATGTTTTTCAATGATATTTTCCTTCTCTTCAACCCATCTAGTTTGTGTTTTAATCACACTCTTGTCTGCTCTCAACTGTTCTGCAATTTCCACCTCCTCTTCTTCTGATTCAGAATATGATGCAGACAATTTATCTGTAGTTTGTTGCTCAACCATTATCTCACTTTTTGTTTCAACTATTTGGTCCTATTCAGAAGGTTCCATAAGGTTATCTATGATTGCATCCAAGTTTGCATCAATTTAAAAATTTTCTTGTCTAGACTCTTCCTTAATCAATTGTTTAGGAAATTCTGAAAAATCCTCCAAGGTGGTATTTACAGTGGTTGGTTGTATTTCTATGACATTAGGACTGCCTTGGTTGTTTTCCTCTTCAATCGTCTATTTTTCTATTTCTTTTAGGTGGAGTCTTGTAGACCTCCTGGTTCCTGGTGTATACTTTCTCTTCTTACTCTATTTTCTTGTGTCAACAGGAGCTATAGGAATTGTATCAAGTTCTGGTGGAATTTCCTCTACTTTCACTTTTGTCTCTTCTCCAATTTTGCTAGGAACTTCACTCCCCTGTTCTGTCAAATCAACAATATTCTTAGAAAAATGGACCCTCTTCTGTTTTCCTTTTCTGTTGCCAGTTCCAGACCCTCTCTTAGTTTGTGCGGTTGGAGGTTCTGGGGGAAAGATACTTTGTTGCTTTTGTAGCAATATCTATAGTAGCATCTATTTCCTCCTTTGTAGCAGCATATGTTTCCTCCTCTACAACAACATATGTGTCTTCTTCCTCATCCTCTTTTCTAGAGACTACATCAGTCATAGAAGAGTAAAACCTATCAAATCTTCTTAGGTTTCCTTTGAAATGATGCTTACAAACCAATTTGATAATACCATGGTGGTGAGGGCTCCCTTTTCCCTCTTGATAGCCTTTTTCCATATTTTGCAGCTCCTGGTGCAGATATAGGGGAAGATTTACCCTAACCTTAGGTTGTTGCCTACCATGTCTAAGGTGGTTCAAAATTTTAAAATGATGCCCTGATAAAACTACATACTGCCCTTCATAGGTTAAAAACTTGATTACCCATGTGGCTACTGCATCCCAGGGTTTTTGCAAGATGGTCCTCTTTACACCCTTACACATGTTGTTATTTATCAAGTATTCTGGTTCTTTATCATCTTCTTCCAAAAATTGACTAACTATGTTTGCTAGTGTATTCTTGCCAGTTCTAGAAATTTGAAGACACTCTAATGGAAGTTCAATAATTTGACTAATAACTTTAGGGGTTACCTCAATTCTCATGCCATTGATGTGCACCCTATTGTTTCTGAATGTGTGAGCAAATTCGACAGCCAAATCTTCAGAGCTTCCATCGAATTTGTCTAAAAATGGCATAAAACCTCCATCTTCAAAAATTTGCAACACTTTTGGAATCTCTCGAAGGATGGTAGTATCTGTTGGTTCCATTTTTATCTTTCATCCCATTTTTCTATTCTTGTTGTGCTAAAAATACTGCTCACCTCTACTGCTACAGCCATCCACTAGGTCACTGGTTTCTGGTTTCTACAGAATTATAGGGTTTTCTCTTTGGATTTGCAATGTTCTATTCTTCTTCAGAAATAAATTCTTGTAATCATGTTGCATCAGTGATTACATATTTGGAATGAAGAGTGGCACGCTTCCCTATTTTTGACTTGGACACTTGTCCTTTAATCATTGGACATATGTCCTTATCATCTAATATCCTTAGCTCATCTGATCTGCATGCAATTTTCCCACATGTGTGGTTATCAACAACGAACGGTGGTGGCATTATTTATTTTTCCCATGATTTCGTACTTCCTCGATATGAGACAAATCTCACCGTGAACCAGCAGACATGTGTCAATGATCACATGGAGTCAAAAATTTTATTGATCATGTATTTTCTTCCTCCTTGGATGCCATGTGGAAACATAAAATTAAGTGCTCATTTCGAAGATTAAATTTCATTTCGAAGATAATTTTTATTTCGAAGACAAAGGTTCACTCCGAAGACAAAGCAGGACTTGTCATTTTGAAGACATTTTTCAATCTGAATACAAGGCTGGACTTGTCATTTCGAAGACAATTTTCAATCCGAAGACAAGGCTGGACTTGTCATTCCGAAGACAATTTTTAATCCAAAGACAAATCTTCATTTCGAAGATACAATGCAGCAATCATTCCGTGAATACAATGCAACAGTCATTCTGAAGATACAACAAAAACCAACATTCTTCTTTTAAAACATGTTTTGCTTATGCCAACTCTTATGAACACTTTTATATTAATGGTTAATTGTCATATACTATATATCAAATATTTACAATGAGAAAAGTGTAAGAAACATATACCTAGTTAAAACAAGTTAATGCAAGTTTTTGAAAGATGACTGCTTTTGTTGATGCTCTACTGAGGCTTACTAGAATACTTCAAAAATAAATGTAGTTGGTGAATTTGTACAATGGTGACTCAAACATTTTCAAGGTTATGCATGCCATAAAACTAGTTTTCATGCATACCAACTCAGTAGTGCCTTACAAAAAGTTTTTCACTGCTGAGTTATTCATTTTTCTCTCTTTTTTTTTCTTCTTTTTCTTTACCTCTCCTTTTCTCTCTTTTTTTTTATTTTTTTTTTAATTCTGATTATGCCCATGAAGGAATTCACAACCAAAATTTATTCATATTTTTATTTTTTGATTTTTTTTTTTCGTATTTTTATGTTTTCTTGAAATCCATGATTATGCTCATTCTGTGGCAATTGTGGTGGAAGAGGGAATCTCTTCTACCTTTTGTGCATCCAAGCTATCAAGTTGTTGCAAGAACTCCTCCTTAGTCAGAGGTGTATGGTACACTTAAAGATGATGTCCATTCACTACCAACTTTCTTCATGAATCATCAATGGGAGAGAGACGAGCTACTCCGTTGTCAAATACTTCTTCAATCTGGTACAGTCCAAGCCATCTAGTCCTTAGTTTTTCAGGGAATTCCACATAGTGAGAATAAAATAGCAAAGACCAATCTCCTTGCTGAAATTTTCTCTGTTGCAGGTGGCCATCATGCCACAACTTCCTCTGCTCCTGAATTACTTTAGTTTGGTGTAGAGCATCCAATCAAAGTTCATCCAATGCATTCAACTGTAGAATCTTATCTGCCTGTGCCTGTGATAATTCAATTTGTTTTGTATTTGGAAGGACTGAATTTACTTCTTCATAATTGTTGTCTAGGTAATTAAGAGGACAATGATGAGATGGGAGGACATAAGAAGTTTCTATCTCATTGATTTTGTATGGAAGCATATCCTGTATGGAACAATGAGAAGGGAAGATCAAGTGATGGTGCCACCCATGTGGTAGTGAAATAGATGTTTCATGTGATGGTATAGATGGTCTTTCTTCAAAAATTTAACCTTTTTCTCTCACTAGAAATTGATTGATATTGGTTACTTCCTCTTCTAACCCTTGTTCATGCAGAACATTTATTAGGACTATTTCATTTTTTAAAATTTTTGTGTCATGGAGGTCTTCTATGTGTTCCCTTACTATCAAGGTGGCTAGTGTGGAAATAACCTCTTATGGTTCTTCATCTGAGTCAGGAAACCATAACTGACCTATGAAATTTCTTAAAGGTCTTGCAGAAGGATATAGAGAAATATTTTTTAGGTCAATACCATTTGAAATTGTCATTTTCCAGGATCTACAGTCTATAAAGGCTGCTGCAGTTGCAAGCCAAGGTCTTCCTAGGATAATGGGATAGCCATGTGCTGATTTTCTTGGCTATAAAACCAAAAAATCTATAGGGTATTCCCAAGAAGAAACTTCTATAGGGACATCTTCAATGATACCTTTAGGTTTTGCAACTGACCTATCAGCCATTTCTAAAACTGTGAATGTGGGGCTGAGATGTTTGAGCTGTAATTGTTCCATTGTACCCTTGGTCATGATATTTATTGTAGCTCCTAGATCAACTAAGACATTTGATATTGGTACTAATCTTATGATCATTATGATAACTGGAATTCCTGGTTCACTATACTTTGGAGGTACTAGTTTTCTTGACAAGAGATCAACTATCTTTCCTTCAACATGAACAGTTTTAGGAAATGCTTTCATTTTTCTTCCTGCTCTTCTATTGCACAAATCTCGGATAGTTCTTTTAATCACAGGTATATCCTTAATGGCTTGCAATAAGGGTAGTGATATGGTTAATTTTTTAAGTTCTTTCACTAACTCTGATTCAAAATTTTTTGTTGTAGTGTTAAGTCTCTTAGGATATGGAATTATCTCTGATGAAGGTAATTGTTATGCCTGTGGTTCTATTTTTTCTTCTTCTTATTTTTTTGTTGGTTTGACTTTTATTGGTTCAATAGGTTCTTGAATTTCATCTTCTTTCACTTCAATTATAACAGGTTTAGGTAAAACTTTCCCTGAACGTAGTTGTATGTTGCTACAATCCAAAATTTGCATATCTGAATTTCCTTTAGAATCAACCATATAGGCAGGAGTTGCCTGCCTTATGTTATTTGGATTTATTACAGGTTGATCTGGTAATTGAAGTTGTTTCACCTATTTCATTTGTTAATTTGGTTTTCCTTGAAAATTTTGATTTGGTGCAGGCAGCAAATTCTGAGTTTGACCTTGATTTCTTTGTTGCCTTGGATAGAACTGATATTTTTGACCCCACTACTGTTGATTTTGCATCCAAGATGGATTACTTTGATTCTGAGTCCATGGTGGGTTATGTTGATTCCATTATGGGTTATTCTGGTTTTGATTCTAAAATGGATTATTCCAACCTGTCTGTAAGCTCATGAACCAGTGTAATGCTGAGTCCTTAAGTGTTGAAGGAAAAACCTTGAGTTTCTGATTATCATTTATATAGTCATAGGTTTGACACACAACTTTGAACTCAAATAGGAACTGATCAGGATCTTCAGATGCAACACCCCGAAATGTTGGAAGCACCAAAGGTGAGATTGTTTTCATGGGAGAGTTATGTATGGGATTCAAAAGAATAGGATATTCAAATGTTCTAGGAGGTTGGAGCACATCTTGATCATTTTCATTATGGACACATCCACGCTGGTCATCCCCATCTGGATTGCCTCTTTCTACCATAATTTCCTGTTCTTCATAAATAGTTAAACCTATCCAAATTTATTTCTCAAGAGGTCCAAAACCTTTTGTTGATAATGAGTCTGGTAATTTTCTTGCTCAGGAGATTTTGATGATGATGAAGCTAGTGGTTTTTGTTTTAGTTTTTCTGGTAGTTCAAACATAGGTGATTCACCCCTTAGGCATGAAGATCTTCTTAATGGAATAAGCCAGGTATCTCTTTGGATAATTTTTCCTTCTTTGTCCCTAGGCCTAATAATTCATACCTACTCCTTAATGACATAAATTCTAAGTCAATAATTGTTACTTAACCAACTATTATATTTAGATTTTACCCTGAATTTTCACAATTCAGTCTAATTAACAGCTATTGAACTGTTGACACCTTCTAACAACACTCTCCCCAAAAATGGTGCCAAAATTATGCGCTGTAATTAAGCACATCATTAATTATCAATGAATTTGTCAATCTAGGGTAGTGTACAAGGCTATCTACAAAAGGAGTGAACAGGGTTATAATTTAAGGTCAATTAGGAGCAACAAGTCTTATTGGTGGAACTGATTTTGTGGGGGTTTTTAGGTCTCTTCTACCTCTAAATCACATAAATTAAAATTTAATCTAATTGAAAGAATGAAAACTAATTGCTGATTACAAAAATGAAACCTTAGTTACAGTTGCAAGAATGAAATCTGATTAAATTGCAAAATTAAAACCCTATTTACAGTTGCAAAATTGGAAACCTAATTACAGTTGCAAAATTAAAGTCTATTTACTTTTGCAATAATGAAAACTAAAATTAAGTCCTATCAATACTCTGTAACATAATGTTGTCAATCTTCTGTGCAGGGGTTGACAGCAAAAACAATAATGCAGAAAAATTACATAAAACTGTAAATTGCTAGAAATGAAAATAGTAGTAAATTGGAAATTTGTTGGAAAGCAAAAAGACTAATCAAATCTACTGCTAATCACATCACAAAAGTATCTTGAATAGAAAATAATTGATTAGTACTGAAATGGATGTTAACTACTACAAAAGAATGAAATTGACAAGTTTCACAGCTTATTCTACTACATTGAAATCATAATAAAACATGTCTGTTAGTCCTCCTCCTAGGTCTGGAAGTGGCCAACATCCTTTTCTAGAAGAATGTATGAGTTCCTCTCTCTCTAAATATTACTCACACTTAAACATAACAAAATAAATAGAAAAACTTGTACTTTATTGATTAAGAACATGATTACAAATTTGTTGCTAAAACATGTTACAAAACTGTAACAGTATCAGTTTTCTTGCTTATTCTCTATCTATATTTTTTCTACTACTATTTCTACTATTATTGTTATTAGATCAAACTATACGATATTTATCTTTTATAGATGCCTAAAATCTAATTACAATAGAAAATATACTCTACAAATCAATTCCTGTTATTTTGCAGTATTCCCTAGGTTTATCCTAGAAGAGGATCTTTTCCATAAATTGTGGCTTTGGACGGCAAGGATGGCAAAGTTATATGGGAGATATTTTCCTTTAACCTCCTCAACCTTCTTTCCTTTTTTCACTATCAAAAATCAGTCAATAGGTCAAAAAGTGCTTTATGTTCTCAATCCGGAGCTAAGTGGCTCAATCCGAAGATATTCGCTCAATCCGAAGAGACTATATTTCTCAATCCGAAGATCTTCGAAATGACAAACTATGTACTCTTCAATTGATTTCAACTGCATTTATTAGGTGGATTAGTCCTCAGGATAATATTGCAATAGCTTTCATTCCTCTTCATGTGTGAATTCCATGCCTTGCCATTCATTGGTAGTTGGTTGGAATTTACACAGGAAAACCAGTTTCTGCTGCACAGTAACAATTATTTGCACTATTTTCTAAATTCAAATAAATTAATGCTTGAGAAACATCAAAATAAGAATAGTAAAGTGTTGCTATTAGCCTAAGAATATCCCTTATGTAACAGGTCATGGAAAAGTGACATAAAACTACACAAAAACTATAAAAATCAGCATATAATATTCCAAACACATCAATCATGCAAACAATTAATACACAGCATATTAGATCAACTTAACTAGTATATAAAGTAAATCATAGAGTTTTATGCAATTTTTAGTTGTTCAAAACATGCTATGATGGAGGCATTTCCAGGTCTCATTAGCCACCACCAGCACCTCTGATAGCTTTGACTCCAATCCACCTTGCAAACAACTACACCTCCACAATGCTGAGCTAGAGTAATAACTTCATTAATGTGGAGTTAAAACTCGCATAGCTTGTTGATGATATATTTCTACTGCTCAAACTATAAAACTAAAAAAATGCAAATAAAAAAATGACCCAAAAAAATTCAAATCTTGGAGTGTATCCCATTTTTCATTTCTCACTAAAGAAACTACTTTTATGGATGAATACAAAATAAAAAATTTCCCCTAATCACTCAAAAAAATTGGCAACCATTAATTTCTTCAACATCTAGTTTTTGATCCATCCATCAAGGGATGGAGAGCATACTCCCTTAGTTGAAGAAAAAAATGGGAAAAAAAATGAAGGGGAAAAAAATTGAATGGGGATTTCCATGAGGGAAATCCCCTCTCAAACCTACAAGGCATGGAAAGCCTACTTTGATACCAAATTTTGGGAATGGGAAAGGTGAGAAATGTTACAAATGAAAATTATTACATATATGGGCAGGAGGCCTATATGATAATATGACAAGTGTCAAGATAGAAGGCATAGTGCACATTAATATTCTAACCAAATTTGTGTAAGATATTTGAAGGAAAGAATGAGGCAACCATTTTACACTTGCAATCACAATTGTATTCACTAAAAGTTCATGATGGAGAAAACATAGAATATTTTATTTGAAGGGTATCAGAATTAAAATCAAAATTACACACCATGGGAGAATAGATTGAAGATATTTTTCTTGTCTTAGTTATACTAAGAGCACTTCTTGAATTATTCAAAATATTGGTCACATCTCTTCAAGTGTCAAATAAAACTATCATTTGATGAATTAGTAAGTATTCTTCATCAATATGAACTCAAAAATCAAATAAGATATGTCACATAATAATGCCCTTATATTAGCAAAAGGTCCTTTCACTTCATCTTTGTCAGAAAATTAAAAAAGAAAGAGGTATTGTCATATTTGTGAAAGAGATGGAAATTTTATAAGTATAATGCATCACAACAACAATATCAACAAAATAGTAACAAGTAAATATTTATTGCACAAAATAAAACAAAATTAGAATATACACACATGACTCTTATGAAAAATCAAATCTATATGTTATCAAATAATGAAAAAATCATAACACTATGATCCTATTTGTAGTTGACTCTAAATATATCTAATTAAGGATACTTCAAAGAATGTGCAATAATATCTATAGATAATATAAGAAAAATATGTATGGCTCTAGAAATCCTAGAAACACAAAAACAAGTTGAGTAATCCAATAATGACTTGGAACCTATGATAGTAATGCATGTTGTGACACATAAAAAATATATATAGAGAGTGGCTCAAATGATTTTAATATAGTTTGTGATTATTTAGAAACAGCTTATCTTGTTAAAATTGATAGTGACAATGATAGGGATTCAAATGATGATAGGGATAGTGATGCTCAAAGTTGTATTGATATTGATAGGGATTAGTTTGATGATGTATTTGGTTATTTTGAAAGGCATAAAACATGGGCAAGGGATGAAATAACCAATTGTACCAAAAATAAGACCAAAATGTGAAGGTCTTGGATATAAGACAAATAGGCAATAACAAATCAAGTATTAAATCTGTGATAGAAAATAGTGACATTAAATTTGTGATAGGGATTGATAAAACTGATAACAATGAAGGACAAATAGGTAATAATGAATCATACAATGGTAAAAGTAAATTTGAAATAGGTAACAAGTGTAACCATTATGGTAGATATGGACATAATATAGAGAAATATTGGAATCTCCATTGTTGTGAAATTTGTGGAGGACATAATCATTCTTAAAAATCTTGTCTATATAAGAAAAAATAAAAATAACAAAATAAGAATAATGTGGATGAATAAGTATGAATGAATAGAATGAGATGAAATGAATGTTGTATGAAATATATAGGAGGAAACTGAGGATGACAAAAAAATCAAATTTTGTTGTGTAAAGAATAATGTAAGTCTTACCATGGAAAAATATGAAATAAATGATTATGACTCAAGCACAGTTTGGAAGGTGACCTATAGTGAAAGCACCTACATTGATGATTTTATAGAAGTGATGGCCTTATGATTGTTCCAATGACTAACAAAGGTAATGATGATCTAGAGGTGACCTAGATGCAAAGACCTAGAGACAACCCTTAAGTATTGATGATTTTGAGGTAGACACCTTCATATATTGACCCAAAGGAAGACATGGATAGTTTATAGAGGTAGACCTAGTGAAGGTAGCATTAATTTAGCAGTACCAAAGTCAAAGTAAAATAAAAAAGACAAGATAAAGAAGAATCAAATATTAAAGTAAAAATCCTCCTTACCAAATAATGTAATATTGAGGGGTGTTGGAGGTATTACATTATTTTATCCCATTGTAAATATTTATATTAGAGTTTGAGTTTGATTTTATGTATTAAGTATATATCAAGTGAGCATATTTCATGTGATGTGTCTTGTTTAGAAGTAGGGAGTTACATGCAATCACGAGATAATTTATATTTATGTAATAGGTGGTACTTATTATGAAAGAAAGGCGTATGAAGAGTTAATTTCTTCCATGTGTTTGAGAAGAGAAAAATCCAAGAGTGATGGAAGCTTAAATGTCTCATGTATCTTTATATTGGAGATAAAACTTTGTAAAATGTAACTTAAATAAGTATTGCATTTATGCATTGTTGTTTTTCAATAATATTGTGTTTTTTTTGTATTTACGTTATTGTGAGATATTGTATGATCCTTTGGACTTTATATTGTGAGAATAAGGGTGATTTTCTAATAGAAATAAGAGGAATCCAAGGTATCCAGTCAAAGAATCAACAATATAAACTTTTATGTTTCCATCAAGAGGAGCTTAATACTTAGTAATTTGTAGAAATAGAAGCATCTTGGAGACTTAGATTTGTGAAATATGTACATACCATCTAAGCTTACTACTCCATACAAAGGCTACCCTATGAATTCATTGTACGATTATAAAAAGAGGTAAATTATCTAAAATTGGACAAGGAAAACAACTTAGGTGCATCCACCAAATCAATATGTCTAGTAATCTTGGTACAAAGGCAATCATTAAAACACCAAAAGGAATCAATGGGTGGGTTAGTGGAAAAATGCATTCACTGAACTAGGAAGGGCTAAAAAAAGAAGAGATAAAAACTATGGTTAACATGTAAGAAAGAGCCCATAGAAATTAGTCTACCAAATTCTTTCATCTAGAGCCTAATGAAGCAGTTCTAGGCTTAAAATGGCTAAAAATTTGCTCATTCATTGGAGTTGGAGACTTTTATCCAAACTCACTTCATATTATTCAAAGTCAAACTTGTTAAGTCTCAATGGCCAAAATATTTGTGCAATAATGTAAGCAAGACACTCTAATATCTTTGGCTCAACAAGAATATTTTTTAAAAGAAGAGTATTTGTCCCAACAATAAAAGAAAGCCTAAAAATAAGGCAAGCTGAAATATTTTTTGAGTGATGTAGGCAAGACACTTTAATATCTTCAGTCTAGTGAATGGAAATAGTGGACAGTTTGAAGATGCTTGATGCCACTAGATCATATTTAATTATGCATTATCATTTTTTCTTATGAATGTAAATAGTGGACAGTTTCATTTCTAGCTTAGAAAATATTATATATAGAGGAATGCTCCTCAATGTAAAGCATCAAATAATTTAGAGTTTGACTTTTGTAAGTTGAGTGTTCATAATAGTGAAATATAATCAATATTTATTTGACCTCTTCCAATTGAAGTGTATGGAATTATTGATTATGGTGAAATTTGTACTTTCAACATTTTTTTTTATGCTTTAGTTGAAATATGATCTTTTAGGATTGAAGTTGTTTGACTTATTACTATTGAAGTGCTTGGAATATTGGATGATGTAATATCTGAGCTTACTATATTTTTTTACATAACTTCAATTGAGGATTGGTCTATTAGGTATTGCTTGTAATAGATGGTTAATGTTCATTTACCTAAAAATTTTGTTGTCATATAAGCTTTGGTCACATCTATCATACTCTTTATCCCTACATTTTTTCTCAACCTTTCCAAATTTTCTATATTTTATCTTTTACACAGTATAATTTAGATTATAATTCAATCTTCTCTAGATGTTGATTCAAAGTAATTCTAAGTCATCCAATCTTGACCTCAATCTAGGGTACAATTTTTATGTTAGGTAGATTTAAGTAACAAAACCAGGTAGTATGTTTGAGTGGGTATATTATCTTCACTTCAATAAGGTTAATTAGTTCCTTCCTCATGAGAGGCTCAATATTTGGATTTGTTGTCCTTTGCTTTTGTCTTATGGGCTTAGCACTTGGATCTAGCTCCATTGCATATTGTATGATATTTTATAATATGCATTCACATCCTCATAGCTCCAAGCTATTACCCCATTATATTTTTGGCATAGATCGATGAGATATTTGATTTTTTTATGTGGTTGACTTCCCTATCTATAGTGTTCACCCAATTGCTATCTCCACTTCTCAATAATCATATTTGTTTACCATGATATCTTTTCTACCTTTCAAGTGGTCATCTAATTTAAACAAGAATTGTAGTATGACAAGCCCTTTGGGAATCTTATTTCCTTTGAGATGAATAATTTGATCTCCATAAGCTTCCTATAATTTTGATGTGAATTTCTCTATGAACTCTACATCTTTCTAGATAAATTGAAAAATATGCTTATTATTGTTGAAGACTTGCTAGTGTGTTTCATTATTTGGTATTGTTAGTCTAATGATGACTTTGAGATATTGGTAGTTGTGTAACATATCCTCTACCAGATCAAACTAGGCACTGATGAATACCATGCAATTAACATCAATATTTTGAGTTTGGATAATAGATACTAGGTTGACTACTTTGAATACCTCTAGTAGGTCCCAAAATCTATGCCTATGTGATTTCATAAACCTTTTTTTGCTAGGCATTGGAATCACACCTACATAATAATAAGCTCAAAATGAATGTATATTTGCAACACCTTAATCTCCTTCTTGGTTTTATTTTGGAGACCATGCGCTTATGCTGCATATTCAACAATATTGTTGGAGTAGATAAATTGCAACCTGTAATTCTACAAAGCATTTTCTCCTTTGGGTGATACTACACATATGTCAGCTCCTACTCCCATCCTACATTTAGCTCCATCAAAGTTGATATTTCAAATCTCAATCAGATCTTCTAAAATTTTGGTGACCTTGAGAAAGAATGGCTTATTATCTTGATTAGGTAGGTACCTAATATAGTTTACTTGAGTATATGATATGGGTTTGAGTCCCACATCTCATAGTTCCACTCATCTATCTAATCATCTAGAACCAAAGTATGGAATTCATCCACTATCAACTAAAATTTTTTCTATCTTTATTTCACTAGAAATGTCTACTCTACTTTGGATTTATTGTTGATATATGTTCCACGTGATGGATGTGAATAGACTTGGAGAGAAATTTTACCTTACTACCATATTGGGTTCTCACAATTATGTGCATCCAATCTAGTAATAAGTGTCCTTGAATCTTTTCAATGAAGTCCCTATATAGGTCAATGCAAAAATAATCTAGTAGCATAATAATTGCTACTTATTAGGATATATTAACATTAGGACAAGAATGGATCATGAGTAGGTCTCTCACAAGACCAAATATTGATATCAAATTTTTATCAAGTTGGACAACCCCTTGAATTATTAGCTAATAATCTAGTCCTAACACATCTACCACTTTCCTTGGCATGACTATGGTACTTTACCCTAAATCAACTAAGCAATTATGATTCAAATTATCTCTACATATAAGTATCAAGTAGTAGAGAAGGGGCCTAGTTTTGCTTAGACTATGATCAGATATCTAGAGTATGGTTAACACCTTCTATTTACAAGTAATCCACTAGCTCTCTAGGGTTTCCTCAAGTTTTTTATCTATTATGGTAGGTTGAGGACATCCTAAAGTTGAATTGGTATAGTGGACTTCTTTAAGTGCTCTACTACACCAAATGATTCAAGATATTGGATATTGGGTGCACTACTTATTATCCACTGTAGCCTTGACCTCTTGATTATGAGACTGAGAACTTTGGTTGGTTGTGGTCAAAATCCTTTCTACTTCATCTGATTATCTCACATAGGTTATATGGTTCTCGATTGGAGGTTCTTGATAAAGCCAATAGAGTCATATAATTTTCTTCTCATTCCTTATTAGTAGCTATTTTTTTTCTTAGGTAATGATGTCTAACTTCACTTATGGTTGATTTGCCATTGAGCCATCTATTATATTGGATACCATAAAAACCTCTTATTCATCCCATGTCACTATTGTTTACTCTAATGGTTTGGTATTTGTATTTGAAATTAAATTATGTGTTAGGAATTAAGGAGCTTACTTGACACTTGTAGAACCATCTTTGAGAAAGTATCATGTAATGTAGGATACATTGATTGTTTTGGATATTTATGACTAATAAAGTAGGTGTTTGGGTAAGGAAAGTGTTAATCATATGGGTTTTCCATATAATTATTTTAAGTGGACATGATATAGTTTACTATATTGAGAGAAATTTTCTACAAGGGGACTATTACAAGGACTATCTATTGTCCTAAGGTTTAGGGTTGATCAAACTCCCTATCTATTTAGAATGGATGTCTCTAGTAGCCATTTGAGGGAGGCTAGTAACCTTGATTGCCTTGTTGGAAGGGAGGCTTCACATAATTTTAACTTTGGAATCTCTAGATATCCTACTATTTCTTAGAAAACTTTATTCTCATGCAAATTTGAGTGTGGACTAACAAGAGTCTCTCATGGATTTGGAAGGGATGCTTGTTTTGAAACTAGGGTTAAGGTAGGGATCGACTAAAGAGTGGTAGGTTGTACAACTGAAGGTGGATGATAGGGAGGTTGGATTTTTATGAAGAGGTACATAGGAGGTTGCTAATATTCCTATTTGGATGAGATCATTTTTGGTCTAAATAGCTATCCTATAAGTTGTTGGTAGGGTGTTCCCTCCCCTATAATTTACCATCATGACTATTTTTGAATCAAATAATTTCAAGTAATAGATAATGGTCATACCTTAGGGATGTATGATTTCATTAGGAATCCTATACTATGTTTTGTGGAACTAGTTACTAAAGTTGTCCATGACCTCCATTAGAACTCTTTTGATGGTCAACAACTACTCTAGGAGGAACAATACATCCACATTCTCTCCATATCTATCCACAAATATATTTGCAAGCTAATCCTAATAAATAATAACTATGAGGGAAGTGAGATATACCATTCTTGTGATTTTTCTTTAAAATAGGCTACCAATAATTATACACCACATTTGTTTCTACAATGTTGTACAATGCACACAAGTTAACCATGTGATAGAGATGTTTTATTAGCATGGTTGTGTCTTCTCCTATGAAATATGATAAGGAATTTAGCACAAATATTGAGATCACATCCCATGTGGTAGGTGGAACAGGTGGTCATAATGGACCTCTATAATTCTAGGCAAGAAGCCTTCTCTAAAGTGAATTCTATGAGGTATCTATATTATATTTTTAAACTTGTCTTCTCTAATCATGGCTGAGGGGAGGTAAAAAAAATATGGTTTTGCTCTTGTGTTGGACCTCGTGACAAGCTTGGAGCTCATAAAATGTTGTGTTTTATCCTTACTGGTGGAGTTTCCAAATTTTGACTTATTTGATTAGGGTAGTTTCCAAGTGGATAATGGTTCAAAGGATAAATATTTCTACCAAAATTCTAGTTAACATTGATCTTAAGATTTTGATTCTTGTGTTTAGCCCCATTGTGCATATCAATGAAACTATTTTTTATGCATGGTGGGTGATGCTCTCAAGATTTAGCTTTTTATATTCTCTTATAAATCAAGCTCAATCAAAACTATAAGATAAATCACTTTAGATTCATCCCTTTAGGCATTTCAGTAAAATTGTTGTTCACTTAGTTCAACTCCTTGTTAGTTGTTATCTTTGGTGCTTGCTTCTCCTAAACTAGCCTATTCTAGTATATTTTACCAAGAAAAGGGAAATAGAGAAAATTTAAAAAAAATAATCCTAAGCTATAAGTGATGATGTGCCAAGATCAAAAAATATTTTATATATTAGTGGGATAAAAAAACATACATCATTAATGATAACTATAGTGAACATGGCCTTAGTGTAGAATACCCTTTCATTCATGGAACTTATAAAAGAATAAGGGAACCCAGGTGTTGTAGGTGAGTTGGAGAGGAGAGGGAAATCCTTCAAGGGAGGTCCTAGGTTCAAATCTCCACCCTACCAAAAATCTGAATTGGGTATCCAAAATCCAATTGATAATGTTGGTGCGGGCAGGGTCGGGTGCGACTCTCGGGTGACTTTGATGGTGTAGAACCCCCTGTTCATGGTCTCTCAGACCAAGGCAGCCCCGCAAGGGGTTTTTCACTTTTTAAAAAAAATAAAAAATAAAATAATAAGGTAAAATAATAGCCATAACTCCCTATAGAAACTCACATACACACAAAGACTAGGAAAAAAATAATAATAGTCATAGGTCCTTGTATATATATTTTTGCAAAAATATTTTATAAATGAATGCCAAAAAAAAGAGGCTCAGGGCCTGTACATGAAATGACTTAAGGTTTGAGTCTAGACTAATACACAAAATAAAAAGGAATTAAAATTACACACATGATCATATACTAGGCATAAATATAGGCATTTATATAATTGATTCAAAAATAAAAAATTAAATTTTTTCCTCTACCCTGAGATAGACGATAATCTACAACTTCCCTTACTCCTTTGCTCAAGGAACCATTCTACATTTACATATGGTAGGCTTGATTTTGGTATAAGTCCTTTCACATTGAATGCTCTACATGATGGTAGTGTTGAAAATGCAAATAACACACTAGATTTTCCCCCTTAGTGTGATTTTTATCAGGCATGAAGAGGCAGAAGCCAAATTGTTGGTGTGTCAAGGGCAATCCAACTTACTTGGAATGTAGTCTATTCCCTATTAAAAAGTAATTAGTTTTCACCAAGGTGTGGGTATGTCATGTCTTGGCAGGCATGGATAAAACTAGAGCTCATTGATAGTCATTTCTTTAAGGGGCATTTGTTGTTATGACTCAAAGAGATATATTTCCTAGGCATAATGTTTGAGAATCAAATGCTTAATTTTTTTAAACAATTCCACTACACTAATATTATAACATAAATGAGTTGAGTAGAATTGAAATTGGACAAAAGAAATATAGGTTCTAAATAATGCAATATAAGTTTAATAGATTAACATTCATTGCACTCAAATGATTGGCCTATAATATAAACAAAAATTAAAATTAGCACAGAGGAAAACCTATTTCAAATCTTTAAACAAAATTCAATATTATCCTAATTTAAATGGGTTCCAAAGAAAAATAAAAGGTTAAGGGTAAGAGAAAATGAATAATAGCAAACAAGCTTCTATGTAACCATAAAAATAATTCTAATCTGATAAAGTAGTAATTTTGATTTAAAACCATCCCTAACCTGATCTGTATTCACAAAATCTAAGGTCTGACATGGTGTAATAACCAAAGGGAAAATAGATTATGAAAAATACTAAGTGCAACCACCATCATCATGCATAGATTGAACATAGAAAATTTTAAAGTCCTAGAATTATACAGATAATCATGGAGTACATTTGAGTTGGATTTGTCAACTTTGGTGGATTACAGGAATAAAGCTCAAAACAACATTAGGGTTGGTTCATAAAATCCATCCAACTCTAAAGGGGCCTATTAATAGATGGTTTTTAACATTTATAACTGACTAGTGAACTGGTGTTTATATAATCTAGTGGCTCTTCACCTTGTGTTACTTTTACAATAAATTACCATTATATTCATTTTCATGGGGTATATCAAATGTAAGATTTTATTTTTTTCCCCATGACATGCTCCTTTAGATTGTTTCTACTACACCTCAACCATATCTCATTAATTATTTGTAAAATCTGGGCCGATCATTAAATTCACCATATTAATCATATTATACATTTGTACTCATCTTGTTAGCTTTTTGTTGGCAATTTTGCACCTTGCCACATTGGGACAATTTTTTTGGAGTATTTTGATGCAATATGTTTATGCAGTATTTTGATTGTATTGGGAAGATTTTATTTCAAAGATAATTTCATATGTTCCTGATTTTTTTACATATGTATTATTTTTGCATTGGCATTATAAGTGTTTTGTAAACTTCATTTAGGATTCGAGTTTGCCATACCTTGAATACATTAAAAATGAAGGCATCTGTGAGTTTGTAAAACAAAAAAAATAATAATGAAATATCAAGTTGAAATATTTGAAGGGCTTAAAATTTTTGAAGTGTCAGAGCATTCACCCCAAAGATAGGGCAAACACCCCATTCGTGCCATGTTGGGGTGAATGAAATATCAAGGGAAGATAAAAGAAAATTAAAAAATTCAAAGAATGGGTGTGGAAAAATGCATTCGGGTTCACATCAGTTGAGGGGCAAACATCCCGTTCACCCCTCCCATGGGTGAACGCGCTCTAATACCCAAAAACTATTGTGTTCACTCGAAGACAAAGCACAATTACGTTCACCCCAGTTGAGGGGTGAATGTCTTGTTCACCCCTCCCTTGGGTGAATGTACTTTAGGAGAAAAACATGATTGCATTCACCATGGTTGAGGGGCAAACATCCTGTTCACCTCTCCCATGGGCAAACATATTTTTAAAGGGAAATTATGCGTGCATGCTAGATAAAGAGACGATCGGGTGAAGCTGATTTTTGTCAAAGGGTGGATGTAATTTTTGGGTGAAAAGGATTATGGTCAAAGTTTCAAGAACACTAGATTTACCAGCATTAAATAATGGTGGTGATAAGTAATTCAAATTGTGAATCCTAAGTGAAGAAATAAGTTTCATAGAACCGCAGGAGTATTTTCATGATTTTCAAGGCAGGAGTGTGTTTCCAAGATATTGAATATCTCCTAATTCTCTGTGCATCAACGCCTAAGTTGCTGATTTCCTAGAAATATTTCCCTGAAAGATGGATCATTGCCCCAAATGGTTGGATTTTTAGTGATTCCAAGGAGGAATTTCCTCACTCTTGTTTTTGATCTGTGATCATTTTGTTTCCATGAGCATTTAATGAAAGATATGAAAACCTCTATAAATACTAATCAAATTTATAGTGTAAAGAAGTTTGAAATTCTGCAAGAAAACTTCTTAAGTTCTCTACATCAATATAAGAGACTTGGCTTCTAAAATTTGCAAGCATTCTTATGTGTGGGATTTTTTTTTTATGCTCATGTTCCTGTTGTTAAGTTTAAAATTCTATTTTTGGATTTAAAACATTGTTGGTTAGTGAGTTTGTTTTGGAATGCAATCTGGAGGTTGTCTCTGCTAAGGTGTGAGTGAAATTCTGCTACTTTCCCTCTGTTACATGTTATCATAAAACTTGGTAGAATTATTGCTATTAGTCTACCCCAAATCCTACATTCCGGCCTATGGCCATATTTCCATTTCTTTCTATTATTTATGATTTCTTTCCTGCATCTCTAGTCTTCAAATAGCTTTAAGATTAGTAAGGGAACCAGCCCCCTCTGGACATTGGCATAGAGGACATTCCTTGCCTTCGACATTTCAATGTTGGACATATCTAGGGTGCACAAACATAGTTTTTGTCGATTAGGCAGATATTTAACCAATAGTTTTTGGCACGCCTGGTGGGACCCAAAAAGTCTCATTTTTTATAGTAAAAAGGTTTGATGTTCACCTTTGTGCTATAAAATTGGAACATCTAGTGACTTGACTTTACCAAGAAATCTCTAAAAATGAGTATAGCAAAATTTGTGTCTCATGAATACAAGATCGAAGGCCAAAGATCTAGATCATCAAATTGAGTTCTACGAGCTTGATATTCAAAGGCTAGGGGAACATCATCAATTAGATACTTTTCAGTGTACATCCTTATGACCCCACATATCTCATATACCATTTGTCACATCCTCAAGATTAGTTTACATATTCTCTACTCCTGTAAGTCCAGTGAGTACTGCCATGAGTTTTTCTTAATCTCTGCCTCACACGACCACAAGTCTTCCTCACACTACACCTCATATACCAATACATATGTCTTAGAATCCTCCACCCAGGTAGTTCCCATCATGGAATAGCTCACGGTATTTGAACCTGCAAGTACAGAATTCAGTGCCTCAAGCAACTTTGAAGGCATTGTCGATCTATGATGGTACTAGTAAAAAAGCCTATGAACATATTCAAGATGTGGCATCTCTTGTGACCATCCATGACATAACAGATGAATATGTAATGATAAAATTGCTAGTATTATCACTAAGAGGAAAATTTTTGTATTGGTACCGATTGCTACAACCGAGAATTATTACCTCATGGGATCAGTTGGCAGAGTTATTGATTAAAATTTTTCATGAACAAGCCAACCCATACTCCTTGTTGCATCAGTTTACAACAATTCAAAGGCATCCACAAGATGAGATAGTTGACTTCAATGTCAGGTTTGCATGAAGCTAGCAGAGAATTCCTAATTTTTTGTAGCCCAAACATGAGCAAGTTGCATTCTTCTATCTCAGGGTATTTAGCACTAAAATTGGTATGGTAATCTAACAAGCCAATGTAACTACATTCCCAAATTTATACACATAAGCCTAGAAGGTCGAATTTAATATGATCGTAGTCGATAGGCTTCCACCAAAAATGACTCTGCCCATTCTTCCTGATCTGCCATAATATTTGTATTCTAGTGCATTTTTGCAACCCATGCCTTCCATGTACCCAATTCCCTCTTGGAGTTCTAGCCCACCTCACATGGCTCTGATCCCTACCCCACAACACCCAGCTCCAAGTTTTCTATAGTTGCCTAATCAATCAATACCCCATTTTCCAGCACCTATTCCTTTCCTAGCATTGCCAGTGCCTCTGACCTTGTTGCCTCTACCTACACTACAAGCGCCTTTACCCTTGCCAGTGCTAACAACATCTTCTAGTATTGATCCCCTCACAACTTTATTGCAAGAAGTAAAATATAATAACTCGACCCTAAGGACGATATCAAACAAGCTTACGATGGTGAATAAGAAGCAAGTCAAAGCTGAATTTTGATCACGAAGATTTCAAACTCCACCAATTACGATGGAATAAGTTTTTTCCAATAGAGACCTTGAGAAAAGCACAACAATACTAGCAAACAAGGAAACTAGTGCAATATAAAAGGTGCATTGGTGCTCAACATGCAACGATCCTCATGGGGAAGAGACCTACATGGTGCATATGAATTATGTACAAATGCTAGCAGAGAGTTTAGCTGGTAGATAAGTCAATATGATCAGGGAAGCTGATCACAATCTTATGATGCCTTCTTTGGAGAAAGTTTTGGTTCTTACGATATCTAGGAAGAAGCCAATAACGATAGATCCAGCTGAGCTCAAACCATTGAAGGTGCCTACATAGCCAAATATGTAGGAGGAAAAACTACAAGCTCTAGCAAAAGCACCTATTGTAAGGACTAAGGGGTAGGATTATATCAAGTTAAGAGATTTATTGCCTAAGCAATCTCAAGAAAGGGAGTAAGCTAAGGTATCAACTTCGCAACCCGTAGTAGCTGCTAAAACATTGAACAAGACAAAAGAGTAGGTCAAAGAGTGGCTTAAGTACCCATTATTAACAAAGAGACAAAGAGTAGAAGCTACTCATCAGTATTAGGAAAAGTACAAAAAGGTTACAGAAGAGAAGGTTTCGAGTGTCTCAAGTTACAACATTGTTGAAGAGATAAAAAAGATACCTACAAAAGTGAGATTGTATGATGCACTACAGGTGCCAGGGTGAATTGACTTGTAATAATATTTGAAAGCTATAAAATATCAGAAGAAGGATCCTTCTCAAAAATACTTATTGCAAGCGCTACCAACCTCAGTGATAGGAAATAATATACCACCCTCATTTTATTTATCACTTAGAATGGAAGGGTGGATTATACACAACTATATGATCGACTCTGGAGCTACAACTACTATTATGACCAAGGCATTATATGAAGTTATGGGGATGGAATATAAAAGGAGTAGCCCAGGAGTATTGCAGCTATATGGGACTCTGATCAAGACAGTGGGAGTCATCAAAGACATTCCCATTTTCCTTCACAGTATGCCACAAATCACAGTCATCCAAGAAGTGGTATTGGTGGACCTGGAGTCATACTTTAGCATGTGCCTTTCGAGGGAGTTCATGGCTAAGCTATGAGGATACCTCTCATTATATTACTCGCATTTGGAGATACCATTCAAAGGAAAAAGTATTCATATCCATAATTAAAATCCTTCACCTTTTCCATTTAAAAATCTGGAAGAAGAAGATCCAAGTGAGGTTAATATGATGACTGAGGAGCTATAAGATGTCAATTTTATGGAAGAAGTATTGGATGAGCTTCACATCGAAGATTAGTTTTTGCTCATCGATTTTAATGTAATGATCGGGATAGATAATGGTTGTTATACAATAACTAAGCCTGAGCAAACCGAAGAAGTCCTTGATTCTCAGGAGTCCAACACGAATTAGTTATGGAAATTGTATTTTGATGATGTCAGATGTAAGAATGGTGTAGGGGCTGGTTTCATATTGATCTCTCCCAAAGGTTTACAAAAAAATTATTCTTATAGGTTGACTTGGAGTTGAAAAAATAATGCAGCTGAATGTGAGGCATTATGCCTTGGGTTGAAGAAAGCTAAAAAGTTGGGCATTAAAAAGCTGTAATTTTTTGGTGATTCCAAGCTTATTGTCAATCAAACCACTAATAGGTGTGTTTCCAAGCAACACTACCTGAAATCCTATCGCAATAGAGTCTAGGATTTATTTGAAGCCTTCACTGCTTTGAACATTTAGGCAATTTCCAGGGAGCGGAATAAACATGCAGATATTTTAGAATCTCTTGGTGTAAATTATTCTCTCACAGAGCAAGTGGTCTAGAAGCCCAAGACTATTAGACTGATCTATAGACCTTTGGTTCTAGATAAGAATCTTCATTAGCAAGTAATTGAAAACGATGAACAAATAGTTAATTTCTTACTTAGAGAAGCTACTAGCACAGATGATAGAGTGCTTGTTGAAGAAGAGAAAGAGAGGATGATTAAAATGAAGAATAATCACATTCCCAAAGGTTTAATCTCATTGGAAAGTTTATTTGATCAAAATGATAGAGCTGACAAGCACAGGACTAAGGTAGATACCAGGGAGTACAAAGAATTACAGTTGTAACTTGAGAAAATTATCAAAATTGGAACTTATTGTATGTTATATGAATTGGAAGGCATTAAGGATTTGTGCTATGAATACCCTAACATAGTGTTATGGAGCTATCAATATTTAAAGGGATATGATAAGAACGTGATCCAGCATACCATAGAACTATAGGAGGGATAAAGCCTTTTCAGCAAAAATAGCCCCCTGTTAATCCCAAAATAGAAGTACTCATGAAGGCAGAATTACTAAAAATGTTGGAAGCAAAGATAATTTGCCCGATCAAGCACTCAACATGGGTAGCAAATCTAGTCCCAATTTGGAAGAAGAACAGACATATTTGATTGTGTGTCGATTTTCACAACCTGAATCAGGCATCATTAAAATATCATTATCCCCTATCGTAAATTGATTAAATTCTTCATGTGGTTGCTGGTGCACAAAGGTTCTCACTATTAGATGGCTTCTCTAGATATAATCAAATCTAGGTGAAGTATGAAGACCAATATAAAATAGAATTCACCACTAAGTGGGGTACATTTTCTTACCAATGGATGCCCTTTGGACTCTTAAATTTTGGTGCTACTTTCTATAGAGCCATGGATGTCGCATTCGATGAGTTACTAAATATAATTATTGTGATATATCTTAATGATATGACTATGTTTTTGCATAGAAGAGAAGACCATATTACTTATTTGAGGAAGGTGTTTGAAAAGTTCCACGAGTTCAGGATCTCCATTAATCCTAAGAAATCGATCTTTGTTGTTAAAGAAGGAAATCTGTTGGGGCATGTGATCTCATAGGAAGGATTGGCAATTTATCCTGTAAGAGCTAAAGTGTTCATGAAACTACTGCTGCCTACCAATAAGAAGGTGTTGCATAACTTTTATTATTAAACATGAACCATTCACCAATATGAAAAAATATCAAATCATTCATCCACAATATATTATCCACAATAACAATCCACAAATGAGAGAGAGATAGATAATGCCCTTAAGGTAGGGCAACACCAATAATAATCCTTAAGGAAGGAATAACTCCACAAGATCTCCCAAGATGAGAGGCCACTTCGTGGGCATGACGATTACATAAGATTCTTCTTAAATGATATGAATTTCCTTACAATGACAAATATCTCTTCTTTATATATCCATATTCTTATTCTAATTTGGAGAGCCTACTATTAATATTATATTATATTAAAATATAATATAATATTATAATACAATCAACCTTGGGTTATGTGTGGCCCATGCCAACCCTTATACAATATAATAATATATCCCCAAATATCTATTCCTAGGTACGCTACCATGCCACCCTCCTTAGAAATATTTTGTCCTCCAAACATATGAAGAAACCTGATAGTAAGATTTGCTAAGCAATGTTAGCAATTGGTACCAATCTCGCTCATCCATCCATCCAAGTGAAACCCGATGATGCTGGTATGCCATTTTGTTACTTGAGTATCCAAATCTGCTTCGTTGGCTCCATGCTTCTACTCTGTATTTTGATAACTTGAATGATGGGTCCACTTGTTCCTTGATCTTGATGAACCATGCTGAAAACCATGATCACTATGCTTTCTTTTCCAAACACTTGCCATAGTTGGTGCTCTACTGATTACATGTAGAACCATAATATTGTTGCCTTGAACCATGCCTCCAATATTGTTTTCGCTCATGGTGGTGTGGATGGCGATATGGTGCAACCTTTACTTGATGTTCTACCTTCTTTGACTTTTCAACCTTTGGCTTCATTGTTTTAAATTATTCTACACCTTGTTCGTTCATTTTATCTTTGTTTGGTGTGTCCTTGTGCTCTTCTATCAAATATTCCTTGGACTCTGTTGCTGCTATCGCCTTCTTGGATTCTGTTTCATGTTCTTCAATTTTTTTTTCTACAACCACTTCTTGATTTTCCTTGTATCCTTGCTCCTCAAGCTGAGAAATATCCTACAATGTTATTTCCACTGAATTAGTTACTGCTACTTCATTCATGGACTATGTTGCTACTATTGCCTTCTTGGATTCTATTTCATGTTCTTCAATTTGTTCTTCTACAACCACTTCTTGATTTTCCTTGTATCCTTGCTCCTCAAGCTGAGAAATATCCTGCAATGTTATCTTCTTTTTTCTGTACCATAACTTCATAAACTTCTTTTACACATTAATGTTAACAGTACCCAAAGAATATAACCAAGGATAACCAAGAACAATATCCTCATCATCCATCTCAATAGCATAGAAATATGAATGTAAAACATATTTATCCATGGTGATCTTCAAATCTTCAAAAATCTGAACATTCTCACCCTCTTGCTATATGTCCTTAATTTGTGTTGCTTGAACTTGTAACTTCTTAGCCAAAAAAATATTAATAAAATTATATCTGCTACCAGGGTCAATGGAAATAATAACATGTTCCTTTTGAATGCTTCCATGAACCTACAAAATAGATTTTTTAGATTTAAACAAATTCCTGTGTCCATTTTCTAATTTATCTTCCACCAAAGGTATGGTTTCCTCTGTCTGCATACTGACATATTTTTTATCTTCCCTAACATTTTCCTCTTTCTTATTAAGTAATTTTATTTCTTTTTCATAGTCGTCAATCAAATCCATTAGGCGATCTACATAATATGGGTCCCATTTACTCAAGAATGCATGCTTCACTTCCTCCAAAGTGTATTCATCATTTGTTTCTTGACAAAAATTTATCCACCAAAACAAAGCTTTCCCTTGAAGAGATAAATTAAGGAAGTATTTCCAATAAGGATTACTATGATGTCGATAGAAAAACTTTTTCCACCATTCCATAGCATCAATATCATCTTCTCCAGAAAAAATTTGGAGTGCCATTGTGCATGCCCTAATGCAACTAGGGTTTTTTTATAATAAATATCATGCCCTAATGCAAACTATGTTTTATGGAAAAAAAATATCTTCCCACCAAGTTGAAGCTAAAAAATCCCAAAGACAACTACATCTACAATTTTTCTTCCAAACAAAATAAAGTGCAACTGATTTTCTTACCCGAACTAAACAAATTGTCTTTTGAAAAATTCGCGACTTGAAAATTTGTCACTTTCCTTGTTCCATATGGATGACTTCAAAAGGTCATATCTCCCTCAATATTGCTTGAATTCCTTCATATGACCACTCATTTTAAAGCTCTTCAAATTCTGCACAATCTGATCTAAGAATCGCCTCAATCGGATTAGTTGTCGCAAAGATATGGCTTCTGAAAGATGAGACGTTTTTCCAAAAAAAATCTATGAAATTCATCACTATCCTTGTTTAGGATGACTAACTTAAAAAGGTCGTATATCCCTCAATACTACTCGGATTCCTTCATATGACCACTCATTTTAAAGCTCCTCAAATTTGGCACAATATGATCCAAGAATCGCCTGAATCGGATAAACTTGCGTAGAGATATGGCTTCTGAAAGATGAGACGTTTTTCCACAAAAAATCTATGAAATTCGTCACTATCCTTGTTCTGGATACTAACTTCAAAAGGTCGTATCTCCATCAATACTACTCAGATTCCATCATATGACCACTCATTTTAAAGCTCTTCAAATTCTGCACAATCTGATCCAAGAATCGCTTGAATCGGATAAACTTGTGCAGAGATATGGCTCCTAAAATATGAGATGTTTTTCCAAAAAAAAAAATTGCCCTAATTCTAGGGTTTCACACAAAAATCCCCACTTTGCCAAAATCATTGCTCTGATACCACTTGTTGCATAACTTTTATTATTAAACATGAACCATTCACCAATATGCAAAAATATCAAATCATTCATCCATAATATATTATCCATAACAATCCACAAATGAGAGAGAGATAGATAATACCCTTAAGGTAGGGAAACACCAATAATAATCCTTAAGGAAGGAATAACTCCACAAGATCTCCCAATATGAGAGGCCACTTCGTGGGCACGACGATTACATAAGATTCTTCTTCAATGATATGAATTTCCTTACAATGACAAATATCTCTTCTTTATATATCCATATTCTTATTCTACTTTGGAGAGCCTACTACTAATATTATATTATATTAAAATATAATATAATATTATAATACAATCAACCTTGGGTTATGTGTGGCCCATGCCAAACCTTATACAATATAATAATATATCCCCAAATATCTATTCCTAGGTACCCTACCAGGAAGGACCTGCAATATTTCTTCGATAAAATCAATTTCATCCATAAATTTATTGTTGACTTCGCTTAGGTTGTGAAGCCCATGACTAAGCTTTTAAAAAATAATATTGAATTTAAGTGGATAGAAGCCAGGAGGTGAGCTTTTCATCAAATCAAAGAAATAATTACATGGGATCTAGTTTTAATTAATCCTGATTATTCAAAATATTTTATTCTCTATTTAGTGGGTGAGCAAGAGAGCTATGCTACAGTCTTGACATAGAAACAAGAATATGGATAAGAGAAGCCAATTGCCTTCTTGAGCCAAGTTATTGCACCACATCAGGAGAGGTACAATTTTATCAAGAGGCAAGTGTACGCGGTGATAAAATCATTGAAAAAATTCAAACACTTTATTTCTTAGAGAAAAATTATTGTTTACGTTATTCATTGTGATGTTAAAAAATTTTATACTCCAAGGAGAACTAGGTGATAAAAGGGCAGGTTGGGTCTCAAAAATTAATGAATACGATGTGGATATCTAACCAACAAAGCTAGTTCATGGGCGAGCTCTATGTAAGGAGATAGCCAAAAGTGCTATCCTGGAGATGTTGGATGTAGCGCATGAGAATAACATTGGTGAAATAATTTTCTCAAATCATACTATAAGCGACTGTGATTGGATAGAAGAGTTGGTTGACTATTTTACTTCTGGGAGATGTCCAACTCACCTTTTCACAGCGTCAGAGGTTCAGGTTGCAAGCACTCAAGTATTTTCTATTGCCAAATGGATTATATCATAATAATATTGATGGAGTTCTTCTCAGGGGTGTGAGGAATCTGAAAAAGAGAAGATATTGGGGGAATTCCATTATGGAATCTTTGGATATCATTATGCAGGTAGGACCATGGCTTTAAATATTATTTGAGCGGGTTATTTTTGGTCCATTCTATTTGTCGATGCTCATAGAGTAAGTCAACATTACAATAGTTTTCAGCGATATGTTGACAGAACTAGGAAAGGAGCTTTGCCCCAACATCCAATCCAAGTGGAAGCACATTTTCAACAGTGGAGACTCGACTTCATTGGAGTTATTGATCCACATTATTCTATGGAGCACAAGTACATATTGATGGCAATAGATTATTTCACTAGATGGGCGAGGACTATTCCCACCAAGAATGTTGATCAAGCTACTGGTATCTCTTTCCTATAAGGGCTTATTACTCATTTTGGCACCCTAGATTCGATTGTAACTGATAATGGCACTCCTTTCATTAGGGCTAAAATCATAGAGTTTGCTAGAAAATATGGCATTTATTTGAAGACATCGTCCAATTATTATTTGCAAGGAAATGGTTTGGCTGAATCTACCAATAAAAATTTTCTACGAATCCTAAAAAGTATGATGCGCAGTAAAAAGAGAAGCTGAAATTTATTGTTGAATCAAGCACTTTCGATGGATCATATTTTAGTGAAGAAATCTATCAAAACCTCCCCATATGCCTTGGTTTATGGGAAATAGGCTATTTTTCCCACTCATATTGAGTTGTCAGTACTCCAAACATTGTATTTGTTCCATGATAAATATTAAGAATATGATTCTATGAGTGTAAGGTTGGCATAGTTGTTGCAGTTGGAAAAAGATAGAGAGCAGTATTATCAAGCATTTGTTGAGCATGCTAAAGATATGAAGTGGTTTGGAAATAAAATAATTGAACGCAGTTTCCAGGTGGGATATTTAGTTTTAAAATGGAACAAAAAGAAGGCTAAGCTAGGGAAACACCATAAGTTTGATGTTATTTGGGAAGGCCCTTTTCAAATTTATGTGGTGAATTTGGCAAATGCTTACCACCTTCGTGATCTGGAGGGTTGTGATCTCCCAATTCCAGTAAATGGTCTTCATTTGAAGGCCTATATACAATGATGATATTATGGTAAGGTACCACTTTGTACAGATGTAAATATTCTTTTCGATATGTCATTGTTTTAAAATTATTGATGCTTTTTTAGCATATACATATATATATATATAATAAATAAAAATAAATAAAAAATGGGAAAGAGAAAGGCAATGTTTATGTTTCGGGTGAAAGAACAAACAATACATCATGCACAAAATGTGTTCGCCCCAAGTAGAGGCGGGAGATCCATTCGCCCTAAGGATGTGGCAACTGAAAAATGCAATAAAAGAAAGAGTTAAATTCATTGGTAGCATTTATGTCGACTGAGGAACAAAGGAGCAATCCATATTTTAAAATAATGCATCTAGAATTGTATTCACCTCGGTAAAATACAACATGGTTGTTCACCTTTGGATAGGGGTAAACTTAATTCCCAAATTGGATATCAGGTTTAGTAAAAACATGTATGATATTGGCATTGCATTCACCCTGGGAGAACGCGTCATTTGCATTTGTTTTGGGTGAACGCGTCAGGAGGGGCGACGAAGATTATTTTTTGCATAAAAAATTAAAAAAAAAATAGGGAGAGAGAAAGCTCACATTCTTTAGTCTCGAAGTTTTATTATTCATGAGCGCTTTCGGAGGGAAAAATCACAAAGCAAAAATATTAAAAAAAAACCTTTAGTTATTTTTATAAAATCTGATTTTCTAAATATGGGCGAAAAAGCAAACCAGGCAGCATTTTTTTAAGAAGGTTGTTCGCCATGGAATTTCCAAGCATTTCGAAGGTGCCCTAAAATGAGGAAAAGCGTAACATGTTGCTCTAAGTTTCGAAGTCACCAAGAAAAGGGATAAAATTGCTCAATGCTTAAAAGGAATTTCGCCAAGAAAAGAGAATAGTTGCATTAGTTTCAGAAGCACATTGTAAAACAGATTCCACTCTTGGTTACGTGGTGATAATCGAAGAGCTGGGATACAGGTAAAAGGACATTAAATTTAAAATGTGCATTGTGTCGAAGGTTTATTTTCTGAAGGAATAACAAGTATTTATTATTGGATTTTGAGCGGCCAAATTAGCTTTCCTAGCAAGCTTCAGGTGCCAGGGCACAATCTCCAATAAAATTACACAGTGAAGAAGGCACACTTTTCCAACAAGATCTGGCAGTGAACCAAAGGAGAAACCATTGAATCATAGGGAATGGTTCCAGACTAGCGAATCGATACTCTCTTGCTTCCAAAGGCATAAAATATTAATGCAACATTTATTGTGGTAGTTGTAGGATGGATCTATATAAATGATGAGGTAAAAGCTCGTAGTTTAAGTTATCTTTAAAAAATTTACTGTTGTATTTTGCATTGTAGTTGTAGAGGAGTTTAGAGAGTTCTCATAATTTTTGTCATATTTAGAGAAAAATAAAAATATTAAAATGGAGCAAGGATCCCAAATACGTCGTAGAGGCTACAGATCCCATGAAGTCCAAGAAAAATGAAGGAGGCTTAAGAGCGAAAAGGGCTCGAAAAAAATGACTATGTTGATTTGGACCCATATGAGGACTCTATGGCAAAAATTGGATGCTGCATTCTCACTCATAAATGAGTGGAGAGATTAAGGCAAGATTTAGAGGTGGTGGTGAGCCAAGGAATATCCTCCAACAACTAGCTGACAATACCTTATAATTTATAGTTGTTCTGGTATTTGTGTCCGTCGGTTCATCAATACCTGAGCTGGTGTAGCTTATTGCCTAGTTCTATGATCCATTTAGCAAGGCTATCAAAAATGCAAGAAGGGAAATTTTGTTCACCATCACTCTAGATGAGGTTCAAGAAGCTTTTGCTTGTGGACTGAAGCCCCCTTCTTACATAGTTAATAAGAAGTTGCATACAGATGAAAAGAAGATAGATATGTCTCCATAGTGACAATATGCTAGTTTATGGAGACCTAACTAATTAAAGAGCCACCAATGGGGTAGATTCCCAATTTATCGAAGCCCCTGTTATATTTTAAGAGCCTGAACATATATTCAATGTTGGCATGGGTCGCTAGGTTACCTTCGGATGGAACAATGCAAAAATGGTAGGCGGCCCTAGCACAATGTATTTGTAAAGTTGAATTTTATTCTTCTGCAACAATGAGGTAAGGCAACAACCCCATTTTCTTTTATTAGGTCAACTTTATTTCCCAAAGGTTGAACTTTCAGCTGGATAAAATGCAAACCGAGGAGTTAGGGTTGTTTAAGCACATGTTATTTTTGTTATGGTTTTTCTTCTTTCAACTACAACGACGCTTCTCTTTCATTGTAGTAACGCAGGTGGGCAAAAAAAATGAACCTCTACCAGTTTATATGTGGACTCCTATTTTATCAAGAAGGGAATCATTTTACAGCTTTAATAGCTGGTTTTTGGAACTAGTGATAGAATTGCTTTGCGGTACCTGTGAGAGAGTGTCACAAAATTTAAGAGATGCAGTTGTGGCATAGGAAAGGGGTGATATTTTTCTGCTTACCCAGGGTGTAGTTGTGAGAATTTTTGGTTTCACAGGTAAGCCAATTTTTTTGTCGTAATTTTCCACAGATCATGTGTTCACCATGGAAGTTGTGCGCAAGATAGATTACATAAATGATGTATATGGATCTGAGTGCAAAAAGAAGACCACATGCAATATGTCATTCAAATTCGACAGTCTAGAGGTGATCCAAGTAGGATAGAATCGGTTCCTTAAAGTGGCACTGTAATATTTGGGCTTGATAGAGCTACCACACCACTGGAGATATGATCCTCTAGGTAAATTTATAGCTATTGTAAAAGCTAAATCTTTTCATTGTTGCCCACAACCATATATCCAGAGAAATAAAAATATTTTTTATGGATCGAACATGAACTGGCACATTTAGAAGATGACATCGCTCCTGCCATGGCATGATTATTATGAGCAAGAGGTTGAATACAATCCAGCTAAATATAAGACCCAAATTACCCCACCAAGTTTATTTAGTTCTATCCAAGAAAGGGAACCCACTTAGACCAAAGAGAAGATAATGAATTGGTGGATAATGCGAACACCATGGGAAGCTGACTACTCCTTACGGGCTGGAATTGGATGATAAATTTTCATATACTTGTGATAAGTATGTAGACTCATACTAGCCTATTACCTTCACTAATATTTTATCGCAAAGCTTCCAACACTCTGACAGCAGCAAAGGTGATATTGAACAAGATCATTTAACGTTCAAATATGAGACTATAGAGGAAGAAGAACAACAATATGTGTTTAAACAGAGATCTCAGTGAACAAAGTGACAAGTAGAAGAAGCACCTATGCTAGAAAAGAAAAATATGCCAAATTCACCTCCATTTCCAAATGTGGTCAAAATATCAAGGACTAGTGTAGTTGTTACTTCTACCGTCGAGGTCTCAGTTGCTGTAGCTCCTATGGTTTTAGTTGTCATAGTTTCTACCATTCTAGTTGTAGCAGTTCCTATAGTTACTAGTTTTCCAATGACGATTATTGATCCTTCACCTGTGGCAGAGTTCCTGATCAAGTTGTGCAGGTGTTTCCAATGATTCAGGAACAGTAGGAAGAGCATTAATCGAAAAGCTCTCACATGGAGATCATGGATGACGAAGAGAATTTAAACATTGAAGAGAGGGTATAAGTGCATCAGGAGAAAATAGTTTCACAGTTACCTACATCTCCACATCAAATTGGTACCCATGCCCAAAGGTACGCTCTCTCTTCCCTCTTCTTCTTTTTTAGAGCACGCAATAATTTTTGTTCCATTTTCCTCTATTTCACTTCCATCATCATCAGTATTCAATTCTCTGCCATTTGGTATGCCATACACATTCGTTTCACTTCTATATTTTTCCACTCTCGAGATCACTGCTACTCCTTCCTCTATTCCTATTTCTTTGTCCTCCATTTATTTTATTTTGTATTCGTCAAAACCGAACCCTTTTCCGCATACTTCCCCTTATCTTGCCGCTACCACTACCATTTAAGCTATGAGCAAGCAAGTTCCTCCTAGAGTAAGCGTAACTGTAGGTCTCGTAAGAGAGAGAGAAATAATATATTGAATCATTAATTTAGGTACACTAACCTAAATATATGACATAGGATATTTAGGTACTTACCTAGTTTAACCATGAGGCAAAATATCTCATGGTAATTACATAGAAAAGTAAATGTAATAACCCCACGTAGTGTAATGCAATACACTACCTTATTTTACCCTAACATCCCCCCTTTATTACATTACTTTGATATACAAATTTTGCTCTAAAACAGTTGAAATTTGACACGTCCAAGTGCCTTTGTAAAAATGTCTGCAACCTGTTCATCGGTGGGAATGTGTTGGAGCTTGATTTTGTGCTTAGGAACTTCATCACGAATGAAATGACAATATGTATCAATATGCTTAGTTTGTTCATGATGCACTGGATTCTTGACCAAGTTCAAAACACCTGAGTTATCACAAAACATGTGAATGGGAAGTTTCTTTGGTAGGCCCATGGTAGCCAAGATGTGACTTAGCCATATCGCTTCACACATAGCTCCACGTGCAACGCGATATTCTACCTCAGTTGAAGATAAAGCAACCACTTGTTGCTTTTTACTATGCCATGAGACAGGACCAGATCCAAGATGAAAAACATAGCCTGATGTTGATTTTCTATCATCTATGGATCCAGCATAATCAGAGTCAATGTAACTCTATAAGAAGAATGAGTTATTCTTTTTATACTCTAGACCATAATCGGCACTACCCTGAATGTAGTGTAGGACTCTCTTAGCTGCTTTCCAATGGGAGACCTTTGGTTCTTGCATGAATCGTGAGAGATAGTTTATAGCATAAGTAATATCTGGTCTAGTATTAGTCAGATAGATGAGGCTTCCAATCATCTGTCTATAAAGTGTTCCATCTACCTGTGGTGAGTCTTCATATCGTGATAACTATAGCCCTGATTCCATCGATGTTGCTTTGGGTTTACAATCAGTCATACGATATTTTTCTACTAAAGTCTTGGCATAATTTATCTGAGTCACCCTAAGATGATTCTCTTTCTGTTCTATCTCAAGGCCAAGACAGTAGTGGAGAAGTCCTAGATCTGTCATATCAAATGACTCTTTCAAGTCATCTTTCACGGTGTTAATCAAGTTCTCTGAATTTCTAGTGATGATCAGATCATCTACATATAACACAAGAATCACTATCTCAGAACCTGTGTTCTTGATATAGAGATTTGCGTCAGATGGACTTCTCTTAAATCCATGTTGTAGTAGGTGACTATCCATTTTTATGTACCATGCTCTTGGGGCTTGTTTTAGCCCATATAATGATTTGACCAATTTGCAAACATGTTGCTCATGGCCTACCTCTGTAAATCTAGGAGGTTGAGTCATGTACACCTCTTCTTTTAAGTCACCATTAAGAAAGGTGCTCTTTACATCCATCTGATGTAATTTCCATCCGAACTATGCTGCCATAGCACAAAGCACTCGAATGGTGGTCATCCTTGTTGTAGGAGCAAAGGTTTCCTCATAGTCAAGCCCTTCCTTTTGAGCATAGCCCTTCACCACAAGTCGGGCCTTATGCTTATCTATAGTGCCATCTACCTTATATTTTACTTTGTAAACCCATTTGCAGCCTATGGGTTTCTTTCCTTTAGGCAAATCCACTAGCTTCCATGTTTTATTCTTTATGAGGGAGTTATATTCTGCATCCATAGCTGCCTTCCATTGAGGTAGTCTAAATGCTTCATCAACTGTAGAAGGTTCATTCTCATCACATGCTGACAAGTAAACCCTCTCCTCATCTATTTCCATCTCATCTTCCCTTGGTAACTCTCTATCAACAGAAAGATCTTGAAAATCTGCACAAAGATCATCAACTGAAGTGGATGCTTCATTCTTTTCTTTATGCATCATGCTTCGTGTCTTTGGATGATTGAGAGTAAGATCAGGTGGGGAAGTGAGTTTAGAGTCTTTCATTGTGCTTGTATACCATTTGGGTGGCTTTTTCTGTTGTGAAGAAGGAAGTTGATGTTCCTCCTCATCATCTAGGTATATTGATGTAGTGTTGGGTGTGAAAGCTTCATCAAACACTACATCTCTACTGACATGTATCTTCTTGGTAAATGGGTCTATCAACCGATAGCCTTTTGAAAATTCATCATATCCAAGAAATACACAAGGTAGAGACTTCTCATCTAATTTCTTTCTTTTCTCCTTGGGTATATGCATAAATGCCTTACACCCAAATACCCATAGATGAGTTATGGAGGGTTTCCTACCACTCCATGATTCCTGAGGAGTCATACCTTCAAGAGCCCTTGTGGGAGCCCTATTTAGAAGATATACTATAGTTTGAACAACTTCAGCCTAGTAAGTTTGCTCAAGGTTGGCCCCCTTAAGCATACATCAAACCATTTCCATAATGGACCGATTTCTTCTCTCAGCAACCCCATTGGATTGAGGAGTATAGGTTGTTGTTAACTGTCTCTTTATCCCATGTGTCTGTAAAAATGAGGAAAATTATTTTGATGTGTATTCCCCCCTCGATCTGAACGGAGGGTCTTAATAAAGCATCCTGATTCCTTCTCAACAAGCTTTTTGAACTGTTGAAAATAGGAAAATGCTTCAGACTTCAACTGCAAGAAGAAGACCCACATTTTTCGTGAGTGATCATCGACAAACAATTGAAAATACCTTTTTCCTCCATAACTTGTAGACATGGGACCACACAAATCTGTGTGAACCAACTCCAAAGGTACCTTAGCTCGAAAAGAGCTAGGTTCAAAAGGTACTCTATGTTGCTTTCTGATAAGCAATCAGAGCACACTCTGGAAAAGTAGATGAAAGAGTAGGCGGTCCTTTCACCATTTGATATTTACTCAACTCTAGTAAATATCCTAAACTCAAATGCCCAAATATCTTATGCCAAAGAGAAGTGGCCTCCTTTGTGGTTACTGCCAATGCAGTATGGGTAGAGGTAATTGCATCTAAGACAAACAAACCATGTTTGTATGAACCTGTTGCTATCTATTTCCCCTTCTTAGTGATAAAGCAACATTTCTTTTCTTTGTCCACTTTGAAATGGACATTCATGTTATTGTCCAGGATTTGTGGAACTGACAAGAGATTATTTTTCAATCCTGGTACATAAAGAACTTTTTGAATATTACATTCTCCATCTGGAAGGGAGACAGAAACACTTCCTTCTCCCTGAACTCGATAGGTCTGATCATCGACAATGGTGACCGGTCTACCTTCTCGAGCCTCAAATGTTGCAAACCAAGATTTATCGCCAATCATATGTTTACTAGTGCCTGAGTCTATGTACCACATAGAGTCCTTGTGGGAGGAATCTGTATGTGTCATGAGCACTTTGTGTGCTCTCTCAGAATCTGAACTAGAATCTTCAGTTGCAATGTGTCCCTTTTGTTGTTTGTTCTTGTTCTTAGGTTTGCCTTGGCCCTTTTTGTTTCCTTGTTCATTGGGCGGTTTGTTCTTAAACCAACATCTTTTGGTTTCATGAGTGTCTTTGTCGCAAATCTTACAATATTGCTTCTTCTTCGGAATCTCTTTGGCTTTACCCTTTTCTTGATTAGAAGAAGAACCTTTCTGTTGATTCCACTTTTTCTTACCACCTTGTATTTTTGAGAAAAGAGCATTGTTGGATGCCTCATCTCTTTGGAGTTTATTAGCTTCTTCTGTTTGAAGCATGTTTACCAACTCGACAAAAGTTATTGTCCTACCAGAAAATTGTAGTGAAGTGATCAACGTTCGGTAGGAGTCAGGAAGAGCTCTCAAAATGATAGAGTTCAAGACTTGGTCTTCCACTTTCTCTCCTAAGGATAGCAATTTTGTTTTCAATTCTGCAACTCTATAGAGGAATAGCTCTACTGTTTCTCCTGATTTCATATGTAGAGTATGAAGCTGTGTTTGGAGGTTAAGAATCGTTGATTGATTCTTTCCCTCATAGATGGTATTTAAGGCATCCCATGCTGCCTTACCAGTCGTAGCTTCACTGATATGAGGTTGGATATCATCAGTAATAGCGAGCAAGATCATTAAGGATAGTTTTTTATCCTTTTTATCAAATTCTCTTTGATCTGCTCCAGGTGATTGAGGTCTAGTGACACTTCCATCCACTATGGACCACAAATCCTCTACAGTTAAGATAGCTTTCATCTTAGTCTTCCAAGCTGAATAATTTGAACCTTTGAGCAGTTGGCTCTCAGTGAGATACTTGTGTATCATGGCCATGGTTTAGGTTGCAAATTTGATAGGACTAAGATGGTTGTATCTTGCACTATACCCTCAAAAGAGTATATGGAAGTTTTTTTTTAATTCACCTCTATAAGATATTTAATGGCACCTGCCTTAACACCCTGAACAAGGGATGAGAAGTTTGAGGAATTTAAGCCAAACAAAATAGAGCAAATAAAAAAGGGATTGGTTGACAGACTTGTGATTGTTCTCTCTAGGATATTTAATGGCACCTGCCTTAACACCCTTCAAGAAGGATGAGAAGTTTGGAGGAAATTAAGCCAAACAAAGAGAGTTAATCAAGGTGTGTTTTGAATTTTGACCTTTGGAGGGGGTAAGTAAAATTGACTGTTGTTCAACCTGTGCAAAGTGTAGCACGTTTTGAGTGAAATATGGGTTTCTGAAAATGCTTCTGCCAATGTTGTTTTGTGAATGATTTAAGTGCACATTTAAAACATTGATGTTAGTGCAAATAATCAAAACATGAAAGCAACCCACATTATTATCACTATAGGTGTCGGGTTCAACCGAAAATGCACCTAGTAAAAAGTCAATTTTAGAGAAAGGTGTCGAGTACAATCGAAATTGCACCTTTCTTACTATTTTGTAGAATCCCCCCTTGTTCTTTACAATTTTGCAAATAATAGAAGCAAAAAAAATGACTTCTATCCCCCCTTAATGTGTTACAAAATTGAAAAAAAATTTGAGCACTCCTTTCAAGACAAGTCGACACACGACCCGCGTTTGAAAGGCTTCCAGAACTAGTCGACACACGACCCAGTTTTTGTCTTCAACAATGTCACATGTAGGAGCAAAAAAAAAGGTATTGTATCTCAAGTTTTGTCAACAAAAATAATGTTGCTATTTTATGTTTTTATGTCCCCTTTGTTGAAGGAGAGAACAAAAGCAATTTTGTTGTTGTTTTTGAAAAATTTGAGATGACCTTTGTTGCTCCCTAATTCAGTTCACGGTATGTGTTTTGCAATAGAATAATAATTTGTTTGAAGAAGGCCTTTGGATTTTGCAACAAAAATTGTTCCTATGTCTATTTATCTCCAAGTTGGAGAAAACACAAATGTTCTATAGAACTTTTAGTGCAAAATAATTTGGTTTAATTTTAAATATTTCTAAGTTCAATAAGGTAAAATATATGTTTTAAGATTAAATTATTTATAATCAAGAAAATTGGGGAAAAAAATCAATTAAAAATGCTTAAAATTGACATTTTTCTGACCAATTAATACTAAATTATAAAGAAATATCTAAAAAAAATATTTAAAACTTAAAAAACATTAGAAAAATTAAAAAAAATATTTAAAAAACCAAATATTTTACAAAAACCTTTGTATGGAGGCGTCGTGTTTCGATCTGGTGACCTCGTGGCCACTATGCGGCCGCCTTAGCCAAGCGAGCCACCGTGCTCTTCGAAACAACAGCCTGTTCACTGCTTCTTATCTCCATCGTGCTCTTGAAATTTGTTTTTTTTAAATCTCAAGACTTTTATCCCACATGCATCCCGCAGTGGGATGCAAAGGGATTTTTAAGGCGGAGGCCTCCCCTTTACCGTCGATTGCCTTCGGGCAATCGACCAGAGTCGCCTGCCCTTTTGGATGCCGCCATGTGGCACCAGGGGTAGGCCAGTCAGTCCGTCAGTCCGATGGCGATGTGCCACCTATCGGTGTCATGTCCGGTTAGCATCGATCTAGTGGTGATGTGACACATGTCAATGTCATGTACGATCAACATCAGTCTAGTGGTGATGTGCCATGTGTCAGTGTCATGTCTGGTTAGCATCGATCAGGTGGTGATGTGCCACGTGTCTGTCTAATCAGCATCATATCTAGACTATCTATGTAAGAATCCTACTGGCTTGTGTGCCACATGAAATGATTTGATTCATCCAAGGAGCACTTTTTTGCAAGTAGGTTAGGCAAAAAATTATGCCACACATTGGTCAAGGATTGGAGGGCCACCTGCCCTCTTAGATCCCGATGTAGGGTCTAGTTTCTGTGGGGAGGGGAGGGTGCTCCTGCCCTCTCTGCTCTCCCATGAGTGGGCCACGTGGCTGCTTGGCCTACGTGGCTCTGTGGGCCCTTGGCCGCCATGGGATCCAAGGCTTAGATGTCTCCAGACATCGACCACGACCGGTCTAGGAGATCATGGGCCCTGATCGGCATTGACTGAGTCGGCCAGGTCTACGGGCCCTTGGTCGACGTCGACCGAGTTGGCCTGATCTGTCGACCGAGCGCGTCGATTGTTGGCCTGAGGAGGAGCACTACGGCTGCTCCATAGGAGTGATTCCATGTCGAGCACCATGGCTACTCCGTGAGGGACTCTCCACATCGAGCACCTCAACTGCTCCATGGGAGTCTGTCCAGACAATGTGGAATGAGCGAAGCTCGTATTCCCCAAGCGAGTGATACCAATGTAGGTCCCGTAAGAGAGAGAGAAAAAATATATTGAATCATTAATCTAATCAATACAATAGTCTATGTTTAAATAATAGACTAATAACCAATAGTGTAGAGAATCTCGCTAACTACCCTCTAACAATAGAATAGGGAGGGAGTGCGTGATGCTAACCACTAACCTAGGTAGAGAGTTCTAACCATAACACTAACCTAAATATCTGACATAGGATATTTAGGTACTTACCTAGTTTAACCATGAGGCAAAATATCTCATGGTAATTACATAGAAAAGTAAATGTAATAACCCCACGTAGTGTAATGCAATACACTACCTTATTTTACCCTAACAATGTAACTATAGCCAAACTTGCTTCCTCCATCAAATCCACCATATCCATTTCACCCGTCATTTCCATTCCACCTCTTTTGGCTATATCATCTACTTCCACTGAGCCCAGTCGCTCAGATGTTTTGGTCTCTTTCACACCATTTTTGGAATTATAGATAGTGCCTAATGTACAGGTGGTCCGTAAGCAGCTCGATGTGGAGAATATTAATCGGTTATACATGAGCTCTTTGTAGTGGTTGAAGAGCATGAGGTGTAACAATGCCCTAGATCTAGCTCGGCCAATCAAGAAGGTCCCCTTTGATCCTGTTTCCATGGAAGCTCACCATACTAAGCTCACACCCTTGGTTTAGAATCCACAAGGAGAAATGTTGCCAAGTGACTATGTCAGCAAGACTATCATAGAGGACCTCACCAGGATAAATCCAACAGAAAATATGGGCAACATACAGGTGGATATGAGCTCAGTATATTTGCACGATGAGCATTATAAAGAGAAATATTTTGAAAATGAAAACAAAATTATTGAGCTCAAGACTACCCTAGAAAAAAGCAGAGCACAGGAGGAGAAAACTACCACTAAAAATGAGTATTTGCACCAACAGGTCAAAGTGCACTTGAAGGAGTGTGATGCCACTAGGATCAAAATACATAAGCTCCAGCAGCAGCTTGAGGACATGAAAAAGTAGCTAGCTTAGAGGGTAGTGCAACCTGCTAGTTTTTCAACGGATAGTGTCAAGGGAACACGTCTTCACTCTACACAAAATTTTGAGAAGTATGTCGTGCAAGCCATTAAGATGTTGCATTATTTGTGGGAGATGTAGATACACTTCCAACTAGGGTAGCTATTGATTAACATCGCAAAAGAGATGCTATCACCACACATGGAAATGGCAGTCAAGATCCAAGCCCTAGCTAATACCAATTTGAACATTTTCCCACTCAACAAAATGGATAACACTGTAGGCAGCAAATCCACCTCCTAGAAGAAGAAGAAATGATTTGCTAGATTTTGACAGTTTTGGAATAATTTGCTCAAGTTTTGTAAAACTATACAGTGGGAGAAAATCATATAGTGGAAGGAAAAATCATACAATTGGATTGGAAAATCATACAAAGCATTAGTAAATCATACAGGGCACATTGAAATTCACTTAGATGCAAAGGAAATATAATTTCGGGATGAAATATCGCATGGATTTGCTAAACTAAGGTGTTAAACTTAGGAAAATGCCAAAATAATGTATTCAGTTGTATATGGGCAGTTGTGAATAATGTATTGTCTTAGGAACTACTTTGGAATGGTCTAGGCAACGTTATATAAAGCCCCATTTTCAAATTTGTAGGCCTGGCTACTAGTTTACTGGTTATTAGTTGCTAGAATAGAGAAATAGATACATTTTTGAGTTATTGCAATTACAGTGAGAGATTTTTCCACATTGTACTCAAATTTATAGCCATTAATGAGAATAAATATATTGTGGATGACTGTGTATGATCTTGTTATGAATGGATAATGCATTGTGGATTGGTATTGTGTAATTGAGTTTTCTATCTTACTGTTATATGTTAGTTTTAGGTATTGTTGCAGATTGGTTAAGAGGATTGTCACTGGTGAATCATGGAGAATTATTTATGAGCATAAGGACATTGACAAGGATGTGTTGAAGCATACTGTATGATTTTTGGATGTAGTTACCTATATGGAATCTCTCACCAGCCTGGTTAGGATGTTTTGCTTGTGAAAGAGATTGTACTATTTAGGTTGTTAAACCTTTACAAAACATCCCAAAGAGATATTGGGGAAGAATATCATATTAAATAATACCATGTTGTACCTTTAGGTCATACAGATCATACATCGTACATCATACAAATCGTACAAATTAATTGTTACCCAATTTGGTAAAATAGACGATTGATAGGAACTTACCTGATTTGGTAGTTTTGGGGACTCGGCTGGAAAAATTACAAAACTGTGTACGTTAGCCTCCAAAATAGCATTTTTCAATTTTATTGGATGCAATATCATACCATCTTGGACACTATATGATTTGATATCATATAGTGTAGGTAATTAAGGTCCATACAAGGAATTGACAGTTCGTACGAGGTTAGTCCGGTTGATCAGAATACTGTCCGATTTGGTAATTGAGGTAGGCTTGGCCTAAGAATAATTCTCTCCTCTAGAAAACACCTCCCCACTAGGAATAATCCACCACTGTGTTACATTTTGGTGTTGTTGCCTTATCGAATCTAGCATTCTTGTTAAAATGGATCAAATTTGATTGAATACTGGAGGTGATTTTTTATGATGGAAAACAGTACATAAAGACATGGGAGAAGGCAACCATGAAGCAAAATTCTAGTAAGGAGCACAAGGATTGCTCAAAGAGGAAACATGATTAACTCAAATCAGAGTACACACGAAATTTTAGACATCCGAATAAGGATACATTGAGGCGTTGTTGATTGAGATAGAAGATGAGGAGGAAGAACCACCAAACATAGAAGAGATGGGTGACAAATAAAAAGTGCATGACAATGGATAGTGGATGGTAAGACCTGAGGAAGCAACAACAGGTTTGTGAGAGGATGTATAGAATGGGATTCAGGCACCAGAGCAATAGGACGCGAGTAATCAAGAAGACATACCAAGATCATCTCCATCAAACCAACAAAAAAGGTCACAGAGTGAGGACGCACGAGAATTTTGTCATCGAGTGGCAGGACAAAAAAAGATACCTCGAATTGATACTTTTGACGACAATGGGAGTAAGACACCCCCAAGTAGGAATCCATTAGATATTCCATGGGACACCTCAAGTGAGAGCGATGACTCTCCCAAGATGGCTAACAGAGTAGCCAAACAAAGATGTCCACCATTTTTAGGTGAGGGTAAGGAAGACCCCACATGGCATATTGGAACTTGCATAACTATTTGGAGGGAAAATGGTGTAAAGAGGAAGGTTGTCACTAGTGATGTAGTTTGTGACACTCCTTACAGTAATAAAAGATGTAGAATATTGTATGACATGGAAGCTATTTACATGGAAGATGTTGACATGGAAGATGTTGTCATGGAAGATGTTGACATGGAAGATGTTGACATGGAGGATGTTTTTATGGAATACGTTGTTATGGAAGATGTTTTCCAAATAAAACAACCCATCATACACTCAAAATTCCTTAAGGAAGAATAGGATTGTACGATTTTGCAAGAGGGCATTGTAAATTGGTTGGGTAAAATCATACAGTGGGCAGAGATTGTACGATTTCAAGTTAAATTGCACAATGTGAGATCGTACAAGAAGAAATCGTGCAAAAGGAAATTGTAAAAGATGAAATCATACAGAGTAGAACCGTACAAAGTGTTCGATTAGTGGTTAAGATAGGGTAAAAGTGAGTCAATTTTGAGTTGTTTAAGGAGGTTAAGTAAAGAAACCCAAAGTGCTAATGACGCACGGGACGCTGTCCCTGGACCTTGCAAGGGACATTATCCCTTGACCCTACAAGGGGGTTCCCACCCCCTTGACACCCATCATAGGTGGAGATGGGTTTTACCCATCATGTTGATGATTTTTTTCATCTTGAGCATGTTTAAGGCCACATTGTGGTGTAAGCTACATAATGAAGAGATGTCAGTTATAGCAGACCTTTGGAATCGTCGAAAGCCAAAGGAGCATGACAAGCCATAATAGTATAGTGTTTAGAAGTGGGGTGAAAGCCATAAATGGCAGCCCCTTATGAAAAGAATAAAGAGAAAAAGAAAATTGAAAAAAAAAACATTGTGCCTTAGTTGTCAAAATCCCTCGGGATGCAATTAGGAAGGGCGAGGTTGAAAATCGAAAACGACGGCCTCTCCAGAGAAATAAAAAGCAAAATTTTTCTAAGTAATGAGATCGTACAAATAAAAAGTACAAGATGAAATTGTACAAAAGAGAATCCTACAATACAAGAATGACGTGCAAATCATACATAATTGTGTATTGTACAATTTAGATCGTACAGTGTACGATTTTCTAACTAACCAATTAATGTAGCATGCAAACAAAAGCAATGGTTGGAGGAAAATAAGGGGGAAAAGACAAAATTTTAAACCAACTGCTAAGTTGGTAGTAATCTAGTAGCGGAGATGGAAACGCATGCCACATGATGCCTATTTAGATTTTCTTAACAGTTATGGTTTTTCAATTAGGGTTTTAAAAAAATTTCTTTAAAAGGGGGAAAGAAAATTGACAATTTCACAATCACCAAGTAGAATTCGAATTTTGCAGGAGATTGAAGGGGAAAAGCGTACATTTGACAAAATAGGACTATATGGGCGATAAATTTTCACCAGCACTCTAAATTTACAGACCCATTTTTAATTTTGTACCAGGGAGTTCTTTTCAGCTTCAAAGAATCAACCCGAGAAAGAGGAATTAGGGTTTGTCTCCACCAAAAGGGGGGAAATTAAAAAATTTCAAAAGTATTATAGAAAAAGACATCGGAATACATCATTGTATGGATTTGGACTAATAAATTGCTATTGGAGCCAGAGAAAGCAAAGTTTGGTGGTTGATTTATGGAAATTGTGGAAGCAGGGAATATTCGAACTCTATAAACTAAAAAATCTAGCAAAAAGTGAGCTTAGAAACATGGGGGAAGAAAAATACAGTCCATACAGCCATACAACGTAGCTAGAATTTTGTCAAGTTGAATAAAATTGCACCAGGAGTGAAGGAATGCAAGATTTGTTGAAATAAAGCATCGAAGCTTAGATCGAGATAATCCGACAACTGGGTCGGTGGTAGAATTGGTAAAGGAGACAAAAATCCTAGAATTTTGCATCAGTGAGGGTTAGGGAAGTCATACTGTATGATTTGGGGGCAGCTTGTATGATTTTCAAAAAGAAGAGTGTAGTTTGAGTGTTATTTTTTCCATTTTTGGTAGTTTTTCAAGGGATCATATGGAAATATATGGAATCATACGAATTGTAAAGGGGGGGCATCCAGAAAGTGACATTATGTAGAGTACTACCACCCTGTACGGTTTTAGGTTGCAATTTTACAATTTGAAGAAAATTTAATCGTTTGAAGATTGACGAGGTGGAGGAAAGAACTGTAGAATATTGTACGATCTAGAAGAAACAAAGAAAGGTAAAATCATACAAGGGATACAGAACCATATATTGTACAATTTTATAGGAGGTTGTATTATTTCTGATACGTTTCTAATTGTAGAGTAAAATGTTGAGTTAATCGACGAGATGTTGGAGGAATGATCTCAATACAACAATTTGAATGTTGGTTAAGGTGGATTGCAATGGATCAGGTGGAGAGATCACCAAGTCCGCTACATGAGAGAGATGCGTACTCATGGTAGCACCATGGGCATCACTTTCAATCCTATGAAAGGTATGGTAATCGTCAGTGGAGGAGAGGAGGATATAGGTTGTGGAGGGGATAAAGCCATTTGTAGGCACACCTGGATAGAACACCATCGAGGCACAAAGAGGGAATAATGGCCCAAGAAGCTACCTCACAAAGGGAGTTGAGAGGTGAATTAAATGTGCAAGAAAAATAACAACACCTAATTAGTGTACAAGAGGAAGTCCAGGTGGAAGTGTTGAATATTGCATTTGTGCAACACAAAGTAGAAGCATGCAAGAAATGGTGGAATGAGGAGAAGAACAGGCTGCATCCCTAGAGGAAGACATTTGAAAATGTGCAAGTGATAGTCATTGCGTAGATCCCACCATTTCATCATATATTATTCCAAAACTATCTTTTGCAGATAGTTCATACATATAATGCAGCAACTCGGATAGCCTACGTTAACGTAGGCAAGAGGTCAGTAAGGGTGGAAGTTTTGGTGGAGGCATTCTAAAAAACATTTGGGTTACCGATGGAAGGCATGGAGATAGTTAAAAAATTAGTAGACCCAATAGAAGCACATCGCCTGGTTACCACCATGACCACTGTCAAATCAATGAAAAACACAAATATTTCAGGTGCAAGAATGTGTGGAATCAAGCAGATCTAGTTACGAGGAGATAATTGGGCATGTGCATTGAATACAGTAATGGCTCGATTGTCATGGACATAAGGGTGACAGATATGCCAATGTGGATGGCACAATATGTAGAAGGTATTACCCAGGGAATTATGTATGATTGGGGTACCTTTCTGGAAAGAAGAATGCATGAGGCATTGACCAAATGACCAAATAATTTTGGGATGGCCTTTCAAGCAATTGGATTGCTACTAAATGTAGTCATGGAAGTGGGAATATAATTCCCAGGGTTGACACCACCTAGAGAAATCAGGTCAAGACAACCAACGATATTGAAATGGGTAAAATTTGTATCCCTAGCAAATAGTACTCTAGAGAAACCACATACAAGGAGTGAGCGGCATAGGATTGAATCTCAAGGAGATACATATCCGTAGGAGGTGTCGATGTACATCATAGAAGGAATTATTCTAGACGGTTGGAGTCAAAACTAGAACAACAAGTACCTACACAAAGGTAGCAGGAGCAGCATATCATTCAGGAAAGGGAGAGTAACCCAGTACAAATAAGTATGAGGAGGCAACGAGAAAAAATGGAAAATAAACCAATTATGGAAGTATAGGGGAAGGAACAGTCAGATTCAAAAGTGACAGAACTGGACGAATTGTATTGGATAGAGGCCTAGAAGATAGTGCAATCTCTGGACATCTTTGAAAACTTTGAGAATATGGATGCCTCTGATTTCTTTAAAGGAATTGAGGTAGGGTACGATGGAGTAGCCACTACCCAGGATGAAGTAGGAATTGGACCAAGTACCACAGAAGAAGAGCCCAAGAAGAAGACTCGTTACAAAATTGTAACAGGAGGCTCCAGTAAGAAAGATGTCCCGAAGAATACCAAAGTGCCACAAGAAAAAGAAGCACTTGTTGCTCAACAAAAAGTAGCTCAGGAAAATACATATGAGCAATAGGGGGCTCAACCAAAGCAGAAAAGGCTCAAGAATAAGTTGAGCAGTGGTGATCTCAGAAGGAGATCATAAACATTATGGATAGCGAAGGGGAGGATAAAACAGTGAAACAATCCCCACCTTAGGAAAATATAGATACCAAGAGAGTACTTAGAAATTTGGGAAGAAGCTCTATGAAGAACACAAGCTTATACTGAGAGGGGGGGTGAACAGTATAAGACCTCTTTTTACTTTTTCCTTTATACTTCAAAATAGTAAAGCAATATACCCAAAGCAATATCAAAGCAATGCACAATATCATCCACAAAGTGACACCAATTTTAACGTGGTTCACCCAAAATGGTTGGGCTACGTCCACAAAACTTTTCTCTAAAAGTTATCTCAAAGTTCTTTGGGAATCCTTCCCAATTACAATGTTTATGAGCCTCGGCCCAAAGGAGATACCTTCCCCTAATCAGAATTTATGAGCCTCTCGCTCAAAGGAGATACCTTCCCCTCTGCTCTGGAAATGATCCCTCGGGAAGATCAACCGCCTCTACCTCTTGCCAAGCACATGGAACTCCTTTCCACTGAAGACCTCCTGTCCTCAATGCTTAGCCTAAGAGACCTCTGCCTTCTATGATCACGTCCACAGTAGCTAAGCAACCTGTACCAAACACAGTCAGTCGGTCTAGTACAAGTCTTCCTCTGTCTGTCAGATCTGTCCAATGCTTAAGCTTGAACAAATCAATCCTCTGCACACAAGCCTTCTCAAAGACTTGCCAAATCTGTCCTCAGGTTCTTCTCAAAGAACCAGTGCACCTCTGTCCTCAAGTTCTCTGATAGAACTATCAAACTCAGCTCACAAGTCCTCTGCTAGGACCTGTCCAAATCTGCTCACAAGTCCCCACCGGAACCTGTCCAAGACTGCTCACAAGTCCCCACCGGAACCTGTCCAAAACTCAGCAAGCTCACCAAGAAAAAAAACTTTCTTAGTAGGAAATCACAAGGTGAATTGTTAGAGACCCAATGTGATTTTTCAAACTCATAGAAGCATAAAGAGAATTGTTAGAGACTCAATATGTTCTATACTCAACTCCCAATCTCAAAACTCAACTCAAATCAACTCAGCTCAAACTCAATCTCAAATCTGAAAACTCAACTCAATATCTGAAATGGATAGGATAGAATGCTTTCTTTCAAGAACATGAAACCCCAACAATTGCCAACTATGCAAAGAATCACATAACAATGATACTCATGTTCTTTTCACCATCAATTAGGGCTTCAACAACAATGCTCATCAAACAAGGTTCAATCAACACCATTCAGCTCAAAACACAACCTTGAAGCATTTCACAATCAACATTAGAAAAGGAAACAAGTAGAACTCCTTTTCTCTCCAATATTGTTTGAACAAAAAGCATCCACCAACTCAAATCACAATAGCACAAAACAACTTTTCAAATCATCAACAAAGGAGTAAGCCCAACACTTTAACCAAGTAAAGAATAGCTTGATTATTACCAATTTAATGAAAGCAAATGTCAATCTCAAAGCTGCCCACTTAAGGTTTCACAACTTCACACAAGAAGCAATTTTAACCTTAAAACATCATGCTTTCATTTCCATAATCAACCAAAAGCACTCTCAACATTACAAGAAAAATTTATCCCTTATACACCTTATTTCTCCCTTATAGTCTTATCAAAAATAAAATTTATCTCTCATAAGAATGCAATAAGATATTTCAAACAACACCTTCAAAAGAATCTTTTATCAAAATAAAACAAGCTTTAAACTCCTTATAACTCCTAAGCTGTTTTTCCCTCTAATAAACTTCCTCCATCCGCAAAATACACTTAGCAAAAATTAATTTTGAAAATACCTTGGCCAACATCAAAAATCATGCTATGGAGAAATTGCGCACGAATTCTAACACCACCCGCTACGTCCACTTCACGATGAAAAACCCTTTCGCGTTATTCGAATGCGGAACCTCCCGTTCGGGTAGCGCGCCAATAGCCTAGCCGCTACCGATGCGCCAAAGGCGCCCGGTGAGGTTTAAACCTCATGTTGTTAGCCTTGTTCCTTCTATGCCAGGGATTAAATAAAACAATAGTGCCTCCCTTTCTTCTGACATGAACACGAAGACGAAAACCTTACGGCGGATTTACGACAAACGACGAGTACAAAAAAATGAACAGCGGATTCACGAAAACGGCGAAGACACAGTCGAACAGTAGATCACGAATTCACAACGAGCAACTCTTTTCAAAATGTGGATGGGATAATTCTTGATTTTCATCGAGGGAGATTTATATGCATTTTTACCATAAGCTCTTGACGTCGGCGAGGAGTTTAACACGTCGACGGAGGTCTTGGCTAGCGCCCACAATCTTAAAACATAGCGCCATGGGTTAGGATAACCCATTGCAAACAATAATTTAATATTTATTTAAAAATAATTAAAGGGAACCTTAACAAGGTTTTTAATTATTTAAATAAATACTTCCTCTCGGACCCAAATGCATTAAACTAATGCATCCACTCGTAATCTTTAAACCTGCCAACTTGGGGTTTACAAAAGACCTTTGAAACTCGTCATGTCGTAACCTTCATCAAAACAAATTATTTGACATCAAATCAAATTCCTTCAAGAGCTTCTTGACATCAATGACAACTTATACACTTGAGCAAAGGCAATGTACCCAAAGTACCCAAAATTGCCAACAATCTCCCCCTTTGTCATTGATGGCAAACCTTTATCGAAAACACTTCTCAAGAGCCAAAACTGAAACCAACTGTGCTAACAAGCGACCAACTGTGCCCACAACCGAGAATCTTCCTTTGAAGTTTTGCTCCCCCGAACTTGAAGCTCTCCTCTTCACTTTGAAGCTCTCCCCCTTACTCATATCTCTCCCCCTTTGTCATCAATGGCAAAGGGTCACCTTTGGGGCTCGGGACTAAGAATGAGCCTCTTAGCTTAGTCCCTCCCCCACCTCCCGATGAGGTGATTAATTCTAGGGTGGGAGTAAAACTCCCATTAGGCACTGATCATCATCAGCGTCTATAACTTCCTTGTCGGGCCTTCTCTTGAACTCTTTGTCCATATTCCTATTCTTGTCACTGTTCTTGTTCTTGTTCTCATCCCTATTCTTGTCCATGCCTTGATCCTTGGACCTGATCATGCCACTGTTCCTGTTCCTGTATTCTAGAATTTCAGCTCTACACTATCTGATTATGTGACCTTCATTGTTGCACTTGAAACACTTGACGATGTTGTTTCTCTGAGGTAAACCTGATCTTTGAATCCACCAGTTTTGACCAAACCTGTTCTGACCAAACCTGTTCTGACCAAACCTGTTCTGATCAAACCTGTTCCTATTATTTGCCTTGCAATAAACTGCCTTGTGCCCAAACTATTGACAAGAGTAGCAATACCCTTGAAAGAAACTAGCACTTCTGAAATTGTCATTTACCTTCTTCACTTGAGCCATGCAATGTGAAGCCATGTGACCAAACCTATGACAAGCAAAACATCTGCCTTGAAACTTTCCTTTATTTGACCTCTTAGGTTCTGAAAACTTCTTCTTCTCATTCTGAATTCTATTTTCTATTTCTGTGCATCTATCATTCAAGGACTCCTTTTCTGAAATACTTTCCTCATCAGAACTCTCTTCCTTTTGGAGTCTCTTACTAGACTCTCCAACTTGTTCCTTGTGTGGCTTAACAAAACCAAGGCCTGTTTTATCTGTTGTCTTTCTTTGACCTTTGATGAGTGACTTAACCTTTTTGGAGCTATCTTGAAACCTCTAAAGCTTATCCTTGTACTCTTTAGTTTCCTCTTTCAAAGAAGCCATTTTCTGTTCTAACTCACTATACTCAAGAACCTTAGACTCTAACTCATCCTTGAGTTCTTGTGTCTTAGCTATAGAGAAGTCAAGACTTTCTATAAGATCATCTCTCTCCATACAACATTCATCTAACTTATCCTTGAGTCTAGCATTCTTCTTTCTTTCCTTTTTCAAAGCACTAAGAGCACTAATAAGTTCACCTTCAAGATCTACTTCACCTTCCTCTATATCTTCCTCTATTTGTTTGCTTTTTGAATCATCAAAGCCTTTTTCAGATTTCTTATCACTAGAGGTGCTACCCTTTTCAAAAACCATACATGCATCTTCCTTATAGTTTTCTGAAGCATCCTCATACATACTAGAAACCAAATCATTATTTGTGCAATCATCCTCAAGGTGACCAAAGTTTCCACATCTAAGACATTTCATGATAATGAATCTATGTTTCGGTTCTTCCTCTTTTTTGATATGAACAACATCTCATTTTCATCATCACTTGAAGAACTTTCACTATCACTACTAGAACACTTACTTGCTTTGTCTAGGTAGAAACTCTTCTTGTGCTTGTGAGAATACCTCTTTCCTTGATTGTTGTGCTCATCTTTGTTCTTCCTGTGATGCTTGTGCTTTTCAGAATCCTTGCTCTTAGAATCCTGTTTATCTTCATCACTTTCATTCTTGGGAACTAGTACAATCAGTAGCATAATGACCAAACTTTCCACAATTGAAACATCTTATATTTTTCATACTTTTGTGCTTTCTAGAGAACTTGCCTTTCTTGCTGTAATATGCCTCTTCATCACTAGAAGACTCATCACTATCTTGAAGTTGTTTACCCTTGGATTTCTTGGTAGCCTTGAAAGTTGCCTCTTTCTTGACATCAACCTTCACTTGAGTTCTCAACTCAAATGCTGCAAGTATACTATGGAGCTCATCCTTTTTCAACTTATCCAAATCTTTAGCTTCCTCAATAGCAAAAATATTTTCACTAAATCTATTAGGAAGAGATCTTAAAATCTTATCACAAACATCATTTTCAGCAAGCTCAAGACCTAAGTCTTTCATGGAGTTAACAACCTCATCCATACGAAGCATGTAGTCACTAATATTTTCATCATCATTCATCTTGAGTTGTTCAAACATACCTTTGAAGTGTCTCAACTTGGCCTTTCCGACATTTGTATCACCTGTATGAACCACCTTCAATCTGTTTCCACATTTCACTAGTTGTCTTGCAGTGAATCACTTTGGTGAGATCTGCTTTCGTAAGCCTTTCAGGATTGCATTCATTGCTTTTGAATTGTTGTGATGTAGGAGCCTTTCTTCCTTAGTAATAGGACCATGTTACAGGAATAGTGTACTCATCTTCAATCACTTCCCAAACCTCATTCCCAAGTGCCATTAGATGAACCTTCATCCTTGCACTCCAAAGACCAAAATCTGACCCATCAAGAATAGGTGCTGCATTGCCACTTGAATGATCCATTGTGTTCTTTACTAGCTTTTCCTTCAAGCTGTTAAACTTTTCGAAGGCACCCGCTCCGATACCAATTGAAGAACACAAGCTTATACTGAGAGGGGGGGTGAACAAGTATAAGACCTCTTTTTATTTTTTCCTTTATACTTCAAAATAGTAAAGCAATATACCCAAAGCAATATCAAAGCAATGCACAATATCATCCACAAAGTGACACCAATTTTAACGTGGTTCACCCAAAATGGTGAGGCTACGTCCACAAAACTTTTCTCTAAAAGTTATCTCAAAGTTCTTTGGGAATCCTTCCCAATTACAATGTTTATGAGCCTCGGCCCAAAGGAGATACCTTCCCCTAATCAAAATTTATGAGCCTCTGCTCAAAGGAGATACCTTCCCCTCTGCTCTAGAAATGATCCCTCAGAAGATCAACTGCCTCTACCTCTTGCCAGCACGTGGAACTCCTTTCCATCGAAGACCTCCTGTCCTCAATGCTTAGCCTAAGAGACCTCTGCCTTCTATGATCACGTCCACAGTAGCTCAACAACCTGTACCAAACACAGTCAATCGGTCTAGTACAAGTCTTCCTCTGTCTGTCAGATCTGTCCAATGCTTAAGCTTGAACAAATCAATCCTCTACACACAAGCCTTCTCAAAGACTTGCCAAATCTATCCTCAAGTTCTTCTCAAAGAACCAGTGCACCTCTATCCTCAAGTTCTCTGATAGAACTATCAAACTCAGCTCACAAGTCCTCTGCTAGGACCTGTCCAAATCTGCTCACAAGTCCCCATCGGAACCTGTCCAAGACTGCTCACAAGTCCCCATCGAAACCTGTCCAAAACTCAGCAAGCTCACCAAGAAAAAAAACTTTCTTAGTAGGAAATCACAAGGTGAATTGTTAGAGACCCAATGTGATTTTTCAAACTCATAGAAGCATAAAGAGAATTGTTAGAGACTCAATATGTTCTATACTCAACTCCCAATCTCAAAACTCAACTCAAATCAACTCAGCTCAAACTCAATCTCAAATCTGAAAACTCAACTCAATATCTGAAATGGATAGGATAGAATGCTTTCTTTCAAGAACATGAAACCCCAACAATTGCCAACTATGCAAAGAATCACATAACAATGATACTCATGTTCTTTTCACCATCAATTAGGGCTTCAACAACAATGCTCATCAAACAAGGTTCAATCAACACCATTCAGCTCAAAACACAACCTTGAAGCATTTCACAATCAACATTAGAAAAGGAAACAAGTAGAACTCCTTTTCTCTCCAATATTGTTTGAACAAAAAGCATCCACCAACTCAAATCACAATAGCACAAAACAACTTTTCAAATCATCAACAAAGGAGTAAGCCCAACACTTTAACCAAGTAAAGAATAGCTTGATTATTACCAATTTAATGAAAGCAAATGTCAATCTCAAAGCTGCCCACTTAAGGTTTCACAACTTCACACAAGAAGCAATTTTAACCTTAAAACATCATGCTTTCATTTCCATAATCAACCAAAAGCACTCTCAACATTACAAGAAAAATTTATCCCTTATACACCTTATTTCTCCCTTATAGTCTTATCAAAAATAAAATTTATCTCTCATAAGAATGCAATAAGATATTTCAAACAACACCTTCAAAAGAATATTTTATCAAAATAAAACAAGCTTTAAACTCCTTATAACTCCTAAGCTGTTTTTCCCTCTAATAAACTTCCTCCATCCGCAAAATACACTTAGCAAAAATTAATTTCGAAAATACCTTGGCCAACATCAAAAATCATGCTATGGAGAAATTGTGCACGAATTCTAACACCACCCACTGCGTCCACTTCATGATGAAAAACCCTTTCGCGTTATTCGAATGCGGAACCTCCCGTTCGGGTAGCGCGCCAATAGCCTAGCCGCTACCGGTGCGCCAAAGGCGCCCGATGAGGTTTAAACCTCACGTTGTTAGCCTTGTTCCTTCTGCGCCAGGGATTAAATAAAACAACAGTGCCTCCCTTTCTTCTGACGTGAACACGAAGACGAAAACCTTACGACGGATTTACGACAAACGACGAGTACAAAAAAATGAACAACGGATTCACGAAAACGGCGAAGACACAGTCGAACAGTAGATCATGAATTCACAGCGAGCAACTCTTTTCAAAATGCGGATGGGATAATTCTTGATTTTCATCGAGGGAGATTTATATGCATTTTTACCATAAGCTCTTGACGTCGGCGAGGAGTTTAACACGTCGACGGAGGTCTTGGCTAGCGCCCACAATCTTAAAACATAGCGCCATGGGTTAGGATAACCCATTGCAAACAATAATTTAATATTTATTTAAAAATAATTAAAGGGAACCTTAACAAGGTTTTTAATTATTTAAATAAATACTTCCTCCTGGACCCAAATGCATTAAACTAATGCATCCACCTGTAATCTTTAAACCTCCCAACTTGGGGTTTACAAAAGACCTTTGAAACTGTCATGTCGTAACCTTCATCAAAACAAATTATTTGACATCAAATCAAATTCCTTCAAGAGCTTCTTGACATCAATGACAACTTATACACTTGAGCAAAGGCAATGTACCCAAAGTACCCAAAATTGCCAACACTCTAGCCAACTTAAGGAGGAAGAAGACTTAAGAACTCCTACAGAAGAACGACGGGGAATGCAATCCAGCTATCTCCTAGAAATATCATGGTTCCAGAGAATTACAACGGAATATGAGGCAAGTGGAATAGAGGAGAAGGTGGAACACTTCTTTTCTTAGTTAGGTCATGTTATGAATAGTTCTAGAATGGAATTTTGCATTGGTCATGTAGGATAACTAAATTTTTGGAAGGAATAAGTATATCTCGATTTAGAGAGGATAACAGAATGGGTGAATAGTGCGGAGTGCATAAGTAAGATAGCGGATATCCATGCGTGGCATCCATGGAGGTTACCCAAGGAATAGGTAATAATGATGCTAGGAAGAGAAGACTTGCCAGAAGGGATGGTCATGAATTATAGGAAGGACCTAAGGATATATTTGGATTGAGTAATTCATCCAACCTGCCCCATCAATACGACAAAAGTTGAATACAGGAGGGTCGCTACAGGAGTGTCCATTACCCTAAGGAAGTTGAACTTCCTAACACACTAGATAGAGTGGTTGAGCATTTTATTGGAGGAAATCCATCGACTCAAGAAGGCACAGGAGGAAGAGACCACAACCGCTCAAAAGGAATTGGTTGCAATGGAATATGAACTGCAAAAAATCAAAACTGCGATAGAAGAGAAAATAAATAAGCTGGAGGAGGATCTGTCAAGACTCAGAATAGAGTCTGAAGCCAGAGTTACCACACTTGAAGAGGAAAAGCAACAGATTTTATAGATGATAGAGAATAAAATTAAGGATTTGTAGGTACAAACAAAATTAAAATATGAGCAGATGATAGCTCAGTTGGCCGAAAAGAGTGAACAGATGGCTACACAAGCCAAGTAGATAGAGGAGCTGACAAAGGACAACAAGAAGCTGAATGAGATGGTCATGGAGAAGCAAGCTCCTATGAGGATCAAATAAGACCAAGTTCAAGCTCTAGAATTTGATATCAAACACCACTTGGAGACCATTATAGAGAAGAATGAGGAACTCCAGGCAGTTGCTCGAGCAGAAGCTCACTGGAAGGAGAAATTTAAGAAGAGTGTCTCTGAATGAGAAAAACAAATGATGGATTTTGTGAAAACCATCGAGGATAAGTCTAACCTTCATGGAGCCAAAGCCATTGAAATGGGGAGGTATGTAACCAAACTAAGAAATGAACAAAAAATGTATAATATGCAAGTCAAGGACTTGGAGGTTGAATTAGCTAAATATGAAGCCCAATAGAATAAGCAGAATGAGTCGTCGAGGATGCCGACATATTTATAAATTTTTTTCTACATTTATCAGGCCATATGACATCCTCCTATATGCAAATTTTCCCCATTTTGTATTGAATAAATTTTTAATCTAATCCTTGGAATCTACCATTACTTGATTGTATTCAGAGTAATCATCCAGGAAGGACATCATCTAAGATATATTCATTATTTATGGCACTTCATCTAGATAGGGGATAGGATATTTATTCTTATCAGTTACTCTATTAAGATTTCTAAAATCTACACACAAGTGTATTTAGACTTATAACAAATTTGCAACCCAGGTAGAATGTCTTGCAGGGAAATTATGCAGTTGTCAACAATTTTTGTGTCTCAAGAATGAGAGGCTCCAACAATGGATTTACTAGTCTCTATTTTTGTTGGAAGAGTTTTATTCCAATATTTAGAGGAAAGGCATTGGTAAATATGGATGTATCATAGGATTTTAGATCTTCATAACTCCATGCTATAACATATCTACAATTCTTTAAGGCCTAAATTATTCCCTTTTTCTCTTCATCAGTGCAATTTTTTCCCAAGAAGACATTTTGGGAATTTTCAACATATTTCAAATTGTATTCTTCATATGAATCCTTTTTAAATGAATTAGTATGTTTCCTATGTGTATGATAATCCATATAAAATAGACATTCTAGATAAACCATACCTTTTGGAATGGTTTATTTTCAAATTTATTTCATCTTCATCAAGATTTGCACTTTTTTTCTTCCTCATTTGTGCTTCGAATATTACCCAAATTAGCAATAAAATTGGCTATATGTCTATCATCTTCAAATTCCTAATTTTTTTAGATATTGTCTGGTATAGGAGTGACAACCAGTTCTATCAAGATTCACTTTATCTTGGAATGAGCAACCAATTCTAGGGTGCTTATTGCTACTACCAATAAATTTGTAATAAATTTCCTTTTATGTGAAATGGTCTAGATATTTAAGAGATCAAACTCCTTGATTAAATCCCACACATGACTATGGTAATTTAAGAGGTGTTTTAAATGAAAGGTGTACCAATGTCACACTTTCTTGATCACCAATTTAGCATCTCTTAGGACACATACATATTTGACTCTCTTCTTTATGGTAAACTATAATCCATGAATTAATGCCTCATACTCAGTGGAATTAAGGGTGCAAAGGAACTACAATTAGTAATATGCAAGATGTAGTTTATCTCTAGCATTGACCAGTTCAATTTTTATGTCATTCCCATGATTATATTTTGACCCATCAAATTTGAGAGTCTATAACTAGTATTCAATTGCTTTTTGTTTACTTGGTGGGATCTCTACTATTAAGGGTGATGTCAAAAGTCACCCATAATTATTAAATTAATATGTGAGTTGTAACTAAAATAAAGCACATGCAAAAATATCTTAAATTGGGTGCTTTATTCATGCCAATTAAGAATTTTAGTTAATTTAAAAATAAATAAAAAACAGCATGCAAAGTGGCATAATAAAAGTTGTTTTTTAAAAGCTAGTTTTTAGCTTTTTTGCATGATCAAGGCTGATTGATCATTATATATTTTGTAATTGGACTCTTTTTGAATATAGAAGAAATAGAATTTTTTAGAGTGCACTATTGTGGAGCTTTTTTAAAGTTTATATGTGTGCACTTTTTTCAATTCTAGATCTAATTTTTTGGTTTGGACCAGCAACATAGTTTGCTGAAATTGGAGCTTTTGGTTAAGGATATTTCATCATTTGGTATTCAGAATTGGTTTAGCTTAATCACTAAACACTCCTGGACCATTTTTGGGTGATATCCATGCTCCATTAATGTTCATTTTGTCTTAGATCAGAATTGCTTTATTGCTATTTTTTTTATCTCTCCACCTCAAGAACTTTCATTTGGTATCAGAGCAGAGTTTTTTGTGTGATTTCAGAATTTGTAGGTGAAGCTACGACAAGAGAGGGTGAATATTTTTTATTCCCAATATCCTTTACAAGATTTTGGATCAGAAATACTTGTGGCTATTCATTTGCTATCATGGCAACAAATAGTACATCCTTAAATATACCTACATTCAAAGGAGATAACTTTGAGTACTAGAGAGATCAAATGAGGAGGATATTTGTATGGAAGGGAGTTTGGAAAAGTATAGTTCAGCCATATACTCCTCCTAATGATTGGAATGTTCTTCCTCAAGATCAAAAGAAGATATTGGAAGAAGAAGAAAAGAATGATGCTCAAGCTTTCTTCTACTTGTAGAGTGCAATAGATCCAAGCATCTATCCAAGGATAGTTGGTTGTAAGAATGCCCATGAGGCATGGACAACATTGGAGACATCATATCAAGGCTCAAAAAAGGTAAGATCAACAAAGCTCTCCACATTAAGAATCAATTTTGAAAATATGAGAATGCATGATGATGAGAATGTTGGAGACTATTGTATTAGAGTAAATGACATAGTGCATAGAATGAGAGTGTATGGTGAAGTCATGGAAGATAAAGTAGTAGTAAGAAATATTTTGAGATCCCTAACTCCAAAGTGGTTCCATATTGTCATTACACTTGAGGAGTGTAAATATATGGATCAAATTAAGGTTGAAGAGTTAGTGGGTTCTTTATTGTCCCATGAGGATAAAATGAAAATTTACTCAAATGAATTGAATCATGCACTAGAGTCCAAAGTATGGGTTTCGAAACCAAATACAAAGCCCTCAAATCAGAATGCAGATTTTTCTCAAATTTTATATCATAAAGGGAAAAACCAATCAAATTCAAAGAGGAAGGGTAAGAAGGTCATCACTTGTCATTATTGTAAGAAACCAGGTCACATGATAAAAGACTATAGGAAACTAGCAACCAAAAATCAAGCAAATTCAAACCAAGATGGGGGTGAGAAAAAGGCTTACCAAGATGAGAATAATGATGATCAAATTAATTATTCTCTTTCATGTAATTCAGGTTTGGATGATAAAAATAATATGTGGTTTCTTGATTCAGGATGTTCTAACCATATGTCATGTTTTAAGGATTGTTTTGACAAGCTAGATGGTTCATTCAAGAGCCAAGTTCACTTAGGATATGGGAAGGTGATTCATGTAGAAGGGAAAGGGAGTATACCTATCACCACAAAGCATGGGAAGGGTGATATCAACAATATTTATTTGGCTCCAAACATGAAGCACAATCTCATGAGTGTTGGACAACTAGTAGAGAAAGGATTCAAGCTACTTTTTGACAATGGAGAATGTTTGATATATGACAAAAAGCAAGGTAACAAATTGATTGGAAAGTCTATTATGTCAAAAAATAGAATTTTTCCATTGAGAATAAATATGTTAAATCATAATTCTTGCTTTTCTACCATTGAGGAATCAAGCATGTTGTGGCACTCTAGATATGGTCATTTAAATTTCAGAAGTTTGCATGTTCTTTTTAAGAACAAGATGGTTGATGGTCTTCCAAGGATTGAATCCAAATTGAAGGAAGCATGCAAGGCATGTATACTTGGAAAACACCATAGAGAAATCTTTCCAACCAGCAAATGGAGAGCTACCAAGAAATTGGAATTGGTACATTCATATTTGTGTGGGCCCATGTCTTGTCCTAGCATAGGCAAAAATTTATATTTTATTTCCTTTATTGATGATGCTACCAGACTAATGTGGGTTTTCTTCTTGAAGACAAAATATGGGGTATTCTCAGCCTTCAATATCTTCAAGGCATTGGCTGAAAAGGAATCAGGTTGTTCTATCAAGGTGTTAAGAACTGATAGAGGTGGGGAATTATATTCATAAGAATTTCTAGATTTTTGCTCTTCGTATGGAATAAAAAGGTATTTTACTGCTCCCTACACACCACAAAAAAATGGTGTTGTAGAGAGAAATAATAGGACAATAATGGAGTCAGAAAGAACCATGTTGGAGAACAAGAAGTTGGAGAGGAATTTTTGGGCCAAAGTAGTGCAAACAACAACCTACATCCTGAATAGAAGTCCCACAATGGCGATGAAAAACAAGACACCCTATGAAGCATGGTATGGTAAGAAGCCCATGGTGGCTCATATTAGAGTATTTGGTTGTTTAGCATTTTTTCACATTGATGATGCTAAAAGGAAAAAATTAGACCCCAAGAGTGAGCCTCACATTTTTACAGGTTATAGTGATGGTAGTAAGGCTTACAAGTTTTTCAATCTTGTTAGTAAGAAAATTATTGTTTCTAGGGATTGTAAATTTTTTGAGAATGATGTGTTTGCTGATCATAACCAGAAGAGTGTAGAGGTTATTAGTGAAGGAGGGCAAAATTTTTATGGAGAAATGGAGGTCAATCAAGATACTCCACAAGTTCCTAGTGTTAATGGCAACAATACTAGTTCTTCCCAAGAGACTAGTTTACCACCAACTTCAACCCAAGTCAAAAACAAGAGGTTGTTGCTTCCACATCCAACAAGTCAGATGTTGGATCAGAACTATCAAGAGGAGAACAACAAGACTTCAAGCTCAATCAGGTAATAATCTTGAAGATATTGAAGATGAAATGACTTACTATGCCTTATCTTGCATTTCTAGTGAACCAAGGAACTATGCAGAGGCTAGTCAAAGGAAAGAATGGGTTGAGGCCATGAATGTTGAGATGGAGGCCATTGAGAGAAATGAGACATGGAATCTCATTCATCCTACTAGTGACATGGATGTCATTGGTACAAAATGGGTCTACAAGACCAAGTTCCATAGTGATGGAACAATAGACAAACACAAAGCTAGACTAGTAGCAAAAGGGTATGCACAAACATATGGAGTAGACTATGAGGAGACTTTTGCTCCTATGGCTCACCAAGATACTATTAGATTGATGCTTTTAGTTTCTACTCAGAAAGGATGGGAAGTTCACCAAATGGATGTCAAGAGTGCATTCTTGAATGGTGACATTGAAGAAGAGGTATATGTGGAGCAACCACAAGGTTATGAAATAAAGGGTAAAGAGCATTGGGTATACAAGTTGAAAAAGGTACTTTATGGGCTGAAACAAGCTCCAAGAGCTTGGTACTCAAAGATAGATGGATGGTTCTCTAAAAATGGCTTTGAAAGGAGCAAAAATGAGCCAACTCTTTACATGAAAATTGTTGACACTAACATGTTGTATGTTTATCTTTATGTTGATGATCTCATTTTTACAGGAAATTCCAAAGCTATGATGCAAGACTTCAAGGAGAGCATGAAAAGTGATTTTGAGATGTATGATCTTGGAAAAATGAAATACTTTCTTGGCATGGAAGTACAACAAAGGGAAGATGAGATCTTCATATGCCAAGCCAAGTATGCCCAAGACATGTTGAAGAAATTTTTATTTCTAGACTACAAGGTGTTTGATACTCCTATTGCTAGTGGGGAGAAGCTTATGAAAGAGGATGGGAGTCCTCTTGTTGATGAGAATACTTTTAGAAGTATGGTGGGTGGATTGATGTACCTTACATCCACAAGACCCGACATTACCTATGTAGTTTCACTAGTTTCCCGATTTATGAGCTTGCCAACTCAAAGGCATATGCAAGTGGTGAAATGAATCTTTAGATATGTGAAGGGAACCTTTGATCATGGCATACACTACAGATCAAAAAGATCTTCAAGGTTGGTTGGGTATGTTGATTCATATTGGGGAGGTTCTATTGATGACCAAAAATCCACTACAAGGCATTGTTTCACCTTGGGAAGTGGGTTGATTTCTTGGTCATCCAAGAAGCAAAGTACAATGGCTTTGTCTTCCATTGAAGCTGAATATGCAGCCCTTACTTCAGCTTGTACTCAAGGGATTTGGATGAGGAGAATATTGAAGGATTTTTGTAAGACTCAACATGAGCCTACCAAAATATTTTGTGATAATAGTGGGGCAATACAATTGTCCAAAAATCCAGTTTTCCATGCAAGGACCAAACACATAGAGTTGAAGCACCATTTTGTTAGAGACTTGGTACATGAAAAAACTTTTGTCATTGAGTATGTTAAGAGTGAGGATCAAGTTGCTGATATACTCACAAAGGGGTTGTTGAAGGTGACTCATGGGAGACTCAAAGAAATGTTGGACATTTCTTCCTTTGACATCAAAGGGGGATTGTTGAGGGTGATGTCAAAAGTCACCCATAATTATTAAATTAATATGTGAGTTGTAACTAAAATAAAGCACATGCAAAAATATATTAAATTGGGTGCTTTATTCATGCCAATTAAGAATTTTAGTTAATTTAAAAATAAATAAAAAACAACATGCAAAGTGGCATAATAAAAGTTGTTTTTTTAAAAGCTAGTTTTTAGCTTATTTTTTTAGCTTTTTTGCATGATCAAGGCTGATTGATCATTATATATTTTGTAATTGGAATTTTTTTGAATTTGAGAAGAAAAAAAAAAATTTAGAGTGTGTTGGTCCGACTTTTATACACACCCTGCGAAGAATGAGCATGAAACTCTGATAACACTTATACGGGATAAATCCCACTCACTTTAGGATCTTGCTGGTTATCCAAGGTGTGAGTTACAGAGTTGGGTCGAATGTCTATTCACTCTTTTTCGCTTCTGGAATAGTTTTCAATATGGACTTTCTGTTACCTTACAACGGGTTCTTGAACTTGTTCAGTAATGTTTAGAAGTTGTCACTTGTTGACAATCAGATTTAAAATTAGTTCTTTGATCTAGCTCTTATGGGTCAGCAGATTTAAATAAAAGACAAATTTAAAAGAAAATAAAAATGGATCATTTCACGGTAAAACAAAGAGGGTAGGGTAGGGCAGAAAGAGAAGTCTATCAAACTTAGCTGTAAAACCAAAACTACCAATTTTATTTATACTATCGACTTCACAACAGAACAAATCAAAGAAGAAAGTGTCCGGCTTTCTAAGATCACTTTCTACTAAGAGCATAAGGCAGAGATGGAACAGATCTGAAAGAAAATCATAAACAGAAGGGAAGTCCGTTAAAATTGGTATTTCTCACCAGCAGCATAGCTCACACAGTGAGGACAGAGCAATTAGAACAAACTTGAACCTTAAATCCATGATTTTTCCTAGCATACAATAGAACAAATGAAGCCCAACAACATATTTAATCTTGATAACACAGATTTACAGACATATATTTAATAAACTTTAAAGAAACGGATAACAAAAGAAGATGAACTTATCACAATCTGAAAAAGATTAGGCTCCTGGCCATGCTATCACGGAAAACAAAAGCACATCAACTCCAAGTCCAGAAATAAAGTATTTAACAAGATTTGCAAGAAATTGCTTCAATAGCCTTTTATTTCTAAGTCTCCGCCTCCTGCGATTACATTTAGAAGAAGTATTTATAGACTCAGGACAGACCTTGATCTTTTCAGAAATATCTTCTTCTCAAACCCTAAATCTTATCATCTTAAACCCTAGTACCCGGGTTTTACAATATAAAGCCCATTTAAAACAAAGTCCTGATAAAACTTAACCATTCTGCAAATCAGTGCAGTCACTTGCCATAAATGGAGAAGACAGAATTCGAATGCCACTTGCATTCACCCGCAACTATGAGTAAATGTCTTCATTAATTCCCTCGGGTAATTTGGATGAGTCACCACTTCTCTGACATTTCATCTCCGTAGAGCCATCCCTGAGTTGAAAATGTCTACAAGCCATTAATTCTGCCATAAATTTTCATTAAATGCATCCATCGGCAAATTTCGGTAACTGAGTGTAGATATTTTCATTTTTCGGCCAATTCTCGACATACTCCATTAAATGGGCAGCTGCTTAGTCACCGTAAAGTCTCTTTGCGGCCAGATCTATAAAATTTGGATGAAACAGCAATTCTCGGCATCTCTCATTTCAATATGGCTGTCTTCGATTAATTTGCACTTAACTTTGTCTTTATGGCCATTTCTCCGTTATCATGTAAGTGCCAGATGGCTTCCTGCATGAAAGACAAACAAGGATTAGCATTTTAAAATTATTAAATCAAAACCTTAAATATTAAAATGAAACCCTAAAGTTCATTATACGCGGCTTGGTGCTTTGTTTTTGACACGTGTCGCAAAAATCGTGACACGTGTCCGTTTCCAGCTGTCTTTTCATGCTTGGGCTCTTTGCTACTATGGCCACGAAAATGCGACATGTCGCGATTTCGCGACATGTCACGAAATCATGACCTGTTCTATGCCCTTGTGCTTCTTCAGCTTTATCGCAGCGAAAACGTGACATGTCACGATTTCGTGACATGTCACGAAATCGCTACCTACACTGCGTCGTATGCTCACTGCCTCAACTGTGTCACGATTTCACGACCTTTCGCCTTAGCTTCCTTCCTTGCTTCCTCTCCTTTGTGTCATGATTTCGCGACACCTTCGCCTTTTCACTTTTCCTTAATCGTGTCATGATTTCGCGACCTTTCTGCCTTGGCACTTTTCTCATTTCATTCCTCTTGCTTGCTTTGTTCCCTTCCACGTGTCACGATTTCACGACTTCCTTGCCTTGCTTTTTCTCGACTGTCACAATTTCTGACATGTCACAAATCGTGACCATTTCTCCCTTGCACTTTCTTCCTTACTCTTGACATGTCGCGAAATCATGACCCTTCTGCCTTCTGCTTTTCCTTTCACCAAGACATGTCGCGATTTCGTGACATGTCCGAAATCGCCACTCCATACGCCTTGCCTTCCTGCATTCACGTCACGATTTCGCGACATTTCCATGCCTTAGCCATTTTCTCTTCCCTTCTCCTCGCACTCTCGATTTCAGACATGTCAAAGCCTTTCGACATGTCACGATTTTGCGACATTTTCCACTTAGCTCTTTTCTTCTTCCACGAAAATGTGACATGTCACGATTTCGTGACATGTCACGAAATCACGTCGTTCCGTACGCATTTGCTTTCTCTCTCCAAACCCGTCACGATTTCGTGACATTTTCAAAAATGGAAAGTGTCGCGATATCGCGACATTTCCAAAAATGGAAAGTGTCACGATTTCGCTACGTTTTCTTGCCTTAGCCAATTTTTCTAAAACCTGTCGCGATTTCGCGACATTTCCAAAAATGGAAGTGTCGCGATTTCGCTACCTTGCCAAAAATGGAAAGTTTTGGCCTTCAATGAATTCATCTATCTGGAATCTGCATTTTTTCATACCGGTGAAAGATTTTCTTTAATCAGCAATGATTCTAACATTTGCAAAATGAATTCTAAAATAAAACAAAGCCAGATGCAAGTCTGTTTGGACACTTTGGTATATGCAAAACTTGAAGAGGAAAGAGACAAGCAAAATCTTGGACTTAGAACCTTAAAAACATCAAGAGGGTCCTTACTGCAAAATGAAAGCTCAAAATTTTCAAAGGGTGGAAATTCATTTTTCAGTGGGGGTGTGTTGCTTCTCAACAAATGGCGATATCTACGGGTAAAATAGTAGCATTATTTTAGAACCCAGGACTCTAGTTTCAAAACAACATAGACCATGTATCTTGCCTTGCCACAGATATTCTTCAAAACAATTTAACTACTAGCCGATAGTTGTCAAAATTTCCCAAGGACATACTAGGTTGAATCATTTAAGGAAGATTTCTGATGTGCAATTACAAGCGTATAAAACTTTCTTCAAGAATGAGTGGGCCTTCGAATGTTGAACTCTGGATTGATCAGCTTTTCTAGATTGTAAAAGGGGAAACCGAGTAGAGCTCTGTTTACTAGTTTAGCCTTTTACAGCCCCGACAGAGTTACCCTTTAGATTTACACGACCCAAATTCACAACTGTAAGGTAGAATCTACAACTTGGTAGAAGAAAAACATCTTTTGAAGTCTTGGCTGTCTCTTTGATTACATTACTTTTTTTTTTCTCTTTTTTTTTTATATATATTGGAAATAACAGAGTGCCAATTCTATGTTGTCTTGCTCAACTTTCATCTTCTCTCTCTCTCTTTTGAAATATATCAACATCTGAAAAGCCTTAGAAAGAACAACAATTTTCTTTTAATATTTCATCAATCTGGAACTGCTTCAGCCTGGGCATTGATAGCCTCTATGGATACTCAAATAATTACATGAATCATAGTCCCCTCTTATAACCAACTTTTCTTGGATTCCCTAGGAGTTTCTCCAGCCAAACAACATAGCAGTTTCTTTATAATTAAAACAACTATGGCAAGCAAGACACAAAATCCAATCATCCTTCCACTATTGTTCTGAATAAAAAAATAGTTCCACTATTCAATTCAAACAGACTATCTCACAATTATGATAATGAACACTGGATTCTGGACTCAGAATAAAACAATTTTTAGAAGGCTGACTTTTTCATTGATGCTCAGGCAAAGGTTAAAGAACAGAAATTTTAAAATAAAATAAACTATACAGACTTCCAAGGATAAACACAGACCTTTAAAAACAAAATAAAATAAAACTGCACAGACTTCAAAATAAAACAAAATAAAATAAAACAAAATAAAACTGTACAGGCCTAAAAGGGAAAGACACAGAGTGTACAGACCCTAAACAACAAACAAAATAAAACTGCACAGACAATTAAGATCAAATAAAATAAAACAACACTAAAAACTGTACAGGCATTTAAAATAAAAATAAAAACCACTGTACAGACAACTAAGATTAAATAAAATTAAACAAACTTACATAACATTTTAAAATAAACTACAACCGTACAGACATGAAAAATAAACTAAAATAAAATAAAACTACAGAGTTATTTACAATGTATACACATGTTACAACTTCTTTGTGACTCATTCAAATGATATATTGGATGGAACATCCGAGAAATAATGCTTTAAGTATTGACCATTAACGAGGAGGTCCAGAAAATTACCATCAAGGTCTTGTAAACGAAATGCATTATTACCCAGAATCTCAGCAATCTGGTACGGGCCTATCCACAGTGGCTGCAACTTTGTATGCTTACCCTTCTTTTCATGGGCCTTGTCCCATAGAAGCACCAGGTCTGCCAGTCTGAAAGCTTTCACTTTGGCCCTCTTGTCAAACCAGCGCTTGACGGTTTCTTGGTGCCGGCTGAAGTGTTCCAGGGCTTGGAGTCTTTCATCCTGCAAATTAGTTAGATCCAAAACACGAGCCTCTGCATCCGCTTGATCCTCAAAATAGTCTAAGACAAATTGGTAAGTAGGTAATTTCAGAGAGATGGGAACAATTGGTTGGGTACCATACAGCAAAGCAAAAGGGGAAGTCTTAAGAGCCACTTTATATTTTATCCGGTCAGCCCAAAGTGCATATTTCAATAATGTATGCCACTTGGCCTAGGTTTATCTGCTGTAGATTTCTTAATGGCATTCATTAAATTCTTATTTGTGGACTCAGCCAGTCCATTGCCTTGGGGATAATAGTTGGATGAAAATATGATAACTATCCCCATCTAGTATGCCCATTCTGCAAACTCCAATGATTGGAAGGCTGGTCCATTATCACATACCAAATTCAGAGGAACCCCAAACCTGGTTATGACATTTGACTCTAGAAATTCGATCACTTCATGAGTTGTACTTCTTGTGGTGGCTGCTGCTTCGACCCATCTTGTGTAGTAATCAGTAGCTGTTAGAACATACTTATGCCCTGCTGAAGAATTTGGATTAATCACTCCCACAAAATCAAGTCCCCATTGCATAAAAGGTTTATTTATTACAACAGGTTGCAATGGTAGAGCCCGGTTGGCCTCTTTGGCTGCAAAAGTTTGGCACTGATGGCAAGTTCTCACATGTTGATGGGCATCCTTAAACAATGTAGGCCAATAATAGCCTGCTCTCAATATTTTATGCGTAGTGGCAGATCTTGAGGAATGCCTTGCCCCTAACTTTTCATGAAAACTGGACATGACTTCATTGACTTCACTCGGAGAAATGCATCTTAAGAAAATGCCAGCATAATTTTCTCTGTACAAATTACCTGCTTTGAGGAGATAATGAGCAGCTTTCAGTTTTAATGCTCTCCTTTGGGTTCTATTCAAGTGAGACGGGCAAACTCCAAATTGCAGCAGATGAATAATATCTCCATACCAGTCATCAGATTCAGAATTTAACTGATTAACTTCTTCCCGTACAGGTATTTCGGCAATGTGTCGGGACAAACCAAGTCCTCTGATCAATTTTGTAGGCCAAATTTCTAAGTCATATTCTTGCAGCCTTGTAACCCAATTACCTCTTAGTTCACCCAACTCATTCTGACTTAGTAGGTATTTAACAGCTGGGTCCGGAACTATAGCATGAACTCTGCTTCTTAGTATGTAGTGCCTGAACTGCTTAACTTCTCTCACCAAGGCATAAGCTTGTTTGTCTAAACGAGAATATTTCAGCTCAGCCCCCTTTAAATTGGTACTCTTGAAAGCAATTGGATGTTCTCCGGTTTCTCTCCGTTGGGTCAGAACTACAGCAAGTGTGTGTTCAGAAGAAAAGGTGTACAGATAAAAATCTGCACTGAAATCTGGGCTTACCAGAACTGGTGCTTGTTTGATGGCGGTCTTGATTTCTTGGAACGTTGTTTTAGCTTACGTGGTCCGGACAATCTGAGCAGTTTGCTTTAGCATGTCATTCGGTGGCTTGACTATCTCTGCAAAACCGGAGATGAACTTCCTGACAAAGTTAATTTTTCCAAAGAAGGACCTCAACTCTTTCTTGGAGTTGGGAAATGGTATGCCGGATATGGCTTCAACTCTGTCCGGATCCATGGAAATGCCATATTTTGTGACCAAGTGCCCAAGGAGCTTTCCTTCCGTTACACCAAAAATGCACTTCTTCGGATTCAAAGAAATGCCGAACTCCCTGCATTTGTTAAACACAGACTCCAAGTGTTTTACATGGTCAAACCGAGATTTAGAGAAGACTGTTAAATCATCCATGTAAACAACAATACATTTACCCATAAGGCCCTTGAAGGCATGATCCATTGCTCGTTGAAATGTAGCTCCGGCATTTATTAATCCAAATGGCATCCTCTTGTAAGCAAAAGTTCCCCACTTAGTTGTGAAAGCAGTTTTCATTCTGTCTTCCTTCTCAACCAATATCTGATTATACCCTGAGAAACCGTCCAGGAAAGACATCATCTCCGAACCATTGACAATCTGCAACACCTCATCCATAGAAGGCAGAGGATAATTATCTTTCTCAGATGCCTTGTTCAAATTTCTAAAATCCACACACAGGCGGATCTCTCCATTTTTCTTTCTGACTGGCACCAAATTGGCCACCCAAGTAGAATGCCTGATGGGAAAAATAATGGCGGCACTCAATAGTTTTTCTACCTCTTTCTGGATGAGGGGCTCTAACAGAGCGTTGACATGCCTCTATTTTTGCCGAAAAGGTTTGCAAAATTCTTTTAAAGGTATAATATGAGTGTAAACTTTCGGATCAAATACCTTTAAGTCTTTGTATGACCAGGCCATAACATCCTTGGACCTGTGAAGAAAATCAATCATATTCCCTTTTATTTTTGGATCACAGTTCTTAGCCAACTTGATGTGCCTGGGATCTTCTTCAGTCCCCACGTTCAGGTTCTCAGTCTCACTGTCTTTTGCACCCATAGAATCCTCAGAATTCACTTTTTGCCTGATTTGGTCAACATCAAAGAGCCGCTCCAGTTCCACCATCCCTTTTGGAATTCTGTTGTCTTTCAACCTTATTATTCCCCTGTCATCATCTAACTGCTCCAGTAGAGTATCCCTTTGGCCCTCATCGATTATAGCATTTTCAAATGTGTTAGTACTCTGCAAAAAGTTTACAATCTGTTGATCATCAGAGAAAACCTGAAAATTATCTATATTATTTGGGACTGAAGGACAAGGGACTAACTCAATTGAAAACTTGTTCCATTTAAATTCTTCCAGTGGTTTTAAACTTGCGGCTGAAGAAGCCAAGACATCTGCACGTGAATTCTGCTCTCTGGGTATGTGTGTCAGATTAAATGCATCAAAATCTTCTACAAGATCCCAAGCCCGATGTTTGTATCCTTTTAAATAAGATGCTTTACACTGGAATTTACCTTTGACTTGATTAGCCACCAATTCTGAATCCGTAAAAACTTGAATATTTCTTACACTTTTGTCCAAAGCAAATTTCAAACCTAATACCAGAGCTTCATACTCTGCTAAATTATTTGTACAAGGGAACTGTAGGCGATAAGACATAAAATATGTCTGACTTTCAGGCCCTTTAAGGACTGCCCCTATGCCAGAACCCTGTTTAGACCTAGCCCCATCCACATGAAGCGTCCAGACTTCATTACTATGAACAGGATGGGCTTTATTAAACTTCTCATTTTGTCCCGTTGTTAAATTGTAAACTCCAATATCTACCTCCGCAATATTTACAGTCTCATTCTCTGCATTGTACTCAGTAATTGTATGCTTGTACCTGGGTTCTCTTTCAACCCGTAATTGATTTGCCACTCCCTTCCACGGCAACCACATGTGTGAAAAGTCTGTTGCCAAGTATCCGTTCAGAGATCTCGACCAATCCCTGCTCAAAAGCATCCCGTACCCCACGGGGATATCCACAACCTGAATTTCAATTTTATGTTGAGCCCTTGGCTCAGATGCTAATTGGATATGAATATTTTGAAGTTCTCCCACTACTTTAACCTCTGATTTGTCCAATTGGACAACTCTCCTTTCAGACTTCATTGGGGTCAGACCCAACTGCTGACAAATGGCCAAAGGCATAACATTAGCAGATGCACCCGAATCTACCAAACAATTGTGTAAGTTCTTCCCAAAAATACGAACAGTCAGTAAAAAAGGGGGAACTTCAGTTTTCTCTTTGTACATGGCTACATTCGCATTTGCCATCTTCTTTCCCTTGTCCAAAGATTTTGTAGTATGCCCAGAGTATGTTTTTATCAGGTTGTCCCTCTGTTCTGAAATCTGGGCCAACTCATGAAGAGTAATGTTGGCCTTGATCTTTTTCATGTCCTCCACTATGTTATATCCCTTATTAAGTGGAGGGACAAAAGCATCTGGTCCTCTCAGATTTCCTCCCTTGGGTGGAGATGGATTATTACTTGGAGATGGATCTGGAGGAACATTGTGAGAGTTGTCCGGAGGGGTAGATGTAGTGTTAGGCTCCGGATTTCTGTTTCTCAGGTTGTAGTTATCCCTCCTGTACTGTTGGAAAGCCTGCACCTCATCCATAGGCATTTCAACTACATTCTCAGATTCATCCGGGAAAGTGAAAGAATCCAAGACCATAGCTGCATTGTGGTTGGATGAACTTGGGCCATCCGCAGTTCTTTGATTTTCAGGAGAAATCAAATCCCAGGACAAAGCTTCAAATGCATTACAAAATTCCAAACAATCCAACTCCCCGTGCTGAGAAGTAGCATGTATTCTGCACCAGTTAGGCAGAGCTAAATCGCAAATATTCACATCATGACCTTTACCTTTGTAATCTTTATTAGGTTCATATGGGGGCCGGTTGAATCTGTTCGGTTGATATGAATACCTGTTTGAGTTGTCCCCAGTAGAAACTTGCCTTTTAAAACTCAAAAAATCATTGGCCGACTTCTGAACTATTTTTGAGACTTCTTCAACTCTTGCATTGTCAGCCTCTTTGCATGGGTTCTGTACATTCTCAACAGGTGCTACGACCAATGGATTTGCTTGATGGTAGAGTCTGACAAACTGGCAACATCATTTGATGTGGTATGGGATTGAACACAGGGGGAGCTTGTGTAACCAAAGGAATTTCTTTGAGCATTTAAAGGTTGGGGTCCCAACTGTCTTTCCAGAATCAAAGCTTCTTTATAAGCCTCTGTTAAATTAGTAACAGAGGGATCTCTTTTCAAGAAAACTGAAGTCATTGGATCTAGGGAATTTCTAAAGATCTCTAATGCCAGGTCTGCATTCGGTACATAATAGCCAGTAAGTCTACCATAAGCTTTCTGGAATCTGACATTGTAAGATCTGATAGATTCACTTAATTCTCTTTTGATACCAGAAAACTGCTGATATAATATACTAGGATCTATCACTTCATCGAACTGTGACACAAAAACCTTTTCTAAGTCATTCCAGCTGGTGACAGAATCATTAGTAAGATTTAGAAACCAGTCATAAGCTCCCTCCTGGAGAGTGAACGGGAACAATCTGCAAGCAACATCTTCATGTTGTACATTCAACAATTTTAGAGCATTTTTGAAAGCTACCAGATGTTCCTCTGTTGTCCTTGTCCCATCATGTTTATATCTAGGAAGATATCTCTTCGGGTTTCTGGGCAAGTCATGGGCTATACCCGGGATATTCAAAGCAGTGGAACCCAACCAGTTTGCCATTACTACTTGATTGACGGTGATATTCTGAGTTGTAGTTGGAGTAACTACCGAGTGGTGATAAAGCTGTTTGAGACAGAGACTTGGCCCTTATGAGGCTACTTCTTCTTGGAGTTTCTAATTCCAGGCACAAGGAGCTCTCCAGCTCCGGGGTGGGACCTTGTTACCCTGTATGTAGAATCCGGCTTTTCACAAGCACTTACAACCTTACAATCCTTAACAGACTACTGAACTTGAGGTCTTCTTTTTTGGCAATTTTAAATATTGTACTGACAATTTACAATACTGATCGGAGTTCAGTGGGCCCTCCTTCTAGCGCCATTTTTAAATGTTGGTCCGACTTTTATACACACCCTACGAAGAATGAGCATGAAACTCTGATAACACTTATACGGGATAAATCCCACTCACTTTAGGATCTTGCTGGTTATCCAAGGTGTGAGTTACAGAGTTGGGTCGAATGTCTATTCACTCTTTTTCGCTTCTGGAATAGTTTTCAATATGGACTATCCATTACCTTACAACGGGTTCTTGAACTTGTTTAGTAATGTTTATAAGTTGTCACTTGTTGACAATCAGATTTAAAATTAGTTCTTTGATCTAGCTCTTATGGGTCAGTGATTTAAATAAAAGACAAATTTAAAAGAAAATAAAAATGGATCATTTCACGGTAAAACAAAGAGAGTAGGGTAGGGCGAGAAAGAGAAGTTTATCAAACTTAGGCTGTAAAACCAAAACTACCAATTTTATTTATACTATCAGCTTCACAACAGAACAAATCAAAGAAGAAAGTGTCCAGCTTTCTAAGATCACTTTCTACTAAGAGCATAAGGCAGAGATGGAACAGATCTGAAAGAAAATCATAAACAAAAGGAAGTCCATTAAAATTGGTATTTCTCACCAGCAGCATAGCTCACACAGTGAGGACAGAGCAATTAGAACAAACTTGAACCTTAAATCCATGATTTTTCCTAGCATACAATAGAACAAATGAAGCCCAACAACATATTTAATCTTGATAACACAGATTTACAGCATATATTTAATAAAATTTAAAGAAACGGATAACAAAAGAAGATGAACTTATCACAATCTGAAAAATATTAGGCTCCTGGCCATGCTATCACAGAAAACAAAAGCACATCAACTCCAAGTCCAGAAATAAAGTATTTAACAAGATTTGCAAGAAATTGCTTCAATAGCCTTTTATTTCTAAGTCTCCGCCTCCTGCGATTACATTTAGAAGAAGTATTTATAGACTCAGGACAGACCCTGATATTTTTAGAAATATCTTCTTCTCAAACCCTAAATCTTATCATCTTAAACCCTAGTACCCGGGTTTTACAATATAAAGCCTTTTAAAACAAAGTCTTGATAAAACTTAACCATTCTGCAAATCAGTGCAGTCACTTGCCATAAATGGAGAAGACAGAATTCGAATGCCACTTGCATTCACCCGCAACTATGAGTAAATGTCTTCATTAATGCCCTCGGGTAATTTGGATGAGTCACCACTTCTCTGACATTTCATCTCTGCAGAGCCATCCCTGAGTTGAAAATGTCTGCAAGCCATTAATTCTGCCATAAATTTTCATTAAATGCATCCATCGGCAAATTTCGATAACTGAGTGTAGATATTTTCATTTTTCGGCCAATTCTCGACATACTCCATTAAATGGGCAGTTGCTTAGTCACCGTAAAGTCTCTTTGCGGCCAGATCTATAAAATTTGGATGAAACAACAATTCTCGGCATCTCTCATTTCAATATGGCTGTCTTCGATTAATTTGCACTTAACTTTGTCTTTATGGCCATTTCTCCGTTATCATGTAAGTGCCAGATGGCTTCCTGCATGAAAGACAAACAAGGATTAGCATTTTAAAATTATTAAATCAAAACCTTAAATATTAAAATGAAACCCTAAAGTTCAGTATACGCGGCTTGGTGCTTTGTTCTGTTTTGACACGTGTCGCAAAAATCGTGACACGTGTCCATTTCCAGCTATCTTTTCATCTTTCGGGCTCTTTGTCTACCATGGTCGCGAAAATGCGACATGTCACGAAATCACGACCAGTTCTGTGCCCTTGCGCTTCTTCAGCTTTATCGCAACGAAAACGCGACATGTCACGATTTCGTGACATGTCACGAAATCACTACCTGCACTACACCGTATGCTCATTGCCTCAACTGTGTCATGATTTCACGATGCGTTTTTGCCTTAGCTTCCTTTGAGACCCTTGGCTTCCTCTCTGCATTGTGTCACGATTTCGTGACGTCATGATTTCGCGACACCTTCTGGAATTTTCACTTTTCTCTTAACTGTGTCACGATTTCACGACGCTTTCATGCCTTAGGCACTTTTCTCATTTAATTCCTCTTGCTCGCTTTGTTCCCTTTGTCAACTGTGTCACGATTTCACGATGTGTCCTTGCCTTGGCATCTTTTTTGGCTGCCGCGAAAATGTGACATGTCGCAAAATCGCGACCTGTTTCTCCCCTTAGGCACTTTCTTCCTTGCAAGCCAAAAGTGTGACATGTCACGATTTCATGACATGTCATGAAATCGTGACCCTTCCTGCCTTCTTGCTTGTTCCTTTGGACCCGCGAAACCGCGACATGTCACGATTTCTACTTCCACTTTCCTACGCCTTGGGCCTTCCAAAAATAGTCGTGATTTCGTGACGTCGTGATTTCATGACATGTCCGTGCCTTAGCCATTTTCCTCTTCCATTCTTTTGCAACTTCTACATGTTTGACATGACTGTGATTTCGCGACATGTCACGAAATCGCGACTCTACGGCCCTTTCTGAAAACATCATGATTTCGCATTTTCACTTGCTCCTTTTCTTCTTCCAACGCCGTGAAAATGAGACATGTCACGAAATCGCGTCGTTTCGTACGCATTTGCTTTCTCTCTCCAAACCCATCGCGATTTCGCGACATTTCCAAAAATGGAAAGTGTCACGATATCGCGACATTTCCAAAAATGGAAAGTGTCGCGATTTCGCTACGTTTTCTTGCCTTAGCCGATTTTTTCGAAACCCGTCGCGATTTCGTGACATTTCCAAAAATGGAAGTGTCGCGATTTCGCTACCTTGCCAAAAATGGAAAGTTTTGGCCTTCAATGAATTCATCTATCTGGAATCTGCATTTTTTCATACCGGTGAAAGATTTTCTTTAATCAGCAATGATTCTAACATTTGCAAAATGAATTCTAAAATAAAACAAAGCCAGATGCAAGTCTGTTTGGACACTTTGGTATATGCAAAACTTGAAGAGGAAAGAGACAAGCAAAATCTTGGACTTAGAACCTTAAAAACATCAAGAGGGTCCTTACTGCAAAATGAAAGCTCAATATTTTCAAAGGATGGAAATTCATTTTTCAGTGGGGGTGTGTTGCTTCTCAACGAGTGCACTATTGTAGAGATTTTATGTGGAGTTTTTTAAAGTTTATATGTGTGCACTTTTTTCAGTTCTATATCTAATTTTTTGGTTTGGACAAGCAACATAGTTTTCTGAAATTAGAGCTTTTGGCTAAGGATATTTCATCATTTGGTATTTATAATTGGTTTAGCTTAATCACTAAATACTTGTGGATAATTTCTAGGTGGTATCCATGCTCCATTAATGTTCTTTTTTTCTTAGATCAGAATTGCTTTATTGCCATTTTTTTTATCTCTCCACCTCAATAACTTTCATCTACTACCAGATTATTCTCCTTAGGTCAAATTTCCATTGCCATAGTGTAGACTCCCAATTTGGGTTTAGTATATAAAATATCATTGAAATTATTGTACTCAATAATGAGCTCCTTCAGCCTAGGCTCTATTTCTATTCGAATATAATTAAATATGCCATGCCAAGGAAGCCATATATGTGAGAAATCAATTGTTATATAACCATTTAGTGTTTTTGATCGATCATGGTTGAGTAACATCCCATATGCATATTGGGATATCCATGACTTGGATATCGATAGCCAACTATATATAGAGTCAATTAAACATCCTGACCATATTTACCTTTGTCTTATCTAGCTAAACAATATTCTTGTTTGAGGGAACAATAACCTAATTTATGGCTAATACGACATCACATTTCCATAATAAGTTGAATTCATAAGATAATTATGTAAAGTTTTAGTAGAAATTCTAACAATCAGAAGGAAAGGTAGAGATTTTTTTTTTTCTTTTATATAGTCACCTAAGCATTAATAGATCTTTTAATATCTCTTTTATTTTTCTTAGAGAATTTTAAGAAATAAATCCTTTTTATTTATTAATGGATCTACCTCAAACAAAGAAATATTTGCTTTGGTTTTCTTAAGGTTTCAATAATACTATATTCAAATTAGTTTTATTCTTGTATTTTCTCTATTTGTTGTAATGGTGTAATAGTTTTTGGATTCATATGCACTATGGGTGAATAACCCAAGATTATACTAAGATGGGGGGTGAATAGTATAGCGCCCACTTTTTACTTTATTTCCAAACCAATATCAATTAGTGTTCTTAATTGCAATATCCAAATATAGCAATGTACATTAATGGCATAGATAGCAATAGTAAGAAAGAGCACAAATCACCACATACAATTGAGACACAATATTTAACATGGTTCCCCCAATGTGGGGTACTCCACAAGATAATATCCTTATAATATTTCACAAAGAAATAGGGATCCTTATCCAAATACAAATGATTACTTTGATCTACTCAAAGCTAGGATATCCACTGATCTACTTAGCAAGGCAATCCATTGATCTTATTAGGTAGGCAATCCACTAATCTACTCAGATAGGCAATCCTAATCTGCTTAGGTAGGCAATCCATTGATTTTCTCAACAAGGCAATCCTAATCTACTCAGGTGGGCAATCCACTTATCTGCTCAACAAGGCAATTCACTGATCTGCTCAGCTAGGTAATCCACTGATCTACTCAAGTAGGCAATTGTAATCTGCTTAGGTAGGCAATCCACTAATCTGCTCAGCAAGGCAATCCTAATCTACTTAGGTAGGTAATACATTGATCTACTTCAACAATCTCACCAAGAAATTACTCAAAATTTGCTCTAGCAAGCTCACCAAGAACTTGCTCAAAATTTGCTCTAGAAAACTCACCAAGAACTTGCTCAAAATATGCTTTAGAAATCTCACCAAGAACTTTCTTAAATATGCTCTAGCAATCTCACCAAGAACATGCTCAAATCTACTCCAGCAAGCTCACCAAGAACTTGCTCAAATATGCTCAGCAAGCTCACCAATAACTTGCTCAAACTCTATCCACAAATATGCCCACAAATATATCCAAAAGCCTTCTCAAAGGCTCAATCAATCATGCACAAAATCTACCATAAATATATCCAAAAATATATCCCAAAAACCTTCTCAAAGGCTCAATCAATAATTCTCAAGTAGCACTCAAATCTCATCCACAAATCTATGAAGACAAGTCTCAATGATGAACTCAACAATGAATGGCAATGTACTCTTTTGATGCCTTATTAGTTGTCCACTAAATCTGCCACACTCAACAAACTTTCTTTTTAAAATTTCAATAAGGGTTAGGAATCATGATTAATAACACAACAATAATATCCAAATAACACCTTATTACTCCTACTCAATAAAATACATCATGTCCCCTCATGAAAGAATTAATCCTCTTTGAAAAATAACAAAGCAACCTTCACTTTTGAACCTCTTTACAAAATTAGAAATATCTCTTTACACACACCTTATTTCTCCCTCTAAGTAAGTTAATCAAATAGCCCTTGAAATAATCTTTCCAATGATATATAATATGATATACTTCCAAAAATAAAATCACTAGAAATCTCTCTTTTTCTTAAGGTGCATCATACCCTTATTTTTCCAAGGGCAACTTTAGAAAAAATAAAATATTAAAAAATATTAACTTGCCTCTGTCCCTGACGAGATTTGATCCCTTGATGCCTCCTCACCCAGCGCCTTAACTATGGACAAGCCACCATTGGACCACATGCCTTCAAGTGTTTAAAGGGGCACGAACCAAAACAAATACCTCAATATTTTGAACCCTTCGAAAACTCAAAAATGCTTCGAGCATTTCAACACAGCAAGCATCCACGACAAGACTCATTTGTAGGACCTCCTACTACTTACATAGTGCACGAACCACTAGGCCAAAGGTGCCTATGCATTTGGTTATCCTCTACGAATGATTCTTCAATGAACCCAAATTTTGTAAACCCTTCACACGCCTCTTTACACACACTTCAACACATGGGCTCTTCTCGCATTACGTTATCAATTCGAATGCATTCGAAAATTGAGGACAAGAGTTTATCGAAACTTTTTGTGGAATATATATATATATATATATATATATATGAATTTCCTCCTTTCTTTAGACACCAATGTTATTATTTTTAATATATGCCTTTCCTCCTTTCTTTAGACATCGGTGCTATAATTTTATTTTTAATTTTAAAATTTAAATTTAAATTTTAAATAATTTAAAATTTAAATTTAAATTTTAAATAATTTAAAATTTAAACTAAATATTTAAAATTAAATATCTCCATCATCGGGGCACCTTTTTCGATGAAACGAAAATCCAACTTGGGTTTTAAGGAAAATCCATTTCAAATATGCCATACATGGTTTTAAATAAAATCTTTTATGTTGCCTGCCTTGGTTTTCACAAAAACCCTGTATATATCCATGCTCTCCAAAATATCATAAATGATATTTTATGAAGTTCTTTTGCCACAAAAACATAAATGTGATCCATGTGACATCAATGACAACATAAAATAACTCAAATTGCCAACAATCTCTCCCTTTGTCATTGATGGAAACACCTCTAATGCAAATCATCACAATCACTGCAAAAACCATCTATGAGAATCAAATCTGCTCTCCCTGACTCAATACTCTCTATAGAGGCTGCTCTCCCTAACTCAATACTCTCTTTGGAGGCTACTCCCCCTAACTCAATGCTCTCTTTAGAGGCTGATCCCCCTAACTCAAATATCTCCCCCTTTGACATAAATGGCAAAAGGGACACCTATGGGGCTAAAATATATAACTCTTAAGCATAGCCCCCTCACCACCTTCTCTCTTGAGGTGATTAATTTTGGGGTGGAAGTACTTTTACTCCCAACTGTTCTCTCAAATGCTCAAATGTTTCTCTTGATAATGGTTTTGTAAATATGTCTGCAATCTGATCTTTTGTAGGAACATATTCCAATATTACTTGTTGCTCTGTAACTTGTTCTCTTAAAAAGTGATACTTGATTGGAATGTGCTTTTTTCTAGCATGCATTACTGGATTCTTCGAGATACTTATAGCACTAGTATTATCACACAAAATAGGAATAGGATGATCATGTTCTATATTGAAATATTTGAGAGTCTATTTCATCCATAATACCTATGAACAACATGTTTCTACTGCAATATATTCTGCCTCTATTGTGGAAAGTGACACTTATGGTTGTTTCTTACTTAGCCAAGAAACTAGGCAATCACCAAGAAAGAATGCTCCTCCGCTTATGATTTTTCTATCATCAATATTTCCTATCCAATATGCATCTGTGTATGCTATGAGAGTAAACTTACTGCTTCTAGGATACCATAGACCATACTCCATTGTTCCTTTGAAATATCTAAGTATTATTTTCATTGCTATCACATGTGATTCTTTTGGAGATGCTTGAAATCTTCCCACTAAACCAACTACCTGTATTATATCTAGTCTAGTGGCTATAACATATAATAGGCTACCAATCATAGATTTATATAGAGTTTGATTTGCATCAAGAGATTCATTATCTTTGCTTAATTTACACCCTGTAAGCATTGGAGTATTAACTGGCTTACTATCTTCCATTTTGAATTTCTTCAACATCTCCTTTATATACTTTGTTTGTGAAAGAAATATCCTTTTTAATTGTGAGATCTGTAATTCAAGGAAAAAGGTTAATTCATCAAGCATAGACATTTCAAACTCATTAGTCATGTTTCTCGTAAATTCTTGAAACATTTTGTCATTGCTACCTCCAAAAATAATATCATCCACATAAACTTCCACAATCATCAAATCATTTCCCTTATTTTTAATATATAGATTTCTATCAATTGTTCCATTTTTGAAACCTTGCTCTCAAAGATATTTATCTAGTCTTGAATACCATTCTCTGGGATCTTGCTTTAAGCCATAAAGAACATTTTTCAATTTGCATACATAATCTGGCTTATTTGCTTGATTAAACCCATATGGTTGTTCAATGTAAACATCTTCTTCTAAGTGACCATTCAGAAATGCTGATTTGACATCCATCTGATATACTTTAAAATTATTGTAGCTTGAAAGTGCCAAAAACATCTGTATAGCTTCCAATATTGCAACTGGTGCAAATGTCTCATCAAAATCAATTCCTTCTACTTGTGCATATCCTTTACACACCAATATTGTCTTGTTTCTGATGACTTGACCATCTTCATTCAGTTTGTTCTTGTAGACCAATTTAGTACCAATTACATTTTTTCCCCTTGGTCTTGGAACTAATTCCCAAGTCTTACTTTTTTCAATCTGATCTAGTTCTTCCTTCATTGCTTTAATACAACATTCATCATTTTATGCCTCTCTGAAATCCTTTGGTTCTATCTTGGATAGTAGTGAAACATTTGCTTGTTCTGTTGAGCCTATGATTCCTCTTCTTGTCCATATTACATCAGGGCTGCCAATGATCAAGTCCTCTGGATGATTTTTTTGAATATATCTTGATGAAGTTTTGGAAGGTATATTCTGCAAATCTTCTTCATCTGAATCTTCATCCATTTCTTCCTAACAACTTTCTTCTTCTTCAATAATTTCTTCCTGAGATGGCTCATTTATTCCTATTCTTTCATCAACTCTGACATTTATAATTTCCACCATGGTATGTGTTTTTTATTGTAGCATCTGTAAGCCTTACTCTTTGTAGAGTATCCAAGAAAAATACCTTCATTGCATCTAGGATCAAACTTGCCCAATTTCTTATCCTCTCTTTTGATATAACACTTACTTCCAAAAATTCTGAAGTAGTTTACTGTGGGAGGTCTTCCTTTCCAAAACACATATGGAGTATTATGTTGCATTGTTCTAACATGAGCTCTATTCATAACATAGAATGTTGTATTGATTGCTTCCTTCCAAAACCCATCTGATATTCTTTATTCATTTAGAATTACTCTAGCCATATTTTCAAGAGTTTTATTCTTTTTTTCTACTAATCCATTTTTTTGAGGAGTCCTAGCTGCTGAGTATTCTTTTCTAATTCCATGTTCTGCACAAAACTCAATGAATTCTGTAGAGCTAAATTCCCCTCCTCTATATGATCGCAAACACTTGATCTTCTTTCCTATTTTATTTTCTACCATTTTTTTGAATACTTTGAAATGCTCAAATGCCTCTAATTTCTCTTTCAAAAAAATAACCCACGTCATTCTAGAATAATAATCTATGAACAACATGAATTAGCTTTCACCTTGCAAACTTTTGGTTCCCATAGGACCACATAAATTAGTATGAATCAATTCTAAAATCTTGGAAGAGGAATATTCTTTTGCCTTGAAACTTGATCTTGTCTACTTTCCATACTGACACTGTGCACAAATTGTATTTGAAGGTCTTTTTATCTTTAGTAGATCTTTGAAAATTTGTTTGTTGCTTATCCTTACTATGTTATCGAAGTTCAAATGACACAACCTTTTATGCCATAACCAAATTTCTTCTTCTTGATATAGAAGACATTTTTCCCTTTTTATTTTGTTGAGCATGTAGAGATTGTTATTGGTTCTTTCTACATTTGCAACAAGCTTCCCTATTTTTATTTTCCTAATTTTGCATGTTGTAGAGGAAAAAATATTTGTGTAACCTCGATCACAAAGCTGGCTTACACTTAGTAGATTGTGTTTTAGACCCTCAATATAGAGTACACCCTGTGTAGTAGTCTTTCCATCATCCAAACATAAAGTTCCTCTCCCTTTGATTTTAGCTTAAGCATTATCACCAAATCTCATAGATTCACTATTATTCCCTTTTAGAGAAATGAACTTATCATTATACCCAATCATATAACTAGAGCACCCACTGTCAATATACCATTTGTCCATCATATAACCTAGTAGAATCTACCCTCAAGTTGTTAGCCTTTCTTAAGGAACCCACTCTGATACCAATTGAAGAACACAAGCTTATACTGAGAGGGGGGATGAATAGTATAGCACCTACTTTTTACTTTCTTTCCAAACTAATATCAATTAGTGTCCTTAATTGCAATATCCAAATATAGCAATGTGCATTAATGACATAGATAACAATAGTAAGCAAGATCACAAATCACCACACATAATTGAGACACAAGATTTAACATGGTTCCCCCAATGTGGGGTACTCCACAAGATAATATCCTTATAATATTTCATAAAGAAATAGGGATCCTGATCCCAATAAAAATTATTACTTTGATCTACTCAAAGCTAGGCTATCCACTGATCTGATCAGCAAGGCAATCCACTGATCTGCTCAAGTAGGCAATATTTATTTGCTCAAGTAGGCAATCCACTAATTTTCTCAAGTAGGCAATCCACTAATTTTCTCAAGTAGGAAATCCATTGATTTGCTCAGCAAGGCAATCCTAATCTTCTCAGGTAGGCAATCCACTGATCTGCTCAGCAAGGCAATTCATTGACCTACTCAGCTAGGTAATCCACTGATCTACTCAGGTAGGCAATCCTAATATTCTTAGGTAGGCAATCCATTGATCTACTCAGCAAGGCAATCCTGATCTGCTCAGGTAGGTAATCCACTAATCTGCTTTAGCAAGCTCACCAAGAACTTGCTCAAAATCTGCTCTAGCAAGCTCACCAAGAACTTACTCAAAATATGCTCTAGCAAGCTCACCAAGAATTTGCTCAAAATTTGCTCTAGAAATCTCACAAAGAACTTGCTTAAATATTCTCTAGAAATCTTACCAAGAACCTGCTCAAAACTGCTCCAACAATCTCACCAATAACTTGCTCAAATCTGCTCAGCAAGCTCACCAAGAACTTGCTCAAAATCTATCCACAAATCTATCCAAAAGCCTTCTCAAAGGCTCAATAAATCATGCACAAAAGCTACCACAAATATATCCATAAATATATCCCAAAAGCCTTCTCAAAGGCTCAATCAATCATGCTCAAGTAGCACTCAAATCTCATCCACAAATCTATGAAGGCAAGGCTCAATGATGAACTCAACAATGAATGGCAATGTACTCTTTTGATGCCTTATTAGTTGTCCACTAAATCTGCCACACTCAACAAACTTTATTTTTCAACTTTCAATAAGGGTTAGGGATCATGATTAATAACACAATAATAATATCCAAATAACACCTTATTACTCCTACTCAATAAAATACATCATGTCCCCTCATGAAAGAATTAATCCTCTTTGAAAAAGAACAAAACAACCTTCACTTTTGAACCTCTTTACAAAATCAAAAATATCTCTTTACACACACCTTATTTCTCCCTCTAAGCAATTTAATCAAATAGCCCTCGAAATAATATTTCCAATGATATATAATATGATATACTTCCAAAAATAAAATCACCAGAAATCTCTCTTTTTCTTAAGGTGCATCATAACCCTTATTTCTCCTAGGGCAACTTTAGAAAAATAAATATTAAAAAATATTAACTCGCCTCTATCCCTGACAGGATTCGATCCCTTGATGCCTCCTTGCTCAGTGCCTTAACCATGGACAAGCTACCATTGGACCACACATCTTCACATGTTCAAAGTGGCACAAACCAAAACAAATACCTCAATATTATGCGCCCTTCAAAAACTCAAAAATGCTTCGAGCATTTCAACATAGCAAGCATCCCCGGTGAGACTCGATCGTAGGACCTCATGCTACTTACACAGTGCATGAACCACTAGGCTAAAGGTGCCTATGCATTTGGTTATCCTCTGCAAATGATTTTTCAATGGACCCAAATTTTGTAAACCCTTCACATGCCTCTTTACACACGCTTCCACACACAGGCTCTTCTCACATTACGTTATCATTCGAATGCATTCAAAAATTGAGGACAAGAGTTTATCAAAACTTTTGGTGGCATATATATATGCCTTTCCTACTTTCTTTAGACGTCGACGCTATTATTTTTAATATATGTCTTTCCTCCTTTCTTTAGACGTCAACGCTATAATTTTATTTTTAATTTTAAAATTTAAATTTAAATTTTAAATAATTTAAAATTTAAACTAAATATTTAAAATTAAATATCTCCATCATCGAGGTACCTTTTTTTATGAAACGAAAATCCAACCTAGGTTTTAATAAAAATCCATTCAAAACTGCCATCCATGGTTTTAAATAAAACCTTATATTTTTCCTACCTTGGTTTTCACAAAAACCCTGTATATATCCATGCTCTCCAAAATATCATAAATGATATTTTATGAAGTGCTTTTGCCACCAAAACTCAAATGTGGTCCATGTGATATCAATGATCCATGTGAAATCAATGACAACATAAAATAACTCAAATTTCCAACAATGGGACCCTTAGGTGGGATTGGGCTTTTGTTGGCCTGCTCATGAGGTGGGATAGAGGTTTTGTTGGGAGGTGTGGAAGAAATCAATGGTGATTTCCTTTTACTTCAAAGTATATAATTGTTACCTCTCTAAAAATATTGGTAAGTGTGTACCTCTTCTTCTAAATATTCTTTAGGTTCCTCTTCACCCATTCCTAATAGTTCAGATTTTCATGTTCGAACAACCAAACCTACTTAGAGATGTATTCTTTAGGGACATCTCTAGATAGATTTATTTATCTAGGAATCTACAATGCGTCATATAATCTCACCCTTGAGGGAGTCTTCTTTAGCTCTTCCACAATACTATATCTGAAGGTTTTTGGCAACTTTTTCTCCTTTTGGGCTAGCTCCTTAAACCTTATTTGATATTGTTATGTGGCCTCTTGCATTTTTTTATCATTACTAAAGGAAAACATAGCTTCCTTAGGGATTGCTCTCTAATATCTTCCTAGTCAACTTTAGGTACTTCTAACCTTGATTGCTCTTTTTATGACTAAGTTAAAACATTTAGCATATAAACCTTTCAAGGATCCACTAGGAGAGGTCTCTTCGTAAATCTAATTCTCACATGAACCACATTAGAAGTTGAAGGATCCTTAGCCATGAGACTCAACTCTAGATTTATAATCATGTTGACTAGACATTTTGATTGCCTTCACCTTTTTTAGTTGTAGCCAATTGGCATTGATGCTGATAGACTATGCAAGCGTTAGCATTATGTGGATCAATGCAAGCTAGACACCAATAATTCTCTTGAGATGTAGATATCTCTTCCTCTTGGATTTTAGCTACTATATTCTACTTTTCAATAGAATTGCTAGTTGATATCCCTTGGTCACCTATGATGTATGGGTATCTTCCAACAAGTCTTCTTTCAATATTTTGTCACTCTATTGTAATGATCTTATTTTTTTTATTTGTGATGACTACTTTTACCTCCTGCATCTCTATTGATTGTTTTGATTTCAAAGTAGGTAGATATTGTATTGTGATAGTCGAGGCCATGGGTTGAGGATACTTTTTAGGTGTAGGTAAATAATCTAATGAAATATTTAAGAGACCCAAAAGCAAAGCTTATTGTTTGTGATGGGGAATATCTAAAAATTATGGTATCACAACCTTTGGAGGGAGATTCCCAACCAAGATGAGGGTATATTCTACTATGACAAAAACTTGAAAAATTATAGAAATCTCATCTCATTAGATGATAAATCTATAGGCTCAAATCTAGAGTAAAATTATAAAGGTAGTAAGCCTAAGCTTGAGAAGGTCTCAACTCCTAAGGAATTCTCCTCCAAGTCTTGTTGAACCATATGTTGAAATCCATGATGTTCTCTTGAGGATGCCTCTATATGGAAGTAAACTATGTCATGAGTGAAAAGTAATCCCCTAGATCATTGAATTCAAGGATAAAGAGTTCAGCTGACTCAACCCATGTGCTTATGTTTCCTTATTCTAAATGAAGAACACAAGCTTATACTGAGAGGGGGGTGAATAGTATAAGACCACTTTTACTTTTTCTCTCAAATCAATAAATACAATGTAAATATAGCAATATCAATAGTAGTAATCAAAAAAATATACACAACACCACACATGATAGAGACACCACAATTTACGTGGTTCACCCAATACGGGCTACTCCATGGAGAAAATCTTTTACTAAAACTTTCTCAGTTAATCTCTTGGGAATCCTTTCCCTATTACAATGTTTATGGACCTATGTCCAAAGGAGATGTTGATCCCCTAAATCTGGTTTATGGATCTCTATCCACAGGAGAACTCCTTCTCCTCTGCTCTAGTTGGTGATCCTCTAGAAGACTACTACCTCCACTACACTAGTTTGTGGATCTCTCTCCACTGAAGACTCTTGTCCCCACTCAGAAGACCTATCCTCACTACCCTAGCTGATGGATCTCTATCCACTGGAGACTACTATCCTCTCTGCTCTATAACCTCCAAAGCTTTGTCTCAATTCTATACTAAACACAGTCCAGTCGGTCTAGCACAACTCTTCTCAACTCTTGTACTAAACATAGTCGAGTCGATCTAGCACAAGTCCACTCAAATATACACTAAACATAGTCCAGTCGGTCTAGCATAAATCTGCTCAATAGGTCCACTCAAAACCTGCTCAAATATGCTCAATAGGTCCACTCAAAACCTACTTAAATATGCTCAATAGGTCCACTCAGAACCTGCTCAAATATACTCAATAGGTCCACTCAGAACCTGCTCAAATATGCTCAATAGGTCCACTTAGAACCTGCTCAAATCTTCTCAATAGGTCCACTCAGAACCTACTTAAATCTAGTCAATAAGTCCACTCAGAACCTGCTCAAATATTATCAACAAGCTCACACAGAACTTGTCCAAAAATTCTCAATAAATCCTCTCTAGGACTTAACCAAATTTGTATTGTAAGCTTCCACAAAAGCTCACACAAAATTAGTCCACAAGTCTTCTCAAATACTTACCTCAAATAAGGATAACAAGTCCACACAAAACTTGTCCAATCTCATAGAAACATAGAGAGAATTGGTAGAGACTCAATATGTTCTATACTCAATGCTCAATCACTTTCTCAACTCAATCTCTTAGAAGCATAAAGAGAATTTTTAGAGACTCAATATGTTCTTTTCTCACAACTCAATTTCTTTCACAACTCAAATCAGAATATAGAATAGTTTATTTTATGGAACTTGAACAATCATTTCATTCATCCACTTGACTAGATTCAATCAAATCTACTCAACCAATCACTCAAGAACCAACTCTCACTCACAAACCCTAGTCCAAGCATGTAGCCCCAACTCAAAATGTTCCCAACAATGCTCAACAACAAATCTCACATAACAATGATACTCATGATATTTTCAAACTCTAGTTCAAGTTCTTTGCACAATCCAATGGCTTCAACAACAATGCTAATAAATCAATCTTCACATAACAATGATACTCATGTTCTTTCCTAACTCAAGTTCAAGTTCTTTGCACAATCCAATGGCTTCAACAACAATGCTAATAAAACAAGGTTTTAATCACAACACTTGATTTCAAAAAACCTTGAAGCATTAACTCATACACTTTCGAAAAGGAAACCCTAATCAAATCCTTTTCACTCCAATCTTAATTTTCAAGAAAGTTAATCAACCAACACAACCAAAGAAGAATTTGCTCATACCTTTTTGCTTGACAAGGAGTTGATCTCACAAATCTGCCACACTCATAAATTTTTCTTATCCAATCTCAATAAGGGTTAGAAGACTTTAATAATAACACAATGCAAAATGATGACCCAAAATACACCTTATTAATCCAACTCAAAAATAACATTCATCATAGTCTTATTTTAATATAAAAACCCTTATACAAAAAAAAATCTCAAAAGTCTTAATAAGAATTTGCTCATGAATTTAATAAAACTCCTTATTACTCCTAAAATAATAAATCTCAAATATCAATACCTCCAAAATTAATTAATGGCATAAGGTACTTTAGAAAAATAACTTAACAATCCTTATTTCTCCCACAATTAAGACACTTTTACTATGCAAGTAAATATCACAAATGCCCCTCTTTCTACCCTTTTCACCTTAGGAAATAAACTTAAGGTAAATAAAAATTTAATTTAATACTAAGTACCTTAGCCTCAAGTGGGGCTTGAACCCACGTCAACCTCCCTTCACGTGCCCTAGTCGTGGCTGCTAGCCATGTGTGCTAGGCACACGTTTGAAACCCATGAGCACCATGTGCTCCAAAACTTCCTCCACATGCAATGTTTGACGAACAAAATGGTGCCTCCTTTGGTGCTTGAAAACCAAGCATGAACCATGCCTCACATGGATCAAACGTAGGACCTACCTACCTCCATGCTTCCGCAAGCCAAGTGCTACCATCGAGCCATCATGCCCAATGAGAATGAGCTTTCAACTTCCATGTGTAACCTTCCACTTGGCGCTAAAGGACAAAACGCTTTGTCCTCTCCTAAAATTGCATGCACGAACGAATAAACCAGGCACAGAGCTATTTCAAAAATATTAGGAGCAATTATCATTTTTCGAATGCAAACTTTAGTGTATATATACACAAGCCTTCATGGCTTTCAACGTCGGCACACAAGCATGGAATAAGATGTCGGTGGTAAAGGCTTTGAATGCCAATTAAAACCAACCCGACTTTAGGTTTGGGTAAATAAAATTACCATCAAGATTTGAAACATTTGCTTTAAACCCAACCTTGGGTTTTATAAAGAATACTTAAACCTTTTTATTTATAAAATATTATAATCAAAATAATAAATATTTTATTTCTTAATGTCACTTTAATAATATTATAATAATAATTATAATACCTTTTCGCTATCTCGGATAAATGCTTCTTTGGAAGAAGTAAAACAACTTTCTGACCCATGCTCTTGGATGTTCACTGAAGATATTTTGACCCATTATGACTTCCATTAAACTTTGCACTCAAACTGGAGAAGAGCTATCACTGGCATCTTGACATCAAGGACAACTTTTACTTAGGGACTCAAAATATCCAACAATCTCCCCCTTTGTCATTGATGGCAACCCATATTATTTTTACTGAAACATTGACCTTTCTTTTTATTCTAATCCCCCTGGGACATTGCTCCCCCTGTCTCAATGCTCTCTCAAATATCAAATCTCTCCCAATTACACAAATCTCTCCCCCTTCGACATCAATGGCAAAGGGTCACCTTTGGGCTCAGGCCTAAGAATGAGCCTCTTAGCTTAGCCCCTCCCCCACCTCATTTTGAGGTGGTTAATTCTGGGTTGGGAGTATTTCTACTCCCAAAAGGCATTGTTCTTTGCCTTTATCCTCTTCCCTTCTTTTCTAATTTTTTGTATTCCTCTAACTATTTCTATCTATGTTATCATTCATATTCCTATTCCTATTCACATCCATGATCCTATTATTGTTCATGTTCCTGTTCCTATTCACATCCATAGTCCTGTTCCTATTCCTATTCCTATTCACATCCATATTCTTGTTCTTGTTCCTATTCCTATTCCTGTTCCTGTTCTTGTTCATATCCATGTTTCTATCTTTGTTCTTGTTCTTGTTCATGTTGATGTTCTTGTTCCTGTTCATGTTGATGTTCTTGTTCCTGCTCATACCTATTTCTAGAATGTCTTATTTACACCACTTTGTTCTGTGACCATTATTATTGCACTTATAACACTTAATGATATTATTCCTTGGAGGTACAAATTTCTTAGGATTTTTCCTAGTGAAGTCATATCCTCTTCTTTCATGAACCCCGCAATTCATTACCTTGTGACCAGACCGATTACATGAGTAGTAATACCCATAGAAAATTTGTCCATTCCCATATTCATATCTTTCATGTGTCCTTCATTTGTACCCAAACCTATGACATGAAAAACATCTTCCATTGAAGCTTCCTTGTTTTGACCTCATTGGTCTCATGTTATGATTGTTGTTCCATCTATATCTTCTTTGTGCATTGTTTCTATTTTTTTTGAACTCTCTATTGTCCAACTCTTCCTCTGATGTTTGAATTTCCTTTACACTATCTTCTTCTGAAGTATCTTCATCTAAAGTTTCCTCTTTAGAACTTGAAGTTGACTCTCCTTCCTGTTTATTTTGAGTTTGTTCAAAAGCAAGACCTATTTTGTTTGTTGACCTTCTTTGTACCTGTTGACACTTTTTGTCACATTGTACAGGGGGTAGAAGAATAGTAGATTTTTTTTGTATAATATTTCTTTGTTGAAAATTTTTTCTTTTATTTTAAGTTACAGCAATTTTAACCCTCCTTTATAAAATGAAGAAGAAAGAGCTTCGCTACCAAACAAGCCAAAGAAAATAGCTTTGCCGAAAGAAAATAAGGAGAATGTGAAAAGACCTTCGAGCCCGAAACACTTCAAATCACCACTTCGGGCGAAAACCTTGCGAAGTAATTTCGTCAAAGAAAATACAAAAATAACGCTTCGCACCTGAAGCATTTTCGGTAGCTGCTTCGGGCGGAAGCCTTGCGAAGCAGCATCCAAATGACTTCGCCGAACGATGAGAGCATAATCCAAAATTAGCTAAGGTAAGGAAACTACTTCGGACCTGAAGTATTTTCGACACCTACTTCAGCCAGTTTTCACCCGAAGTAGTGGTGCCCGAAGCAAAATAACAATGTGTCAGAAACAGAAAAGTGATTCGGGAGGATATTCCCTGAACCGTAGTTTTGAGAGAGAATCAGACCGAAACATTTTTCATCCGAAGCAGTTTCACCAACAAATGACAAAGAACCCCATTTCAAATATGGAGCCCGCTCGGAGACACTCTTGAAGAAGTATGGTTAGATGGTGAAAGACGGTTGCTCTGACGATTTGGCGGGAAAATTTCTGTGAAGGCGTCTGGTGTTGCTCGAGGGATTCTGGCCCGAAGATCTTGCCTGGGGCTTTGGGGGGTTGATTTTGAATTCATCTGAAGGTACATTCGTGGTCCCGGGAGGGCCCGATGGGGTCTCCTCCAGTTTCTCCTGTTGGGAGAAAGACGTCATATGCTGAGAAGTTGAAAGATAACCCCTCGCCTTCCACTGATGGAGCTCAGTGGAATGCTTTTCAAACGATACTCAAGAATGTTGGCAATGGCCCAAATGCTCACCGTGTTAATGGATGCCTCCCGCAATCCACTTCCAGGCCTAAGATTGTTATAGAACCAATGTTGGTCGAAGATACAATCGTCTACCGAGCTAATCACGACTTGATCTACAAATTCATGGGCATCCGGCCCACACTGAATTTTCTGCATACCTGGGTTCGCCAGAACTGGGAGCCACACGGTGAGTACTCTTTATGGCCTATAAGCAATGGGTATTTCATCATTAGTTTCTCTTCTTTAGCAGATAGAAACAGAGCATTTGAATCAAAAAAGAGAAACCACGGACCAGAAGGGTTATTTGTCCAACCCTGGAGAGTGGGTTTCGACCCCCGCATCGAACCCACGGCTGTCCCGGTCTGGATTCGGCTGTACGCTCTCCCGATGGAGTTTTGGGGTGAGCAGTGTTGGAACTAATAGGTAATTCCCTAGGCAGATTTTTGGGAGTCTCCAAAGATACCATAGAGGGAAATACTGTTGTCTTTGCTAGAATATGTGTAGAGATGGACATTAGTCAGCCTCTCCCAGCTGAGGTGGAACTTGAGCTAGCAGGAGTACCCTGGATCCAAGCAGCTAGACTATGAGGCCCTACCTTTCGAGTTCCGAGTATGCCATAAGCATGGACATTTGGCAAGGTTCTGCCCAAACATATTGAGCACAAAAACGGAGGTTCCGAGCGGAATGTCAAACCGCCCTAGAGAGGTTAAGTCCAGTCCGGTCAATGAACCTTCTAGCAATTCTCCAGTCCCGATGCTCAAGCAGATGGCTTTGAACAGGTGAAACGAAAGAGAAACAAAAAGAAAAATGGCAAGGAGCAAAGTGCACTCAAGCCAAACAATCGATATGAAATTTTTAAGTCATTAGTGGATCAGGAGGACCAAACTATGGAGGGAGTGGATGGGAATGGTGTGAATGACAACACTCCACCTCTTGTTTCTCCTTCCTTTACTCCTGTAGTAGAACAGGTGACTGTGCCAGCTGAGAATCTACAGTCAGAGAATCTAGGGGCATTGGTTATACACTCCCCAGCACAACCGGCTATCAAAGATGTCACCATGGGAAATGCAGATAAAAATAGAGAAAGGCCTGCTTTAGGGATTACCTAGGTGGAGAAGAGATCTAGAAACAATAACTCTCAAGGAGCGGGAAGAAAATCCAATAAGGATCTACTAACAACGCAAGAAGATAAGCTAATCAATGGAGGATTGGTGAGGACCATTGATTCTTACTGCTCTCAAGGTTTTCAATGATTATTCAATCTTGGAATGTAAGGGGTTTAAACAATAGAACCCATCAATCTGCTGTTCAAAGACTCTTAGAAAACCGTAAAATAGACTTTTTGCTTCTTCAGGAGACCAAAATGTCTTTAGATATTATGAGTAAAACTGCTACTAAAATCTGGCGGGGAGCTGGTCATATGGATGTGGCTGCCCAAGGAGCTTTCGGTGGAATTGTTACCCTTTGGAACCCTCTGGACTGGATTGCTTTAGAACATATAGCTTGCAGGGGTGTTCTTACTTCTCTCTTCAGAAATAACTTCACTTCTGAGCAGGTCCTAATCACCAACTTTTACGGGGCCCAAGACCTAGATGGCCAGAGGCTCCAATGGGAAGTTGTTCACAACATGAGGGCATACAGGGAGTGTTATGACTGGATTATTGCAGGGGATTTTAATGCAAAATTATTTGTTCGTGACCAGGAAGGTGGCACCCCCATTTTGGATCCAGGGGACCGGCTTCTGATTGCCCAAGTTCAGGCCTTTCATTTAGTGGACGTTCAAGGCCCTGGTGTTTTTTTCACTTGGACAAACAAGAGAAAGGAGCCACATAATAGGAAGGTCAAGTTAGATCGCTTTTTGGTCTCGGAGGAGGCTTTTGTTAAATGGAATTTTAAGTTCCAGATTTTGGAGGGCCCTATTTCGGATCATTTTCCCATTTTTCTAGAGGGAGGGACTTCGAGAGGGCAGCACCATAGGCCTTTTAAATTTGAGAATTTTTGGTTACAAAAGGAGGATCTTCGACAGAAAATTACTCAATGGTGGACAGAAGGCCATCCACCTTTTGGGACAACAATGTTCAAATTTCATAAACAGCTTCAATTTGTCAAAATTCAATTGAAACAGTGGAGGAAAGAAAACAAGTCGGATTTCCAGTCCCAAAGGGCCCCCTTGGTGGCTAGATGGGAGGAGGTTCAGAAACTTTTTAGGGAAGGATCAATTACTGAGCAACTCAAATTTGAAGATGATGAACTGCGTAAAGCGGTTGAGGACATTGACAACCAAGAGGAGATATACTGGAAACAGAGGGCTAGAAATACTTGGTTATTAGAGGGGGACAGAAATACCAAATTTTTTCATCGGTCAGCTTGTGCTAGGAGACAGATGAACAATATGGAAGCTCTTAAAGATGAACATGGAAATGTCTTCGATACTCTTCCTGGCATGCATTCCCATGCAATCGATTACTTTTCTAAACTTTTTAAGGAAAGTATGGAGCAAGATGTTGAGGCTCGTAACGAAGTTCTTAATGTTATTCCTTCTATTATCTCTGAAGAAGACAATCATGCCCTGCTTAGACCCATTGAAAGGGATGAACTGAGAAATGTGGTCTTTGGTATGAGTACTGGAAAATCTCCTGGTCCAGATGGCTTTCCTATTGAATTTTTTTAGGCTTTCTGGGACACCTTGGGGGAGGATGTTTTGGCTGTTACTGAGGAATCCAGATCCAATCGAAGAATGCTCAGGGTGATCAATCACACCTTCATAGCTTTAATTCCAAAAGGGGAAGCGGGGACTCATATCTCTGATTTCAGGCCTATTGCTTTATGCAATGTGATTTACAAAATCATCACTAAGATAATGGTTGAGAGGCTTAAACCCCTTCTTCACAACATCATTTCTCCTGAACAAGGGGGCTTTGTTGAGGGAAGACAAATCTTGGATGGGGTGGTTTTGGCCCAAGAGGCCATCCATTCAATGCAAACCTCGGTCAACAAAGGAATGTTCATTAAACTGGATATGTCCAAGGCTTATGACCGGGTGGAGTGGTGCTTCTTGGCGAAAATGATGGCTGCCTTTGGCTTTTCTCAGGAATGGATTGATTGGGTTATGAGTTGTGTTTCTTCTCCCTCTTATTCTCGTTCTCATCAAGGGCCTTCCCTCGCATCCTTTCGGTGCCACTCGTGAGTCTTCGCCAGGGAGACCCTTGTTCTCCCTATCTCTTCCTTCTCTTGGTCGAAGGTTTGGGCAGATCTGCTTCGAGGAGAAGGCAACAAGGTCTCGCTATCTCGGTTTCAAGGTTGGGGAGGAAACTCGACTCACTTTGCAATTTGTGGACGATACTGGCCTGGTTGGTGTGGCCACTCTTCGGGAAGCTAGAGGAATCAGAGATACTCTGAATTTCTACCTAAGGGCTTCAAATCAGGTTCTAAATGACAGGAAGTCCAAAGTGGTCTTTTTCAATATTGACCAACGGCTACAGGAGCGTGTTATTGAGATCCTGGGCTTCACAAGGACCTCTCTTCCAATTGTTTACCTGGGCGTTCCACTTCATTTCAAAAAGTTAAAAATTAACATCTGGAAGAAATCTGTTGGCAGGCATCAAAGACAAAATGAACCATTGGGCCCATAAATGGCTAAGCTACGGGGGTAGATTAACCTTCCTGAAGTCGCTTATACAGTGCTTTGCCGATCTATAAATTCTCAATACCGGCTGCCCCTCATACCATCCGGAAAGAGCTGGACAAAATGGCTAGAAGATTTTTATGGGAAGGCGCAAAAGGGAAGAAAAGATGGGCCTTGGTTGGGTGGGACAAAGTTACCCAGCCTAAGGACAAAGGAGGGCTGGGCTTGAGAAGTTCTAAGCTTAATAACAGAGCCTTGGCTGGAAAACTGTATTGGAGGTGGATTTCTCAGCCAACCTCCCTCTTCAGCAGAATTCTTTCCAATAAATATTTGGGGCATGTTCATCCCAATGAGGTGGGTCGCTTTCCCTTGGAAGGTACTGGATCCTTAGTGTGGCAGACTCTCAAGCTTGGGTCCCAGATTATCAAAGATCAATTATTCTGGAAAGTGGGGAGAGGAGACAAGGCTCATTTCTGGACTGACTCTTGGGACCAACATCCGCCCATTATTGTCATGTTCCCTGAGCTACAACCAATCATGACCGCCTTAGAAGCCTAGGGCTGGATCCATATTGATAATTATCTACTTACCAGCCAATTGGGGGGGTATAAATTTAAAAATTTTAAGCGGTGGGAGGAGTGGCCAATCATCGTCTCTCCGGAGTTGGCGCCCATCCTGCAAAAAATCTTGTCAGAAAGGTTCCTCACGGGGAGGGACGAGGAAGATGAATTAGCCTGGGGCTATGGTAGCCTTGGGGTCTACTCAGTTAAAGCTGGATATGAAGAGATCCTCCCGGAGCCTCCCCCACACTCTTTTCCGGTTCAGCATTGGAGAAGGATTTGGCATTCAAAGGGTTGGCCGAAAGTGAATTTCTTTGCTTGGCAACTTATGCATAATGGACTTCTCACCTTTGAAAATCTCAGACGTAGGGGTTTCAATGGCCCCTCTCAATGTGCTTTATGCCTCCAACATGAGGAAACCGCAGATCATTTGTTTTTTGAGTGCCCTTTTACTCATCAGATTTGGGAACGTTGGTTCTCTCAATTTAAACTCCAGGCTAATGGTGTTTTCAATCGTACCAATATTTGGGAAAAATGGAAAAGGGGCAGGTTCAATTCCATAGCTCTCCGAACTGGATGGCAGTTAGGCTTTCTCTTCATTTGGTGGCAAGTTTGGTTGGAGAGAAACGCCCGGATCTTTAGAGACACTTTCTCCTCGATTGACGACGTTTGGCAGGTCATCTGGAGCAAAGTCACAGAAACTGTTGCTATTTATGTTGATGAAGAGAATCAGGCTGCTCTTGGGCATCTTGAAGAGGGGGTTGAGGGACATGAGAGGCAAGGCAGAGCATGCTGGAAACCTCCCCCAGTTGGCTGGATCAAGATCAATACTGATGGGGCTGCAAAAGGCAACCCGGGCAGCGTAGGAATTGGTGTTGTATGTCGGGATCACTCGAGTGCGGTTCTTTACTGGGAATTGCAGGGATTGGGCAGAGCCACGAACAATGAAGCCGAAGCCTTTGCCATTAAGTCAGCGTCTATCTGGGCTGTTAAGCAGGGTTATCGGAGGATAATTCTTGAATCAGATTCTCAAGTCCTGATCGGCGCTCTTGATTGCTTGCAAAATTTCTCATTAAAAGCCTGGAGACTACGGATTTTGATATCCCAAATCAAGGAGTTATGGAGGGAGTTAGATGATGTTATCCCTGTGTATGTGAGTAGAAATTTGAACACGGTAGCTGACTTCCTTGCGAAGATGGGTGCTGAGAAAGAGGTAGGTGTTCAGCTGCACGGTGATATGCCTATGATAGATGAAGAGATTCGGAGTGGTCTGGAACGATCCCTGCATCCATGAGCTCAAAAATGGCTAAGGTTAGTTTTTGTCGCGATATCGCGACATATTGCGCCGTCGCGACCTTGTTTGGAAAGCTATCGCGATTTCGTGACATGCTGCTCTGTCGCGACCTTTCCTGGACAACTGTAGCGACTTCGCTACCTTTTTTGTTGTCGCGGCCTTGGGAGGAAAATTGTAGCGATTTCGTGACTTGTTGCGTCGTCGCGGTCTTTGATGAGAAGGTGTCGCGATTTCGCGACCTTTTTTGTTGGTTCTGCTGCTAGAGGAAAGGTGTTGCGATATCACGACGCTTTGAGAAAAATTGCGTGAAGGGGAAAAACCGTCGCGATATCGCGACATTTTTTGTGAAAAGCTACTCTAAGGAAAATTTGTCGCGATTTCGTGCCATTTTTGAGGAAAGGACGCAAAGGGGCAAACCCGTAGCGATTTCGCAAAAATTCTGGAGAACAAACTTCATGAAGGATAAACGTCGCGATTTCGCGACTAGTTTGAGAAAAGGGCACCATGGGGAGAACATGTCGCGATTTTGTGACCTTTTTTGTCGGTTCCGCTGTTGGAGGAAAGTTGTCGCGATTTCGCGACGCTTTGAGCAAAATTGCGTTAAGTGGAAAAACCGTCGCGATATCGCGACATTTTTTGTGAAAAGCTTCTCAAAGGATAATCTGTCACGATTTCGCGACATTTTTAAGGAAAGGAAGCAAAGGGGAAAACTTGTAGCGATTTCGCGACAGTTCTGGAGAACAAACTACATGAAGGATAAATGTCGTGATTTCACGACTAGTTTAAGAAAAGGGCACCATGGGGGAGAACATGTCGCGATTTCGTGACACTTTTGCGGAAGGGGCGCCCATTGGAATTCTTGTCGCGATTTCGCGACACTTCCGGCCAACTGGGGCTTTAAGGAAAAGCCATCGCGATATCGCGACACTTTCTCAAGGTTGCTGTTTAAGGGAGAACTCGTCACGATTTCACGACAATTTTGGTGAGCAGGTGCCTTCTGGCTTTCTCGTCGCGATTTCGCGACGTTTTTGGCGTTTGGGTGCTTTGGAGCTGTGCTGTCGCGATTTCATGACATTTTTTGAGTTGTGTGTCCTCGGCGCTATTATGTCGCGATTTCGTGACATGTCACGTTTTCGCGACCGGTTGTCGTGGCACGGCGGTTGTTAGGTTTGGTGTCGCGATTTCGCGACTTGTCGAGTTTTCGCGACTTGTCGCGTTTTCGCGCCCTTTGTTCTTCTGGTCTCTTTGCTCTTGGTTGGGATGCCCTTTCTCCCTCTTGTAACTGTAATTTGTTTTAATGCAAGCTTTTTTCAATTTTTTCAAAAAAAATATGGAGCCCGCTCGGCACTCGACATCCCCAAAGTAGTTTCTAAGAAGCATTATTTTGCGAAGAACAAATCAAGGAAGATCTACTTCAGCCCAAGGCTTCGACGAGGTAGAGATGTAGCGAAGCACTTTTTGGGCCCACATTCCAAGGCGGGCAGCTTCCCAAGGTGATCGAAGCCCCCTTATAAATACCCCCTTTCTTGCCCGATAAGCCCGTCGACCATTTTTTGCAAACAAAAGGGACGTAACAGTCCTCGAAGTAAAACACGATAGGCGTAACGATCACTCAAGCACAGCATCCAGAAGCCAGGGACACTTGGGTGGTGCATTAAATGAACATATCTATGGTTGACCCAGTCGCACTTGCCAGTTTTGGCAACTGATTTGAAATCTCAGTCGTAGCAGCAGCGAGGCACCGATTTCTCAGGGCCCAAGGATGTACTTCACCATTTTTTAATAATGACTCAGAGGGTCAGGTCCTCTATAAAAACCCAGGCATGTAATGTAAAATGGGGGGAACTTTCTGCTAGAAAGCTGTTGTAACTTGATGTCCTACGTTTAATACTAAAAATATTTTTGTGCTCTATTTCTCTCTTTTATGCTGCCTTCTGTGCTTAATTCTTTTGTCTTTTCTCGTTTGCGTACTAAGACTCTGAATCCTGAATCCGGTGTGCGATCGGGGATTGAACCCCTGAAATTTGCCCTGAAGGATACATAGGAGAGGAAAAACGCCTTGTCACTTTCCTTTATGCTGCCTGGTGGATCGAGGTTTCTGTTATTCCCTTTCTCAATCACTGTTACTCTGAATCTTGAATTTCAATGAGAGAGAAAGGAGAACCCTCCGAACCCGTCCAGAGGATACATAGGAAGTTCGGCATTTCGTTTCCTTCGTGCTATTCTTGGTATTTCCTTCTGCTATTCGAGTTTTTAGCGAGTAATTGTGCTTCCTGTTCTCTCCCACTTTAAATCATCATCTTCTAACCCTTACCCTTTTATTTCTTTCTCTAACCCTTACCCTTTTTTATTTCTTTTCCTAACCCTTACTCTATTTATTTCTTTCCTACACTCTTGTCTTAAACCCCAAAAGTAGATTAGTATAGGAGCCGACCTTTCTTTGGAGATCGGCATGAGGGGCATCTCTTCCCTTCATCCTTTCAATGTTGGTCGTAGGTCCAGGGCATGCAAACCCACCGAAAGTCCTTTCCTATGCGAATTTTATGACCTACAGTTTCTGGCATGCCCGGTGGGACCCAAGGTCCCATATTTGAGAAAATTTCTAGCCTGTCTTCATCGGAGCCAGTAGTTCTGACAAGTTCCCAGTGAGATCCGATCAGTCTCATCTTCTGAGTAGTAGTGAGAATCGATGCCCTCATTATTGAAAGACTCTTAGCATCTGGCGACTCTGTTTTAACTGAGAATCTTTGAAGTCATGGAGACCAGTACCTAAACCTAGTTTTCATAACCAGGAGCCCCCATGTTTTGAGAAGGTCCAAGTTTGGTGAATCTTTGGCCTGTCTTTATCTGATAAAATCACCTAGCAACTCAATTAAGCTGAAGATCCATATTTCCTGGTCGTAGGTGCCTTTCAAATCTAAAAGAAGATATTCCAAAGGAATCAAGGTTTGGTGAGTAGCCTTGACCTCACAAGCGAAGAAAGAATGTTCATCTAGCGACTCTGACTTAGCGGCGATAACTGTGATCTCTGCAGACCATTTTTATAATGTTAGGGGTAAGTTTTCCCAACTAGGATGACCGAGGCCCCTTGAATATTCAAAGCTACCACAATATTCTCGAGATCGCCTTGAAGGCATTGACAATATATGATGGCACCATGGGAATGGCCCGAGAGCACCTTGAAGCTATTGCTGCTTTAGCGTTCCTCTATGATATAATCCATGAATATGTCATGGTCTGACTTCTGGCTGCATCCCTGGAAGGGAGGGTGCTGCAGTGGTATAGATTTCTCGGGTCTAAAAGCATATGTTCATGGGATGACTTGGTGGGAGCACTATTCAAAACATTTGATGGCTCTCAGGATCCCTTCCAACTTCTAACGTACTTCTCCACCATCAATAAAATGCCCTTGGAGAGCGTCACGGACTTCAATGTCTGATTCTATAGAACTTGGAAGAAAGTTCCAGGGGAGATTCAACCAACGCCCGCCCAAGCCCACCTCTACTATGTTCAGGCTTTTCACCCATACATAGGCCTCCTCTTGCTATGATCAGGCGAACAAAGATTCCCTCAAATTTTTGAGGAAGCAGTACGAGCGGAGCAGTTTCTATCGAGAAAGTTGCAGTGGGGAGAAGCCCTATCACTTTCTCTGATAATCGCTTCTCCTGTCTACCCAACGTAGTATTCTTCATGGTAGACTCCTCATACTGAAAAGAATCCTGAGATGCAGTCATGTGGAGCTCAAGAGGCAGATCCCATCCAAGTCCAACCATGGCAATTTGCGAGCTTTGCCCCAATGATGAACAATATGGGTGCTTGTAATTTCCATCAGAGGACAGGCCAAGAAGAGAAACAAGCTCAAGTGGTAGCACTTGAGAACGAAGAGGGGACGTTTTTACACCCTTTTTGTATCCCAGAGCATGGCACGCAGGTGTTCAACCACAATCCATCAGGCTTACCTCAAGAGGCTGAACCTGAGGAGATCATAGAATTTTGCTCTTTTTCGGATGAGCCCTATTATAGCATCAAGGAGATGGAAGAACCTATACCCAGTCCACAATTATTGGACTCTTCAATATTTTTGTTCCAGCCATCACTACAACTAGTACCCCAAGAAGGTCCTCACATGGCGAACTGCTTCGCCACATCCTGCATCAGCAGCATGGGTACTGGCAGGAGCAACAAACTATCGTATTGCTTTCTATTCGCAGAATGGAGAACTTCAGAGAGGAGCCATCCGGACTTCAAAAATCAACTGAAGTTTAATCTGATTTGGTCCGGGCATTGCAGATTCACCGGATAAATATTCGAAGCTGAGTTTGTGGTGGCGGCATGCCTATTATGCTACAAGCCTATGTAAATATTGTAAAAATTTTCGCTATTAAATAAAATGCGGCTCAAAAACTCAGGTTGAGTTTTACCTTGGTAGCTGTGCTCTTAAAAAAAAAATCCTTTGGGAACTTGGCTTGCGAAGTAATGGATGTGAAGTGGTTCATAGCGAAGTACGATAGGTTGAGCAAGGTTTTGACTAAGGTATGAAAGATGTTCGCCTAAGAAGAGTCTAAGCGAGCTACTTTTAAAAGGGGAAAAACAAGCTTCGTGAGCAGCCTCGCACAGGATGGATCACATCGGGCCTGAAGCATAAAGGATTAACTGGTGCAAAAGGTTCACCACAAAGTATGTCAGCTCTGATTTCAGCTTCGCTGACCCAAAAGATGCACAAGACAAAAGCATTTATTGCTTGCCTAGAAGAGCGTGCTGACAGCCACCTTCAATAGGCATTCGAAATAGGTGAGTTAAATAAAAATGCATCGATTACATCCTCAAGGGACTTAGCTGATAGAAAATTCCACCTCTAGGTACTAGGTGGTAGACGGCTACATTCCCAGAATAGTCGCAATCATCACAGTGCATGGCCCTGTGTACTATGCCACCGTATGGCCAACCTAATGAACCGATGATCTCTCAGGTGAGAAGTGTAGCATTAAGTATGGCACATGCCATAAATGTGGGTAGTTGTCTTCGACAGTTATATAACGTAGACTCCAAGTAGCAAAGGGATTACTCACTCAACAACTCATACAGACCCTACTGCCAACTTGCAAACTTTTCCACTTCGCACTCTAAAGCTTCGATGCCAATTTTCTCCATACTGCAGATTTTGTTGCCCTAAGAATCAATGATGGAATGTTCCAAGGAGAAGGGAAAAGGGGTAGAAGTAGTAGCCCTCGAGAAACCAAAGGTAAAAGGCCATGGAAAAATTCGAAGCCAAGGCCCGTTGATTTGGGTCTCCGCCTAGATAAACGCGTCTTGGAAGATAGGGAGGATTCTGAGGATGAGCAACCCCTAGAACCACTAGTCGACAGGTGGGAAAGAATCAGGGATACGTAGATGTCAAAGAGCGTAGCTGAACTCAGGAGCACCGTTGAGCTCATGAGGAGCAGGCTTCCAGTAGAGAGCATGCGATCTGTAACCTACTACTCTCAGATATACTGGTATCTGACACCCCCTACTCACCATTGTCCTGAGTTGATCAATGCCATCGCACAGAATTACCAGCCTACCACTAGACAGGTGTTAGACACATCTGGGCAGAAGTTATTTTCAATTTTGAAAAAAGATGTGCAGGCAGCTTTTGCACCACAGTAGGGTCCACTCAAGGGATGTATAGTTTGCAACATTGTTTTAAGCGAACAAATGGAGAGGTTCACGTCTACTGGCTACATGGTCAAATTTTTGTAGTAAAGCCTCAAAAGTGGGCTCCCTTCGGGCAAATTGCCCCAAATGCCCCTTCCCTTGGAGGATTTTAAAAATGCCAACCTCTTCTCCATCATTGCATGGGCGGCAGGCCTATCTACCGATGCTTTGGTATATCCATGGCAGGTGTCCCTGGCCGAGTGCATTTCTAGAGGAGAGTTCAATGCCCCCGATACTTCAAAACCTAGCACCAACCCAGTATTTGTCGACTGGGCAGAATGGGTGGCCAGGGGCTTACATGCGCAACTCACCAGCATGAAGAATGCTGGGACCATCCAACGCTTCGATCCCTGCTCCTTTCTTGTTTGGCTATTTTTCTTTCATATTCATAATAGTTTTCCTCATATTGCCATTACGACAAGAAACGAGGATGGAAGTCCTTTGCCAGTATATCATTGGACTCCCCTACTATTGACATCGAAGTCCTATCCCTTTAATCAGTAATTCTTGGGACCCACCATGTGTATGTTAACAGGGTCCTCCCCGCGAGTCCCCCTCGGCTTGAGAAACAAAGTAGTCTAGAAGAAGAGGGGAGACATTTTTTGACTAACATAGGGGCCGATGATTCGCATCTTCGGCTTCATAGGGAAGCCCTTCTTACTGCCGGTTTACCCCTCTGAGTATCAATTCACAATGGAAGTCGCAAGGTAGAGTGATGCAACTAATGCCATCTACGGCAAGGGTCGAAAATGGGCCCACACTTGTGACTTCCCTCTCAGGATAGGAGTTATCGAAGTGTTCACCCTGAATCATAACGTCTTCTTGGAAGAAAAGCTTGCCAAGTTTGGCCTTCTCCAAATTCCCCAGCAATGGCTCTATGATCCTTTGGGAGTGATGAGGGACCACATACGGGTCAAGAGCTTCCATGTTTGCCCCTATCCCAAAATTGTGAAACAAAGAAATAATCCTCGGGGAAAGGATCTAGAGTGGCATCTGGAGAGGATGGAATCCTTACCTCCTTGGCACGAATTCTACCCAATGGAGGTCGCATATGACCCAGATCGGCATTCACTCCCAAGCCCCAACTCCACCTTCTGGAAGAAAGCAAAAGATGACTTGAAGGAGGGATTAAAATATTGGGACGCGGCTCAATTGAGAGAATGGTGGATAATGAGGGTCCACCAGTAGAAAATGAACTCTTATGGATTCTTGGCAACGGACAAGGACTTCGCAGAAATCTATGAAGCCAACACTGGAAAGTGGAAGCCTTCATCCTTCGCTACCCTCATCCCTCCAGCTATCCCAGGCTCGGGCAAAAGCCCAAAAAGAGATGATACTACTTCGAGAAAGGAAACGGCCCAAGTTACACCTCCAAGATCACCTCAGGGGCCTGTAGGCGGCCACGACTCAAGCACTGAAGGGTCAGAACAGCCGTTGGTGAGGAGGAAAAGGAAAAAACAAGAATAGACCCTGGTCCCCCCAAAACACCCAAAGCAAACTCACACAGGACTTGTAGGCCCCTCCACTTGGTGACCGATATCAGACCCATCCAAAACAAATGTCGAGGTCACAGCCCTACCGAGTGCCAAAACTGAGAAAAAACAAGATGTGGCTGCACCAGAAGCCACCACTACCACAAATCCAGGAGGGCACGTAGGTACGCATCCTTCACCCCTCGCCCTAGTCTCACACATTTTTGCCAAAACACCAGTTGAGGGTTCTCACCAGTCTTCCTCGCGTAGCCCATCACCCCCTCACACATTACATGTTGCTGGTCTGGCCTCATCCCACAATTATGATGGGGGTAAGACCATTGACCCTACTTCACCCTTCCACACTACCATCCCCTTGGTCATTAGCAGATGCAGGTGTCGCACTTCAATGCTGAGTCCCACCCTCCAACCCCCTATGTCATGTGAGGTAGCTCAGGTTACCAAAATTCCCACCACGCCTGTCGCCGAGCCTTCTAGTGAGGCATCCCCCATGCATTCTTTATATTTGTTTACTCCCTTAGCTGGAGATCTAGCCTTGTATAAATCAAATATGTCCTTAATTAAGGACCACCCCCTTGCCAAGAAGCTATTGCAAGCACGGAAAAATACTGAGCAAATACTAAGGGAGGCAAGGAAAAGAAGAGGGTGCTCGACGGCATCAGTTGAAAAATGCGTCGTTTTTTATTTAGAGGCCGAAAAGGTGCATAAGATCAATAAGGTCCCCAAGGTGCAGAAACCTCTGGATGAAATGACTCCAGTGGACTACGATTATCAAGAGACACCTAAGGACCTGGAACACCTGAATGTTGACAATGAATCGGCCTCTATGCATGTCCGAATCGAGACTTTTTGGGCACATGCAACCATTGCTAACCAGCACAAGTTTGAAGCAGAGGCCGCCAATGTCAAGCTAGAGGAAAACCTGGCAAAGGTCCGCTCCAAGTTAGCAGAGGCTGAGGAGCAATGTAAATTGATGAAGAAGGAGACGCTCGACCTAAAATAGGAGGTTCAACAGCTCCAGTCTACAGCCGAGAGTCAAGCACAGAAGTAGGTCGAGAGTGATCTGAAGGCCAAAGAGCTGGAGGATAAAATCGCGTAGATGCAAGCTCCACTGTATGCAAAAGAGAGTTCAACGCTGTTTGACAAGGACAGAATTAAGGGGATTCGTGCGCACCTGCTTAAAAATTTTTGGCCTCAGTGCGCCAGTGCTTTCTCAATTTTGACATATGTCATCGAAGTACAGCAAGCCATTTTTGAGGTAAGATCAATCATTGATGAGGTCACGTAGAAAGCCAGGAGTCGACTCAAGCTAGCATTCGATGTCCAGAATGCTAGATATCAGGACCTGCAGGTCACTGCAATGACCTGGACAGCTAGGGACTAGTCCACGGCCCAGGCCACAGTTCGTAGTTTTTTCTCCAAGGTGCAAAAAGCTCAGAAAGCCAGAAGCCTCCAGGACATTTTTGACAATGAGCAGCACACCACAATGAATTATTTTCAAGACCTTTCTTCCTTGGCTTTCCCAAGTTTTACGGACGATGACAGAAATATTCTCGGCAAGGATGACCTCAAACCAACCTGGCTGTAGTTAGAGAACGATGTCTCGGAGATCGATGGCTAGGAAGAACCAATCACAGAAGGGCAGGTAATAGATTTCATCCTCAGATATTGTAATATCACGGCTTGCCTCGACAACTTATTCACCAGGGCCAAGAATATTGACGTTGGTCAAATCAATCGATTTCATGATTTGATCAAAGCGATGCAAGATCGAGAGCCATTCCAAAAGAGTTCCTGGACTCACGTCCAAAAAATGATGAAGCTCATCCGTGATCACCTCGAACCATCACCACCACCAGAAGCTGCACCAGAAGGAGGAGAAGAAGGACAAGAAGAGGAACAGACCGTAGAAGCAAGGTCTGGGGAAGACCAGCAACTCTGCAGCCCAATGTATCAGGGCTAAAGGGTTCTTTTGCCGAGACGAGCTCATCACCCCGCGAGCCGCCAAGAATGTTGACACTTTTTGTCACATTATACAAGGGGTAGAAGAATAGTAGATTTTTTTGTATAATATTTCTTTGTTGAAAAGTTTTTCTTTTATTTTAAGTTACAGCAATTTTGACCCTCCTTTATAAAATGAAGAAGAAAGAGCTTCACTACCAAACAAGCAAAGGAAAATATCTTCATCAAAAGAAAAGAAGGAGAATGTGAAAAGAGCTTCAAGCCCGAAACACTTCAAATCATTACTTCGGGCGAAAACCTTGCGAAGTAATTTCGTCGAAGAATATACAAATATAACGCTTCGCACCCAAAGCATTTTTGGTAGCCGCTTCGGGCGGAAGTCTTGCAAAGCAGCATCCAAACGACTTCGCCAAAGGAGGAGAGCATAATCCAAAATCAGCTAAGGTAAGGAAACTACTTTGGGCCCGAAGTATTTTCGACACCTACTTCGGCCAGTTTTCACCCGAAGCAGTGGTGCCCGAAGCAAAATAACAATGTGTCAAAAATAGAAAAGTGATTCGAGAGGATATTCCTCGAACCGTAGTTTTGAGAGAGAATCGGGCCGAAACATTTTTCATTCGAAGCAGTTTCGCCAGCAAAGGACAAAGAACCCCATTTCAAAGATGGAGCCCACTCGGCACTCGACATCCCCGAAGTAGTTTTTGCGAAGCATTATTTTGTAAAGAACAAATCAAGGAAGATCTACTTTGGCCCAAGGCTTCGACGAGGTAGAGATGTAGCGAAGCACTTTTTGGGCCCACGTTCCAAGGCGAGCAGCTTCCCAAGGTGATCGAAGGCCCCTTATAAATACCCCCTTTCTTGCTCGATAAGCCCATTGACCATTTTTGGCAAATGAAAGGGACATAATAGTCCTCGAAGTAAAACACGGCGGGCATAATGATCACTCAAGCATAGCATCCAAAAGCCAGGGACACTCGGGTGGCACATTAAATGAACATTTCTATGGTTGACCCAGTCGCACTTGCCAGTTTCGACAACCGATTTGAAATCTCAGTCGCAGCAGCAGCGAGGCATCGATTTCTCGGGGCCCGAGGATGTACTTCATTATTTTTTAATAATGACTCAGAGGGTCAGATCCTCTATAAAAACCCAGGCATGTAATGTAAAATGGGGGGGAACTTTCTGCTAGAAATTTGTTGTAACTTGATGTCCTACGTTTAATACTAAAAATATTTTTGTGCTCTATTTCTCTCTTTTATGCTGCCTTCTGTGCTTAATTCTTTTGTCTTTTCTTATTCGCATACTAAGACTGAATCCTGAATTCGATGTGCGATCAGGGACTGAACCCCTGAAATTTTCCCTGAAGGACACACAGGAGATGAAAAATGCCTTGTTTATTTCCTTTATGCTACCTGGTGGATCGAGGTTTCTATTATTCCCTTATCTCAATCGTTGTTACTCTAAATCCTGAATTTCAATGACAGAGAAAGGAGAACCCTGCGAACCCGTCCAGAGGATACATAGGAAGTTCGGCATTTCATTTCCTTCATGCTATTCTTGGTATTTCCTACTGCTATTCGAGTTGTTAGTGAGTAATCGTGCTTCCTGTTCTCTCCCACCTTAAATCATCATCTTCTAACCCTTACCCTTTTATTTCTTTCTCTAACCCTTACCCTTTTTTATTTCTTTTCCTAACCCTTACTCTGTTTATTTCTTTCCTGCACTCTTGTCTTAAACCCCAAAAGTAGATTAGTATAGGAGCTGGCCTTTCTCCGGAGATTGGCACAAGGGGCATCTCTTCCCTTTGGCATTTCAATGTTGGTCGCAGGTCTAGGGCGCACAAACCCATCGAAAGTCCTTTCTTGTGTGGATTTGATGACCAACAATACCTTGATTATCTTATCCATAATATTTGTGCTATTCTTGAATCCTTTCGTATTGATCTTGGAGCCCTCTAAATATTCTTTTAGTAGTGCCACTTCTTGAGCTAACTTCTCACATTCCAAGATCTTTGCTTCTAAATTATATTTGAACCTTTTTACCTTAGCCTTTGATTTTTCTAAATACTCTATGAGCAATATTCTCTCTTCATCACATTCTTGAAACTAAATTTCATGTTTATATTGTTGATTCCTTACCTTCTTTACCGTTTCAAGGGCATAGATAAGTTCTCCCTTGATATCATATCCATTCTCTTCTGAATATTATTCTATTTGTTTACCTTTGTCCACATCATTAATTTCTTTTGGCTTGTCTTCTATAGGATCACTTACTTCTTATTCTAAATCCATTAGAAGATTTTCATTTTGTCCTTCAAGTGCATTCTCATATTCATCATCACTAAAACTATAACCATCCCTTGTAAAATCATCTTCAAGATGCCCAAAGTTACCACATCTAAAACATTTAAGAATAACTGGAGTCTTTTTCTTAACTAGTTCTTTTTCTTCAATCATAAATAGGACTTCATCTCTATCATTATCTGAAGAACTAGCATCACTATCATTTGAGTACTTACTTGTATTATTTGCATAGTAGCTCCTCTTTTATCTTTGGAAGAACTTATTTCCTTGTCTATTTTGTCCATCCTTGCTTTTCTTTTGATGCCTATATCTTTCTGATTCCCTATACCTATGATCCTATTTTTCTTCATCATTATTGTTCTTTGGTTCTTTACAATTTGTTGCAAAATGTCCATACTTTCCATAATTGAAACACTTAATAGATATTATATCTATGGGTCTTCTGGAACCTTTATCTCTTCTATAATAATTGGCTTCTTCATCACTAGAAGACTCATTGTTTGATTCTAACTTCTTACCCTTTATTTCCTTGTTTGCTTTGAATGCAACCTCCTTTGGAGGGATAGGATATTTTATTCTTATCTCAAAGGTTGTAAGCATGCCAAGAAAAGAATTTTTTTTCATACAATCACTATCAATTGATGTTTCTATAGTAGAGACATTTTCATTGTACCTTTTTGGAAGAGTTCTCAAGATCTTATCACAAGCATCAGATTCATCGACCTTCATTCCAAGTCCTCTCATATCATGCACAAGTTCATCAATCTTACTGAGATAGTCATGAATATTTTCATAATCCTACATTCTTAAGTTTTCAAATTCTCCTTTGAGATTTTTGATCTTAGCTTTCCTCACACCTTTATCTCCTTCATATATGTTATGCAGTATTTCCCACATTTCTTTTGTTATTTTACAATCCATAACCTTCATAGATTCTGATCTATGCAACCCTTTTATAATTGCATTCATAGCTCTTGAATTTGCATGCATTAGAAGCTTACCTTCCTTATCTATAGGAGGATTGATTGTTGGATCATATCCAAATTCCACTGCATCCCAAATTTCATTTAAAAGTGTCATTAGGTGAAATATCATTAGCATACACCAATACAAGAAGTCACTTATATCAAATACTGTTGATCCATTGTGTTCTTGATCATTTTTTTTCAAGCTGTCAAACTCTTCTGAAGGAACCCACTCTGATACCAATTGAAGAACACAAGCTTATACTGAGAGGGGGGTGAACAATATAAGACCATTTTTTACTTTATCTCTTAAACCAATATATGCAATGTAAATATAGCAATATCAACAATAGTAATCAAAGCAATGTACACAACACCACACATAATAGAGACACCACAATTTACGTGGTTCACCCAATGCGGGCTACTCCATGGAGAAATATTTTACTAAAACTTTCTCAATTAATATCTTGGGAATCCTTTCCCTATTAAAATGTTTATGGAAATTTTTCCAAAGGATATTTTGATCCCCTAAATCTGGTTTGTGGATCTCTATCCATAGGAGAACTCCTTCTCCTCTACTCTAGCTGGTGATCCTCTAGAAGACTACTACCTCCACTACACTAGCTTGTGGATCTCTCTCCACTGAATACTCTTGTCTCCACTCAGAAGACATGTCCTAACTACCCTGGATGATGGATCTCTATCCACTAGAGACTACTATCCTATATGCTCTGTCACCTCCAAAGATTTATCTCAATTTTGTACTAAACATAGTCTAGTCAGTCTAGCACAACTCTGCTCAACTCTTGTACTAAACATAGTCCATTCAGTCTAGCACAAGGCCACATAAATATATACTAAACACAGTACAGTCGGTCTAGCACAAATCTTCTAAAAAGGTTCACTCAGAACCTGCTCAAGTTTTCTCAACAAATCCACTTAGAACCTACTCAAATTTGCTCAAAAGGTCCACCCAGAACTTGCTCAAATATTCTCAATAGGTCCACTCAGAACCTGCTCAACTCTGCTTAATAGGTCCACTCAAAACCTGCTCAAATCTACTCAATAGGTCCACTCAGAACCTACTCAAATCTACTCAATAGGTCCACTCAAAACCTACTCTCAACAAGCTCACACAGAACTTATCCAAATATGCTCAATAAGTCCTCTCTAGGACTTAACCAAATTTGTATTGTAAGCTTCCACAAAAGCTCACACAAAATCAGTCCACAAGTCTTCTCAAAGACTTACCTCAAATCAGCTTAATAAGTCCACACAGAACTTGTCCAATCTCATATAAACATAGATAGAATTGTTAGAGACTCAATATGTTCTATACTCAATGCTCAATCACTTTATCAATCTCATAGAAGCATAAAGAGAATTGTTAGAGACTCAATATGTTCTATTCTCACAATTCAATTTATTTCACAACTCAAATCAGAATGTAGAATATTTTGTTTTATGGAACTTGGACAATCACTTCATTCATCCACTTGACTAGATTCAATCAACTCTACTCAACCAATCACTCAAGAACCAACTCTCACTCACAAACCCTAGTCCAAGCATGTAGTCCCAACTCAAAATTTTCCCAAAAATGCTCAACAATAAATCTCACATAAGAATGATACTCATGATCTTTTCAAACTCTAGTTCAAGTTCTTTGCACAATCCAATGGCTTCAACAACAATGCTAATAAATCAATCTTCACATAACAATGATACTCATGTTCTTTCCTAACTCAAGTTCAAGTTCTTTGCACAATCCAATGGATTCAACAACAATGCTAATAAAACAAGGTTTTAATCAACTTGATTTTATAAAACCTTTAAGCATTAACTCATACACTTTCTAAAAGGAAACCCTAATAAAATCCATTTCGCTCCAATCTTAATTTTCAAGAAAGCCAATTAACCAACACAACCAAAGAAGAATTTGCTCATACCTTTTTGCTTGACAAGGAGTTGATCTCACAAATCTGCCACACTCACAAATTTATCTTTTCCAATATCAATAAGGGTTAGAAGACTTTAATAATAACACAATGCAAAATGATGACCCAAAATACACCTTATTACTCCAACTCAAAAATAGCATTCACCATAGTCTTCTTTTAATAGAAAAACCCTTATACAAAAATAATGCTCAAAAGTCTTAATAAGAATTTAATAAATACTTTACTAAAACTCCTTATTACTCCTAAAATAATAAATCTCAAACATCAATACCTCAAAAATTAATTAATAGCATAAGGTAATTCATAAAAATAACTTAACAATCCTTATTTCTCCCACAATTAAGATACTTTTACTATGCAAGTAAATATCACAAATGCCCCTCTTTCTACCCTTTTCACCTTAGGAAATAAACTTAGGGCAAGTAAAAATTTAATTTAATTCTAGGTATCTTAGCCTTAAGTGGGGTTTGAACCCACGTCAACCTCCCTTCGCGTGCCCTAGCCGCAGCTACCAGTCGTGTGTTCTAGGCACATGTTTGAAACTCATGAGCACCACATGCTCCAAAACTTCCTCTAGACGTAATATTTGGAGAACAAAATGGCACCTCCTTTGGCACTCAAAAACCAGGAATGAACCATGCCTCACATGGATCAAATGTAGGACCTTCCTGCCTCCACGCTTCTGCAATCCAAGCGCTACCATCGACCCATCGTGCCCGATGAGAATGAGCTTTCAACTTCCACGTGTAACCTTCCACTTGGTGCTAAAGGAAAAAATACTTTGTCCTCTCCTCAAATCGCATGCACGAACGAATAAACCAGGTGCAGAGCTATTTCAAAAATATTAGGAGCGATTATCATTTTTTGAATGCAAAATTTGGTGTATATATACACAAGCCTTCATGGCTTTCAATGTCGATGCACGAGCATGGAATAAGACGTCGACGATAAAGGCTTTGAATGACTTTAATTAAAACCAACACAACTTTAGTTTTGGGTAAATAAAATTATCATCAAGATTTGAAATGTTTGCCTTAAACCCAACCTTGGGTTTTATAAAGAATACTTAAACCTTTTTATTTATAAAATATTATAATCAAAATTATAAATATTTTATTTCTCAAAGTCACTTTAATAATATTATAATAATAATTATAATATTATACCTTTTTGCTATCTCGGATAAATGCTTCTTTGGAAGAAGTAAAACCACTTTTTGACCCATGCTCTTGGATGTTCACTGAAGATATTTTGACCCATTATGACTTCCATTAAACTTTGCACTCAAACTGGAGAAGAGCTATCATTGGCATATTGACATCAATGACAACTTTGAATTAGGGACTCAAAATGTCCAACATTAAAGAGTGATATCATACTAGTACATTCCCTCTAAAATATAAGGCTAATAGCTTTACCATTACATCTTCATGGATGATATTATAAATGATAGCTAGAGTAGTTATATCTTAGCAGTGTTCATAGATTATTTTCTTACTACCATCATATGAGGGTAATGTTTTTAATGAAACTTGTGGAATATCATGCATATCTGGGAGATTGAGGGTTGAAATTTTTCCAGCAAGGTTAGATTCATCTAGCTATGGTTCTAGGTAGGTATTTAATATGTGGTTCTCGAGATATGGCCTATAGAGGAGTTGGGATTTCAATAAAGTAATTCTATATAGGTGAAAGTTATTTACCTTTCTTGGATCTTCTAAAGGCTAATAGCTCGATAAATTGCAAGGGTTCTTTCAATTTGTTTCCTTTAGATATTTTGATCATAAAAGTTTAGGCTTTGTTGTCAAGTAAAGTTGTCAATTTGCTCTTGGGTTCTTGAAATTGGATTAATTAGGTGAATATATTGCTTATCAACTAATGAAACGAAGATCTTCATTGTAATCTCAATCATCTAGAAATGTGGGCATGCCAAATCTCTTAAGCATACAGTAGATTTGAAATGCTATTTTTTAATCAAGAGATTGTTGTGCTTTATCCTAATAGTGTTTCTTTGTGGGGCAATCCAAGTTTATTTTTTCCACCAAGTGTACCAAAACTCTTGATTGCTTGATTCACCTAGGTATGGAATGTGCTCCTTAGATTGTGTTTAAGATTGGATGACTTATAATTTCTCCTAAATCAACCTCCAAAGAAGGTCGTATCCTTTGATAAATCCTACTATGTGCAAGATAAAAGAAATAAAAATGGATAGGGTTGAGAGAGACAAATAAAGGTAGAGATAAAGAGATAGAGTTAGAGAAGGAGAGGTAAAATTAGAGAGAAATATTAAATGGATTTAGGGATTTAGCTTATAGCATTGCTTTTAGTTGAAGGAGCATTGGCTATTCAATACAAGCATAGCCTAATAGACTATTCAATTAAATATAAGGATAAATATAGTAAGCATAGGTATTACAACATTAAACATTATGAGCACTCCAATCAAATAATTTCAAACAACATTAAGCCTAACATATAACACTCTAATTAAGAATACCAAAAAACTTTTATTGTAATAGAAAGACCTTGATTAAAGCAAAAATAGAAATGTTGAAAGTATACTATCACAAAAATTAAAAATTCTTCATCCTTCTAATGAGGTAAGTCAAATAGCTCTTGATTGCATTAGAAGAGCATAAAAATATAGCCTATGATAGGAAAACACTAAAATATTGACCTCTTACAATGAGGGGTACTCTCATATTTATAGCTTTCACTTAGCTATAATGAGACTAACTATTATGTACAATAATGAGAAAATTTGATCATGCATGATCTTTAGGATGAGTTGGTATCATTTAGTGTTTTCAGCATGTCCTGTGTTAGGCCTTGAGCAATCATGAGTGCAAGATCTTCAATAATGCTTTTTTTGTGATAAGTGTTGCCCTCAAGATTTGATAAATGCCACATGTTCAAATTATTCTTATTTGTGGTATTAGATACCTTTCATGTGGGGATGTTCTAGTCTAGGTTGATGTTGTTATCTTTGTTGCCTTTTGAGCTATTTTTCTTCCTTGTTATGGGCCTGCCAAATATTTTGTATGTTGACATCACCCTTTTTTGTTGAAAATATCTAGTTTGAGGTGTTGCTTCCTTTAACTCATGCTCTAGAAAACTCTTTATAGGTCTTTTACTAGGTAATTTTTTTGGAAATTAGGCTGACTTTATTGCTTTGAAAGTTTTGGCTTTCTTGCTTTCAAAATGCTTAGCTTTTGCATTATGTTGGATATTTTGGAACACGTTGTTGACATCACTACCAAAGATCTATGGCTTACCTTCTTTCATGCATTCTGCTTATTTTATTATCATCATAATGGAAATTTTACAGTGCTTTATTATCATAAGGCTCTAGCCTAGATAAATGAGCTATCCTTAAACAATTTTTAAGTCCAAAATTGCTTACTTAAGCTTCCAAAATAAAATACTTGAAAGAATTATGGATTTGTACAAATTTTTCAAGTTTGTCTATTATTCAAAGTTCTTCTTACCACCTTGTCAAGCCTTTCCCACTCTAATGCATTCCCTTTTTTTTTGCAAACCTACTCCTTGCTTATTTTGATACTCTAAAGTTTCCCTTTAAATTGGGATTATCGATCTTATTTTTTTAGTAAGTGTGCCTAAGCTATTATATTTGTTCAATTCTCAATCAATTTTCCCTTTTTTTCTTACTTGCCAAGAATTTCTAGGGGAATGTAACCTTCATATGGACTAGCAAGCTCAGATGATTTGCAAAGGTTCCACAACTTGAATTTTTCATGTAGCTTTTGTTTCTATAGTTTGCCAAGAAATATGAGTTATTCTTACTAATCCTTTGATCTAACACTTTAGGCTCTTCTCCTTTTCCTACGACGACTTGGTTTTATTCCCTAGGGTGCTTTGCTAGTGATGTCCTATAAGTGACTATAGACACCTAAAACACATCATGTTAAGGAGGCTACTCATGTGGACACCTTTTTAGGCCATGTGACTCACCTTGGACCTTTCCAAGACCCAACAATGGTTCTAACCACTCAATTAGGGTAGCCTAGTCCTATTCAACCTTCACCACTGATATCATAAATGGTGTCCATCATAACCACCGATGCTTAAAGTGACTGTGGGCTGGCTGCACTTGTTGATAGAAGCCATGGCCATAGCTACACCTTTCGATAGTAATCGAGTCTAACGAACTTGGGCTACTCGAGCCGAGAAAACTCCATTGTCAACAATAGTTTCTTGAGCGATTGCACCTGTGAAGCTTTCAGAAGCATCCATACAACTATCCCAACATAAAAACTTCTTGATCTTGGCTTTCTAGAGAATCTAGGATTCAAATTTGGGAAGTCTATTTAAGGCATCCCAAAACAAGAGAAAAAAGGAGAAGACTTCATGAGCAATTATCATAGCGGAGTCCTACCAAACTGAGGAGAGATTTCACATCCCTTTGAAGTGCAACGAAGTTCTATCCAATTGTACCATGATATCTACATATGTACCAATGTACATTATCAAAGCTTGAGGATCAACCACCTTGTCATTTTACATCAAATTATCGCTGATTAGAGCCCAATTTTAAAATCAACTATATCTTGAGACACGTCTGATCCTTGCACATCAATTCAATAGAGGAATTGATCATCATCAGGCCAAAAATATAGAGAATAAAACCTCTATAATGTGGCCCCTATTTTTAACAATGGCCCATAGGCATCGCCACCGACGTTGATAGTGGCTAATAGAGTCTGTCATCCTGATCAATAGCAACCATGGGATGATGTATCTTTTCCTTTGTTTTAGTCAGTAGTTTAGTCATTAGATGCTTTCATTTAGTTTTCTAACATAGACTAGTTGCTTTACTTTCAATATTTATGCTTTTATTCTAGTATTTCATGTATCTTTACATATATTTATGCATTTGATTTATAATTTGCACTTATGGAGAAACTAGCCTCATCTTGAGAGGCCTCATATGCTATTAATATTTCTTGTAGTTTCTTATGTGCAAGTTATGAGGCAGTTCAAAGGCTAAAGATTGTCAAGATCCATGTTCTTGACATCATAAACAAAGGTTGCAAATAAACCCTCTATAATCATTTTAGCGGAGACACAAAGACTTTGTGGAGTGCATATTTCCCCTTTTTGGGGCCACATTCTTTATAATTTTGTATCGGATTGGGTATCCCTAAGAGGGACATATTGTAACCGAAGCTTATTTGATTAATAAAAAGAGAGAATCTCATTTTGTTATCTCATTTTCTCAATAGTTACATAAATTTCATATTTTCAATTCGTTACAATATTGCAATAGATAAGATGTATGATTTTTACTACTTTACAAGTGGTGATCACGTGTGGGACCCTCCCATTATTTGGCTGCTAACTAAGTTCTCTATCTATTTTTCACTATAGGTACCATTGCTCTGAGCGACTGTGGCTAACATACACTACTACCATCGGCATTAGCGGCCACCACCATTGTCACCCTGATCGTCAATGACCACGGGATAGACATAGAAAATCTAGTTTACGATATTCTTCTTTGGATGAGGACTTACCTGTAAGTGGTTCTCTCCCTATTTTCTGTTGTATTTTCTTTTAAAATGTAATTTAGGAATTAATTAGATAACATAGAGAAATTTTAGAAGCAAATTTTTAAAATCTCTTTGTTTATTATTCGCCTTTGCTGGGAAAAGCGGCCTCTACTATTAGCCATCCCAAAAACTAGTAGCTAGAATTTTGACTGCCTCTGTGTCTAGAAACCATGATTGTACACCACTTTTCACATATATGGCCTCTGTTAAATCTAAGTGTTAATTTTGCATGCTTGGAGCCTGCTTAAAGGTTGTTTCATTTTAGTTTACATCTGCATTTTTTGAATCTAAAACATATTTTACATGCATCATTTCTAAAATTTAAAATGTATTTTCATGCATGTGTAGTTGAAAAATCATGGTGTGTTGTTTTATGCATATTTACTTTTGTTTAAAGTAAAATAAGCACACACATACACACCTCACATTTTAAAGTTAACATCAGTTGATTTGGGCTCTCACATCCAACCAATTGACCAAGACCAACAGTGAATGTCATTACCACTTTGTTGGCTTGCATATTGAGAGTTTTCCAAACCCATTCATGGCTAAGGACGACTCCAAGAACCATAAAATATTTGAAAAATAGCATGTACTCTTCTTCAAAATATATATCGCTAACCCTATTATATTGGGTGAGGATCAGTAGGACCTATGTCCCCTATAGATTATGGGTTTCATCTCCATAGCCTTATGGGATTCACAATCTAGAATTCATCACTAGATAATCATCAACTATATTCAAACATGATGAGATCAAAATCAGATTTCCAACACATCAAAAACACACAATCCAGTTCTTAGGAAACACAAAACAATTCTTAAAAGAGAATCATTTTATCTACTTTGTGTGTTTCTTTATTGTTTGTGTAATCAACATAAGATCCTACCATCCAATATGGGACTAAACCCTAAAGGTAAATTGCTACTTTTTAATTATGCATCCATAAAATCAAAAATTGTACAAATTGGAGCTATAACGAAGAAGTTATGTTGGTTTTATCATTACTCTATTTTTGAGTAATTTTTAAGCCAAAAATAGGGAAAAACAACACTAAAATTGTCATAAAAAGCCCTAGACAACCCCAAAAATTACCAAATTTGTTTTGTTATCTTAGTTAGCCCCTTGTGCATCTCTCACAGTATTTTTGAGGCTTAGCTCCACATTTTATCAAAATTCCTCAAATTGGTCATTTTTCCACAAGTCCCGATTGGCTAAATATTTCATAAGGATAAATTTTGATCCAAAACACACTTTTTGGAGTCATAGCCCATTGTGATATGCTCATCGCACTGATAATTTTGATATATAACACCCAAAATTGTTTTTTAAAGTTAAATTTTCTTAAAAAAATGGCTAAGGGACCCCCTTTCATCAAGTTGATTCAAATGCAGCTGAAAATAAGACCTCCAATTTAGAGAGAGAATCAGGCTCCATAACCAACGAACATTGCCAAATCATTCTAGAGGACATCACCATCCCTGAATGGCATCCCAAGTTTTATCATAACACCAATACCATTCACAGGGTTTCAAACCTTCAAGATATCCCTATTAGAGAGGCACCCACATGTCCTCTAGAAGACCTTCCTGAATTGGATACCCTGATAGACTTTTATAAAAGGAACAATCCATCCACTGATGGTCCTAGTAGGTCAATACCATAGGTTCATATCCATGATTGCTCTATACATCAATCATAACATGAACATGAGCATACACCATGGCCTAGCCAAGATGAGAAAACCACCCCATTTGATCGAGCAAGCCACCTCCCTAATCCTCATAGAGAGCACTTTGCATGCACACGTGTTTTTGTGAAGCACAAATATGCAAAGCTTACACCTAATCCTAAATATCATTCATTCCTCATAGATGAGGAAGAGGACCCAAGTCATCCTCCTAATCCTCGTGAAGAGTACTTGGGGCAACCATGTTGCATCTCTGCATATTCAGACTATACAGAGCCCAGTTATAAACCAAATTATCAAGCCATTACAACCTTTAGGGAGTGTGGAAAACAAGTAATAGATCCTACTAGGGGGGAAAGACACAATAAATACATCTCTATTTCAAATATGAGGGTACATAGACCCCATACAACTGAGCAACAAAATCACACTCATCAGGAACTTAGGCCAAACCTTAACAGACACCAACATACGTATCAACTCCAGTTGGATCAACAACAATTAAATCAATAATGGGAAGACCCACAACAGGAACAATTACAAAGGTTGTATCAATGAAAGATACAAGAACAACAAAAGATAAAAGGAGAGCAATTACAAAATGCATTACATGAAGTGGTGCTTACACCTAACACCTATAGGATCCAAAAATGCTTAAGGCACACAATACAATCTCAAGATCTTCCTCCTCGGCCACACCAAAATCATGTTCAACATCAAAGGCCATCACTTGGTTATCATCAAGAACCTCATACTCCTCAATAGTACCAATAAACACGAGGAGGAATTATATGAAGAGCTCCAATGGGAACATAAGGAACAAGTAGATGCTTATCCTGAATCCATTTATGATGAGGTACCTAATGATCATACTTATCGTTCACCTCAACATAAAAATTAGCCCCCTCTACCTAATCAAGGGCGACAACAGGAAGATCATATCATTTCACCAAGGACATATAAAGTGCTAACTAATTGACAAAATTCATTAGAAAAACAAGTTCAAAGTTTGGTTTATCAAAAACCCACACTAAAGCAGCTTAGCAATTAGCCTTTGTATCCATCAGTACCGTTACCATCATACCCACCATATTTCCAGATGCCTAAACTTGAAAATTTCAAAGGTGACAAAGATGCTCAAGAGCACATGACAAGCTTCATCAATATGTGTTTTTGTCTTCAAGACAATGACTCCCTAATGTTGAGAAATTTCCTTAAAACATTAGCTAGGGATGCTTTGGAATGGTATAATCATCTACCATGCCATAGCATATATACCTTTTAGCAATTGGTCGATGCATTTCTGGAATGTTTTGCCTTTAGTGCTAAGAAAATGACAAACTTGACTGACTTGTCTAGCCTTCGTCAGCTTGATGACAAGCCGATCATGGAGTATGGCAATAGGTGGAGGAAGGTGATGTCAAAATTACCTTTCATCCTACCCATAATGGAGGTCACTTAGATGTTTACGAGAAGTTGTGTAAAACAAATATCACTTCTCTTGCAATTACAACAGTATCAAACATTCGAGGAGGCCTTAGCACAGGTAAATATTATTGAGGACATCAAGGTCCACAAGGGTGATATTCAACCCTGGAAAAGGGAAAATCTAAAAAATAATATTATAGGTGCCAACATGCAACAAAAAGTGGCCCCAATCAAGTTGTTTTGGGTATCCATGGATCCTAAAACTAGATTACATCACCTCAACTACGAATGCAACCTAATTAACAAGTTTAGCTTTCTTGTTAGCGTATAATTATCTCTATATAGCTATTATTAGCTTATTGTTAGCATCTAGTTAGTATCTCTTATTTGGGCTCAATGTTGTTAACGGGTTCCAGAACCCTTATTCGGGCTAACTATAGCCTAAGATTGTATTATTTAATCCTTTATTGATTAATGCAATCTATTCAATTTATCTAAATGGTATCAAAGCGGGTAATCATGAAGGAGCTGGGCTGAGGAAAGCTATCGGGCATGATTCCTCGTCGAGATTTTACAAGGAGCTGGGCTGAGGAAAGCTATCGGGCATGATTCCTCGTCGAGATTTTACATGGATCTGGGCTCACTGTTGTTAACGGGTTCCACCTTATTCGGGCTAAAAGCGGGTAATCATGAAGGAGCTGGGCTGAGGAAAGCTATCGTGCATGATTCCTCGTCGAGATTTTAGATCGCCATGCTCTCAGAGATGGGTGATGTGGACACACAATTGGGGGGCATTTACTAACGTGATTAATGAGCGGTTGTGTAAAGCGGAAGAGAGGAGGAGTAGACCACCAAGAGGTAGTCAATAGATGTTTTGCATCTTACGTTGTTTAAACTCCACTTAGGCAAAGGCATCCCGCATATGGGATATTTGTGCAACTTAGCCAAAGATGAGAGTGCGGAGGCAGGAGGTCATCGCAGTCTCAGACAGAGTATTGGTTGGACACGCCTGAATGGAGAGCCACGACACACACTGTTACATTAGTTGCACATCATTTTTTGGATGATTACGATATTGCCTACGGTGGTGAATGCTACTAAAACAAGATAGGAGCAGCGTCAGTTGGCTGTGTGTGCTAAAGACTGGTGACTGAAGCAAAAGGATCAGCTTTGTTTTTAGCGAAATGCAGAGTTGCAAGCATTGAATCACCTCGATCCTTGATGTAGACGTCTTCCAAATTGCTTCTAATCCAGTCGTTTGGAGAATGTACACTGTTTGTAAGATAAACCAGATAATTTCCAACGTGTAGATATATTTTTACGATTATTGTTTTTTAGTCATTTTGCTTGTGGCAAGAGCACATCAGAGTTTGATGTAGATGACCCTCCCGTATGCGATTTACAGCGATCTGACTGCATTAATGCATTGTAGACCCATTTGCGAGTGGCTGGTAACGCATCACTGTGCCATCAGTGGAGGAGGATCTGAAGACCAGATCGAAAGTGATCTGTTGCCGGATTTAAAACTGTTAATGTTTTGGCAAACAGACGGATATTTCCCTGTACAACACAACAAATATTTACAGAACACTGGAGTTACAGCCATCGTTGATATGTTTTATTATACCGTAGCGAAAATAACTAGCACACCAGACTGATTATTTTTCACGGTGAAATTTGCCGATCTGGACAGGAGAATTCCTGGAATAGTCAATAAGTCCTCTGTGATTTTCGTGTACCACCAAGCGTGGTAGTTGAGTTGATTTTTGGGTTAGAGTCAGGGCGTTGCCGACAATCTAGTGGGGGGTTCAAGCCCCACCGACAGCAGAAAGGTATTTTTTTATTAAGTTTGAAATTTTTGCTTCTAATGTTTTTTTTATATAATTTTTAGTTTAATTATATTTTTTTAAAATTTTTCTTTAAAAAATATATATTTTTATAACTTTAGAAATATTTTTTTAAAGAAAAATCAATTTAATTAAACTTTAAATTATTTTTACAAAAACATTTGAGGGCAATTTTTTTTTCCAAACTTGAAGGGGGGCATTTTTTTACTACATGCTGCAAAAGTGAAAAGGAAGATAAACCTTGTCAAAGCATTCAACAAGGCATAAACTCATCAAAACTCCACACCTATTTTTTTTAGGCTTCATAAATAGCAAATTTTTTGTTTGAAGTACTTCACACAGGGGGGATTTTTTTTGGTGACATATTGTGCTAATCTGCCTACGAGGAAAGCTTTGTAAGAGCCTTTTGAGGCTTCATTGTTGCATTTTTTTGCACTACATGGGGGGATAATTTTTTTCTCTCCACCATCTCCTATCTTGCAATCTGGGGAGATATAATTTTTCAAAAAAAAATGGAGGAATACTTATAAGGGTGCATTTTTTACAATGATTGACACCTTAGTCAGATTTTTTCTTTTTGCAAAATTCATTGTAAAAGGTGCATTTTTGGCAAAGACCGAAACCTTAAAAATTGCCAGATCAAAGAAAAAGCAAGCCCCTAAACCAACTGATGTTGTTGAAAAATCAGTTAAAGTCCTTACTTTCCACCAGATATGGAAGGAATGGATTTTTATGAGGATGAAAAATATTCTACACTACGCAGTGGTGTAAAATCCATTCTCAAATATTCTGAAGACCTTCAAAATAATGGTGTTCAAATCCCTATAGGCATCATAAGGGCAGTCTACATTTATTGATTTCTCTTGATATTGTCCAACGTAAAGTGTACATGGACTTTAGTGAGGAAATAGAGGGTAAACCCCTAATGGTCGATGCTTGTAGTGACACAAGTGACCTTCAACCCATGGTGGCAAATGCTTGTTGTGACACATGTGACCTTGAGCCCATGATGGCCAATGCTTGTTGTGATACAGGCAACCTCATGCCTATGATGGCATATATCAGTTGTAGCATAGGTGATCTCATCACAGTAGCAGATTTTTCTTGTGACACTAGTGACTTAAAAACTGAACCTCCTAAAAATGAACTCCATAATCTCATCAATAATGAAAAATACCATATTGTTAAAAGCATTGATGAAGATGATGAAATTGGGTGTTTTGAAAAACACACCAAAGGATTTGGATCCAAAATGATGAAGAAAATGGGATTCAATGGTGAGAGATTAGGTAAACAAGAACAAGGCATTAAAACTCCTATAATGCTAAATTTTAGGGCAAATCATGAAGGCCTTGGCTATACTGGACATGCAAGTACTAGTAATTCCATGTTTGTAAAACCTAAATCTCCTCCATCTCCTAAAAAGCATTATTGTAGTCACTGTGGAAAGGCAGGACATGTTGCAACTAAGTGTTGGAGATTACATCCTTGTGATTCTTATGGATGTACGAATCACTCTTCTTCTAGATGTTGGTACAAAGTGAAAATGGCCAACAAGGTTCATATTGATTATGGATAGACAGATCTTACACAATGGACCATGATGAAAGAAATGTTGTATGGCTTCTACCGAAAAGGTAAAACCTATGGTATACCCCGAGGTAAATCCAGTGACAGACCGAGTGGAAGTCCCAGAGATAATGACTCAAAGACAGACCTAAAGACAAACCCAAAGATAAAGTTCCAGAGGTAGATCTACAGGCAGATCCAGAGGTAGATTCATCGGCAGATCCAGAGATAGACCCAAAGGTACAGATCCAGAGGTATACTTAGAGCCAGAGCCTGAGCCATGAGCCAGAGCCAAAGCCGAAGACAAAGCACGAGCCACCATTCTTTCATTTATATTATTATTCTTCACTGTATTGGGACAATTATATACTTTACACAAATATTGTTGTATGGGGGGATGTTAGCATAGCTAGTAGTTATTTCATTACACAAGTAATGTAATAAGGGGGGATGTTAGCGTATAGTTATATTTATATATATATATATATTATTACATTATTATTAGTATCTAGTTAGTATCTCTTATTTGGGCTCACTGTTGTTAACGGGTTCCACCTTATTCGGGCTAACTATAGCCTAAGATTGTATTATTTAATCCTTTATTGATTAATGTAATCTATTCAGTATCTCTACACTCCTTTGACCCAAAATCATATGCAATAGAATTAAATACAAGTCCAACAACATCGACCACCATGGCAATATACTCATTTTTCATAGACTTTATCATCGATCTTCAATCTATTGTGTGAGACGCAAGCAATCAATCTTCCTGAGATCTATCCATTAAAACCTAATAAGTGTAGATCAAAGAAGCATAGGAAAAATATATACAATGTTTACCATTGAAAAAGATGGCATGACATCTAACCATATTACCCCTTTAGATATTTAGTACAGGATATGATCAAGAATCAAGAGCTTCATATGGAAAATCCTCTTTCTCCAAACAACCAATCAATAGGAGTCTTCCAAGACCCCTTACCCACACACAAAGCAAATGTGACATATACCAATCAAGTCGAGCAACCTAATCAGGTGCGTATCAATATACCTCCCCAAGAGTTTATGGGAATGATTAGTATAGTTAAAAATAACAACACCCAACAAGATATGACAAAGAAAACACTTGCAATTTAAAGAATATATGCTTTTTATATTAACAGGGAGCCTGAATCTCCCAATATTACAATGATATCTCTTTTGAATTACCCCAAGTATATTGGGTGCAATGTTACAATATATGAGTACAGTGCAAGTTCTCAATGATGACAATGATGATGCTTCTCCAAACAAGTAAAGGGGTGTCCTTCATCCTTTCTACTATAGTCCAAAAGTTGAGTGGGCTTTAGTATCCAACGAATGCAGGACCACTCCAGCTACAACAACTTCTCCAAAATACTTGTTACTCTACACACATGAAATCAAAAAGGGTATCAATAGCACCTATAGATATGTTGGTCACGAATCTGCCACAGGAAAGGATTTTTACAAGTGCGCCCTAGACCCGGCCAACATTGAAAGGCTGGAAGCAAGAAATGGCTCCCAGACCAATCTCCAGAGTGGGTTGGTTCCCTTCACTAATCTAAATTTCTGTTTGAAGATAAGGGTTGCTGGAAAGAAATTTAAAAATGCGGAAAGAAATAGAAATATGGCCACAGGCCGAAATTATGAGATCGGAAGACAACAACAGAAAACTTAAAAAGTGCAGCAACAACAAGCAATAGAAGCTATTAACTCAACTCTCACACAACTGTATGCAGAAAATCTCTCCAATATTACACTCCAGGAATCATATCCTTACTAGCGAATATTCAAATCCAATATGCAGAATTTGAATGTAATGAACACCTGAAGGCATACAAATTCTATCAGAAATGCAAAAGAAATAGAAAAGACAATCACCAGGACAAACGCTTGAGAAATAGAAGCCAATACTTTATTCTCGCAAATGCACTTCCAGTTTTTAGCAAAAACTTCCAACCTTTTGCAATGAAGTTTACATTGGTTTTTATAGAGGGTCGTCCTCTTTGCAGCATTTAATACTTGCTACCAAGTTTCTTGTGATCTACAAATATACCTTGGAAATCCGCAACACGATCCCCTTAATTGCAGCGTTATGGAAGCAAAAAATTAAATACAATGAGACAATCGCGGTCACATTCATTAAATTCATTTTTCAAACATGTGCATGCAATTGTTAAATCAATCCACGAACAGCAACTTCGAACCAATAAACCCTTTAATTTTGGTGGCCTGGGCACTCTTCGACCTTAACCGCATCGGAAATCCACAAAGCATTTAATTTGGGGCAGCATTTAATCATCGAAACCCAAAAAACCTTCTCGGCCGTTCATACTTGTGTTTTGGCGGGAAACTACGCAGGTCGCGAAAACGCGACGGGTCGCGAAATCGTGACATAGTTTGATGTCGTACGTCTTTCGTCACTTACACCTACGAAAATGCTCCCTGTCGCTCTTTCGCTGCATCGTCGGCTTCATTTCTTCCATCGCTAGCTCAATCCCGCGAAAACAGCACATGTAGCGATATCGCTACGCATTTTGGTCTTTGGCTCTGTCCTCCGCTCTTAACTTGCGAAAATAAAACATGCAGCGCATCGCTGCACATTTCGGGCTCCTTGTACGGTCTTGTTGATGGGCCGCAAAAATGCTACAGCTTTTGCCTCTTAAGACCTTTTCAAAAAATGCAGCGCATCGCTGTCATTCTTACCCCTTGGACTCTCTTCAACAATCGGTCATCGCGAAAATGCTACGACTTTGATCCTTGCTTGGTGTGTTCCCTTTTAAGAGCGCAGTGAATCGCTGCAACCTTTGAACTCTGGAGCCTTTGAAACCGCCATCTCAACAAACATACAGCGCATCGCTGCAAGTTTTCCTTTGGACTCCCTACTCCGCCAACCGTCGCGATTCTGAGACGTCAGCGCATCGCTGCACTTTTTCGGGTTAAGTCGTCGACTGAGTTTTTGGTCGCGATTCACTGACAATTTTTGGACTGTTCCTCTTTTGCTTCCTCAAACCCGCGAAAATGGAACACGTCGCGATATCGCGACGGTTCCGCCAAAGCTGCATGCGTTGACCGCATTGACCGCGATTTCGGAACATGTCAGCGAATCGCTGCAGTTTCTGGACTTAGTTATTTGTTGCTCCTTTTTTGCTCAAAACCGCATCAAAGCCAAAATCAAAGTTAGATTTGCAACAATTTACACGTTAGTACTTCAATCAAAATCAATGTGGCAAAAATGCCAACATTCTTGGCGGCTCGCGGGGTATACAGCTCGCTGTATGCAAGAATCCAGGCCTGAATCCATTGGGCACAGAGTCATATTAGATCAGAAAGTTGGCCGCTGTGGTGCATATCTCAGGGGACTGCTGCAATGATCTTCTGCTAAAAAAGCTGGAACTGGAAGAACCTGCATATAACGGATTATGAAATGCGACAAATGGAATGCGATAGTGGAGTGAGCTCCTGCGATTGCGCAAGCGGTGACTGCAATGGAATGATGATTATGATGGGATGACGGAGTGAGCAAGTGATGTAGTAGACATAGCAACAGAATGCTACTATACTACCATCTGCAATGGATGGAATGAAAGTGAATGAACGGATGGAATGGAAATGGAAGTATGAAGGCTGTGAACTGAAATGAGCTAGACTGCAAATTAAATATGTAACAGGACAGAAACTAGAGGAAAGGGAAAAGAAGGAACGGGAACAATGAGAATGGGAAAAAGAAACAACAGTCGTGGCTCTTTTTTTTTTTTTTTTCACTGCGGAAGAAAAAGAAGAAAGAAAGAAGAGGATGAAGAAAGGAAAGAGGGGAAAAAAGGAAGGGAAAAGAAGAATTTCCTAGAAAGCCAACGACTGCTGGGAAAAGAAAAACAAAAGAAAAACAAGCATCTACGGCTCGCAGGCAACAAGAGCCGAGATGAATAAAAAAACAATACTTTTTTTTTTTTTCTTCTCTTTCTATTTTTTTTTTTTTAAATACTATATACAATAGTTCACGACATGATTGGCATGTCGCCACCAGAAACCCGGTCTCAAGGATTTATCCGGTAAATCTGCAATGTCCCGACCAGATTTGATCATACTTAAGTCGGTCCTTGAAATTGGGCTGGCTTCTTCCTGAAGTTCTCCATGTTTCAGACACTGGCAAGTTATCCTGCATGCCAGTACCCACACAATTTACAAATAATGCAAAAAAGAAACCCCACCATCTTGAAGAGTTCTTTGATTGTGAACTGAGAACAGGTTCCTCCAACTCCTGGATCCGAGCATAGGAATTGGCCAACAACAGTCCTTTCTTCAGGATCTCTTCAGACTCTACCTGTTGATCTGACATATTTAACAGGTTCTGACTAAATGCTTGCGTGTCATGCACAGCTATGCCTTCTTGGTGCTCAGGTTCTGCCACTTGAGTCTGTTCTTCTTCTTCGCTTATATCCTCTGGATCCATCTCCTTATGAAAACTGCAAGCAACCATATTGTTCATTGCCGATCCTTGGCTTTGGATGAGATCTGTCCCTTGAGCTCCACACAACTGCATCTCAGGTTTCTGCTCAGTATACGAGATCTGGCATGAAAAATACTGCACGGGATGGACAGGAGCAGCAACTACCGAAGAAAGTGATGGAGTTTCTCCCCACGGTAATTTTCCTGATAAGAGCAAGAGTTGTTCCGCTCGCACTGCTTCCTCAAAGATTTGCGGGAACCTTTGTTCACCTGATTGCAGCAAGAGGAGACCTATGTCAGAGTGGAAAGCTCGAACATAGAAGAGGTGGGCTTGGGTGGGTGATGGTCGGATCTTTTCTGGAATTCTCTTCCAGGTTCTCAAGAATCGGACATTGAAGTCCGTGATGCTCTCTAGAGGTGCTCGCTTGATGTACATTAAAAACTGATAGAGATCCAAAGAACTGTAAAAGGGATCTTCGTCAAATCTTTTGATTAGTGCTCCCGCTAGATCATCCCATGAGCTGATGCTTTGACGCTTGAGCAGTCTGTACCACTGCAATGCCCTTCCTTCCAAAGATCGAACCAGAAGTCTGATCATGATATCCTCGTGATTTATGACATGGATCATTGACAAAGTAGCAATATCTTCAACATGTGCCAGAGCCATGCCTTCGGTACCATCATATTTTGCCAGGGCCTTTAGGGCACCTTTGGGAATTTCATGCCGGATTTGGAGATTCAGAGGGCCAGGATCATCCCATCTAGAAAAAACCCTCGCCTTTGTGGCAGTGGTCTGCGGGATCACGGCTATCGCCATTAAGTCAGAGTCGCCAGATGAACATTCTTTGAACTTTAAAAAAAAAAATAGGCGTCCACGATCAAGAAATTCAGATCTTCAACTCAGCAAAGTCGCCAGATGAACTTACAAATCTCCGCTATGAGGCCAAGACAGCTCATCAAAAATCTTGAGACCTCCGGGTGTTAAACAATAAAACTTATGGATCTTTTGAGACAGAAGAAGTCTGTCCCACCGGGCGTGCCAAAAACTGTTGGCACCGGTGGGTTTATCACTTTGGAAAATTATGCTTATCCCACCGATTATGAATTCTTGGAGACAAAACTTGTCTGTCCCACCGGGCGTGCCAAAAACTGTTGGTCACGAATCTGCCACAGGAAAGGATTTTACAAGTGCGCCCTAGACCCGGCCAACATTGAAAGGCTGGAAGCAAGAAATGGCTCCCAGACCAATCTCCAGAGTGGGCTGGTTCCCTTCACTATTCTAAACTTGGGTTTAAGATAAGGGTTGTTGGAAAGAAATTGAAATTTGCAGAAAGAAATAGAAATATGGCCGCAGGCCGAAGTTATGGGATCGGAAGACAATAGCAAAAAACTTAAAAAAATGCAGCAACAACAAGCAATAGAAGATATTAACTCAACTCTCACACAACTGTATGCAGAAAATCTCTCCAATATTACACTCCAGGAATCATATCCTTACTAGCAGAATTCAAATCCAATATGCAGAATTTGAACGTAACAGCACCTAAGGGATATAAATTCTATCAGAAATGCAAAATAAACAGAAAAGACAATCACCCAGACAGCTGCTTGAGAAATCTGAAGCCAATACTTTATTCTCGCAAATGCACTTCCAGTTTTTAGCAAAAACTTCCAACCTTTTGCAATGAAGTTTACATTGGTTTTTATAGAGGGTCGTCCTCTTTGCAGCATTTAATACTTGCTACCAAGTTTCTTGTGATCTACAAATATACCTTGGAAATCCGCAACACGATCCCCTTAATTACAGCGTTATGGAAGCAAAAAATTAAATACAATGAGACAATCGCGGTCACATTCATTAAATTCGTTTTTCAAACATGTGCATGCAATTGTTAAATCAATCCACGAACAGCAACTTCGAACCAATAAACCCTTTAATTTTGGTGGCCTGGGCACTCTTCGACCTTAACCGCATCGGAAATCCACAAAGCATTTAATTCGGGGCAGCATTTAATCATCGAAACCCAAAAAACCTTCTCGGCCGTTCATACTTGTGTTTTGGCGGGAAACTGCGCAGGTCGCGAAAACGCGACGGGTCACGAAATCGCGACATAGTTTGATGTCGTACGTCTTTCGTCACTTACACCTATGAAAATGCTCCCTGTCGCTCTTTCGCTGCATCGTCGGCTTCATTTCTTCCATCGCTAGCTCAATCCCACGAAAACAGCACATGTAGCGATATCGCTACGCATTTTGGTCTTTGGCTCTGTCCTCCGCTCTTAACTTGCGAAAATAAAACATGCAGCGCATCGCTGCACATTTCGGGCTCCTTGTACGGTCTTGTTGATGGGCCGCAAAAATGCTACAGCTTTTGCCTCTTAAGACCTTTTCAAAAAATGCAGCGCATCGCTGTCATTCTTACCCCTTGGACTCTCTTCAACAATCGGTCGTCGCGAAAATGCTACGACTTTGATCCTTGCTTGGTGTGTTCCCTTTTAAGAGCGCAGTGAATCGCTGCAACCTTTGAACTCTGGAGCCTTTGAAACCGCCATCTCAACAAACATACAGCGCATCGCTGCAAGTTTTCCTTTGGACTCCCTACTCCGCCAACCGCCGCGATTCTGAGACGTCAGCGCATCGCTGCACTTTTTCGGGTTAAGTCATCGGCTGAGTTTTTGGTCGCGATTCGCTGACAATTTTTGGACTGTTCCTCTTTTGCTTCCTCAAACCCGTGAAAATGGAACACGTCGCGATATCGCGACGGTTCCGCCAAAGCTGCATGCGTTGACCGCGTTGACCGCGATTTCGAAACATGTCAGCGAATCGCTGCAGTTTCTGGACTTAGTTATTTGTTGCTCCTTTTTTTCTCAAAACCGCATCAAAGCCAAAATCAAAGTTAGATTTGCAACAATTTACACGTTAGTACTTCAATCAAAATCAATGTGGCAAAAATGCCAACAAGATAAAAATATAAAATGATGCTCTTTAAATCTTAAGAAAATAATCATGTAAGTGCATAAGAATAGAAAAAAATAAATCTAAAAACCTTTCTTAGTAAAACAGAAATGTTACTGATCAGATCTGTGTCTCAAATCTGCATCGATCTCTTAGATCTACAAAACCACAAATGCATAGTGCCTCAAAACAGTACCTCCAGGCTCGAGATTTGATTTCTCCTAAGAATGCATGCATAAGTCTGCTCCTATTCCAATAGCCTAGTGGTGTCAATATTCAGCTCCCTTTGGTGGATGGGGTGAAGGTGCATTTATAATCCCCTTAGGGTTTTGGAGGGAAGTGAGAGGTGACAAGCTTGGATTACCAAGTGGAAATCTTGGGCTACCAAATGGAGGGGGTAGTTACAGTGAGTAACCTAGTGTGGCTTCCTTAACTGGGGTGATGTGGCTGCAAGTGGAGGGTTATATGGAGGGTTATCCCATGTGAAGGGACAAATTATATAAGGGTGTATGATATATGGAAAGGTGGGGTAGTGAGGTGGCTAGGACACATGCCTAGTGGGTAGGCAGCGTATCCTAGGCTTATTTTCCAGATTTAATAAATCTAGAAAATAGGATAACATGTAGATTTTATATGTCTAAGTCTAAACTTAGGCATATAACTTTATTATGTAGGATTTGTGAGACAAGCAAAGTCTCCCCAAGATCGAAGAATGCTCCACAAGATCAATCGGACACAAAAGAGGAAAACCCACAACACCAATATTAAGTTGTAAAACCTTACTTCAAATGAAGAAGGGAAACATCCACTATGAAGCTCACTATATTACTCATTTGATTCAACAATACAAGAATGCTTCAATTTTATGCAACAATATGCATCAACATGATATTACAACACAAGTCAATATGATAATATATGTTAAGATGTAGTAGAAAACACCCCTACTTAAAGAGAAAGTTTTCTACTACAATCCTAAATCTTATCACAATCTAATCTTGAGATGTGTGACAAGTGGCATATATCAAATATTAGAAAGTGCTTAGTTACTTTCTAATCTTATCACAATATAATCTTTGAGATGTGTGATAAGTGGCATCTATCAAATATTAGAAAATGATTAGTTACTTTCTAATATTTGCTAGAAAAGGGGAAATAACTTTTTTCCACAAATTAAATATTCCTAGACCCTTATTTTATTTATTAATTGGGTGGGAATATTTTTACATAAAATAGAATTATTTTCTAATTCAAATATTATTCTTTAGACTTTATATTTTAGTCTAAGAATAATTTACACAATGTTGCATTACATATTCCAACACTCCCCCTTAATGCAATATTGGGGAAAGGAATTATGAAACAAAGAAACATTCTCCCCCTAAAGATACAAATGGGGATGAGAATCAAATGAGTAATATAGTTACAATGACCTTCTATGACCAAGAATGGTCTACAATAAGGCACCAATACAAAATGGGCCAAAATGAGACTACAAGACCCCAACGGAGTAGCTTCAAATACAAGCAACTTACAAAGCCATCCATCAACCACAAGTGGTTGTAAATGATAAGAAGAAAACATCACAAGGGTGTCTTCAGTAAGCCTGCAAAACCCCAAACGAAAGTACCTGCAAGCTACAAGCAACTCAACATAAGATCAGTTAGATACATCATCATAAATATATTCACCACAACATATATGAATATTCAAAGATGATATAAAAACTGATCTAACAAATAGTGAACAATAAGTCATCACAAAAAGATGCCAAGCCATACTTATAGTCACATGCTATATAGTTGATCAAAAAATATCATGTACAAAGTTGCATAAAGAAAACAAGGAGTACCATGTACAAAAGTATCACAAGGCTAACAAAAAATTACCATGTACAAGAGTTGCATAAAGTATATGAAAATAATAAAGTGTGCATACCAGTTGCATAAAGCCAACCATAAAATATCATGTACAAAAGTAGCATAAATGCTAACAAGAAAGTACCATGATAAACCAATTGCATAATGCCAACTACATAAAAACATGTACAAATTTGCACAAGGCAACAAGAAAGTACCATGTAAAAGAGTCGCATAAAGCAATTGCATCATATACCATAATTGCACAATGCCATCTACAAGGTAACATGTACAAAAGTTGCACAAGGCAAACAAGAAAGTACCATGTTTAAAAGAGATGCAAACAAAAATTATACCACCAAAGATCAACTCATATATATAGCACAAAACACCTCATAAGGATGAAGTTGTCATCACACAAGTGTAACTACACTTCATTCCCCCTTGAGGACAACTTCACCAAACCAAGTGAGTCCCTCAGCTTACAAAAATTCTCCTTGGGAAGAGGTTTGGTGAACAAATCAACAGAATTAGAAGATGATGGGCAATACTCCTACTGAATAGTCCCATACAATGTCTTCTCTCTGATAAAATGGGCTTGGATTTCAACATGCTTTGTCCTTTGATGCATTACAAGATTTTTAGCCAAGCCAATAGCTAATTGAATATCGGAGAGCAAACATGAAGGACCAAATTGCTCAAAGTAAATTTCCTTCATAAGGGTATGATGCCAAACCGCTTCCTGTGCAGCTGTTGTCGTAGCATTATACTTTGCTTCCATTGTAGAAAGAGTAATTGTATCTTGCTTCTTGGAATACCAAGAGATAGTTGCAGAACCAATACTAAAAACATATGTTGTGGTAGACTTTATGTCTATTCTATCCCCTCCAAAATTAGAATTAGCATAGCCGAAAAGAGCAAAGGAAGGAAGCCTAGAATACTTGAGTTCCAAATATCTAGTACCTAAAATGCACTTCAAAATATTCTTGGTGTCTTGTAAATTCTCAATATAAGGTTTATGCATGAACCTAGCCATCATACCAACTGCAAAAGCAATATATGGCCTTGTGATGGCAACATAAAGAAGACTACCAATGAGCTGCCTATACAATGTAGCATTAGCCAACTGATATTTTGTACTTACTTCCAACTTAACCCCTATAGAAATAGGAATGGAAGTAGGATTGCCATCTACCAAATCAAACCTCTTAAGAAGATCTCCAATATACTTGGATTGACTCAAAAAGTTACAATCCTCATGCTGATAAACTTGCATGCCAAGATAGTAGTGTAGAATACCAAGGTCAATCATTTCATACTCTGACTTTAATTTGGAGATGAAATAAAAAATGGCCTCATTCTCATTTTCAGTCACAACAAGGTCATCAACAAATAGAGCAATTAAAATGACCAAGTTATTCTTCCTAAGCTCATAGATATTTGTATCTGAATAGCATTTATAAAAACCAAGAGACAAGAAGTAACCTAAAATCTTCATGTACCATGCTCTAGGTGCTTGCTTCAGACCGTACAAGGTTTTCTTTAGTTTACACAAAATTGTTTCCTTACCTTGTACAAAAAATCCTTGTGGTTGAATCATGTAGATATCCACATCCAAATCACCATTTAGAAAGGCACTTTTCACATCAAGCTAAAAAATCTTCCAACCTTGAGTAGTAGCAATAGCAATGAGAAGTCGAATGGTGGGCATTTTGGCAACTGGTGCAAAGGTTTCATCATAGTCAATGCCATTTTTTTGAGCATAACCCTTAGCAACCAATCTAGACTTATAATTTTCTATATCTCCATTAGAATTTTACTTGATTCTATAGACCCACTTGTTCCCAATAACATTTCTCTTAATAGGATAAGGCACTAGATACCAAGTTTTATTCCTTAGAAGAGAATCCATCTCAACCTTCATGACATCAACCCAACAAGAGTGTTGTGAAGCTTCTTGGTAAGAAGTAGGCTCATGATCATTCTCTATATTAGATAGAAGAGACATGTTAAGGGTCATACTTCTAGTTATCCTTTGGCTAACTGAATTTTGCTCTTTAGGACCCCTAGAATGATCCAACCACTTGGTATTTTTGACACAAGGCCCACCCTTTTCTAACTCAAGAAGGTCTTTATTGAATTTGACATCTCTTGAAACAAATACAATGCATGAAGAAGGTGAGTATAACCTGTAGCCCCTATGTTCTGCATCATATCCAACAAAGATGCATTTTTTAGACTTTTTGTCCAATTTCTTCCTCTTTTCTAAAGGAATATATGAAAATGCATCACATCCAAACACTCTTAAGTGTGATAAATTTGGCTTCTTACCATTCCAAACCTCATAAGTAGTCTTCCCCTCAACTGATTTTTAAGGACACCTGTTAAGAATGTAGATTGATGTATTGGCTGCTTCACCCAAAAGAAATTGAGGTAAGTGGTCACCAAGCATACATCTTACCATCTCCATGATTGTCCTATTTTTCCTCTCTGCAACACCATTTTTTTGAGGAGTGTATGGACAAGTAAACTGCATTTTTATCCCAGGAGAATAAAAAAACTCATTGAAATCGTTGCTATTGTACTCCCTTCCATTGTCACTTCTAATCATTTTGATCTTTGCTCCCTTTTGATTTTCTACCAAAGCTTTGAACTCCTTGAATGTCTCAAAACAATCTGATTTATTCTTAAGTAGATACCCAAAGATTATTCTTGAATAATCATCTATAAAGGTGAGAATATAGGATGCACCACAAAGTTATCTAACATGCAATGGACCCATAATATTTGTATGAATGAGTTTAATAATTTGTGTGGCCCTTGTTGACTTGTCCTTTGCAAACTTTTGTTTTCTCATCTTGCCTAAGATGCATGTTTCACACAAACCATGAATAGGTGAAATGTTAGGCAAGCCTTCAACCAAATTTTTGGACTTCATCATTTGAATATTTTGATAGTTTGTATGGCCTAACCTTAAGTGCCAAATCTTTCTACTAGGAGAAACATTAGTTGCTAAACACACTTTAGGAGGAGCATCACCTAACACATAAATATTATTCTTCACATAACCTGTAATGATTGGTAGCATGCCTTTCCTAATGCTACATGAAGTTACATTGAACTCAATAGTGTGACCACTTCTAGCAACTTACAAAACTGAAATTAAATTTCTCCTAAGGTTGGGCACATATAGGACATTATCAAGTAATTTCCCTTCAATTACAACATTGCCAACACCTTCTACTTGAAGTCTAGTATTATCACCAATGACAACTGAATCTGAAGGGTGCTAATGAAAGTCCACAAACTTATCCTTTTCAAAACACATATGGTTAGTGCATCCAAAATCTAACACCCATTCATTAGAAGTAGATGATTCAATTGAGTAGAGGGCACAAACAAATGTTTTATTAGAATTTTGCTTTACATTGTTGTTCTTTTTCTTTCCCTTGCCAAAACATTTGTTAGGTTCTTGTCCCTTAGCCTTTTCTTGCTCTTCCTTTTCTGCAATATTCTTCTTCTTGAAACAATTTTGTTCATTGTGGCCTTTCTTGCCACAAAAGTTGCAAGTGAAATCAACTCTAGGCTTGTTGGGTTCGAAATTTTGATTTTTCCTTCTCTTGTATTTATTCTTTAAGGAAGCCTTAGTGGAACTCAAGGCAACATTATTCTCCTTGACAAATTGACCATTCACTTTGTCTCTATTAAGAGACTCTTCATGTTGAATCAATAATTGTGAAAGAGTGTTGAGAGGAATGCCATCCTCTTCTTGCTCTAGCCTAGTCTTAATAATGATGACAAAATTATTGAACTTGCTTGACAAGTTCTTCAAAATGATAAATATTAAGAGCTTCTCACTTATCCAATCACAATTACAAGCCAATAGTTGAGTTCTCATGTATTTCATCTTTGAGAGGAATATCAAGGCACTTTCTTCTTCACCTTCCATAGTTATAAGAATTTTGGACAATAAAGTGAATTTCCTTGATGTGTTGGACCCTATATGGACTTGTTTTAGCAAATACCATGCATCTTTAGCATGCTCACAATGGATTATAGTGAGCAATATCTCATCACTGTTACATACCAAACATAATATAGTCGTCGGCTATATTATGAAAGATTTCATTTGATTATATAAATCCAATTGTTTTGTTTTAAATCATTTATCATCTTTTATCCAAATTTATTTGCAATATTCGCAGTCACTGCCTTTACGGTGAGGTTGTGCCCACCTTAAGTGGTGAAATATATTCAAATTGATTTATTTTATTTACCGCTGCTATTTCGTATTACTCCATTTATATTGCAATCTAGGAATTGAATAGAATTAAAAATAACAGAACGAGTTATATCGTTCCAAGTGGTATCAGATTGTCTAGGCGTCGAAGGGATTCTATCGTGTTTTCTCCAGCTACCTACAGCCCATACACCAGAAATTACAAGCACAACAGTTCTTGTTTACGTAGGTTTTTCATCGAGAAGTCCCATTGTGTAACCGTAAGCATCCGCATAGCAAAATCGAAGCTTTCGAACGCTGTAACAACCTACGGATCTTCACTCCAAACGACCGTGTACCGATCTCTCCACTCTAGCGATTACGTAATCAGTCCTTGTTGTTGATTTAAATAAACCATCATAGAGAAGCCTCTAAATTCAACTTCCACAGTCCGTAACCATCGACCAATCAATGTTCGAGGTTTTAAAATATTTACGAATAATTCCTAAGGTTCGCGTCAAAAAATAATTTTTTTTTTCTCCGAGGGAGGAATTATCCCACATTCAGTGTGGGGAGGCATTGACATAATTTAAAATACACGGTTCATGTCTATTGCATTGTGACTTCTGTCACACTCTTGGATTCTCTCTCTCACGCACACCGTCCAGCCATTGGTTTCGTCGATCGGGTTCTGTTCTTCGTCGTCTTCGATCTTGTCGCATCCTCGATGTTCGTTCCATCTTCGGTCTTGGTTCTTCGTCTAGCTATCGTATCATGTCATGTCCTCACTGTCAGTCTATCATCTTCAGTCATGTCGTGCCCTCACTATCCGTTCCATCTTCAGTCATGTTGTTTCCTCGCTGTCCGTTTCGTCTTCGGTCTTGTCGTGTCCTCGCTGTCAGTCCTTCATCTTCGGTCTTGTCGTGTCCTTGCTATCCGTTCCTCGTTGTCCTCGCTGTCCATTTTGTTCCTTGTTGTCTGTCTGTCATCGGTGTCCTTGCTGTCCATTTTTTGTCGTCTTCGGTCTAGTCGTGTCCTTACGTCTCTGTATTGCAATTAGTGGTTAGTCCTAGTCCAATTATTGTCAAAGTTGTACAAAAAAAAAAATTGTCAAAAGTTGCCAAAAACTTGCTGTCAAAGTTGCTAAAATTGTCCAAATTGAGAAGTTGTTGAAAGTTACTATCAAGGAGGCCACCCAAATTCAAATCTGCATCGTACTTGGAGCGCCAGTTGAAGTGGAATCCAAATTTTTGCCAAATTCAACCAAATTTTGTAGAAATTGAAGCAAGGATTACTAAGCATGAAATTTTGAACTGTGCATGAGTAGAAGTTGGATCAAAGGATCTGATGGTCTATTAACAAGCTCGAAAGATCCCAAAAAAGAATAGTCAAACATAAGAAGACCTCATCGAGGCCAAGGTACAAATAATTCTCCTTCTCCTTTCAAAATTGGCAGTTATAATTCGAGTCATCCACTGGTTGACCCCATGGCTACTAACCCTCCCCCAACTCACAAAAACGTCACACAAGGAGAATCAAGCAACTCTGCCATTACCACTGATGAAGTTATTCGACTCTTACTAGATGGTATGGCCCAACTTAATATCAAAATATCTAAATTTTTGGACACACAAACTCGACCTAATCCCAATGCTAATTCCCAAAATCACTATCACGAACAAAGGAATGAGGAAAATAATGACCAAGATGAAAATTGGGAGCAGCAAAGAGGCAATCCGGATAATTACAGGAATCACCTTCATCGACAGAGATATAACCAAGATCAGGATAGGGATATGGGTTATCACCAACCGAGAGGTCCTAATAATTTTCCACGCATTGATATGCCCACTTTTGAAGGTCATGATCCTCGTGGTTGGATAGCAAAGATGGAAGGCATTCTGGACTTATACCAAATTAGGGATTCTGATAAAGTCCCTTTTGCGACATCAAAATTAGGCACTGAGGCTTACCAATGGTTCATATGGCTTAAACGCGAGAAAGGAGCTACTATTTGCTGGAATAATTTCACTACCTATTTTTTAGAAAGATTTGATGAAGGAGCTACATCATCATACACAGTAAGACTGTTATCTCTTAAACAAGAAAGATCAGTTAGTGAGTTCGTCTTCGAATTCACTAGTTTACTACCGTATGCATTACACCTCAGTCCAGATACAGTGGTAGGAGCTTTTCGTAATGGATTGAAAGAAAATATTAAGGTGGAGGTGGACATTCAAAATCCAACCTCGTTGAACGATTGCATAAGAATAGCCAAGCTAGCTGAGAAGAGAATTCAGATGTATACACAGCATGAAACTTATAGTCATCCTTCATATGGCAACAACTCTTGTCACAGAAATGATCAACCATCAAGATACTTCTGCTATAAATGTCGCAATCACCATCCTAGAGAATAGGCATGTGCACAAAAATAAAACTTTCATATTGAATGCACTCAAAATGAAGGAGAAGAGGAAGAAGCATACCACCAGGAAGAACCTATTCAGGAAGAACTATCGATTGTTCTAGAAGAGAAGGAAGAGGATACAATGGCTATTTCCATGCATGCCCTCATGGGGTTAACAACCCACCATACAATCAAGGTACCGGGATTTCTTCGCCAGAAAAAGGTAAATGTGCTAATTGATTCAGGCAGTACCCACAATTTTATCAACATCAAAACAACAAAAGCTTTGAATTTATTCATTAACTCTTCCAAAAAAGACAAATTCCAAGTTCTAGTAGCCAATGGGGTGAACGCTCAATGTGTTAGGAAAACATCTCAAGTTTCCATTAAAATGGGAACTTATACCTGGTTTGGATCTCTTTTTGTAATGAATTTAGGGAACTCTGATGTCATTTTGGGAGTTGAATGGTTGGAAACACTAGACACGGTTAGCTTCAATTTCAAAAAAATTATTTGTGGAATTGGAAGGAAAACAGACGGGTCATTCGCTTACAAGGTATTACTACTCCCCCATCACAGATGGTGAGCTCTCATAGTATGGAGAAAATATTAAACAAGGGTGGATACGAATTCATAGCTCAGATTAATTGTTTGGAAAAGCAATCTCGAGCAACTTTGGGTATTTCTGCTCCAGATTTATGGGACATCATAGCACATTATGAAGAGGTCTTCCAAGAACCAAAGGGACTACCTTCCAAAATATCCCATGACCATGCCAGACAGTGTCTCAAGAAGGTGATCGGCCAAAAAGTGAAATCTCAGTCAGAAGTACCAATACTCGATGCAAAAGGGCATATATATCTCCAGCCAGAAGCAGTTCTACAAAGTAGAACACGCATACGGAGCTCTCGTCACATCCAAGGGTTTCTCATCAAATGGCAGGGCCTACCAGATGAAGAGGCTACATAGGAACTTGAAAGGATTTTCCAAGACATTTCCAGCTTTGAGGACAAATCTTTCCGAGGAGGGGAGTCATGTTACATACCAAACATAATATAGCCGTCGGCTATATTATGAAAGATTTCATTTGATTATATAAATCCAATTGTTTTGTTTTAAATCATTTATCATATTTTATCCAAATTTATTTGCGATATTCGCAGTCACTGCCTTTACGACGAGGTTGTGCCCACATTAAGTGGCAAAATATATTCAAATTTATTTATTTTATTTACCACTGCTGTTTTGTATTACTCCATTTATATTGCAATCTAGGAATTGAATAGAATTAAAAATAACATAACGAGTTATATCGTTCCAATCACTTACACTATTGATAATCATGGAAAGTGCAAGGTGACTCTTGTTGTTGTATGACTCAAGTGCCCTTGCTTGGGTTGGGATCTCCATTCACAATGGGTCATAACTTTCTTGCTTGAAATTCAGACCTCATCATTGGTTACCGTATTCTAAAATTTGATCCATCAAGGATGTGCTTAGGTGTGAAGGAAATTCCATGATCAGCCATTCTTAATGGATTTTTCAACTCAAAGGATTGAAGACACTTGATGGAGATCCCAACCTCTCTAATACCAAATGTGAGACAAGAAAATTCTCCCCAAGATCGAAGAATGCTCCATAATATCAATCACACACAAAAGAGGAAAACCCACAACACCAATATTAAGTGGTAAAACCCTACTTCAAATGAAGAAGGGAAACATCCACTATGAAGCTCACTATATTACTCATTTGATTCAACAATACAAGAATGCTTCAATGTTATGCATCAACATGATATTACAACACAAGTCAATATGACAAGATATGTTAAGATGTAGTAGACAACACCCCTATTTAAAGAGAAGCTTTTCTACTACAACCCTAAATCTTATCACAATCTAATCTTATCACAATCTAATCTTGAGATGTGTGACAAGTGGCATCTATAAAATATTAGAAAGTGCTTAGTTACTTTCTAATATTATCACAATATAATCTTTGAGATGTGTGATAAGTGGCACCTATCAAATATTAGAAAGTGATTAGTTACTTTCTAATATTTGCTAGAAAAGGGGAAATAACTTTTTTCCACAAATTAAATATTCCTAGCACCCTTATTTTATTTATTAATTGGGTGGGAATATTTTTACATAAAATAGAATTATTTTCTAATTCAAATATTATTCTTTAGACTTTATATTTTAGTCTAATAATAATTTACACAATGTTGCATTACATATTCCAACAGGATTGGTTGTGGGGTGGCAAATGTGATGTTGTGAGTGACCAGTTTTTGGTGTCTATAGATGCTCCTTTTTGTATTGTGTTATGTGAAACATGATGTAGTGCAAAAACCAATGACACCTATCTTTATTGGATGGATGGATTCAACTCTTCTCGATGCACAAGAATGAATGACTTTTTAAAAATTTTGATTTTTTCTTACCCCCTCAATTGGTGAATGGGTAAAGGATGAGACCCACGAGCCAATTGACTAAATTTGGATGATGAGGTGATGTGAATGATGAAATGTGATGCAAATTGTGACATTGATTCAACTTGATACCCCAAGTTTGGGATTGTTTGTGTTTTCAAACTTACCTTTGGTTCATTTTGGCAATTGATGTGGTAAAACCGTCAACCACGTTTGGAAATATTTCTCCCTTGTGATCATAGAAATTCCTTCCAAATGATGGGTTCAAGGAACCAGTAATTTTGGGAATTTGATGCTCATGTGATTTTCTATTATTACCAAAATTGATTTGATTATTTTTTGCTTTTGACCCAACGAAAGGGTTGAAGGATAACCTTGTGCAAATTTGCTTTGAACACAACCAAGCTCAATATATTAGGGGACCTAGCTAATTAATGCCACTTTTATTTGAGGCGAATGAGTGTCATTATGGTGGGATACCCATCCTACCAGATTGCATGGATTTCCAGTCATTGCAACTGATAGGTGTCTAGGGTAAGCCACTAGATATAAGGTTCACTCTATGTTTTGATGATTATGATGAGGTGTGAAATTGCATGATGTGTTGATTTTGTTTTTTAGAATTGGTGAGTGTGCATTTTTTTTTATAAACCGTGCACTTCCATTTTTGCTCTTTACTAACCACATGGATGCGGTTGGCTTCCCTAAAACCATGTATCCATGGTTTTCTATGTAAACCATGGACCTGCATTTTCTTGCACTCCGTAAATCGTGGGTGCACGGTTTCCACCATGATATACATCTATATAAAGGGGAGGAGGTTTTATTTTCATTTCATTATTGCGGTGTGACTTCTCAATGGTTTGAGAGGAGAGGTTGAGATGGAGGTTGGTGATGGGATATGTGGTGGTACGGGTGCTAGTGGTGGTGGTTCGGCTAGAGAGAAAGTCTATGTCTGCTATGCTAAGGTAGGTGTGCTAGTCCTTAGCTTTGTTTATTTCTTTTTTTTTATGTTGTTTTTTTTTTGAAACCACTAAGAGGGGTTGGTAAAAAAAAAAAATTTTGACATGTATGAATGGGGGAAGGTGAAAAGTTTTTTTTTGGATATGCATATATGGGGAAGGTTGAAATTTTATTTTTTGAAATGCAATTTATTCTAAAATGCAATGTTTTTGTGTTTTTCTTGAAGTGTGATGCACTGATTTTATTTTTGTTTGTTCTCTAGGTGAAGCTTATTACTGCTAGACATCGATGGCCTTGCACTATTTCAAAAGTGTGGAAGGCTCTCACAGTAGATGATTGGAAGTTCCTTAAGGCTATGGGCTTGGATGGGTGTGGATTGATTGAGATAGTTTGAGCAGATGAGGCACTTTTATCCATACTTATCGAGAGATGGGACCTAGATAGGGGTTCATTTTAGCTTTCAATAAGGGATATTACTGTTACCCTAGAGGATGTATACCACATCTTCCAAGTGCCTATCGAGGGTTCGCTAGTGAGGGTGGGCCATGACAAGCAGGAGGCTCTTAGTCCTATCTATGGTGATCTCTAGGATGTAGACTATAGTAAGGAAGGCATCCCTTACCTTGACTTGTTCAAGGGCAAGAAGTTAGTCACGGTTCTAACTTTTTTGATGTACATTCTAGGAAATATGTTGTTGCCTAATAGCATGGGCTCGAGGTTCCCTTGGAACCAAGTTTCTATTGTTTTGTAGTTGATTTCTGATCCTTAGAGGTATGCATGGGCTCCTACCCTCTTATGTCAATTATATAGTGATATTTATGAGGTGAAGATGCGAGAGTGGAAGGGACTTAACTGCAGCTTGCTACTCCAAATTTGGTCTCGGGATTATACTAGAGTGGGTCATCCTGAGGGGCTACCTTGTACATTTGATACTCTACTTACTTGTGCCTTATGATAGTGGGTTAGCAAGGAGGCTTCTCCCACATGCCCTTACATTAGTACTACCACATACAAAGATAGTTTTAGTGGCCTAACTAGGGATTACATTTTTTGGAGATCATGGAGGGGTATGGCTTGGGCGAGTGATGTTGTGGAGCTATGTCAGGTTAGAAGAGGCAGATGGATGGTGGAAAGTCATGCGTAATAGATGTAGTACATCTAGTTTTCATGGGTTATGAGGTAGTTCAACTTAGTGGAGGGGATCCCAAATGCTCCTATGATATACACACAATGGAGTGATGAGTTGGGCCTACCCTTGACTTTAGATTTTTAGACTGTGGATGATGTAGGTGATGATGTTGTAGTGGAGATTTCTGATGTAGATGATGCAGGCACTACTATAGACTATGATGCTTTGTTTGTAGCTCAACCTCCTTGGAGGAAAATCCAAGTGGTTTATGATGATGTCACCAAGGATGAGCCTAACATTGGTGATAATGCTCTTAGGCGGTCAAAGCACCACTGGGATAGTGGTGGCAGGAGGTAGTCTATCATTGGCACTCAGCAGATAGATGTTGACCCTGGGCTTGGGGGAGATGGTGATGATGAGGAACATGATACATAGCATTATATAGCTTAGGATGTAGTTAGGATGTGGATTGAGGTGATGATGGAGATGATGGAGGTTAGGTTGAGGATGCCCCTCCTCACCACAATAAGGAGGAGTGGGGGTGCTTCAGACATAGTGGGATAGCCTAGATGAGGAGGTGATGAAGCTAAAGGGTTAGATGATCTTGCTTTAGGACAAGGTGACACAACTATAGGATGAGTTGGATGGGCTATGGGGTAGATCGAGCAAGAGTAATTCTATTGCATCTTGATATGTAGAGATCGTGAGGTTACAGGGTGATTTGGATGGACTAGGTCGAGCAGTGGTGATGACTCTACCACCATTGCATCTCTCAAGGCTAAGATAGCCAGTGGGAGGCTTGTGATGTTCAAGATTTGGATGTTGCTAAGAGATAGGTATGGTACATGGCATCTCTTGAGGACACTTTGTGCCAGCACCAAATTTTATTACCACTTTAGTCTTCTTCTTCTGTATTAGATTCCAATAGGTGGACTGAGTCCAGGCTAGGTAGCTCGAGGTCTCATCGACCCTCTAGCTCACATGCTCCCTTCAGGTCATCAACACATGGGCCTCGTAGGAGTCATGGGGGCACTAGCTAGTAGCACCTTATCACCTCTTTTTGTAGTTTTCTATTTTTATTTATGAGCCTCAGTGCTCTGATGTATACAGCCTACGAGTATTTTGTACTCATGCTATATATATATATACATGGATTTTATTATGATTTTGTTGTGTGCTTTTGTTTTATTGTATGTATGGATGCATATGAGGTGATGTGATATATGATGTAATGGATGATTAATGCTATGTTCTAATGCTCATTCTATGTTATAGACTCTTGCTTGATCAATATTATCTTATTATTTAATCAAGGGCATAGATAGATGGTATTGGTATGGATTTATGATATGTGGTAATGAAAAATGTTATGGTTTTATTGGGTGGATGATCTAAGGTGTTCTTACAAAGACTCAAACATCCTAGTGACTTCAAACAAACCCATTTATGTATTTCATAGATCTTCATTATGCAAGGGTTGTCCTAGTGGTTTCAAATTTTCTCAAGGACCAACTTGTGTGCAATGATAGTTCATTTCCTATTATGAGCTAGGTCAAACTAATCAATTGTAGCTTGTGCCAATAAGCTAGCTCATCTGAGAGCAGCCTTAGGTCTGTACAAAATAAGGTCGCTAATGTAACAGATGTGGCACCATGCATAAGGATACCTCATTTCCAGGCAGGATTCATTCAGCCCATTGTTGTAATGAGGATCACCCCATGGTTTTTGAGACACTAAGAGTTCCAGGGATTCAAGCTCCTTTCCCTTCTTTTATTGCATTTGATTTTTGGGGGATTGCTCATTTTGTGATGGAGCAATGGATTTTATTGCTTACACTTGCTCATTTTGAGGAAGAGCAAGGGGATTTTTATTGCTTTGAGATGTTTTTATCTTTTTTTTGGAGGAAGGGCAAATGGGGGAACTTATTGCTTTGAGATGATTTTCGGGATACTTGCTCGCTTTGAGGAAGAGCAAGGGATTTTGCTTATTTTTTTTTATACTTGCTCGATTTGAGGAAGAGCAAGGGATTTTTTTTTGGAATGAAGGTGGAGCTTGTCCTTTTGTCAACTCTGTAGCACTCTAGACCATGCACATAATTGGATGAATAGGGGAAACCTTTCACTTATGGCAATAGCAACCTTTGACTTTGTTATTCCCAAGACTCACAATGTTTTATTATGTGTTTTATTGTGTGTGGTCCAAGAGGAATTTGATTGACCAGGAATGACCTATTGCATCTAAATATTGTTTGACTTTGAATCAAGTTTATTCAAAACACTAGGACTGGCTGAGTGATTGAAAACATTGGAAATTACTTTATGGTTGATGTGGTTTTGTGATGTTTGTGATACTTTCGATGCAATATTTTAAAAATTAAAAGATACACACAAAATAGCCAATGGTCGCATAATTGTTATTGCTAACAATTATACGGTATCTATCCTACTTTATGTGAGTCCCTTAATTGGCAAAATATTATAGGGAAAGTTGCATATTATTGTGGAGTGATGGATTGTTAAGTGATGTAGGATACCCCTGATTAAGGTAGCAAGACATGGTGGATTAGCGATCATCCAAATTAACCAAATGATCCAATGCAAAGAATGGTATAAACAAAATACCTAAAATGTATGTATGACATGCATGGATGGATTTGTGAGATGCAAAATGAAATATTTTTGATATTTTTGCTTTGTTTTTTTTTTTAGCCATGTATATGTACATATATATAAATTGTGCTATGCATAAAATGCCTTTAGGTGTATTATGTTCAATGGCTCAAGTTCCAATATTCCTTCCAAGTTGGCAAGTCTATACGTTCCTGGACCCAACTTCTGCTTGACAATGTATGGACCTAACCAATTAGCCATGAATTTATCTCTCAAGTGCGGTAATGCATTGGTGTTTTGTTGATTCTCTTTAAGGATGAGATCTCCCACTTGAAATTCATGAGGATGGACTTTTGCATTGTAGGCACATTTGATTCGATCTTGATATACTCGTAGATGTTCCAAGGCATTGATATACCTTTCATCAAGGAGTGTTAATTGGTCAAGACGTGCTTGTCTAGTTGTGTCGTCATCCATGAATTCCTGCAATATAACTCACAAAGAAGGGATCTCGAGCTCAAGAGGCATGATTGCTTCAGTGCCATAGACCAATGAAAAAGGTGTTGCCCCTATTGGCATTCTGATGCTTGTTCGATAAGCCCATAGTGCCAAGGGGAGTTGAGTGTGCCAATATCTATGATTTTCTTTGACAAGTTTCTTGAGAATGGCTATCACTATCTTGTTGGTCACTTTGGCTTGTCCATTTTCCTATGGGTAGTAAGGAGTCAAGAAACTATGTTGGATATTGTATTTGTTGCATAAGGCTCGAACATCCTTGTTCTTAAATGACTTACCATTGTCTAAAATGATCTTGGAAGGAATCCCAAAATGATAGATAATATGCTAAAGTATAAACTCTGCTATTCGAGGTCCAGTCGTAGTGGTCATTGGAATTGCTTCGACCCATTTGGTGAAGTATTCCATGGTAGTTATGATGAATTTATGTTGTCTTGAAGAGGCAGGTGAAATTTTTCCAATCAAATCTAGGCCCCATTGTGAAAAGGGCCAGAGGCTTTGAATGGGTTGTAAAGCTTGTGATGGTACATGAGTCAAATTGGCGTGATGTTGGTATTTTTGACATTTCTTGACATATTGACAACAATCACTTTCCATGGTGGGCCAATAATAACCCATGCATAAAATGCGCTTTGCAATGGCCATCCCACTAAAGTGGCCACCACAAGTACCATCATGGGCTTCAGTTATAGCTCGTTGTGCCTCAACGGGATCTAGACATCTAAGTAGGACTCCATCATAGCCACGTCTATACAACACGTCCCCCAAGAGAGTAAAACGAGCTACTTTTTTTTTGAATGTTCTTTTTGTAGTTCATGTCATTTCTATTGGGAGGGTCCCAAACTTGAGAAAGTCTCTTATCTCATCAAGGTAAGAATTGTAGGGTTCCGTGTGGACCAAACAAACACTCTTCTCACCTTCAAACTCTACTCATTTGATTGCTAACTTGGACACTATTGTTATGATAAGTGGTTGGACTTCTCCATGTTCATTATTAGGGATCAAGGATCCCAAAGAAGCCATTGCATCCACAAATATATTAGTCAAATGAGGCAAGTTACTAATCTCATACCAGTCAAATTTCTCTAGCAATTTCATTGCTACCTCATGATATTATTTCAAGATTGGTTCCTTGCATTGGTATTCTCCCTTCACTTGACAAATGACAAGTTGAGAATCACCAAATATGCTTAGTCATTTAATGCCCATAGCTATAGTTGATTGAAGCCCCAATATTAGGGCTTCATACTCTACATTGTTATTTGTGCATGGGAAGTCAAGTTTGAATGATAAAGGAATTAAAATTCCTTTGAGTGTGTAAAACATGACTCCAACACCTTGTCCTCTTTCACACTTTGATCCATCAAAGAACATTGTCATGTCAATATCATCCTCGAGAGGGACTAGCTCTTCTTGTTCATTGATAGAAAATACTGAATCATCTAGAAGCTCTATGATAAGTGGTTGATCATTTGGTAATGGAGCTTCTACAAGTTGATCGACTATCACTTGACCTTTGATGGATTTTTGACTAATGAATTTGAGATCAAATTCCATTAAAAGCATTATCCATTTTATGGTATGGGTGTTGTTGTATGTGTGAGTCATCATGTATCATAGAGGATTCTCTCTAGCTATGACATAGGTAGTGTTACTTAGCATGTAATATCTGAGTTTCTTAGTGGCGAAAACCACTGCTAAGCACAACTTTTCGACATAAGCATATCTTGTCTCATAACTTACCAATGTCTGACTAATGTAATAAATGGCTTGCTCCTTGTGATTTTCATTTTTTTAAGCAAGCATTATCCCTAGTGCAAAATCTATTATAGAGACATAAAGGTGAAAATGGACTCCTAAACGAGGTAGCGTAAGAACTGGTGGTGAAGCCAGATACTTCTTTATGTCATCAAATACCTCTTTTGTAGCAAGTGATTGAAAGGCCTACATTTTTCTGAGAGTTGTGCAATGAATCATCGGATAGATTGAATCTTTCCTTGTAAACTATGCAACTCTCTCAAGTTTGTTGGAGGTGGCATCTCGATAATGGCCTTGACCTTATCAGGGTCCACTTCAATGCCTCACTTGGAGACAATGAATCCTAGAAGTTTTCTTGATGTGATGCCAAATACACACTTCTTAGGATTCAACCTTACCTTATGTTCAAGCAATCGATCAAAGACTTTCTCTAGAACCTCAATATGCTCAAGACATGTTTTAGATTTGGCAATCAGATCATCCACATAATCCTCAATGATTTTATGCATATAGTCATGGAAGATGTACGTCATGGCACGTTGATACGTAGCTCCTACATTCTTAAGGCTGAAAGGCATCACCCTATAACAAAAAGTCCCCCAAGGTGTGGTAAATGTCATCTTGTGTTGGTCCTCAGGATTAATTTGAATTTGATTGTATCTCGAGAAACCATCCATTAATGAAAGCATTTCATGGCCTACGCAGGAGTCTACCAATTGATCGATGTTGGGTAGAGGAAAATCATCCTTGGGGTATGCTTTGTTTAGATCTCAAAAATTAGTGCATACATGTACCCTCCCATTTGGCTTACGAATGGGTACCATGTTTGAGAGCCACTCTGGATAATCAATTGGGACTATGAAATTCATGTCCAGTAGTTTTTGTAGCTCTTCCTTGATGATTAATGCTATGGTTGGATGAAGTTTCCTTAATTTTTTCTTGAAAGGCTTAGCATCTGGTGCTAAGGTAAGGTTGTGGACCACCAAATTGGGGTCAAGGCCAGGCATGTCTTTGTATGACCATGTGAATATGTCCTTCTTTCTTGTCAAGATGTTGATCATACGTTCTTTCTCCTCTGCGGATAAATATTTTGCAATTTTGATGATTTGTGGATTTTTCACATCTTGGCTAAGGTTCACATCGATAGATTCTTCGATTAGCATATGGGAACCTTCCTCTAGCTGATGTGGAGTTGGGATGAGATGGATATCATCCTCCACATGCTCAAATGACTCAGAGGTCTCCCCCTCTACTTTGGTTTGAAAAATTGAGGCAGAGGAGGATGAAGGTTGTTGTGGAATGTAAGTGTTTGAAGCTCGTAGTAACTCTTTGGATAGGATAAACTCGATGATGGATGGTGGGGATGAAATCTTATCCATGGTGATAAGGCTAGCATCGACCTAAATCAGCTTCACCAAATCGTACGGGTTACAGAGTGGGGTGAACAAGTCAACAAAAATCATATTGACTTGGTGGAAATGAGGTGGTTGTGATTTGAGGAATGATGGCTCACTCTCTCTAGGTTGCAACTAACCTAAAGTGGATGAATGGTAGTGTTGCGAGAGTGGCCAAGGTGGTGGTGGTGGATCTGGCTCAGGGTGCTCATGCTCCTTGTTGAAGTGAAATATGGTGTGATCTATGGGAAACATCTTTGTATAACACTCATCTCTCTCGATGGGCTCAGTAGGGGCTGCATCTTCTTGGGGACCATCAAATATTCGAATGATCCAATCTAAGTTTGCTTCCATCTATCAAAATTCCCCAAAATATTCATTGGAGATATAATCCCCAAAATATTCATCGAAGATGTAATCATCTAGAATATGATCAATCATGAATGTATGCAATACAATATCTGGAAAGGCCTCATGTAAATGAGGTGCAAAGTTAGGGTCCAGGTACTCATCATCGGTATCATCACAATCATCACACTCATCACTCTCCTCATCCTCTTCTTCATACTCAAGAGTGAGTCATTGGAAGGTTTGGTTGAAGGAAGAGTTTGAGGTAGAAGGTTTGTATCCTAGACCAGAGTGATCATGTGCTTCTCTGTATTCAAGCTCAACAATGTGATGTGGACCCTGCTCATGTCATCCAAGTCCATATCCCTACCAATTGACCCTACAAAAATATCATAAAGGGAAATCTGAGTTGGATAGATATTCTAGATTTGCATTAAACTCTTGCAAGGGTTCCTCATTAGGAGGAGGTGGATCAAACAAAGAATCCACTCCCCTATATATGAAATTGATCCTATCTAGTCGGGAACCCATTTTGTACACTGCACCTATGGCTAAAGGTGGGTCGCATGGGTGACCATAGTCTCTGACTGACTCAATAGGTGGTGTAACTATGACACTTTCTATGATATACTTACCAATTCTTGGATTAGTGAGATGTACTACAACTTGGGATGGTTGGGATGATGATGGCTCTATGGATGAGGAGGGAAATTTTGGGGTGGCTTGTGGTTCAGGTGGAGGTGGTTGATCCTCTCAGATAGGTGACCCTATATGTGAGACTATGGGTGGTGATGCTTGATATGGATTAGATTTAATGGGGTTGTTAGTTGATGGGGTGGGTTGAGCTATGAATGTGAATGGCATTTGTAAAGTGGGTGATGTGGCTGATGAAATTGGTGATTGGTTAGCAAGATGATCAGGTGTGGTGGAAAAATGAAATGTGGTGGATGAGGGTTGACTAGAGCTGACACTTTTGGATGCAAAAGCAGGATCAACTATCGATAATTCCTTCGGGATGGGAGATTTTGATGAAGTGATGTTAGTGGGAGTGGTTCGGATGATGAGTGGTTGAATGGATAGGTGGGTTGATGGAAGTAGTGGCTCATAAGGATTTGAGATCAAGTTGTAGTATTTAAAAGGCTTTGTGTCTGCTTGGATGCAATGTACCTTGCCCTCATGTACATACTTTAGACATTGGTGCAATGTCGAGGGCACACACTTCATCTCCCTGATCCAGGGATGTCCAAGAAGTATGTTGTATTGCATCACCCCTTCCAATATGTGGAAGAGGACATGAATTGTTTTCACCCCCATGGTGACAGGAAGAACTACATTCCCCACAGTTGAGCATAAAGCATCATTAAAGGCCCTTAAGGTGAAGGTGGATGATGTAATGTGGGATGATGGTAGGTTAAGGTGTTTGATGGTGGGAGTGGTAATGAGGTTTATGGAGGAGCCAATGTCAATAAGGACTCTCTTGAATGGCTTCCTATCAATATGAGTGACTATGTGCAATGGAGGATCTGGTAAATCTGATGACACACTCTTCTCCTCGAAGTCATAAAATGCTATCGAGGGCTCCATGCATTTTTGTACACTTCCCACAAAGGAGTTGAAGGCATTAGGGTCTTCTGATTGTACTTGGATGGATTTTAGAATTTCCATCAATACCTCTTGATGTGGGGGCGACTGTTGGATCAACTCATAGATTGATAGTTTTATCGATGCCATTTTCAAACTTTGGGTTAACCGATTGCCTAGGGTGATAGTTGGGTGAGATGGATTACTTGGATTATGAAAGGGTGGAGGTGGAATGGATGGCCCTAGTTGTATGGGGACACTTGGTTGTGTTGCGGGAGCTTGGGTTGTGTGATTTTCTTGTCTCTACCCATGGGTGACCACACTGATAGCCCCTACAAAACCTTGGTGCAGTTGAGACACATAGTTGACTTGGTTGGGAGGAACTGTAGAAGTTGATGCTCCCATTGCTTGTTGATTTACCTCATGGTGAGGCAAAGGTGTCTGATATATACCAAGGTTATGATTAGATTGGGCTAGTGGGTTATCGACTTTGATCTTTCTCACTTCCAATAAGTCTTGCACAATACCTTTAAACCCATGGCAAGTTTTGATGTCATGTCCTTTTTGCTGATGATAGATGTAGTATAAGTGCTCTCTATAGGCCTTTGATCTTGGCTTGCTAGGGTCTTCGGGTTTAATCTCTAGTAAATGTGAAAAGTTGTACCGCATACAACTTCTAAAATATAGATGAATAGGGCTCTTGCAATGGTGTGTAATTGCATCTAGGCCTAAAGTGATGTTGTTGCCTTTCTCTAGGTTGTGTTTGATTTTGTACCTACTGTGGGGGTGGAACCGCTTGATAATTCAATTATTGTAGTTGTTGTTGTTGTTGGGGTTGTTGGATCTAGACTTGGGCTTGTTGATTTGACTGTGAAGGTTGGCCCAAGACTATCTGATTAACTTGAGCAGCCTTGGACTAGCCATGGTTATTCCCATTTTGGTTCTTGTTTTGCCACTCCTTTTTCTTAGGCTTGATCTCACCCTCTTGAATCTTTATTTCCTCTATCACTCTGGCTTGGGCGAGTGCCTCATCGAATGTTCTATACTGCTACAACTATAGCAACAAAGATATGGGCTTGGCACAACTCTTCGTGAACATTCTTGTTATTTTCGATCATGGGGAGAGAGAATGGCAATTTGATCATAATTGCCCTCCAACGATTACCAAAATCATGGACCGATTCATCATCGTATTGCTTCAAACTAAGCATATCGGTCAATGTGGTTTTCTTCCTAACATTTAGGGTGAATCACTCCAGGAATTGGTCCACAAGCTGCTCAAAAGTATATACACTCTAATGCGGTAGGTGGTTGTACCAATCCTGGGCTTCTCCCCCAAGTGTCTGAGGAAAGGTGTGTAGCATGAGTGCATCATTATTTCTTATCCTGAAACACGTATTTACAAATCTTGTCACATGCTCTCGGGGGTCCTCATCCCCCTTAAATGTATCAAAATTTGGCATCTAAAAATCCACTAGATAAGGTGATGCAGGTACCAAAGCATGGATCGGGTGATTGAGTAGCTACCTCAAGGTGGGCTTTTGATACTACAAACCTGGTGTTTGCATGGCAAGGCTATCAATCTAGTTTTGTAGGAACTAGAACTTAGGATCTTCCATAGGGTTAAAACCCTAGTTTGTTGGTTGTTGTTGGTAATATTGTGCATTGTAGGTGGAATATGGATGATGAGGGATGTGAGGCTGATGTGCATGATGATATGATGGTTGATGAAGGTTCTGATATTGATGAGGTGATGGGGGCATGGTGGCATGTTGACTTGATGAGTTAGCATACATGTGATGGGGTGGATTAGTTGTTATGGTAGTGGTTGGGGGATGCAATACCCAATATGGATCTTGGATAAAGGTATGGGTTTGGTGAGAGGTTGATGGTGGGTTCTGCTCAATCCTCTATGAATGTTGATGAGGGTCAGGATTAATGCTATGATTAGCATTATCCAAAATCATTTGTTGTAGTTGCAAGAAAGCCTACTACATAGCAATCATAAATGATGTGGGCATAGTCACATATGAAGTGGATGGTTGGGTTGGTTGTGAGACAACCATGGTAGTAGATGTAGGTGGGGGTAGGTGGTAAAAGGCATTGCCACCAAATGAGGGGTGATATGATGTATGGGGCCCATAGGGATGATATATGAAATGGATGTGGGGATCTACGAAGTGACCTAAGTTGATGCTTCATAAAGGGGGTTGGTGCAGGTGATGTTCTGATGAGGCAATGTGATGGGTGGTTGGCTAGATGATGATGGATGGCTAGCCAGGGTAGTAGTAATCAACTCAAAAAGTAGGTTTGTAAAGATCTATCTAGACTACTATGGGTGTGTGAAGGTAAACTCCTGATGTGATGATGGCATGGTATGATATGGGATGGTGAGTGATGGCAATGATGGAAAAACCATACTAGTTGCATTCAGGTACATCCTAATGGTGTCCATGTCTACAAGTGTGACATGACCATCCATTGGTGTGGGTGGCTCACTCCTAGGGGTCTCAAGAATAGTGGTATGGGTAGCCCTATGCATGATATCTCCATCTAAAATAGGGGCACTACTAGAGGGCCCTACATTTAAGTTCTAGGATGCATTAGGGACTACACTAACTTGCCCTACCACCAAGGTGTTAGGGACTTGACTAGGTTGAGATGCCATAGGGGAGAGACAACTGACTCTGAATTAATGCTAACTTTCTAGCTTGACTATGGGTTGTTACCATACGCTAATATGCAATGATGTGTAAAGTGCAAGTGTGGGTGTATGTGAATGCGTGAAAGAAGCACAATGTAAAACAACACTCAAAGCAAACAAACAAGCAATTTTTCCTAAGTTTTCACAAGTTTTGATTTGATTTTTTTTTAGTTTTAAATGTTTTTTTTTTAGTTTTGAAGGTTTTGAAAAAGAAAAATTCGTGTGCAAAATGTTTTTCCCTAAGATGAATCTAGGATTTCACCTGTATACTCATAGCTCGATAACCGATGATGAAGTTCGGTCACGTAAACCCACCAAAGTATGGAGATGAAGCCCATACCTAGTCAGGGAGCACAGGTCCTACCAGTCCTCACCTAGTACTCACTTGGGTAATGTTATACCCTTCGAAGAGGAGTATGTGCTATTTTCCAAGCTACATCGGATCTTGGAGCCGACCTTGGCCAAAAATGGGGTAATAATGTTGGTGGTTGGTGATGAAGTCCAACCTGACGGTGATGAAATCTAGCCATTTTCCAATGTTTATGTGAGTGTGTGAGGTTTGTTGAAATTATTGTGGGGTTAAAATGTTGATTTCAAGCAAGATTTGGCCAAGTTCTATTTAACAGGGCCAACCATAGGTGGGCGGTTGGTTCTGGTAAACCGTGGATGCGTGGTTCACCAACTATGTGTGCACATTTGGGAAATCCCAACCATGGATGTGTGGTTCCTTTCTATAAATAGAACAAGGGCAACACAGGCCTGAACCCCAAAAAAAAATATCTGAGTTATTTCTAACCCGGCTATGCAAAATGATCTATTTCCTAAATGTAGATGCAGATCCTCTTTATTTTTTTTTATGTTTGGATGAATGCAAAAATAAAGATACCTATCCTAGGACCTAGATGCAAACAATGGCACATAGGATAGAGACCTCTAATCTACCTAAATGCATGCTAAAACCAAAAATAGAGAAGAAAAAAAATGACACAGGGGTACAGACTTGTGTTTCTTTCACCACTCCTTCCAATCTACTTCAACCATAGGTCCACAGTTCTACAGTGCAGCAACCACATGTGTGAAATTGTCTAGATAATCATAGATGCATGGTTCTTCCTATCCTCAATCATATGTGCATGTTTTCCAACTTATCCATCGCAGGTGCACGATTCCTTAGATCTACAACTATGGGTGCATAATTTTGCAATAGCAGGGCCGAATGCAATAGGTCTCGGATCTATCGATCTGAGATCAAATATTTGTGTGCTTTGAACTCCTAAAACCTATATATGCATAAAGCACATATCAATAACTGAATACAAGTAAGGTAAAAAAATGGAACCCTTATGGGGATCACGGCCATGATCACCATTTTTGTAGCTAAAAAGAACACCCAATAAGATATGATAAAGAAAAAACTTGCAATGTAAATAATATCCGCTTTTTGTATTAACAGGGGAGCCTGAATCTCCCAATATTACAATGATATCTCTTTTGAATTACCCCAAGTATATTGGGTGCAATGTTACAATATATGAGTATAGTGCAAGTGCTCAATGATGATAATGATGATGCTTCTCCAAACAAGTAAAGGGGTGTCCTTCATCCTTTCTTCCATGGTCCAAAAGTCGAGTGGGCTTTAGTATCCAATGAATGCGAGACCACTCCAACTACAACAGCTCTTTAGAATACCTGTTACTCTGCACACATGAAACCATAAAGGGTATCAGTAGCACCTGTAGATAAAAACATAAAATGATGCTCTAGAAACCTTAATAAAATAATAATGTAAATATAAAAGAATAGAAACAAATAAATCTAAAATCCTTTCTTAATAAAAAATAAAGGTTGCTGATCGGATATGTCTTAAATCTACATCAGGCTCTCAACTCTACAAAATTGTGAATATACGATGGTGGACTGGAAACCGTGGATGTGTGGTGGTGAAACCGCAAACATGCTATTCCGAATGTGGAACCATGGACTAGCGGTTATGGCTAAATGGACGAATACCTCAAAATAGGACCTTCGAGCTCGAGATCTAATTTCTCCTTGGGATGCATGCAAAAGTCTGATCCTATTCTGGTAGCCTAGTGGTGTCAATATTCAGCTCCCTTTGGTGGATGGGGTGAAGGTGCCTTTATAGGCTCCTTAGGATTTTGGAGGGAAGTGAGAGGTGGCAAGCCTGGATTGCCAAGTGGTAATCCTGGGCTACCAAATGGAGGGGGCAGTTATAGTGAGTCACCTAGTGTGGCTCACTTAACTGGGGTGATGTGGTTGCAAGTGGAGTGTTATGTGGAGGGTTTCCCCATGTGAAGGGACAAAGGGGACAAGGGTGTATGAGATGTGGCAAGGTGGGGTAGTGAGGTGGCTAGGACACATGTCTAGTGGGTAGGCAGGGTATCCTAGGCTTATTTTCTAGATTTAATAAATCTGGAAAATAGGATAATGTGTAGATTTTATATGCCTAAGTCTAAACTTAGGCATATAACTTTATTATGCAAGATTTTTATGGGGTGGCAAATGTGATGTTGTGAGTGACTAGTTTTTGGTCTCTATAATTAGTGTTTTAATAGAGGAATATGAATATCAAAATTGATCTAAGCAACCTGTGGCTTCATCCAATGTTTCATCTTCGCTTGTCTCATCTCTTCAGAACATTGGTATTTCACAAAATTTCATGCCACAACGATGGGGGGTTGGTTTATACCACTCCTCCTAGACAAACCAATCATATTGCAGTAGATAAAATGCACACTGGGGGTCTTCAAGGTGCCACACCTTCTCCACCATCCACATCACAAATGATGAAGCAAATTGGGGATTCTTAAGGTACCATGCCTTCCTCACTTTCATCGATCACCACACATACTTGAGGTGCATAAGGTATTGCACCTTCCCCATTTAACAATCAAAAATTACAAAAACAACAAAAAATTATCAAAAATACCAAAAATAATAATAAATCATCAAAATTCCAAACAAATAAAAAATCATCAAAAATCCAAAAAAATCATATAATAATAAAATACAAAAAATAATTCAAAACATAAAAAACACAAAAAACAATACATCATGCATTTCATCATATGCACTCATTAGTTGCATTACATTAGGCATATTCATCCATTGTATTCACATTAATGTAGGTTGTGTTTTACACTCTTACGAATGACACCATGTTTATATGCCAATCGCAAATTCTTATCATTATCATTCACATATCCATTGTGAGTAACTATGTTTTTCAACATATTTAATTAGTTGCTATAAGATGTATACTAGGGTTTTTCGGTCATTCGGCCATCCCTAGTTATCTTTTCAAATTTTATAGAAAGCTATCTTGGCTTTCAAATATGAGGTCTAGTTTTGATAGTACCTTGTATATCTCAAAATCCCATCACAATTTTAAACATTAATAATCCTAGTTTGAACAAGGAAATATGACACTACAAAGTGATCCTTGTCACCTTAAGTGAAAGATTTTTCTTGCTCATATTATTATGTGCATGGTCTAGGATTTTGCATATTGGCAAAAGGACAAGCTCCCCCCTACCCAAGATATCCCTTGCTTTTATACAAAATGAGCAAATTCCCAAAGCAAAGCAAAGCAAAATAAATAGTGATTTTCATCACTAAGCAAATCCCTTTCTCCAAAAGAAAATAATATGTAAAATAAACAATTATTATCATCACTACGCATGAGCAAGTATCTCAAGAAATGAAAATAAAAGAAGGGGGTAACGAGCTTGAATTCTTGGAAAATTCAGCACTCAACCACCATGGGGTGATCTTCATTACAGCAATGGGTTGAATGAAACCTGTCTGGAAATGGAGTATCCTTATGCGTGGTGATATGTATGTCATATTAGTGACCTTATTTTGTACAAACCAATGTCAGCTTATGGATGAGCTATCTTTAGGTGGCTTTATTACCTATTAGTATATTCTAACTACATCTAAACTTGGGATCATGATAACCATATGGTGATCATGATTTACAAAAATAGGTTGAATGAAACCCGCCTGGTAATGAGATAGTCTTATTTCTCATATAATATATTCACCTTGCACACACAGGGATAGTGAATATATTTGTCTTATTAACAGGCTTTTATCTTTTAGGAGTCTTGTGTAGTCACTATACAACTTTTGATCAATCAACTAAGGTGTTTGAGTCTCATGGAAAACCTCAAAATTTCCTCTATAGCAACAAATCATATCATCAAATAATTCACATTTTTCCTTATGAATTTTTTTTTATTAAGGAGTGCACATAGAATAGGATAGATATCAGATGGATATCAGCAATTATATTTAGATGGCCACTGACTATTTTGTGCATATATTTTAATTTACAGAAGCTTATAGGGAAAACCCATACATCTTACATTATCTTATCTCACTTATGAATGTTTAAAATTATTGATTATTATGATAAGAGTTATCATTTTCATTCATAATTTTTATACATTCTAAGGTGTCTACCATTAGTTTGTTAAACATATATTAGATTTATTTATTATGTTTTAAGTTATTAAAGCATACAGGTTCATTTGCATTAGACCATCCACATGAAATTAATACATTACATTCACCATATCATATACATATAGATTAAATGCATAAACAATTGAAACAAATTTAAACATGCATTTAACATTCACCATTGCATCCATATAAGCATACATAGTAGAGCATATACACATCTAGATCATAGCATCTAATCAAACATCTATCATCTACATATTGCATGTCATCAGTACATCGCATACATATAGCATAATCAAATCATCATCTATGCATACATACATCTATGCATCCATACATTTGTCATCTAGACATTACATCCATCAATGCATCCATAAATCATAACACATAACACATCTATCGGTCCATAATCATCAAAAAAAAATTGTAAATTTCATAAAACAAATCAAATAAACAAAATCTCAAATGCACCTTGTACCTAGTTATTTACCATATACACTTTGTGGTTACAGTGATTTGCACTCCATGCAATCTAGTAAGATGATTAAATTAACATAAGGTCATTTGGAAGGGAATGCGAAGAGACATTGGAGTTTTCGAAATGGAGCTCTGGTGATTTGGCGGGAAAATTTTTGAGCAGGCGACAGGCGATGTTCTAGGGTTTCTGGTGTGAAGGAAAATCCAGGGACTTTGGTGGGTTGACATAGTGCTACTCTGAAGGATCGTCTGCTGCCCCGGGAGGGCCCAATGGGGTCTCCTCCAGATCCTCTCTCTGGGAGAAAGAGCTCATATGCTGAGATGCTAAAAGAAAATGCTTCGTCTTCCAATGACGAAGCTCAGAGGAATGCTTTTCAAACGCTCTTCAAGAATGTTGGCAAGGGCTCAACTGCACATCGAGTTAATGGATGCCTCCCGCAATCCGCCTCCAGACCTAAGATTGTCATCGAACCAAAGATGGTCGAAGACACAATCATCTACCGAGCTAACCATGATCTGATTTGTAAATTCATGGGTATCCGACCCACCCTAAATTTTTTGCATACCGGGTCGAGACAGAACCGGGAGCCACACGGTGAGTACTCCTTATGGTCTATAAGCAATGGGTATTTCATTATTAGTTTCTCTTCTTTAGCCGATAGAAACAGAGCATTTGAATCAGAGAAGAGGAACCACGGACCGGCAGGGTTATTTGTTCAACCCTGGAGAGTGGGTTTCGATCCTCGTATTGAACCCACGGCTGTCCCGGTTTGGATCCGGCTGTACGCTCTCCCGATGGAGTTTTGGGGTGAGCAGGTTTTGGAAATGATTGGTAATTCCCTCGGTAGACATCTGGGCGTCTCCAAGGACACCATAGAGGGAAACACAGCTGTCTTTGCAAGAATTTGCGTAGAAATGGATATTAGCCAGCCTCTATCGATAGAGGTGGAACTTGAGTTGGCAGGACTATCCTGGATCCAACAGTTAGATTATGAGGCCCTGCCCTTTAGATGCAGAGTCTGCCATAAGCATGGCCATTTGGCAAGGTTTTGTCCAAATATTTTGAACACAAAAGCGGAGGCTCCGCTTGGAATGCCAAATCGCCCCAGAGAGGGTAAGTCTACTCTTGTCAAAGAACCATCCAATACTCCTCAGGGTAATGATGTTCAGAAAGATGGCTTTGAACAGCCTAAAAGAAGGAGAAAGCAAAAGAAAAATGGCAAGGAGCAGGCACAACTCAAGCCAGCCAATAGGTATGAAATCTTTAAGTCACTAGTGGATCAAGAGGACCAAGTCATGGAAGGAGTGGATGGGAATACTGAGGATAATAACATCCACACTCATGCTTCTCCTTCATCTCCTCCTGTCTTAGAACAGGTGATTGAGTCCACTGAGATATTGCAGCCAGAGAACCCAGGGGCATTGATAATACACTCCCAAGCACAGCCAGTAATTAAGGATGTCAGCATGGGAAGTGCGAAAAAGAACAGAGAAAGGCCAGCCCTAGGGATTACTCGGGTGGAGAAGAGATCCAAAAATAGTAACTCTCAAGGAGAGGGCAGAAAGTCCAATAAGGATCTACTAGCAGTGCAAGGAGACAAGGTCGATCAATGGAGGATCGGTGAGGACAATTGATTCTTACTGCTCCCAAGGTTTTCAATGATTATTCAATCTTGGAATGTTAGGGGTTTAAACAGTAGAACCCATCAATCTGTTGTTCAAAGACTCTTAGGAAAGTGTAAAACAGACTTTTTGCTCATCCAGGAGACAAAAATGTCTTTAGATCTTATGTGTAAAACAGTTAGTAGAATATGGAGGGGCGCTGGTTATATGGATGTGGCTGCTCAAGGTGCCTCTGGGGGGATTGTTACTCTTTGGAACCCTCTGGAATGGACAGCAATAGAACATATAGCTTGGAGGGGTGTTCTCACATCTCATTTTAGGAATAATGTCACAGTTGAACATGTTTTAATTACAAATTTTTATGGGGCTCAAAGCATTGATGGCCAGAGGCTCCAATGGAAAGTTGTACACAACATGAGGTCCTCACGGGAAGATTTAGACTGGATTATTGCTGGGGATTTTAATGCCAAATTATCTACTCGAGATCAGGAAGGTGGTATCCCAGTTTTGGATCCAGGGGACCGGCTTCTGATTGCCCAAGTCCAGGCCTTTCACCTAGTGGATATCAAAGGCCCTGGAACCTACTTTACTTGGACTAACAAGAGGAGGGAGCCACATAGCAGGAAGGTAAAGCTAGACCATTTTTTGGTCTCCGAGGAGGCATTTGTTAAGTGGAATATTAAATTCCAGATTTTGGAGGGCCCAGTTTCAGATCACTTTCCCATTTTGTTGGAGGGAGGGACTATGACAGGGCAGCACCACAAACCGTTTAAATTTGAGAATTTTTGGTTGCAAAAGGAGGATCTCCGAAAGAAAATTCCGCAGTGGTGGGAAGAAGGTCGCCTACCTTTTGGGACAACAATGTTTAAATTCCACAAACAGCTTCATTTTGTCAAAGTTAAATTGAAACAGTGGAGGCAAACTAATAAGTCAGATTTCCAGCTCCAAAGAGCTCCCTTGGTGGCCAGATGGGAAGAGGTGCAAAAACACTTCAGGGAAGGAACAATTACTGAGCAACTTAAAACCGAGGATGATGCCTTGCGCAAAGCGGTTGAGGACATTGATAACCAAGAGGAGACTTACTGGAAACAGAGAGCAAGAAACACTTGGTTATTAGAAGGAGATAGAAATACAAAATTTTTCCATCGATCAGCCTGTGCTAGGAGACAGATGAATAACATGGAAGTCCTTCAAGATGAGAATGGACACTCCTTTGATACTCTTCCTGGTATGCATTCCCACTCAATGGATTATTTTTCTAAACTTTTTAAGGAAAGTATGGAGCAAGATGTGGAGGCTCAAAATGAAGTTATTGATGTCATACCCTCTATTATCTCTCAAGAAGAGAATCAGGCCCTTCTTAGACCCATTGATAGAGATGAACTGAAGAATGTGGTCTTTGGAATGAGCACCGACAAATCTCCGAGGTCCGGATGGTTTTCCTATTGAGTTTTTTAGGCCTTTTGGGATACCTTGGAGGAGGATGTTTTGGGTCGTCACGAGAGGAGTCCGGAACTAATAAAAGAATGCTCAAGGCACTAAATCACACCTTCATCACTTTAATTCCAAAAGGGGAGGAGGGGGTTCATATCTCTGATTTCAGACCTATTGCCTTATGCAACGTGATTTATAAAATAATCACAAAGATAATGGCTGAACGACTAAAACCTCTCCTTCATAATATCATTTCCTCAGAGCAAGGGGGTTTTGTAGAGGGTAGACAGATCTTGGATGGGGTGGTCCTCACCCAAGAGGCAATCCATACAATGCAAAAATCTGGTAACAAGGGAATGTTCATTAAACTGGATATGTCCAAGGCTTATGATAGGGTGGAGTGGGGCTTCCTGTCAAAGATGTTGGCAGCCTTTGGTTTCTCTCAGGACTGGATAGATTGGGTTATGAGTTGTGTTTCTATGCCTTCTTATTCTGTTCTAATCAAGGGGCTTCCCTCGCCACCTTTTGGAGCCACACGGGGTCTTCGTCAAGGGGACCCTTGCTCTCCCTATCTCTTCCTCATCTTGGCTGAAGGATTAGGTAGACTCTTCTTGAGGAGAAGACATCAAGGCACGATAACGGGTATCAAGGTGGGTGAGGAAGTTTTGACTCACTTACGGTTTGTGGATGATACAGGACTGGTTAAAGTGGCCAGTCTCAGGGAAGCAAGAGGAATCAGAGATACTCTAAATGTCTACCTCAGGGCCTCAAACCAAGTCATCAATGATAAAAAATCCAAAGTGGTCTTCTTCAATCTTGACCAAAGGCTATAGGACAGAGTTATAGAGATCTTGGGATTCACTAGGACCTCTCTTCCAGTAGTTTACTTGGGGGTTCCTTTGCATTTCAAAAAATTAAAAATAGATATCTGGAAGGATCTTTTGGATGGCATCAAAGATAGAATGAACCATTGGTCTCATAAATGGTTAAGCTATGGGGGCCGATTAACTTTCTTACAGTCAGTTATTCAGGCCATGCCAATCTATAAATTCTCTATCCTGGCTGCCCCACATTCTATTTGGAAAGAGCTGGACAAAATGGCTAGAAGATTTTTATGGGAAGGAGCAAAAGGGGAGAAGAAATGGGCCTTGGTTGGTTGGGATAAAGTTACCCAGCCCAAGGAAAAAGGAGGGCTGGGACTGAGAAGCTCCAAGCTTAACAACAAAGCTTTGGCTGGAAAACCTGTACTGGAGGTGGATTTCCCAGCCAACATCCTTATTCAGAAGAATCCTATCCAGTAAATACTTGGGTCATGTTCACCCCAATGAAGTGGGTCGTTTCCCTCTGGATGGTAATGGATCCTTAGTGTGGCAGGCTCTCAAGCTTGGATCTTAGGTTATCAAAGACCAATTGTTTTGGAAAGTGGGGAGAGGGGAGAAGGCACGTTTTTGGACTGATTCATGGGACCAGTACCCACCCATCATTGCTGAGTTTCCTGAATTGCAACCAATTAAATCCGCCATAGAAGCCAAGGGCTGGGTTCATATTGAGAGTTATTTCAACACCAGCCAATTGGGGGAGTACAAGTTCAAGAAGTTTAAGCGGTTGGAAGAGTGGCCAATTACAATCCCTCCGGAGCTGGCACCCATCTTGACCAAAATTTTGATAGAAAGGTTTCTCACTGGGAGAGATGAGGAGGATGAACTAGCTTGGGGCTATGGGAACCTTGGGGTATATATAGTGAAGGATGGATACGATAAGATCCTCCCAGAGCCTCCCCCACATTTATTTTTGGTTCAAGATTGGAGGAAGATATGGCATTCCAAGGGCTGGTCGAAAGTGAATTTCTTTGCCTGGCAGTTTATGCACAATGGAATTCTCACCTTTGACAATCTCAGAAATAGAGGAATCATCGGTCCATCTCAGTGTGTTTTATGCCACAAGAATGAGGAAACAGCTGATCATCTGATGTTTGAGTGCCCCTTCACGCGTCAGATTTGGAAGCGTTGGTTCTCTCACTATAAAATCCAGGCTAATGGTGATCTGACTCGGACCAATATTTGGGAAATATGGAAGAGAGGTAGATTTAAATCTAAAGCTCTTCGAATTGGTTGGGAGCTTGGCTTACTTTTCATCTGGTGGCAGGTGTGGTTGGAGAGAAATGCTCGTATTTTTAGAGAAACCTTCTCCTCGCTAGATGGAATTTGGCAAGTCATCTGGAGCAAAGTCACGGAAACGGTTGCCATCTATAATGAGGAGGAAAATTAGGTTGGTCCTGGGCCATTGGAAGAGGGAGCTGTAGAGCAAGAGAGATAGGTTAGAGATAGCTGGAAACCTCCCCCAGAAGGTTGGATCAAAATCAATACTGATGGAGCTGCAAAAGGCAATCCGGGTAGTGCTGGAATTGGAGTAGTGTGCCGTGATCATGTTGGGTCTGTGCTCTATTGGGAAATGCAAGGTCTGGGACGAGCCACAAACAATGAAGTAGAAGCCTTTGCTATTAAATTTGCTTCCATCTGGGCTATTAATCAGGGACACAGGAAGATAATTCTCGAGTTTGATTCTCAAATTCTGGTTGGCGCTCTAGACTGCATGAGGAACTTTGCCTCGAAAGCTTGGAGGTTGCGGATTCTGGTCTCTCAAATCAAGGAACTATGGAGGGAATTAGATGATGTGATCCCCATCTATGTGAGTAGAGATTTAAATAAGGTGGCTGATTTCCTTGCAAAGATGGGTGCTGAGAAAGAGGTAGGGGTGCAGCTGCACAGTGACATGCCTATGGAGGATGCAGTGATTAGGCAAGGTCTTGAACGATCCTTGAGACAATGAGCAAAGTTTATGCTAAGGGAGGTTTTTGTCATGATATCATGACCTGTAGCACCGTCGCGGCCTTTGGAGGGAAGCTATCGTGATATCGCGACAGGTTGCACCGTCGCGGCCTTTGGAGGGAACCTATCGTGATATCATGACATGTCGCTCTATTGTCACGGCCCTTGGAGAGATGTTGTCATGATTTCGTGACCTGTTGTGCTGTCGCGGCCTTTAGTGGGAAGCTGTCATGATTTCGTGACCTGTTGCGCCATCGCGGCCTTTGGCTGGAAGCTGCAGCGATTTCGTGATGCTTTTGGAGCAGGGGCGCCAAGGAGGATAATCGTCGTGATATCACGACAATTTTGGTGAATTGGAGCCAAGAGGAAAATCCGTCGTGATTTCGTGACATTTTTGAAGATTGGGAGCCACAAGGAAAAATCGTCGCGATTTCGTGACAGTTTTGGACAATTGGCACTAAGGGGAAAAACCGTCGCGATATCGCGACACTTTTGAAGAACGGGCACCAAGGGGATAACTTGTCGCGATATCGCGACACTTTTGAAGATTGGGCGCCAAGGAGAAAACTCGTCGCGATATCGTGACACTTTTGGCGAACAGGCGCCATGGGGAAAACTCGTCGCGATATCGCGACACTTTTGAAGACTGGGCGCAAAGTGGAAAACTCGTCGCGATTTCGTGACACTTTTGAGGATCGGGCGCCGAAAGGAAAACTCGTCGCGATTTCGTGACACTTTTGGCGAACAGGCGCCATGGGGAAAACTCGTCGCGATATCGCGACACTTTTGAAGACTGGGTGCAAAGTGGAAAACTCGTCGCGATATCGCGACACTTTTGAGGATTGGGCGTCGAAAGGAAAACTCGTCGCGATTTCGTGACACTTTTGGCGAATAGGAGTCTTGGGGAAAAATCGTCGCGATATCGCGACACTTTTGAAGACTGGGCGCCAAGTGGAAAACTCGTCGCGATATCGCGACACTTTTGCAGGTTGGGCACTGAGGAGAAAACTCGTCGCGATTTCGTGACACTTTTGGAGATCAGGCGCCATTTGGAAAACTCGTCGCGATATCGCGACACCTTTGGTGATGGGGCGCCACGGGGAGCAGCCGTCGCGATTTCGTGACACTTTTGGTGATCGGGCGTCGCGGGCTCTGGCTGTCACGATATCGCGACATGTCACGATTTCGTGACATGTCATGATTTTGTGACATGTCACATTTTCACGACTTGTGGCTCTGGCGCGGCCGAGGCGGGTTTGATTGTCGCGATATCGCGACATGTCACGATTTCACGACATGTCACGTTTTCGCGCCCTGTTGACTTTTGCGCTCTGCGGGGGAAAGTGTTGACTTTTTAAGCTCTGCGCTTGTAATCTTGTTTCTTTGCTCTTGGTTGGGATGTGTTTACTCCCATTTGTAACTGTTCTTTGTTTTAATACAAGTTTTTCATTTTTTTCAAAAAAACATAAGGCCATTTGAACCAAATTATTCATTGATGAATTGAAATATCTCTACTTCACTCCCCAAGAAGGCTATTGTGATCAAACTGCTTTATGGGAATGATGTGTTCATTTTATTTCTTCTATTAAATTTCATCAAATCATTGAACATAGTGATTGATCATATGCTTCAATTGAATTGCTATCATCTTGATTTCCTAAGACAGTCATTATAGCCAGACTGCTCCACAGGATAGAGATGTAAAATTTCTTATAATGGTTTAAATCACAATTGTAACAGGACTTTCCCTTTACAAAGGTTACCATATTGCAAATATCCAAATCAGTCATCTTGGTCAAGCGACTTGTCCCTTTCATCACTTGCCATTTTCCTCATTGACTCGTTGCATAAGGGAGTATTCATATAATTACAAGATTCATAATCAAAGTAAATAATCAAAAACTCAATCATTTCTAAGTTTTTTTGTTCAAGAATCATTACCGAAGATAATCATGCACCCTCCTTGCTTGGGGTAAATAAACAAAAGATCAAAAAAATTCAAGCAAACCGGATAGCTTATCTCCTAATCACCACCAAGGCTAGGATTTGACTTAAGCTTATCTCCTAATCACCACCAAGGCTAGGATTTGACTTAATATTATATCCTAATCACCACCAAGGCTAGTATTTGACTTAAGCTTGTCTCTTAATCACCACCAAGGATAGGATTGGACTTAATATTGTCTCCTAATCACCACCAAGGCTAGGATTTGACTTAAGATTATCTCCTAATCACCACAAAGGCTAGGATTGGACTTAAGCTTATCTTCTAATCACCACCAAGGCTAGGATTTGACTTAAGCTTATCTCCTAATCACCACCAAGGCTAGTATTGGACTTAATATTATCTCCTAATCACCACCAAGGCTAGGATTTGACTTAAGCTTATCTCCTAATTGTTACCAAGGCTAGGATTTGACTTAAGCTTATCTCCTAATCACCACCAAGTCTAGTATTGGACTTTATCTTCTCTCCTAATCACCACCAAGGCTAGGATTTGACTTAAGCTTATCTCCTAATTGTCACCAAAGCTAGGATTTAACTTAATATTATCTCCTAATCACCACCAAGGCTAGGATTTGACTTAAGCTTATCTCCTAATTATTGCTAAGGCTAGGATTTTGACTTAAGCTTATCTTCTAATTGCCACCAAGGCTAGGATTTGACTTAATCTTGTTTCCTAATTGCCACTAAGGCTAGTATTAGACTTAAGCTTGTCTACCAATACCCCAAAGATCATAAAAATTAAGTTCTTAAAATCATCAAAGTTAATGATTCAATGATGCATACTCTTTTTATGATTGGGACATCTAATGTTGACCATATCAATGAAACTAATCAACCTATAATATGATGTTAGGTTGTCAATTTTTGCTTAGTTTTATGTTTTCCCATAATGCATCCCAAAAAGGGGCATTTGTAGACACCTAAAATGTATTATGTTGATGAGGCTACTCATGTGGATACCTTCTCAGGCCATGTGACTCACCTTGGACCTTTCCAAGACCTAGCAGTGGTTCTAACCACTCAATTAGGGTAGTCTAGTCCTATTCAACCTTCATCATTGATGTCATCAATGATGGCCATCATCAACATTGATGCTCAGAGTGATCATGAGCTGGCTGCACCTATCGATAATGACCATGACCATAGCCACACCTTTCAACAATGGCCAAGTTTGTAACAAACTCGAGCTACCTGAGCTAAGAAAATTCTATTACTAGTAATGATTTCTTGAGCGGTTGTACCTACAAAGCTTTTAAAAGCATGCATCCAACTGCCCCAGCATAATCGCTTCTTGATCTTGGCTTCTTGGAGAATCTAGGATTCAAATTCAAGAAGTCTATTTAAGGTGTCCCATAACAAGAGAAAAAGGAAGAAGAATTCATAATCAATTGCCATAGTGAATCACTGTCGAATTGAGGAGAGATTTCACATCCCTTTGAGGTACAATAAAGTTCTATCCAATTGTACCATGACATCTGCATATGTACCAATGGAGATCATAAAAGCTTGAGCATCAACCACCTTGTTGTTTTACATCAAATTACCACCGACTAGAGCCCAATTTCATAATCAATTATATCTAGAGATACGATTGATCCTTGCACATCAATTCAATAGAGGAATTGATTGTCATTAGGACAAAAATATAGAGAATAGAACCTCTATCTTATAGCTACTATTTTTAACAATAGACCATAGGCACCACCATCGACATCGATAGTAGCTAACATAGTCTGCCACCTTGATCAATAGTAGCCATGGGATGATCTAAATTTTCCTTTGTTTTAGTCAATAGTTTAGTCATTAGATGCTCTCATTCAGTTTTCTAACATGGACTCGTTGCTTTATTTTCAATATTTATGCTTTTATTTTAGTATTTCGCGTATCTTTACATATATTTATGCATTTGCTTTATAATTTGCACTTATGGATAAACTAGCCTCATCTTGAGAGGCCTCATATGCTATTGACATTTCTTGTAGTTTCTTGTGTGTAGGTTACAGGGTATTTCAAGGGCTAAATATCATCAAGATCCATGTTCTTGACATCATAAGTAGAGGTTGCAAGTAAACCCTCTATAATCAAATTAGTGGAGATGCAAAGACCTTGTGGAGTGCATATTTTCCCTTTTTGGGGCCACATTCTTTGTAATTTTGTATCGAATTGGGTATCCCTAAGAGGGACGTATTGTAACCGAATCTTATTTGATTAATAAAAAGAGAGCACCCCATTTTGTTATCTCATTTTCTCAATGGTTACATAAATTTCATGTTTTTAATTTGTTATAATATTGCAATAGATTAGATGTACGATTTTTGTTGCTTTATAGTGACTAGTTGTATAGCCACTACACCCCCAAAATCATATGTGAATATGGTCTAGTCTGTGAATTCATCCTTTCACAACCGTTGTACGGGATGAAATCCTATTAACAGTGGAGCTCTTTTTATTATCACCAAATAGGCTCTAGGACTCTTACCAATGGAAAGGTATGATTTATTTTTCACAAGGAAGGCTATGAGTCATTGCTCTTCCAATTGGGTTGGTTGGCATGGCCTTGTGGCATAGGGAGCTTAAGACTTAATTTGAGCTTGCAATAGAGGCTTTCTTTTATCAACACCCTTTATGTCTTCTTATTTCTTGCTATCTAATAGATTTAGGGAGCCTTGGATCCTCTCATTTTGCTTTTCTTCAAAATTAGCACTAATCAGTAGTCTTACTCGAAATTATACCCTACAATGAGATTTACTCAGTGTAGTAAAATTTCACTACAGTGCTAATATTGGGTATAACATTTGGATTCACTATTTATTTACATGAATATCTTTGATATATATCTTAAATATTTGTGCATATTATGTTTAAATTGTATAGAAAATTTAGTGTATTGCATTCACATCATATGTGACTGAAAAGTAGAAGGGAGTCATGGTGATTTTGGTTTTAATTATTTTCCATGATATTTAGGAAAGAAGGAATGTATTGGATGTTGTATTTCATAATACTTTTCAATATGAACAGAAATAACACATTAATAAAATTTTATAGCAAAAAAATAAAGAGAGAAAACTATATCGAAAAGAGACATGAAGAGGATAGAATCCTCTTAGGCACCAAACATTAATGATAATAAAATAAGCATACATCAATGCATTGGTTCAATGGAATATATGTATAAATATCTCTAATAATTATATAAATCCTTAACCAACATATTGTTAAGCAATATACAAGTTAAATTATGGCCTGGTACACTTACATGGTTACAATACATTATATAATGTTTATCTTGGCCAATAAGGTAAGATTACACATTTCAACATGCCCCTTAATATAAACTTAGGGATCAAAGAGAGAAGACATTACTAAATTTTCATTTAATGGAAGCTTTGTCACACTAGTATAATCCCAAATAAAAAAATAACCATAAGAAAATTCTCTATCTTAAAATTATCTTCAATCTTCTATAGTATTACAAGGCACTTCTTGGTAGGATGAACTTTCCTCTTATGATATTTGCAAATGGGATTATTCTTTTTTGAAGGATTTATCTTTCCATTGAAACCTATTCTTGGTCACCATAAGTTTAAAAAATTTGCAATAGGTTTTTTATAAGAGTCACCACAACTACTTATAAGTACCTAAAAATTAATTAGAAGAGAGAAAAGATAAACAAAGGTTGCATCTTTGTGGTTTTTTTTGCAATAATATGGTCATTTAAGTCATAATATTTTTAATTCAAATGGAATAAATATGACTTGGATTCCATGACATCATGATACACTCCCCCACCTTCAAGTTCTTAATTAAATATTGACAATATGAAGAGCTCAAAAAACCTTACAATTTGAAATATGAGCTCAAAATACTCTCATATGCAATTTAAGTTATGGACTCTAAAATTATTGGTCTATTAGCCTATAAAACAAATAAAATAATTTTAGTATATAAATCTTAGAAAATTCATCTTCATCCAAATTATCCACCTAGATTATCTTGATTTGCCATAAAAGCCAAGTTGTTTTTGTTGGACATTTTGAGTCCCTCAGCTAAGAGTTGCCATTGATGTCAAAAGGATCTATGTAAGTAAGCACTATGTTTATGTTTCACAAAGAGTATCATGAGAAGCAAAGGTTTTTTATCAGATTTTCAAGAAGGTATGCATGGTATTTGGTTCCAAAAGGATCTGCAAGGAAAGCTTGCAAAAGGTTTTTATTTAAAACCATGGATGGCATATTTGAAATGGGTTTTTCTTAAAACTCAAGTTGGCTTTTTGTTTCATCAAAAAAGGTGCCCAATGATGGAGAAATTTAATTTTAAAGGTTTTATTTAAAACTATGGATGGCAGATTTGAAATGGGTTTTTCTTAAAACCCAAGTTGGCTTTTCGTTTCATCGAAAAAGGTGCCCCGATGATGGAGATATTTAATTTTAAAGATTTAGTTTAAATTTAAATTTAAAATTAAAATTAAAAGTTTATCCGCTGATGTCATGAAGGAAGTTTCAAAAATACCAACGTTTCCAAAGCAAAGGGAAGGCATATAAATATTCCATTGAATTTTTTAATTCATTCATCCTTGCTCGTTGATATTTGCGCTTGGTATTTGCGAAGAAAAAGAGCTCGTGTTTTTCATTTAAGTGATGCAGCGAACATTAAAGGGAGACAATGACCACTTCCCAAAATGCATTGGGCAACGTGGCCTAGTGGTAGCTTGGATTGTGCAAAGGTGTTGGTGACAAGGAGGTTGTGCATTCGATTCCCGCAAGCATCATTTTTGGTTTTGTTCTATTGAGGCACCCAAGGCACATACTTTTCGCTTGGCGGAAGAGGGTGAAGGATAAGAAGCGGGTGGTGCTTCTTTTTCACCAACGAGCCCGTAGCTCATACGGAAGCTTGGCTACGACTAGGGTGTTCACGTTGGGGTAAGACGAGGGTTTGATTCCCCTCGAGGTAGGTATTAAGGTTTTTATTAATATTTTGTTTGGATTGCCTAAGGTGGAGTGATAAGGGGTAAAGGTGCTTCGTTAGTTGATTTGTTGAGTAACCTTAGGGAATAAGGTCATGGTGGCTATTTGAGTTGTGAATTATTTTTAATTGTGATTTTTGAAATTGTTAGGAGTAATAAGGGTTTTTGATAAAGTTCTTTTTAGTGAAATTTATTTTGAGTAAGGGTTTTCTTTTTAAAAGAACATTGGTGGATGTTAAAATAAAGTAGGAGTAATAAGTTGTTGTTTGGATATTATTGTTGTGTTATTACTCAAGATCTCTAACCCTTGTTAAGATTTGAAAAAGAAAGTGTGTTGAGTGTGACAGATTTAGTGGAAAACTCATAAGGCATAAAAAAGGTATGAGTAATACTCTCCATTTATTTTATTTGGGTGGTTGATTTTTGAAATATCATTGGAGTGAAAAGGATTGATTGTGGTTTCTTTTTCGAAAGTGGTTGAGTTAATACTTCAAGGTTTTATGGATTGTGAGTTGTGATTAAACCTTGTTTGATAAGCATTGTTTTTTAGACCATTGGTTGAGTGAAGTACTTTGAGTTTATGCTTCAAGGTTTTATGAATTGAGAGTTGTGATTAAAATCTTGTCTTATTAGCATTGTTGTTGAAGCCAATGGGTGATGCAAAGAACTTGAACTTGAGTTAGAAAAGAACATGAGAATCATTGTTATGTAAGATTTTTTGTTGAGCGTTGTTGAAAATATTTTGAGTTAGTTGATTCATGCTTGGACTAGGGTTTGTGATAAAGAGTTGTTTCTTGAAGTGATTGGTTGAGTAGAGTTGATTGAGCCTAGTCAAGTGGTTACATGAAGTGGTTGTTCAAGTTCCATGAAACAAACTATTCTATATTATGATTGAGTTGAGATTGCTTTGAGTTGAGATTAGGATTTGAGTATAGAACATATTGAGTCTCTAACAATTCGCTTTATGCTTCTATAATATTAAGTTGAGTTGAGATTTCTTTGAATTGAGATTGGGATTTGAGTATAGAACATATTGAGTCTCTAACAATTCTCTTTATGCTTCTATCATATTGAGTGGAGATTTTGTTGAGCTGATTTGAGGTAAGTATTTGAGAAGGCTTATGGACTGTTTTGTGTAATATTTTGTGAAAGCTTGCTATACAGATTTGAGCAAGTCCTAGAGAGGACTTATTGATCATATCGATACAAGTTCTGTGTGAGCTTGTTGATCATATTTGAGCAGGTTCTGAGTGAGCCTATTGAGCATATTTGAGCAGGTTCTGAGTGAGCATATTTGAGTAGGTTCTGAGTGAGTCTATTGAGCATATTTGAGTAGGTTCTGAGTGAGCCTATTGAGAATATTTGAGTAGGTTATGAGTGAGATTATTGAGCATATTTGATGAGGTTCTAAATGAACCTATTGATAGAGCTTTGGAGTTGAAAGAGTACAAAGGATAGAGTCTCAATGGATAGAGATCTAGCATCCAAGATAATTAAATACAGATCTGAGTGAGGATTCGTCAAGTGGAGAGAGATCCACCAGTCAGTGCAATAGAGAGACAAAGTCTTCTAGAAGATCACTAGCCAGAGCAGAAGGGGAAAGAGTTCTCCTATGGAAGAGATCCATGAACTTGAGATTTAGGGGATCAACATCTCCTTTGGACAGATGTCCATAAACATTGTAATTGGGAAGGATTCCCAAGAGATTGATTGAGAAAGTTTTAGCAAAATATTTTCTTCATGGAGTAGCCCACATTGGGTGAACCACGTAAATTATTGTGTCACTTTTATGGATGGTGTTTTATGCATTTCTTTGATTACTGTTATTGATACTGCTATTTATACACTACATAATATTGAATTGAGGGGAAAAGTAAAAAGTGGTCTTATACTGTTCACCCCCCTCTCAGTATAAGCTCGTGTTCTTTAGGTTTTTTCATTTGTCTACCACAAGATCTCTAAGATGAATGAAAGGAGAACTCTTATCTAGATATGATGAGAAAATCATATTCATATCTATATATAATAATAATTTAATGCTCTATGATGCTATGTTGACCACTAACATAGTCAATAAATCATCTTAGGAAGTTTAAGAAGCATGCAAGGGAGGCAACAAGATTCAAACATGTGTTGTCTAGGTCATGGGTACCCAAATTTAGAAGGAATAGTCGAGTTACCCCACCCACACATTGTGATTGGAAGGGTAACTCTATTCATTATGGTAAGAGAAAATCCCACCATCAAGATGATCCATAAAAATAAATATAATCAAGGCTTGAACGTGTGATGTTTGCCATAAAAATGATCAAATATACACAATAATGAACTTAACCCTCTAGCACTAGTGAGGAGGATGGAAGGATCCCTTCTTGAAGAACATCCTCACACTCTATGAAGACTCAAATAATGAGTGTTGTTAATTTTCATTATTTAATTCATTTGTAAATCTAGGGCAATGTCTAAGGCTATATATGATAGGAAATAATGGAATTATGTCTTAGAAATTAGGGCACTAGGCTACTAAATAAAAATAGGGAATCACAATGTATTTGAAAAAACTAGCACTATCTAACACACCTTGCATCAATGAAAACTATCTAAATTACAAAAATGAAAGATGTTAAACTAGATTTTTAAAATTGAAATAGCAAGACAATAAAGTGTTGAAACTGAAAAGATAGAAAGTAATGCTGAAAATTAAAGGTGGTAAATGAAATGTTAAAGCATAATTCAAAGCAAATAAATAGGTTTCTAACTAAAACTGTAATGCTATGATAGAAATGAAAAATACAAGACTGAAACAAAACCAACTAGCAGTGAAGAAAACATAACACACATGTGCTAAAACAGGGGAAGAATATGTTAGAACAAGGGAGAATAGGGGAAAACAGAACATCTAAGTCTACTACAATTAATAGAAATAACAATAATAAAAACTTACATTTATAACTTAAAGTCCTTCCACCAACCCTAAGAGTGGGCCCTTGCTCTGAGGTCCAGTAGAAGGTGTGAACTCACAAAATCATAAACTAGCTTATGAAGTCAAAATGACATGCAAGAAACTAAAAAAGGTTGAATTTGAAATTACTACAATTTATTAACTGAGTCAACAGTTACAATGGTTGCTGACTAATTCGTATATTATTATTTTCCTATTAGCTTCAAAGGGGGTAGACAAGGAGTATTTATAATCAATATCTCAACTTGTCCTACCTACATTTAAGAGTAAAAATTGAAACAATTTTTTGTCTCCCTAATTCCAGCAATTCTACAGTCAACAACTACCCTATCTAGAATTATTATAGAGAGTTGGTTTGGATAACCCTTCACATATTGATGAATTCATAAAATATGGAAGTCTTAGAATATTTCTTAGGGATATTCATGCTTTATTTCACCTTGCCAGCTCACCTTACCTCAGAACTTGATCAATAACCAATTCTATTTTTGTCGCAAGAAATTCTACAATGCTCCAAAACATGTGACTGGTTGTCTAACTTATGCAAGTTCTCTAGTATTTGGTTGGGTTGATTTTTAGCACATGGACATATTATTATCTATCCATTATGTTATAAAAAAATTAGTTGACCCCCAATTTGGAGCACTATACCTACCATGTGGAATATTTTAGCTTGTTGCTTGGATTTTCTAGAGTGGATCTTACAAGTTCTGTTATAACAGACCTGTAATATCTAGATCGTGTGCATTTTACTTATTTATATGCCACATAACCTCAAAATACTTTCTAAGGGTGGGAAACATATTCAAAATATTAGCACATTAAATTTTAAATTCATAGCTAAGACCTTTATTTTCTCATGCCTTTTTATTATGCTTTATTTATGCCTAATAATGACTAAAATAATACATAATTATCACAAAAATGTAGAAAACACATCTTAATAGTATAATAATATTTCCTACAACTTTATAATATTAACATTAACATTATAATGCATTAATATTCAAAATATTTGGCATTTATACTATATCATTTATCAAAATGACAATTTTTATGTAAGATAACACTAAAATAATGAGATATTTTCTTGTCACATCATTCATCCCTACTTATCCCGATGCATGCCATCATGCATTTTGATGGGTCATAGCAACATTCAAGTCTAACTCCCTCTATAGATTATCCCAAAATTTGTGGTCTGAAGAATGGTAACCCTTGTTCTTTCTAATTTCAGGTCTAAAACTATTATTTTGGTTGTAGATCTGTATCAAAATAGTAATATAGTTGATGAGCACCAGAAATGCTCATTTTATATACACTTTTAAGAGCATCATTATTGGTTTAAATTAGCATTTGAAATGTATTTTTATATAGCTTTTGCATATAATTGATAGAAAATGAAGTATTATGCTTGACTAGTGTTTTTAGTGGAAAGTGTGTGTAAATGTAGGTTTTTGCTACTAATCTGGTGTTTTGAGTCTACATCCCATTTGGGCATGGCAATGCATGAAGACATATTGAAAAGAACAACGGTAAATGGTGAAGGCAGACACTTGACTCATGACTGTTGGTGGTGCCTGATTCCTGACTATTGGTGGCACCTGCTTCCCGACCATTTTTGGCACCTACTTCCCGTCTATTTTTGGTGCCTACTTCTTGACTATTTTATGGTGCCTGCTTCCCAGCTATTTCTAGTGCCTAATTTTTGGCCTATTTTTTGGTGCTCCTATTGATGATTTGTCGATTGACCAAGTCAATGTTGATCGGTTGACCAAGTCAATGTTGATCGGTTGACCAATTGACCATGCACTTTTGAAGGAGGTTGTTGCACAAAATATGGAGGAGAAATAATTTGTATTCTTATGCATATTAGATTTTTGTGATTAAAATAGAATAAAGCACTTTTATTCTATTTTGACTATGTAAGCTTTTTAAAGGCATTATTTTAGGATGCATTATTCTAGGATTAGTTGTTACGTACACCTAAGGATTAATATTGATTCCTTTGGTGAATGAACATGCTTGTAAATAGGAGAATAATATCTATTATTCTAGGATTAGTATTTACATACACCTAAGGATTATTATATTTATTCCTTTGGTGAATGAACATGCTTGTAAATAGGGAGAATAATATCTGTGTACAAATATATTGTAACAAATCATGTTACGTGATTAAAGGAGACCATTTTATTATTGTAACAAGATATGTCTGTGTTCTATATAAGAACACGAGATTAGACAAATACAAAGGTTGGATCAGAGGATCAATCAATAAAATACACAGAGAATTACTTTATTTATTTTTTTGTATAATTTATTAAGAGTTGCAAATACTCTTATTTTCTTGGAGAAATATTTATGTAATTAGTTGGGCGGACTATCTGCGGGAGCCTGGGCACCCACTCCCTATAGTAGTCCTCCCCATTTTAATTTTTGTTATTTATTTTCAATAGATTGGTTTCTAGCTTTCTTTCTTGCTTTATTTTAATTTAGTTGTGTGTTTATTTTCATGTACTTTTATTTTAGCATTTTAATTTTAGTTTTAGTTTATTTATTTATTTTTCTGCACTTACTTTATTTGGTTTGGCTGAAATGAAAATACACAAACAACACCCCCACCAAACTAAATAGGTACAAAGGATTAATTCCCCACACTGTAGGCATATACTGTGCATGACACTCACAAGTTTACGAGTTATCTTGGGTTGACAAATTAAATGGAGGCAAGAAATTGAACCGTAGATTAACCAATGTTTTTCCCAACATTTTGGTGCCATTGTTGTTGGGGAGTGTCTAAAATGTAGTGTTTGGGAATGAACTCGATGTACCATATTAAGTGTAGAAGTAGAAAATAAATTATGTTGTTGAAAAATTAGAAAATTAGGCAATGAAGGATTTCCACTATATTCTCAATGGTTTCATAAAATCAGAGAAATGGCACAACCCAGGTCTGATAGTTGAATATTTTACTATTAAGGATGTGTTTATTTACATAGAAATCATTAGGGAATTATGCCTCAAGAAGCCTAGTTTTAACGATGAAAAAAATTACAGGCTTAAAATTTCTCAACATATTGGCAAATTTTAACGATGACATTAGTAGTAGGAAAATGACATTAAAAAAATAAAAGAAGCAGAATTTAAAAAGAACATTTTTCCAGGAGTATGCTCTTCACTTGCACTTAAGGTGATCTGGTGAATCAGAAACTAGCATGTATTTTTTTAGAATACTGTTATTTTTTATTTATTTTATTAAAAAAAAATAGTAGTCATTTATTTGCCTGCACAATTTGCCAATGAGTTGAAAGAATTTGGTTTTGAGGCCATAAAGGAAAATGTTTTTCTCATGCTATAAAATATCATGCTAGTTGATGAAGTAGAGGATAAGAACAAATGAAAATTTAGTCGTATCAAATTTTTGACCAGACTAAAAAACTTATCATAGTCCTCAATTTTTAGAGACTAGTTCAATTGTAGGCATGGGGGAGACCCCAACTTCATTATGGCCACCAACAACACTAAAAAAATAATAATGGTATAGCAGACTATGCAAGGTATCTAGCAAATCAGGTAAAATTACTGTGTAAACAGTGATTTTTGAGTTGTTCAAATTGCAACTGGGATATGTCTGATCACAAATATTATGAAAATATGGCTCCACTTTGCAATGATTCATTCAAGCAATTGTTGGATACCATAAAAGATCATGGTAACAATGTGGCATGCCCATTGTGGAGGATGTTATCCACACAATCTAGCTACAAAAATTGTAGAAGGCCAGGAGATCAACTTCCTGGAGGATGTAGCCATTGTTTCCAACAATCAACATCTGCTAAAAAAAATTAGTTTAAAATTTATTTTAATGTCATTAATTTAGAATTTTACTTTAATGCCTTTAGTTTAGATTTTTTATGTTTTGTAGGACAACATGAAGTGCGGTGTAGATGAATAAGGAGATGTCTATGAAGATTTCGTAAAGTGAGATTCATACATGGAGTTCATAATAGCACTATACGAACCATTTTGTGTACCTTGATCATGTAGCATCTAGTCCAAACAGGTGAAGTGAGTAGAGTTTGCCTTAACAACACAAGCACCCGAAGGCAGGCTAAGTAACCCTGATCAAGCGAAAGGCTTCCAGCCCAAGGTGTTTGTGGAACTTGAGGAAAGTTTTGCCGCAAAGTGTGTGATTGTTATAGCCTGAGAAGATGATGGACAAAAAGTTAGAGATGCTACACTAAGAGCGGAGTAGAGTGCCAAGATGATGTTCGAGTAACAGTCAATGGGCTTCATTTCCAACTAGCTCACATTTACGAGATTGGATCAGACATCGGCATGGGGGAGACCCCATACCATACCAATAGTTTTGACGAATGTTCATACATTCGTCAAAAAAAATCAGAATCTGAAAAGTTCTGGAAAATTCCAGAAATATGAAAAATTTTGGGATAAATTCCAAAATCTAAATTTTTTTTGGAAAATTCCAAAATCTAAGAAAATTTTGGAAAAAAATCCAAAAATTAAAAAATTCTGGAAAATTCCAGAATTTGAAAAATGATGAAAAAATTCTGGAAAAATTCCAGAATCTGCAAAATTCTGGAAAATTTTAGAATCTGAAAAATTCTGGGAAAATTGCAGAATTTGAAAAATTCTGGAAAATTTTAGAACTTGGAAAAAGAAAGAAAAAAAAATCCAGTATGGAAATTTTTTTGCTTAACATAGTTTTTCTTTTTGCTTTGAAGGAAATCATGCCCTGAATGCAATCTGTAGGCAGCTTGGGAAACCTAGGCCTATCAGGCACATGTTCCACGATTCATGTTTTCCTACTTTCGTGTGTTTAGTTTTCTTTCGTATGTTTAGTTTGCAAAACATGGCCTTGAACAATATGTAGGCAGTCGATCGGCTTAAATTAGGCCTGATAAATACAAGCATCTCGTGCCCTGCTAGGAGAGTAGTAATGCGAAAAAAGGTACTTATTTTCCACCAGGGAGATAGTGCCTACAATCAGACCAGCAGAAGTGCCTTCTTCCCACCTAGAGGAAGGCACCAATAAGCGGTGCCAATCTTCCACTAGGAAGAGCGATGCCCAAAAAAAGTGTATATATATATATATATATATATATATTATCTCCAAGATACATCAATGTCACAAGCAACAACATTTTCTGGGTCATCACAATTTTAGGCCGCATGTAGACGTTTCACACCATCCGGCATTGTACATATCATGATCTACAAAATTCACCCAAGTATGTACTAAGTTTTTTATTAATTATTTGCATAGTTATTTTAAAAATTATTTCTATGTTAATACCAATAGATGCCCCTATATTTCTCTTTATTAATTCTCCCATCAGAATTCAGCCACATGGCATGCCTTAGACAAAAGAATTTCATTGCCCTAGAAATACTTAAAAAAAAAGAGGTATGGGGAGGCACCTGCTTCCCATTTATAGGCCATATACAAGCGCCTTCTTCCCATATACAGGTCTGCTTCCCATATATAGGTGTCTGCTTCCCATATACAGGCACCTGCTTCCCATATACAGGTTTGCTTCCCATATACAAGTGCCTGCTTCCCATATACAGGTTTGATTCCCATATACAGGCACTTGCTTCCCATATACAGGTGTCTTCTTCCCACATACAGACATGATTCCCATATACAAGCCTGATTCCCATAAACAGGCACCTACTTCCCATATACAGGCATCTACTTCCCATATATAGGTGCCTGACTCTCATACATATAGGCGCTTGACTCCTATATACAAGGAGGCATTTGCTTCCCATATACAAGTGCCTGCTTCCCATATAAAAAAAAATCTATACTAAGGGGTTGTGACATGAGGACATGTCAATTCTTTCGATATGGGGGAATTATGAGCACCATAAATGCTCATTTTATATACACTTTTAAGGGCATCATTATTGGTTTAAATTAGCATTTGAAATGTATTTTTATATAACTTTTGCATATAATTGATAGAAAATGAAGTATTATGCTTAACTAGTGTTTTTAGTGGAAAGTGTGTGTAAATACAAGTTTTTGCTACTAATCTGGTGTTTTGAGTCTACATCCCATTTGGGCGTGGCAATGCACAAAGACATATTGAAAATAATAATGGTAAATGGTGAAGGCAAGCGCTTGACTCATGATTGTTGGTGGCTCCTACTTCCCGACCATTTTTGGTGCCTACTTCCCATCTATTTTTGGCCTCTGCTTCCTGACTATTTTCTGGCGCCTGCTTCCCGACTATTTTTGGTGCCTGCTTCTCGACCTATTTTTTGGTGCCCGACTCCTATTGATGATTGGTCGATTGACCAAGTCAATGTTGACCAGTTGACCAAGTCAATGTTGATCGGTTGACCAATTGACCATGCACTTTTTAAGGAGGTTGTTGCACAAAATATGGAGGAGAAATAATTCGTATTCTTATGCATATTAGATTTTTGTGATTAAAATAGAATAAAGCACTTTTATTCTATTTTGACTATGTAAGCTTTTTAAAGGCATTATTTTAGGATGCATTATTCTAGGATGCATCATTCTAGGATTAGTTGTTACATACACCTAAGGATTAATATTGATTCCTTTGGTGAACGAACATGCTTGTAAATAGGAAAATAATATCTATTATTCTAGGATTAGTATTTACGTACACCTAAGGATTATTATATTTATTCCTTTGGTGAACGAACATGCTTGTAAATAGGGAGAATAATATTTGTGTACAAACGTATTGTAACAAATCACGTTACGTGATTAAAGGAGACCATTTTATTATTGTAACAAGATCTGTCTGCGTTCTATATAAGAACATAGGTCAGACAAATACAGAGGTTGGATCGGAGGATCAGAGGAATAAAAGATACAAAGAATTACTTTATTTATTTTTCTGTATAATTTATTAAGAGTTGCAAATACTCTTATTTTCTTAGAGAAATCTTTATGTAATTAGTTGTGCGGACTATATGCGGGAGCCTGGACGCCCACTCCCTGCAGTAGTCCTCCCCATTTTAATTTTTATTATTTATTTTCAATAGATTAGTTTCCAACTTTCTTTCCTACTTTATTTTAATTTAGTTGTGTGTTTATTTTCATGTACTTTTATTTTCTGCATTTTTATTTTAGTTTTAGTTTATAGTTTATTTTTCTACACTTACTTTATTTGGTTTGGTTGAAATGAAAATACACGAACAACACCCCCCACCAAACCAATAGGTACAAAGGATTAATTCCCCACACTGCAGGCATATACTATGCATGACACTCACAAGTTTACGAGTTGTCCCAAGTTGACAAATTAAATGGAGGCAAGAAATTGAACCGTAGATTAACCAATATTTTGCCCAAAAATAGTGGTGTAAGTATTGTAGGTGGTCAAACATGAAGACCTATCCATTTATATTTTATTTCTAGCATTACTTCCACGAGTGTCATTTCCCTTCTGTAATATTAAATTAAGTTAGTTGGTGAGATGGGATCTCTTTTCCTCAAAGAGATGGATAATTCATCCCATCTACAATTGTAGGCCAACCTTACATTATCAAAGTTCTCCCTATAAAAACTTTGAAAACTAGCTACACTTGCTCTCAAGTTCTCAAGATAGGTTATTTTGATGTTTATATTGCCCATCATAGAGAGATGTATGCTAGTTAATGCCTTTGGGTTTGGTTGGTCATGTCTTATTAAAATTCTTGGTACCATTTCTTTTACCTTATACTACTACAATTCCTATTGCCAATGTATTTGATTATCTAGAGTCGAGGTAAAAGCTCTGAGTTGTACATCTCCTATGTAAATATGGGGTAAGAACTGAACATCTTCAACCAACACAAATTTATTAAAATAAATTTGCATAACAATTTTTTCTATTCCTTAGGGCTTTGTAAAAATACATTAATAAAAAATTATTCAGAGGACAAGTCATAGTGGAGATCAAAGCAGATTCTCATCACCTACCACCTATAGAATTGTTCCTTAAGGAATAGGTTATAAACCCTAGTAGGTTCCCTACACTAAACTACCTATTCTACTATATGGCATGAGTCCCTCACCTTATTTTGTAGAATTGTTATCTCCTTTTTTTATCTCCTATTTTATTCTTCTAATGGTAGAAGTAATGCAATGTGTTCCTCCAAGGTGTGACAGCGAGCCATCCACCTTATCATTGTTGCATTATGATTTACCAATGAAACATGTCCTACTAAGGTACAATATCTTATGGGGTAGCAGGTATTGGAGGTATCTCATTTTACACTTGTACCTTACATTTAGAACTGCATTCACATATTCTACAATTACATGTTTAACAATTTCTTCTATTAGTATTGCAGACTTGCCTCATCCTATAATTTTAAACTATATGTGTTGGTGTTTCTTTCTCTTGAGCTCAACTATGTATACCCTATTATTTTGTAGCTTCTTATTTTTTTTGTCATTCTAGAGCTTCTTCTTGCATTGGATGTTTTGGAACCTGCTCTTGTGCTAGTGCCTATTCCTATGAACTTTGTTGTTGTTTATATCTCAGAATGTCTTCTCTTCATTTGGAGCATTCCCAATCATCCATGGGATCTATTGAGTGGTATTTTCACCCGATTGTGAAAGTACACTCTTCTTTAGGAAGTGGGTTCCAAATCCCCTCTTGCAAAGAAGTTAAACAAACAACTTCTCCAAGGTCTCCGTTGTATTAGCATTTGCAAACTGTGTATTAGTAATCTTCAATAAAGATATTCAATTTAAATGCTTGGAACACCTTAGCGATTGCAAGTAACTGTAAACAAGGGGCAATGTCGTTCTATTTCACCTTGAAACTTAGTGATTGTTCATTGTTTTTTTTTTGGATTTTGTAATTTTTAAATGCTGATTTTAAATAAGTTAAACTTTCTAAAAAAATGAAATGCAGAAACTGAAAATGAAATGCAGAAAAACTAAAAATAAAATGCACTCAGTATGATGCTATCCTATTTCGGAAAAACCAAATATGTGAGGTCTCCATGCATGCAACCTAACCTATAGGACTTGCAAAACAAGCACAATCCCCATAGACTAAAAACAAGCACAATCCCCATAGACTAAGTATTGGTTCCTAGGGTACGAAATAAAATTCAGATTTCAAATATTCGCCTAATGTAACCCAAAAAAAATGGCATTAACATTATCTATTTATTCGAAACCTAAAAAATGAAATAATAAACATTAAATCCATAGCATGCAAATAAAATATCCTTCTTTCTTGCCCACAAGATGCAAATTTCTGAAAAAATTTTGCATTAAAAATATGTCATTTTACAATAGTAGAATCTCTAGTTCTCACAAACCAGTATGTGGAAGAAAAACAACTTAAACAGGTCCAAAATGGCCTTCTCGCCTTCAAATCTGCAACTCTGTTCACAACAATTTTTGACCCCTCTGGCCTCTTTGAATGGCGTATTTAAACTTCTAAACAAATTGCTTCCTCTTCCATGACGGTTCGTTTCGCTTTTCGGTGGCTGCTCGTTTCACCTTCCCTAACTGCATGTGCTTTCGTTTCCATCTTGTGGCCCTTTGCTGCTCTTTCTCCTCATTGGCTTGCGTTCGTTTCCCTCTGTGTGTAACGGTCATATTGAATGATCATGTAACGCTTTGTCTTAATCATTATATTTTGTCCTTGTGTCCACGTCACTATGCAGGTCCGTTACCTTGGCGAAACTGGAACATGTCGTGATATCGTGACACTTCTTGTTTCTCAGCTTGGCTGCCCCTTTTGAATCGCAAAAATGTAACATGTCACGATATCGCGACACTTTTGGCCCTTTCTGTCTTCTATTGCTTTTAGCCGTGACCATGCAACATGTCGCGATATCGTGACACTTTTTCCCTTTTACCTCTCTCTATACTTTGAATCATGAAAACGCAACATGTCGCGATATCACGACACTTTCTCCTGTACGATCGTGAAAACGCAACATGTCGCGATATCGTGACACTTTCTATTTAGCTCTTTCTCTTTGCTTTAAATCGTGAAAACGCAACATGTCACGATATCGCGACACTTTCTCCTGTACGGTCGCGAAAACGCAACATGTCACGATATCACGACACTTTTCTTTTCTTGTTCTTTCTTGTCTTGTACGGTCGCAAAAATGCAACATGTCACGATATCGCGACACTTTTTCTCTTTTGCCTCTTTCTATGCTTTGAATCACGAAAATGCAACATGTCACGATATCGTGACACTTTTTCATTTTTCTTTCGCGATGGAGCAACATGTCACGATATCGCGACACTTTTTCATTTTTTTTCCGTGATGGAGAAACATGTCGCGATATCGTGACACTTTTTCATTTTTGGCCGCGATGGAACAACATGTCGCGATATTGTGACACTTCTTCTCTTTTGCCTCTTTCTATGCTTTGAATCGCAAAAATGCAACATATCGCAATATCATGACACTTTTTCATTTTTCTGCCGCGATGGAGCAACATGTTGCGATATCGCGACACTTTTTCATTTTTCTGTCGCGATGGAGCAACATGTCACGATATCGTGACACTTTTTCATTTTTGGCCGTGATGGAGCAACATGTCGCGATATCGTGACACTTCTTATTTTTTGGGCCGCGATGGTGCAACATGTCGTGATATCGCGACACTTTTTCTTTCTGGGTCGCGATGGTGCAACATGTCACGATATCGCGACACTTTTTCTTTTTGGGCTGCGATGGTGCAACATGTCGCGATATCGTGACACTTTTCCTCCTTGTGGTATTTTGCTTTTTTCCTTGATCTTTAGCCTATGGGTCTCTTCAGTCTTCTTAGAACACATGCAAAAAATATGGGTCCCCAATTTTGGGGTACGTTGTGGATCAGCCACAATAGGATATTTCCCTATCCTCTAGATAAATACGTCTTCATTTCCTATCCCTCTTTCCTTTGTAGAAGCAAGATCTACATCAGGAGTACAAGGATCTAAATTATGTTCTACAACAGTGACTTCAAATTTTCTAGGATATCATGGGACTGTATCTTATGTCGTTATGTTCTGGAATTGTTCTACAATATTGAGTAGAATCTCTATTGCTTCTGTACCTGGGATGGATTCAAGAGGTATATTTCCTTATTTTCCCATTTTATCTTTCAACTCATATAACTCTTGTAGAAGTTGGCATATATATTTTTCCTTTTCTTTAATTTTCTCCTCTACCGCTTTTATCCAATTTTTTGAGTTTTTATGATTACTCTAGCAACTTTCATGGGGTCTTCTATCTCTATTTTTGTAGTCTTTTCTTATGTTAGGATCCTCCATCTTAAAATTATTAGTTAGTATTAGTTAGTATTATTAATCATTTAATTATTATATTATTAACTCATAAAGTGAACCATCACATCTCTTCATAACGTGAACCATCACGTCTCTTCATAACGTGAACCATCACATCTCTTCATAACGTGAACCATCACGTCTCTTCATAACGTGAACCATCACGTCTCTTCACCAACGTAGCTTTAGGGTAGATATAGATACTAGGTTTGACATTCACACAAATCATCCAAGAAGAAGAATAAGAAGCATAGATTCTAGATAGGGAGCCCCATCTAAGTGGTAAGGAGGGATCCCCCTATAGTGGTAAAGTGATTACAAGGGAGACCCCTTTAAGTGGTCTATGATTACATGCTATATTAAATTATTTATCAAATTTACACAAGAACATTAGGGTTCTTGCATTTGGTATCAGAGCCATATGGTACCTAGTCATGTGGGAATTGCTCAAAGATCTTTGTCAAATCACTTCTATGTGTGAGTATCAAACTTGGTTTTAGGATATCACCAAACACAACACAAGGTTGGATGAATAAATTCTTATCAATAGCTTCATTAGTGGATTGAAAGAGTAAATTAGAATGGAGGTGACAAGGTTCAATCCCTATACCATGATGCAGACCTATGGATTGGCAAAATTAGCCAAAGACAAATTCAATACTCAACATCGATTAGGAAAAACACCTATTGGGAAAGCACAAACCACTTATGATGCCCCAAAACCTAACCGACCCTTGTAGGTTGAGTACCTCAACCCAAAGGAAGTGAAGGAACGACGAGCGAAAGACCTCTGTGATAATTATGATGAGAAATTTGGATCCCATCAGAAATGCGTTACACTAACGTTGTATTTATTGAAGGAAGTTGATCCTTGTCAATCCCTAAAAGGCAAAGATGAGGTAGTTGTGTCCGAAGTTCCTGGTGCACCTACTCACAACAATAAAGACAATGAGGTCGATATGCCAGAAGTGATCGATGCATCAGGTAAGGATGAGGTAGACATTCCTGAAGTGACTCATTATGGCCAAACATGCACTCTACAAGAACTACACTCAATTTCCTCTCTAATAGTGAGTTATCGCCACAGGGATAAACCTATTCAAAAACAAGGCAGAAAGGTGACTGCACACTCTTCCATTACCTCTCCCAAGGAACAACAAGAGAATGTAGAAGTTTTACCACCTCTTTTTATGCATCATTTTAAGGCGTTTGAAGAACCCCAAGGGTTGCCCTTCCCTCATCATCACACATTTACTATTTTTTTGGCAACCCCCTGCTAATGCTTCATCCTTCTCGATATCTCTACCTACAAAAGTATGACATTAAAATATTCCAAGAACTTATGCCAATCCTTCTTGGAAAACAAAGGACAAAGCTCCTCACTTTGAGCTTTGAGGACAAAGATCTTTTTAAGGAGGGTGGCATGTTAGGATCCTCCATCCTAACATTATTAGTTAGTATTAGTTAGTATTATTAATAATTTAATTATTATATTATTAACTCATAAAGTGAACCATCACATCTCTTCATAACGTGAACCATCATGTCTCTTCATAACGTGAACCATCACGTCTCTTCACCAATGTAGCTTTAGGGTAGATATATATATTAGGTTGGCCATTCACACAAATCATCCAAGAAGAAGAATAAGAAGCATAGATTCTAAAGAGGGAGCCCCCTATAAGTGGCAAGGAGGGAGCCCCCTATAGCGGCAAAGCAATTACAAGGGAGCCCTGTTTAAGTGGCTTGTGATTACATTTTATATTAAATTATTTATCAAATTTACACAAGAACATCAGGGTTCTTGCATCTTATTCCTATGATTATAAGGATTAGGTGGGCATAGTCAGTTTAGGTGGGGATTCCACCTGTACTGGTTCCCTTATTTCTTTAAGAACTCCAAAATTGTGTTTCTCTTCATCATCAGAAAGAACTAGTTTCCTTTTTTGTTTTGGGAGATCATAAGATGTTGATTGTTTCTCCTGAGTAGCTACATCTTGTTTTTGTTATAAACTCCTCCTAAGAGGAGGTGGTGATGGTGAGGGTTGTTATTCTTTTGCTGCATCTCCTTCCTATTCACTATAAATTACCTCAATAGATCTAGTTGTCTATCTAGTTGAACTTATCTATCTCCTAGGTTGTTTTACATATTTTTCTTGTATGTTGCTTTAGCCCAGGTTTTCTTCAAAATTTCTCTTAGTGGTAGACCTAGTTCTTCATGGTTGAAATTGCTTCTCTAGTTGAAATTATTCCTCTATGGAAGGGTATTCCTAAGAAAAATCCTCTTCTATGGAATATAATTATGCTTAAGCAGAATATTTCTCTATTGTATCTGACTCAAAGTGCTCCTGTTGCACAAAGATATCTACTTGAGCAGACACCTCTATATCCCCTATTTTGATAATGATTCTCCTAGTCCATTTTTTTTTAACAGGGTCTTTTTAATTTTTCCTCTTCCTACTTCTCTTTCGTCTACTTATGGAGGAATGTTCTCTTGTAGTTTTTGGTTTCTCATTTTTGGATTTTAGGGTGGCCTTGTTCCTAGATTTTCTATGAGAGGTCTCTACTATACTACGATACCCTTCGCTCTCTATATAAGTATCTTGAGAGGTATATTGTTCATTCTAAGGCATAAAGAATTTATTAAATGACCTAGGTTTACCTCTAAAATATTTCTTACAAAGTAATTTTATTAGGCCATGGTGCTTGATAGAACCCTACCTCTACTGAAATCGCTTGGATATATCATGCAGGGCTTGGTGCTAGTATAAAGGTATATTTACCCTAAGCTCTAGTTTTCTCACACCATATCTCGGGTGGATTAATAATCTGATGTGGTGCCCAGAGAACATAGCAAACTAACCTTCACAAATTAAATACAGGATTACCCAAATGGTAACCTCATCCCATGGCACTTTTAGACTGGTTCTTTTTACACCCTTACATATATGGTTACTAATATGCATATGTGGTTCTAGGTCCCCTTCCCCTTTGAATGTATTCACTTATTTTGATAAAGTTACCTTAAATTGTTTGATTAATTACATTCCTTTAAAAGTGCATTTAAAAATTTGATTGAGAATTGTGGGGGTTACCTCAATGTGCATTCCACTAAAAATCACTCAGTTGTTTCAAAGAGTGTGGGAGAACTCTGTTGCTAGCTCATTTGAGTGTTCATCGATTTTTTGCAAGAATTGCATCCACTTTGCATGCTAGAAAATATCAACAACTTTAGGGTAACATCGTAGCTCATCAGTGTTATCCAGTTTAAATTGTTTCTTTTGTCCACTCATTTTTAATTTACTACGTGCTCTATTTTGGGTTCTCTACAACTTTGATATTTCTTTTTTTTTGCAAATATTTCTCTATGCCCCTATTTTTCTCTACAATATCTGATTACTCTTTCTGTTTGCATTTTTTTATTCTGTATTTATGGAGCGAGGATTCTCAATGTGCTCATGTGATGATTATAAGGCAATTTATTGTTCCATCATACCTGATCTAGGCTACATGTTCTGAAACATGCCAAAAACCTGTTTGAAAACATGCACGTAGATTTTGTGTACTTCCCATGCATTGATTGGAACACATGGTAAATATTGAATTAGCTATGTTACAATTTAAATCTTGGTACGGATAAATATTGTGGTTGGAACCCATGATGAAAAACTCTTGTGCACCATGTTGATTAAAACAATTTACCATGCAATTATATATTGTTAATCAATTTTTAAATTGATAGTCCAGATTCATTGATTCACCTCTTGCATTTTGTAAATTATAACTCTTTCCCTACTTTCCTCACTGCCATGTCTTCATTTAAAATATGCAATAACATGTATTTGGAGGGTTTTCTGGTGTGAAATCCAACGATCCACCTCGGATCGTGATGTTGTGACAGGGCTTGAGTTGTCCATAATTTTCATTTTTTTCAAAAATCTGGATGTAGTATTTTTTCCCATATGCAAAAAATATTTCCTTTGCATGCACAAAAATTTAAACCTGATTGAACACTTTTTACATGCAATATGTGTAGTGACCCCGGGACGCACGCACCACTTTACTCTACTTGCAATATTATACCCAAAATGAAAATGAAAGACCATGAAATGCATATAACATGGAAATAACAAAGAGAGATCCTTTTATTGATATTGAAACCCGGTTACATGTCGGTCCCTCTGAGGGATACCCATTTTGATACAATGAATTACAAGTGGGTAAGATGTCCCCTCGCAAGGGGTGGTGCACTTTTAAAGGCTTCCCGGTTCCGCACACGAAAATGTATGAGGGCTTACAGATGCCTCCTTCTCCAAGTCTGATTCCTGGAGGGATCTTTGTGCTTTCGAATGTTGCTAATATGTCTGATGAACCTGTAGTCCTGTGATCATGAAAACAACAACACACGCTTAGCTGTCCGAGATTGCCTCCTCGGATGAGGTTGTTAGTAGTAAATCTGACAATAAAAGGAAATATGCTCAATGATAATAAATGCAATGAAACTAGTGCTATGAAAGCAAATAAATGAAGCAAAATGGATCTTATGCTAATGATGTGAAATATAAAGAAAGTAGAATAAGAGAAACTAACACCTAAACCCTAGACTAGGTTTGCGGGCCACTGTCCAGGACAACGGCCGCTAAGATGAAATCCCTCTCTATTGACCCAAAGACTATGGGCTTAAGTTGCTACTAATGTTAAATGATTACCATATGTGTATGGATGATTACCTCTCAGTTGGCTAGCACTTCGTTGCTCCTCAAGGGTGCTCAGATCTGCTCTCCAATCTGATAGGGCTTCATTGTGTATGCTCTCCAAGAAAAAGCTCTCTCAAAGAAGTCTGCTAAAAGATCATCCTTGGTCTCAGAATTGATATCTCTCCTTTGGTGCTCTCAGGCTTGCACCTTTTAAAGTGTGTGAAACCCTAGGTCTATGTTCAAAACCCTAGGATTGAATCCCTCATGCGTACTGGATGTTAGCATGAGAAATTACCTTTTTCTATGCTTTGGAGGTCAGTTAACTGAAGTCTAACTTTGGACTTGAGTCTCCCATGTAAACTGGTTGTTAGCATGAGAATTTTTGTCTTTGTCTATGTTTGAAGGCCAGTTAACTAAAGTCTAACTTTGGACTTAAGTCTCCCATGTGAACTGGTCATTAGCATGAGGATTTTTGTCTTTTTCTATGTTTGAAGGCCAATTAACTAAAGTCTAACTTTGGACTTGAGTCTCCCATGTAAACTGGTCATTAGCATGAGAAGTTTTGTCTTTGTCTATGTTTGAAGGCTAGTTAACTAAAGTCTAACTTTGGACTTGAGTCTCCCATGTGAACTGGTCATAGCAAATTTTCTTTTCTATTTTAAGCCATTAAGTCTTTGTGAGGGGGAATGCAAAGTTGTCCTCGCTCACTTTATTGCATGTAAACTACCACTTTCACCCCTGATTAGGCTTGTTTGTCGACAAAATGTTTTTTATGACTTAGTCGCTATCATCTAGTGACTAAGATTTGGCCACTATCATCTACAACGACTAAGGTCTAGCCGCTCTCATCTTGAGCGATCAGGATCTAGCCACTCTGATTTATAGTGGCTAAGCTTGGATGGGTTAAAACTACCATTTTGAGTGGTTAGGACCACTGATTGCTCTTGTAAAGGTCCAAAATTGGACATATGGTCTTCATATGTGCTCATATGAGTGGTTTCCTAAACATGACATGTTTTAGGTGTCTATAGATGCCCCTTTTTGTGATGCATTGTGTGGAAAAACACAACGTGGAGCAAAAATATAGATCACCTATGGCCATATTGTGAGTTGACCAAAGGTTTGTGATACCTTTGGGACCTTTGTGAGTTGACCAAAGGGTTTATGTTACCTTTGGGGCATTTTGGTTTGACCAAAGGGCTTATGCTCTTTAGGGCATTTTGGTTTTACCAAAGGGCTTATCCCCTTTGGGGCATTTTGATTTGACCAAAGGGCTTATCCCCTTTGGGGCATTTTTTTTTTGACCAAAGGGCTTATGCTCTTTGGGGTTTTTTTTTTGACCAAAGGACTTATGCTCCTTTGGGGCATTTGTTAAGTTGACCAAAAGGCTTATGTCCTTTGGGGCATTTGTTAAGTTGACCAAAGGGCTTATGTCCTTTGGGGCATTTGTTAAGTTGACCAAAGGGCTTATGTCCTTTGGGGCATTTGTTAAGTTGACCAAAGGGCTTATGTCCTTTGGGGCATTTGTTAAGTTGACCAAAGGGCTTATGTCCTTTGGGGCATTTGTTAAGTTGACCAAAGGGCTTATGTCCTTTGGGGAATTTGTTAAGTTGACCAAAGGGCTTATGTCCTTTGGGGCATTTGTTAAGTTGACCAAAGGGCTTATGTCCTTTGGGGCATTTGTTAAGTTGACCAAAGGGCTTGTGTCCTTTGGGGCATTTTTTAAGTTGACCAAAGGGCTTATGTCCTTTGGGGCATTTGTTAAGTTGACCAAAGGGCTTGTGTCCTTTGGGGCATTTTTTAAGTTGACCAAAGGGCTTGTGTCCTTTGGGGCATTTGTTAAGTTGACCAAAGGGCTTGTATCCTTTGGGGAATTTGTTAAGTTGACCAAAGGGCTTGTGTCCTTTGGGGCATTTGTTAAGTTGACCAAAGGGCTTGTGTCCTTTGGGGCATTTGTAAATTGATTGCTTAACTATTTAATTTTTTTGACTAGGGGAGGTATGATACCAATATTGCCCTAGTTGATGTTTAGAAATGTTTTTGTTTTGATTTTATGCTATGGATGCAATGATGGATGCTATGCCTAGATAATGATTTGATTATGCTATATGTATGCAATGTATTGGTGACATGTGCTAGCTAGATGATGGATGTATGCTTTAGATGGTATGACTTAGATGTAGATGGACTACTTATGATGTATGCATTTATGGATGCAGTGCTTATTGTTAAATGCATGTTTAATTTTGATTTAATTGTATGCATCTTAACTTGTATTGTTATGATATGATAAATGAAATGTGTGAAATGCATTATGATGGTGATCTAATGTACATGAACCTGTATGCTTTAATCACTTAAAATATAAGGTATGCATGTGATATGAGTTTAACAATCTAATGGGCGACACCACATAATGTATAAAAATCATGAATAAACAATAATTCTTATAATAAGACTTAATCATTTAAACATCAAATGTGGGGTGAGATGATGTGATATGTATGTATGATTTGATGGAATGATTTGTTGCTATGTAGGAATTTTTGAGGTTTTTCCTGAGACTTCAAACACTCTAGTTACCCTATCAACAGTTATGTACTGACCATACAAGACTTTTGAAAAGCAAGGCTTTCACTCTGTACCTAGATATTCATTATCTCTGTGTGTGCAAATGAATATATATTTAGATAGAACTCAAGCATTTCCTTCGATGTCAGGCGGGATTCTTTCAGCCCATTGCTAAGATCAGGGATCCTCAAGTGTTCATCTCATCCTTATGTTGGACTTAGTTGGACTATACCACTAGGCAGTATTGGGTTACCCAAAGCTAGCTCATCCACATGCAAACATTGGTCTATACAAATGCCAAAGCTATTGTGATAGACATATCATCATGCGTAAGGATATCTCCTTCCAATTTTGTACAATGTTGAGAATTCCAGGGATTCAAGCTCCATTCCCTTATTTTCTTCATTTTATTTGGGATACTTGCTCATGTTTAGTGATGAAAATCATTGTTTATTTTTATTTTTTTCTTTTTCCTTTGAGCAAGGGATTCTTGTAGTGATGATAATCACTATTCACTTTGTTTTTGTGCTTTTGATACTTTGAACAATGACTTTTGGAATTTGAAATTTGCTTTGACTCAAGATTTTTGCTCATTTTGATTAAAGCAAGGGATTTAATTGGGTAGGGCGGAGCTTGTCCTTTTGCCAATTCTCAACACCTTTGAACCGGTCGCATAGGGGGATAAGCAAGGAAGATCCTTTTCGCTTAAGGTAACCTAGACCACTTTTGTAGCTTTCATCTTTCCTTGGTACCAACTAGGATTTTAGTGTTTCAATTAGTGATGGGATCCTGAATATCCAAGGTACTATCACAACTAGACCTTGCCCTCTACTAATCAAGGTGGCTTTCTACAAAAGCTGATAAGACCACTAGATATGGTTGAATGACTAGGAAACCTTAGTATATTTCTTATAGCAACACGAAATGGTTGTGTTGAAAAACACAATTACACACATGGATGAATGGATGAAGATGGACTTGTTTATGATGCATGATTGTGATACAAACTGTGGCGTCATTTGTAAGATTGTGATCATATATGTATCTAATGTAAATGCAATGGATGCAAATGAATGTGTGCAATGCAACTATATGAATGTAAGTGTGGAATGTAAATGTTTTTATATTTTTGATGCTTTCAATTGTTTTTGAGCTTTTGATTATTTTGAATATTTTTGAACTTTTGATTTTTTATGTTTTTATGTTTTGCTTTTGACCAAAGGGCTTTAAGATGCCTTTGGAGCCTTTTGTGATTTGATTTGACCAAAGGGCTTTAAGATGCCTTTGGAGCATTTTGTGATTTGACCAAAGGGCTTTAAGATGCCTTTGGAGCTTTTGTGATTTGACCAAAGGGCTTTAAGATACCTTTGGAGCATTTTGTGATTTGATTTGACCAAAGGGCTTTAAGATGCCTTTGGATATTTTTTGATTTGATTTGACCAAAGGGCTTTAAGATGCCTTTGGAGCATTTTTGATTTGATTTGACCAAATGGCATAAAGATACCCTTGGAGCAATTTTGATTAAATTTGACCAAGTGGCGTAAAGATACCCTTGGAGCATTTTTTATTAAGGTGACCAAGCGGCTTAGAGATACCCTTGGAGCATTTTTTATTAATTTGACCAAGCGGCATGAAGATGCCCTTGGAGCATTTTTGGTTAAGATTTGACCAAGCAGCTTAGAGATGCCCCTGGTGCCTTTCATTTTTTATTTTACTATTTTTTGATTTGTTTGTATTTTTATGATTTATATTGTTTTTGAATATTTTGAAGTTATCTGAATGTTTTTGATATTTTTTTGGTGTTACAAGGGGAAGGTATGATACCTTAGGTGCCCCCAGTGTGCATGTTGCCTACTATAATGTAGTCATATTGCTTAGGAAGAGTGACAAAAATTAGCTCTCCCAATTGGGGCACAGACCTCTATAGGGTGCCCCTATCTTGATGAGATGAAATGAATGAACCATCTATGGGAAATGCCCCACTATCTATGAGGTCTTGAACTACATGTCTGAATCCTTTGCAATTGCAAATGCCATGCCCCTCTATTCGGTGGTAGATGCAGTAATGGTCCTCCCTATAACCCTTGGGTTTAGCTCTGTTTGGGTATAGAGGCTTTATGTCAGGTAAGGTGATGACCTTAGCTTCCTGTAGCTTTTGAAAAATATCTGACATAGACTCATTTAAAGGAGTCCAAATGCGTTGTTGTTGCTTTGATTGTTTAGCATGCTTAGGCCTGGTATGAGGACCAGGTTGAGCCCTAGGTATGTCACTTGCTGGCTCAGGGGGCTCTTGTTGAGGCTTCTCTTGTGGCTGCCCAGGAGACAATTTGACCTTAGATAAAGGTTGCTTTTGTCTCTCAAGTTGGTTCATGATAAAGTGCAATGCCTCATTTTGTTTCTCCATTTGTGCCTCTATATTATAGAGGTGATTTTGCATATGCTCCAAGACTGATATGACTTTCATGTGTATTTCTAGCGATTGGTTTGAAATACCATTGTCTATTGAAGGAGGTGATAAAGTAGGTGCTAAAGATACACTAGGTAACTGTAACTCACCCATTTCCTTTATTTGAGTTGATGTGGATGCTTCATGATGATCCACTTTGTTAGTGGTATCCACATGCTCATGTTTATGACTTAGTTCATGTTTCTGTTTCACTTCGTAGTGTTGCATTGTACTAGCTTTGATACCCCATATCTGATGTGGGGGGAACAATTGTTCTTGTTCTTGAGGAGGCACCATGAGAAGTGAGTTAGGGGTGACTAATGCCAATGGTTTTGATCCCTTCAATGGGGAAGCAACATCTGATTGCACCACATCTTGTTTTATCTGCTTTAGAGTCACTTGGTCCTCTATCTCACTATTGACCATTGCCACAAACTCTTGAGAAGGCACTTTTTCTTGTGTCTCATCAACTTTCTTGTAATACTTGAATGGCTCAGGATCATGGGGGACCACATACACTTGTCCTTGATGTATGAATTTTAGGTTTTGGTGCACTATGGAAGGTATGCATTCCATATCCCTTATCCATGGTCTCGCCTAGCAATATGTTGTACTTGCCTCTCACCCTCCAAGATATGGCACAATGTAGGTATCATCTTTATCCCAACCTGTATAGGTAGGATTATTGTGCCAATTGTTGGGGAAGTAGCATCATTGAAGGCCCTCAATGTAAATGTTGTGTCCTTAATGCGTGAAGGTGGCAGATTTAAATGCTTCAAAGTTGTAGCTGTGATGATGTTGATGGATGACCCAGTGTCAATCAAGACTCTCTTGTACGGAATTTGATTGATGCTTACTATGATGTGGAGCGGAGGATCAGGTTCATCCTGAGAGATTGTCTTAATCTCCTACCTATGAAAGGCAATCATAGGGTCCTTTTGTAAGTGCATTGAACTTATTGTTGGTATGGACTGTGATAGATTATCAGCTTTAGTTGACTTTTTCGATATGTTGGGCTGATCAAAGCATATTTTGCTTCTTATTGTAGTATTGATCATACCGATAAAACCCTCCTTAGGTGGGGCTATGTGCACCTCATTGACGTGCTCAACTTGATTGTTGTTGGCCCCATGATTGGGGAGAAGATTTTTGAATATGTTGATGTTTTGCAATTCATTCTTATCCAACATATCCTGCACTATATTCTTGAATGCAACACAATCCTGGATATCATGGCCATTTTGTCGATGGTAAACACAATAGAGATCTTCCCTATACCCCTTAGGTTTGGGGCAATTAGGATCCAAGATGCGCTCCTTAGGCAAGTTTAAAACCTTGGCCTCAAGAAGGTGATTGAAAATTGATGCCAAGGATTCAGGCAATGGTGTATAGTTGCGAGGGGGTTGTTTCTGTTTACCCCTGCCTTGATTCTTGTTGCATTGGTTGTAATGCATAGTAGGAGGTTGAGCCTGATAGTTCTCTTATTGTTGGCTCTGTGCTACTTTTGGAATATTTAACATAATCTGGTTGACGTGCATAAGTTCGGTCTGTTGTGATTGATGTTGTGTGCTCTCATTCCATTCTTTCTCGCTATGGAGCTTTAGGTCTCCTTCTTCTAGCTTTATATCTTCAATAAGCTTGGCTTGAGCCAAGGCTTCTTCGAATGTATCATACTATTGTAGTTGCAATAGTAACGAGATGTGCTTGGCACAAATTTTTGTGAACATTCAGATTAGCTCTTCGATCAGGATGGAAAATGATAACTTTGCCATGATTTTTCTCCATCTATCCCCATAATCCATGACTGGCTCATCATCATACTGCTTTAGGTTGGCCAGGTCTGAGAGGTTCACCTTATTCTTAGCACCAAAAGAGAAACATTTTAAGAATGCATTCACTAGTTGTTCAAAACTGGATATGTTGTGCTTGGGAAGTTGGTTGAACCATTGAGTGGCAGCACCCAAAAATGTCATAATGAAGGTTCTCAGCATAAGGGCATCACTATCTTCTAGATGAAAGCATGCATTGATAAAGTTGGTGACATGTTCTTGTGCATCCTCTTCACCCTTAAATTTCTCCAACCTAGGCATCTCAAAATGCTTAGGATATGCAGGGCTAGGAACTGATGGGCACAATGGTTGGTTGTGTATTTTGCTCAATGTTGGTTGGTTCCCAACCGTCTCTTGTTTCTCAAAGGATTTCATATTTTTAGCGAGTTCTTGGAATGCCTTTGAGGCAAGGAGTTCCTCTTCTTGTAGACCCACTCGTGGTGGTAATGGAGGTAACCCTCTATCCACTTGTCTTGTTCTATGCTCCTCCCTCCTATGAGGGGATTCAAGATGTGTCTGATCCTGATTTATCATGTTTACCCTTTCACCACTAGTTGGATTTTGCTCATGATTTGGAGGGTGATTTTATTATAGGTTTCCTTCTTGTCTAGTGTGCTCCTCTCTTGGTGAGTCAGTGCATTGATCTCTTTGATGATCATTTCTATTTTCTTGTTGGTTGCTATGAGCTAGCTACTCAGATTGCTCTCTTAAACATTGCTCATGTTGGTGCAACAACCGTTCTCTTTATTTATCATGTTCGAGAGCTTCTACAAGCTCTCACTCTTTGTGCAAGGCATTTTCTAACCATCGCATGTGGTTAAATTGCATTGTCATAGAAGACTCATGCTTATCTAATTTTGTTCTTGTAGTTCTGATTCATAGATTCCTCAAAGAGGTTTCTACTATTTCTCTACTTTGGCTAGCTAGTGTAACTTGCTCAGTGTATCATGTATGTTGATAAGTGTCTCTATGGTCAGACTCTGTATGAGATTTGTGGGGTCACTTTGAAGCATCCCTAGGTTGAGTGGTGCATTTAGTAGTCATGCTTTGTGAGCTTCCAGATGCAGAATATTCTATGGCTATGGTTCTGGAAGTTGATCTCGAATAAATTTGATCCCACTCATCCAATTGATCTTGGAGCATTTGTTCTCTCTGAATTGCATGTGACCCATGTGATTGATTTGATCGGTTTGTTGTGTTGGGTCTATGACTCTACAACTCCGTGTGAGGGTTCTTGCCTATTTCGAATTGTGCAACAAGGTCGACAACTCTCTTCCCTCTATCTTGCCCATCATTGGGCTGATTTGAACTCTCAGTGTAATGAGATGTGGGGGGTATGGAACCTGATTCCCTCTCTAGATTGGAGGTCTTGCTCACCATGGGAGGTCTCTCGGCCATAATTTTTGTTATAAAATTTTTGACTTCTGAAAAAGGTTGTGGGTGTTATATATTTCTTTGAAAAATTAGGGTTAGGTTGATTACCCTAGTAATGAAGAAACACACAAAGCAGACAATATGATTATCTCTTTTTAAGGATTAAATGTGTATCCTAAGAACTTGTTTTTGTGTGTTTCAGATGTGTTGTTGCTTTTGCTTTCTTGTTCATGTTTTGGAATTAGAATAAGGAGACTCATCCAAAGTAGTGACTAAGAACACCAATGCCAAACATGATTTTCTCAAAAGAGGCTAGGGTACACCGTTGAAGTCCCAGTGGGGGGTTCGCCTAGCTCTTCCACTCTGAACCAAAATAAATTGTTCCAATAGTGGGAGATAGTTTGAACACAAGTGACTAGCACCACCTTGAAGAAGTTCCCTATTCCATTCTAGGAAAATCTAGGGGGCAAGCCGATGGAAGGAGGTGAATTCCAACGTCACCAGACTGAATTGGGGGTTGGTGATGAAATCCAACCTCCCAATGTTTAAAATGATACGTGTGAATGTGTGTGATTATTTTTAGATTTTGAAATAGAAAGTGATGCATCAACCAACATTCATGACTACTTTCCTACAATGCCTAAAAAGAACGTTTCATTTTTAGACAAATGCATCTATAACTAGTCTATATGATTTTAATGCACTCTCCTATTTTGTGATGAAAATAGCCACTGATTGGGCCACATGCAAGCAAACCAAAACACAATGGCCTAGCATGTTGGAGACTAGGGTGGACCTTACAGGTAGAGGTCCGATGTTCCTAGCAGTGCCTAGAGGAAATCTAAAAGAAACCTAGGAAATGCAAAATGCAGTTTTTATTTCTTTTTTCTTTCATTTTCCCTAATTAATCTATGTTTATGCTTGCTATTTCTAGAAATCAAATGCAGATAGAAAATCAGAGAAATACAGGGAAGGGGTACCAACCTTGAATCCCGCTCAGATGACAGAAATTCTTCCCTCTGCTGCACTTCTCTACTAGTTGTTGTTGATCAGAGCGGCTGATTTATGGTCATTGTTAGCAGGAGCGGCTAAGATTGTTGGCAATTGTAGATCAGAGCGGCTGATTTTTGGCCGTTGTAGCTCAGAGCGGCCAAACCTGCACACAAAAATAAGTTAGTTTCTAGGAAAAAAATGAAAAATTAGTGGAGGTCCCACCATGATCGCCATCTGTAGCGACCCTGGGATGCACGCACCGCTTTACTCTACTTGCAATATTATACCCAAAATGAAAATGAAAGACCATGAAATGCATATAACATGGAAATAACAAAGAGAGATCCTTTTATTGATATTGAAACCCGGTTACATGTCGGTCCCTCTGAGGGATACCCATTTCGATACAATGAATTACAAGTGGGTAAGATGTCCCCTCGCAAGGGGTGGTGCGCTTTTAAAGGCTTCCCGGTTCCGCACACGGAAATGTATGAGGGCTTACAGATGCCTCCTTCTCCAAGTCTAATTCCTGGAGGGATCTTTGTGCTTTCGAATGTTGCTAATATATCTGATGAACCTGTAGTCCTGTGATCATGAAAACAACAGCACACGCTTAGCTATTCGAGATTGCCTCCCGGATGAGGTTGTTAGCAATAAATCTGACAATAAAAGGAAATATGCTCAATGATAATAAATGCAATGAAACTAGTGCTATGAAAGCAAATAAATGAAGCAAAATGGATCTTATGCTAATGATGTGAAATATAAAGAAAGCAGAATAAGAGAAACTAACACCTAAACCCTAGACTAGGTTTGCGGGCCACTATCCAGGACAATGACCGCTAAGATGAAATCCCTCTCTATTGACCCAAAGACTATGGGCTTAAGTTGCTACTAATGTTAAATGATTACCATATGTGTATGGATGATTACCTCTCAGTTGGCTAGCACTTCGTTGCTCCTCAAGGGTGCTCAGATCTGCTCTCCAATCCGATAGGGCTTCACTGTGTATGCTCTCCAAGAAAAAGCTCTCTCAAAGAAGTCTGCTAAAAGATCATCCTTGGTCTCAGAATTGATATCTCTCTTTGGTGCTCTCAGGCTTGCACCTTTTAAAGTGTGTGAAACCCTAGGTCTATGTTCAGAACCCTAGGATTGAATCCCTCATGCACACTGGATGTTAGCATGAGAAATTGTCTTTTTCTATGCTTTGGAGGTCAGTTAACTGAAGTCTAACTTTGGACTTGAGTCTCCCATGTAAACTAGTTGTTAGCATGAGAAGTTTTGTCTTTGTCTATGTTTGAAGGCCAGTTAATTGAAGTCTAACTTTGGACTTGAGTCTCCCATGTGAACTAGTCGTTAGCATGAGGATTTTTGTCTTTGTCTATGTTTGAAGGCCAGTTAACTGAAGTCTAACTTTGGACTTGAGTCTCCCATGTGAACTGGTCATTAGCATGAGGAGTTTTGTCTTTGTTTATGTTTGAAGGCTAGTTAACTGAAGTCTAACTTTGGACTTGAGTCTCCCATGTGAACTGGTCATTAGCATGAGGAGTTTTGTCTTTGTCTATGTTTGAAGGCTAGTTAACTAAAGTCTAACTTTGGACTTGAGTCTCCCATGTGAACTGGTATTAGCATGAGGTTTTTTTTGTCTTTAATTAATTTGTGAGGGGGAATGCAAAGTTGTCCCCGCTCACTTTATTGCATGTAAACTACCACTTCCACCCCTGATTAGGCTTGTTTGTCGACAAAATGCTTTTTATGACTTAGCCACTATCATATGTAGTGACTAAGATTTGGTCGTTGTCATCTGTAGCGGCTAAGGTCTGGCCGCTCTCAGCTTGAGTGGCCAGGATCCAGCCACTCTGGTTTATAGCGGCTAAGCTTGGATGGGTTAAAACTGCCATTTTGAGTGGTTAGGACCACTGATTGCTCTTGTAAAGGTCCAAAATTGGACATATGGTCTTCAGATGTGCTCATATGAGTGGTTTCCTAAACATGACACGTTTTAGGTGTCTACAATATGTTGTGCCAAAGTATCTCGAGAAGTGTCATGTTTACTTTTCAATCTTCAATATTTGATTTTCTCATGACCAAAGATAGGCAAAAATATTTTTGGGGGTGTTCTAGTGGGGTATTTCAATTTTTGCCAATTTGATATATAGTTATGCCAAGCAATTAACCATTATTCATGCAATGTCAAGGTTAACTAATAGTAAAATTAAATAAATACATACCTTACTATCTTGAAGGGTTTCCATGCATTATTTGAATCATTTTATTGATTGTGTATGCATTCTAAAACCTAAAAATTACATAGATCTAACAATTTATAACTTGTACAATGGCTGAAAAATCTTCAAGGCAATTGAGTTGGAAACTGGTTTTCATGTAAGCCTTAACTCAATAGCACCTAAAATAGGTTTTCACTATTGAATTATTCATTTTTTTTTCATTACAAGAGGCCGCCATTTTTGGTTTTCAACCTTCTTCTATCTTTTTTTTAAGGATGTAATCATTCAAAATCTATCCCAAAAGAGGAAACCCCTTCTACCACACATAGGTCAGACTATGTAAAATGTAGAGCAAACTCCTTCTTTGTTAATGGCTTATGCTACAATCGTAAATGATTATCATTTGCCACAAATTTCCTCCTTGAGTCATAAATAGGAGAAAGTTGAACAACTCCATTTTCGAACACTTTTTCAATTTGATATGGTCCTAACCATCAATTTTGTAACTTGCCAAGAAAATCAATATATCAAGAATTGAACAACAATACCCAATCTCTTGGTTTGTACCTATTGATCTTAATGTGATTGACATGCCATATTTTTTTATACTACTTAATGATCTCTATTTGGTGAAGTGCATCCAATTGAAGTCCATCCAATGCATTAATTGTGTAATTCTCTCTTATTGTACCTGCGATAACTCAATATCAAATTCCAAAGATGTGTAAAGTATTAGTAATTCAAACTCAATTGGAAAAAGAGGTTTCTTACCATAGACCAATTCATAAGGTGTAAATCCTATGGTGGGTTTCCATGCAGTTATATTCCCAAATAGCCTGTGGTAACTTGTTCATCCAATATTTCCTATGAGAAGTCATTGTCTTTGTTAGAATATTATCTAATTCTCTATTTGTGACTTCTACCTGACCATTTACTTGAGGGTGATAGGGTGATGATTTCTTATTTTTAATTTCATACATTCAGTAAATTCTTTTATAACTTTAGATGTAAATTAGGGTCCATGAAATGTGATAATAGATCATGGAGTGTCCAATCTTTGAAAGATTTGAGTGTACAGAAAATCAATGACCTTATCTTCTCGAGCATGTTTAAAAGCACGTACTTTGGCCAACTTGGTTACATAATTAGTGCACATAATAATGTGTTATTTTCTTGAGAAGGTGGATCAATGGGTCCAATAAAATTCAATCTCCATATCTCAAATGGTTCTAAAACCACTTGATGTTGTAGAGGTATTTCATTTATTGTAGTTGGTTTACCCATTCTTTAACATGAATCATAACCTATTCCCAAAAAAAATTCTAATGGTGTGTTTTACTAAGTAATGTTCTCTAGATGGTTCATCATGACATGCACAAATAATATCATACACCTCATCTCATCGAATACATCAACGTAAAATATAATCGGATCCACATGTAAATAGTAGACCATTGATCCACTGAAATGAAGAACTTTGTTTAACCAATCATCATTTTTCTCGAGGAGTAAAGTGAGAGGACAATTTTTATGTTGCTAGATAGTTGGAAATATCAGCAAACGATGGTGATTGTATTGAAATTTCAAATAACCTTTCATTAGGGAAAGAGTCCTCTACTGGTTCATCCTCTCCTATGATATTTAGTTTGGATAAAAAATTAGCTACTACATTAGCTTTGACCAGTTTGTTTGCTATAAAGATGTCAAATTCTTATAATATTAGCAACCATATTATTTTTTGACCACAAACTAAAGGTTTTTTTGTAAGGTATTTGATTGCAGCATGATCTATATGAACAAATACTTGATATCTAATGATATAGTAGCAAAATTTGTTAATGGAAAATACTACTTCTAAGAACTCTTTTTTGATAGTAGTATAATTCTTTTCATCTCCTATTAAGTTTTTATAAATGTAGTAGATAACATAATGTTCTTCATTTTCAACTTCCCTAAAGTTGCTCTTATTATAGTGTTAGATGCATCGACTTGAATGTGGAATGGAAGTTTCCAATTTCGACCTCATAATACAAGTTTAGTGGTCAATATTTATTTTAAACTGTCAAGTGCAATTTGACACTTTTCTATCCATTTTAATTTATAATCTTTAGTCAATAAATAAAACATGGGGTTTACAATTGTACTAAAGTTCTTAATGAATCAATGATAGAAACCAATATGTCTAAGAAACTCTTAAGATATACATTTTAAATATAAAAAATTATGGTAAGTGGAGAAAACTAGGGCATCAGTTGGGTAGCCGAAGAGATTTCTGGTTACTATGGATCTAAAGACAAGATTGCTATCCCAGGAGGGTCCAATGGCAGATCCTCTTTTAGAGAGACAGTTCTTTTGTAGATTTGTTAAAGGATAAATCTCCATCAAAGACTGAAGAAGCACAAAAAACTGCATTAAAAATGCTCTTTACGGCTGCTAGAAATAGATCATCATCTCAACGAGTTAATGGATGCTTTCCACGGTCAGAATCAAGGCCAAAGATTGTCATTGAGCAAAGGATGGTTGAAGAAACAGTTTTATATAGAGCCAATCATGATTTGATCTATAAATTCATGGGTATTCGCCCTACTCTGAATTTTTTGCATTCCTGGGTCTGGCAAAATTGGGAGCCTCTTGGTGAGTATTCTTTATGGTTTATTAGCAATGGATATTTTATTGTTAGTTTTTCTTCACTTGCCGACATAAATAGGGCTTTCGAATTAGAAAATAGAAATCATGCTCCAGCAAGATTATTTGTTCAACCATAGAGAGTGGGATTTGATCTTCGAATTGAACCCACTATTGTCCCGATTTGGATCTATTTGTATGCACTTCCAATGGAGTTTTGGAGTGAGCAGGTATTGGAAATTATCGATAATTCCCTTGGAAGACATTTGGGTGTTTCCAAAGACACAATAGAAGGAAACACAATTGTTTATGCAAGATTATGTGTGGAAATGGATCTTAGCCAACCTCTACCGGTAGAGGTGGAACTTGAACTTGCAGGACTATCTTGGATTCAACAACTGGATTATGAGGCATTGCCCTTCAGATGCAGAGTTTGCCACAAATATGGGTATTTGGCCCGATATTACCCAAATAATATGAACATAAAAATGGAGGCTCCTCTAGGAATGTCAAATCTTCCTAAAGAGGGTAAGTCAACAATCAAAAAATAACCAACCAATATTTCTCAGGGTAAAGAAGCACAGGGAGATGGTTTTGAATAGCCCAAAAGAAGGAGAAGGCAAAAGAAAAAAGATGGTAAAGAACAAACCCAACTCAAGCCCTCCAATAGGTATGAGATATTTAAGACACTAAAGGACCAAGAAGAACAATTCATGGAAGGATTGGATGGGAATAATGAAAATAATAACATCTATGTTCAAGCTCCTCTTTCATCTCCCCCCATCATAGAGCAGGTAATTGAGTACAGTGAGTTACCGCAGTCAGAGAGTGTAGGGGTATTGATAGTGCATAACCAAGAGTAGCCAATAATTAAGGATGTCAGCATGGGCATAGCAAAAAATAATAGAGAAAGGCCAACTTTAGGGATAACTTAGGTGGAAAAGAAATCAAAAAATAGCAACTCTCAAGGAGTAGGTAGAAAATCAAATAAGGAATTGATAGCAGTTCAAGGAGACAAACTGATCACTGGAGGATCGGTGAGGCCAATAGATTTTTACTGCTCTCAAGGTAACCAATGATTATACAATCATGGAATGTTAGGGGTTTAAATAGTAGAACCCATCAATATGATGTTCGAAGACTCTTAGAAAAATGTAAAACATATTTTTTGCTTATCCAGGAGACAAAAATGTTGTTAGATCTTATGTGTAAAACAGTTAACAAAATTTGGAGGGGTGCTGGTCATATGGAAGTGGCTACCCAAGGTGCCTTAGGGGGGATAGTTACTCTTTGGAACTCTCTTGAATGGACTACAATAGAACATATAGCTTGGAGGGGTGTTCTCACATCACATTTTAGAAATAATGTCACAAATGAACATGTTTTAATCACAAATTTTTATGGGGCTCAAAACCTAGATGGTCAGATGCATCAATGGAAAGTTGTGCATAACATGAGAGTCTCAAGGGAAGATTTAGACTGGATTATTGTTGGGGATTTTAATGCTAAATTATCCTCTAGAGATCAGGAAGGGGGAACCCCAATTTTGGACCCAGGGGATCGACTTATGATTGCCCAAGTCCAGGCATTACACTTGGTGGATATTAAATGCCCTAGAACAATCTATACTTGGACTAATAAGAGGAGGGAGCCACATAGCAGGAAGGTGAAGTTAGACCATTTTTTGGTTTCAGAGGAGGCATTTGTAAAATGGAATATAAAATTTTAGATTTTGGAGGGTCCAGTTTTAGATCACTTTCCCATTTTGTTGGAAGGAGGGATCAAGACAGTGCAACATCACAAACCATTTAAATTTGAAAAAAATTGGTTACAAAAAGAGGAAATTCGAAATAAAATTCCACAGTGGTGGGAAGAAGGTTGCCCAAAGCATATGGGACAACAATGTTTAGATTCCACAAACAACTTCATTATGTCAAAGATCAACTGAAACAATGGAGGCGAGCTAACAAGACAGACTTCCAGGTCCAAAGAGCTCCATTGGTGGCCAAATGGGATGAGGTTCAAAAACACTTTAGGGAAGGAACAATTACAGAGCATCTCAAAGAAGAGGATGATGCATTGCGTAAAGCGGTTGAGGACATTGACAACCAAGAGGAGACCTACTGGAAACAGAGAGCAAGAACCACTTGGTTATTAGAAGGTGATAAAAATACCAAATTTTTCCATCGGATTGCTTGTGCTAGGAGACAAATGAACAACATGGAAGCTCTTCAATATGAGAACGGACACTCCTTTGATACAATTCCAGGTATGCATTTCCATTCAATGGATTATTTTTCTAAACTATTTAAGGAAAATATGGTGCAAGATGAAGAGGCTCAAAAAGAATTTATTGTTGTCATACCCTCTGTTATCTCTGAAGAAGAAAATCAGACCCTACTTAAACCCATTGATAGAGAGGAACTAAAGAATGTAGTATTTGGAATGAGCATCGAAAAAACACCAGGTCCAGATGGCTTTCCAATTGAGTTTTTTTAGGCCTTTTGAGATAACTTGGAGGAGGATGTAATGGATGTTATAGATGAGTCCAAAGGTAGTAAAAGAATGCTTAAATCATTAAATCATACTTTCATTACCTTAATTTCAAAAGGGGAGGAGGGGGTACATATTTCAGATTATAGACCTATTGCCTTATGCAATGTCATATATAAAATAATCACAAAGGTAATGGCTGAGCGGCTAAAACCTCTTATTATCTCCTCAGAGCAAGGGGGTTTTGGAGAGGGTAGGCAAATCTTGGATGGTGTGGTTCTAGCTTAGGAGGCAATCCATTCAATGCAAACATCTGGTAATAGAGGAATGTTCATAAAATTAGATATGTCAAAGGCTTATGATAGGGTGGAGTGGAGCTTCTTGTCAAAGATGATGGCAAGCATTTGGTTTCTCTCGGGGTTGGATAGAATGGGTCATGAGTTGTGTTTCTACTCGACATACTCAGTGTTAATCAAGGGTCTTCCCTCACAACCGTTTGGAGCTACTCGAGGCCTTTGTCAAGGAGATCCTTGCTCTCCCTATATTTTTCTCATATTGGCTGAAGGATTGGGTAGACTCATCTTGAGGAGAAGACAACAAGTTTTGCTAACAGGTATCAAGGTGGGTGAGGAAGTTTTGACTCACCTATAGTTTATGGATGACACAAGATTGGTGGGAGTGGCCAGCTTTAGGGAAGCAAGAATGATTAGAGATACACTTAATGTCTACCTTAGGGCTACAAACCAAGTCATCAATGATAAAAAATCCAAAGTGGTCTTTTTCAATCTTGATCAAAGGCTTCAGGACAGAATTTTAGAGATCTTGGGATTCACAAGGACTTATCTCCTAGTGGTATACTTGGGGGTCCCTTTGAATTTTAAAAAACTAAAAATAGATATCTGGAGGAATCTTTTGGATTGTATCAAGGAAAAAATTAATCATTGGTCTCACAAATGGTTAAGCTATGGGGGTAGATTAACTTTTTTACGGTCAGTAATTCAGGCCATGCCAATTTATAAATTTTCTATCCTTGCTGCCCCACATACCATATGGAAAGAGTTGGACAAGATGGCTAGAAAATTTTTATGGGAAGGAGTAAAATGAGAGAGGAAATGGGCCTTAGTAAGCTGGGATAAAGTAAGCCAACCCAAGGTAAAAGGAGTTTTGGGACTGAGAAGATCAAAGTTAAATAATAAAGCTTTGGCTGGAAAGCTTTACTGGAGGTGGATTTCCCAACCAACTTCTTTATTCAGTAGAATCTTAACTAGTAAATATTTGGGAAATGTAAACCCAAATGTGGTGGGTCGTTTCCCTTTGTATGGTAATGGATCCTTAGTGTGGCAGGCTCTCAAGTTGGGATCTCAGGTATTAAAAGATAGATTATTTTAGAAAGTGGGGAGAGGGGAGAAGGCATGATTTTGGACAGATTCATGGGATCAATACCCACCTATCATTGTTGAATTTATTGAATTGCAACCAATAAAAATAGCCATAGAAACCAAGGTATGGGTCCAAATTGAAAGTTATTTCAACACTAGTCAGCTAGGGGATTATAATTTTAAGCAGTTTAAGAAGTTGGATGAGTGGCCAATTTCAATCCCTCCGAAATTGACACCCATCATGACTAAAATCTTGGCAAAAATATTTCTCATAGGTAGAGACATGGAGGATGAATTAGCTTGGTGCTATGGGAGCCTTGGTGTATACACAGTGAAGGACGAATATGATAAGATCCTTCCAGAGCCTCCTCCTCATACATATCAAGTTGAGGATTGGAGAAAGATTTGGCAGTCCAAGGGTTGGCCAAAAGTAAACTTTTTTTCCTGGCAGTTCATGCATAATGGAATTCTTACTTTTGATAATCTCAGATGTAGGGGAATCATTGGTCCATCTCAATGTGTTTTATGCTACAAGAGCGAGGAAATAGCTGATCACTTGATGTTTGAGTGCCCATTCATGCGCCAAATTTGGGAGAGATGGTTTTTATATTATAAAATTTAAGTTAATGGTGATTTGAATCAGATTAATATTTGGGAAAGATGGAAGAGGGGTATATTTAAATCTAAAGCTCTTTGTATTGGTTGGAAGCTTGGATTAAACTTTTTTTGGTGGCAAGTGTGGTTGGAGAGAAATGGTAGAATTTTTAGAGAAACTTTTTCTTCTTTAGATGGAGTTTGGCAGGTCATTTGGAGCAAAGTCATAGAAACTGTGGCAGTCTATGCTAAAGAGGAAACTCGGGTTGTTATTGGGGCAATGGAAAAGGAAGTTGAAGTGCAAGAGGGACAGGATAGAGCTAGTTGGAAACCACCCCTAGAAGGTTGGATTAAAATTAATACTGATGGAGCTGCAAAAGGCAATCCGGGTAGAGCTGGAATTGGAGTGGTTTGTCAAAATCATGTTGGAACAGTGCTCTATTAGGAACTGCAAGGCTTGGGAAGAGCCAAAAACAATGAATCATAAGCCTTAGCTATCAAATATGCTTCTATTTGGGTAGTAAAACAAGGTCACAGGAGGATAATCCTAGAATTAGATTCTCAAATAATGGTTGGAGCTCTAGATTGCATGAGGAACTTTGCTTTGAAAACATGGAGGTTGAGGATTCTTGTCACTCAAATTAAGGAATTATGGAGGGAATTAGATGATGTGATTCTAGTTTATGTGAGTAGAGATCTAAATAAAGTGGTAGACTTCCTGGCTAAGATGGGTGCTGAGAAGGAGGTAGAGGTTTAGTGGCATAGTGACATGGCTATTGAGGATGAGATGATTAGGCAGGTTGGTGAGCAAATCCAGTGCTTAGCTAATTTGGATAACCATTCCAGAAATATTGTTTAGGAGATTTATGTTTCAATGTAGATCTTCTTTTATAGTTTTAAACAGGTGAACAGTCATTGTAGAAATATGGTTTTAGAGATTTGGCTCCAATGCAAATCTTCTTTTACTGTTGTAAACATGTGTTCTCTCTGACTAAGGCTGGGAAAAGTCTCATCCCAACTTGTAAATTATATTTGTTTTAATATAAGTTTTTTCAAATTATTTTTCAAAAAAAAAGAAACTCCTAACATCTATTTGAGTTTGGAGTGCAGGTAGCTTTTTGATAATCTTAATATTCTTAGGATATACTTGTATTCCTCTTGATGATATATGATGTCTAAGAAAAAGGTCTCCATCCAGCATTATAAAACATTTTTCAAGGTTTAGGGGCATATTGTAAGTTTCACACCGTGTCAAAACCTTGTCAAGATTTTCAAGAGTTCCATTAAAATTTTGGCCACATCCTATGAAATCATCCATGTAGATCTTGACATAATCATTGGTCAAGGCAGAGAAAATAACAAGAATTTCTCGTTGGAAAGTTTTTGGGTATTGCAATCCAAAAGGTAAAACCCTATAAGTAAATGTTTCCCATGGGTAAGTAAAGGTTGTTTTCTCCTAATTTTTAGGTGCTACCTAAATATGATTATAACCACTAAATCCATCAAGAAAACAAAAATACTTCTTCCCAGCAAGCATGTCTAACACTTGATCTATGAATGGTAATGAAAATGGTCCTTATGTGTAGCTTTGTACACTCACAATTTTTTATTTTTCTTTGGAACAATAACCAATGGAGAAACCCATCAACTATAAAAAATTGGGTAGATCAATCCTATTTCTAGCAATTTTTTAATTTCATCTTTCACAATATTCCATAAAGTAGGATTCAATCTTCTCTATGGTTGTCTTACAAGTTTCACATCCTCTACATAAACTTGATGAGTACATATATCTGAATGATTTCCTATCATGTCCTTCTATTCCCATGCAAAAGCATTGGGATGTTGACTAAATATATTAAACAATTTTTCTTCCTGGTCATTTTTCAACCAACTATTGATATTAAAAAAAAAATTGGTTGTATTTCAATTTGCTTTGTACTAGGTTGTATTGAATTTATTCCTTCAAAATTTCTTATTAATGAATTGATATGGCAATGATGTGGTAGAAGAGAGTAGAATATTCGAGTATCCTTATCAAAATCAATTCTTGATAGAATTAAATTTGATATAAGCAATGAAAATATGAGAGAAGATGGTAATGTCATCTATGTGGCAATTTAAAGTAATTGTCTTGTATTGGAATGGATGAAAAATATTTAATTTCTTGTTCTTCATCCTTCCATAGTAATCGATTAACAGTAACTGGTTCATATTCAAGTCTTGAATCATACAAATTATTAATTAGGATAGTCTATTCTTCAAAGATAACCTTTTCAAATGGATCTAATTCTTTTGTGTGATATTTTACAATGATGGTGGCTAATATTGAAATGTTCTCATTGTTTTCTTCATCTGATTTAGGGAACCATACGTCATTAGTAAAATTGATTGAAGGTTTTGCAATAGGATATAGAGATATTTTCTTGATTCAATTCCATTGGAAATGGTCATATCTCTTGATCTACAATCAATGAAAGTAGTGGTCGTAGTAAGCCAAGGCCTTCCTAGAATTATGGGATAACCATTCACAGTATTTTAAGGTTGTAATACCAAAAAGTCAACTAGATATTCCTATGATGAAACTGACACAAGAATATTTTTTATTATTACTTCTAGTTTAGCAACTGACATTTTAGCCATTTCTAATACTGTAGATGTAGGATTTAGGTTGTTTAATTATAATTTTTGCATTGTATCCATTTTCATAACATTAATAGCTGCCCTAGATCAATTAAAACATTAGATATATACATTGATCCTATGGTTACTATGACTACAAGGCTTCCTGGATCACTATACTTTGGTGGAATAAGATTTCCTATGAGGTTGACTAACTTTCCATCTACTTGTATGGTTTTAGGTAACACTTTCTTCTTTCTTCTTGGTTTTCTAATACACAATTCCTAAATAGTTTTTTTAATTAATGGCACATCTTTGATAGCTTGTAGCAAAATAATTGTAAAATTTAAACATTTTAATTCTTGTACCAAATTTGATTCTAAAGATATTAGTTCTAAATTTTTGAATCATTCAGGATATGGTACTTGTTTTGATGAAGAGGAAAAATTATCTTGAGGGAGATTTACTTTTTCTTTCCTTTTTTAAGATTTTGTTGTGGTGGTTTTGATGTAGATGGATCTTCTTGTTTGTTCTCATCAACTCTCATTTCTACAATGATAGGTGGAATAAGTTCAGGAAGGATCTTTCTTAAATGCTATTGGATATTGTCATAGTTAATGATGTTTATCATGGCTATTTCTTCTAGTTCAGCCATGTAGATAGGGGCTACCTTTCTAGTGTTATTGAGATTAGCCACAGGTTGAGCCGAAAGTGGGGGTTGTTTTACTTGTTGTTGTTGCTATCTTCCTTGAGGGTAATTTTAAGAAAGACCATGCAACAAGTTTTGTTGCTAATTTTGATACTTATGTACCCTTGTTATTATTTGTATTGTTGTCCCCATTGTTGTCCTTGCATTTGTGGATGCATCCATGGTTTTTGATTCCAATGTTGATTCATACATTCAGGTTGAAACCATTCTTGAGATGATGCCCATGGTGGTTTATTCCAAGGTTGTGGTTTTGAATTAGACCAAGGATTATTTCCCCAATTTATGGGAAATAGAGAAGCATTTTGGTAAGGATATTGATGGAAACTACCCCCTTGTCTTGGTCCGACAAAGTTAAGTTATTTCATAAGTTGAGACTGTTTCTCCAAGATATTTTTAGGTCTTAGTAAAAATTGACATTGGTCTATGGGATGTCATTTTTCATAAATTCTAGATATAGAAGATATTGAAGTTTTGTTCAAAGGACATTCATGGAGAGCATTTTTATTAGTGCATCTTGGACAATAGATAGCTAAGGGTTCGGTAGATTTGGCCTTTGTGTTCAATTCACCTAATGTCATATTAATATATACTAGGATGTCGGTTTTAAGGTTATTAAACTCTTCCATCAATTCTTTTAAATCATTTACATTGTTACCAAGTTTTCATCTTCTATGTTTTGTATGGAAATAATTCTTACATAGTTCCATGATTTCTTCAAGTTCAAGTGTGCTTACATCTCCTTTTCCCATAAGATCCAATACTTCTCTTGATTTATCCTGTAATCCTCTTAAGAATATGGTTTTTCTAAGTTCTAGTTCTACACCTCCATATCTTTTATGAAAAAAGGCAAATTTATCCAAGTAGTATTCCAAGGTTTCATCTTCTTATTTTATCCTAAATAATTCATTTTTCCAATTCTTTACTCAATAATATTCTTGGTATTTCTTTAAAAATACTCTTTACATTTTTTCCCAGGTTCGAATTGAATCGGGTGCTAAGCTCGTGAACCATCATAAGGTTAATTATTTTAATGTAGGAGGATATACTTTGAGTTTTTAATTGTTATTTATATAATCATAGGTTTGGCATACAACCTTAAATTCAAATAAAAACTCATCAAGATCCTCAAATGCAACTTCCCTAAAAGTTGATAATACATATGGTGAGATGGTTTTTATAAGATATTTTTGAGTGGGATTCAATCAGATAGGATACTCAAATGTTTAGGCAAGGGTATGGGTATTACCTAGATTAGGAATATTACTACCCCTATCTTTATTTCCTTGTAATTTTGTCATGATATGTTCCCAATAATAAGTATAGATTCTCCTAAATTGGTATGATCATATAGAATTTTTAGGAGTATATGATAATGAACTAACAATTTGTTCTTATTACAATTATCTCTCAGGTGTTTCTACACTTCCTAAAGATGGTGATTGTATTTCTAATTCAACAATTTAGGAATTTTGAATTAAGGTAAATTAGGTATAGGTTCAACCCCTTGTTATGGATATCATATTCCTAAGGTTGGTGAGAATTTTGATCTAATGAATATACCTCTTTTATCTCTTCACCTATTCATACATCCTATTAAAGAAAGATCTCCTATTCTAGTGCCCTAAGGTCTGATATGCAATCTCAAGTAATGCAACTATGTTCATGTAAAGTTCATTTTATTTTTTTAGTTTTTGTGGTTTTTACAACTTTTACAAGACAATAATTGAACGACTTATTTGTTCTCTTAGAACATTTGATCCTCAAAAATGACACCAAAAATTATGAGTGTCGTTAATGTTCATAATTTAATTCATTTTTCAATCTAGGATGACATCCAAGGTGTATCACCCAAATTTTTCGCACTCTTACCTTCAGGCTAAAGGATTCGTACCAGGAAGGGGGTGAGAAAAGGATGGAACAATACCTCGGACGGAGAGGCCCTTTGAAGGTCGTGCCTCTCGAGGGAGGGGTATAAAGGTGAATTTTTGACGGATGGTGGGGTTCACCAGGAAACTTTGAGTGGTAGTTTCCACGCCTAGGTTTGAAAATGGGTTTGATTTATTTGTTTTATGTTCAATCATTTAGATTCTTAGGTTGGCCAAAATGAAGCTAAGCTATTCTATATGAAGATTCTGATTTACATGAAAACAGAAGACATAAATGAATCCTAATGTGATTGAATACAGAGAATATATAAAATGGAGAAGAGTACACCTGATTTCTGATGTCCGATGAAGATTCTAAAGCTTGTAGGAGTCCAAATCGTCCTGGATATGACAGGATCGTCTGTAATTGTACAGAATCATCCCAAATCACAGGAGATCATCCGAGATCACCCAATATCATTAACGACCTGACGAATTCGTTAGGCAAATTCGTTAAGCGAATTCGTCAAAAACTTGCAATCAAGGAAACAGACACCAAAAACCAAAAATACACTTGCAATAATGATGAAAAATGATAGAAATAAGAGTATAGATGTTTAAATGACAAATCTAGATATCAAATTAAATGAAATACACTGTTTTGGAAACTTATTTTGAATTTTATCATGCAATTGTGCTAAATGATGTGAACTCCGAGATGCAAACAAAAATAAATTAATCTAATGCATCAATAAATAAGGAAAATGAGATAGAAAATGCAAACTCAAGGCTATGATTACCCCCAAGCTGAATTGTAGATAGGATCATCTGTAATCGTACAAGATCATCGCTGATCTTGACAAGATCATATCAAATTGTAGTTTAATCGCCTGCGACGATCCGAGCTACCTTCGGCTGCAACACAGTGAAATCCTGCAACAAAACTTGAAAACACAAATGCGAATGATGGGAGATCAGGGAGGTAGTCAAGGATTCAGAGAGGGAATCAGGGGGATAAACTGGAAAATCCCAATTTATATAGGATTAGGGGGAGGTTAGGAGGTTGGGGATCATCCCAATCTAGGAGATCCTCAATGTGGGAATCTCCAACCGCGTAGACATGCTTCTGCCCAAGTTGGAGAAGTCGTTGGAACAGAAGCTAATTGTGAAAATTTGGTTTTGGGATGAAATCGTCTAGACGTTCTGTTCCAAATGAATTTGTTTGATTTGGGATGATATCTTCAGATCGACGACGATATCGTCAGATCAATGACGATATCGTCCAATGGTCACAACATCCTCTAAAAATGGCATAAAAAATGAGGTGAGCGATTAACGAGTGGTTTTGGGGTTAAAATTCAAATTTCTACTTTTTACTAATGGTTTAACTGCACCAATTTTAGGGTGCTACATTTTGCCCCCTCTTTAGCAAATTTTTCAAAAAAATGCATTAAAGACGAGTTCTTCATGCTTTACGAGAAAGCAAAAATTTATTCCATTTTTTAGACAATGATTCTAGGTCGAATTGTACGACTGTTTACTATGGTGCCCCCTCCGAGTTTTTACCCAAATCAAACGTTTGAGGTAAAAGCATGAAAAAGCAAAAATTAAAAAAATATCATTTTTTTTTAATAAAAATATAAAAAATAGGGTAAAACCCTAATTCATTTTTATTGTTCACTTTCACTATTTTAGATCTCTGCAGGAAAAATGGTGGAAACGACACACAGATCAACAGAGATCCAACGTGGGTTGCGGGTAAGGATCTAAACCTAGTTTTACTGTGTTTTTATCCTGATTTACTTAATTTTTGACTTGAATTTTAATTTTTTTGGGCGTCGCGACTGTTTTTAGGTCGGCGACAAAATTGTCTCTATATTGCTGATTTCTTCTAGGGACGAAATCGGAGAAATAGGGGCGATCCCGTCCAATAAGGGGTGATCCCCAAATTGAAGAAGTGAGACGATTTCATCCCTTATTGGGCGATCCCGTCCAATAAGGGGCGATCCTATTAAGGACAATTTATCTCAATTTGGTATGATATCGTCCAATAATGGGCGATATCAACTTTGATTTTAATTAATTTTTTTAATGATTATGTACTAATGATTTTTGTTGTTTTATTGCTTATTTTGTAGAGGGGATTGTTAAAGAGTCGGGAGTGGAAATACGGAGGTCTATGAGACGATTTGATCGCGCTCGATCAGGCTAAGCGAGACATATTGGTAGAGGTAGGACTGTAGCATGTGGCAGAGATGCCACAAATTCCTACATACATGGGGCTACTAATAGCCCTAGCAGAGATATGGTATCCAGAGTCATCCTGCTTTCGGCTATCGATAGGGGAGATGACTCCCAATCTAGAGGATGTATGGAGGATCTTGAGGATCCCCATACACGGTCGATTCATGGTGCCTTCGGCCAATTGGGGCCATGCCATGATGAGATTGTGCGTGGACCCGAAATTTGCCCTGGAGAAGGGCAGAGTGAACATCGAGGCATTGAGGCGGATGCTTGGGGCATGTCGGTTGACCCAGGTTTTGGTAGGGGTGGTGGGTGGCCTGCTTCTATGCCACCAGAGTGGATGCAGATTACCGTAGCTACTGTCAGATGTGGTCTGTGACATGAGATACCATGGATATAGGTTTTCTTGGGGCAGATTTATACTGTGTCGCTTGTATAGGATCCTTTACGGGGTCGTATACAAGGGGGGTTGATGTCTGGTGTTGACATCGCTTCTACAGGTTTGGTGCTAGGAGCACATTGCGATGCGAAGGTCAGTAGGGCTTCCACTGATAGGAGTTGATTGGGAGAGACCCTAGGTTTTCTACTGGTGGCTCCAGAGAGGGTCATAGTGGTGGATAGATTTGTCGACATCCCAGAGGTTACTGGATGACCTCACCCCAAATTGGATCACCTGGAGACCATGGAGAGAGCATCCAGGGTGGGTAGAGGATGGATAGGAGTTGGCTCGCATTAGGCGAGTCATATGGTTGAGGAAAAAGTGGGGAGAGGTAGAGCTCCACCGCTACGACTGATTTTTGAGGTAGTTCGGTCTATAGCAGGGGATCCCTAGTCGTAGGGATTATGAGTACTCCCAGACTATATGGGATAGTACCACACTGAGCGAAGCTCCAGACATGTAGAGGTTCTAGAGTCAGGATGTTGATGATGCCCATTCAGCTAGTGGATGGGGATGACATGGGGGTAGCAGACGGGTATGATGTCTGGTATGCAGGCATATGCCCTCCTCGGATGATGAAGGCACAGGGTCTGATGCATGTTGTAGTGCAATGAATGGAGATGCGATGCCAGGCTACCATCGATGTAGCAATGGGTCATAGAGGAAGGGATCAATGACAACCTCCTTAGGAGAGATGTTAGAGAGCACCACAGGCTCTAGAGAGATAGCAACAGTCGAAGAGGAGGGATGAGAGGAGAGACAGACTCCCTCCTCAGTAGAGGGATAGGCCACCATCGCTCGATAGGGGCAAGGGTGTTGAGGTGGGGGAGAGAAGCGAGATGGAAGCTCTCTGAGTGGAGAATGCCTATATACGAGCTCAAGTGCAGACTCTACAGGATGAGGCTACATGGCTCAGGGCTTGGAGCAGAGGGGCGAGCATTCTAGAGCTGGCATGGTCAGTTTCTCAGACCGTATTCTATCAGGGAGTGTACTACCAGTTGGTTCCATAGGGCCAGAGGATATAGTTGCCAGCTGGCATTATAGAGTCGATCAAGATGGGTCATCGAGGACATCATCATGATCAACGTCGAGGACCCACGACATAGGATGGGCTTCGATAGGACCACCTCCTCCACCTCAGGGCGGGAGAGGAGATGAGGCTGAGAGCTCGAGGTCTTCTCGAGGCTAGATGCACATTGTACATAGACTATTTTTTGAGGTGATTGAGTATGCCAGGGTATATATTGTGGCATACCAATCCATTTTGATATGATGTATATACTTCTTGATATATATATGATGTTATTTTTGTGATATGATTTATGCATATGTTTTATGATGCTTTAATATTTTAATTGTTGATTGACTATTCATGTAATTATGTCGTTGAAAATATTATAATTTTGTCCTGCTATAAAATTAAATGAAATAATATGATGTAAACAAACTGGTTGTTGTGGTGTGCTTTGATGAAAATAAAACGACTTCTAACAATAATTTCAAAGGACATTGTCGTTGTTACATGACCATTTCATGGAGTCGTCGCTCGCTAGGTCATCAAGCTAATCCCAGTATGAGAGAAATATTGCTACAAGTAAAAGGGTGCTTAAGAGACTTTCTTAAGACTTTGTGTTGTAATGATGAAATGATGATAGTGATGATTTGTTTTCAGATTTCCATAAAAATATTATGCATGAAATATTTAAAAATATGATTTTTGCTAGGCATAAAATTCCTAAGTATGATAGAAATTTGAACAATTCCCTAGGAATTATACCATCGTCGCAAAAAAAATGAATGTTTTGACATAATGAAATGAAATAGGAAAGTTTTCATTCTTTTTAAAGCACAATTGTGTAACATAATGATTTAAGCCATATGCTTTTATGGATTAAATAAATGGGAAATAAAATTATAATGATGGTTTGCGCTAGGCATAGAATTTTAGGTATAGACTTATACCATCATCGCGAAATCCAAAGAAGAAATTGATATAATAGTTTTATTGCATAGTTGATTTTTGATTTTGAGATAAACAGAAAATATACAAATGAGGACTTGCACTAGGCAAAAAATTCCAATTTAGGTTTAGGAACTATACCATCGTCGCGAAAGTTGAAAAAAGTAAATGTGACTTTATTGCTAGATTTTTTAACATGTTTTGCAAAAAAAAATTTGAATTTTGGAAAAAAAAGTATTTAATTGATTTTACGCTAAGCAGATATTCTTAGGTAAGAAATTCAAATTATTCTAGAAGATTTGAATAAATATTTTAAATTATTTCAAATACAAAATTTAGATTTATAAGGAACCCCGTGTGCATACGTGAGTTCATTGCCGATCTTGATCTATCATAATGATACAAAATCTCAAACACAAATGTGTGTGAAATTTTAATGTTCATTTACCAATTTTGAGCAAGATAATTTGATACAAGTAATTTGAATTAACCAAATGAGTGTTCGTTAACCATGATTTATATGCATGTAACCGTACCAGACTACTATGTAAGTCGGGTCATCAAGAGCTAGCTGATCCATAAGTGGACATAGGTCTGTACAAGAGAAGGTCGCTAATGTGACAGACATGTCACCACACAAAAAGGAATTACCCAAGGCCAAGCAATTTGGGCACAAACCACCTGTTATGGGGCTTACCTCACAGTTTTTGAATAATTGAGAATTCCAAGGATTCAAGCTCATTCACCCTTCTTTTCTTTCAAAGGGTAGGAGGGAATTTATTGCTTTTTGCTTTTTCTTTTCTTTTCTTTTTCTATATATATATATTTTTTTGTATTTTTCTTGCCATTGAGATAATGCTGAAATATTGCTGAGATGGTACAAAATGATAATGCTTCTGAATAATTTCTCTTTTTCTCATGATTTTTCTTGATTTTATTTTTCTTTTTCTTTTCTTGCTATACTAGAGATACTTGCTCGAATTGGCTGTAGAGCAAGGTATTTTTATTCTGGGCAGGTGTGAGCTTGTCCTTTTGTCAATTCTCAAAGATTCTAGACCATGTGCATGATAGGATAGTAGGGGAAACTTTTTGCTCAAGAGACCACTTCTACTGTGTAGCATCATTTTGAATTTGCAATGAAATCATTTTAATGTGAAAAGGTGTACTTGGTTCAAGTAAATAACAAGATCGGTTCTCTATGCTCAAATCTTTATTTAATTCAACTGTGGACTTCGATATAAGAGAGATTAATAATCACACCAAATAAGATCAAAATATTTATTCATGTGAGTGCGAAAGTGAGGGATTCCATATAAATACTAATTTATCCCAAAATAACTAAAAATATAACTGCAATACTTCAAGAATTGACAGGTGCAAAATAGAAGATGTTTTTGAGGTTTTTGATGATTTTGATTTTTTTATATTTTGATTTTAATGTATGAATTAAGAGAATACATGATATTACTATTTTTGAAATTTTTATATGAATTACTAATATGAGACAATATGTATAATATATACAGTGATGAAATTACCAGATTTATGCATAATAGCACTTAAGATGCATAATTTTCATAGGTTCTTTAAGATCTTTACCATCTAAGGTAGCTAATCTGTATGCTCCTGATCCAAATTTAGCAGTGATAATATATGGCCCAATCCAGTTAGGCTCGAATTTGCCTTTAAGGTCTTTAGTTGCATTAGTATTTTTTTTATTTTCTTTTAAGACGGGGTCACCGATCTCAAAGGATCGATTATGAACTTTCTTGAGATATGCTCATTTGAGCTTATTCTGGTAGGCATGAAGATGCTCCAAAGCATTAATGCGCTTCTCATCTAGGAGTTCTAGCTGACTAAATCTGCCAGCACGATATTCATCTCCTACTTCAGTATCTTGAAGTAGCAGAGCCAAAGAAGAAACTTCTAATTCAAAGGGAAAAACAGCTTCAGTGCCATAAACCAAAACAAAAGGTGAAGTGTCCGTGGGAGTACGAATGCTAGTTCGATAAGCCCATAAAGCAAGATATAATTGAATATGCCAATCACGTCTAGATTTATTGACTAGTCTCTTGAGGATTTTAATTAATGTTTTATTAGATGCTTCTGCTTCGCCATTACCCTGAAGATAATAGGGAGTGGACCAACGATGTTGAATTTTATATTTTTGACATAGTTTCTTTACATCTTTGTTTTTGAAACAAGTTCCATTATCCGAGATGAGATTTGCAGGAATTCTAAACCTACAAATAATTTGATTAAGAATAAACTTGGAAACTTGCATTCCAGTGCAAGAAGCTAAGGGCATAGCTTTGACCCACTTTGTAAAATACTTGATGGTGGTTATGATGAATTTGTGTCCATCAGATGACATAGGATTGATTTTTTTGATGATTTCTAAGCCCCATTTTGAAAAGGGCCAAGGAGATGAAATAGCCTACAGTTCTTGTGTAGGCGCATGGACAAGGTCAGCATGTTTTTGACACTTGTCTCAATGGCACACGTAATCATGTGCATCATTCTCCATGGTAGGCCAAAAATATCCTATCCTGAGGAGCTTCTTAGCAATTGCGCTACCACTAAAGTTTCCCCCACAAGATCCATCGTGGGCTTCACTCAAAGCTGATCTAGACTCTTCTAGATTCAAACATCTTAATAGGATACCTTCAAAAGATCTCCTATATAACGTATTGCCAATTATTATGAAGTGACTTGCTTGTCTATGTAATAACCGGTGCTGGTTTCTATTAAAACCTTTAGGGAAGGTCCCATTTTGAAGAAAATTGAGGATGTTAGTGTACCAAATTTCAGGAATAGTTTCGTTGATTAGAAACACGTCCAAATATTCCAAGAATGATTTAGTTGAAGCGGGTTCCTGGAGTCGACGAATAATGATGGTAGCATATTCGTCATCTAACTCCAAGGGTAAAAGAGATGCAACTACGGCCATAGCGTCATCCGCACGATTTCTAGTTCTAGGAATAGCTTCCAAGGTAACTTGATCAAATAAAGAGATCAATTGTAATACATATGCTTTATATGGGCACAATTTATCATCTCTGGTCTAATAAACATCATTAATTTGATTTATAACAAGTTGAGAATCATCAAAAACTAATATATTTTTAATTTTCAGTGCTAGGGCAGCTCGTAATCCAAGGATTAGAGCCTCATATTTAGCAGTGTTATTAGTATAGGCAAATGTTAATTTAAAGGATAGAGGTATGAGATGTTTTTGTGGAGATATTAAAATAATACCTGCACTAGCCCCACTCATGCATCGGGCTCCATCAAAGTATAGGGACCATTGCTCTGAATGATCCACCTCTAGGTTAAGGCATTTGTCAAGAAACTCAATGTCGAGGGGATAGGTGGACACTAAGGGTGCAGCAGCTAATTGATCTGCTATGATTTGACCCTTAACAGACTTCTGTCCTATAAACGTGAGTTCAAACTCACTTAGAGCAAGAATCCACTTCGTTGTGCGATCAGATAAATAAGGTCAACTCGTGAGATATCGCAAGGGATCGGATTTAGCAATAACGTATGTTTTTTGACTGAGCATATAATGGTGTAATTTCTATGTAGAAAATACGACTGCTAGAAATAAATTTTCTAATGTTGTGTAGCAGGTTTCATAACTAATTAATGTTTTTCTAATGTAATAATTAGCACGTTGATATGTAAAATATGAAGCTGACTATTATTAAAAAAACATAGGACTTAAATAAGCCCAAAAAGATAAACCGTAATCCTGGAAATCATGAACTGCTCCAAGGATTTACGTACACAAATCCGAAAAGGCTAAAGATGAAAGCCCTAAAATGCCAAAAAGAAAAACACCTAGACCTAGACCATTCAACGGAGGAAACAAACAACTCACGTTGATTATTGTGCTTACTAAGTCCTAATTAAAATATCCTAGGTCTAAAAAGAAATTAGCCCCTAGGTCTAAATTTCCTCATCATTCGTCCCAACAAAAGAAGCATTGGACTCCAATGCTTTTAACAAAGAGGGAAAATCCTAGGACAGAATGTGAGCAGAAATCCAACGAGCCTGATGTGGAAATTGGCCTCAATGGGCCACAAGATATGAAGTAGAAACACCTTGGCGTGTTTGTCGGGTCTTCGTATCAAAGACTGTATCGGCGTCAAGTGGAAGCTGAGCATCAGGAACCACATCAACTGGATGTATGATGGCTAGAACTGTTTCCAGTGTGGAATCATAGTATGGTTTGAGAAGATCAACATTGACGACATCATGAATGCCAAGATGAGCTGGAAGGTCCAAGCGAAAGGCATTCTCAGAGATTTGTTGAAGAATAGTATAAGGCCCATAACGAAGAGGCTTGATTTTGCTATGTGCCTTATCTACAAATCGGCGTTTGTCAAGATGAAACCATACTTTGTCACCAACTTGAAAGGAATGAGGTGTGCGGTGCTTGTCCATCTGTTGTTTCTACTTTTGCTGAGTCTTCTAAAGAATTTGAACCACTTTGGCTTGAATACTCTGCAAATGATGTACAAAAGAGTTGGCCTTGTCTTGTTCCTTCTGAATGTGCATTGTGGCTGAAGAAGGCAAAGACAAAGGTAACTCATAAGGAGCAAGTGGTTGAAAACCAAAACACACTTCAAATGGAGAGTGCCCTGTAGAACTGTGGATGGCCCTGTTGTAGGTGTGCTCAATGTGAGTGAGGCTTAAGTCCCACTTGGCTAGAGTGGAATGATGGTAAATCCTCAAACTCTACACTAGAGTACGATTAACTACCTTTGTCTGCCCATCGGATTGTGGATGATAAGCAGTAGAGAAGTTAAGAGATACTCCCAAAATCTTCCAAAGTGATCGCCAAAAGTGACCCACAAAGCGCGAGTCACGATTAGAGACAATGCTGGTAGGAAGACCAAAAGAACACCATACCACCTCAAAGAAGAGTTGGGCAAGATCCTGTGCAGTACTTGTCTTGTGACAAGGAATGAATTTGGCCATTTTGCTAAATCTATCCACCACAACAAAGACACAATCATGCTTGCGTACTGTCATTGGAAAACCGCTCAAGAGATCCATGGAAATGCTTTCCCACGGATGAGAAGGAATGGGCAAAGGCATGCTCATTCCCAATTTCCTATTGGCTGATTTGGAGTGATTACAGACTCCACATTGTCGCAAGAAGCGAATAACATCTCTTTGCATGTGTGGCCAAAAGAAAAACCGTTGAAGATGATGAAGAGTTTTCTACCTACCAAAATTTCCCCCATAGAGTGTGGAATGAGCCTCCTTCAGAAGATACTCCCTGTTCCCATGAGGAACACAAAGTTTGTCCAATTTTTACAATAGTCCATCCTGAATATGAAAGTCCTGAAGAGCTCTCAAATTTAAAAAAGAAGGATTGGAAAGTTGGTGGAAAACTTTGCCAAAATCTGGATCCATAGGATACTGTGTAGGCCAAGTTTGGAAGCCAAGATGAGAAGTAGTGACAATTGTCAAAACAAGAGTAGAAGGAGGACGACTCAAACAATCAGCCACTACATTGTTTTGTCCTTTCTTGTACTTGATTACCAAATGGAATTGTTGCAAGTACGATGCCCATTTCATGTGCCTAGCTTCTTCAATTTTTGTTTGAGATTGAAGAAACTTAAGGGGCATGTGATCTGTATGAAAAATTGTTTCTTTTCCCAAGAGATAATGCCTCCAATACTTGATTTCTTGAACCAAAGCATAGAACTCCTTATCATATGTAGAATAGTTCTTTTTGTCCTCTAAAAATGTCTCTGAATGATAGGCCACTGGATGGCCATTCTGCATGAGAACAACTCCAAGTGCAACTTGAGAAGCATCAGTTTATATCTCAAATGGTTGAGACAAATTAGGAAGAACAAGAACTGGTGTAGTACTCAATTTGTGTTTCAATGTGTCAAAGGCTTTTTGTTGATTCTTTTTCCACTAAAACTGAACTTTGATCTTTGTCAAATAGTGTAAAGGGGCAGCAATTGAAGAATATCCTCCAATGAACTTGCGATAGAAATTAGCAAGTCCAAGAAAACTCCTTAACTCCGTGATGGAAGTAGGAGTTGGCCAAGAGAAGATAACTTCAACTTTGGAAGGATCTACTTGCACACCTTTTTCACTAATTACAAATCCAAGATAGGCAATGAATGTTTGCCCAAAGGAACACTTAGGAAAATTTGCATACAATTGGTTCTTTTGAAGAGTTTGAAGAACCGTTTCCAAGTGTTCCAAATGATTCTCCCAAGTAGAAGAATATATAAGAATGTCATCCAAATAGATGATTACAAATTGATCCAAACAATCTCTGAATACTTCATTCATCAGCCGCATGAATGTAGCTGGAGCATTTGTAAGGCCAAAGGGCATGACAAGCCACTCAAAGAGCCCCATTTTGGTCTTAAGTGTCGTTTTCCAAGTGTCTTCTGCTTGAATTCTCACTTGATGATACCCACTTTTGAGATCAATTTTGGAGAAGAATTTTGCACCTTGCAATTGGTCCAAAAGATCATCAATGCGAGGAAGTGGATAACGATTCTTGATTGTAATCTTATTGAGTGCCCTGAAATCAATGCATAGTCTCCATGTGCCATCCTTCTTCAACACAAGCAAGATAGGAGAAGCACAAGGGGAAGTACTGGGTTTGATGAACCCTTTAGTCAACAATGCTTGAATTTGCTTTTTAATTTCTTCCATTTGCACTATTGATTGTCTATATATTGAATAATTAGGAAGAGATGATGCAGGAACAATCTCAATACTATGATTAATCTGTATTTCAGGAGGAAGACTTGTGGGTTCTTGAAAAACATCAAAAAATGATTGAAGTATTGAATGAACTGAAGAACTCCTATTATTAGTGTGCTTAGGTGCTTGCTTTTCTTCTTGAATTGGTCTAATGAAGATGAGTGCTAATTCCTTTGCTTGATTTACAGCTTTGCGTGCTTGTCTACAACTCAACATCAAATTATGTGGATTTTTTTGTGTACTTCTGATTATGAATGCTTTATTATCTTTGTGCAAAGTGTATGTATTTTTGTACCCATCATGTATAGACCTCCTATCATATTGATAGGGTCTTCCAAGCAACAAACCACAACAATCCATTGGAGTTACATCGCACACAACCGAGTCCACAAAAGAAGGACTGAAAGCAAAATTCATAGTGCAAGTGTGTGTGATGTCGAATGTAATCCCATTATCCTTCCATCCCAAAGGATAAGGATGAGGATGGGGATTCATCGGTAACTTCAGTTTGTCAACAACGGACCTCGTAGTTAGATTTTTTTGCGAGCCGCTATCGATTATACAATCAACCATAAAGGTGTCACTGAGATGGACCGTAGTCACAAAAAAATTCTCACGATCACTTTGTGAAGTATTCATAAGGGTCAATTTGTTTAACCCTACCAATTCCTTATAAGGCTTACGTTCCCCTGTAGCCTCAATGGGACTTTCTTGTGAGTCCTCATTGGAAGGCTTTACAACTAGGGATTGTTTATTCACATTTTGCAACTTAAAACACCTCTTTTGAGTATGCCCTGGCTTTTTACAATAATTACAAATCAAAGGTGACTTAGAAGAAGATTTTTGTGAAGAAGAAGGGGAAGATGAAGAAGAGGGAGAAGGAGAAGAAGAATATTTAGCTCCCTTGGAAGGTTGAGGAGAAGCCTTCTGATTTCCTCCGAACGTAGAAGAGCGAGTCCCACGTGATTGCTCCCTTATTTCCTCCTTAGCAAGAAGGGCTTGATTGAAATCCATGTCAATGTTTACAATCAACTTGTATTTCATCTTCTCGTAAATAGGTTCCTGCAAACCCCTTTTGAATTCGTTAACAAGTTATGCTGCATTATCCGTATAGAATTCAAAATTTGCAACTTGCTACACTAAAAAATATAATCATGAACAATCATATTGGAGGTTTGTCGAAGACGAAGCCACTTGATCTCAAGCTCAGTGGCATAGTTTGAAGGATAAAAATTATTCTTCAATACTCGTTGCAATTCATCCCACGTGTCAATGGGATTTTGGGTCCATTGTCGATCAGTGACAAGGACCTTGGCAATGCCAAAAAGTTTTAACTTAGCAAAGTTAACTTCCTGATCCTTTGCTATCTTGATATACTCAAACCAACTGTCCATGTCCAAAATCCAACTGTTGAGGACTTCGGGATCTCACGAACCAGTGTAAATCGGAACCTCACACTGTTGTTGCACTTCATTAGACATAACCTTATCAGCCAAAACGCTGATAATTTGGGTTACTTGAGCTAATTTGTCGACTAATTCGGAAGCCATTTGACCCCGAGTGAGCGCCAACAAAAATTGTCACAAAAAGACAAGTTACAAAATGTGCAAAATAAAAAGTGCCCAAATTAATTTGCAAAAATTGCAAATGTACAATGGAAGGGCAAAAATAAAAATTTGCACAATGTTGAACAAGTCAAAATTAACTTGTTAAAATGACAAAAAGGAATATTATATTTTTTTTAAATTTGTTTTTAATTCCTTTTTTTTTTTTTTAAATCAAAAATGGAGGTTTTGATTTTATCGAATGCAACTATACCAGGTCAAATACTGACCACACAAATGCAGTAAGAACCAATCAAATGAACACAAAAAATCATGAAGCCAAGCAACGTTCAATGCACCATGGACAAATTGCGTGCCTGCAAAATGCGGGACGGAGAATCCGTCGCCGATGACTTTGCCCTACACGAATTAATCAAATCGTTGCCCTCGAATGTGGAACCAGCAACTGTCGTCGGTGACCTCGAACGTGGGACCTAACACGCAAAAAAACAACCGCGATCGCACTCTGGACGTGGTTCGCAACCTTTCGAGCCCTGCACTGTCTTGCGGGCATTTTTTGAAAACAATGTGCGGCTGCCTCCGATCGTTGGTATTTGTTGGTTTCCAGAACCTGTCGTATGCGATCTCTATGCATTGACAGCAGGAATCAGAATCTCCTCACCCAACAACGTCGAAACATGTAGAAATCCATCACGACAGGAACGTCAAGCGGCTTTAGAAAATTTTGGATCGTCGTCCAACATAGTAGGTACAACAACAGCGACAGAAAGCCGACAAGGACAGAGATCTGTCAGCAACAGTGTTTTGGAAGGCAAGATCAATTTGGGAATGTCGATTTGTGTAGTGGCATCATGGAATCATAGCAACAAATGGAATCGCCCGCCCGTCCTGACAACGACAGCCATGACGTAGAAAGGGCAGTCGAATGATCTACGAAAAACATAGATCGGAGTGGTCGGTGGCGTCGTCGCGGTAGATCTTCGGGAGAGGGCTGCGAACAATGCAGATAGCCAGTGGTAGATTATGCAAGCAGTCGATGCATGTTCCCCAAAACATGCAGAACCCTGACATGACAGTGGTGAATACCAGGCCAGCAGTATGCATCGCAGGTCATAGAGGAGGGTCTGCGCAAAATGACGAATTGGATGGTGCGGACGTGGTTTTTCGTAGTGACAGATCGACCTTCCTTTCCGTGGTCATCAAGAGGTCATCATAAATCGAAGAAATTTGCAGACGACCGCAGCCGCAAATATGAATCGCCGTTAAATTTTTTTTTTTTTTTAAACTTCAAAAGTTGTCGACAATTTTTGTATTGTAGAAAACTTGTCAATCAAAAAAATTTGTCAACAATTTGCTGCAAATTTTTAACAGCAAAATTGCATCAATTCCTCCTGAGCTTCAAACAGGAACGAAGGTGGTGACAAGTTTTCAAACCACCCTATGGAGAACGGAAATTACCCAAATCCTCCACAAAAATCCTTCGCTCTGATACCAATGATATGGAAAATATGAAGCTGACTATTATTAAAAAAACATAGGACTTAAATAAGCCCAAAAAGATAAACCGTAATCCTGGAAATCATGAACTGCTCCAAGGATTTACGTACACAAATTCGGAAAGGCTAAAGATGAAAGCCCTAAAATGCCGAAAAGAAAAACACCTAGACCTAGACCATTCAACGGAGGAAACAAACAACTCACGTTGATTATTCTACTTACTAAGTCCTAATTAAAATATCCTAGGTCTAAAAATAAATTATCCCCTAGGTCTAAATTTCCTCATCACACGCTTTCTTTTCTCATCATCAAGTTGAGTTAACATAGCTCCTAAAGCAAAATCTAAAGCAGAAATATACAAGATAAATGGGCGATCAGGTTTAGGTGGCAAAAGTACAGGTGGGTTAAGAAGATATTGTTTGAGGAGTTCAAATGCTTCCTTACATTCATCGTCCCAATAGAAAGAGACATCCTTCTTAAGAAGCTTAAGAAAAGGTCCATTTTTATCCGCCAGCTTATCGATGAAGCGACAAATAGCTTGAATCTTACCTTGTAAACTCCGTAATTCAGATATATTTGTAGGTGCAGGCATATCAGTGATAGTTTTAATCTTGAGAGAGTCAATTTTGATGCCACGTAAAGAAACTATAACCCCCAATAATTTAACTGACTTAACTTCGAATATACATTTGGCTGGATTTAATCTTATAAGATATTCCCTTAACCGATCAAATACTTTTCTCAAGTCATCTAAATGGTCATCTTCTTTAGTAGAACGAGCTATAATGTCGTCTACATAATCATGTAGTATATCATGCATCATATCATGAAAGATATAAGTCATGGCTCATTGATAGGTTGCACTTGCATTCTTCAAACCGAATAGCATCACTTTCCAACAAAAAGTCCCCCAAGGGGTAATAAAGGTTGTTTTAGCCTGATCTTCAGGAGCTATCCTGATCTTATTATAACCAAAAAATCCATCCATTAAGGATATCATTCCACTCCCAACAGTAAAATCAATGATCTGATCCATATTGGGAAGGGGAAAATCATATTTAGGGCATATAGCATTAATATCTCTAAAGTTTGTACCAACCCTAATCTTAGTAGCTTCTTTCTTAGTTACTAGAACTACATTCGAGATCCATTCAGCATAATCAATGGCTTGTATAAAAATAAAATTTAGGAGTTTTTCTAACTCCCCTTTGACTAGTAAGGCCACTTTAGGATGCATTTTTCTAAGCTTCTTCTTAACAGGTTTAGCATCCGGATGCACTACTAGGTGATGCATAACTACAGAAGGGTCTAAACCTGGCATATCTTCATATGTCCAAGCAAAAACATCTTCATATTCTTTAAGAAATGTAATGTATTTATCCTATTTTTCTTGACTTAATTTTGATCCAATGTTGATTATGTGAGGGTTATCATCGGTTCCAATGCTAATTTTTATGACATTTTCTACTTCCATGTGTAGATATCTCTCAAAATTAGGTGGGGTGGCTGAAACGCCCAATTCTTGTAATTCTTCCAAGGTTAGCTTGGATAATTCATCTTAAGGAGTCGTGGCCTCAAGCTGGGCTATACTAGGTATAGAGCCATCAAAATAAAATCCATTATGTAATAATTCCTCAACGGAGACATCATGAAAGATATCTCCCTCCAACTCATCGTCGGATTTAGTGATCATCTCAGGATAAGCTATAGATAGCATATTACATGTGAATGTCTTATTCATTAAACGCAAAGTATCGCGTTCATCTAAATAATCTTGGTAACATATAAGATGGTCATCATCCTCAAATGGGAATGGCTAACCCTTACTAGAAAATAGTCCCACACCACATCGAGCGGGCCACGCTTCTACCTCAAAAGGTTCTTTCATACCATTCTAGAAAGGTCCCAAACCTTTCCCTTTATATCCCAATTTAAGCATTATAGGTTTGGCTTTAATATACTCATTAGTAAAATAACATCGAGCATATCCGTCATAATGAGTTCTGAGGTTTCTAGATATTCTACCCCAGTCATATCCCTTATAAATAAAGGCACAGCTCCCGACTTGGTAAATACTTCCCATAGGCTATGGGAGGCCCAAGGTACGAGGAGATGGTGGCAAATTATTTAAAATACGGGAATGTTGCATAGAAGCATTCATTTCTTCTGATATAATAATTTTAGATAGATCGGGTAAGAGCTTGTCAGTAAGAGCATAAGAGGTAGAAGGGACATTCCCTATGTCTTTCAATGTGGAAAATATGAATTTGGTGGATGTAGACGATGTAGAGGTTTCGATAGATGGGTCTATTAAAGGTATGGAAGTTATAGGAGTAGAACAAGAGACATTGGTTGTGGGATTAGGATCTTTCTTAGGTCCTAATGCGGTTTTTTCAGAATATGGTTGAGCTATATGTGGAGGTGCAATTTATGGAGAAGAAGTAGATGACATTGTGGGTGTGATTTTCACACGTTTAGATGGATAATGGGAATTAGGATGTGTGGATGACAGAGTGAGGCAAAATTGAACTCCAATAGGTTCTTTCAAAGCACACATATCAAAGGGTCTTGGATCACCATGAATGGTAACCAACTGATTCTTAAATTCGAACTTAACACATTGATGTAAATTTGAGGGAACAGCTCGCATCGCATTGATCCAAGGATGACCCAAGAGTATATTGTACGATGCAGGGCAATGTACAATAAACACGATCGTATCCAAGGTTCTTGGACCAACCTGCAATGGAATGGTAATAACTCCACACGTTTCTTGTGTTTCGTCATTGAAATATTTTATGATCATATTAGTTCTTTTCATTTCATCACTTCTAAACCCAAATATTTGGTAGAAGTCAAAAGTGTAGATATTTAAAGATGAACCATTATCAATCAAAACTCGTTTGACTGCTACATCTCCAATTAAAGTAGTAATATACAAGGGGTTATCCTTATGTAAACTATGTTGTAGTATGTCTCTATCTCGAAAGTCAATACAATCAACTTCACGAGTTATTATAGTATCGGCCATGGATTCAGGTTGGATGTCTTGTGGTACCATCATCTGACTTAATGTGAGCATTAATTCATCTCTATGTGTAGAAGACGATCTTAAAAGGTCCAAGAGAGAAATTCTAGCTGTAATATTTGATAATTGTTCATTAATATTATGAGGTTTAGGTTGAACATTAGGTGAATGATTCCCTTTATTAGGAACCTTAAAAACAAATGGAGTTGATCCACCATTCTGAATTTGATCTTGTTGATAATTTTGAGCCTATTGTCTAGTAACAGCTCCGATGGTACCCACAATATTATTCTATGGATGATGAATGGGTCTTGGTCTAGTGTTTATAGCTAGCTCATTAGAAATTAATCGGTGAGATGATGGTCTAGTAGTGACTCTTCTTGGAAATGGCTCTTCTGGAACCATATAACTTGTGATAGGGTGAATAGGATCTGATTCATCTTTAGAACTATTCAATTGATTTGATGTGATTTCCATATCACTCTCAATATCGTATTCTGTATCACTAAGATCAGGTATCTGAATATTATATAGAGGCCTGGTTGTAACCACGGATAGAGTTGTGTCAAATATTTCTAGATCATGAACAGGTAAATGCCCACTAATAGTTCCTACATATCGAGCAGGAGGAAGGACATTATGATGTTCAATTTTATTAGCCACCTCCTTACCATGTTTTGGTAAGGGATGTTGAAAGATGTTCAATGACTGATTGGCATTCTAATTCTGGTTTTGTGGGGTGTTCTTTTGAACATTATTAGGAGGATTTTGCTTAGGTTGAAAGGCTTGTATTTTATGTTTTAATATTTTACAAGAGTTGGTAGTGTGTCTAGGTCCTCTATGGAAGTCACAGTGTAAATCTGCTCTATATCCGGGTATAGTTGGATCAGGTTCCCGAATATTTGGTAATTGAATCAAACCTCATTCTAATAATTATGGTATAATAGTTGATAAAGGTTGATTTAACCTAGTAAATTCTCGAGGAGGTCTATCATGAGGTCGCAATACATACTTCTTCGCTGCCTTTGCAGCATTAACATTAGCAATATTTTTGCTATCGGTGACTCCATCACCCACAACTTGTTTATTCTTATATTTATTTTTGGATGTTTTCTCATCGTCTCTCTTTTTAAGTTGGCCTCTCCTAATGAGAGCATCTTCCACTCTTCGGGCTAAGTCTATAGCCTGATCGAAGGTGGTCAAGGTAGTAGTTGATAATTCGTAAGATAGTTGCTCTTGCAAATTATTAATAAAGATGTCCAACATCTCCCTATAAGGTAACACAAAGTGCAATTTTCCTATCAACTATCTCCACCTAGATAGGAAATCAGCAAAGCATTCATCTTTGCCCTGTTTTAAGTTATACAAATCTTTAATGGTCACATCTCTTTCGATGTAGGCACTAAATTGATGAACAAAAGACTCGATAGTTTCTTCGAAATTCCTCAAAGAATTAGTGGGTAATTGATAATACCACTCTAATTCCATTCCTCCCAAGCTTTTTAGGAACATTTTTAGTAATAACAAGTCATCATGTGATATATCATGACATGTTATCCTAAACATACGAAGATGCTCTATGGGGTCTTTGGTTCCTTTATATATGGGAAGAACAGGCATAGGAAAATGTTTAGGATACGGATGTGCTATGACTATAGGATCTAAAGGCTGACTACACATCTCTCGATAATTGTACGAGGGACGGTAGGGATCTATCTAGTCCATGCGGGAAACTAACTGTTTCACCACGGCTTCCAGATTGCTAGTTTGTCCACCATATTGGTTTTGTGGCACATAGGTATGGGATCTATGAGCGTATGATGGTGTGACACAAGGATTAGATGTTATATTGCTATTATGCAAAGTGTTGGTAGGAAGAGTATTATGAAGGAGATTTGTAATAGTATTATGTTGTACATTAGATTGTTGGTAATTGGTGTTTGATTTTGTTTTGGGTTTTTGTTGATTTGAGGTATGTTGATCAAGATCTTGGAGAAATAGAGCGGTAAATTATGGTTTATTTTGTGCGGGAATGACTCTAGGATTGTTAACAGGCACTTTAGATTGTTGGGTAACCTGTTGTTGTTGCATGCTCTGGATCGCAGCTACTATATCCAAATTGGATGGTCCAACTTGATCACTCTCTTGGTCAATAAAGGACAAGGGATTAGTGTGTGTTTGAAATACTTCTTCTAGAGTTGCTTGAGTTTCACTAATTTTATCCTTGTCCATATGGGCTACTCTATTAAAAACACCAATATTAGTGTTAATGAACTTCCAAAATTGTTCCATGTTCTCAAAAGTGATAGCTCCTCCTAGAGACATTTTAGGGGATGAGGATCCTTCCTCTCTAATAGTTTCTTCTTGTTCATTTCCTACAGCAAGCTCTTCTTCTTGTTGGTCTAGGGTTTCTTCTTCCTAAACTTGGTCCTTAGGAGGGACATTTTGGTCAGTTAATGTTCTTCCTAACCAATCTTCATCTTCTTTGGTTTGTTTTCCATTCCTGAGTCTAGGCATTGTGCTAAACTTAGGTTTTATCGAATATATATATATATATATAAAAAAAATATATATATATATATATATATATATATATATATATATATATATATATATATATATATATATATATATATATATATGCGATAGAGTTGAGAGGTATATATTTTAACTATATACCTACTATAATATTTTAAAGGGAATGTTTTGTTATTTTTGTTTTTTTTTTTTTTTTTTGTGTGATTTTATTATATTATTATTTTGCGAGAATAAAAATGACAAACAACATGCTAGTTGTAAGAAACAATAGTAGAAAGAATCACTTAGCTTTCTATGAATAGTTTATGGATATCATTGATAGGGTCAAGTTCATTAGGAGTCATGAAATGCTCCTCTTCAAATTGGAAGTTGTTTTTCAAGAACTTGACAAAGTGTGCTATGGTAATATGATCTATTTCAGACTCTGAGATGTAAAAATAAAGTTCCTTGCAATACTCTCAATACAATACAGCTCTAGGAACTCTATTCCATCTCTTTCTATCTGTAAGAACGACTTCTTGATCCTCTATATGAGATAGAAATTTATGTACTACAACTGCGTTCTTAAGGTATTCCTCAAAGGTGTATAATTCAGAAGACACGAGTGCTCTTTTATTGGCTAACCACCTATGGCAAGCTCTCTGAATTTCATGATACAAAGTCACTTGATCAGGATCTAGGATTCTATCTAGGACAAACCTCTTAATTTGCCTAAGTTCTATAAATCTAGATTTAATAATACCCAATCTCCTATCAAGTTCGTCCCATAAATATTGGGCTCTATATGTTTGATGTAATCTAAGCACATAAGTAATCTCTATGGTCGTTAATTGATTTTCAACATTTATGGAGACAGCTCATCTTCTATTATAATCTACCATCTAAATATGATATGCAAATTTAACAGTTTTCTAATGATTTTAGATGTTCTTAATAATATGTTTTTTTTTTTATTATTATTTTCAAAAGGTGTTTTTAGTTTCACGTCGGGTTCACCAAAATGTATCACCCAAATTTTTTGCACCCTTACCTTCAGGCTAAAGGATCCGTACCCGAAAGGGGGTGAGAAAAGGATGGAACAATACCTCGGACGGAGAGGCCCTTTGAAGGTCACGCCTCTCGAGGGAGGGGTATAAAGGTGAATTTTCGACGGATGGTGGGGTTCACCAGGAAACTTTGAGTGGTAGTTTCCATGCCTAGGTTTGAAAATGGGTTTGATTTATTCGTTTTATGTTCAATCATTCAGATTCCTAGGTTGGCCAAAATGAAGCTAAGTTATTCTATATGAAGATTCTGATTTACATGAAAACAAAAGACATAAATGAATTCTAATGTGATTGAATATAGATAATATATAAAATGGAGAAGAGTACACCTGATTTCTGATGTTTGATGAAGATTCTGAAGCTTGCAGGAGTCCAGATCATCCCGAATATGACAGGATCGTCTGTAATTGTACAAAATCGTCCCAAATCATAGGAGATCGTCTGAGATCACCCAAGATCATTAGCGACCTAACAAATTCATCAGGAAATTTTTCAAAAACCTACAATCGAGGAAACAGACACCAAAAACCAAAAATACACTTGCAAGAATGATGCAAAATGATAGAAATAAGAGTATAGATGCTTGAATGACAAATCTAGATATCAAATTAAATGAAATACACTATTTTGGAAACTTATTTTGAATTTTATCATGCAATTACGCTAAATGAGGTGAACTCCAAGATGCAAATAGAAATAAATTAATTTAATGCATCAATAAATAAGGAAAATGAGATAGAAAATGCAAACTCAAGGCTCTGATTGCCCCCAAGCTAAATTGCAGACAGGATCGTTTTTAATCGTACAAGATCGTCACCGATCTTGACAGGATCGTCTTAAATTTTAGTTGAATCGCCTGCGACGATATGAGCTACCTCCAACTACAACACAATGAAATCCTGCAACAAAAATTGAAAACACAAATGCAAATGATGGGAGATCAGGGAGGTAGTCAAGGAGTCAGGGAGGGAATCAGTGGGATAAACTAGAAAAATCCCAATTTATATAGGATTAGGGGGAGGTTAGGAGGTTGGGGATCATCCCAATCTGGGAGATCCTCAATGTGGGAATCTCCAACCGTGCAGACACGCTTCTGCCCAAGTTGGAGAAGTCGTTGGAACAGAAGCTAATTGTGAAAATTTGGTTTTGGGACGAAATATTCTAGACGTTCTGTTCCAGACGAATTCGTCTGATTTGGGAAGATATCGTCAGATCGATGACGATATCATCCAACGGTCACAACAACCTCTAAAAATGGCACAAAAAATGAGGTGAGCGGTTAACAAGCGATTTCGGGGTTAAAATTCAAATTTCTACTTTTTACTAATGGTTTAACTGCACCAATTTTAGGGTGCTACACAAGGCTATATATGATAGAGAATCATAGAATTATAGCTTAGAAATCAAGGCACTATGCTACTTAATAAAATATAAAATCAGAATATCTTTGCAAAAACTAGCACTATCTAACACACCTTGCATCAATAAAAACTATCTAGATTGCAAAAATAAAATATGTTAAAATAGATTGCTAAAATTGAAATAGCAAGAAAATAAAGTGCTAAAATTAAAAAGATAAAAAGTAAATGTTGGAAAGTAAAAGTGTTAATTAAAATGTTGAAGTAGAATTCAAAGCAAAGAAATAATTGCTAACTAAAATGTTGAAGCAGAATTTAAAGCAAAGAAACAAATTGCTAACTAAAAATTTAATGCTATGATAGAAATGAAAAATACAAGACTGAAATAAAACCAGCTAGCTATGAATAAAACATAACACACATGTTCTAAACATGGGAAGAACATGGGAAAATAAAGCATCTAAGTATATTGTAATTGATAACAGAAAACAGTAATAAAAACCTGCATTTACAGCTTAAAGTCCTTCCACCAACCTTGAGAGTGGGCCTTTGCTTCAAGGTCTAGCAAAATGTGTGAACTCACAAAATCCTAAACTAGCTTACAAAGTCAAAATTACATGCAAGGAACTAAAAAGGACTAAATCTAAAGTTATTGTAATTTATTAACTAAGTCAACTGTTACAATGGTTGATGACTAATTTGTACATTCTTATTTTCCTATTAAATTTCAAATGGGGGCAGACAAGGAGTATTTATAACCAAGATCTCAACTTGTTCTACCTACACTTAAGGGTAAAAATAAAAACAATCTGTTGTCTCCTTGATTCTAGCAATTTTATAGTCAACAATTGCCCTATCCAAAATTAGGACAAAGAGTTGGTCTGGATAACCCTTCGCATCTTGATGCCTTCAAATGATGTGTAAAATTCTTAGAATAGTTCTTAGGGATATTCATGCTCATTTTCACCTTGCTAGGTCATATTGCCTCCTTGAAACTCGGTCAATAACCAATTCTGATTTTGTTGCAAGAAATTTTGTAATGCTCTGGAACATGTGGTTGGTTATCTAACTAATGTAAGTTCTCTAGTATTTGGTTGCTAGGTTGATTTTTGATATGTGGAAATATTCTCCTCTATCTATTATGTGCTGACAATGCAATTTGACCTTCAATTTAGAGTGCTACACCCGCCATGTGGAATGTTGTAGCTTGATATCTGGATGTTCCAGAGCAGAACCTGCAGGTTCTATTACAATAGACCTGTAATGTCTAGATTGTCTGCAGTTTACTTCTCTCAATGCCACATCACCTCAATAACACTTTCTAAGGGTGAGAAACATATTCAAAACCTTTAGCACATTAGATTTTCAAGTTCATAGCTAAGACCTTCATTTCCTTATACCTTTTTATTATGCTTTATTTATGCCTAATAATGACTGAAATAATACATTATTATCACAAAAATACAGAAAACACATCTTAATAGTAGAATAGTATTTCTTACAACTTTATCATATTAACATTAACATTATCATGCATAAAAATCAAAATACTTGGCATTTATACTATATCATTTATCAAAATGATAGTTTTTATGTAAGATAACACTAAAATAATGAGATATTTTCTTGTCTCATCACCATGCACACACAATACATGTACATTCTATAAAAGGAGTATGTTAGGATTGAACAAGACCTAACCCAAGAGTGCCAAATTTCCTCACCATAACTATGATGACATGATATGCTAAAATTTTAGAATGGCATTCACCGTTTTGGAGACCATACTTACTTGCACTTACGATGATAAAGACACCAAAATAGGATAGGGATATCAACCCAATGGCTTTATATAGAAATAGACCAGTGAGTCTACCTATGCTTGATGACTATGAGTATTCTCAAGGTATCACCGTTATGATAATTTTGGTTCCACATGCAATCATACATCAACCATACCTTCCAAAGAAAATAAATATATCTCCTTGGATTTTAGGATCGATTTTGTGTGTATGATGATATCAATAGATTCAACATAGCAAATGATTCCTCACAATGGAAAGGATCATAAATGATCTTGACAATATAAAGAGATAAAATTGGAGAAATTTCCATAATATGAAATAATGTCCTTCAATAAATGTAAAAATTGAATTGTAATTTTCCCTTCAAGCCATAAATGTTGCACTTGATATCAAAAATAGGAAAATAATAAGAAATGGACCATACTAAAAAATTGTATAAGATCAAAAAATAACCTTTAAGCTATGTCATAATACAAGTTTGCAAAATAATTAGTGCTCCCTCATTGCACATAAAAATGTATTCATAACGATGCTAAATTTCACCCATGAATTATAATGAATCAAGGTTTTGTAATATAGAAAACTATCACCCTTCATCCTTTAGTCATTCCAACCTATAATGACTTATGAACCCATAGATGGGATAACTTGCTCTTTTTTAAAAAGAATAATGGAAGATCAAAAAATCTCTTTCCACATGATCAAGCAATAATGCTTCAAATCCACTCTGATACCATGTTGGATTCCACAATATTTGTCAAAATAAACAAGAATAACATGTTGCCTAAATCTCATAGCAATAAAGGAAAGACAATTTATATCAAAAATAAACATGGATATGAGAAAATGCCCTTAGGCATCCAACACTGATGATAATCAAGTGATCATACATTGATGAAATATATCAACAAAAGAGGTGTATATATGTCTAATGATTACATAAAATCTTAATTGTTATGTTATAAAGGTTAAGGTAAATGGTTAACTTTACAAGGTAAAGTAGTGGACCATAAACTTATACAATCAACCCCATATAGCATTATATAATGGTATCCCATAGGTTTGCACAAGTATAATACATCATATAATGTTGGCCTTAGCTAATGAGTGAATAATACATATTTTATATTGGATATTTTCCCTCCAATGAGAACACACCCTTGAGATTTTTAGGAAAGCTAAAAAAATTGTTTAAGAAATCCCCTCAGTGCCTCATAATTATGGAACATATAGGAAAGAAGATCAGGATTTGGAGGAATAATGTCACTTGGATTTAATGTTTGACAGAGCTTGTAGAAGGTTTTGTCTGACATCATTTGATTAAAATTCATGTTGGAGGAACACGACTACCTAATCAATAATATTTGCAATGATATCCACTCTTTGATCACAAAGGGTATTCATGATGGAGGAATATGATCTTACATGAGCGTCATGAAAATGTTAAGAAATCCAAGCTAGAATCCATGAGTTAGAACATCCAGATAGTGGTGTATGAAAAAATGAAGGTTTTTGTCTAAGGTTCAAGAGTATGTCCTACTAACAAAGATAGAGTTGGTTACTTACATACATAATATACTAGGTTATATACATAGACGTAGTCATGACAACTCATACTTATGTGAGTATGGCTTATACTTATGGTTTAATCCTTTCGATTATGTTTATGCTTTGAGGTGTGGTTTTCATTAATCTCAAATCAATCGATTTTAAGTAAGAATCTTAGCTTATATAGTCTTTATATGTATAAGGTTTCAAATTTAACCTTGTTCAACTAACTAGTTTTTATAATTGTAGAGAATAGAGTATAATTTTTGTCAGTGTCTTACCAACTACTCTCTCTCTCTCTCTCTATATATATATATATATATATATATATATATATATATATATATTTTTTGTGTGTGTGTGTGTGTGTGTGTGTGAGAGAGAAAATGAAGGCTATCTCATTTGGATTGTAGCCTTCTATGAGATAATTTAATGTTGTTTATATCTTTTATATAATAAAAAAAATTCTTTTAACATATGTACACTATAATGGTAAGAAATTTTCTTGTAATAATTTATTTTAATTAATTATATCTTATTGAAATGAGGCCCACTTGTACTACACCATTATCTTATTTATGTTATTTTTACAATAAATTGTGTTATTATGAATCATGTTATTGTATATATGAATGGCCATCACAATGCAAAGATTCAAACTTCATTCACATTTGCTTAAATTTTAATTATTTTTTAAATAGGTTATATGGGATTGAAATAGGCCCCACTTGTATTACATCATGAACAAATAGTGGTATTGCAACAACTTGACAACTATGCATGCATTGCCTTACGAATTCAAACCTAGGTCTCCTCCTTGAAAATCAAAGTATTTAACTAGTTGAACTCATGCCATTTGATAATATGTTTAGGTTCACAGATATATTGAAACCTTGGTTGATGGTATGAAACTCTTCATTTTTGACCAATTATGTAAACTCCATAACCAATTGCCTAAATTCCATGGGCTAAAATGCTAAGATTCACCCATGGGAATGGAACCATAATATATCATGTGAACATTCCTTACTTTCCATCACTTATCCTAAACCCTTTAGACCCTTTTCATTTATTAAAACTCCACAATACTTTGAACAATTTTAACATACAAAATTAATATATTTATTTTATTATTTAAATAATGATTAAATGTATTAAAGACTAAGAGAAGGGAGGAAGTAGAAAATAAATAAATAGATAGAATCTAGGGAGGATTAGACGTTTTTCACAGGACTGCCCAAAATTATGAACTCATTTCGGCCATATCTCACTCATACGAACTCAGGATTGAGCTGAAATTTTGAGGGTAGATGCTTGAAAAACCCTAGAATGTCTCCACCAATTTTCATATCATTTGGAGCAACACAAATCCTAGCACATCCCTATGTTTGAACGATATATTTGGCAAGCGGCTATACGAGGGTTTCATCTAGGTTGAGTGCAAGCAGCTCCAGAGGTTGGTTTTTAGGGCCTTCGAGCCCTAGCGGCAAATATTTTTATGGTTTATGCTTAATATTTTAGTAGGAAATGTTGTAGGGGATACAATATGGGTTAGAAATTTGTCTTTCAATAGATCATACTATGAACTTGAGTGACAACGGCTTCCAATTTGTTGCACAAAAGAAAAGTGAAAACCATACCTTTCCACAGCGTCTAGGGCAAGGATTAAAGAGACCACGAAATAAGTTTCAAGTAGTTGATCAAAAAATGGCTCATATCTCAAGTGAATCTGGTGCTAAGGTGCACCCACAAAATAATTCTACTATGAAAACCCCTGTCAAGGGTAAGAATTTTGAAGACTCGGTCCCAAAAATGAATTTTAGGGATGCCCTTCGTGGTGGATAGCCTCAGCCCAATCCTAATATCAATATTAGGGCTTCTCATAAATATCTAAGAATGTCTAAGATTGATCCCAAGAAAACAGAGTTAGGATGTCTTAAAGCAGCTGATGGAACTCCTATTGTTAAGCTTGATATGGGTAACATTCAGACTGGCATTGAAGATTTGTAAAAAAGAGGACTAATTTGTTGGATCGTGGGTTTTCGTCTGAGTCTATCTGCTTTCAAATTTTGGGCTGCAAAAAGCTGGAAAACCAAATGTGAGTTACAAATCTCTATTTATCCAAATGGTTATTTTCTTGTTTTATTTACTATTAATGAAGATAGAGAGAAAACTTTTCAAGGGGGTCCTTGGTTTTTTGGAAGGGCAGGGATTTTCATGAAGCCCTGGCATACTAAATTTAAAGCCAAAGAAGAGATGCCTTCTATAGCTCTCGTGTGGGTTAGACTCTTTGGCCTTCCTATTGAATTTTGGAATCCTACTATTTTTTCTTCAATTGGAAACTCTTTAGGAACTTTTATGATGACTCATTGATTGTACTCAAAATTTTGAACATATTATTTATGCTCGAATTTGTGTTTTAATGGATTTTGACAAACCCCTACCTAAAAATATCACATTACAATTTGGGGAAGACACTTGGGAGCAAGTAGTGGACTATGAGAACATTCCTTTTTGTTGTAGAATTTGCCATGAATATGGTCATTTGGCCAGTGCTTGCCCAAATAAAATTCCTGATCAAAAGAAAGAAGATATAAACTCAATAGGTTTCCAAATACCTAAGAAGAAGAATACTCAAAAAAAACCAGTAATGAATGATCAATCAAAGTCATTTGCTAATATGTTTGAAATCCTTTCCACAAATGATGTCCCAAGTGAGGAAGAGGAAATAATGGAAACTAAAATCTTAGAAACACAATTTTAATATGAAGGAAAGAACTCAGAGACAAACCAACAAATCAAAGGTTTTCAACAAAAAAAAAAAAGGAGAAAATTTACACAAGAAAAACAATATTTCAAATGTCAAAACTTCAAATAATGCAAGTCCCAATATAGACTCCATTGAACCATCTAGTAAAATTTTGGTTGTGTATGAGCATTCTTCAAGGTTAGAAGCCATCTCAGATTCAATTGGAATAAATCAAGAAATAGGGATAAAAAAATTGAAGATGGATTCTAATTAAAAAGTAGGGTGCAAGACCAATCAATATCATATGGTAAAAGAAGGTGAAAATCTTGTAGAGGAAGGTAAGATTAATGCCCTTCCCAAAAATTTTAGCCCTGGTATTAATGAAGATCATCACTTGGAATATTAGAGGACTCAAAGGGAGTCTTTCAAAACAAAATGAAATTAGAATAATGATTCAGATAAATCATCCACATCTTGTTTTCCTTCAAGAAACAAAGATGTCAATGGAGGATATGGACTTAATTGCCAATAAAATTTGGCCAACTGGAAAAGTGGTTTCCCTCAATTCCCAAGGGACTTCGGGTGGCATTGCTTGTCTTTGGGACCCAAAAGAGGTAGTTATTCACCATATGGTTGGCAGTTGGGGTTTGTTGGCTATAGCTATTCAAAGTAGACATTCTAACCAGATTATGCTCTACATTATCGTTTATGCCCCGACTTCTTTGGAGGAAAAAAGAAGACAGTGGAAGGATATTACTCATATTATCTCTCATTTTCCTAAAGGTTGGATCTTGATCGGAGGATATTTCAATACCATCCTCTCTCTGGATGAGAAAATGGGGGGAAATAGAAATTTGGACAAAAGTATTGACCTCATGAGCGAATATATTGCAAACCTCCATCTTGTGGATATCCAACTAGATAATGGCCTTATGACTTGGTCTAGCGGAAGGCAAGGCTTAGCTTGTATAATGGAGAGATTGGATAGGTTTTTGCTCTCTGAAAATTTCTTAATCCATGGTCACATTCCTAAAGTGAAGACTCTTAATAATGTTGGTTCGGATCATTGGCCAGTCATGGTGGAAATGTGGAAAACCAATGTGAGTTTCTCTCCTTTTTGTTTTCAATTAATGTGTCTTAGAGACATTTCCTTCAGACCTCGTGTGCAACAATGGTGGAAGGAAGGTAAACCTAGGCATGGGACTAAGATGTTCTATTTTTCCAAAATACTGCAATACATTAAATCCAAAATCAATACTTGGAACTGGAAAGAGTTTGGGGATGTTCATAAAAAAAAACATGAAGTTATTGCTCATCTTGAAAATTTGAATAAGAAAATCCATTTAGATGGCCTCATAGAGAAGAGAAGTGCAGATGAAATTAAACTCACAACTCAGTTAGAGGAATGGGAAAAAAGAGAAGAAATCTTATGGAAGCAAAAATCTAGAATTCAATGGCTTAAAGAAGGAGATCGAAACACAAATTTATTACACAAATCTCTTCTAGCTCGAAGATCTCACAACTTTATTTCTTCCTTAAAATCAGATTCTAGAGATGTTGTTTATACTTGGGATGGCATGAACTCTATTGTTGTTGATTACTTTTCCAATATTTTTGTTGCTACTCCTCTTGACTCAGCTTCACAACAAAATGTTCTTCAAACAATCCCTTCTCTTATCACTTCTTAGGAGAACTCTATTTTGACTACTCCTGTTACTATCAATGAGCTTCAACAAGTAGTTTTTAAAATGCAAAAATGGAAAACCCCAGTGTCCTGATGGTTTTCCTATTGAGTTCTACCAAGAGTTCTGGGATATCCTTCATGTTGATTTATTAGATGTGGTGGAAGAAGCCAGGAAATCCAAAGAAATTTTGAAGGTTATCAATAAAACTTATATTACTCTTGTTCCAAAATCTCAAGAGGTTGATCATATCTCAGCTTTTAGACCTATTGCTTTATGTAATGTTCTTCTCAAAATTATTACTAAAATCATGGTAGAAAGGTTGAAGCCTCTTTTGCATAATATTATTTCCCCAGAGCAAGGGGGATATGTGGAAGGATGTCAAATAGTAGATGAGATAGTTCTTGCTCAGGAAGCCATCCATTCCATGGATATACAAAATTCTCCTTCTATGTTCATCCAGTTAGACTTATCCAAAGCTTATGACAGAGTGGATTGGCACTTCCTTATCAAAATTTTGAGGCAATTTGGTTTCTCTAAGGATTGGATGGATTGGATTATGGGATGTATCTCTTCAGTTTCCTACTTTGTTCTTATCAATGGCAGGCCTTCTTAGTCTTTCCTAGCTTTCAGAGGTATTAGGCAAGGTGACCCGCTATCTCCTTATTTATTCATCATTCTTGTTGAATGCTTGGATAGTGATATTCTCACAATGACACTGAGAGGGGGAGTGAATCAGTGTAGCTATTTAAATTCAAATCTACCACTCTTAAAGTTGAAGCAAAGAGAACTTAAAAATAGATAAAGTAATTATCACAAGAGAGCACACCACAACACACAATGTAACGAGGTTCACCAATTTGGCTACTCCTCAAGAATGACTGCTTGGACTACGGTCCAAATATAGTCTTTGCAAAACACCAATTTTACAATTTGTTTACCAAACACCCACTGGAAGGAGCACCAACCCCTGATTTGTCTACACCAATAGAAAGGAGCACCAACCCCTATCCAAGCACCAACTTGGATCATAGTTTTGAAAGCTATATCAATGACATACAAATGCCTTCACTTTTACAAGACCCTGACTGGTCTCCAATTTATCAAAACTCAGTAAACCCTTACTGCTTTACTTGTCTCTCTCTTATAGCACTCTTCTAACCCTCTTTCGGTAGCACTTTCACACATTCGACGGCAACCTTATTCTTCATGCAGACCTCCTTTTATAACAAACCTTTTGCTTTGTAACTCCAGTTACAACGCCTTCTTTCATTCCTCATACGCCACTTGTCAATTGTAACTATTTCTTTAATATTCTCTTCTGCCACTTGTTAACTGTAACTCCTTCTTTATGTGACTCCTTTTGTATATATAGAATGGGCATTTTGTTAAACACGTTACATGCAACATATACCTCTACCATGACTATTCGTCTTCTTGGTCATGACTGTTCGTATTCTTTTCTGTGCATGCATGCATTTTTTGATTCTATTTATGCGACTGTTCGATTTCTCCTTCTTTGACAGTTCTTAAAATAGCTTGCATGATTTCTATCTATAACTGCACCTATAACTATCACACTGACTCCAGTTAACTCTTCTTATTTTGGCTGCATGCTTTTCTTCTACAACTGCCCCTTTAACTATTGTTCTGCTTCAGTTAACTGTCTGTAATCGTGTTGTTTTGACCTCTCGCAAAATCGTGACACTTCTATCTCTTTATGCTCTTCTCTCCTTTTACCCGCGAAAACATGACATGTCGCGATATCGCGACATTTTCCCCCTCCTTGTTCACTTCTTGGCTTGCACTTGCAAAAACATGACATGTCATGATATCACGACATTTTTTGCCTCCTTGCACTTCCCTGCCTTTCACCCGCAAAAATGGAACATGTCGCGAAATCGTGACACTTTTGCTGCCTTGTGCCTTTTTTGTCTTTGGCCCACAAAAATAGAACATGTCGCGAAATCGTGACGCTTTCACCTTTGAGCTCTTCCTCCTTGAATTTGTTGCGAAATCACGATGCTTCTGCTTCCATGCTCCTTCGTTTTGCTTCTGTCACGAAATCGCGACACTTCATCCTTCTCCTCTTTCTCTTCACTTTGGACCGCAAAAATGAAGCATGTCACGAAATCGCGACACCTTTTTCTATCGGACTCTCTCTCCTGCATTATGTCACAAAATCGTGACACTTTTCCTCCTTAGCGCTTTTCTTCTCATCGGATCACGAAAACCCGACATGTCGCAAAATCGTGACACTTTTTCTCCTTAGCGCTTCCTCTTGCAAATTGTCGCGAAATTGTGACACTTTTCCTTGCAAGCTCTTTCTCTCAAACATGTCATGAAATCGTGACACATTTCTTTGCTTGTGCCTTCTCTCCGAACATGTCACGAAATCGTGACAGTTTTCTTTTCCTGTGCCTTCTCTCCAAACATGTCGTGAAATCATGACAGTTTTCTTTGCCTGTGCCTTCTCTCCAAACATGTTGCGAAATCGCAACAATTTTCTTTGCCTGTGCCTTCTCTCCAAACATGTCGCAAAATCGCGACAGTTTTCCTACTTGCCTTCTTTGCTTCCAACATGTCACGAAATCATGACAGTTTATCTTGCGCTTTCTCTTTCGTCCAACATGTCGCGAAATCGTGACAGTTTTACCAGCATTTTCTCTCTCCTCCGATATGTCACGAAATCGCGACAGCTTTTCCAGCTTTTTCTCTCTCCTCCGATATGTCACGAAATCGTGACAGCTTTTCCAGATTTTTCTCTCTCCTTCGATATGTTACGAAATCACGACAGAAAACATGTCGCGATATTGCGACAGTTTTCTTACTTGTCTTTTTATTTGATTCTTTGAATCTGGGCCACTTTTGTCTTCTTGGAAATTTACTGTACATGCTTTGACTGACCTCTGAACTCCTGTCCACTACATCAACTGATCTATCTGTCTGTGTTGACAACAATGACAATACTATTTCTGCACCTTGCTCAACAATCTCCCCCTTTGGAATTGTTGGCAACACGTGCAATTTCCTGTAATTCTTCTCTCCCTTTGACAATAATACCAAAGGGTTGTTGTAGACTCCCCCTGAGTCTATGCACAACATTCTCAGACACGCATTGTTATAGTTAGGAAAAATCATGAATATGAGCAAAACTATAAACATAGGCATAAATGCTCCCCCTGAGAATGTGATCCCAATTGATAGTCAGTTCTTGGGAAACGTGACCACTCCCAACTTACTTTGAAGGTACTCAAAAACTTCCTTGGGTAATGGTTTTGTGAATATATCTGCTACTTGCTCTGTAGTTGGAAAAAAATCCAATTTGACCTCACCTTCTCCAACTTTATCCTTCAAGAAGTGATACCGGATTGCAATATGTTTGGTTCAAGAATGCATAACCGGATTCTTTGATATGTTAATAGCACTAGTGTTATCACATTTAACTGAAATTGGCTCTTTGAAGTGAATACCAAGATCTTTCAGGGTTTGTCTCATCCATAATATTTGTGTACAACATGTTGTTGCTGCAATGTATTCTGCCTCTATTGTGGATAGAGAGACTGATTCTTATTTCTTGCTATGCCATGCTACCAGCATGTCTCCAAGATAAAATGCTCTTCCACTGGTACTCTTTCTGTCATCTATACATCCTGCCCAATCTACATCAAAATATGCAATAAGATTGAAGTCCTTACCTTTTGGGTACAATAACCCATACTCCATAGTACCCTTGAGGTACCTAAAAATCCTCTTCATAGTTGTCACATGAGTCTCTTTGGGACTAGCCTGAAATCTTGCTACCATGCATACTGCCTGTAAGATATCTAGTCTGGTAGCTGTCAAATACAGCAGACTTCTAATCATAGATCTGTACATTGTTTGATCTACATCTGGAGATTTGTCATCCTTGCTCAACTTGCAACCTGTTGTCATGGGAGTGCTAACAAGTTTACTATCCTCCATTGTGAACTTTTTCAACATTTCTTTCACATATTTAACTTGAGAGATAAAAATGCCCTTTTCACTTTGATTGACTTGTAGTCCAAGGAAATAAGAAAGTTCACCAATCATAGACATCTCAAATTCTTTCTTCATTTTATTTGCTATGTCTCTATAGGACTTATCATTGCTGTTGCCAAAAATGATATCATCTACATAAACAACAAGGACAATAAGATGGCCATTCTCTATTTTGACATACAAAATGATGTCCACCAAACCTTTCTTGAACCCCTATTGAATCAGATAGTTATCCAGCCTTGCATACCATGCTTTGGGTGCCTGTTTCAAACCATACAAAGCTTTCCTCAACTTGCAAATAAAGTTGGGATTATCATCGAGTTGGAAACCATCTGGCTGCTCAATGTAAACCTCTTCTTCCAGTTTTTCATTTAGAAATGCTGATTTTACGTCCATTTGATATACTTTGAAATTTTTATGAACTCGCTAAAGCCGGAAACATTCTCGATCCTCTAGTCTAGCTACTGGTGCAAAGGTTTCCTCAAAATCAATACCTTCAACCTGTGCATAGCCTTTACAAACCAGTCTTGCTTTATTCCTTACAACCTATCCATCTTCGTTCAATTTATTTCAAAAAATCCATTTAGTACCGATTATATTTTTATTTGCCGGCCTTGGTACTAACTCCCAGGTTTTGTTTTTCTCAATCTGATCTAGTTCTTCATTAATAGCCTTCATCCAACTTTCATTTGTGCTTGCTTTAGCAACATTTTTGGGCTCAATGTTGGATAATAGAGAGTAGTTCCGTACTACTGCTCTTCTTGTTTGAATACCAACTGTTGGGTCCCTAATAATCTGTTCTCTGGGATGATTTTTTTGCCAGCTGCCTGTTTTGAATTTCTTGTTTTCTTCTTCTTCTGAGTCAATTCTTAAACTATCTGGGTCAATTTTCTTATTTTCTTCTGTTTCTTTTTCTTCATCTCCTTCAATGACTTCTTCATAAATAGGGTAGTTTTCTTGATAAGTAATTTCTCGTTCTCTACCTTCATCAACTTTAACATTAGCACTCTCCACAATTTTATTTAGCCTCTTGTTGTAACATGTGTAGGTTTTGCTTTTTGTCGAGTAACCAAGAAAAGCTCTATCTTCAAACTTACCGAGATTATCTTTAGTTCGTTTGATATAGCACTTGCTGCCGAACACTTTGAAATATCTTGTTGTTGCCTTTCTGCCAAACCACAGCTCATAAGGTATTTTGCTTTCATGCGTCCTTAGCATGCACCTATTTTGGATGTAAATCGTAGTATGGACTGCCTCTTTCCAAAATTTGTCAGCTATTTTATTCTCAGCCAACATTGTCTATGCCATTTCCTGCACTCGTCCTGCTTCTTCCTTTCTACAACACCATTCTCACTGAGGTGTCCTTGCCGCTAAAAACTATCTTCTGATCCCATATTTTTGACAGTACTCTACAAACTCTTCTGAGATAAACTCTTCTCCTCTGTTTGATCTTAGGCATTTAATTCTTTTTTCAGTTTGATTCTCAACCTACTTTTTAAAAATCTTGAACATCTCAAAGGCATCCGATTTAAGCTTTAAAAATAGTACCCATGTCATCCTGGAGTAGTCATCTATGAACAACATAAAGTATTTGTCACCATTTATGCTTTGTGTTCTCATGGGTCCACATAAATCAGTATGTATTAGTTCTAAAGGCTTATTGGTGAAGTATTCCTTTGATTTAAATGTGGCTCTAGTTTGCTTCCCTTTTTGGCATGAAGCACATATGCTATTTACTGGTTTTCCAATGGTGGGTATATCTCTTATCACCCTTTTTGAACTTATTTTTACCAGATTGTCAAAGCTAATATGACCGAGCCTCTTATGCCACAGCCAATTTTCATCTTCTTGTCCAATCAAGCACGCTCCTTCTAAATTTTTTGAGAGAGTATATAGATTTCCATAAGTCCTCGATCTAGTAGCTATCAGCTTCCCACTGTGTGCTTTTCTGACTTCATAGCCCTGCTTCTTAAAGATGACTTCATGACCTCTGTCACAGATTTGACTTACGCTCAGTAAGTTGTGCTTCAAACCAATCACAAATAGAACTTCTTTGGAATTGATCTTTCCATAACTTATCTTGATTGATCCTTTGCCAACTATCTTGGCTCCATCATTATTTCGAAACTTTACAGAGCCCCCTTCATATTTTTGTAATTTTTTAAATTTTTGTTTATCTCCTGTCATGTGACTGGAGCATCCACTATCCAATATCCATGGTGCAGATTTGTTCCATGCTTTGAATGTTGTCTGAACAATCAAGGATTCCTTTTCTTCCTTGGGTCGCTCCTTTTCTTTCCACTCTGGTTTGGCTATAGTTTTGGTCACTTGTTTAGACTTTTCTTTGTCAGTAGCCTGTGCATGTTTTTCTAGGAATTTTTTGTTTTGTCTTAAACTATTTGGTTGAGATCTTCTTCCCTGATATCTGTTTGCTGCATATGTGTTTCTACAGTTTCTTGCAATGTGTCCAAAGTTATGACAGTTATAGCATTCTACTGCATAATCCATCAAGGGTGAAAAGACATTTCTACTGGTGAAATTTCTTTGTCCTATATTATGAATGCAGTCTAAAATCTTATGACCGTAAGCATTGCATTTAAAACAATAACCATAAAAGTAATGATTAAACCTGGGAATTGGTCTTTGCCATTTTGTAGTAGGAGCCACAAATTTTCTTCTCCTTTGATGTGTGACTTTTATGAATCCCTCATTGTCAGCACTCTTCTCATGCCTGGAACTGTTGCTTTCTTTTGTTTGATTCGTTTTTCCTTGATCAACCTTGATCTTATATTCTTTCGGTACTTGTTCTATAGTTATGGCCTTTGATGCACTTGATGATTCTCCTTCGACAAAGCCCAAGCCAAATTTGATGCCTGTAGTCCTCTGACTATTTATAATCTTTTCAAGCTTCATAGAACTTCCTTCAAGTTTGTGATAGCAACTCAATTTTTTATTCTTTTCTTCTAGCCGCATTCTTAAGACAACAATCTCTTCTTCCAGCTTGCTGCACTCATCTATTTTCATGGTTAACTACACTTTGAGTTCTTCGGACATTTTCTTAAATTCTTCTGTCTGTACTTTCAAAGTGTTTATTATGTCATTCGCATCCTCAAGCTTTCTTGAGACCTTTTTATTCTTTTTCCTTTTTGTACTCAACTCTTTAAGTGCAACAACCAACTCTCCTTCCAGATATACTTCAGCCTCATCCTTAATGTTTATGTCACCTTCCTGTTTTTCTTCTGTTTTGTCTTCTTCAAATGCCATGAACAGAGCTTCACCTATTTCTTCTTTAGAATCTTCACCTGAGCTATCTTCATAAGAGCTGACATTCTTGGATATGAAACTTTTCTTTTTGAAGTTGCTTTTTCTAAAATTTGGTTTCTTCTTCCAATCACTTCTTTCTTGGTGTGACCCTTCATCACTTTTGGTTTTCTCATTCATTGGAAACTTAGCTACAAAGTGACCGACCCCTCCATAATTGAAGCACTTAAATGGTAACTTTCCTCTATATTTTCCTTTTCCCTTTATAAGTTTTCGAACAAAGTTAGCTTCTATTTCATCCGATGTCTCTTCATCCTTAGATTCTTGTTTAGCTTTTATATTTTTGTGTGCTTTAAAAGCAGCTTCTCTGTCTATGGGCTTAGTTTGTCCTATTCTCATTTTGTATGCAGTCAAAGAACCATGCATCTCGTCCATGCTAAAATTATTTAGATCTTTAGCCTCTTCTATTGCAGAAACTTTAGAATTAAATCTTTTGTGAAGAGTTCTAAGTACCTTTTTATTCTTTTTCCTTTCTATACTCAACTCTTTAAGTTTAGCAACCAACTCTCCTTCCAGATATACTTCAGCATCATCCTTAATGTTTGTGTCACCTTCCTATTTTTCTTCTATTTTATCTTCTTCAAATGCCATGAACAGAGCTTCACCTGTTTCTTCTTTAGAATCTTCACTTGAGCTATCTTTAGAAGAGCTGACATTCTTGGATATGAAACTTTTCTTTTTGAAGTTGCTTTTTCTAAAATTTGGTTTCTTCTTCAAGTCACTTCTTTCTTGGTGTGACCCTTCATCGCTTTTGGTTTTCTCATTCATTGGACACTTAGTTGCAAAGTGACCGACCCCTCCATAATTGAAGCACTTAAACGGTAACTTTCCTCTATATTTTTCTTTTCCCTTTGTAATTTTTTGAACAAAGTTAGCTTCCGTTTCATCCGATGTCTCTTCATCCTCAGATTCTTGTTTAGCTTTTATATTTTTGTGTGCTTTAAAAGTAGCTTCTCTGTCTATGGGCTTAGTTTGTCCTATTCTCATTTTGTATGCAGTCAAAGAACCATGCATCTCGTCCATGCTAAAATTATTTAGATCTTTAGCCTCTTCTATTACAGAAACTTTAGAATTAAATCTTTTGTGAAGAGTTCTAAGTACCTTTTTCACAACAACCGCATCTTCGATTTCTTCACCGAGTCCTCTGATTGCATTAATGATTCCATTGACTCTCAAAATATAGGCCTCTATGTTCTCATCGTCATTCATTTGTAATGCTTCGAACTGAGCTCGATGCGTTTGCAACTTGGCTTCCTTGATCTTGCTATCTCCTTCATGGATGCTCTTCAATTTGTCCCACATGTCTTTTGTCGATTTACAGCTCATGATACTTATCAGTTCACTGTCTACTAGCCCACACATTATGGCATTCTTTACTTTGGAGTTATTCTCAAACTTTTTCTTCTCAGCAATATCTATTGGAGGAGTAGCGGGTACTATGTATCCACTTTCTACTGACTCCCAAATGTCGTATCCTAATGCACTCGGATATGTCTCGCATCCCGAGTCTCCGGAATGAGTAATTAGTTCCATTGAATAAAGGAGCTTTGTTTGATGAGAATCCTTCACCACCTCGCCATTATGTTCCTTCCAAAATCACCTTAGTCGATTAAGCTTGTTCAGGAACCTTGCTCTGATACCAATTGATATTCTCATAATGACACTGAGAGGGGGGGTGAATCAGTGTAGCTATTTAAATTCAAATCTACCACTCTTAAATCTAAAGCAAAGAGAACTTAAAAATAGATAAAGTAATTATCACAAGAGAGCACACCACAACACACAATGTAATAAGGTTCACCAATTTGGCTACTCCTCAAGAATGATTGCTTGGACTACGGTCCAAATCCAATCTTTGCAAAACACCAATTTTACAATCTGTTTACCAGTACCCACTGGAAGGAGCACCAACCCCTGATTTATCTGCACCAATAGAAAGGAGCACCAACCCCTATCCAAGCACCAACTTGGATCACAGTTTTGAAAGCTATATCAATGACATACAAATGCCTTCACTTTTACAAGACCTTGACTAGTCTCCAATTTATCAAAACTCAGTAAACCCTTACTGCTCTGCTTGTCTCTCTCTTATAGAACTCTTCTAACCCTCTTTCAGCGACACTTTCACACATTCGACGGTAACATTATTCTTCATGCAGACCTCCTTTTATAACAAACCTTTTGCTTTATAACTCCAGTTACAATGCCTTCTTTCATTCCTCATACGCCACTTGTCAATTGTAACTGTTTCTTTAATATTCTCTTCTGCCACTTGTTAACTGTAACTCCTTCTTTATGTGACTCCTTTTGTATATATAGAATGGGCATTTCGTTAAACATGTTACATGCAACATATACCTCTACCATGACTATTCGTCTTCTTGGTCATGATTGTTCGTATTCTTTTCTGTGCATGCATGTATTTTTTGATTCTATTTATGTGACTATTCGATTTCTTCTTCTTCGACAGTTCTTAAAATAGCTTACATGATTTCTATCTGTAACTACACCTGTAACTGTCGCACTGACTCCAATTAACTCTTCTTATTTTGGTTGCATGCTTTTCTTCTATAGCTGCCCCTTTAATTGTTGTTCTGCTTCGGTTAACTGTCTGTAATCGTGCTGTTGCGACCTGTCGCAAAATCGTGACACTTCTGTCTCTTTGTGCTCTTCTCGCCTTTTACCCGCAAAAACATGACATGTCATGATATCACAACATTTTTCGCCTCCTTGTTCACTTCTTGGCTTGCACCTGCGAAAACATGACATGTCACGATATCGTGATATTTTTTGCCTCCTTGCACTTCCCTGCCTTTCGCCCGTGAAAACGAAACATGTCACAAAATTGCGACACTTTCACTGCCTTGTGCCTTTTCTATCTTTGGCCCGTGAAAACGAAACATGTCGTGAAATCGTGACACTTTCACTGCCTTGTGCCTTTTCTGTCTTTGGCCCACGAAAATAGAACATGTCATGAAATCGTGATGCTTTCGCCTTTGAGCTCTTCCTCCTTGAATTTGTCGCAAAATCATAATGCTTCTGCTTCCATGCTCCTTTGTTTTGCTTCTATCACGAAATCATGACACTTCATCCTTCTCTTTCTCTTCACTTTGGACCACAAAAATGAAGCATGTCGCGAAATCGTGACACCTTTTTCTATCGGACTCTCTCTCCTACATTATGTCGTGAAATCGTGACACTTTTCCTCCTTAGCGCTTTTCTTCTCATCGGATCATGAAAACCTGACATGTCGCAAAATCGTGACACTTTTTCTCCTTAGCGCTTCCTCTTGCAAATTGTCACGAAATCCCGACACTTTTCCTTGCAAGCTCTTTCTCTCAAACATGTCGTGAAATTGCGACACATTTCTTTGCTTGCGCTTTCTCTCCGAACATGGCACGAAATCGTGACAGTTTTCTTTTCATACGCCTTCTCTCCAAACATGTCGCGAAATCGCGATAGTTTTTTTTTCCTGCGCCTTCTCTCCAAACATGTCGCGAAATCGCGATAGTTTTTTTTTCCTGCGCCTTCTCTCCAAACATGTCGCAAAATTGTGACAGTTTTCTTACTTGCCTTCTTTGCTTCCAACATGTCACAAAATCGTGATAGTTTATCTTGCGCTTTCTCTTTCGTCCAACATGTCACGAAATCGCGATAGTTTTACCAGCATTTTCTCTCTCCTTCGATATGTCATGAAATCGTGACAGCTTTTCTTACTTGTCTTTTTCTTTGATTCTTTGAATCTGGGCCACTTTTGTCTTCTTAGAAATTTACTATACATGCTCTGACTGACCTCTAAACTCCTGTCCACTACATCAACTGATCTATCTGTCTGTGTTGACAATAATGACAATACTGTTTTTGCACCTTGCTCAATAGATAGGACTATAACCAAAAAGAGGGAAAACAAAACCCTTGAGGGAGTTACCATTGCTCATGGATCTAGACCTATCTCTCATCTTCAATTTGTGGATGACTCTACCCTTTTAGGTAAAGCTACAGTTAAGGAAGCTTCTAATATTAAGCAAATCATTAGCTATTTTTCTAAGGCTATCGGGCAGTTGATCAATGAAGATAAATCTAAAGTTATTTTCTTTCATCGCTCTGCTAGACAGGAATCCATGGTCTTGGATAAATTAAGATATAAGAAGACCTCTCTTCCAATCACTTTTTTAGGTATTCCCATAAATATTCAAAGGCAGAAAAATAAAGATTGGAATTGGTTGTTGGACAAAGTCAAGAAGAAAATTGGAAAGTGGACCAATAAGTGGCTTTCTTCTGGGGTAGAATCACCTTGGTAAAATCAGTCCTTCAAGCTATTCCTATTTATGTTTCTTTCGTTTTGAATATCCCAAAGGCTGTTCTTCGAGAATTGGATCAAATCAGTCATCATTTCCTTTGGAGTGGTACTAAGGAGAAAATAAAATGGGCCTTGGTGAAATGGGATACTTTGTCTTCCTAAGAGTGAAGGGGGTTTAGGATTTCGGTCTTCAATTAATAACAACAAAGCTTTAGTTGCTAAATTATATTGGAGGATGTTGCATAACCCCAATGCTATTTGTGCCAATAATCTTTGTGCTAAATATGCTGAGAACAAAAGTCTTGAAGACCTTGTTCGCTATCAACTTCCTACCAAAGGTTCTCCCATTTTAGCAGTTCTTAAGACTGGTGAGGATTTGATAAAGAAAAAATTATTTTGGATCATTCATAATGGTCATCATGCAAATTTTTGGACAGATTCTTGGGATGGTCACAAGCCTTTGATAACTTAGTTTCCCGATTGGAGGCCTTGGATGGAGGAGCTTCACCGAGCTAATTGGATAAAGGTGGCTAATTACTGTCGGTACCATACTGGTAAATCAAAGGTTGGTAGATATTGGATCCCTATTGAGGATTGGCCTATTCAAATCCTAGAAATGCAAAGACAAGATATCCAAGGCATCCTTCATATGAGATCCCTCTCTTGGTCCCATGAAAAATATTGTTTTGGATGGAACAACACTACTAAGGGTGAGTATTCAGTTGCTCAAGGTTATTTGACCTTATGCCATAATAATCCCAACCATTCTTCCGACATATTTTCTCAATTGTGGGCTCAAAAGCTCTGGCCTAAGGTGAGGTTCTTTAATTGGCTTTTATTGCATCGTAGGGTGCTTACTGGTGAGCAACTTATGAAGTGTGGTTTTCATGGCCCTTTTAGATGTGAAATGTGTGAAGAGAATGTAGAAAATATCAACCATATTTTTATTGAGTGTACTTTAGCCTCTAAGCTATGGAGGAGAATGGCAACTTTACTTGGCTTACAGTGGTCCAATTTTTTCACTTTTGAACAACTTTGGATGGATTGGCCTAATCAAGAGGGTGTTGATCATTTTATTAGGCGAGTAGTTTGGATGGGTTCTACCATTCTTCTTTGGAATATTTGGAATGAAAGGAACAACCGAATTTTTAATCAAGATAGGAAGGATATTCACTATATTTGGCAAAATACCATAGCCAACTTAGTTGAATCAGTCCATCAACTCCTTAATCACCCCCAAAACTCCCACCAAATATGGGATCAAGTGATGCAAAGATTGAAGATTAAACCTTCTAAGGGCAACCAACTTAAAGGGAATGTGTGTATTAGTAAGATGGATAGGACTAGAAATTGGCAACCTCCTAAAGATTTTGGAAAATTCAATATTGATGGAGCCTCTAGAGGGAACCCTAGAAAAGCCAGTGTGGGAGGAATTGGTAGACTTTCAGATGGCTCCCTGGTTTTTACTTTTGCTGAGAATTTGGGTATTCTTTCCAATAACCTTGCTGAGGGGTATGGTATCCTTAGAGGCCTTCAGGAGGCTACTAAGGTTGGATGGGAAAAGGTGTTAGTTGAGTCGAACTCTCAACTTATGATTAATCTCTTGAAGACTCCTTCTAAGAATCATAAGGTGGATTGGAGAATAAAAAGATTCAGTTAATCTAGATGGGATTTTTGAAAGTTGATTACAATCATGTGGTCAGAGATCAAAAAAATAGTGCTGATGCTTTAGCTAATTGGGCTTTGGACAAAGGTGATCTTACTTGTTATGGCCACCCTCCTATATGGTGGGCTTCTCAAATTAGGGAAACTCTTTTTTCTATCATTTCTTTGGATGACTCCAGTTCTGAAGGTACCTAGTTCCTTCTTGTTTTTTTTTTTGTTTCTCTTTGGTTCATTCAGTTTTTTTAGTTCCCTAGCTCATTCTATTCTTTATTTTGTTTCCTTTGTTGATTCTTGCATTAATAGTCTTCTGGTCTAGATAGGTCATTGTTTTTTTCATTTTTTGTCTTTTGTCTTCTTTGTTTTTTTGTTTAGTTTTTTAAGGTGGGTGGGTTCTTTTGTTTTGTTTTGTTTTTGTGTTCTTTGTGTTGTTTTTTGTTGTTCTTGTGTTTTTGTTGTTTTGTTTTTTTTTATGTTTTTTGTTATTGTTCTTGTGTTTTTTTCATTCTTGTTCTTGGGTTTCTCTTTGTTTGTGTTATTTCATTTTTTTATATGTGAGTGTTTTCTATGTTTTTTGTTTTTGTTTATTGTCTGTTGTTGGTTGTTTTTATTTTTATTTTTATTTTTATTTTATTTATTTTATTTTTTAGGTTTTGGTTGTGTTTATTTTTCATGTTTTTTTGGGTTATGTCTTTGTAGTGTTCTGTTGTTTTTGTCTTGTTTGTGTTTTGTTATGTGGTTCTTGTGTTTTTCTATGTGGTTTGTGTTGTGGTTTCTTTTATCTTATTGTGCATGTTTGGTTGTGTTTTTGGTTTTGACACACTCAAGGAGCATGTTTTTTATTTTATTTTATTATTTTTGTTGTTATTTATTTTTTTTAATTTGGTTTTGTGTGTTTGTTTGCTCCTTGAGTATGTCAAAGGTGGTAGGCCAGGTCCGAGTCCTGGGCGTTTTTGGCGGAATGGATACCCCTGCCTCCTTGGGTCTTACCCGAAAGTGGCATCCCTTTTGGGATGTTTTCCACAAATAAAAAAAAAATGTATTAAAATTTTAAAAATTCTATTATTTCAATCATTCTTACAAACATTTATTTTTGCTCTTTTTTTTTCCTTATACAAATATAAACTTAATTTATTTTTATAGATAATATAAGTATTGTTTTAAATTAACATTGAAGCTAACATATCTCACTAGCCTTTTTAACTTATATAATAATTATCTAGGATTTCTTAGGTTTATATCATAAAAATTTAATTACCTTCACTCACTCAAATATATATTTATATATAAGTTTTTATACTCATCTAAATATAAATTTTATTAAAAATAATTTATCTTAATTATGTGAATTTAACTTAATAAATTTAGTAAATATTGGAAAGAAGGTTTTTTTACAAGTTTACAAGACATTGATGCTAGGTGGCAGTTAAGTAGAAATATAGATAACAACATAGATAACAACAGTGATTATTAAGGTGGGCCAAGGATAAGTTGATTTAGGAGTTGAATAGCTTAGGAGAATACACAATAAGAAGTGGATATAATATAAAGCACCATCAAAATAGAAATATCACAAGAATATGGAGAGATATTTGGGATAGCCCGAGCATTCCTAAAGTCAAAATGTTTGTTTGGCTAGTAGGTTATAGAAGAATTTTATCCTGGGATAACCTTATGAAAATGGGTTTTCATGGCCCCTCAAAATGTGTTCTTTGTAAAATAGAGGAGAGTATAGACCATCTCTTGGGACACTGCTCAATAATATAGAAACTATGGCAAAGGATTCTTAATATGTTTGATAAATGCATGGTGATGAATGGAAGAATTGAGAAATGGTTAAAGCAATGGAAGAGCACTTTTAAAAGTGACGTTTTACAAACAATCTGGGATATATCAAAAGACACAATACTTTGGACTTTTTGGCTAGAAAGGAGTAGAAGAATACTTAAAGGAAAGGAAAACAGGTTAGAGGTAATGAAAGGGAATATTTTTTTGGTCATAGAAGAGTCTAAACTAATCCTATCAACTCACCCAATCCCTAATCTAGAAGTAGAGAGCCTTGATAGATGGAGTCAAGTCATCAAATAAAATTATGATGTTGGAGATAAGAGAAACAAAAAGAAGGTAAAGAATATAAAGTGGAAACCACCATATGTGGAGTTGGTCAAATTGAATTTTGATGGAGCATCTAAAGGAAATCTAGGACCAACAAGAGGAGGAATAATTAGAAATAATAGAGGAGAAATTTTGTCTCATTACACTTTCAATAGTGAATTTAAGACAAATAATGAAGTTGAAGCTTGGGCAACTTTGGAAGGGTTAAAAATATACAAACAAATGAAATGGAATGAAGTATGGATGGAAGGTGATTCACTCATAGTATTAAATGTAATTTTGAGGAAACAAAGGCTCCATGGAACATACAAGAAATGACTGTGGAAATTCAAGACCTTGCTATAGAGTTTGAAGACATCAGGTTTAAACATACATTAAGGAAAGGAAACAAATGTGCAGATAGGCTAGCCAATAAAAGGGTTTTAATTGAGGATCGTGAAGTTACATTTTTTTTTCCTTCGTTAGTGGAAGTAATAATTTTAGCTGAAGGTGACAAGAAAACTTTGACTACCTGAATCAAATAATGATTAAAATTTAAGATTTACTTTAATTTTTTCCATTGGTATTATCGTCTTTATTTTATAACATTAATGTGCTTTTATATATAGTATTCATTACAATTTTTGTGGTTACACTTGTGCTTCAGGAAGGAAACTAGCAATCCAGATCTGGTAAAGCAAATTATGATAGTGCAATGTTTTGGAAATATTACTCTACTAAGATGCAATACATAGATAGTAGAGATGAAGTTTTGGTATTGTGAAGGTTGTTGTAGGAAAATGTCAAGAAGGATGTTGAATTCTGGAATATTTGTATTCACATAGAAAATTGAAAAAGTTCCAAAAAATGTAAATCAAGAATTCAAACATTTTATGTAAAATGATGCAAGTTTCTAACTATAGCAACTCAATTTAGATGAGAATTGAATTTATTTGTAAACTCTAATGCAATAAAGAAGAGAGTTGTGATTTGTCAAGGATGGAGGACCTGAGTACAACCCTTTGTTCTTTAAAAAAAAAATAGTAAATATTAACTTACTTTTACTAAAGTAAAAAATAAATTGTTTTTAACATCTATAAGGTTATAAATCCTATGAAAAAAAGTGATTATTCAAGTGTTTATCTACTTCAGAACTAGAACTAACTTGAGTAGGCCTAATTGTAGAGACTTTGGAACTGTAAATATAGGTCCAAAGTTCAAATCCTATAAGGATAGGTACATCATACTTCAATAACCGAAATATAATTAAATAATCATATATAAAATAGACAACATCCATGTTTCATATAACCTATAACCTTATTCACATTAAAGGTATAATGTTTTATGAAAAACAATTATCCAACTTTTAAGCTTATAAGTGCCATGAAAGGAAGGGAAAGTCATGTCCATATATTCCATGTGATGTAAAATGTAAAATGGTACATTATTTAAAAAGATTATAAACTTATAAAAATATTTTATAATAAATATTATTTAATTTAAAATTAATTTACTTGAAAAAAACAGAAAACATGACAAATGATAGATGGCCTAGGGCAGCTAGGGACGAAGATTTGCATAGGCGAAAGAATACATGGATGAAACAAAATCAGAAATGAATGAAATGTTGGAAAATCAACATAAATGAATGTCCAAATGTCAACAAAGACATAAAAAATTATGTGAATGAAAAGTTCAGAAGTAGAATGTGGAAAAATGCAAGCAAGAAATGAAAATATTATATTGCAAATTTTAACCCAACGTATGACCACAAGGAAAAAGCATATATAGGCACTGAAATCAAGTGGAAGGAAAAAATACTCATTGCTCAGATAAGGACTAGCTCTCATAAGCTTAGATGTGAAACAAGGAGATGGAAAACGCCCAAAGAACAATGGGAAGAAAGGATATGTACTCTATGCAACACAAGGGCAGTAGAGACAGAGGAACACTTCATCTATAAATGCCCGAGTTTTTCAGATATCTATGACAAATACAAAGAAACACTTGGAAACGAGTTTATGGCAGATTTATTTGAAAACGGTAAAATAAAAAATAAAAAAAGTTGGGGAATTGCTAACACAAATCAGCAGGAGAAGGAACAACCTTCTCAAAGATATTAAAGATCATATGATATGATTTGAGTAATTATACTTCCATATTTGAGGTCCCATAGACCATATTTGGGTCTCGCAGACCTAATTAAAATCTTTCATTTCATTTCAAAAACAAATGATAACTTTTTCATTGATTCCGCTTTCTATTATCAACCATCCACTTTTCACAAACAGTGCCACTAAAATAATTTTAAAATGAATTTGTAAGCACATGTTTTAAGTAGTGTTCTTCACTATAATATGGGTATTTTTATATACAAGAAGATGCCAAAATACATTATGGTTCTTGAAATTATATATTATGAATATGACTTGAAGAATTATGCATTAATAGTTAGCTTAAATTGTGGCTTGATATATGAGCATTCTCATCATTGTGAGAATAGACTTAGTAATTATATATAAGCTTTGATTTTTACTTTCCTTAAAAAATTGATGGCTAGAATATGAGTCAATAAAAGAGTTGGGTTGTCCTATTTGGTTTTTTTATTGTGAGGAAGGTAAAAGTAGAAACGTGGAAGAAATAGGTTGATAATCATCAAATTAAATTATTTCGTTTTAATTTTTAAAAGATTAAAATTTTATTAACTTTAATTTTACTTATAATTTTTTTAATAGTAAAAGATGGAGTTTGATTAAGAAACCTTCAACTTGTCACAACAATTCCATCAGGGATACACACCATCCCTTATCACCCAAGCCACGGTTTGAACCTTGGACCTTCCGGGAAAAAACTAAAACCCAAACCGTTGCGTTGCACCCCATGTGCTAATTTTACTTACAGATTAATAATTATAAAAATTCTTTATAAAAAAATAAAATTAATTTTTGTATTGTTAATATGTAATGCAGAAAAGGAACACCTAATAAAAGTTTTCCCGGTGCATTCGTACCTGTAAAAGATATGTTCGGACATCATCAATCAATCAACTTATTGCCCTAATGGAGATCAAATGTGAAGTTTGGGGTTTAGATACGTTTTGGTTAGCTATTAATTATTTGGCTTTGCATGTGAAGTGGATACAAACCCAACAATGTTTGCCCACTCTTATTACGTTCCAAGCTTTGTGGGTATATTTTTAGAGTTATGAATTATGGGTTGAACATGGGATAAAGTATGTTAAAATTTATATAGTATTAAGATGTTAAAATTTATTTTTATAATTTGATTTTATTTTGATTTAAATTTAATTGTAAGAGATATTGATTTTCGATAAAATCATTTAGTTTTAATTAACTTTCTATTAAGTTTTTAAACATTTAAATTAAGCTTTAAAAGAGTTATATAAGATTAGAATGGGTCTATTTATATAACATCATAATTAGATTATATATATATATATATATATATATATATATATATATATATATATATATATATATATATATATATAAAAGTAACTTTTTTTAATTAGAGGAATTTTTATTTGATTAAATATTAAGGTTCACATATAAGATTTGAATTTTGATTTATGATGTAAAACTCTTCATTCCTAACTTTAGACTAGTTTTTGCTTGCATTATTAACTGATAAGCGCAAGGTTCAAACCACAAGGGTTGCTTCTAACAAACCTATTCCAACTCGTTGTTGTTGACCCGGTGTGAGGGGGAGACCATCAATCGCTTGGGATTTGTACCGTCATCATCGGTTTGGCGCGCACTCAAAGGATTCAAAGCAGACTACTACCTTTGCAAATTGGCATTCTCAAGGTTTGAACCTAGGTCTTTTCAACCTATGCCAACTCGTTGTTGTTGACCCGGTGTGAGGGGGAGACCATCAATCGCTTGTAATTTGTACCGTCATCATCGGTCTAGCACGCACTTAGAGGATTCAGAGCAGACTACTACCTTTGCAAATTGGCATTCCCAAGGTTTGAACCCAGGTCTCTTCTTGGTAAGTGTCTGGCTAGACAAGCAACTACCAATCCACCTAGCCCTTGGGGTCTACTTCCAACAAATCTATTCCAACTCATTGTTGTTGGCCCGGTGTGAGGGGGAGACCATCGATCGCTTGGGATTTGTACCATCATCATCGGTCTGATGCGCACTCAAAGGGTTCAAAGAAGACTACTACCTTTGCAAATTGGCATTCCCAAGGTTTGAACCTAGGTCTCTTATTGGTAAGTACCTGGCTAGAAAAGCAACTACCAATTCACCTAGTCCTTGGGGACCTTGTTATATGATATTATCTGAAAGGCCCATGTAGTATTTATGAATACATTCAAGTTTGTGTGATTTTGAATTTAGGTGTTGTCTAATTAAAAATATTTAAATGATATTTTATTTTATTTTTATAGTAAGTTATATATAGTTTTTATAGGAGCCACTCTCATTAAGATATTAAAATATTACATTTGTTGTTAGTTCAATTAAAGCATATCCAATAAGCAAGAGACCTCTCGCTCTAGGCGAGAGGTCACCTTTTCAATTTCTTGCTCCCTCCCTAGCTCTATGGATTTCCAAGCAGATTTACTTTCTTGTGGATTTTCAGGCATATCTCCTACTTTTTTGGCGGATCCGTAGCGAGTTAAGGAGGTGCGGGAGCAAGAGACCTCCCGCTTCGGGTAGGAAGTCACCTTTTATTGCTCCCTCCTTGGCTCTTCTTATGGATTTTTAGGTAGATATCCTCCTTTCCTGTGGATTTATAAGCATATCTTCTTATTTTTTGTGGATCCGTAGCGTGTTAAGAAGGTGCCCTGGTGAGACCTCCCACTCTGGGCGGGAGGTCACCTTTTCAAGTTATTGCTCCCTCCTTGGCTCTTCCTGTGGATTTTCACGTAGATTTGCTTTCTCGTAGGTTTTCAAGTAGATCTCCTATTTTTCTGGTGAATCCGTAGCGAGTTAAGGAGGTGCGAGAGCAAGAGACCTCCCACTTTGGGTAGGAGGTCACCTTTTCAAATTATTGCTCCCTCCTTGGCTCTTCCTATGGATTTTTAGGTAGATCTCCTCCTTTCTTGTGGATTTCCAAGCAAATATCCTATTTTCTGGTGGATCTCCTACTTTCCTATGGATTTCCAAGAAGATCCTGAGGTGTTGCATCTCTCTCTAGTCTTGATGGGGGACCATGCGTTGATTGTTCGTTGCAACAGAGGCAGGGTTATGCATAAGGGGTTGGACTCAAAATGTACTTGTAAAAAAATGGTGAATCCTAATCAAAATCAAGGTGAATCATGGAGAATCCTAAGAAAATCAAATCAAGCATCTTCACACCAAAATTTGGGGTATTTGAAGCCCTAAAATGTAACATCATGTTTGGGACCACTTTTGACCCATTAAATCATATTATAACTTCATCAAAATGCCACCATTAGATCAGGATTAAAAAGAGCTTTCCAACGAGTACAAATATGCCTATGTTTGGATATATATTGTGGCAAATTGACCCTAAGAAAAAATTAATCCTAAAAATTTTAGGTAAATGGGCCGACATCGAGGGTCCTCATATTCACCAATTTCCAATTTTAGAAATCCTAATATTTGCCCAATTGGCGAATATTCGCCACTATGCATAACCCCTGAACAAAGGGCCTTGTGACATTGTGCTTTGCCTAATCTTCTGCTTGCTTTGGAGGCTTCTTCTTTACCAGGCTTGTGAATGACCTTGTGTGGACTACCTTTGTGGATCTGCTCGATGTTGGTGTTTCTAGCATTAGGTCTTGTGGAGTATTCTACGTTTCGGGTCTTTCAAAATAGTGTGTTTTTCCCTAGGTGGGAAAACCTTTTAAATATATATATATATATATATATATATATATATATATATATATATATATATATATATATATAATTTTTTTTTTCCTCGAGGAGGCTTTTACGGATGGTCCAGTGTTGTTTTGCGGATGGCCCTAGGTTGTTTCGCGGATGGTCCTGTGCTGGTTTGCGGGTGGTCTCATTTCCTTTGCGAATGGTCCTAATTCATTTGCGGATGGTTCTGTTTCATTTATGGATGGCCTTGCATTGTATTACTTCATTTTTTCTTTGGGCCTTCTAAAAATGTGAGGTTTTCTCCTGTGTGGGAAAACCCTTTTCAATTTCATGGGTAACTGTGAGGTTTTTTTTCTTGTGCAAGAAATTTGTTTTTCAAATTTGTGTGTAACTGTGAGGTTTTCTCTACTGCCTCTACAAAGGCTTCTCTTCTCATCCAGTGCGGATTCCTCTCTTGCTCCTACGTGGGCTTCTCTTTTTCAGTTTAAGTTGTTTACCACCAATAGCCCACAAAGGGCCTATTTCTTCGGTTATATTTCAGTTGGGAACTCTTCTCCCAACCTTCATCTCTTTATAAAATGTTATGGGTTCCTTTCAAAACCCCCATTTACCAATAAAAAAAATTAAAGCATATCCAACATGTCTTTTTATCACATATATTTTTTATTTCTTTTTTATCAAATGTTTTTTATCTTCCTCAAAATGATATGTTTCCATAGTCAGCTCTTTAACATCGTTTTCATTAAGAGATAAAATCTCACTTGCTCAATTACCTTTTAAATTTTGAATTTCACCAAGGTGAATATCAACACTAAAATTGACAAAATTATCTACTACCCAATTTCTTTCTCCGTAGATATGCTCACAATTTTAAGGATCCCTTCCAATAATAAATAATAAATATCAACAATATTAATATTTTTTTGAATGTAAGGGCCTAACTTTTAATTAATTTAAAAATACAAGTCTTTACAACCAAAAAAATAGGTGGATAGGCACACCCCAATATGTAGTCACACTAACTCAAGGTGGAGTTAGACATCATTACTCAAAACAAAAAACATGGTTAAAATCATCACCAACCACAGCACCAAAAAGCACACATTAAATCATGTCAATCATGGAGGTATGCTCATGAGGTGAATGTCCATCATCCGCCAGATGCTAACAACCGATATTAGAAGGAATGGAAAGGAGTCACCCATCCTCCCCAGCATGCCAACATTAGCACTTGTACCAGAACCATCAATACCATCAGAGATAAGATCGAGAAGGCTATATAGAAGGCACTCGGATGACCATACATGGGGTATTACCCCAGTGCTGCATAAGAGTGCGAAGATGCTCCACCTCTATATGAACTTTCTCCACTTGAACTAAAATCTGGAGCCAAAAATTAGAGTAAATTGTGCACTTATCAACAATTGAAAATTCATCTGAAGTATGCTGTTGAGAAAAGAGAATTTTGTTACAAGTGTTCCAAATATGAAAGAGCACACTGATGAGAAGAATGTTCCACACTGCCAACAAGGGCAAGGAAAAATTTGGTGGGTCGCCAAGCAAAACATGATGTCGGGTGAATGAATTGGCCATATGAGGCCGAAAGAAGGTCTCAAGCCAATCCCAGGCCATTCGAGCTTTCCTACCAAAAAATATGAAGTGGGTCATCTAGAGCACCGCAAAAATGATAGGAAGGATTCTCTATTCCAAGGTAGTTTAATCTTTGTCCAAGAGGAAGACCATAGGATAAGAGGCTCCAAGCAAAGAAAGTTTGTTTGGATTCAATATATCCTGCCCAAACTATTTTAAATCTTAGACTCCAACGAGTTTGAGTGGAAAGAAGATCCCACCGGCATTGAGTCTTTGAACCATAGGGACATTAGGAGTAAGCCAAGCATACCCTAACTTAGGTTTGTAAGTAAGAAGTGGAGTTTTCTTAAACCATCCCCAATTAGACCACCAAGGCTTTTGAGAATGTCTATAGATCATGGGCCAAAGAGAAAAGGGGATACAGTCCAAAACAATGTCATAAGTAATCTTATCATCTGGCCGCAGATCAAACAATCTCCTGAAATCATCCCATGGGATCCAATCCTTGGAATGTCTCGAAAAAAAGTCTGCCATTGTTGAAATCCCTTTCCTGAAGAACCACTAAGCATGAATCCATTGCACGGAAGCAAGAGGGAAACCTTGAAGAATAATAAAAGGTGACCACCAAACATTATAAGTAGAAATAAAAGTACCTTTTGATGCCCATCCCCTAGCCAACTCAACCAGGGCTTAATTTTCTCCCAAGCCCTCCTTGTATTTATTTTTATTGATAGTGTTAATAATAATTTATAAATCCCTCAAATAAAATATGTTTTCAACTTTTTTTTTAATTACAATTTTAATCTTTATAAAAAATATTTATAAATCAAACATAAACAATTCATTTAAAATATATTTTTAATTTTCACTTTTAAACTCGCTTTATGGTTTATAACAAAGATAAGTACTCTTAAACATTCTATTAAAATATAATTAACCGAGGCAAGGGGTGGAAATAAAAGAAATTAGATTAAGGACCTTCAAACTAAGCTTGACTTCAAAAACAAAAAGCACTTATTCATGCATACATGTATTATTTGGTGAGAGTACAAATAAATGATATTGATTAATCAACATTGTCAGGAAGGTGAACATCCAATGAGATATGGAAAATAGTTACCGACAACAACAAATATAGTGAGGTAGGATGTGAATGTGATACATTAAATGATTTTGTAGTATGCTGTTCGATAAGAAGATGCCATGAATGTAGTTGGTTCATTGTAATTCATCGTTAAAACCTGATAAAATTAAAGATACATACGAGGTTAATAGTGAAATAGATGTTTTTACAGACATAATGGTATAAGTAAATTTATTATGTTTTCATAAAAAAAATTATAGTGAGGTAGGATGTGAATGTGATACACTAAATGATTTTGTAGTATGCTGTTCGATAAGAAGATGCCATGAATGTAGTTGGTTCATTGTAATTCATCGTTAAAACCTTGATAAAATTAAAGATACATACGAGGTTAATATTGAAATAGAGATACATACGAGGTTAATATTGAAATAAATGTTTTTGCAGACATATGTTTTTAAGTTTTTATAAAAAATTAAAGTTTAAACCACGAAAATGGTATGAGTAATTTATTATGTTTTCATAAAAAAATTAAAGTTTAAATAATGAAAATGGTATAAATAATTTATTATGTTTTCATAAAAATATATATATTAAAAATAGTTTTTTTTTAAGTTTGAGTAAAAGGTTGATAATCTTAACATAATGGTTAGGATTTTGGCTTTTCTTTGTAAAGGTCCAAGGTTCAAACCATGATGTATTTAGACGGAGATAAGTTAGATGGTAGCGATCAAGTGTTTGTCAATTGGTTACCTCAATTCAATACTCTTGAGGATCGAGGATCGAGTTGACTCCATCTAATCCAATGGGTTAAGGTTTATAGTGGCGATGCCCAAGGTTCAAAACCATGACATATCTAGACGGGATAAGTTAGATGGTAGTGGTCAAATATTTATCAGGTGACTGCCTCAATTTAATACCCTCGAGGGTCTTGTTGACTTTGTCTAACCCAATGTGTTAAGATTTATAGTGGCAATGTCCAATAGTGATACTTATTCCTCTAAATTTAATACCCTCGAGGGTCTTGTTGACTTTGTCTAACCCAATGTGTTAAGGTTTATAGTGGCAATGTCCAATAGTGTTACTTATTCCTCTATGTATTAAAAAAAATTGAGTAAAAAAATAGAAAAAAATGTATTGGAAGAGATAACGCAACGGTTCGAGATTTGGCTTTGGCTCTTCTTCGAGAGATTCAAGGTTCAAACCACGACATGTGTAGGGGGTTGTGTGTTAACCTCCTGTAGATAGCTGTAGCTCTCGGCCTTAGGAGAGATCATGGTTGGGAGGGGATTGCTTATGCGTCTGTCATAGGCATTTATCACAGATGCCAAATAAATTAAAAAAATAAATATAGTATATTATATTATATGCGGAAGGTCCAAGTTTCAGATTCAAACTGTGTGTCGTGTGTGTGGTTGTGTGTTAATTTCCTCTTGATAAGCATAGTTATTAGTCTTACAAAGGATCATGATTCGGAAGAGACTGCTTAGCCCTATGCATCGATCGTAGGAGTACTCGAACCCAAAACAAAATATTATATGAAACACTTATTACAATGATACATGTTTAAAATTAAGTTATACTTTTATATAAATTTTAAAATAACTTAAAAAAGTAAACTTGTTTTTCTTATATTTGTTATATTTTCTTCCCTATGTCTTCTTTAAATGTATTTGTTTTTACATAAGGGAGTTAGTTAGGGTTCAAAGCATGGGTCTTCCCCCAACAATACCTATCCCACCTTGTTGTCGCGAAGATGACCATCGGGAGCTCAAATTGGTATCATCTTTTTTAAGCAAAAAATCCCTCGCGGGACCGCCAGGCGGTTCTACACCGTCAAAGTCACTCAAAAATCGTACCCGGTCCTGGTCCTGTCCCTGCCTGCACCAACATTATCAATTGGATTTTGGGTACCAATTCAACTTTTTGGTACCCTCTCCTCTCCAACTCACCTACAACAACATCTGAATGCTCAGATTGGTATCATCATCTCGAACTGATGTATTATTTTTATTTACTTTTTTATACATAGGAAAGTTGGTTACATCAACAAGCTGACGTATTATTTTTTTTTTGCTCAGAATTTTATATAATAAGAACTGATGTATTATTATTGTAATATATTTTTCTTTTAAATTTTATAGACAATAGATGGTTAAAAAAAAAACTTAAGTTTAAATATTGTGAAACGATTCATATATATTTATCAAATTGTAATAATCAAGTATTATAGTAAAAAAAACTATCTTGTCTCTCGTGCACATAAATAATTAAGGGGAATTAAGTTTATATATGCATATAATAAAAAAAACTCTCTTATTTCTCATGCACATAAATAATTATTAAGAGGAAAAGGATTTGTTTTGAGGATTATATCAATTGTAAATTATAAAATTATAGATAAAATGGTGTGAACTTAATTGGTTAAATATATGAGAGTTCAAGGTTCAAATTTTGCTAGTCCATGCGTATATGATAGTAAAAAACTATTATAGCACCCTTATGTGGTTATAATGCCTCACTACTTATGTGGTCCTGGGAGCCTTCGTAGATAGTTTGAACCCTACCAGCTGTGGTGGTAGTTACTAAAAATCGTGATTGTAACCATTGCTTCTATATATCAAAAATAAAATAAAATAATGTAATACAAATGAGGCTCACTTCTACCAAAATTTTAAATTTTTAGGAGAAGAATTGATGCACCATGAGTTGGATTTATAAGTTGAAACATAACACAGATATGTAATATTAAAAAAAAATATCTTATGCATAAAATTTAACATGTTTAATGGAGTACAACTATAAGGAAACATTTAATTGCTCCTTGAAAATAGAAGTTGTGGATTATTTTATAAATGTTTAGATGATTAATATTACATCAATAATATTTTATAATATTTAATAAATCATAATTGGTTATATGGGATTGAAATGGCATCATGACCACATAGTGGTATTACAACGACTTGGTTATTATACATGTACTTTCTGATAAGATTAGAATTGAAGTCTTCTTCCTAAAATTTAAAAAATAACAACTTAAACGAGTGCCATTTGATCTTACTAAATCAAATTTTAATATTATTATATTAATTTATAGAAATATATTTGATTTTGCTTCAGAAAAAGGGATTGTGCTAAGGTCCTCCACCTTTGACAAATCACAACTCTTTCCTTTAGAACTTGAGAATTTATAAATAAATTTAATTCTCATCACAATTGAGTTGCTATAGCCAGATACTTACATTTTTCATAAAAAGTCTAAATTTTTTATTTTTATTTTATCGATCTTTTTCAATTTTTTTGTAAATATGAATATTCGAAAATTCAACACGTTTTTTTGACATTTTATTACAACATCCTTTACAATATCAAAACTGCACCTCTACTATTTACACACTACATCTTAGTAGAATAATATTTTCAAAACTTTGTGTTATCATAATCTGCTTTAGTAGCTTTGGATTGTTAGTTTCTTTCCCGAAGCATAAGTGCAATCACAAGAACTACAATAAATAGCTTAACAGTCTCAAAAAGTTGAAAGTTTGTGAATAAATCTTATCAAGGAATACATGCATACAAATTAAACTATGGGTCGTTACATAATACAAGTGAGATTCATTTTATTCCCAAATAACCAATTAAAAAACATTTTATCATTTTAACGAGTTATGAAATGAATCTCATTCATATTATAATGGTATTTTAACAAATCATAATGGTATTGTTTTAATAAATAGTTTAATAGTCTCAAAAGGTTCGAGGTGTAGACCAATTGGTTCATCCAACCCCATAAGGGGGGCGGAGGTCCAAGGTTCAAATCTCGGGCCTCGTCGGATCGAACGCTTGTCCCTTTCCTAGTGCTTTCAGCGGCGTAAAAGTTTTAAAATGATTGTGGAATGGTGGTTATAGGGGCGGATTGCACGAAGATCTGTGTAGCAGCTTTCGGGGTGGACAACGCAGAATAATGTGGCGGCCATAAAAGCTGGACAGCCTGCCCGGATTCGTGGCGACTACCGATTCCACCATGTAAATACAAAAAAAAAAATAGTCTCAAAAATTTGAAAGTTTCAATACATACTCTATCCTATAATTCAACCAACAATCAAAAACTCAAATAATCCATTCAACCATGAAGTCCATCTGATATCATCTTCTTCTACTTCAGCTTACAAAACGTGTACTCGCCTCATGAAACCATAGTTCGCTTTACCAAATCAAGATTGTTAGTTTCCTCTAATGCATTGATCTATAAATGGATCCCCTAAAATATTTTGTAATCCTCTATTATAACCCCTCTATTAGCTAGCCTTTCTACACATTTGTTCCCTTCCCTTAACGTATGTATAAACCTAATTTCTTCAAACTTTATAACAAGGTCTTGTATTTGCATAATGATCTCTTGTATGTTCCATAGAGCCTTTGCTTTCATCAAAATTACATTTATTACTATTAGTGAATCACCTTCCATCTATACTCTATTCCATTTCATTTGTCTACATATTTTAAATTCTTCCAAAGTTACCCAAGCTCCTACTTCATTTATCTTAAATCCACTACTAAAAGCGTAATATGACAAAATTTCATCCTTATTATTTTTATTATTCCTTCTCCTCCTATTGGTACTAGATTTACTTTAGAAGCTCCATCAAAATTCAATTTGACCACCTTTGCTTATGGTGGTGTCCACTTTATTTCTTTATCTTCTTTTTTTTTCTTCTATACCCACCATCATAATTCCAATTGATGACTTGACTCCATATTTCATGGTTCTCTACTTCAAGATTAGGGATTGGGTGTGTTTATAGGGTTAGTTTAGACTCCTCTATGGCTAAACAAATATTTCTTTTCATTACCTCTAAATTATTTTCTTTTCCTTTAAATATTCTTCCACTTATTTTCTATCATACAATCCAAAGTATTGTATATTTCGATGTATCCTAGATTTTCTGTAATGCCTCACTTTTTAAAGTACACTGCCATTGTTTTAATCATTCTTCAATTCTACCATGCATCACCATGTATTTACTAAACATATTAAGAATCCATTGCCATATTTCCTAGACTATTGAGCAATGTCCCAAGAGATGGTCTATACTCTCTTCCTTTTTACATAGTACACATTATGAGGGACCATGGAAACCCCTTTTCATTAGGTTATCCTAGGGTAAAATTTTCTTGTGAACTACTATCCATACAAATAATTTGACTTTTGAAATTCTTGGGCTATCCCAAATATCTCTCCATATTATTGTGATATTCATATTTTATCGATGCTTTACATTGTATTTTCTTCTTGTTGTGTATTATCCTAAGCTATTCAACTCCCAAATTAGCTTATCCTTGGCTCCCCTCAAAATAATCATTGTTGTTATCTTTCTTCTCAACTATCTCCTAGCAACAATGTCTAGTATACTTGTAAAAAAATATTCTTTCCATTTGTATATTCCTTCATAATTCGTGTACATGATGTTTGAAACCCTATCACCAAATTTTTCTTGAAGTAATCGTATCCATGGTTTCAAAATTTGATCTAGTATGAGTGGTTTTTTATCACAACAAGTATCAATCCAAATAGAAAATTTTCTCCAAGACCCACCACTTAGACATTTAATCACTAGATCAATTGATTTTTTAAATTATTTCATAGTGCAAAACTATCTGGTAGTTAGAATGCAGTAAAGATTAAGCTTAGGTTATCAGGCTCAACATACTTAGAAGAATTCTTTTTTTACATTCATAAGAACTCTTAAACTGAGAACTCTCTTAGTTTTATCATCACACAATTTGCTCTATTTCACAAGGAAATTTCCTTTTATCATATAATCCTAACCATAAAAATGACTGCATAATATAAGATGTAACTTTATTCTAACAATTTTGGCATAATATATAAGGACATATAACATGTTGGAATGACCTATAATACTGATTTAATTAGTTGCACTCTTCTTGCTAACAATAACCATCTACCTTTCTATGTTGGTAGCTTATTCTAAACTTTACTTATAACTGAATTCTACAATTTTATCCTCATTCCCCCTCAAATAAGGACATGCCTGGATATGTTGCTGATAAATTTGCTTCCTCTATTTGAAGTAACCTGCATATCCTTGCTCTAATTCTAGATGGAGTGTTTAGGAAGTAAATTTTGGATTTTGACCTATTAACTTTCTACCTAGATGCTCTTTCATATTCCTTTAATAAGTTATTCAAAGCTTTGGCCTCATTTTCCCCTACACTTCCCAAAAAGATTGTATCATCTACAAATTGTTGATTGATGTTATTACTTGCCTTAAGCTTGCTTATTAGCCCATTTTTGCATGCCTTATTCAAGTTCCTTACCAATACCTCTACCATAATAATAAACAAAATGTGATAGAGGATCTCCCTGTTTAATATTTCTCTTGGCTTTAAATTATTTTGTTACTAGCCCATTGACCAACACTGAATATGATATTGTAGAGACACAAGATTTAATCCATTTGATCCATTTATTTCAAATCTAAACTTTTTTAACACTACAAAAAAGAAAATCCTATTTAGCCCTATCATAGGTTTCATTCATATCAAGTTTTAAAGATCATTGCTCTCTCTTTTCTAGAAGTTGTTGAATAAATTACTTCATGATCTACTATGATCCCTTCCAAAAATTGTCTTCCTTTCACAAATCCTCCTTGCTCTTTTAAAATAATTTTATCTAATAATGGTTTTAATTGATTTGCCATCACTATGGGGATTATCTTATATGCCATATTACATAGGCTTATGGACCTAAATGAATCAAACAATTTTGCATCATTCATTTTTTGGAATCAAGGTAAGATATATTACATTTATTTTATAAGGTATGTATTGTTTTACCCTAGACTGTTCCACTACCACCAATAAAGAATCCTTCACTATTTCCTAGTTATATTGATAGAATGTTGTAGATATTCCATCCATATCTAGGGATTTATCCTTATCAAAAGAGAAACAAACTGAATGAACTTCTTCCAGAGTAATAGGCACCATCAATTTACTATTGTCTTCATCTGTCATAATTGAAGGTACTTGTTGTAGTAGCTTATCATTAAGAACTTCAATATCCTTCAATCCTAGGATATTTTGGTAAAAGAGCCTTGTCTCTTTTCTAATTTTGCTCTAGTCTTCAATCCAAACCCCTTTTTAATTATACTAATTCTAAATGTTGATATCTTTATTATTTCCATCCTATGAAAAACTGTGTGTTTATCTCCTTCTTTTAACCAAGTTTGTATTGATTTTAATCTCCAAAATCTCTCTTCCTTTCTCAAAATGTTATGATATTCACTAAGCAACCCCATTTCCTCTAAGCTTGGATTATTATGCTCATCTTTTTATATTTTTGAAAGTTTCTCTTTTAATTCTTCTTTCTTCTCAAAAATATTTTTGAAAGTATTCTTGTTCCATTCTTTTAATCTAGATATCATTAACTTAATCTATTTTGAAAGTGTATATAGCCCATTGTTTCTTGAATAATTCTATGTTTTCACTATCATATCAAAAAATTGAGGATGGTATTTCCACATCTGCTCATATTTAAAATATAACATTTTTTAAATTAATTTACCATCATTTTAACTTTTATTGGCTAGTGATTTGAACCAATCCTTGTCAAGGTATTAATTTTAGCACAAGTCCCTTCATCTAGCCAATGATCTAATAGTATATATCTATCCAATTTGTTTATTATCAAGTTCTAGCATATTCTATTGTCGGTCCATGAATTTATCGAAATATATTAATACAAGATGAATAGTTTATTATGAGACTATTATATAAAGTCATGCACAAAATAAATTGATCGAAAAGCTAGTTGTTGAGAAAATACCTATAAAAGCTTGGTAATTGGTTTCTCATTTATTGGTTTGGAAGTCTGACTCCTTGAGACATGGTCTGAGCATCGGTCTAAATAGTCTTTGGTGGAATAAAATTATCCTCCATAATGATAAACCTTTAGATTTATGCAATGCTTTTCAAGGTCTAACTTTTTTGAAGAAAGGTATTAATAGAATTAGAGATATTAGGGATACAGGTAGTTGTTGAATTCTTACTTGGAACCAAATATACGATTATTGTTCCCTTCCCTCTAGGTTCAAAGAGTCTTATGGCCTAGTTGTGGCTTCCATTCCTTGTGAGGTCCTTATAAAGTTAGGTACAATTGCCCATAATATATGGAATGATTGGAGATGGCTTAATGGTCATAGAATCTCTTCCATTACTTCTAGTTGGATTTACAAAAATATTTTGTGTCCTCCTTCTCTAGACTCTAAGCTCAATGTCAAGTGGCAAGTAAATTTTACCAATGCCCAATGACAGTTTCTTGCTACTTAGATTTGGAAAGTTCTTATTGAACCCAAAACTCAACTTCTTGGATGGCGGCTTTTGCATCAAAAACTTTCAACTTCTGAAATTTTGGCGACGATTTTACATATTTCCCCTCTTTGCAATTTTTGTAATGCTTTAGAAACTCTAATTCACTTGTTTTGGTTTTGTGGCATGGCTAAATAGTTTTGGGATGTCTTCTACTCCTTTCTTTTTCCCTCTTTCACTAGATATTGGAAGCTCTCTCTGCTTGGTTTTTCTCAACTGGATTAGTGCCCCAAACTCTGGGATGTTTGTAGACTCATCCTTCTCAAGCACATTTGGAAGTACATATGCAAAAAGGTGTTTACTGGATCTACCCCTCCATGGGATATAGTTTTAGCAGACTTGACCTTTGATATTTTGTTACATGTGGGACACATTCATTCCCAAGTATATGTAACTTCCAACACACCACGAGATGTTATTGATAGACTTTATCGACTTTTTCATATGATTCAGGATTTTTAGAGGGTCCAACAGGAAATTAAAAAGAATTCTGTTAACAATGATGAGCAGGTTCAGGTTTTGATTACTTCTATTTCTTCTTTGAAGACTTCTAGAAATATCACGGAAGACACGCCCAAAATTTCTTCATATAACAGACTCTCCCACAGATGAATGCTAATATCTGGTGTATTGCAACAAGATATAGCTATAGTCTTTTTGTTGATATTAGCTTCTATTCTTATGTATATTCAGTTATGGATGCTTTACTCCTGATCCACCTCATTTTATTTTTTAGCTGGTGGACAGTGCTAGCACTAGAATATTGTAATGTTTCGGTTGATGAATAAATATAATCTAGTTTTTTCTCAAAATAATTAATATATATATGCGTTTTTGTGTATTTTATATGTTGGGGAATTGTGTTGGTCTTATAAATTAATTTAGTTTCTTAAACTTTATTGGTATATTTCCTTGTCTAATCATTAAAATATATATAAATATGTGTTTTTGTGTATTTTATATGTTGGGGAATTGTGTTGGTCTTATAAATTAATTTAGTTTCTTAAACTTTATTGGTATATTTCCTTGTCTAATCATTAAATATAGCAAGATATTATCACACTTTAAGAAAGTGTTTAGCTTATAAAATGTTGAGTGTGATTTAAGAAATAACTTTCAACTAAATTATTTATGTAGAAGGTTAGTCAAGTCAATCTTACTTTTTGATTTTTTTAAACGATTATATAATATTAAAACAACCTCATAATTATATAGTAGTATTACAACAACATAATAATGATGCATGTATTATTTGACAAGATTTAAAGCTAGTCTCCTCCTTCAAAATGAAGGTACTTAAAAATCAAGGTATTTAACGGTTTAATTACTTGGAAGGTTCACCCATAGTATTGCAACCTTAGTCTATGATGTGGAAAAACATTGTTTTTGACCAATTGCCCAATTACCTTGGCCCTCAATTTGTATGACTTTTAAATTTAATAAATATATATTTTTTAAATTGCAATGAAAGAGTTAAAGGTTCTACAATCATAGAATACTTTTTTCTCAACAAATTCAATAGTAAGAATAAAGTTTGCAAGTTTTTTTACCACAACAAAACACTATTGACATCATATTTTTATCATTAATAAGAAGAATTCTATTTTAAAGTAATATATAGTTTATAAATTAATGAAATTAATATAAACAAATAATCAATTATTAAAATTAATATAAAAAAATTCAAGAGATCAAATTTATTTGTTGTAATAAATATATATATTTCTCTTAAATATGGACAAGGAGGATAATTTTTCAATTCAAAATATGAATAAGAAAGATAATTTTTCAATTCAAAATATGAATAAGAAAAATAATTTATCAATTCAAAATATATGTCATATAATTTTTTTCTTTTTAAAAATTACTTTTTAATTTTTGTCAACCATAGTAAACATCTTTAGACAAAAAGGAAACCTTTTGGTGTTAAGCTTGACTACTTAGTAATCAAATAATTGTTTATATTTTTTTTATTAAGTTGGTTATATGAGATTGAAATGGGTCTACCCTCAGTATTACATCATCACTATAGTGATATTGCAACAGACTATTATCTATGTAGCTGACAAGATTTGTACGTGAATCTCTCATTGAAAATTAAAAAAAATCAATCAATTAAACTAATATTATTTATTGAAGTTAGAATTTGAATCTTGGGTGTGAACTACGTCATTCATATCATATGTTTCACCTATTAAACCTTGACCCATTCACCATAATAATAATTACACCGATAGGCGTCCTACAATGGCAGTCAGGAAGGTCGGCCACGTCGTAAACAATATTAATATTTTATTAAAAAAGCCAACATTAAGAAAGGGTTAGGGTGGATTTAAAATATTTAAAAAATATTTAAACTATTTAAACTAAAATGGTGCCCAAACTTTCTAATACTAGCTTAGATATATAAAATATATATATCTATAAACGCCGAGAGTTATCAATGTTGAGGCGCTTATCTATCACACCCCCAAGAAATGAGATAGGCCCCTCGAGATTGATAACTCTCGCCATTTATAGATATATATATTTTATATATTTAAGCTAGTATTTTTCATCTATATGTTGCAACTATTAAACCTTGACCCATTGATCATAACAATCCATTTTTTTTAATTCGGGTAGTGTGATAAACCCCTACGAAACACACGCATAGGGGTGAACAGTCCCCTTCCAACCATGACACCTTGTAGAGCTACACTTATCAATAAGGGATTAACACATAGCCACATAGTTTAAACCTTAAACCTCCCAAAAATGAACCAAAACCTAAACCGTTATACAATTAGTTATTATAATACCATTAACATCTAAAAGTTCTTAAATATGATTGGTCTACTCACTCTCGTGATAAAGCACATATGTAACAATTATATAGGAAGGTTAGCACACCTAAGTCCTCCCACTTTGTGTCATGCACGTGGAGGAGGTGACTACTTTACCCCCACTACCAAATCTTGGGGATACTCCAACCATAGGTATTAGTATGAAAGGGAAATTATGAAAGGGAAATTTTGTCAATTACATGGGCCTAGATATCCATATCCGAATCCCTCCGTAATGATTGTAAGTATATGCCTACATACACTAATGTCTAATCTTTCATTCTTAGCACCCCCACTAGGGAAAAAATCCACACATTTCATGTTGCCGCACTCAACATCATAATTGTTATCATCACAATCATTTAAGTTGGGGACCATGGAAATTCTTGGTAACATTAGCTTTTATATAGATTAGAACAATAAATCATAAAACACTTTACTTTTATCATCTAATTTATCTTCATTTGAACAGTTTAAACCTCTATCAAAAAAAACCAAAACACTACCCATTACATTGTTTTTATCAAACTACAAATCTGTTCACGGTCAATATTGGATTATATTGCTACGCCTAATTTGTCGTAGCCACGTGCGTAGAAATTAAGGTATCCGTATACCGACCTCGTGCGTAGTCGTCACGTTGCGTGAAACCGCTTCCTCCACGCTGCGGATTTTTTTATCTAAGCGCGTAATGTGCGAGCGTGGGACCCACCAAGAAGAAGATTTTTTCAACCCCGGGCTAAAAACGCTTTTACCGCAGTGTGAACGCAGGAAAACGGGAACGCGTTTATCTTATTTACCGGGCGTGAAAAGTAAAAACTTTTTATGTTTTATTTTTAGAGAGGGGACTACGATGACGACGTTAATCACGCCGAATACCCGCACCGTGGGCCCTACACGGGTTATGTTGACTGTGGGGCCCGCCGTGCATGCTTATGCCTCCCATGATGCTGCCTTGCCAGGTGGAGGCAGCCATCCGATGATATCCTCTGTAGCAGCATCATGATGCATGTATCGTACTTGCATCAGTGCGATCCATGCGCTTTCCCAACGTTGATGGAGGTGAGATACGTCATTATTTGAAACGTGGCAGTTTACAAACGTTGACTTTGTCGGTTAAAACACGTGTGCCATGCGTGACATACGGTGGGTATAAATGGCATAATTATACGCCACCTCATAAATGATGTAATTTTTTTTAATACACCCACCCTCTCAAGCAATGTAATTTTGATTAATTTTTATATTATTATTATTAATTTCATAAAAATTAATTTTATTTAACATTTCATTTCAAATATGATAGTTTTTTTTGTTTTTGTTTTTAGCTTTAGTCTCTAGTACTTTTAAATAAGCCTAAACAAATTACAAACGATTGAAATACATAATATTGTTATTGCTAGTCCTTGGCTTGATGTCCTCTGTAGTTGCTTCATGACGTCTTAGTTGTATCTACTAGCAATTATATTTATATTTTTAATTTGTCATTGTTGCAAATTAATTAAATGCTCATGCCTAAAATAAAAGTATTCCAATAGGTTTTCACCTTATCGTTTTTTTTGGCCTTATCATGAAACTCTACAATTAAACTATCCATCTACAATATGTAATTAGAGTATACTCAAAGAGATCAACTATCCATCTATAATATGCAATTAGAATATACTCAAAGAGATCAACTATCCATCTACAATATGCAATTAGAGTATACTCAAAGAGATCCCACAATTAGGAGAAGCAAATCATCAAAACAATTGTCACATCTATGTTTGTGGTTTCTCTTTTGTAAAAGGTTTGGGGCTCCTTTCAAAACCTCTTCTTCCACCCTTACAAAAAAAAACAATTGTCACATCTTGTAAACGAGATGTGACTCAGAATCAACTACCTAAAGGTCTATATTTTTTAATTAAAATTAGTTTAAACTCCAAAGATCCTCTTTCTATTTACATTTTCTACCAAAACTACTAAACAATAAGAAGAAATTGCTTCCCAAATTCTCTTAGTAGACTGACATGAATAGAACAAGTGCTTAGTAGTTTCAGGCCTACCACAAATGAGACAATTAGTCATTTTAATGCCAAGTTTAACCTACAAAGTTCTTGATGGAAACTTAAGATGAGTAATTCTCCATGCCAAAAGCCTAATAAACATAAAAGCAGCACCTGGTTTCCATATTTGTGCACTTAAATTCTTTAAAGAAGACTATTTAAACTTAGTCTTTTATTTCTTGTTAAACTTAGACATAATAAGGACTAGAGGAATAAGGGACTTACAAAGGTTTCTAACTGGGCTTATTGATTTTCCTACCATTTGACCAATGCCAATCTTTAAGCTTATTGAAGGGAAGAGAGGTAGATAGTTTTAATTTAAATTATTTTTTGACTAGTCCTTGAACGGATACAATAACATTCTTTAAGTAGGTGAGTAGATTGAATTGTTTTTTAAAGTAAAAAAGTCTTTTTAAAACTAACCATGGCTTCTATTTGTGATGAAAAAAACCCCAAGCACCAAATATCCCTCTTAAAGAGCAACCTTCTCTTAAATATAGAGTCCATGGCTAAAGGCTTTTCATTACTTAGAACTAATCTATTCCACAAATTAGAACTAATAACATAGTAGTAATGTGAAAAGAGTGGAATTATTTCAATCTTATATAACAAATTAAAAAACCTACATATAATAAAAAGGTTATAGTTTTTCCTCAACATTTAAGGAGGAAGCCAAGGTTCAAATCTTGCCAAACGATACACAGATAATATCCATGCTTTATTACAATGCTACTATGTGGTGATAATGTAATACTGGTGAAGCCAGTTATCCAAGTTTTATTATAATACCACTATGTAGTGATGGTGTAATACGAGTAAAGCTTTTTTCAATCCTATATAATCAATTGAAAAAAAGTTTTAAATATCTTTTCAAAGCTTGATAAGCTTTCTTTATTGTTTTTTCACTCTTAATTTTTTTTTAAAATATGAAAATAAAAATATATAATTTTTAATAGAACTATTGTTTTTAGTTGCAAGCTTATGTGAGTGATAAGCTTATGTGAGTGGTAAGGGCTTTGGCCTCTCAAAGGTTCAAACCCCATTGTTTTTAATTTTTATTATAAATAGAATTTTAAATGTAATGTGAAATTTCAAATATGGATATATAGGAAAAAGTTTGCATTATTCTCCAAAATTGAAACATAGGTTATAAATTTAGAATTATTATTATTTTAAATTTTATAATTTTATTAAAATATTAATTTAAATTTAATATAAAATAATATCTGTACATATTTAACTTAATTTTTTATCCATAAAATTTTATATTACCCTTATAAAAACTAAATTTATTATGAATTATGTTTGGCTATTAAAAGAAAAATTATAGTTTAAAAAATTATAATGACAACCAAGATTAATCAGTTTTAATATTAAAAAGTAATTATACTTTTTATTTTTAAATGTTTACTATACAAAATTAATTATACTTTTTAATTTTATAATAATAAAAATTAAACTTGTCATACTTTAGTTATGACAAGACAGTCATGTGACAGACAACCTTAGTTGTTAAGTCATAGTCTTCAAAGAAGAGATAAACATTACCGTTAAATACCCAACAAGAGTAAAGAGGGTACAAGTTTTAATTATTCTAAGATTTAGACACGGTTTAGACCTATGATGGTCCAAAAGGAGAAAATTACAGAAGAAGGCTTAATAGACCAATGACTAGGAGGAACACTAAAAATCATTAACTTTCATTTATGATGAAAGTCTTCGAGTCTATGCTGGTACACCCACTCAGAGAACACTGTGCCAAATATTTTATGAAAAATCAAGTGATTCTCAACAATTTTCAGGATGTACTTTTCCCTGACCACCAAATCAGCCCTTCATCATGGGCATTCTTAACCAGAAATGAGAGTGACCTTAATCAATAGAAACGATCTTTCTAATTCATTAGAGAAGCCTATTATGATTGTTATTATGATGAGGAGGTAGGTGTTGTGGAAAAATAATCATCAACAAACAAATCAAGAAATCCCATAGGTTGAAGAATGATGCCATTGTCAAAGCAAGATTTCCAATTGGTATATATTTCCCATTATGGAAACCACGATGTAGAATATATTTGCATTGGATGCAACAGAATTTGGATGATTCAACCTGCAACTCTTTTATCATTGCTCTTGCCAATATAAACCATGGCAACATGGGGTCCTTGTAGATTTTAGTTGCTTAAAATGAAGGAAACTATTCATGACCTTGTAGATATTATATAAAATTTATCATTCTTATTACTTTAAGAAAATGTAATAGATGACTTAAATTCGAATTTTATTAGAGTCAAGGGTCTAGCACTTTGGAAAGTTAAATTTTTATGTGAATTTTGATAGGTGGATCAAATTAAAGTGGAGGCTAACATCAGCATGACTTTGCATGCAATGACAATGTCTCATGTCTAGGTTTATAAGTCAACAAACTCAACCTAGGTTGTTTTTTTTTGGTAAGGATATATCAATAACAATCAAAGTGAATCAAACTATAGAAAATGTTTTTGTCTAAAAGCATAACCTTAAATTATGGTGGTTCTTTTCTTATATTCTTTTGGTTTGTTTCTTCTTGTCGGCAAACTTTTTTAAATCATTCTTTCCTCTTTTCTCTAATATTTTAACACATGATTCTTCAACCTCCTTTCTTAGCCATATCTATTCTAGCTTTAAAAAATGGAAATTTGATTGTTATTATTACTTTTGTTTCCTTGCATGAATACAATCTTTGAATATTGGTTCATTCCCCTTTGCCCAAAGCAATATAATACTTTTTAATCCATTATGGCAAAGTCATGAATCCTTCAAAAGTCTTTGGGGCCATTTGGACTTTCATCATACCTATCTTGTAAATGGGTGTAACTATTAATTTTTGTTCTTCCTATAGCCTTATCATTAATCTATTTTTAGATTATTTATTTCTATTTAAGGTGTGTGGGAAATGATATGTGTTTATGCCTTAAACGTTTGAGGTACAAGTTTCTTCATATACATAGGAGAAAATTTGTATTAGCTTTGTTAATCTAGTTTCTGTCCACCATGATAAGTTATATTCAACTACTTTATTCACATCCTTGATGCTCGAGTGAAACATGATTAGTTAAGGATATTATTAAATTTTACTAAAGTATTTTTATCTATTGTATTTTTTTCCTTTTGATATAAAGCAAAATCGGTTACATTTATAGTTTTTTTTTTATTATTATTAAGCTATTTTAAATATTGGGGCTGCCCTCTATAATCCTTATTCCACCTCGTTAGTAGTGTTATTATCAAGTTGACGCACACTCAATGGATTTAGATTAGACTACTACATTTTCAAACAAACATGCCCCACAGTTTGAACCTAAATCTCTTCTTGGAACGTACCAATACACCTAGCTCTAAGGACTTTTTGTCAACTATGTTATTGGAATAAAATAAATAAATAAACATTTTTTTAAATGGTTATATAGATTAAGATGAGATTATAATTATTTAAAAAAATAGATTGTGGAATTAAAATAAATTTTATTTTTATTATATATACTGTAGTGGTATTATAACAACTTATATATATATATATATATATATATATATATATATATATATATATATATATAGATTAAGATGAGATTATAATTATTTAGAAAAAATAGATTATGTGAAATTAAAATAAATTTTATTTGTATTAGATTATATGTCATAGTGGTATAACAACAACTTGATATATATATAAATATATATATATATATATATATATATATATATATATATATATATATATATATATATATATTTATTTCTTTATTTCTTTAAATTTGAAGAATTTAATCAGTTGAGCTAATGTGTGTGATAGCATACACCATACTTTTAAAATAGAATATGATAATTTTATTTCAAAATACAAGTTTTTATTTAAAATTTAATTTTATTAATTAAATAATAGATTAATCATAAATGCATGTGACTTTTGATTTTGGACTTCATAATATTTTAATAGAATACATGAAAGCAACATATTATCTCAAATTATATTCTAAAGATTAGAGAGTGAAAGTAGATAAACATAACACAAGAGATGAAGAGTGCCATTGGACACCCACATAATTAATCAAAATAAGATCATATTAATATAATTGATTGGTTGAACGAGGGTTACAAATATCAAATCCTCAATAATTAATTACAAGTTACTTAACCCTTTTTGACATCACATTAGACATAAAGGATTAACAAAAGTTAACAACTAAACGATTAAATTGTAGGACCATCAATCAATTATGGGATATCCCAGTGGTTTAGCTTTAGGATCTCTTTTGTGAGACCTAGTTTTAGACCACGATGGTGTGTGTGAGTGTGTTACAAAAAATAACATAAAATTAATATTAAATGATTACTCCTAATCTTACACATGATTACATCATATAATGTTATCCTTGGCCAATAAAGTCAAATTACACATTTTTAGTACTCCCCTATAATCTGAACTAAGGGGCCAAGAAGAGTCCCACCCTCCCTCCTTTTATTGAAGCTCTAATAGGTTGGTTCACTTTCACAATTAGAGAAACCATCTTAATATCTATGCTCATCCAGAAGATTGCCTCCTATCTTCTTAGACTTTGCCTCAATATTATGTAGCCCCACCAAATAATTGTTTATGAGATGCCCTTCCTTTTTATAGTATCTACAAGTGGTTTTGATTTATTTGAAGAATCCAACTTGCCCTTGTGTTAATAAGCCTTAGCCTCTTCTAATTTATAATCCTTTGGATGATGCTATACCTAAGAAGCAACACCACAATTCCTCATAGCAACATGATCATGAGTAAGAAAAGAGACGAGACTATTGAGATTTAATGAAACATATACATAAGAACAATATAGATTACTAGTCCATAATCTATTCAAGGTAAAATAAATATTGATAAGGATAATATTAACATATTATGCATCATCCTTTCCTTTGTCTCTTGAAGATGATATAGTACCCGTGAAGCATTGAATTGCAAAAGATACTGCTAAAAATCATTAAAATATGAGAGCTTAAGGGAAGAAAGCTCTAACTACATGTTGTCAACTTCCAATACATAAAATTTTAAACAAATTCTTCAAATTGGACCACACCTTGGTGGGATCACTTTAATCTCTTATATGGAAAAGTATATCAGGTTCAACTAGCATAAAAAATACCCAAGGCATTCTCTTTATGTTCAAGATATTTTTCATCAAGTTCTTTTGCTACTTCATCCTTAAATATATATAAGAGATTCCTATTTCCTAATAATTTATTCATATAGGTTGATGTTAGGTACCTAAGATAAATACTTAATATTATAATATTATCATAAATGTATTTATCCCATATGTATGGATAAACGGTACTGGTAGGTAATTGAATATTATATAATGTGGACAAAAGACTCAATACATAAAAATAAAATAATGTTATGTTGGGATCTTATACTGAGATATATTAAGGAGTGGCTTCCTTCCAATAAGGAGTATTGTACAATTTTGCCCTAGTTTAAGTGTTTGAATTATAAATTGAAAACATTGGAGTAATTTATATATTTGAATTGTTTGAATTTATGTGGATTATTCATTATGGTTGTTATTTAATATTTTTACAAATTGTATTAATTTTTATGGATGAGCAAGGAGGTTCATAACAAGTCGTATTAGATCACTTTCTAGGGCAATGTTGTGTTGCATAAGTCTTAGTTAATTTATGATTGTCTATTCACTGTGAGCACTTTCTAGGACCGTGTTATACTGCAAAAGTTTTAGCTATCTATTCATTATTGGATCTGAATTTTGGTGCTTAATAAGTGCCTACATTAGGCTAATAACCTCTTACAATATCGAGTGCAAGTCTCAATCGCTTAACTAGGGGAAGTACTTGGGCTAACATTTGCCCTAAAACTCATTCTAAGGAGTACCCCAAGAACCCCAAAGTAATTGGTTTGAGTGTGTTTCCAGTGAAATGGGTCAACAACTCCACATCATGTTAGTAATATTTTTACCATGAGAGAGTATACAAAGAGTTATTGTTTAGAGGTAAATCCATGACTGATTTATCAATAATTATTCCTTAGTGGAAATATTATTGGCAACCAGAGAGCGGTACTCACTTATAAAACCTTTGTGGCTCGTGAGATGTACCTTAAGTCACTAAGAGGATAAATTATAGGGCCCAATTTATTGCCAAGATTTCTACAAAAAGTTCCATAGACCATTAGCAACAACTTTGATAAATTTTTTCATATTTTTTGCAATAGTCCACAACTTTAGTAGAGCATACAGTTGTGAGTATAAAAAATACCCAATTTGTAGTCTACCAGATAATCCATAATAAAAAAATTTGTAGAGCAAAATATTATCAGTTGCAAGAAATATGTAGTCTATAGGTTGTTAATAGTTGCTGGGTTGAGCATAAAAAATGTTATTAGAAACTTTCTATTCAAAATAAGCACATTCACATAAATATTGCAATAAAAACAAAAATTCATGATGAACATAATATTGCAATACATCGTGGGCCTCTTTGAGACGGTAACCTCCTTCAATACTTTAATTCAATATGCAAAAATATACATTTGTTTATGAAGCCTTATCTTTTAAAGATACACTTCATGCAACCCTAACCTAATGCTCAAGAGTTGGCTTACATGCAAAGTATCACTCAAGCTAGGATCTTCTATAAAGAAACAAACACATTCTTGATAATGGATACATGAAATTATCCCACTTATCTAGGCATCTCAATTACCACATACCATTACAAAATATCACTATAAGAGGATCTCTACATTGGAAAGAGGTCATTACATAATACTATGAGAAATGCATAATAATGTTAGGATGAGGTCCTAACATACCCTTCCCATTCAAAAATATTTGTCTTCAAATATGGAGATGAGAAAATTGGTAGTGCAGTTGTTGGAGAGACTTCAAAGTGACATATTTCGGTTGTAGTCCACACCATTGAACAAGAACCTCAATGATGACACAATTCTAAAGAGTGCATGATCTATGGTCCAAAATTTTTTCAGGCTTGAGAAATATGGAACCCTCTTCATCTAGTTATGGTAAAGCATATTAAAATTGTACCTAATTACCTATGATCTTCTTGAGAGACGAGATATTAAATCCAAGATGGATCTTTGATGTAGTTGGGAGGGCCAATTTTTAGGTCATTGCACCAATCTACTGTAAGACCTGGTAGGGTTCATAGTATGTGGCAACTAGTTTTTGACATCTACAAAGCTGGAGTGAGGACTATTTATATGGTTATATGTAGAGAAAACCATATCTCTTACTTAAAATATGTGCTTAGAACAATGATGATCAACTTGTTGGCACATATGGTTCTAGGCCAATTCTAGATTTATATTCAATTGATGGAGGACTATTGCCTATTGCCTAAGTGTAATGTCAGCAACATGAACCTTGGAGCTTCTTGGAATGTAGGAGGAGAGTGTTGATGGAGGACAACCATAAATTGCTTCAAAAGGGGTAACCTTGGTCATAGTGTGATATGAAGTATTATACCACCATTCGACCAAGGAAATCCCTTTTACCCACTATGTACAATGTTCAAAGGTAAATCAACAAAGGTAGGTATCCAAGCATTTGTTATCAATTTTTGTTTGACCATTAATTTGTGAATGATAGCCTAAAATTATTTTGAGTTGATTTCCCTACAACTTAAATAGTTCTTTCAAAAAATGATCGAACACAATAGATGCAAGCATGCCATGAAGGTGAAAAATAGAGTTTAAAAATATTTGGGCTACTAATGAGGCTATGTCGAGATGGGAGAGGGAACAAAAATAAGTGTACTTCATGAGACAATCTGTTACCACTAAAATAACTAATTTTCCTCCTGACTTAGGTAACCCTTCAATAAAATCCATGGAAATATCTATCCATACTTGTTTTGAAATGGGCAAGGGCTGAAGAGTTCTAAGGAAATGCACCATTCTCCTTTCATTTATTGGCACATGTCACATTCAACCACAAAATTTTGAATATCCTTCTTCGTTCCCTTCTAAAATAAAGTACACTTAATCATTTCATAAGTCTTGAGGAACCTCAAATATCCTACGGTTGATGAGACATGCATTTACTTAAAGACGAGTTCCTATAGTTGAGAAGCTCGGGGAATACCAAGGCAGTCAAGGTGTAGTATGCAAAAACTTGTCATCGTGAAGTATACTCATGAGTTAGGCTCTGTTTGAAGTTTGGTGATCAATGTTTGCAATCCTAAGTCCTTAATCATATCATCTTTGAGATAATTATTGAGAGAGTGCATCAACCATGATGTTCTCCTTTCCCTTTTTATATGTAATCTCATATTCATAGCCCATTAATTTAGAGACCCACTCTTGTTATTCATGTGTGGCAAACCATTACTCTAGGAAGTATTTTAGACTTTGATGGTATGTTTTGATGAAAAAATGATGCCCAATGAGATAGGGTTGCTAGTGATTAGTCACATGGAAAATAGCTAGCATCTCCTTTGCATAAATAGATTTTTCCAAATTTTAGCCTAAAAGTGATTTATTGGTGAAGGCCAATGGTCTTCCCTCTTGCATCAACATGGATCCTATACCATTGCCCAAAGCATTACTTTCAATTACAAAAGGTTTTAAAAAATCAGGCATGGCTAACATTGGAGTGGTTGTCATGGAATGCTTAAGTCAAAGAAATCCTTCTTAGTAGGGTTTTACATAGTGGCGAATTTCAAAATTTAGTGTGAATATTGGAATTTTCAAAATGTTAATTTTACAAATTTTGGGGCCATAGACATCGGCCCGTTCACCCAAAAATTTCGAGATCAAATTTTTTTAAGGGTAAATTTGCCCCGTTGTCATAAGGTTTCCCACCTAATTTTCACCCTAAATTTATTAAAAATAAGAAATATCCCGCCCAAATTGCCCCTTGTACCCCTATATATATAGCTAACCCTAACAGTGACTCCCATACAATTATAATATTTTTTTTAGATAGCGAGCGATACAAAGCAAAATGCAACTGGCAGAAGGTGATCGACATAAGGTGAGTGGCATAAGGTGAGTGGCATAAGGCGACTGACATAAGGTGACTGCCATAAGGCGATTGGTAGAAGGTGATTGGTAGAAGGTGATCGACATAAGGTGACCTACATAAGGCGACTGGCATAAGGCAACTGGCAATAGGCGACTGGCATAAGGCAACCAACATAAGGCAACCGACATAAGGCGATCGACATAAGATGACTAGCATAAGGTGAGTGGCAGAAGATGACTGACATAAGGTGAGTGGCATAAGGTGAGTGTCATAAGGTGAGTGGTAGAAGGCGACTGGAATAAGCTGAGTTTCATAAGGCGAGTGGTAGAAGGTGACTGGATGAAGGCGAGTGGCATAAGGCGACTGGAATAAGGTGACTGGTAGAAGGCGATTGGCAGAAGGTGATTGGCATAAGGTGAGTGGCTGAAGGCGAGTGGCATAAGGTGACTGAATTTACCAGTATGTTTCTTTTATCATTAAATTTCATTTAATATTTTATTCATGGAAACTCAATAAGGAGGTTTATTCTACTTGCGAATGATATTCTTGGGACAGGTATTCTACTATCTCTAGTAGTAGTCTTTTTTATACCAGTTATTATTATTTTTAATAATGATGTTCTTTGTTCATGTTATTATTTTGTTCATACAGGTAAAATGTCAACTACATGCATTGGAAAGCAGGGAGCCAGTCTTCCAATAAAAGGAGTATCCTAAAATACGTTCATAATATTTCTAAACCTGGTCAACCATCAACATCTTCACAAACTGAAGGTATGAACACCTTTACTCACCAGTTAATTTTTTTAGTTTGTTAATTTTAAATATAATGTCTTCATTCATAAAGAAGTGTAATTTTTTGTTGATGGCTTTATCCATTTTTATCTGTAGAAGGTATGCTTTTAAATTCCATAGTGATAATGAACCTACTATTGACACTAGTATTATCTCTATATAAAACACTGTTAACCCTGGTATACCTCCACTTCCACATATCCAAGTTAATGAACAGTCCACAGATGAAAATATTCTCAATCAAATTGAACAATAACATGAAGATATTCCTAAATCTAACATGCCAAGTGGAAAAGAAACTAATAGTTCTTATGCAGTCCCTACTTCTGAAGAATCTTCATAAAAAAATAAACATACAAGGTTATCTAGGTGGACAATTAACAGATCATTTCAGCCTGATTGGATATCAAAATTTCTATTTATTGAGCTAGTGCTGCCAGAGAATAGTAGTGATGGTATATCAGAATTGAGATGTGTAATTTACAGTTGGAAACACGAAAAGGAGCATAGATTACAACTTAAGAAATATACAGTAGAAAAACATTGTGGAAAGGTTTATATCAAAACAAAATAAGGTGATCCACCAACACCAAAAACTTATAGGTGGAAGGATGCATCAGAATGTGCACATATAAGAAATGTGCAAGAATATGATAAATAAATGAAACAAAAGAAAACATTGGTTGAGAAAGGTGCAACGATTCAAGCCCAATTTCGAAAAATGAATAAGTTAACTTTAGCTTCAAAAAGTTTGCAGTTTGTTGTTGTGTTCTCTATTCTTAAGATGGGTAGACCTATGAATGATTTCATGAATTATAAATCTCTATTTTGACTAGCTGATGTGCAGAACTTACCCAACGCCCATTGGTCAGATCGAAGTGGTTGGGAAATGACAAAATGTCTCTCATTGGTTGAGCACGATGACCTCAAAGAGAAAGTAAAAAAGGTAAAATTCATTTCAATTTAAATTGATGAGGTGACTATTCTTGACAATACATATTGGATTTGCATGCATGTTTACACATTGGAAAATCATTTAAGGCAACCTCATTTACTTGGAAAACATAAAATGGTGGAAAATTGTAATGCAGAAAACATTTACAATGTTGTTGTAACTAGTTTAAAAGAAGCAGAAATAAATGAAATTGAAATAGCCACTAAGTTAATATGTGTAGGAGTTGATGGTGCTGCTACAATGCAAGGACACATGAAAGGTCCTTGTGTTAGACTACAAACATCGGTTGCCCCATATTTGATCCCTATTCATTGCATGGCTCATAGAATGAATCTTGCATACAAAATTGTGGATACATTTATAAATGTTGCGAGAGTGGAAGAGCTTGTCCATGAAATTCATGAATATTTTTCATGTAGTCCAAAAAGAGTTTTCAGAGTTTCAACAGTTTGCACTAGGACTTATCGAAGGTAAAAAAATTGTTGAAATATGTAGATACTAGGTGGATTTCGATGTATCAACCAACATTAAGAGTTTTCAAAGAATATCAATCCTTGATAGGATTTATGTATGCAAATCGTAGGGTAGTTGATAAGGCAAAATATTTACTTTTTAGAATAAGTGACTTTGAAACTCTTCTCACATTATGTGGAATTCTTCCAATGTTGGAAAAAATGAATACTTTGATAAAAATTGCACAAGAAAGATCAATTTATATTGTGGATTTCATCAGGGTGAGAATACATATTTGCATGCATATTGATATGATGTACACATCTGGTCAAAATTTTATGGATGTTTGAGATTTGGAGAGCATTAACAAATGTGGTTGGTCCTTAGAGTTTTTTGAAGTTCAATATAAATGATCATCTATGTATTAATGTCTGTGGAAAGGAAATACCTTTATATTGTTATGGTGTGAAAATGGATATAGCTATAAATAAAGTTGAGCAAATTCCCATAACCTACAATAAATTTCATGTAGTTGTAGACGATACAAAACTTAAACTAAAACAAATAGCAGAATCATTAACAAAAAAAATAAGAGACCGTTTTCAAAGAGATGAATTGCTAGAGGCTATGGGTGTGGTTAATCCGATGTTTTGGGATCCTTGTAATGAATACAAGAATATAAATTTTTTGTTTCTCAAATACATGGGCAGTCTTGCTAGCCATTTCAGTAAAAGTGTTGTAGTCAATGGTATTGAAATAAATGGCATTCTCAATAGAAATATTTTGATAAAACAAATCAAACTATTTTGGAACAACAATGTCTACTCAAGTTTCATAGCTCTCTAACCGTCATGAAGCAGATTCTATTTCACGTTTGTGGATATTATTACAACCAAGTACTATCTTACAACATACTATGAGTGAATATTTTAATTTATATGAATTATGTCAAACTATGATTTTGGGATCCGTGGAAGATGAAAGGGTGTTCAGTGCACTATCATATGTAAAATCTAAAGTTCGAAATAGGTTGGACAAAAATTTGAAGAATTGTTTGAGATTATATGTGTCGACCTATGAGGTGGAGGAGTTTCCTTATGAAAGAGCAATGTCACATTGGAATTCTTTGGTAGAGAGAAGAGGTGTAATGAATATTGATGATGATGAGGATGATAGTAACACTGGTCAGATTGTGACAACAATTTTTTTGGGAATGAGTGCAGAACATTTTGTACAATATGAAAAGTTTGTTCCAACTTCCAGCACTATGATGCAAGGATGCATTCATTTGATTTGATTTAAGTTCACATATTATAATTTGATTCGATTTCAAATATTATCATTTGATTTGATTTCACATATCAGAATGAAAGGATGCTTTCATTTGATTTGATTTGAGTTCATTTATTATTATTTGATTTGATTTCACATATTATCATTTGATTTGATTTCACATATCAAAATAAAAGGATTGAGCCAAATCGGGCTATAATATAAAAAATAATATTTATTAAACTCCAAAAATTTCATTACAAACCTCACGTAGTTCTTAGTATTTATAGGGAGTAGGGAATTATGGAGGAAGAGGAGGTGGAGGGATAAGGAGGGAGGCGGTGGGTAATGTCGACGAGGGGAGATGAGGAGGAATAAGGGATGAGGAGGAAGCGAGGAAGGTGGCGAAGAAATAGGAAGGAAGGAGATGAGAGAATATAGGCGAGAATGTAGGTGAGGGAATTTCGAAAGACCAAAAAATCATGCCGACAAACACCTTGCCGACAAATTCCTGATGTGTTCACACTTGGGCCTAGAAATATCTAGATATTTTTGGGCCTAAACCCTTTTCACACTTGCAACATTCTCCCCCTTAAAGTTGAGAGAACTGACTACACAGTCTCTCAGCTTTAAAAATTGAGCTTTAGCCATCGCTTTGGTGAATATGTCAGCAACATTCTCCAAAGTGCGGCAATATTGAAGCTCAACAATTTCATTTTCCACCATATCTCGGATGAAGTGGTACTTCATATCAAAATGTTTTGTTCTGCTATGGTGGATCGGATTATATGCCAACTGAATGGCACTGATGTTGTCGTAGTAGACTCTGGTCGGACCACTTTGTTGCTCTCCAATCTCTTCTAACACTTTTCTTAGCCATAAGGCTTGAGTACTAGCATAGGTGACTGCTATATACTCAGCTTCTATAGAAGACAAAGCTACTACAGTCTGCTTTTTGGAACTCCATGTTATTAGTCCTGACCCTAGACTAAAACAGTTCCCTGAAGTTGATTTTTTGTCATCAATGTTGCTGCCCCAATCACTATCACTGAAGCCTACAAGCTTGATAGTGTTACATTTATGGTACTGGATTCCAAAATCCAATGTACCCTTCACATATCTGAGAATTATTTTAGCTGCCTACAAATGCAGCTCAGATGGGCTAGCCATAAATCGAGAGACAAGAGAAACAACATATTGAATATCGGGTCTGGTGTTGGTGAGAAACATCAAACTCCCAACCATGCTCCTGAAAGTGGTCACATCAACTTTTGGTGCTCCATCATCTTTGCTTAATTGGATCCCATGTCCAACTGGAGTTGCAACTGGTTTGCAATGCTCCATAGCAAACTTCTTGATCATGTCCCGAGCATACTTATGTTGACAGATGAAGATTCCTGTGTCTGATTGATGAACCTCCATTCCAAGGAAGTAGTGCATTAAGCCGAGATCCTTCATCTCAAACTGCTTCATCATGGAGTGCTTGAACTCCATATTCACTTTTTCATTACTACCCATGAATATGAGATCATCCACATACAAGCAAACTATGAGGATGTCATTACCTTGCTTCAGGTAGTAAAGGGTGGGTTCATTTCTGCTTTTGGTGAACCCAAAATCTTTGAAGTACCCATCAATACGTGAGTACCAAGCTCGTGGTGCCTGCTTGAGGCCATAGAGTGCCTTTTTTAGTCTGTAAACAAGGTGCTCCTTACCTTGCTCTTGAAATCCTTGAGGTTGCTCAACATACACTTCCTTTGTCAAGTACCCATTGAGAAAGGCACTTTTCACATCCATGTGTTGGACTTTCCATCCCTTGTGAGCAGCTAAAGCAAGAACTATTCTGATGGTCTCCTGTCGAGCTACAGGAGCAAATGTCTCTTCATAATCAATACCATACTTCTATGTAAATCCTTTTGCAACCAATCTTGCTTTGTGCCTTTCAATGCTTCCATCAGCATTGAATTTGGTCTTGAAGACCCATTTACATCCAACACACTTCTTTCCTTTAGGAAGCTCTACCAACTCCCAAGTATCATTGTTTTTTATAGAGGTTATCTCCTCTTTCATGGCATCTTGCCATATATTTTGAGTACAAGCCTTCTCATAACTAGAAGGTTCAAGTTGTGCACTAGTTAACAAGGCATAGTTAACTACATCTCCCCGAGGTTCTTGGGAGTCATCATCTCCATACAAATGCATATTTTCAAGTCTTTGCAAAACTGAACCCATTTCACTTGCTTGACTTCTAGTATATCATCTTTGAAAATTTGTATCCAACATCTGATAAGATGGATGATGTTGGAGAGTTCTCTTACCTCTAGATGGAGAATCAATATCCATTGGTGAGGAACTAACTGATCTTTGTGGAGAAGAACTTGGTGATGATGATGATGAACTTGAAGTCGAATGTCTTCTTGGGCTTGGAGGAGGAGGAGGCTTCTTGCTTTTCTGTGGTGCCTGTTGAATTTGTGAAGAACCTGCATCATGAGATTCAACATCACTATAAATTTGGGGATTTCCCCATTCTCCCCCTTCATCAAAAATCACATCCCTGGAAAGTATTATCTTTCGAGTCCTAGGATTGTAGAGTCTATAAGCTTTTGTGTTCTCATAGTACCCTACAAAAATGCATGCTTGACTCTTAGGATCGAGCTTCTTCCTCTGTTCATCAAGAATGTGTGAGTAAGCCAGTGAACCAAACACTCTGAAATGCTTGACATTCGGTTTCTTACCATACCATGCTTGGTAAGGAGTTTTCCCTTTCAAACTTGAAGTAGGACTCCTATTCAAAATATACACACTGGTCCTGGCTGCATCTGCCCAATACATATTGCTTAAATGCTTCGTCTGAAGCATAGATCTTGCCATCTCTACAATGGTGTGGTTTTTCCTTTCAGCCACACCATTCTGCTATGGAGTATAGGCAGTAGTGAACTGCCTCTTTATTCCATGTTTTTTACAAAAATTCAAAAATTCATTAGAGGAGTATTCTCCTCCTTTATCTGATCTGAGACACTTAACAAAATATCCACTCTCATTTTCAACTCTTGCTTTAAAATCTACGAAGCAATCAAATGCCTCATCTTTATGCTTCAAAAAATATATCCAACACATTCTTGAAAAATCATCAATGAAAAGAAGAAAGTAAGAGTTGTTACCAATGCTCTTGGTCTGCATCGGACCACAGATGTCCGAATGCACTAGCTGGAGTGGATAACTAGCCCGCCATGCTTGTCCATGAGGAAATTTGGTTCTAGCATGCTTGCCCAAGGCACAACCTTCATAGACTTCCTTATTGTCCTGAACTTTAGGAAGTCCGGTCACCATCGCTTGAGAAGTTAACAACTTCAAACTGGCTGAATTCAAATGACCGTATCTCAAGTGCCACAACACACTTGGATTTGCAATAGCAACATTTACTAATTGATCTCCTCCTGGCTGGCCAAAATTTAAAGGAAATAACCTGTTCCTTGTCATTGGTACTTGAGTAATGACTCTATCACTATTACTCTTATCAAAAATGGTACATTTACCCTCATCAAATAGCAACTTATAGTTCTTCTCTAACATTTGACCAACACTTAAAATATTGTGTTGGAGATGAGGTGTGTAATAGATATCACTTACTTGTTTCATGCCCTCTTTTGTTGGAACCTCCATGGCTCCAATGCCTTCAACTGCCAATGACTTGTCATCTCCCAATTTGATGTTGGATTTGTAGGAAGAATCCAGAGTAGCAAAGAGTTCTTCTTTGCCACTCATATGATTTGAACACCCAGTGTCCAAGATCCAAGTATCATTCAGGTTCTGATCTGACTTGCCATATGAGAGAAAGAGATTTGAGGTCCCTTCCTCTTCTCCAAAATTGCCATATTGACTGCTCTGGCTGCTGCTCCCTTGTGAAGATTTTGACCAGCAGTCACGAGCAAAGTGGCCAAGTTTGCCACAATTGTAGCAAGCTTGTTTTGACTTGTCACTTCCTTTTCCTCATCCTGGATGCTTCCCTCTGTTCTGCTGTCCACCTCTATTCTGACCTCCACCTCTGTTTGAAGATCCTCCTCTGTTAGGAGTTCCACCTCATGGACTATTCCTACCTCTACCTCTGTGCTGACCTCTGCCTCGACTTCTGCCTTGTCCTTTTCCTTCTTGTGAAGCGAAGGCTTTGTCATCGCCTCCGTGGCTAGTGGAAGGAGATTCCTGCAATCTCTCTTCATGTGAAAGAAGAGAACCAATTAGTGCATCAAAGGAAAGTGCAGTCAAATATTTTGACTCTTCAATAATGATTGCTACATGATTCCACTTAGGAAGAAGTGTTCGCAACACTTTCTTCACCACAACCTCTGGTTTAACTTCTTCACCTAGAGTGACCATTTTATCTACTACGGCTTTGACTCGCACGCAGTAGTCTCCTACTTTCTCATTCTCCTGCATTCTAAGATTTTCAAAATCTCTTTTCAGAGTTTGAAGCCTGACTTGCTTCACTTGATCACTCCCTTGAAAACTTTCCTTTAAAGCCTTCCAAGCATCTTGAGCTGTTATACAAGATGCTATTCTAGGAAATATGCTTTTATCTAGGGCTGCTTGTAAATGATATAGGGCAAAGGAATTATTTTTTTGGGCTTCTTTCTTGGCTTTTCTATCAACAACACTTAAGGTAGACCAGTCAGTAGGAGAGGGTTCTGTGTAACCCTCTTCAACTATTTCCCATAAACCTTTACCAATCAACATAGTTTTCATCTTTATTGACCAGTATTCATAATCACTACCATTAAATTCAAGAATTGGGAGATTTGAATTTGAAGCCATTTCTACTACTTGAAAGCAAACTTTGATTTGACTAAAAATAGGAAGTACAAAGCAATTACAAGTTCAAATCAAATCTAGATTTCTTAACTCTCTCACTGATTTCTTCTTCTTCTTCTTGTGGATTGCCCAGTACTTGAGGCCCAAAATTTTCTGCAATGGAATCCTCGTCGTCACTGATGACAATAATTTTAGGAGCTGCCACAGGCTCAGCTTGTGCTGGCTCAGCCTCTGCTAGCTCAGGTTCCGCTAGATCAGGCTCTACTGGCTCAGGCTCTGGAGAGCATGGGGAATAGCTCTCACTGGATTGTTCCTTAGGTTCAAATGCCACTGAATCGGACTCCTCCACTCATTGTCCAAAAATATTATCCTCTGAGTCAGCCTCGTATCCAGAATCGGGCTTCCTCTGGTGAGCTATCACTGAATTCTATAGTTGACTGAATACAGTTTGTATTCCATCTCATCGGACCCTCTCATCAAATGACTTAGTAGATTCTCTCCTCAATAGAGAGCACAAAGCATGGTAACATCCAGTAGATCTGATCATCTACTCATCAAGGCAAAAAGAAAAATTCGTTAGAGCTTCTGAGGTTACAATTTTTGCTCTTTTACAACCGTTGAGGCTATTACACAAAATTTTTAGCCTTGAACGGGGTTCCAAGGGGCAGCTCCGGAAGGCTTCCCGTCACTTTTATGTTACCCCTTTTTACAAAGATTGCCCTTTTAAAGTTTTCAAAAAATCAAGCTTTTCAAGCCCCTTGGGCGATTTACAATTTGCCACAAAGTCTCTAAAGTTTTCAATTAAATTTTTATAAAGCCTTTTTTAAAACAAACTTTAATTTAATAATAAATTATGCTTTAAAAAATTATAAAAACAATTTTTAAATAATTTAAAAAGCAAAAATTTAATTATTAAATTAAATTAAACATTAATAAAAGGCTTTTAATAAAAATTAAATGAAAAACTTAATAGAAAACCTTAAAAAATAAAAACCTTTTTTTTTTTTTTGTGGAGGAGGAGGATCGAACACTCGATCCCGTGCTACCAAGCAGGATGACCTAGCCGCTACACCACGCGGCCCCTTTGGAACAAACAACGCTTGAACCTTTATTTATGCTGCAATTGAAGATATTTTAATAAAATAAAATAAAAACTTTTTGTCGCATCCCCGACGGGTTTCGAACCTGGGACCTCTTGTTTGCGACGAAGAACTTTTGTCGATCGTGCTACGTCGTCCGACGGGTAGCAAAGGAGACAAATCAAATCTTAAACGTGCTTCGGGATTTTTTTTTTTAAATAGGGACTATTATCCCACATGCGATAGGGTATTGAAAAGCAGATGGTTTATAAGTGCAAGAACAAACAATGTAAAATGATTGCCTTCGGGAAATCGTGTCACCTCACTTTTGCTGCGTTTGGCCACTCCCACGATGCCACGTGTCACCTCTGCTTCCTCAGCGCCACATCACACCTCTGCGCCACGTCCACACGTCTGGATGCCACCTTAGCGCCACCTTAGCGCCACGTGTCCTGCTCTCTGCCTCCCACATCAATGTTCGAACTGCGTGCTGCCAGTCAGCGTCCATGCCAGCTCAGCTCCCTGTGACTGCCTCGGGATTCGTGCCCTCAAATCTGCCTCGAAGTTTGTACCCAGATCTCAGCTCGCCACCTCAGACCTCGATTTTCGTGCCCTCCTGGCGCTCCTCGACCCCTACACACACTGGCTCTGATACCAGTGAGCCAAATCGAGCTATAATATAAAAAATAATATTTATTAAACTCCAAAAATTTCATTACAAACCTCACGTAGTTCTTAGTATTTATAGGGAGTAGGGAATTATGGAGGAAGAGGAGGTGGAGGGATAAGGAGGGAGGCGGTGGGTAATGTCGACGAGGGGAGATGAGGAGGAATAAGGGATGAGGAGGAAGCGAGGAAGGTGGCGAAGAAATAGGAAGGAAGGAGATGAGAGAATATAGGCGAGAATGTAGGTGAGGGAATTTCGAAAGACCAAAAAATCATGCCGACAAACACCTTGCCGAAAAATTCCTGATGTGTTCACACTTGGGCCTAGAAATATCTAGATATTTCTGGGCCTAAACCCTTTTCACACTTGCAACAAGGATGCTTTCATTTGATTTAATTTGAGTTCATATATTATTATTTGATTTGATTTCACATATTATCATTTGATTTGATTTCACATATCAGAATGTTTGAGTTCACATATTATTACTTGAAATTTTGATTTGATTTCACATATTATCATTTGATTTGATTTCACATATCAGAATGTTTGAGTTCACATATTATTACTTGAAATTTTGATTTGATTTCACATATTATCATTTGATTTGATTTCACATATCAGAATGAATGGATGCCATTGGATCCTCTGTATAGCATAGCCCTCTGATTTGATTATGTATTATTTGATTACACATGTGTTACACATTTTTTGATTACACATGATTTAATTATTGGATTATCTGAAATGTGTTACTAGATATTTTATAAATCATTTTACAATAGCCTTGTTATTGAAGTATTAGTCTAAAGTTTCTATTTTTCTTGTAGATTTGTAATGTATAAATCGTTATAGGCAACTCGTGAAAGTAAATGTCTATACTACATTTTTTGTCATTTCAAATTAATTCATATAACATAAAATAACATCTTATTGCATCCACATACTTCAAAATTACTTAATATATCAACAAAAACAATCAAAACATAACAACATTCAAAACAAAGTTTCCTAGAGATAACACATTTTTTTGGAAATGTTCTCTTTCAAAAATTTACCATTCATTCACAATTTACAAAACATATCAAACATTATTTCTTCCACTTCAAATTAAAAACAACAAACTTCTACATCATCATAAATAATCAAAACATAGTAATAATTAAAACAAAATAGTCTCTTTCATTGAATTCAATTTTTAAAGAAGATACCATTCGTTCGCAATTTACAAAAACTATCAAACATAATTTCTTCCACTTCAAGTTACTTAATACATTAAAACATATAATACTAACATAACAATATTCAAAATAATTTTTTTAATAGATAACACATTTTTCGAAAATAGTTTCATTCATTGATTTCAATTTTAAAAAAGGATACCATTCATTCACAATTTACAAAACATATCAAACATTATTTCTTCCACTTCAAATTAAAACATAACAATAATTAAAAACAAAATTTCAAAAAGATAATATGAATATTTCAAAAATTGCCTCTATCAGTGATTTCAATTTTTAAAAATAATACCAGCCTTAACAATTTATAAAAATATAAAGAGTTTTTGTTTCAATTCAAATGCAACACAACAAACTTCTATTCTTTTCCAATGTTTCCTAAAGGTCCACCCACATCTACCTCAATATATTTTTCTTCTAATGCCCCAGCCCTAACCAAACTTTCTCATTGTAATTTTGATCCTCGATAACAAGGCACCCTCTTCCTTCGCTGGATCTTATTTGAAAGGTGCATTTAGATCCTTATCATTTCTTTTAGTTTAGCCTCGACATCCAGGCCCCCATATTTGATAATCCTCTTCAACAAATTATTTTCTCTAACCGTCTATTGTAACCTCTTCTTCAATTCAATAGCATTATTAATTCTAATTTTGGCAGTTTTGATCAAAATTTTCATGGCATCAACTTGTTGCTTTAGGTACTGGAAATTAGAATACAAAACATAAATGAAAAAAGGTTAATATTTATAAGCAAAACATATTTAACAAAAAAAAATTAGTTAGATGTAAAACTTACATTAGCTATAAGTCGTGTTGTTTTTGCAACTGCTACTTTGTTCTGATCGAGTGCCCATTCATTAAAATATGCCCGAGCTTTTGCATTGAGATTTTCCAAATGATTCAAAACAATGACCATAATTTCATCTCTATATGTAGACTCGGCCTCCATAGTGCCAGATTCAGCTTTATGTAGCAAGGCATTGAGCTTTTGGGGCTCATTCTCAATATTTAAAAACAACTCTTTTCTTTTTGAAAAATTCTTATATCGGCCATTGATGGCTTTAATCAAAACCTTGGCCCGATATTCCCATTATTTCAATTTATTAATATCCAAAAGAAGAGTATTATGAACTACAATTTTACATCTATCGGCTAATAACACATTTTTAGAAAAGTTTAGGATATCATATTCTGTAACACTATAGGTGGTGACTTGCTATGGGGCGGAGGGGGAAATTTTAGTGGTATCTACATTGACATCCTCTTCTCCATAATTGCCATCTTCATCCTCAAGAATATCACTTGCCTTTAAATGGTAATTTTTAGGATTCATACCCTGATAAAGAAAGTCACATTCTAGAGTTCCCGAGGGCACTTGAGATGCACTCTCAACATTTGAAAAATTCTACAAGGTTAATATCGATACAATAGAAACATTAGATGATGACATATTTTGTGTCTCTGTAGCACTTTTTTCTTGATTGGGTGGCGGTGTGAGGAACACTTTACCATGCATGCGTGATTGGTTCCTCATAGGTGGAACCTGCTATGGATGTACAAGAACTTGCATTGAATGGATAGACAGTGGAACCTACTATGGATGGACAGGAACTAGTTGTGGTTGTGGCTGTGGCTATGGCTATAGTCATGGATGATCAGATGGTGGAGCCAGCATTTTTTCAACCTTTTGAATCTAGCAGGTCCCTTTGTTAAATTTCACACAAAAACATAAAATTAATCTTGTGTAAATAATAATAGCATTAAAAAATATTTATTTAAACCACACATACCAGATCCAAACTCTGCAACCATTGATGTTTCAACCATTTACCCTTTGTCTAAAAAAAACGTAAAGCACATTAAAAAACATAATTTTAAGTCGTTAAAATAAATAATTAAAAAAAATATTTTTGAACAATGAAGAGTAAGGTTACCTTGTGGGTTGGAGGTAACCTCTTCGACGTCGACAATAATTGTTTCTCCAATAAAAGGTACCGCAGGTGTATTCTGAATCCGATCACCATGAGACCTCGCACATTTGGTGGGAGTTATTGGTGATGACTGCAACTGCGTGTCAGAATCAACCGATACTTCCTGAAACCTAAATGCGACATCCATTTTACTTGAGTACTGAGATGCTCTTCTCTGTTTTCAAAATAAAATTAGAGAATAAAACAAAATTAGAGAATACAAATATAGAATGAAAAAAAAGAAAACAAAGATATTTTAACAAATATGTTTACCTGTATCTCATCATCAGACATGCCAATAGACAACAAATTGGGGTACAATGCAGTGGAAGGACTGCTTTGTTGAAGGTTGAATAAAATTAACAAAGAATAAAATTAACAAAGAATAAAATTGCTGGTAGTCAATGTATAAGTAGAAGATTGAATTTTTTGGGTACTCAAAAGGTCGTGTTTCAGGTAGTTGGAAATGTGCATGGACTAGTCAAATCTACCGCCACCAATACAACGAAGCAATAAAGAAAGTGCCCAAAAATGCATTTTTGTAGGTTGCCCCTGCAAAATAAGCCTTGCCTAAAAAAATTCAATGCAAGCATGTAGAAATTTATCTCCAACATTCGAAATGTTTAAGACCTTTTTGGACATAGAAGAATTAACTGAAAAAAAGGGACAACATTATTAGAAAATAAAAAGTACAAGGATAATGCTTTTAGAGAAATGAAACTACATTAGAACAATTTTTAATGTTAAATAAAAAATAAATTTTCAAATTCTACCTTTCAGATTGTCAGAATGAACAGAGTAAATGGTTCCTAGGGTGGATTTATCATCGTCGGTTAAGGCGTACTACTTTTTCACCAGTACACCATCCAAAAATGGTAGTATTGTTAGTCATTGCACATCAGAGGCTTTAACCAAAAAAATAATGTCCTTGTTATCCAAATGCATCGAAATAGTGGACACATCATGGTTCCAACAAAAAATGATCCGTTGCATCAACTGAACATTAATGTTCAACTGTGGCATCTTCAAAACACCAGCAAGTCCAGTGGTGTAAACCCATTGAGAATCTCTATCAGGAGTGTTGAAAATGCTCTTGAGATTGGGGCAAAAGATGTACTTGAAATGCAATTTAGAGGGAAGAGGAGAGGAACAACTAGCCATCGCTAAAAAGAAGTAGAAAAACACTCAAAAATGCTATAAAAAACACTGCCAAAACCTTCTGGAAATGCTGCCAAAACCTTCTAAAAATGCTTCTAGAACGCTTTAAAAATAATGCCAAATTTTTTTCAAAATGCTCTGAAAATGCTGCCAAAACGCTCTAAAAATTTTTGGAAACCACTATGGAAAACACCTTAAAAATACAAGAAAAAGGTTTAAAATTGCTCTGGAAAACACTGTAGAAGAGGAAAAAAATGACCCTACAAATGAATTTATAGATTTTTGCATGGCAAAAGTTAACAGATGAATGACAGGTGGTAGAAGGGAGGACACATGGCATCATCTAATTGATAAGTTATGGCAGTCGCCTTGTGCTACTTGCCATCTATCAGTCACCATATGCCACATGACATCTGCTAATCACCACATGCCACATAACATCTGCCAGTCGCCCTGTACCACTCGCCATTTGCCAGTCGCCTTCTATCCTATCTGCTAGTCACCTTCTACCAGTCACCTTCTACTAGTCGCCATCTGCTAGTCACCTTCTGCAAGTCGCCTTCTACTGATCACCTTCTACTAGTCACATTTTGCCAGTCGCCTTCTGCCAGTCACCTTCTACCAGTCGCCTACTGCCAATCACCTTCTACCACTCACCATATTCCAATTGCCTTCTACCAGTCACCTTCTGCCACTCACCTTCTATCAGTCGCATTTTGCCACTTGCATTCTACCAGTCGCCTTCTGCCTATCGCTTTCTATCGGTCGCCTTCTACCACTCGCCTTCTGCCACTCGACTTCTACAACTCACCTTCTACCACTCGCCTTCTACCTGTTGCCTTATGCCACTCACCTTCTTTCACACACCTTATGATAATTTTTTTGATAATTTTAGTGGAAAAAAAAGAAAAATTGCCATGTTTTGAAAAAAATTTCTTCAAAAATATGAAAAATTCACCCAAAAGTTTATACAGTTTTCACATTGATTCACCCTGATTTGATAAATACATTTTTGGTACTACCCATTATGCATAACCATACTTCTTAGTTGGGCCTAACCAAGTAAAATTTTTCTTTTTTAACATGGTTGTTAAAGGAGCAATGATTTGTCCATGGTTTTGGCTAAATTTGTAGTAATATCCTGTGAGTCCCAAAAATCCTCAAATTTCGTTGAGAGTGTGAGGCTTTGACCAATTTTGAACAAATTGAAATTTTTAGGGTCAACTTTAACTCTATCTGTGGTGATAATGTGTCCCAAATACTCCACTTCTATCAACCCAAAAGAACATTTAGATCTCTTAACATAAATTTTATTTTAAGACAAAAGCTATAGAGTCTGATCCAAATGTATGAGGCGCTCCTCCTAAGAGTGACTATAAAATAAAAATATCATCAAAGAAAACTAGAATAAATTTGGGAAGAAATGGATAGAAGATGTTATTCATGAGGCTTTGAAATGTGGATGGTGCATTTGTTAAGCCAAATGAAATAACTAAAAATTCATAATGGCCCTCATGAGTTCAAAATGTTGTTTTGTAAAAATTCTCCTGCTTGAGCCTTATCTGATGATAGCTCGAGTTAACAACTTATCCATATGGCTTGAACTAATAATCTATGGAGATCCTATTGGTGAACCATGAAGAGTGTAGGACCTACCATTTTATGAAAACTGCATCCATAACTCTGTAAAGTTCTAGGCTATTGTTATTAAGGTACCTAGCCATTGATCTCCTAACATAAAATTACATCCTCCTAGTTGAAGAGAAAAAATATTAGTTTTGAGTTCATAATCCCTTATCTTCAACTTAACATTGTGGCATTTAACTTTACAAGGCAATTTTTTGCCATTTTCCATCATAACCTTAAAGAATTTGTAAGCATGTATGTATATAACAACCCACCAAATCGACCCAAGGGATATATATACAAGGATTAAATCACAAATAAGACCCAATATATTCCAACAGTATAAGGCATAGCCAAATTTTGAGTTCATTATCACTGAAAATAACACTAAGTGGATAGGAGTGGCCAACATCCCATACTTTTGGGGTTCACTTTTCTAAACATCATCATTTAGAACCCAAAATTTTTCTATACCCTCACGAGTATAGGACAACTTGACCATGATGTAGGAATTATACTTTAAGGCCCATAACACTTAAAGGGGTATGACTATTCCCTAACCCTACATAAGTATATCTATGTAGGATTAATTTTGCATAATTCCTTAGTGATTAGTTAGCTTTACCTCACCATAAGCTTAACTAAGACCATTACCACTCACTTGGTAATGAGCATGGTCACTCTTGCCTCATCGCAAGGTGCCACTACTCTACTGTGAATGATTTTATGGATTGTCCCTATTGGAAATTTGAGTTATTTTATGTTGTCATTGATGTCACATGGATCATTGATATCACATGGATCACATTGAGTTTTGGTGGCAAAAGCACTTCATAAATAATCATTTATGATATTTTGGAGAGCATGGATATATACAGGGTTTTTGTGAAAACCAAGGCAGGTAAAATAAAAGGTTTTATTTAAAACCATGGATGGTAGATTTGAAATGGGTTTTTCTTAAAACCCAAGTTGGTTTTTTGTTTCATCGAAAAAGGTGCCTCGGTGATGGAGATATTTAATTTTAAATATTTAGTTTAAATTTTAAATTATTTAAAATTAAAATTAAAATTTTAAAATTAAAAATAAAAGTAATCCATCGACGTCGTCGAATATGAGGGAGAAAACTATATAAAATGATGCCTAAGGTTTATTAATTCTAATCTAGCACTCATGAATTAATGCGATTGTTGGAAAGTGAAAAGAGCTCGTGCAAAAGAGGGTTAAGTGATGGAAGCGAAGAATAAATTGGATGGTGTGTGAAACCCTAGTCACATTGGGCAGTGTGGTGCATTGGAAATTGGCTTTTGGCTAAAGCAAGTAATGCGTTGTCATTAAGCACATCATTAAATCTCAAAGATCTTATCAATCCGGGGTGGTGTCCAAGGCTATCTACGATAGAAGGCTAGGGCAGAGTACAATTCAAGCATTCAAATTTCAAGCATTTATTGGGTGAGACAGATTTGGTTTAGCCTTTTGGTGTCACACTAAACCTAATCTACAGAATGGAAACTTGCAGGAACTAAAAACTAATTCTAAGTTGCAGGAATTGAAATCTAACTACAATTGCAGGAATTGGAATTGCTAAATTGAAAGTCTAATCTACTTTTGCAGAATTAAAATAACAGAATTTAAATTGCTGAATTTAAATGTTGCTGAAATGAAATCCTAAGTTACATTTGCAGAATTGAAACCTAGTTACTCTTGCATAATTGAAATGATGCTTGTAAATGAAACTTATGCTAAAAACACCTGTCAATGTCCTGCCACAAAAGGTCGTCAAGCTTCTGCTACTGGAATTGACAACAAAATGAAATATGCTAAAAATGGAAAGTTGCTAAAACAGAAAAGCAAGGAAAACATGGAAAGCAAAGGAAAAATGCTTAATATAATTTGTCAGCTGACACACACACAAATTTTGTACACAAACATAATAGAAAACATAAAGAACATTATACAAACTTAAAACAAGAAAAGTAAACTTGACAAGTAATCTATTAATTCTGTTGCAACAAAATTACAGATTAAAACCTGCCATAAAAATCCTCCTTCTAGATCTGAAAGTGGGCCCATACTTCCTGATCTAGAAGGAGGTGAAAAGCACTCCTTAACTAATTAACACTCAGAACAGAAAATGATAAAATAACTGCACTTTTATTGATGACAAAACATGCTGAAAACTGTTACAAAAAATTACTGTACAGTCCTAATTGTTGCTATTGAAAACTCTCCTCTATTCTAATTCCTAACTGGCTCAACCAAGGAGGGAGCTGTGTTATTTATATAAATATTTACAACATATCCCATGCTCAAATCAGCCTATGTGCTACTTTACAATGATTTGCCAATAATTCTGGATCTGAAATAAATGCAAATCTGGACAGTTTGTGTTGCAGTAGTAGTCATTGGCCCTTAGAAAGCATCTTCAGTGGTGGGAGTACATGGGAGGAGTCTAGAAATATCTCACACATCTTTCTCCACTTCAGAATATGCCATTTCTATCTTGCAAACAACTTCCTATTATGCTGTAGTTATTTCTAGGTTTATCCTAGAAGAGGATCAATTGATCTTTTTCCATGAATGGTGGCTTTGGACGGCAAGGACGACAAAGACAACTGGGGGATATTTTCCCTTAACCTTCTCAACCTTCTTTCCCTTTTTCCATCGTCAAAAAATAGTCAAAAAGTCAAAAAGCACTTTTTGTTCTCAATCTGGAGCTAAGTGGCTCAATCCGAAGAGACTGTATTTCTCAATCCGAAGAGACTGTATTTCTCAATTCGAAGATACCTGTTCAATTCGAAGATCTTCGAAATGACCAACTGTGTGCTCTTCAAGTGATTTTAGCTGCATTTCTTAGGTGGATTAGCCCTCAGGATCAGATTGCAATAGCCTTCATTCCTCTCCATGTGTGAATTCCATGCCTTGCCATTCATTGGTAGCTTGCTGGAATTTACATGGTAAATTACTGCATTTTCCAACTCTGCTACACAGTTGTAAAATATTGGCATTTCTTGCAAATTCAAACAAATTAGAACATGGAAAAATTATTCAAATATCAACATGAAGGAGTACATCAAGTTGCTACTGAATTTATACACTTCATTCACCAAGTAACCATGCTGAAATAGTGCAACAATGCTGCACAATTGTCCCTGCTCTGTTATACCCTGTTGTTGCCTATTTAGACCATGTGGGAATGCTTCTAAATAGGTCAGATGTCTTCTGTAGTCCTTCTAAACTCATTCCATCCATATCCTCATGCTTTTCTTGACAACTTCAAGGTGTTCCTATAAAGTGACAGCTTGCTGATTTTTATATGGCTGTTTTTTTTCAGATTTTCAGATTTATGAAAGTCCTAAAATTTTGGCTTCAATGTGGATTTGAAACAAGTTGAAGGGCAGGAAAACATTCAAAAACCATTGAGAAGTTAATGGATATCAGCATACCACATTTGGTTAATTGAAATGCATGTTTTTACTTGCTACTTAATCAAGCAAAATCAGTCACAAAATGCTGAAAATAGTCAAAAACAGAGATATAGTATTCCTAACATAAAATCATGCAAACACTTAACAAATAGTATATTTTAGTCAACTATTTGGCAATTAACTTATCATATGGTAGTCAAACATTGTGCAATAATGAGGTATTTTTGGGCCTCATCATCCCCCCCAACTTGAACCGATGCATGCCCTCATGCATCTTAGTAGGCCATAGTAATATGCAGGTTTTATTCTTGTGAACAACATCCTTTGCTACCTCGCTAACTGAGAAATTCCTCCTTGCTGCACTATATCAAGTATTTTGCAATTAAGCACATGTATGACTCTTTTTCTGTCTTTCTACAAGTTTTAGTGCTGCAAGGTACCTCTTAAAGGCTTGATATCATGTGATTCATCTTGCAATAGTCTTATTGTGGAACCGTATTTGGCAGATGCACTACTACTGATGGAATTTTCTGTTCTTAACAACATTTCAACTTGAATGCTTATTTATGTTGTTTGCACCTTTTGAACAAAATTGATAAAAATTTTGGATTTGAAATGCTTGAGGGATGTACTTACTTGTGGTAGAGCCTTATGAACCTCAATATTTGATGTACCCTACTCTTTTTGCTATTCTGTAGCATTTTCAGCAATTTTGGTACAATTTTTGCTCATTCCAAAGATATCCTGCTCATTCCGAAGTTCATTTCGAAGATAACTGTTCATTCCAAAGATGCATCAGAAAATGTAGAAATGACCTCCTATGCAAAAGTTAGCTACAGATTCTATTGTGGGCCCATATCTAGAGTGTATAAGCCTTCCATAACATCAAAAATCCCTTCTTCATCCTTTTGTTTAGATGTTATTCTTTGTTTTGTATGTTGCTATTTTATTCCAGTAGTACTAAAATAGAACCTTCAGGTGCATTTTGCTGATTATCCTCCTTCAATTTATCAGACAATTGTGAGATATAAACTTGCAGTTCTCCTTCTAAAACTTGCCCTACAAATTGAAATAGAATTGCTGCCATGTCTGTCCCAAAATCAGGTTTTTGCATAGTTTTGGAATTTCCATGCAATTAAGGGCATAAGGGGGTGTTTCTTGACATCTTGAACATGTTCCATTTTCAACTTGCCAATATTGTATGAATAGTTTATGCCAAATACCGATTATCATACACTAAATGCTAAATGTTTACTATGAATTAAATGCAAGAAACACATACCTTACTGTCCTGAAAATTGGTCATGCACCTTACAAGCTGCTTTTGATGATTGTTAGCAGGCTATCTGAAAACATAAACATAACACATGTGCAAGTGTGAGATTTGTACAATGGTGGAACAATGATGGGTAGATCAACAAGGCAATGCATGCCGAAAAATTGGTTTTCATGCAAGCCAACTCAGTAGCGCCTCCAAGAAGGTTTTCACTACTGAATTATTCATTTTTTTTTCATCATTTTTTTTTCTTTTTTTTCATTTTTTTCATCTTTTTTTTTCATTTTTTTCATCAGAAGAGGCTGCCATTTCTGGTTTTCAACCAACTTCTGTCCCTTTTTTTTTCAAGTGCTTCAATGAGAGAGAACATCTCTCACTCTTATTTGGATAAGACCAATCCTTATTCTGCAAAAACATGTCAATTGTTGTATGAAAACACCATCTCTTTCTGTTGAAACCTGCAACATTGATGCAACCTTCCTTTCTAGATGAGCAAGTAAGAATCTTCTTACATCATAATTGCCTCCTTATTGCTGGAAATGAAGTATTGGCTCCATTGTTCCTCTTCCTTGCTGAAATTGATGCTTGTCCTCATGTATCCCCATTTTGTGGGACATGCCTTTGCTGCAATTTTTTTCTCTCTCTTTTTTTTTTTTTTTCAATTTTTCTTGTCTTGCTTGTACCCAAGAAGGAAGTTCACAAACAAGACTATTCTTCTTTTTGCTTTTCTTGTATTTTTTTTTTTTTGTCAAACTTTTTATCATCACTCTGAATCTGATATTGAAGAGAAATTCTCTTCCATTATGTGTACATCCAATGGAATCTCCTTCAAGAACTCCTCCTTAGTTAATGGTGCATGGTATACCCGAAGGCAATGTCCATTCACCACTAACATCCTCCATGAATTACCAATGGGAGAAAGAAGCACTGCTCCATATCTGAAAACTTCTTCAATCAAGTGTTGTCCATGCCTCCTAGTCTACAAAATCTTGTCAATCATGTACTTGAAACAATTAAATACCAATTCCCAAAAGATGTTAAGTGCTTACATCAAGATAAAATCTTGATATACCCTTGTAATTCCATGTAAAGGGATTGAAATATTGTTTCAAAATAGCAACAATTTTGCTTTTTGTTTATAAGTCAGCCAACTAATAATGTTCAAGAATTTTCTTGGCTGCACTTCAATTTGTTTCATTCCTAGGAGGACAAAATTTACCCCTTTGTAATTTCTTACTAAGGAGTTCAATGGAAGTAAATTTTCTATGTGCAGTTTTTCTAGTTTTTCTCCTTTATCCAAGGCTAATTTTTGTGTGTTTGGACTAAAGGTTTTCTGTGTATCTCCATTGATTTTTGTCTCTTCAAGCTCAGGTAAGTTCTTGTTTGAGCACAGTTGGATGTTGCTACAGTCAATTTATGTGTATATCCATTATTTTATCTTTCAAGTTGTAAGTCTTTTTTACACATAAGTTACACAGTCAACTAAAATTTTTGTAAGTTTTTTTATCAATTCTACATAGATAGGGGTTACCCCCGCATATTATTCATATGACCACAGGTTGGGCTGGAGGTAGTGGTTTTACTTGCTTTGTTTGTTGTTGTTGGGATCTCCCTTGAGAAGAATTTAGACTAGGCAACAAATTTTGCATCTCTGAGTTGTGGAAGTAAATGGCATTTATCAATGATATGTCCTTGTGAACAAATGCTACAAGTAGCTGATATGATTGTTTTGTTCAAGGGATAGTCTTGTATATCTACCATGATGTCTTCCCAACACCTAGTACAAATTTGTTTATACTACCCTGATGATATGGATATAAAAATGGCAGTACTAGCAGATGGCTCCTCTAAGAGATCTTATGTTTCTTGATAATGAGGATGATGAATTCTTTCAATTTTTATCAAGAATTTCAAACATAAGCAATTTAACCCCTAGGTGTGAAGATCACCTCCCTGTGGTTGCTTGTTTTCTAAATGGACTGAAATGCAATTTACCAAAAACTATTACTAATACCAATCATTTATCCAGATTTTACTCTGAAGTTCACAATTTAGTATAATTAACAATTATTGGGCTACTTTTACCCTCTAACAACACCGTGTTCCCCAGAAACGGTGCCAAAATGATGCGTTGTCATTAAGCACATCATTAAATCTCAAAGATCTTATCAATCCAGGGTGGTGTCCAAGGCTGTCTACGATAGAAGGCTAGGGCAGAGTACAATTCAGGCATTCAGATTTCAAGCATTTATTGGGTGAGACAGATTTGGTTTAGCCTTTTGGTGTCACACTAAACCTAATCTGCAGAATGGAAACTTGCAAGAACTAAAAACTAATTCTAAGTTGCAGGAATTGAAATCTAACTACAATTGCAGGAATTGGAATTGCTAAATTGAAAGTCTAATCTACTTTTGCAGAATTAAAATAACAGAATTTAAATTGCTGAATTTAAATGTTGCTGAAATGAAATCCTAAGTTACATTTGCAGAATTGAAACCTAGTTACTCTTGCATAATTGAAATGATGCTTGTAAATGAAACTTATGCTAAAAACACCTGTCAATGTCCTGCCACAAAAGGTCGTCAAGCTTTTGCTACAGGAATTGACAACAAAATGAAATATGCTAAAAATGGAAAGTTGCTAAAACAGAAAAGCAAGGAAAACATGGAAAGCAAAGGAAAAATGCTTAATATAATTTGTCAGCTGACACACACACAAATGTTGTACACAAACATAATAGAAAACATAAAGAACATTATACAAACTTAAAACAAGAAAAGTAAACTTGACAAGTAATCTATTAATTCTGTTGCAACAAAATTATAGATTAAAACCTGCCATAAAAATCCTCCTTCTAGATCTGAAAGTGGGCCCATACTTCCTGATCTAGAAGGAGGTGAAAAGCACTCCTTAACTAATTAACACTCAGAACAAAAAATGATAAAATAACTGCACTTTTATTGATGACAAAACATGCTGAAAACTATTACAAAAAATTACTGTACAGTCCTAATTGCTGCTATTGAAAACTCTCCTCTATTCTAATTCCTAACTAGCTCAACCAAGGAGGGAGCTATGTTATTTATATAAATATTTACAACATATCCCATGCTCAAATCAGCCTATGTGCTACTTTACAGTGATTTGCCAATAATTCTGGATCTGAAATAAATGCAAATCTGGACAGTTTGTGTTGCAGTAGTAGTCATTGGCCCTTAGAAAGCATCTTCAGTGGTGGGAGTACATGGGAGGAGTCTAGAAATATCTCACACATCTTTCTCCACTTCAGAATATGCCATTTCTATCTTGCAAACAACTTCCTATTATGCTGCAGTTATTTCTGGGTTTATCCTAGAAGAGGATCAATTGATCTTTTTCCATGAATGGTGGCTTTGGATGGCAAGGACGACAAAGACAACTGGGGGATATTTTCCCTTAACCTTCTCAACCTTCTTTCCCTTTTTCCATCATCAAAAAATAGTCAAAAAGTCAAAAAGCACTTTTTGTTCTCAATCCGGAGCTAAGTGGCTCAATCCGAAGAGACTGTATTTCTCAATCCAAAGATACTTGTTCAATTCGAAGATCTTCAGAATGACCAACTGTGTGCTCTTCAAGTGATTTTAGCTGCATTTCTCAGGTGGATTAGCCCTCAGGATCAGATTGCAATAGCCTTCATTCCTCTCCATGTGTGAATTCCATGCCTTGCCATTCATTGGTAGCTTGCTGGAATTTACATGGTAAATTACTGCATTTTCCAACTCTGCTGCACAGTTGTAAAATATTGGCATTTCTTGCAAATTCAAACAAATTAGAACATGGAAAAATTATTCAAATATCAACATGAAGGAGTACATCAAGTTGCTACTGAATTTATACACTTCATTCACCAAGTAACCATGCTGAAATAGTGCAATAGTGCTGCACAATTGTCCCTGCTCTGTTATACCCTGTTGTTGCCTATTTAGACCATGTGGGAATGCTTCTAAATAGGTCAGATGTCTTCTGTAGTCCTTCTGAACTCATTCCATCCATATCCTCATGCTTTGCTTGACAACTTCAAGGTGTTCCTATAAAGTGACAACTTGCTGATTTTTATATGGCTATTTTTTTTCGATTTTTCAGATTTATGACAGTCCTAAAATTTTGGCTTCAATGTGGATTTGAAACAAGTTGAAGGGCAGGAAAACATTCAAAAACCATTGAGAAGTTAATGGATATCAGCATACCACATTTGGTTAATTGAAATGCATGTTTTTACTTGCTACTTAATCAAGCAAAATCAGTCACAAAATGCTGAAAATAGTCAAAAACAGAGATATAGTATTCCTAACATAAAATCATGCAAACACTTAACAAATAGTATATTTTAGTCAACTATTTGGCAATTAACTTATCATATGGTAGTCAAACATTGTGCAATAATGAGGCATTTTTGGGCCTCATCATCCCCCCCAACTTGAACTGATGCATGCCCTCATGCATCTTAGTAGGCCATAGTAATATGCAGGTTTTATTCTTGTGAACAACATCCTTTGCTACCTGCTAACTGAGAAATTCCTCCTTGTTGCACTATATCAAGTATTTTGCAATTAAGCACATGTATGACTCTTTTTCTATCTTTCTACAAGTTTTAGTGTTGCAAGGTACCTCTTAAAGGCTTGATATCATGTGATTCATCTTGCAATAGTCTTATTGTGGAACCGTATTTGGCAGATGCACTACTACTGATGGAATTTTCTGTTCTTAACAACATTTTAGCCTGAATGCTTATTTCTGTTGTTTGCACCTTTTGAACAAAATTGATAAAATTTTTGGATTTGAAATGCTTGAGGGATGTACTTACTTGTGGTAGAGCCTTATGAACCTCAATATTTGATGTACCCTACTCTTTTTGCTATTCTGTAGCATTTTCAGCAATTTTGGTACAATTTTTGCTCATTCCGAAGATATCCTGCTCATTTCGAAGATATGCCTATTCATTTCAAAGATATGACTGTTCATTTCGAAGATGCATCAAAAAATGCAGAAATGACCTCCTATGCAAAAGTTAGCTACAGATTCTATTGTGGGCCCATCTCTAGAGTGTATAAGCCTTCCATAACATCAAAAATCCCTTCTTCATCCTTTTGTTTAGATGTTATTCTTTGTTTTGTATGTTGCTATTTTATTCTAGTAGTACTAAAATAGAACCTTCAGGTGCATTTTGTTGATTATCCTCCTTCAATTTATCAGACAATTGTGAGATATAAACTTGCAGTTCTCCTTCTAAAACTTGCCCTACAAATTGAAATAGAATTGTTGCCATGTCTGTCCCAAAATCAGGTTTTTGCACAGTTTTGGAATTTCCATGCAATTAAGGGCATAAGGGGGTGTTTCTTGACATCTTGAACATGTTCCATTTTCAACTTGCCAATATTGTATGAATAGTTTATGCCAAATACCGATTATCATACACTAAATGCTAAATGTTTACTATGAATTAAATGCAAGAAACACATACCTTACTGTCCTGAAAATTGGTCATGCACCTTACAAGCTGCTTTTGATGATTGTTAGCAGGCTATCTGAAAACATAAACATAACACATGTGCAGTGTGAGATTTGTACAATGGTGGAACAATGATGGGTAGATCAACAAGGCAATGCATGCCGAAAAATTAGTTTTCATGCAAGCCAACTCAGTAGCGCCTCCAAGAAGGTTTTCACTACTGAATTATTCATTTTTTTTTCATCAATTTTTTTCTTTCTTTTTTTTCATTTTTTTTCATCTCCTTTTTTTTTCATTTTTTTCATCAGAAGAGGCTGCCATTTCTGGTTTTCAACCAACTTCTGTCCCTTTTTTTTTTCAAGTGCTTCAATGAGAGAGAACATCTCTCACTCTTATTTGGATAAGACCAATCCTTATTCTGCAAAAACATGTCAATTGTTGTATGAAAACACCATCTCTTTCTGTTGAAACCTGCAACATTGATGCAACCTTCCTTTCTAGATGAGCAAGTAAGAATCTTCTTACATCATAATTGCCTCCTTATTGCTGGAAATGAAGTATTGGCTCCATTGTTCCTCTTCCTTGCTGAAATTGATGCTTGTCCTCATGTATCCCCATTTTGTGGGACATGCCTTTGCTGCAATTTTTTTTCTCTCTCTTTTTTTTTTTTTTCAATTTTTCTTGTCTTGCTTGTACCCAAGAAGGAAGTTCACAAACAAGACTATTCTTCTTTTTGCTTTTCTTGTATTTTTTTCTTTTTGTCAAACTTTTTATCATCACTCTGAATCTGATATTGAAGAGAAATTCTCTTCCATTATGTGTACATCCAATGGAATCTCCTTCAAGAACTCCTCCTTAGTTAATGGTGCATGGTATACCCGAAGGCAATGTCCATTCACCACTAACATCCTCCATGAATTACCAATGGGAGAAAGAAGCACTGCTCCATATCTGAAAACTTCTTCAATCAAGTGTTGTCCATGCCTCCTAGTCTGCAAAATCTTGTCAATCTATACTTGAAACAATTAAATACCAATTCCCAAAAGATGTTAAGTGCTTACATCAAGATAAAATCTTGATATACCCTTGTAATTCCATGTAAAGGGATTGAAATATTGTTTCAAAATAGCAACAATTTTGCTTTTTGTTTATAAGTCAGCCAACTAATAATGTTCAAGAATTTTCTTGGCTGCACTTCAATTTGTTTCATTCCTAGGAGGACAAAATTTACCCCTTTGTAATTTCTTACTAAGGAGTTCAATGGAAGTAAATTTTCTATGTGCAGTTTTTCTAGTTTTTCTCCTTTATCCAAGGCTAATTTCTGTGTGTTTGGACTAAAGGTTTTCTATGTATCTCCATTGATTTTTGTCTCTTCAAGCTCAGGTAAGTTCTTGTTTGAGCACAGTTGGATGTTGTTGTAGTCAATAACATTTCCTACAGGTTTTTTTTTTTTACCAGATTCAGCTACATAGACAGGGGTTGCCTATCCTATATTATTCATATTGACCACAGGTTGGGCTGAAGGTAGTGGTTTTACTTGCTTTGTTTGTTGTTGTTGGGATCTCCCTTGAGAAGAATTTAGACTAGGCAACAAATTTTGCATCTCTGAGTTGTGGAAGTAAATGGCATTTATCAATGATATGTCCTTGTGAACAAATGCTACAAGTAGCTGATATGATTATTTTGTTCAAGGGATAGTCTTGTATATCTGCCATGATGTCTTCCCAACACCTAGTACAAATTTGTTTATACTACCCTGATGATATGGATATAAAAATGGTAGTACTAGCAGATGGCTCCTCTAAGAGATCTTATGTTTCTTGATAATGAGGATGATGAATTCTTTCAATTTTTATCAAGAATTTCAAACATAAGCAATTTAACCCCTAGGTGTGAAGATCACCTCCCTATGGTTGCTTGTTTTCTAAATGGACTGAAATGCAATTTACCAAAAACTATTACTAATACCAATCATTTATCCAGATTTTACTCTGAAGTTCATAATTTAGTATAATTAACAATTATTGGGCTACTTTTACCCTCTAACAACACCATGTTCCTCGACAATGGTGCCAAAATGATGCATTGTCGTTAAGCACATCATTAAATCTCAAAGATCTTATCAATCTAGGGTGGTGTCCAAGGTTGTCTATGATAGAAGGCTAAGGCAGAGTACAATTCAGGCATTCAGATTTCAAGCATTTATTGGGTGAGACAGATTTGGTTTAGCCTTTTGGTGTCACACTAAACCTAATATGCAGAATGGAAACTTGCAGGAACTAAAAACTAATTCTAAGTTGCAGGAATTGAAATCTAACTACAATTGCAGGAATTGGAATTGCTAAATTGAAAGTCTAATCTACTTTTGCAGAATTAAAATAACAGAATTTAAATTGCTGAATTTAAATGTTGCTGAAATGAAATCCTAAGTTACATTTGTAGAATTGAAACCTAGTTACTCTTGCATAATTGAAATGATGCTTGTAAATGAAACTTATGCTAAAAACACCTGTCAATGTCCTGCCACAAAAGGTCGTCAAGCTTCTGCTACAGGAATTGACAACAAAATGAAATATGCTAAAAATGGAAAGTTGCTAAAATAGAAAAGCAGGGAAAACATGGAAAGCAAAGGAAAAATGCTTAATATAATTTGTCAGCTGACACACACACAAATGTTGTACACAAACATAATAGAAAACATAAAGAACATTATACAAACTTAAAACAAGAAAAGTAAACTTGACAAGTAATCTATTAATTCTGCTACAGCAAAATTACAGATTAAAACCTGCCATAAAAATCCTCCTTCTAGATCTGAAAGTGGGCCCATACTTCCTGATCTAGAAGGAGGTGAAAAGCACTCCTTAACTAATTAACACTCAGAACAGAAAATGATAAAATAACTGCACTTTTATTGATGACAAAACATGCTAAAAACTGTTACAAAAAATTACTGTACAGTCCTAATTGCTGCTATTGAAAACTCTCCTCTATTCTAATTCCTAACTGGCTCAACCAAGGAGGGAGCTGTGTTATTTATATAAATATTTACAACATATCCCATGCTCAAATCAGCCTATGTGCTACTTTACAGTGATTTGCCAATAATTCTGGATCTAAAATAAATGCAAATCTGGACAATTTGTGTTGCAGTAGTAGTCATTGGCCCTTAGAAAGCATCTTCAGTGGTGGGAGTACATGGGAGGAGTCTAGAAATATCTCACACATCTTTCTCCACTTCAGAATATGCCATTTCTATCTTGCAAACAACTTCCTATTATGCTGCAGTTATTTTTGGGTTTATCCTAGAAGAGGATCAATTGATCTTTTTCCATGAATGGTGGCTTTGGATGGCAAGGACGACAAAGACAGCTGGGGGATATTTTCCCTTAACCTTCTCAACCTTCTTTCCCTTTTTCCACCATCAAAAAATAGTCAAAAAGTCAAAAAGCACTTTCTGTTCTCAATCCGGAGCTAAGTGGCTCAATCCGAAGAGACTGTATTTCTCAATCCGAAGATACCTGTTCAATCCGAAGATCTTCGGAATGACCAACTGTGTGCTCTTCAAGTGATTTTAGCTGCATTTCTCAGGTGGATTAGCCCTCAGGATCAGATTGCAATAGCCTTCATTCCTCTCCATGTGTGAATTCCATGCCTTGCCATTCATTGGTAGCTTGCTAGAATTTACATGGTAAATTACTGCATTTTCCAACTCTCCTGCACAGTTGTAAAATATTGGCATTTCTTGCAAATTCAAACAAATTAGAACATGGAAAAATTATTCAAATATCAACATGAAGGAGTACATCAAGTTGCTACTGAATTTATACACTTCATTCACCAAGTAACCATGCTGAAATAGTGCAATAGTGCTGCACAATTGTCCCTGCTCTGTTATACCCTATTGCTGCCTATTTAGACCATGTGGGAATGCTTCTAAATAGGTCAGATGTCTTCTGTAGTCCTTCTGAACTCATTCCATCCATATCCTCATGCTTTGCTTGACAACTTCAAGGTGTTCCTATAAAGTGACAACTTGCTGATTTTTATATGGCTGTTTTTTTTCAGATTTTCAGATTTATGACAGTCCTAAAATTTTGGCTTCAATGTGGATTTGAAACAAGTTGAAGGGTAGGAAAACATTCAAAAACCATTGAGAAGTTAATGGATATCAGCATACCACATTTGGTTAATTGAAATGCATGTTTTTACTTGCTACTTAATCAAGCAAAATCAGTCACAAAATGCTGAAAATAGTCAAAAACAGAGATATAGTATTCCTAACATAAAATCATGCAAACACTTAACAAATAGTATATTTTAGTCAACTATTTGGCAATTAACTTATCATATGGTAGTCAAACATTGTGCAATAATGAGGCATTTTTGGGCCTCATCAACAAGTGGTAGAATGAACATCAAGGTTTTGAATCCCCTTGGCTACGTTAGAAGGTGTTGGAAGAAAGAGCACACAAAGCACTTTTGGTTTGCATGAGAGGGAGGAGTGTTTTAAAGCACGTGATGTATTTCCCTCCAAAATGAGCCTGTAGCTCATACAACATCTTGGCCATGGTTAAGGTGCTGAGCAAGTAGGAATTGAGGGATTGAATCCCATAAAGGATAAAGGCAAGTTAATATTTTTTTTAATATTTTATTTTTCTAAAGTTGCCCTAGGAGAAATAAGGGTTGTGATGCACTTTAGGAAAAAGAGATATTTTTGGTGATTTTATTTTTGGAAGTATATCATATTATATCGTTGGAAAGCTTATTTCGAGGGCTATTTGATTAACTTGCTTAGAGGGAGAAATAAGGTGTGTGTAAAGAGATATTTCTAATTTTGTAAAGGGGTTCAAAAGTGAAGGTTGCTTTGTTCTTTTTCAAAGGGGATTAATTATTTCATGAGGGGACATGGTGTATTTTATTGAGTAGGAGTAATAAGGTGTTATTTGGATATTATTGTTGTGTTATTAATCAAGATATCTAACCCCTATTGAAAGTTGAAAAATAAAGTTTGTTGAGTGTGGCAGATTTAGTGGACAACTAATAAGGCATAAAAAAGGTATGAACAATATTCTCCATTGACTTTGTTTATGGTGGTTGATTTATGAAATATCATTGGAGAGGAAAGGATTGATTGTGGTTTCCTTTTCGAAAGTGGTTGGTTGAATGCTTCAAGGTTTTCTGGTTTGAGAGTTGTGATTAAACCTTGTTTTATAAGCATTGTTGTTGAATCCCATTGCTTGTATAAAGAACTTGAACTTGAGTTAGAGGAGAACATGAGTATCATTGTTATGTGAGAGTTATTTTTGAGTATTGTTGGAAACATTTTGAGTTGATTTATTCATGCTTGAACTAGGGCTTGTGAGAAAAAGTTGTTCCTTAAGGTGATTGGTTGAGTTGAGTTGATTGAGCCTAATCAAGTGATTGTGTGAAGTGGTTGTTCAAGTTCCATGAAACAAACTTCTATATTCTAATTTGAGTTGAGTTTGAGTTGAGAAAGAAATTGAGTTTGTGAATAGAACATATTGAGTCTCTAACAATTCTCTTTATGCTTCTATAATATTGAGCTGAGTTGAGATTGATTTTATTTGAGTTGAGTTGAGATTGATTTGAGTTGAGATCATTATGGATCATTGTTGTCATCCATTGAAGAGTGCATTGTCATTCATTGTTGAGTTCATCATTGAGCCTTGCCTTCATAGATTTCTAGACAGATTTGAGGCAACTTTTATGCATGATTGATTGAGCCTTTGAGAAGGCTTTTAGGATAGATTTGTGGATAGATTTGGGACATATTTGAGCAAGTTATTTGTGAGCTTGCTAAGAATATTTGAGCAAGTTCTTGGTGAGCTTGTTGGAGCAGATTTGAGCAAGTTCTTGGTGAGCTTGCTAGAGCAAATTTTGAGCAAGTTCTTGGTGAGCTTGCTAAGCAGATTTGAGAAAGTTCTTGGTGAGCTTGATGGAGCAGATTTGAGCAAGTTCTTGGTGAGCTTGCTAGAGTAGATTTTGAGCAAGTTCTTGGTGAGCTTGCTAAGCAGATTTGAGCAAGTTCTTGGTGAGCTTTTTGGAGCAGATTTGAGCAAGTTCTTGGTGAGCTTGCTGGAGTAGATTTTGAGCAAGTTCTTGGTGAGCTTGCTAAACATATTTGAGCAAGTTATTGGTGAGCTTGTTGGAGCAGATTTAAGAAAATTCTTTGTGATCTTACTAGAGAAAATTTCGAGTAGGTTCTTGGTGAGATTGCTAAAGCAGATCAATGGATTGCCTAGCTAAGCAGATCAGTGGATTACCTTGCTGAGCAGATCAGTGGATAGCCTACTTGAGTAGATCAAGATTGCCTAGCTAAGCATATTAGTGGATTTCCTAGCTAAGAAAATCAGTGGATTGCCTAGTTGAGCAGATCAGTGGATAGCCTAGCTTTGATTAGATCAAAGTAATCATTTGTATTAGGATAAGGATCCCTATTTATTTGTGAAATATTATAAGGATATTATCTTGTGGACTACCCCACATTAGAGGAACCACATTAAATATTGTGTCTCAATTGTGTGTGGTGATTTGTGCTCTTTCCTACTATTACTATCTATGTCATTAATGCACACTTCTATATTTTATTATTTCAATTAAAGATACTAATTGATATTGATTTGGAAAGAAAGTAAAAAGTGAGTGCTATACTATTCACCCCCCTCTCAGTATAAGCTTGTGTTCTTAAATCCCATACTAATATACTATTATGATTCCTAAGCCTCACCACTAGGAATACATATAAATCTCACCACTTAGGACTTGTCCAAGCCTCACCACTTGTCCAAGCCTCACCACTAGGACTACCCAAAAGCCTCATCACTTTGGGCCACCTGAGCCTCACCGTTTAGGGTGTATCATTCACAAATACCTAGTTATTGCCTCACTACAACTCAACTAGGAATTGGGTTCATCTAGGCTCAAGGGATTACTAATATGGCTCTAATTTCATGTCCAAAAACCCCTTCCCAAAATACAAGAGTCTTATCATTTTTAAAGAAATAAACATCTCTCCCAAAAGGAAATAAAGTGCTATATTAAATCATAATTAAATTCAACATAACACATTGCTAAAGACTAGGAATTTAAATACTTTTCAAAATATAACATTAGAATTTAGCATTTCCTTTATTTACAATGAAAAGGAAAAAATCAACATCTAAAGGAATCATCACCATAATCCATCAATTAGATTCTAACAATTCCCATCAATAACACATCCTTTCCATTATTGCCAATAACTAAACATTCCAAGAATTTTTACATTTAATATTTCATTCTTGAACAAGTTTCAACTAATATAACAAGAGTATTTACAAGACATCCTTTCCTTCATCAAAAGCTTTGCATAACATAATTTCCATACAAATACTTTCCAAGTATTTCTCATCTTCAATAACATTATTACATATCAATATAAATGATCCTTAGTTTCATCTTCTCTTTCAAGGTATTCCTCTTGATAGATATTTTCCCACGAAATTTGAATAGAAGTTTAGGGATTAGGACAACTCTTATATGCATATGCAAGCCTAACATGCACTATGCAAGAAAAGTATACAATAATGCAAGAACATCATGCAAGCAAAAACCATGCAAGAATATTGAGAGAATCCCATACTTCTCTCGAAAATGGATTCCTTATCTACTCAAGCCTTAGGAAAAACCATTATCTAATCCTTCAAAAAATAATTTCTCTTTTCCCAAACTAGAATAAAATTCAATATATTGTCCTTTAAAATAATTGTACAAATATTAATACTACGTCTCTATTAGCCAAACACAATCATTATTTTTTTCTAAAAATAACATTGATCATAAATTAACTCTTTAATTACTCAGTATCCCAAGACCAAAGCCTTTATATTAACTACTAATTAATGAATTGGTTTTCATAATAATATTGAAGAAACATCTACACATTATTAAAATTATAAGGGTAAATAACTATTGGTAAATAAATATGCTCATAAAATAGAACAAAAGTCTTCAAACTTATATCAAATAGTTTAACCCTATAACTTTGTAAAAATATCAATTAATAAAGACCAGAATCATATTGTGTTTAAAAAAATATTTTATTTTATATCATTAAAAATATTAATATCATTAGGGTTATCTATCTCAATCACATTATAGTTAAATAGAGTTGGCAAGCATTATTAATTAACCTGTTGGTAAAAAATCTACCTCTGGATGTATGTGTGAACCTGAGACCTTGCCAACATTGAATGAATGGGTGAAAGGAAATATTACCCAGTTCAATATCCAAAGAAGGCTAGTTTCTTTCTTAATTTATGCAAAAGGGGGGATAAGAACAAAGTGCTTAAAGAGAGGGAAATATAGCTATTGCTAGAACTTTTATAGGGTATAGATTAGACAACATCAAAGAGGTAAACAAGGCTAAGAATAGAGCATTCATAGAAACAACAAAACAAGGGCATCCAGTTATTTTATGTTAAAATTTGAATCATTCGTTAATGCATTGAGATTATCAATTCCAGCATTTAATGAAATTAAAAAGCAAAAATACAGAGATAGAATCAATGCAATACACAGTCTAGAAAACTTTAGATAGAAATATCAATCCATACATACATTAACAACGTTGTTGAACCAGAAGCCATAGTGATGAGCTTGTATTTATTGCTATGTAAAATGTGTATACATCATATTGTAAACGCCTAAGAGTCGACCCTTTATTAGGGTCCCTCATCCTATATATATCTTTTCCATAATAGAAAAATAGAAAGTTGTTACAAAAATATGCCCGTAGGCTCATTCTGGTAAATCAAAAATTAAGGGAGTATGGGATCTTCAAAAACAAATGATCGATATCTTCTTGTTACTGCATATCTACCTTTATCTTCTTGGAGATGTCATGGCTTAGTTGTCCTCCACTTCTTTACCTCTGGCTTCTCGACCAGCGAAATCATGGTCGGTCATGAAATTACAATGTTTTTCCTTAAGGTGGCATGTGGGATCCAAAATGTTGCGAGATCAGGACACCTTCTACATTTAGCCTATGGGCACCAAAATGTCATGATATCATGACATTTTCCTTGAAGTGGCCTATGGGCTCCAAAATATCATGAGATTGTGACATCTTCTACACTTAGCTTGTGGGCACCAAAATGTTGCAATATTGTGACATTTTTCCTTGAAGTGGACTGTGGGCTCCAAAATATCACGAGATCATGACATCTTCTACACTTAGCGTATGGGTGCAAAAATGTCATGATATCACGATGTCTTCTACACTTAGCCTATGGGTACAAAAATGTTGTAAGATCATGAAGTTTTTCCTTGAGTTAGCCTGTGGGCACCAAAATGTCATGATATCATGACATTTTTCCTTGAAGTGGCTTATGGGCTCTAAAATTTCATGAGATAACGTCTTCTACACTTAGCCTGTGGGTGCCAAAATGTCATGATATCGTGATATCTTCTACATTTAGCCTTTGGGTGCCAAAATTTTGTGAGATCGTGATGTTTTTTCTTGAGTTAACATTTGGGCACCAAAATGTCATGATATAACAATGTTTTTTCTTAAAGTGGCCTATGGGATCAAAAATATCATGAGATCGTGATGTTTTTATTTGAGGTGGCATGTGGGCTCCAAAATATTGTGATATTGCAACGTCTTCTACACTTAGCCTGTGGGCACAAAAATACTGTGAGATCATGACGTCTTCTACACTTAGCTTGTGGGCACCAAAATATCGTGAGATTGCAACATTTTTTCTTGAGTTAGCCTGTGGGATCCAAAATATCGTGAGATTGCAACATCTTCTACACTTAGCAAAATTTTGAGAAGACGACTACTCTTCACTCCCCTTGATGTAGTCAATTTTGACCTACATTATTGGTGCCTCATGGGAGAATTATGCTAGTAAAATGTTAGAATCCAAAGCCTTTATCCATTGGGGAATAGAGTGAAAATAAAAATATAGAGAAAGGGGAGTGATACTGAGCAAAATTATGTTTCTTGCCCTATGTAGTCATTTGTCAAGGGTGTCTTATTCAGTTGATTTCTCTATTTTGGTTGTCACCTTACCACTTGTTGAAGCATTTTTGGCCTTTTCATGTTTTTCTATCTCCTGAATCACTTCATTATAAGTGACACAAGCATTTTTCCAAGTCTCTTCATTTGGATTAGAGGTCTCCATGAACGTTAGGTATAGATACTCTAACTCTTCCACTTTACCATAGGACATAAATTTTGACCTCATGTATAACTCATGCAAACAGGAGTTGATCTGGGTAAGATCTTGAGCTATACTAAATATTTGGTCTTCTTGGATTGGCTCTTCCCAGCTATCTTTTTATGATTCATCTTCTATGAAAGCTTTCCAAGAAGCTTTCAGTCCATCTTCCTCCAAGATATTTGAATTTTGATCCCAAAATATTGGCATACCGCAATTCTCCACTAAGATCACATGTTTTAAAATTCCCTTAGCTTTCACTTTGAGTTATTGCATTAATTTAGTGCTTTTCATCACCAGTTTGTACCTTTTGAAGAAAATTCTAGCAGCTATTTTGTCTTGGGACCATGTTTTGTTCTGGGCTCTATTTCCAAATTTTCCCTATGTGCTTTCTGCTAAAACTTAAATATTTGTTACTACAAATAGCCTCGATTTCAAGAAGGTGATGGATGCAGTTAACTCCTCCTCCAACGATCCAATGTCTCCTTAACTTTTACTAGGTATAACAATGTAGGCCTTGCTTTTAAGCCCATCTTTTGGATGTCATTGAACATTTCTTTCCTGACTGCATTGTATTTTTATTTGAACAACCCACTGGTCTTGCTAGTGTCATATTGGATTTGTTTTTGTAGGTCTTCTACCTATTTATTCAATACCTATATTTGTTCAGTTGCCTTCTTTGCCTCTTCATTATATGGTGACACTTCATTGAACCTTTCCTCCCATTTATTTACCTTATTCTTCAGAGCCTTTTCAATTGTCTTCTGCTCTCTTAAGGCCACCTCCAAATGTTTCCTTGTCTATTTAGCTCTAAGGTATTTCTCCTTATAATACTCAACATTTAAGTATATGGTACCCATGTGAGCTTGGGTTTTTCTCCATTCATATTCCATAGGTAGTTGAGTGATATATTCGATGATTATCTCAGCCTAATAATCATCTAAGGTCATTCCCTCTTCCAAATTCTAAACCAAGGGCATCATCGTCATAATAGAATGTTGCATATTGATAGGATCCATAGCTATTCCTTCTCTAGCATGGGCTATATTCTTGGAACCTTGAGCATTGTGAGACTTCCACAAATCTAAAGCATTCTGGTTGGCTTTATTCATTCTATTTATCTTGGAATTGGTAGGGTGACTTTAAGAGGAGGCAAGAATGGATTGGAAGTTGGATAAGTTGATGGTATGAGGGAAAGAAATGGTAGCTATTGAGGCATCCACATTTGATGGTCCTATGAGTGTATCTATGGGAGTAGCTAAGGATGCTTTTGGGTTATGTTGGCTTGATGATGGCAATGGTGGAGGTTGCTGATTAGGAGGAGAAGAAGCATCATCTTGATTTGTAGAATTTCTCTGGGATTAAGAAGAGGACGTACTAAGAGTGATAGATATCATACCTAATATATTTTGTGGGCTCGTATCTCTAGTATTTAGTGGATCTTTAGTGAGGATTGATTCTTTAGCAAGGGTTGCTTTTTTTGTAGGGATTAATCCTTCAGTAGAAATAGACTTTTCAACTACTTTATTCAACTCTTGGGTGCTGGCATAATGTTATTCAAGGAGTTGTTCCACATTTTATTCTATTGGAAATATGAGTAGTATGATAAGGTTTTGTTGTCATTGATGTCAAGAAGTCATCATCAGAAAGTGTCACTTTTAGTGTGCAACATCAGTTTTAGGTTTCGTAATCAAGTGCAAAAGGAAGAGTTCTCCCAGGTTGTCAGAAGAGGTTTAAAGGGCAAAAGGAAGGTCCAAGCAAAATATTATTATAATAATTTATTATAATATAAAAGGTTCAAGACCCAAAGATTTAATTATTTATAATAGTTTTATTATAATTTAATTTATAAGTTAATTTAATTAACTTTTCAAGTTATTAAATTAATTATAAGTTAATTTATAAATTAATTAAAACCCTAAAGATAGGGTTATAAAGTTTATAATTCAATTTTTTTAATTATCTTCGACGTCATCAAAGACATAGCCTAATGCATATAAAAGAGGGTAACAATTTGGTAAATATCTCTATCCGCAATAAAAAGAAATTTGTGTGCGCATTGAGAAAGCAAGCAATCGTGTGTTTTGAAAATCGAGCATGGCAGCATATAGGACAAGGAGGAGAGCCTTTTGTTTTACATCCCAAAGTGCTTTGTAGTGCAATTGGCAGCAAGGGAGGCACCAAGTCATTGGTGAATGTGAGGTGCAGGGATTGAATCCCATTGGTTTGTGTTTTGCAAAGTGAAGAAGGTTTTGTTGGTTTATGCGTTCAGAGGAAGCAAAGGATAAGGTGAACGTTGTGTGCCTTTGGTTCCATGAGGGCTTGTAGCCCATGTGGTGGGTGCACATATTTATAAGGCACTTGGAGTGGTGAGGTTAGGTGTTTGAAACCCATCGAAAGTATTTTTCTGGTTAAATAAGGTATGCACCGATTTTTCTCTTGCTAAGGTTGTAATTTTGGAGGTTGCTTTGCTATGGCAAAAATAAAAGTTGATTAAAGTTTTTGAGGGAGATATAAGGGGATTAAAAATTAAATATTTGATTTTAATTTTTGGTGATTAGAGTTTATAAAGTTGGAGATTATAAGGTGTATACGAACTTTACTATACTTGTTGTTAAGTGTAGTGTTATGGTGAAATTATTAAATTGAATATTGTGAGTTTGGAGATTATAAGGTGTACAAAAGGGATTTATTATTTTGTATGAAAAATAATCTTTGTGGAAATTATTTTATGGAGATATTGAGAGAGGTTGTGGTAACCTAACCCTAGTATTGGTAAAGAAAATTTTATTGTGGTTAAGACTAATTTTGAAGACATATCTCCATCAAAATAAAAGGTATGGGTACATATTCCTTGTGAGTAAAATATTGTTGGATTGAATGTTGTGAATGCTAATTTGGAGTGAAAAGGATTGTTTGGTAAGCATTGTTGAGTTTGCATGGTAAAGGTTTTTCTGAGTGAGATTTGATCATAAAACCTTGTTTGATAAGCATTGTTGGAAATATTGAGTGAGCTTTCATATGCTTGAACTAGGATTTGTGAAAGAACATGAGTATCATTGTTATGTGAAGTTGAGAACTATCTTGAACTAGAGTTTGTGCAAGCTCATGAGTATCATTGTTATGTGAGATTATTTTGATAAGCATTATTGGAAATGATTGAGTGAGTGTTCATATTCTTGGACTAGGGTTTGTAAGCAATAAGTATTTCATTGAGTGATTGATTGAGTGAAGTTGGTTGATCTTAGTCAAGTGGAAGAGTTTAAGTGATAGTTCTAATTTTGTGAAACAAATTGTTCTATATTCTAAATTGATTAGAGAGAGAAAGTTATTGAGAATTTTTGTGAGTGTGAAGCATATTGAGTCTCTAACAATTCTCTATATATTTCTATGGTAAAAAGAGAGAAAGAGACTGAAAGTGATTGAGCATTGTTGTGAGTGTGAAGCATATTGAGTCTCTAAAAATTCTCTATATGTTTCTATGGTAAAAAGAGAGAGAGAGTGAAAGTGGTTGAGAGGTTTTGTAAGTATGAAGCATATTGAGTCTCTAACAATTCTCTATATGTTTCTATGAGATTGGAAAAGTTCTAGTGAGAAATTTTTGAGAAAATTTGAGGTAAGTCTTTGAGAATACTTGTGGACATATTGGTGTGAGCTTTGTGGAAGCTTACAATACAAATTTGAAGATAAATATTGAGAGCATATTGGATAAGTTCTAGTGAGAACTTGTTGAGTAGATTTGAGGTAAGTCTTTGAGAAGACTTGTGGAAAAATTGGTGTGAGCTTTTGTGGAAGCTTACAATACATATTTGAAGATAGATATTGAGAGTAGATTGGACAAGTTCTAGAGAGGACTTGTGGATAGATTAGTGTGAGATTTTATGGAAGTTTACAAGGTAGATTTGAGACAAGTATTTGAGAAGGCTTGTGAGTAGAGTTGATTGATTGATTTGTTCAAATATTGGGTTAAGGTTTGGGGTAGTTATAGCAGAGTTTATTTGTGATTGAGTAAAGCTTTGTGTTAAGGCTTGAGGACAGAGATTGAGCAGATTTATGCTATACCGAAGGACTGTGTTTAGTGCAGATTTGAGGACAAATTTTGGTGCAGATTTGAGGACAAATTTATGCCTGATAAGAGATAAATATTAAGCATATTTATGCTAGATCGAAGGATTGTGTTTAGTGCATATTTGAGACAGAGCTAAGAGCAATCTTTGGAGGTGATAGAGTATAGAGGATAACAGTCTCTAGTGGATAGAGGTCCATCAACCGTGGTAGTGAGGACAGGTCTTCTGAGTGAGTACAAGAGTCTTCAGTGGATAGAGATCCAATAGCCAGTGTAGTGGAGGCAACAATTCTTCTAGAAGATCACCAGATAGAGCAGAGGAGAAGGAGTTCTCCTATTGATAGAGATCCATGAACTATCTAAGGAGATTGGTGTCTCTTGTAGATAGATATCCATGAACTTATTTAGAGGATTGGTGTCTCCTTTGGACAAAAGTCCATAAACATTGTAATAGGGAAATGTTTCCCAAGAGATTTGTTAAATTTTTTTTAGTGAAATATTCTCTTCGTGGAGTAGCCCATATTGGGTGAACCACGTTAAATTAGTGTCTCTATTGTGTGTGGTGATTTATGCATTTCTTTGATTACTGATGTTGATATTGCTATTGATACATTGCATAATATTGATTGGGAAAGAAAAAGTAAAAATTGATCTTTTACTGTTCACCCCCATCTTAGTATAAGTTTGTGTTTTTCAATTGGTATTAGAGTGGGTTCCTTCGGAAGAGTTTAACAGCTTGAAATAAAAGCATACAAGAACACAATGGATTATAAGAGTGGATCCTTAAATAATTTAGCACCAGTTTTTGATGAAAGCGATTATGTATTTTGGATTATGAGAATGAATATTCACCTGATAACACTTGGTAATGAAATATGGGAAGTAGTTGAAAATGGATACACACCACCAACTACTCCACCTACAGATAAATATGGTAAGCTTATACATCATTACAATTCAAGAGAAATGAATGTAATTTTGAGAGGTTTGCATAGAACATAATTTGTTAAGGTTATGCATTGCAAATCGACAAAAGAAATTTGGGATAAGTTGCAAAGCATATATGAAGGAGATAAAAAGGTAAAAAAGGTAAAATTACAAAATCTCAAAGGACAATTTGAAGAACTAAGAATGAAGGGTGAGGAAAAAATTAGTTCTTATCTAATTCATGTAGATGAGGTTGTTAACTCCATGCAAGGACTTGGAATTGAGGTTAAATAATCTAATGTTTGTGATAAGATCTTAAGATCACTCCTAAAAAGTTTTAGTGAAAATATTTCAGCTATAAAGGAATAAAAATATGGTGATATTTTAACTAGGGATGAGTTACTTGGTATTCTTACAACTCTCGAGATGAGAACAAAAGAGGAACCTAATATTTGAAAAGAAGCAGTCTTCAAAGCTACTAAGAAGACAAATGTTGAGCAAGGTGCAGTGACAATATTGTTATTGTTGTCAACACACTCATATGGATAGGTTGATGTAGTGGATAGTTGTTCAGAGGTTGTTCAAAGTATGTACAATGATGTTCAATGCTTATGAGGATGTTTTTGATGTTTGGGTGAAGTTGTTACAAGTTGTTCATGCAAATTTGCAAAAGTTGAAAAAATCATCAAGAAGTTGTCAAAAAAATTGCAAAAGTCATCACGGGCGCAGTTGGACAGGATGGATCAGTTTGGAACATGCCAGCATGTCAAGAAATATTCTAGAACAGCGTTGGAGGTGTCAGCACAGTGTTTGGATTGATCGGTGATGTTTTCGGTATCTTGGCGGATGATTTGGCAAGTGGTTGTATAAGCCAAAAAAAGGCAATTTTTTCAGAAGCATTGCAAGCAAACCGAGAAGAATTTGATAGCAAAATTCGAACTGGAGGTGGTCGTTATCTTCAATAACATGTGTTCCAAATTTCTACCAAAATGGAGAAATGAGGTGAATGTTACAAGCGTTGCAAGACTGTCACAAAAATGCTCTTTTTGGAAAAAGTGTGTCAATAGCAGTTTTCGTGGAGGTGGTACAGGCGAACCGTAAGGAGTTATGTAGCGAGATTTAGACTGGATGTAGTCAGAATTGCAAATATTCTACTTTTCAAATTTCAGAGAAAATAGAGTTACGAGGTGAGAGTTATGATTGTTGCAAAAATGGTATAGGTCACTTTTATGTCAATTTGTTCCACTTGTGCAAAATCCTTCAGTTGGCCGTTTCGACCTTGCAGAGTCGCCAGAGTTTCGATTTCAGTGTTGTTACACCTTCAAGGCATCAAATAGAGCATCTTTCATTTTTGGTTTGAGGTGTCACGTGGCTCCAAGTAAGAGAACGAGTAAGGTGTCAATTCTTTGCATGTGACGTGTTTGACGAAATGCCTTCTCAAAATAAAAAAAGGAAGTTATATTGTTTTAAGAAGCTTCATTAAAGAAAATATTTTTAAAATTGAAAAGGGAAAAAGAATGCAAGTGTGTGCTTTTTAAGTGACAAGGGATTTTATTGAAAAGTGGGGACTTTATTTTGTGAAGAGAGAAGTGTGTGTGGAGAAAAATAAAGAGTGAAAATCCGTGATTTTTGGAGAGTGGTGAAAAATGTCACTTCAGTATTTTGGGCATAAATTTCTCATATGATATCCATTTTGGCTGAAATTTTGAGAGGAGTTTGCAGAAAAAGTGTTGCACAATACCCAGAAAGCGTTTAGCAATTGGAAAAATGAGCTAAGAGAACAATCAATTTTTTTTTGTGAGAAGAGAAGATTCAAATTTTGAGTAATGCAGAGAGAGGGATGTTATACTGGGTGAAATAGAAAGTTTTAGATTTTGAGCTTACAGACCATAGAGGGTTTTGGTTTTAGTGAAGACATTCATATATGTCATTTTATTATCAATATCAAAATCAAGTGGGTGCTTGGTAGAGGGGTTGGTGCTCCTTTATGTTGGTGCAGATAAATCAGGGGTTGGTGCTCCTTTCTGTTGGTGCAGATAAATCAGGGGTTGGTGCTCCTTCCAGTGGGTGCTGGTAAATTGATTGTAAAGTTGGTGCTTTGCAAAGGCTGGATTTGGATGGGAGTCCAAATAGTCATTTTCGGGGATGTAGCCAAATCGATGAACCTCGGTACATCTTGTGTTGTGTGATGTTCTCTTGTTATACTTGCTTTATTTGGTTTTATGTTTTCATTGTTTTGGCTTTGAGTGTTGAAGATTTAAGTTTTAAAGAGCTACACTGATTCACCCCCCATCTTAGTGTCATTGTGAGACTAACAATTGGTATCAGAGTGAGGTTCCTGAATAGGCTTAACCGGCTAGGGTGATCTTGGAAGTGACACAATGGCAGGTGGTGAAGGCTTCTCATCAAACAAAGCACCATTATTTGATGAAACTAATTACGCATTTTGGAGACTCGGGATGCAGACATATCTTTGTGCTTTGGGATACGACATTTGGAATTCAGTAGATAGTGGATACACAATACCCACCACTTCTCCAACCGATGCTTCCGGTAAGAAACTATTTGAGAATGACTCAAAAGCAAAGAATGCTATCATGTGTGGATTAGTGGACAATGAACTGGTAAATATTATGGGTTGTAAAATGGCAAAGGAAATATGGGACAAACTGAAGAGCATTCATGAAGGAGATGTTAAGATCAAGGAGGCCAAGTTACAAACACATCGAGCTCAGTTCGAAGTATTAAAGATGAATGACGATGAGAATATAGAGGCATATATGCTAAGAGTTAATGAAGTCATTAATGCGATTAGAGGACTCGACAAGGAAATCAAAGATTCTGTCATCATGAAAAAGGTATTAAGATCCCTTCCCCAAAGATTTGATTCTAAAGTTTCAGCTATAGAAGAAGCTAAAGATCTAAATTCTTTTAGTATGGATGAGATGCATGGTTCTTTGATTGCATATGAGATGAGAATAGGAAAATCTAAACCCATAGATAGAGAAGCTGCTTTTAAAGCCCATAAAAATATGAAAGCAAAACAAGAATGCAGCTAGAAGAGATGAATTAGAAAATTAGTTGTTATCACAAACGTGAAGAAAGTTATATGAAGTTGGATAAGATCATAAATAACGAAAAGACTATAGGCATCAAATTTGGTTTGGGTTTTGATGAAGGAGAATCCTAAAATGGATCAAAGGCCATAAATGAAGTATCCACAAAGAATGAAGAGAAGAAACAGGTTGATCAAGAAAAAATGAATCACGCAAAGGAAAGCAATAATGCAAGGCACAAAAGGAGAATTGACAATGATGGACTCACCAATGTCACACATCAAAGAAGAAGAAGATTTATGGCTCCTACGACAACATGGCAAAGACCACCACCCAGGTTCAATTATCTATTTTTTGGTTATTGTTTTAAATGCAATGGTTATGGACATAAGATCTCAAATTGCAAGTATAATGTAGGAAGAAGGAATTTACCAATAGAAATGCTTTTTAACCTTTGATGGGTTATGCAGTAAAATGTTATAACTATCATAATTTTGGGCATATTGCAAGAAATTGTCGAAGTACATTTGCATCAAATCAATTTCAAGGAAGAAAATTTCAGCCAAATGGAATAAGACAAAATAGAAAATTTCTCGAAAAACATGCACAAGCTACTGAAAAAGAAAAGCCAAAACAAGAGCCCAAAATTGTAATCAAACTTGAGTGGAAAGAAAAAGAGTGACCTAAGGAAGAAAAGGAATCCTTGATCGTACAAATGGCATTTAAAGCATAGAATAAATCCACACCATGGATACTTGATAGTGGATGCTCCAGTCATATGACAGGTGACAAACAAAAATTTGAGAAGTTGCAGCAATATGAAGGTGGTTCGAATAAAGTTTGGAAACAATGATGGAGCTAAGATAGTTGGCAGAGGTTCAGTTAAGATTAGTGATAGAAAAATTAGGTCAAAATAAGTCTTGTTTGTGGTTGGTCTGAAGCATAACTTGTTGAGCGTAAGTCATATTTGTGATAGAGGTCATGAAGTGATCTTTAAGAAGCAAGGTTGTGAAGTCAGAAAGGCAAACAATGGGAAGTTGATAGCAACTAGATCAAGGACATATGGCAACCTGTACACTCTATCAGAGACTTCAGAAGGAGCTTGCTTGATTGGATAGGAAGAAGAGAATTGGTTGTGGCACAAGAGGCTCGGTCATATCAGTTTTGACAATCTAGTAAAAATCAGCTCAAAGAAAGCGGTGAGAGATATTCCCACCATTGGCAAACCATCAAATAGCATTTGTGCTTCATGTCAAAAGGGGAAGCAAACTAGAGTCTCATTTAAAACAAAAGAGTACTACACAAGCAAACCTTTGGAACTAGTACATACTGATTTATGTGGACCCATGAGAACGCAAAGCATAAACGGTGACAAATATTTCATGTTGTGTATAGATGACTATTCCAAGATGACATGGGTACTATTTTTGAAGCATAAATCAGAAGCTTTTGAGATGTTCAAGGTTTTCAAAAACCAAGTTGAGAATCAAACAGGAAAAAGGATTAAATGTTTAAGGTCAGATAGAGGAGGAGAGTTCATTTTAGAGGATTTCATAGAGTATTGTGAAAAATATGGCATTAGGAGACAATTTTCAACAGCCAAGACACCTCAACAGAATGGTGTGGTAGAAAGAAAGAACAGGACAGTGCAGGAAATGGCACGGACTATGTTGACTGAGAGCAAAGTAGCAGAAAATTTTTGGAAAGAGGCAGTCCATACTGCGGTATACATCCAAAATAGGTGCATGTTGAGGACGCATGAAAGCAAAACTCCTTATGAGTTGTGGTTCGGTAAAAAAGCAACAACAAGATACTTTAAAGTTTTTGGCAACAAGTGTTACATCAAAAGAACTGAAGAAAACCTTGGTAAGTTTGAAGATAGAGTGGATGAAGGTATTTTTCTTGGCTATTTGTCAAAAAGCAAAGCTTACAAATGCTACAACAAGAGGCTAAGGAAAATTGTGGATAGTGTCGATGTTAAAGTTGATGAAGGAAGGGAATGAGTAATTAGCTATGAAGAGAACTACCCAATTTATGAAGAGGTCATTGAAGGAGATGAGGAAAAGGAAATGAAAAAGAAACCAAAAATTGACTCAGAGGATTCAAACAATGATTCAGAAGTGGAAGAAAACAAGAAATTCAAAACAGACAGCTGGCAGAAAGATCATCCTAGAGAGCAAATAATTGGAGACCCCATAGTTGGTGTTCAGACAAGAAGAAGATTAGTAAGTAACTACTCTTTATTATCTAGAATTGAGCCCAAAAATGTTGTTGATGCAAGCAAAGATGAAAGTTGGGTAAAGGCAATAAATGAAGAATTAGATCAGATCGAGAAAAACAAGACTTGGGAGTTAGTACCAAGACCCACAAATAAAAATGTAATCGGTACTAAATGGGTCTTTCGGAACAAATTGAATGAAGATAGATAGGTAGTCAGGAACAAAGAAATATTGGTATGCAAAGGCTATGCACAAGTTGAAGGTATTGACTTTGAGGAAACCTTTGCACCTGTGGCCAGACTAGAGGCAATTAGAATGTTTCTGGCTTTAGCAGTTTACAAGAATTTCAAAGTTTATCAAATGGATGTGAAATCAGCATTTTTGAATGGGAAACTTGAAGAAGAGGTTTATATTGAGCAGCCAGATGGTTTCCAGCTTGGTGATGATCCCAACTTGGTTTGCAAGTTGAATAAAGCGTTATATGGCTTAAAATAGGCACCCTGAGCATGGTATGCAAGGCTAGACAATTATCTTACTCAGCAAGGGTTCAAGAAAGGTATGGTGGATAGTAATTTGTATGTCAAAACAAAAAATGGTCATCATATTGTTCTTGTTGTATACGTAGATGATATCATATTTGGCAGCAACAAATATGAGTTGTGTAAAGATTTAGCAAATAAGATGCAAAAAGAATTTGAAATGTCAATGATTGGTGAACTTTCGTATTTCCTCGGATTGCAAGTTAATCAAAAGGAGAAGGGCATATTTATTTCTCAAATTAAATATGTGAAAGAGATGCTAAAAAAGTTCACAATGGAGGATTGTAAGCCAGTTAGCACTCCCATGATGACAGGTTGCAAGTTGAGCAAGGATGACAAATCTCCACATGTTGATCAAACTATGTATAGATCTATGATTGGGAGCTTATTGTACTTGATAGCTACCAAACTAGATATTTTATAGGAAGTATGCATGGTAGCACGATTTTAGGCTAGTCCCAAGGAGACTCATGTGACAGCAGTGAAGAGGATTCTTCGGTACCTCAAGGGTACTATGGAGTATGGGTTATGGTATCCAAAAGGTAAGGACTTCACCCTTATTGTGTATTCAGATGCAGATTGGGTAGGATGTGTAGATGATAGGAAGAGTACCAGTGGAGGTGCATTCTATCTTGGAGACAAGTTGGTCGCATGGCACAGTAAGAAACAAGAGTCAGTCTCCTTATCCACAGTAGAGGCAGAATACATTATAGCGACAACGTGTTGTACGCAGGTGTTATGGATGAAACAAACTCTGAAGGATCTTGGAATTAATTTTAGTGAGACTATTTTAGTTAAGTGCGATAACACCAGTGCCATTAACATCTCAAAGAATTTGGTTATGCATTCTCGCACAAAACATATTGTTATCCGGTATCATTTTTTGAAGGAGAAAGTTGCAAAAGGTGAGGTTAAGTTGGATTTTGTTCCAACAATAGAGCAAGTAGTGGATATCTTCACCAAACCATTGCCCAAGGAATTCTTTGAGTACCTTCACAAGAAATTGGGAGTGGTCACACTTCCCAAGAATTGACTAGCTATTGGGGCCACATTCTCAGGGGGGAGCATTTGTGTATTTGTTTATCTTTTTGCTCATGTTTGTGATTTTTGCTAAGTGTAATAATTTTTTCCTGAGAATGTTGTGCATGGACTCAGGGGGAGTTTGCAGTAGCCCTTTGGTCTTGTTGTCAAAGGGGGAGAAGAGTTACAAGAAATTGTGCGTGTGTTGCCAACAATTCCAAAGGGGGAGATTGTTGAGCAAGGTGCAACGATAGTATTGTCATTGTTGTCAACACACTCAGATGGATAGGTTGATGTAGTGGATAGTTTTTCGAAGGTTTTTTGGAGTATGTACAGTGATGTTCAATTCTTATGAGGATGTTTTTGATGTTCGGGTGAAGTTGTTACAGGTTGTTCGTGCAAATTTGCAAAAGTTGAAAAAATCGTCAAGAAGTTGTCAAAAAATTGCAAAAGTCATCACGAGCACAATTGGATAGGATGGATCAGTTTGGAACATTCCAGCATGTCAGGAAATAGTCCAGAATAGTGTTGGAGGTGTCAAAATAATTTTTGTATTGATCGGTGACGTTTTCGGTATCTTGGCGGATGATTTGGCAAGTGGTTGTACAGGTCGAAAAAGGGTAGTTTTGTCAGAAGCACTGCGAGCAAACCGAGAAGAATTTGATAGTAAAATTTGAACTGGAGGTGGTCGTTATCTTCAAGAACATGTGTTCCAAATTTCCACCAAAATGGAGAAACGAGGTGAATGTTACAAGCGTTGCAAGACTGTCACAAAAACACTCTTTTTGGAAAAAGTGTGTCAGTAGCAATTTTTGTGGAGGTGGTACAGGCAAACCGTAAGGAGTTATATAGCAAGATTCAAATACTGGATGTAGTCAAGAATTGCAAATATTCTATGTTTCAAATTTTAGAGAAAATAGAGTTACGAGGTGAGAGTTATGATTGTTGCAAAAATGGTACAGGTCACTTTTATGTCAATTTGTTCCACTTGTGCAAAATCCTTCAGTTGGCCATTTCGACCTTGCAGAGTCACTAGAGTTTCGGTTTCAGTGTTGTTACACCTTCAAGGCATCAAATAGAGCATATTTCATTTTTGGTTTGAGGTGTCACGTGGCTCCGAAGTAAGAGAATGAGTAAGGTGTCAATTCTTTGCATGTGACGTGTTTGACGAAATGCCTTCTCAAAATAAAAAAAGGAAGTTATATTGTTTTAAGAAGCTTCATTAAAGAAAATATTTTTAAAATTGAAAAGGGAAAAAGAATGCAAGTGTGTGCTTTTTAAGTGACAAGGGATTTTATTGAAAAGTGGGGACTTTATTTTGTGAAGAGAGAAGTGTGTGTGGAAAAAAATAAAGAGTGAAAATCCATGATTTTTGGAGAGAGGTGAAAAACGTCACTTCAGTATTTTGGGCATAACTTTCTCATATGATATCCATTTTGGCTAAAATTTTGAGAGGAGTTCACATACAAAGTGTTGCACAATACCTAGAAAGCGTTTAGCAATTAGCAGAATGAGCTAAGAGAACAATCAGTTTTTTTTTTTGTGATAAGAGAAGATTCAAATTTTGAGTAATGCAGAGAGAGGGATGTTATACTGGGTGAAATAGAAAGTTTTATATTTTGAGATTACAGAGGAACTTAAGCTTCAGGCTCAAGAATGTGATGAAGAGAAAGAAAAGTTTATAGAGGATCTAAATAAGTCAAAGACAAGGAAGTATAAAGATAAGTTAGAAGCAAAGGTCTTAGAATGTGAAAAGTTAGAACATAAAGTGGCTCTACTAAGAGAAGACATAAAATATTCTAAGGATAAGTTACACAAGTTTGGAAAGAGCTCAAAGATCTTAGATAATATGATCAAGGTACAAAGATGATCAACAAAAAAAATAGATCTTGGTTTTGAACAGGTACAAAAGAAACAAGGAGAGGAGTCAACCTCAAGTTCTAAAGAAGAAGAGACTTTTGAAGATGAGTTGGACAACAAAAATTTCAACAAGGAAAGGAAAAATGCACAAAAGAGAAATAAATGGAACAAGAACCATCATAGGGGAAAAGAGATTAAGAGAATAATGAGGTCAAGGTAAGGTAATTTCAATGGACGATGCTTCTCATGTCACAGTGTTAGTCTTACAATGGCACTGAGAGGGGGGGTGAATCAGTGTAGCTATTTAAATTCAAATCTACAACTCTTAAAGCTGAAGCAAGGTGAACTTAAAACAAATAAAGAAAATATAACAAGAGAGCATCACACAACACAAGATGTAACGAGGTTCACAAGTTTTGGCTACTCCTCAAAAATAGACTGCTTGGAATCCCATCCAAATCCAACCTTTGCAAAGCACCAAATTTACAATAAATTTACCAACACCCACTGGAAGGAGCACCAACCCCTAATTTATCTACACCAACAAAAACGAACACCAACCCCTGATTTACCATCATCAACTGGAAGGAGCACCAACCCTTAATTTACCAGCACCAACTAGAAGGAGCACCAACCCCTGATTCCAAGCACCAACTTGGATTTCTATTTTGAATCTTTGATTGACATAAATATGCCTTCACTTTTACAAGACCCTCACTGGTATGTTGCTCACCCAACCTCTCTTTCAATTCAAAAAACACATATTCCTTCTGTGCACTAACAGTCGCTCTCTCTCTGCTGCACTCTACCAGCTGCTCTATTTTAGCCATGCTTTCTATACATCCTTTTTCATAGCACTTTCCTCTCTCTGTTATAGCCCTCTTCTGTATATTTTAGCACTATATCCCCATTTCTTTTCACAGCTCCTTTTTCCTTTTATTCGGCAATACACAACACTCATGCCTCGTGCAGAGCTCAACCTAACGGATCACTCTTACCACTCTGCTTATTGCACTCTGACAGCCTTCTTTGCGCTCTAATAGCCTTCTCTACTCGCTTACGTCTCTAATAGCCTTATCTACTCATTTACGGCTCTCTGAAAGCCTTCTCTGCTCATTTCAGTGCTCTGACATTCTTATTTTCTCTCTTACATAGTTTAGAGCTCAACCCTAACCCTAATTCTTAACTTACCATATATGAAACATACACATTCTTGTGGCTCTCTTCAACAACCTTTTCTTAGCACATATATTATTTTATCAGTGGCACCTTCCCTCTTTATGGCGGCACACTTTTCAATTCTGAGCAAATCTTTTTTCTTCTACACGCAACTGCCATTTTAAAACAATATTTTTTATTTTGAAACCCTAAGTCTTCTATATCTTCCATTATCCCACATGCAGCCTATTCATAGCTACTCCTATAAGTAACTCCTTTCTGATGCAATATTCTTACACGCAACCTATTAATAGTTACGACTCTTCAAAATGACTCTCTGTCTATCTCTTGGTCTTCGTTTGATGACTTTCAGTAACCACCGTTGCATGATATTTCTCTGCTACGGTTCCTGTAACTACAGTAATGACTTTTGTTCACTATTCTTATTTAACTGCATGATTTCTATCTGTAACTGCACCTGTAACTATTATACTAACTTCAGTTAACTCTTCTTATTTTGGCTGCATGAATGTATTATGTAACTGCCCCTTTTATTGTCATACTATCTGTAGTTCACTGTTACATTTCTTTGTTTCGACTGAGTTCTCTTCTTAGCTCGCGCCAAGGTGACCTGTCGCGAAATCATGACACTTCTACCCCTTTGAATTTTTCTTGCCGTTTGACCATGAAAACATGACATGCCACGATATCGTGACACTTTTTGCCTCCTTGTCCTCTTCTCGGCTTGCACCCGTGAAAACACAACATGTTGCGATATCGCGACACTTTTCGCCTCCATACACTCTACTTGGCTTGCACCAGTGAAAACATGACATGTCATGAAATTGTGACACTTTTCACTTCCTTGCACTCTTCTCGGCATGCACCAGCGAAAACATGACATGTCATGAAATCGTGACACTTTTCGCTTCCTTGCACTCTTCTTGGCATGCATCCGCAAAAACATGACATGTCACGAAATCGTGACACTTTTGCTGCCTTGTGCCTTTCTCTGCATTTCACCCACAAAAATGAAACATGTCATGAAATCATGACACTTTCACTGCCTTGTGCTTTTCTCTGCTTGCACCCGCGAAAACACAACATGTCACGATATCGCGACACTTTTCGCTTCCTTGCACTCTTCTCGGCATGCATCCGTGAAAACATGACATGTCACAAAATCGTGACACTTTTGCTGCCTTGTGCCTTTCTCTGCCTTTCGCCTGTGAAAATTGAACATGTCACAAAATCATGACACTTTCGCCTCCTTACTCTATCTCTCCTCTTCGGGTCGTGAAAACCAGAGATTTCGTGATATTGCAACACTTTTTCTCCTTGGCGCTTTTCTTCCCTTCGGGTCACGAAAACAAGACATGTCGCGATATCGTGACACTTTTTCTCCTTGGAATTTTTCTTCCCTTCGGGTCATGAAAACCCGACATGTTGCGATATAGCGACACTTTTTCTCCTTGGCGCTTTTCTTCCCTTCGGGTCATGAAAACCCGACATGTCGCGATATCGTGACACTTTTTCTTGCAAGCTCTTTCTCTTCGAACCTGTCGTGAAATTGTGACACATTTTCATCCGTACTATCTCTCTTGCAAATTGTCGTGAAATCGCAACACTTTTCTTTGTGAGCTCTTTCTCTCGAACCTGTCGCAAAATCGCGACACATTTTCGTCCGTACTGTCTCTCTTGCAAATTGTTGCGAAATCATGACACTTTTCTTTGTGAGCTCTTTCTCTTGAACCTGTCACAAAATCGTGACACATTTTCATCCGTACTGTCTCTCTTGCAAATTGTCGTGAAATCACGACACTTTTCTTTGCGAGCTCCTTCTCTCCGAACATGTCACGAAATCATGACAGTTTTCTTTGCTTGCACCTTCTCTCCGAACATGTCGTGAAATCATGATAGTTTTCTTTGCTTGCGCCTTCTCTCCGAACATGTCGCAAAATCATGACAGTTTTCTTGCATGTGCCTTCTCATCGAACATGTCACAAAATCATGACAGTTTTTCCTGTATGCGCTGCTTCTTCGAACATGTCACGAAATCGTGACAGTTTTCTTACTTGCCTTCTTTGCTTCCAACATGTCACAAAATCATGACAGTTTTCCTTGCACTTTCTCTCTCTTCTAACATGTTGCGATATCATGATATTTTTCCTTTCTTCTTAACATGTCGCGATATCGCGACATTTTTCCTTGCGCTTTCTCTCTCTTAAAACATGTCACGATATCACGACAATTTTTCTAGCTTCTCAACATGTCACGATATCGTGACACTTTTCTTACTTGTCTTTTTCTTTGAGCTTTTGCATATGGGCCACTACGTTCTTCTTGGAGAATCATTGTACATGCTCTGTATGACCACTAAACTCCTGTCCATTGCATTAACCAATCTATTGTCCACTGCATCAACCGATCTCCCTGACTGTGTCCATTGCATCAACCGATCCTCTGTCTGTGTTGACAACAATGACAATACTTTTGCTGCACCTTGATCATCAATGAACTCCTATCCATTGCATCAACCGATCCTCTGTCTGTGTTGACAACAATGACAATACTTTGGCTGCACCTTGCTCATCAATCTCCCCCTTTGGAATTGTTGGCAACACACGTAATTGCGTGCAATTACCTGTAACTCTTCTCCCCCTTTGACAATAATACCAAAGGGCTGCTGCAGACTCCCCCTGAGTCCATGCACAACATTCTCAAGCAAAAATTATTACAGTTAGCAGAAATCATAAACATGAGCAATAAGATAAACAAATGCATAAATGCTCCCCCTAAGAATTTTATCCCGATGGCTAGTCAATTCTTAGTCTATTCTTGGGAATATGTGACCACTTCATTTCATTGTTTGACAACATCATGATAAGCATAATAGGCATCAACAATATCAATAATGTGAGTAGCAACAATAACCAGTGAATGACACCATCACTGTCAACTTCACCAATATAACATGTGTAAGAACATGATTGGACCATTGTCTTTTGTGCAACTACCCTATGTTGCTTTGCAAACTCAAACTTGTCCACTATTAGTGAAGGCATACAATAATATTATATAGCCAACTTTTTTGTTCTGCAATGCCAGCAGCATCTGCATACATCTCCACCATGCATCTTGGATATTATCAACAAGCTTGAACCTAATGATAGCTGTTTGTCTCTCTCTATAGTGAGAATCCAGTAGGCTACCTCAATCCATTTTATATTTACAACCTGTTGTGGCTGATCCAAAACACACCCCAAAATTGGGGACCCACCTTTTTTGCAGGCTTTCAGAGGAAATCTCAGTGACCCAGATGCTAAAAATGAAGAAAAGGGGCAAAAATGCACAAGTGTAGAAAGTGTCGCGAAATCGTGACATGTCGCGAAATCGCGACATGTCGCTCCATCGCTGTCGAAAGAGGAGAGAGAAAAGGAAAATGAAAAAGTGTCGCGAAATCACGACATGTCGCTCCATCGCTGTCGAAAGAGGAGAGAGAAAAGGAAAATGAAAAAGTGTCACGAAATCGCGACATGTCGCTCCATCACTGTCGAAAGAGGAGAGAGAAAAGGAAAATGAAAAAGTGTCATGAAATCGTGACATGTCGCTCCATCGCTACCAAAAGAGGAGAGAGAAATGCAAAATGGAAAGGCGTAGCGATATCACGATGCGTCGCAAAATCATGGGTCAAACTGGTCAAATGGCATGAAGTGAAAAGCGTCGCGAAATTGCTACAGGTTGCGGTCGAGAATGTACGGAAGTGAAAAAACGTCGCAAAATCATGACAGGTTGCAGCCAAAGCAGTGCCAGGTGAAAAGCATCGTGAAATCATGACAGATTGCAGGTGGAAGGCATGAAACGAAAAAACGTCATGAAATCGCGATAGAAGCAAGCCCAGTTGTACGGAACATAAAAGGCTTAGCGAAATCGTGATAAAAATCAGCAAAGGTGCATGAAGCGCAAAATGGTCACGAAATCGTGAAAAAATCTACCAAAAGGTTTGAAGAGCAAAAATGGTCACGAAATTGTGACAGAAAGCAGCAAAGGGGAATGAAGCGAAAAGGCGTCGCGAAATCGCGACAGGTTGCGGTTTCACGGCTCCGAAGCAGGGAAGCGTACGGAGATCAAAACGGTAGCGAAATCATGATAGATTGCGGCAAGAGGGCCCAAAGGAGAAAATGGTCGTGAAATTGCGACGAGTTGCGGTCGAAGCGTACGGAGAACAAAAGCGTCGTGATATCGCGACATGTCACGATTTTGCGACATGTCGCATTTTTGCTGTGAAAGTGAAGGAGCAAGGCCACAGGCTATTTTTGGTCATGATTTTCATGGGACCGTTATGGAACATGCAGAAACGCATCAAAAATGTGGCGCAAAGGCATGAGGTTTATGATAACGCTTCAGAGCGACGGTTACAGTATGCAGACAGGACCAAACATTTCAAATTTGAGCGAAAGGTCAAAGCATCAAAGAAGCGGGAAAATGAAACGAAGCGTTCTGGGAGGTGAAACAAAACGACACAGGTTAACCGAAGAGCCGTGCCAGACAATATAAAATTGGAAGCACAGATTGAACAGGGGGTTGGAAATTGCTGCTAGCAGAGTTGCAGAAACAAGGGCTTCATGCCATTCTGGGCCTGCACTTGGGCAATTTCCTTCATTTGTTCTAGATTTGTTTAACCTGGAACATTCTATAATTGTAATTGATACATCATTCTAATACAAAAATACAGAGAGTTGACATCTTATTGATAAGAAAGGAGTCATTATGCATGCAAGATTTAATGCTTTATTTTCCCTTTCAGATTTCTAGGCTTTTAGGTGAAGTTTAATGCAAATGTTTTTGGTTGCTTCATGCGAATGCCTAAAATCTGAAATTACAGTAAAAACCCCAGAGACCCGCACCTAGCTTATCTATATTGTGTGAATTTGCACGTTCAATAGGTTAGGTTGGATGCAGAAACCTCATTATCTTCAGTTTTATCAATCAAGATGGTAGCATTCTAGACATAGTTTAGTTGCATCTTCATTTGCATGCATTTTATTTTCAAACCCTTATTTCATTTTTTGCATTTTAATTACAGTCATTTAAATAAATAACTAAAAATCCATTAAATCTCAGAGTCCATTGCAAATCCAAATTAAAGTAAACTACAGTGCCCCTTGTTAATATCCACTTGCAAAACCTAAGGTATTCCCAGCATTCAAATTGAAAAACATCATTGGTGAATGAAGAACCATCACAATAGGAACCTTGGAGAAATTATTTAGTCATAATTTCTTTGCAAGCAGAGGATTTTGGGACTCAGATCCTACCGGAGAGTGTGCTTTCACAATTGGGTGAAAACACCACTCAATAGATTGGCGCTAGAAGGAGGGCCGAATCGGTTTACTTTATTTTGGTTTTCATACATGAATAATATCTTTTGATTTAATTTTGAAATATTTTCTTAAAGCTCACAAACAGCTAAACTGTAGCTTTTGCTTTCTTTTGTTGCAGGTTTTCATTGAAATAATCGAGGGTTTCATCAGGCAGGCTAGACCCACCGTGTCGTATTGCGACCAGGTCCCAAACAACCGAAGAAACCATTTTTCATGACCTTACTGGTACTCCCAAGAATAAAACCAAGCAAGTCGTAAGCTCACCAGTCATAAAAGACCTATTTTCTCTAGGAACATCGAGTGGAACTACGCCTGTAATATCAGTTGCCACTAGTGTTCCTATTGTTAGTAATATTTCTACTGCTATTGTAGGTTTGTCTTCATCAATTTTGAGTCAAATGGCTCAAGCTCTAGCAGCTCCTTGGTATGGAGCTAACAATACTCCTTTGAATATTGCTGGGGATATCCATGAAATCCCCAAGAACATTGAAATATTTTTGCCTAAATATAAACCAGATGGCCCAAGAATAGCAGAAGAACATATCCAAGCCTATAGGGATGTTTTAATTAGGCTACAAGTTCAATATGAAGATGTGGCTTGCAGACTTTTTCCTATGAGCTTAGATCCAATAGCATATGAATGGTATATATGCTTACCAAACGGTTCAATCACTTCTTGGACACAAATGGAAAATGCCTTTGTTAATCAATTTAGGTCGCCCTTGGATCCTGCAACCATTTACAATCAGTTTATTACATGCAAAAGGGGCCAGGGGGAACCGATCAGAATGTTTAATCAGAGATTCCAAAAGTGCTATAATAGAGCAATTAGGCACTTTGCCATCGATCCCGTAGTGGCTTTGCAGATATATTTTGGGGCATTGGACCCCATGACAGCCATGTTTGCGAGACGTAATCCTCAAGTCACCACGCTAGGTTTAGCCTATAACGAAGCCATGACTATCGAGCAACAAATGACACCACAGGGCTATGGGTTTACCCAGATGCCTGTGATGGGACAGTATGCTCCATATGGTCAAGCTCCCTTGGCAAATCAGCTCATGGCACCACAAATGCCAAGCATGAACGCCTTCCCCTATCAACAGCTGTATCCACCAACACCCGCGTATGCACCCATTCCAATCCAACCAATTACATCCATTCCACCTGTTCCCGCATTTTTGCAGAACAGTCAATCGACTATACAAGGAACCAACCAAGTTAATCCTCAGGCTATAGTTCCTTTTCCAAATCCAACCCCGATTCGAGTGTCAATCCATATGGGAATCAAATTCCTCAGAACCCGACCCAAATGTTGAATCAAGACCCCATCAATTATGCGAATCCAATGGGGGTTAACAACAATGTGATTCCACCGAAGGAGATTTATTCAGAAGTCGAAGAGCTCAAGAAATTAGTTCATAAACTGAGCAATGATAGGGTTCAATAGCAGAAGTATGAGTCCCATGCCCCTAACCCAAATCAAAATTTTAACAATAGAGGGAGACACTGGAACACCAAGCCAAACAATGGGGGAGTACCCGCTCCCATTGCTAATCAATTAGATACTTCTGCAGAACAGTCAATCGACTATACAAGGAACCAGCCAAGTTAATCCTCAGGCTATAGTTCCTTTTCCAAATCCAACCCTGATTCAGAGTGTCAATCCATACGGGAATCAAATTCCTCAGAACCTGACCCAAATGTTGAATCAAGACCCCATCAATTATGCGAATCCAATGGAGGTTAACAACAATGTGATTCCACTGAAGGAGATTTATTCAGAAGTCGAAGAGCTCAAGAAATTAGTTCATAAACTGAGCAATGATAGGGTTCAACAGCAGAAGTATGAGTCCCATGCCCCTCACCCAAATCGAAATTTTAACAATAGAGGGAGACACTGGAACACCAAGCCAAACAATGGGGGAGTACCCGCTCCCATTGCTAATCAATTAGATACTTCAGGACCTAGCCAATCCAATTCTCTTTTGAATATTTCAGATTTGGCATGGGAAAGGGGGTGCAGGTTGCACAACACGAAAGAACACAATGAGAGGAATTTTCTTGAAATTGCGAGATACACTCATTGTCTTCAGGCACAAGTTGATGATTTGGAACTGGTATCAAATGAGGGTCCATCGCAACATCAAGATGATAATATTATGGTGATGGAAACTGTATATCATCAAGAAGGTGAGAGTGAGGAAGAAGAAGACAAAATTTTGGAACAAGAGGTGCAAGCTTTTTGAGATTTTAGAAAGGGGAATCATGGATACCATTTGAGAAGTAAATCTAAAGCCCCTCAAACCTCATCAACACCTCCAAAAAATTCTATTCTTCCTCTGGATACTAAGGAAAATAATAATCCTCCTCCTCCACTCAGAAGAGAAATGTCTAATGACGTGCAGAAGACAGTCAAATTCGAAAAACCAAACTATGACATAGTGGAGGATCTGAAGAAGTCCAAATCTAGCCTTTCGTTCTTGGACGCGGCTAGATTTCCTGGCCAAAAGGAGGCGTTGATAAAATATTTGAACTCACCTGACCCAATGTGGAAAGAAAAAAGAGTTGAGTCCCATATGATTTTGCGAAAAGAGAATGGATGTCCCACCATTCTTACTGACTCTGAGAATTGCGGGTAAGAATTTGCATAACTGTTTGGTGGACACGGGTGCCACGAGCAACCTCATGCCTTCAGAGATATGTAAAATGCTAGGTCTGCAACCTGTTTCATCCAAATGCATGGTCTTGCAATTGGACCGTTCAGAGGTAAATGTGGTAGGGACCTTATATGATGTCAAGATTCAATTAAATTCTGAACCCAGGGTCCAGCAGGTTGTTGACATTCTGGTTGTTAATATCCCAAGTAGGTATGGAATGTTACTTGCAAGGGATTGGATGAAAACTCTGAATGGCTATTTTTCAATAGACTGCTCACATATGTGGCTACCATGGAAAGGAATTGCAAACCAAATCAGAGTGGAAAATGAACCGAGGCTTAAGGAGATTATAACAGATTTTAACAAGCCGAATGAAGTTCAGTTTTCTGAGCCAGAACTAGGAGTTTATGCACTTGATGTTGAGGAAGCAGCTGAAGAGCCTAAAGAGGAGACATGTCATGGTGGCTCTTTTGAGGAAAAGGATTTCACATGGTTGCTCAGATTTGATGGATCAAAATCTAGACAGGGAGCAAGAGCAGGAGTCGAGCTCACTGGCCCAGGAGGTAAACCATTATTGGCTGCCTACAGATTGCAATTTCCTTGCACGAACAATGTGGCAGAATACGAAGCATTGATCTTTGGTTTACGTCTAGCATTGAGCAAACATGTTAAATGCTTGAAGGTTTTGGGAGATTTCGAGTTGGTAGTCAAACAAATCAAAGGACAGTATATATGTCGTGACAGGAGACTAAGCCTTTATAGAACTAGGGTTATGGACCTCATTGAGGAGTTCGATGCGTTCAATATAGCCCTTATTTCTAGGAAAGGAAATCGAATAGCAGACTCTCTTGCAGTCGTCGCGGGCATGTTAAACCCAGTTGATATAAAAAGATGTAAAAATTTTTCCATTGAACTGGTTCCTTGTCCATCAATACCCGATAATGTAAAGAATTTCCAGGTTTTTGAAAGTGACAGACACATTTTCAAATTTGTCACGAACTCGGGTATTTTTGAAAATCAGGTGATTGATGAGGAGCAAAGGTGGTAGGATGAAATAGAAGATGAAATTGAAACTGCGTATCAATCCAACAAAATTCCTAAAGGCGTGGCTTCATTGGAAAAGATGTTCGACATGGGATGCAAGACCAAGAAAGGAAAAAAAGTCCCACTCCCTAAAGATGCATGTGATTCAATTAATCTAGGGAGTGCAGACAATCCAAAGGAGGTGTACATAGCAAAGGCATGTACAGAGGAAGAAAGGAGCAATATAATGCAGGCATTGAAGCATTACATAGATTGTATTGCTTGGAATTACAATGAATTGAAAACATACAACCAAGACATCATCACACATACCATCCCTTTGAAGCCAGAATCCAAGCCTTTTAGGCAAAGACAACGAGTTGTTAACCCGCTATTGGAGCCTTTGATCGAAAAGGAGGTTAAAATATTATTGGAAGCGAAAATCATTTTTCCTGTTAGGCACTCAACATGGGTGGCTAACCTCGTTCCAGATGAGAAAAAGAGTGGAGAGATTAGGTCGTGCATAGATTTTCGAAATCTTAATAAAGCCTCTCAAAAGGATAATTATCCATTGCCATCAATCGATGAAATTCTACAAATGGTAAATGGATCTGAAATGATGTCCTTTCTCGATGGGTATTCGGGTACAACCAAATTCTTATACATCCGGATGACAGGATGAAAACAGCCTTCACTACCAAGTGGGGGACATTTGCATATAAGAGAATGTCGTTCGGACTGTTAAATGCTGGTGCAACTTTTCAATGCGCCATGGATTATGCATTCAAAGGACTCATAGGCAAATGCATCATCGTGTATGTGGATGATATCCCAGTTTTCTCGAAGAAGAGAGAGGACCATGTCAAAGATTTAAAGAAAGTGCTTCAAAGATGCAGAGAACATGGAATTTCCTTAAATCCCAAAAAGTGCATTTTCGAAGTAACAGAAGGAAAATTGTTGGGTCACATCATTTCAAAAGAGGGAATATCCATCGACCCAGAAAGGATACAAGCTATCCAAAACTTACCTCTCCCGAGTAGTAAAAAAGAATTGAGATCTTTCTTTGGGCAGGTTAATTTTGTGAGGAAGTTTATCTCTAGCTTTGTTGAGATAGCCAAACCTCTGAACAAGATGCTCAAGAAAGATGTGGATGTAAAATGGAACGAGGAAAGTAGAGTGGCCTTCTAGAACATCAAAGATGCCATTTCCAGGGCCCCGGTCCTTATAAGTCTAGACTATTCCAAACCTTTCTTCATTTATGCTTTTGCATCAGAACACTCCTTTGCGAGTGTCTTAACCCAAAAAGGCGAGGATAGTGCCGAAAAACCCATAGCATTTTTAAGTGCCCCCCTAAAAGATGCTCAATTAAGGTATTCAATCCTTGATAAGAAAATGTACGCACTTTTTAAAACGATGAAAAAATTTAGACATTACATTGTGCACAGCAGAGTTATTGCCATTGTGCCTGACTCGTTGTTAAGACCATGTTTTTACAAAATGAACTAGGTGAGAAAAGAGGGAAATGGATTTCCACCATCCAGGAATTTGATCTCGAAATCCAACCTATGAAACTAGTTCGAGGATAGGGACTGGCGAAGGCGATCGCAGAAAATAATCCGCAAATAACAGGCCAATGCTCGAATACAGAATACATTGCTAGGGATGACTGGTATGTTGATATTGTGCAATTTTTATTGACTGGTAAGTGTCCTTCTAATCTGAATTCAACACAGAGAAGAGCTTTAAGGCTTAAGTCTATCAATTATCTGATGAAATCTGGTGTTCTTTACAGGAAGAATCATGAAGGAATCTACCTGAGGTGCTTGAGCAAAGAAGAAGCTGCCAGGGTGTTGCAGGAATTTCACGGGAAACATGGAACTGGTCATGGTGCAGCAAATGCTACAGCACATCAAATCCTGAGAGCAGGATACTACTGGCCCCACATTTTCAAAGATGCACATGCCCATGTACGATCTTGTCATATCTATCAAGTGGCTGCCAATAGAGAAAGAAATGCAGCCATGCCGTTACAACCTGTAGTTGAAATGAGACCATTTGCATAGTGGGGACTAGATTTTATCGGGGTTATTAACCCAAATTCGTTTGATTCCCATAAATTCATATTGACAGCTACAGATTACTGTACAAGGTGGACAGAAGCGATTCCTACTAAACATGCCACCACAGACGTTGTGATTAAATTCCTTGAGGACCAAATTATAACAAGATTTGGAATGCCCGATTCTATTGTCAGTGACAATGGTAAAGCGTTTATTTCTACGCAATTTGCAGATTGGGCATATGATAACAAAGTGAGCTTAAAATTTGCATCCAATTATTATCCTCAAGGAAATGGTCTGGCCGAATCTTCAAATAAAAATTTATTGAACATCATTAAGAAGTTGCTGGAAAAGAACCCTCGGGACTGGCATAGCCAATTGAAGTTTGCCCTTTGGGCAGATAGGACCAGAGTGAAAGAATCTATAGGGAATACTCCCTATCATTTGGTCTATGGGCAAGACCCGATATTTCTTGCAAATTTGAAGTTGCAGACCTTGCATTTCATACAAGAGTATTTGGGGACAGATGATCAAGTTGAAGCCAGGTTGAGTCAGTTGTTGCATCTTGATGAAAAGAGAGAAGAAGCCATGAATCACATGATTAAGCACCATGAAGTTATCAAAATATGGTTTGATAGAAGGGCCAAAGTTAAGTCATTCAGAATTTCAGATTTGGTATTACTATGGGACAAAAGACATGAGGAAAAAGGGAATCATCAAAAGTTTGATTGTCTTTGGTTAGGCCCATATCAGATTTCAAAGATTCTTGGGAAGAATACCTTCAGGCTAAAAACTTTAGAAGGGAGAGATTTCATGCTACCGGTTAATGGGCAGATTTTAAAGCATTATTTTAGCCCTTAGGTTGTGAGATTTTGATATTATTCTTTCGGTTTTGGTGGGGATTTTCAGTTTTTGTTTTTATTGTTTAGGATTGTTAGTCTAGCTAAGATTTTGGTGGTGGATTTGATTTCAATTGACATGTTTTGTTAATTTAAAAATATATAAATATATATATATATATATATATATATAAAAAGTGAGATGTCAACTTATGCTTAAGGTTAGGAGAATATGAAATATTGGAATTGTCCTGTAAAAGCTCCACAAGTAACACAAACATCTTAAGTTATATTGCTTGATTTTGTGATGCATGAAAGAGTCAGTTTTGCATGACAAATCATTTCATTTGCAAGTCAAGAGATAATGCATTCATGTTCCATCTCACCTCACATATGCATTCCATCTTAGTTACATATGCATCTTAGGTACAAATCATTAAAGTATGTCAATCCCTCTTAGGGTTGTGTTATAACATAAACATAAGAATGAGTCCTAAGGTTGGAAACTGAGTCTTGAGATATCTAGAACCAAGCACGTCTCATACATTAAAAAGGATCTTGAGCAAAATGATCAAAACCTAACTTGGAGGAAAGGGTTGGGCGAAAGAAGTATTTCATGTCTATCCTATTTATGCAGCATGATCCTTAAACAGTGGTTTTGACCACTTCCATTAAGCTTAAAGCCTAAAATCAGAGTAGTAAGGATAGGGCCAAATCCTCATCGAACTTAGGTTGAGGATCCAATTCCCCAAAGCTTTGATTTGACCTAAATGGAGTAGTAAGGATAGGGCATAAATTCTCATCTCGCTTAGGTTGAGAATCTGATTCCCCAAAGCTCCTATGTCTCATTTCACAATAAATCTTGGATTGGAAGGATCGTACTACTTGTCCTCTGCAAAGGATGGGTAGTCATCCCCAAGGTCTAAGCAACAAAATTAATATTTTCCATTTACATCTAAAGTTTGGATTGGAAGGATCATACTACTTGTCCCTAGCAAGGATGGGTAGTCATCCCTAAGGTCCAAGAAGTAAAAAATAAAAAAATATATATAATTTTTTTTTTCCCATCTCATCTTTATATTGGATTGGAAGGATCGTACTACTTGTCCTCTGCAAAGGATGGGTAGTCATCCCCAAGGTCCAAAGAAATGAAGATAAGTTTTGGATTGTGGGGTAAGATATGCCCATGCATGGCAACATGTCTTGTCTAAAAAACAAGACCACTTGATTGTCCAAAGGGTTAGACTAGCATGACCATTTCTTCCATAATTGGTTTAATTATTTTGCTCAAAGTGAGGTAATGAATTCTAAATCAGAATAGTAAGGATAGGGTTAAACTCTCATCTCGGTTGGTTGGGAGTCTGATTCCCCAAAGTTCTGATTTCACATTCACTTGCACATGGGTTCAAGATAGTAGGGACTCATAACCAACTTTGGGATATAATAAGTGGATCCTAAGAGGGTTTGGCAAATCTTGAATTTTTGTACATGATACTAGAAGAAATATTATGCATTTTATAAAAGCGAGATCTCCTAGCATATTCATTAGGTTACACAAATCATTCACAATCTCATATATGCATTCATGCAAAACTGACAATGGAGTGTGGATCAATTTCAAACGATAGGGAAAGAAATTCATTGCACACACCGAGCTAATACTTGATGATTCTAATGATTCATGTACTTCGGATCTTTGGGCATTTGTTTTTATTGCTTATGTGTTAACACATATTTTTGAGTTTGTATGTGTTTCAGGTTGGGTTCTTACTAAAATGCTCAAGAGCATTTGACAGCAGAGTCGCCATTTGTTGTGGCTGATCCACAACACACCCCAAAATTGGGGACCCACCTTTTTTGTAGGCTTTCAGAGGAAATCTCAGTGACCCAGATGCTAAAAATGAAGAAAAGGGGCAAAAATGCACAAGTGTAGAAAGTGTCACGAAATCGCGACATGTCACAAAACGTGACATGTCGCTCCATCGCTGCCGAAAGAGGAGAGAGAAAAGGAAAATGAAAAAGTGTCACGAAATCGTGACATGTCGCTCCATCGCTGTCGAAAGAGGAGAGAGAAAAGGAAAATGAAAAAGTGTCGCGAAATCGTGTCATGTCGCTCCATCGCTGCCGAAAGAGGAGAGAGAAAAGGAAAATGAAAAAGTGTCACGAAATCGCGACATGTCGCTCCATCGCTGCCGAAAGAGGAGAGAGAAAGGCAAAATGGAAAGGCGTAGCGATATCGCGACGCGTCGCAAAATCGTGGGTCAAACTGGTCAAACGACATGAAGTGAAAAGCGTCGCGAAATCGCTACAGGTTGCGGCCGAGAATGTACGGAAGTGAAAAACGTCGCGAAATCGCGACAGGTTGCAGCCAAAGCAGCGTCGGGTGAAAAGCATCGTGAAATCGTGACAGATTGCAGGTGGAAGGCATGAAACGAAAAAACGTCGCGAAATCGCGACAGAAGCAAGCCCAGTTGTACGGAACAGAAAAGGCGTAGCGAAATCGTGACAAAAATCAGCAAAGGTGCATGAAGCGCAAAATGGTCACGAAATCGTGACAAAATCTACCGAAAGGCGTGAAGAGCAAAAATGGTCGTGAAATCGCGATAGAAAGCAGCAAAGGGGGATGAAGCGAAAAGGCGTCGCGAAATCGCGACAGGTTGCGGTTTCGCGGCTCCGAAGCAGGGAAGCGTACGGAGATCAAAACGGTAGCGAAATCACGACAGATTGCGGCAAGAGGGCCCGAAGGAGAAAATGGTCGCAAAATCGTGACGAGTTGCGGCCAAAGCGTACGGAGAACAAAAGCGTCGCGATATGTCACGATTTCGCTGTGAAAGTGAAGGAGCAAGGCCGCAGGCTATTTTTGGTCGCGATTTTCATGGGACCGTTATGGAACATGCAGAAACGCATCGAACACGTGGCGCAAAGGCATGAGGTTTATGATAACGCTTCAGAGCGACGGTTACAGTATGCAGACAGGACCAAATGTTTCAAATTCGAGTGAAAGGTCAAAGCATCAAAGAAGCGGGAAAATGAAACGAAGCGTTCTGGGAGGTGAAACGAAACGACGCAGGTGAACCGAAGAGCCGTGCCAGACAGTATAAAATTGGAAGCATAGATTGAATAGGGGGTTGGAAATTGCTGCTAGCAGAGTTGTAGAAACAAGGGCTTCATGCCATTCTGGGCCTGCACTTGGGCAATTTCCTTCATTTGTTCTAGATTTGTTTAACCTGGAACATTCTATAATTGTAATTGATACATCATTTTAATACAAAAATACAGAGAGTTGACATCTTATTGATAAGAAAGAAGGAGTCATTATGCATGCAAGATTTAATGCTTTATTTTCCCTTTCAGATTTCTAGGCTTTTAGGTGAAGTTTAATGCAAATGTTTTTGGTTGCTTCATGCGAATGCCTAAAATCTGAAATTACAATAAAAACCCCAGAGACCCGCACCTAGATTATTTGGATTGTGCGAATTTGTAGGTTCAATAGGTTAGGTTGCATGTAGAAACCTCATTATCTTCGGTTTTATCAATCAAGATGGTAGCATTCTGGACATAGTTTAGTTGCATCTTCATTTGCATGCATTTTATTTTCAAACCCTTATTTCATTTTTTGCATTTTAATTACAGTCATTTAAATAAATAACTGAAAATCCATTAAAGCTCAGAGTCCATTGCAAATCCAAATTAAAGTAAACTACAGTGCCCCTTGTTAATATCCACTTGCAAACCCTAAGGTATTCCCAGCATTCAAATTGAAAAACATCATTGGTGAATGAAGAACCATCACAACAAGAACCTTGGAGAAATTATTTAGTCATAATTTCTTTGCAAGCAGAGGATTTTGGGACTCAGATCCTACCGGAGAGTGTGCTTTCACAACTGGGTGAAAACACCACTCAACACAACCTGATCTATGTTTTCTATAGTCACCGCTGGTCACACTTTACTTTCAATTGAGCAAATCAAGAGAAGACATTTAGTCAAACACTTCACGGCCAACCATGGTGCACCTTACTCAACCTCATACTTCGTAATCTCGGATTGGCATTTTATCAACAGTTAAAATGAAACTGTTTGTTATAATTCGACGCTTTGAACAGTGGCAGTAAGAACTATCAACAAAACAACAATGACGTATAGCAATACTACCAATGGTGATGATTCTCAATTCAATCACTACCCTTCACGGCACCTCCACAAACAACTACAAGAACTGAAAACACACTTGACAACTAAAACAACAATATCTCGACTACTTGCCTTTCATCCTCAGATAACCAAACAAATACATAGGAGCATTTAAAATAAGACTTTAATATCGCTCCCCCTGAGGATGTGCCACCTAGAGTGGCTTAGTGCAATAGCGGAGTAGTCTCCTTCAATCCAAGGAGACACGATTCCCTTTCTTCTGTCTTTCTCCAGACTTTCCTGAACTTGGGCTTGAGTTTTTCAACTACATCCCTATTTTGCCCCTATCTAAAACGAGAACTTTGCTCTGATACCAATTGTTAGTCTTACAATGACACTGAGAGGGGGGGTGAATTAGTAGCTATTTAAATTCAAATCTACAACTCTTAAAGCTAAAGCAAGGTGAACTTAAAATAGATAAATCAAATATAACAAGAGAGCATCACATAACACAAGATGTAATGAGGTTCACAAGTTTTGGCTACTCCTCAAAAATAGACTGCTTGGACTCCCATACAAATCTAGCCTTTTTAAAGCACCAACTTTACAATCAATTTACCAGCATCCACTGAAAGGAGCACCAACCCCTAATTTATCTGCACCAATAGAAAGGAGCACCAACCCCTGATTTACTAGCATCGATTGGAAGGAGCACCAACCCCTAATTTACCAGCACCAACTAGAAGGAGCACCAACCCCTGATTCTAAGCACCAACTTGGATTTCTATTTTGAATCTTTGATTGACATAAATATGCCTTCACTTTTACAAGACCCTCACTGGTCTATTGCTCACCCAAACTCTCTTTCAATTCAGGAAACACATATTCCTTCTACGCATTGATAGCTGCTCTCTCTCTACTGCACTCTATCAGCTACTCTATTTCAGCTGTGCTTTCTATACATATTTTTTCGTAGCACTTTCCTCTCTTTGTTATAGCCATCTTTTGTATATTTCATCACTATATCCCCATTTCTTTTCATAGCTCCTTTTTCATTTTATTCAGCAATACACAACACTCATGCCTTGTGCAGAGCTCAACCTAATGGATCACTCTTACCACTCTGCTTACTATGCTTTGACAACCTTCTCTACGCTCTGACAGCCTTCTCTGCTCGCTTACAGCTCTAACATCCTTATCTGCTCATTTACGGCTCTCTGACAGCCTTCTCTGCTCATTTTGGTGCTCTGACATTCTTATCTACTCTCTTACACAGTTCAGAGCTCAACCCTAACCCTAATTCTTAACTTATCGTATATGAAACATACACATTCTTGCGGCTCTCTTCAACAACCTTTTCTCAGCACATATATTATTTTATCAGTGGCACCTTCCCTCTTTATGGTGGCACACTTTTCAATTCTGAGCAACTCTTTTTTTTTCATGCAACTGCCATTTTAAAACAATATTTTTCATTTTGAAACCCTAAGTCTTCTATATATTCCATTATCCCGCATGCAACCTATTCATAGCTACTCCTGTAAGTAACTCCTTTCTGACACAATATTCTTACATGCAACCTATTAATAGTTACGGATCTTCGAAATGACTCTCTGTCTATCTCTTGGTCTTCGTCTGATGACTTTCAGTAACCATCGTTGCATGATATTTCTCTGTTACGATTCCTATAACTACAGTAATGACTTATGTTCACTATTCTTATTTAACTGCATGATTTCTATCTATAACTGCACCTGTAACTATTATACTAACTTTAGTTAACTCTTCTTATTTTGGCTACGTGAATGTATTCTGTAACTGCCCCTTTTACTGTCGTACTGTCTGCAGTTCACTGTTACATTTCTTTGTTTCAGCTGAGTTCTCTTCTTAGCTCGTGCCAAGGCGACCTGTCACGAAATCATGACACTTCTACCCCTTTGAATTTTTCTTGCTGTTTGACCATGAAAACATGACATGTTGCGATATCGTGACACTTTTTGCCTCCTTGTCATCTTCTCGGCTTGCACCCTTGAAAACACAACATGTCACGATATCATGACACTTTTTTCCTCCGTACACTCTACTTGGCTTGCACTAGCGAAAACATGACATGTCACGAAATCGTGACACTTTTTGCTTCCTTGCACTCTTCTCGGCATGCACCAACAAAAATATGACGTCATGAAATCGTGACACTTTTCACTTCCTTGCACTCTTTTGGGCATGCATCCACGAAAACATGACATGTCGCGAAATCGTGACACTTTTGTTGCCTTGTGCCTTTCTCTGCCTTTCTCCCACAAAAATGGAATATATCACAAAATCATGACACTTTCGTTGCCTTGTGATTTTCTCTGCTTGCACCCGCGAAAACACATGTTGCGATATCACGACACTTTTTGCTTCCTTGCACTCATTTTGGCATGCATCCGTAAAAACATGACATGTCATGAAATCGTGACACTTTTGCTGCCTTGTGCCTTTCTCTGCATTTCACCCATGAAAATGGAACATGTCGTGAAATCGTGACACTTTCACCTCCTTACTCTATCTCTCCTCTTCGGGTCACGAAAACCAGACATGTCGCGATATCGCGACACTTTTTCTCCTTGGCGCTTTTCTTCCCTTCGGGTCACGAAAACCCGACATGTCACGATATCACGACACTTTTTCTCCTTGGCACTTTTCTTCCCTTTGGGTCGTGAAAACCTAACATGTCGCGATATCGTGACACTTTTTCTCCTTGGCGCTTTTCTTCCCTTCGGGTTGCAAAAACCCGACATGTCGCGATATCGCGACACTTTTTCTTGCAAGCTCTTTCTCTTCGAACCTGTCATGAAATCGTGACACATTTTTGTCCGTACTATCTCTCTTGCAAATTGTCGCGAAATCATGACACTTTTCTTTGTGAGCTCTTTCTCTCGAACCTGTCACGAAATCGTGACACATTTTCGTTCGTACTGTCTCTCTTGCAAATTGTCACAAAATCATGACACTTTTCTTTGCGAGCTCTTTCTCTTGAACCTGTCATGAAATCATGACACATTTTTGTCCATACTATCTCTCTTGCAAATTGTCACGAAATCGTGACACTTTTCTTTGTGAGCTCCTTCTCTCCGAACATGTCACGAAATCATGACAGTTTTCTTTGCTTGCGCATTCTCTCCGAACATGTCATGAAATCGTGACAATTTTCTTGCATGTGCCTTCTCATCGAACATGTCACGAAATCATGACGTTTTCTTGCATGTGCCTTCTCATCGAACATGTCATGAAATCACGACAATTTTTCCTATATGCACTGCTTCTTTGAACATGTCGTGAAATCACGATAGTTTTCTTACTTGCCTTCTTTGCTTCCAACATGTCACGAAATCATGATAGTTTTCCTTGTGCTTTCTCTCTCTTCTAACATGTTGCGATATCGCGATAGTTTTCATTTCTTCTTAACATGTCATAATATCGTGACAATTTTCCTTGTGCTTTCTCTCTCTTAAAACATGTTGCGATATCGCGACAGTTTTTCCAGCTTCTCAACATGTCGCGATATCGCGACACTTTTCTTACTTGTCTTTTTCTTTGAGATTTTGCATATGGGCCACTACGTTCTTCTTGGAGAATCATTGTACATGCTCTGTATGACCACTGAAATCCTGTCTATTGCATTAACTGATCTATTGTCCACTGCATCAACCGATCTCCCTGACTGTGTCCATTGCATCAACCGATCCTCTGTCTGTGTTGACAACAATGACAATACTTTTGCTGCACCTTGCTCATCAATGAACTCCTGTCCATTGCATCAACCGATCCTCTGTCTGTGTTGACAACAATGACAATACTTTGGATGCACCTTGCTCATCAATGTTCTCTTAGCAGAACGAGCTAAGAGAACAATCAGTTTTTTTTTGTGATAAGAGAAGATTCAAATTTTGAGTAATGCAGAGAGAGGGATGTTATACTAGGTGAAATAGAAAGTTCTATATTTTGAGATTACATACCAACTTAAGCTTTAGGCTCAAGAACGTGATGAAGAGAAAGAAAAGTTTATAGAGGATCTAAATAAGTCAAAGACAAGGAATTATAAAGATAAGTTAGAAGCAAAGGTCTTAGAATGTGAAAAGTTAGAACATAAAGTGGCTTTACTAAGAGAAGAAATAAAAGATTCTAAGGATAAGTTACACAAGTTTGGAAAGAGCTCAAATATCTTAGATAATATGATCAAGGTACAAAGATGATTAACAAACAAAATAGATCTTGGTTTTGAACAGGTACAAAAGAAACAAGGAGAGGAGTCAACCTCAAGTTCTAAAGAAGAAGAGACTTTTGAAGATGAGTTGGACAAAAAAAAATTCATCAAGGAAAGGAACAATGCACAAAAGAGAAATAAATGGAACAAGAACCATCATAAGGTAAAAGAGACTAAGAGAACAATGAGGTCAAGGTAAGGTAATTTCAATGGACGATGCTTCTCATGTCACAGGTTTGGAAAAAAAGCTTCTTAGTGTAGGACACATGAAAAATAGGAATATGGAAGTTTTAGAAATAGACAACTTTTTCAAGGGTATTGCTACTCTTGTAATCAGTTTGGTCACAAGGCAATGAATTGTAGGGTTCATGACAAGAATGGATACGGCTTTACCAGAAGAAATATCAAGATATTTGTACCTCCAAGGAATAATAACATTAAGTGTTATAAGTGCAATAATGATGGATATACAAAAAAGTGGTGTAGAGCAAAAATTCCAGAAACAAGCAGGAATAGAAATAGTCAGAGGAATCAGAAGGACTAGATTAGAAGGAAAGTGGAAAAAGGTAAAGATCAGTGCATGCTAGGAGTAGAAATACTCCCACCCCAGAATTAACCACATCAAGAGGAGGTAGGGGAGGGGCTAATATAAGAGTTTAATTATTAGCCTCGAGCCCCAAAGGTGACCCTTTTCCATTGATATCAAAGGGGAGAGATTTGAGTAAGGGGGAGAGATTTGATTTAAGGGGAGAACATTGAGTCAAGGGGAGCAATTTTCCAAGGGGGAGCAAAACATAAAAAGGTTAAGGAAATGGTAAAAGGTAATTGGGTTGCCATAAATAACAAAGGGGGAGATTGTTGGAAATATGAGTAGTATGAGTAGGTTTTATTGTCATTGACGTCAAGAAGTCAGCACTAGCAAGCATCAGTTTCAGGTTCTATAATCAAGTGCAAAAGGAAGTGTTCTCCCAGGTGGTTAGATGAGGTTTAAAGGACAAAAGCAAGGTCTAAGAAAAATAATATTATAATAATTTATTATAATATTAAAGGTGCAAGACCCAAATATTTAATTAATTATAAATTAATTATAATAATTTTATAATAATTTAATTAACTTTTCAAGTTATTAAATTAATTATAATTTAATTATAAGTTAATTTATAAATTAATTAAAACCCTAAAGATAGGGTTATAAAGTTTATAATTTGAATTTTCAAATTATCGTCGACATCATCGAAGACATAGCCTAATGCATATAAAAGGGGGTAAAAATTTGGTAAATATCCCTATTCGTGATCAAAAGAAATTTGTGTGTGCATTGAGAAAGCAAGCGATCGTGTGTTTTGAAAATCGAGCATGGCAGCATATAGGACAAGGAGGAGAGCCTTTCGTTTTACATCCCAAAGTGCTTTGTAGCACAATTGGCAGCAAGGGAGGCGCCAAGTCATTGGTAAACATGAGGTGTAGGGATCGAATCCCACCGGTTTGTGTTTTACAAAGCGAAGAAGGTTTTATTGGTTTATGCATTCGAAGGAAGTGAAGGATAAGGCAAACATTGTGCACCTTTGGTTCCATGAGGGCTTGTAGCCCATGCGGTGGGCACACATATTGGCAAGGCACTTGGAGTGGTGAAACTAAGTGTTCAAAACTTGCTGAAAGTATTTTGCTGGTTAAATAAGGTATGCACCGATTTTTCTCTTGCTATGGTTGTAATTTCAGAGGTTGCTTTGATGTGGAAAATAAAATTTGATTAAATTTTTTGAGGGAGATATAATGGGATTAAAAATTAGCTATTTGATTTTAAATTTTTTTGGTGATTAAATTTTATAAAGTTGGAGATTATAAGGTGTATAAGGACTTTACTATACTTGTTGTTAAGTGTAGTGTTATGGAGAAATTATTAAATTGAATATTGTGAGTTTGGATATTATAAGGTGTACAAAAGCCATTTATTATTTTATATTAAAAATAATCTTTGTGGAAATTATTTTGTGGAGATCTTGAGAGAGGTTATGGTAACCTAACCCTAGTGTTGGTAAAGAAAATTTGATTGTGGTTAAGACAGGTTTTGAAGACATATCTCCATAAAAATAAAAGGTATGGGTAAATATTCCTTGTGAGAAAAATATTGTTGGATTGGATATTGTGAATGCTAAGTTGGAGTGAAAATGATTTTTTGGTAAGCATTGTTGAGTTTGCATGGTAAAGGTTTTTTTAAGTGAGAGTTGATCATAAAACCTTGTTTGATAAACATTGTTGGAAATATTGAGTGAGCTTTCATATGCTTGAACTAGGGTTTGTGAAAGAACATGAGTATCATTGTTATGTGAAGTTGAGAACTATCTTGAACTAGGATTTGTGCAAGATCATGAGTATCATTGTTATGTGAGATTGTTTTGATAAGCATTGTTGGAAATGACTAAGTGAGTGTTCATATGCTTGGACTAGGATTTATAAGCAATAAGTATTTCATTGAGTGATTGATTGAGTGAAGTTGGTTGCACTTAGTCAAGTGGACGAGTTGTAGTGATAGTTCTAATTATGTGAAACAAATTTTTCTATATTCTGAATTGATTAGAGAGAGAGAGAGAAAGTGATTGAGCTTTGTTGTGAGTGTGAAGCATATTGAGTCTCTAACAATTCTCTATATGTTTCTATGGTAGAAAGAGAAAAAGAGATTGAAAGTGATTGAGAATTATTGTGAGTGTGAAGCATATTGAGTCTCTAAAAATTCTCTATATGTTTCTGTGGTAAAAAGAGAGAGAGAGTGAAAGTGATTGAGAGGTGTTGTGAGTGTGAAGCATATTGAGTCTCTAACAATTCTCTATATGTTTCTATGATATTGGGCAAGTTCTAGTGAGAACTTGTTGAGTAGATTTGAGGTAAGTATTTGAGAAGACTTGTGGATAGATTGGTGTGAGCTTTGTGGAAGCTTACAATACAAATTTGAGGACAGATATTGAGAACATATTGGACAAGTTCTAGTGAGAACTTGTTGAGAATATTTGAGGTAAGTCTTTGAGAAGACTTGTGGACAGATTGGTGTGAGCTTTTATGGAAGCTTACAATACAGATTTGAAGATAGAGATTGAGAGTAGATTGGACAAGTTCTAGAGAGGACTTGTGGATAGATTAGTGTGAGCTTTTATGGAATCTTACAAGGCAGATTTGAGGTAAGTCTTTGAGAAGGCTTGTGAGCAGAGTTGATCGATTGATTTTTTCAAACCTTGGATTAAGGTTTGGGGTCGATCTAGCAAAGTTGATTTGTAATTGAGTCAAGATTTGTGTTAAGGCTTGAGGATAGATATTGAGCATATTTGTGCTAGACAAAAGAATTGTGTTTAGTATATATTTGAGGATAAAATTTGGTGTATATTTGAGAATATATTTTTTCCAGATCAACGATAGAGATTGGGTAGACTTGTGCTATACTGAAGGACTATTTTTAGTGTAGATTTGAGACAGAGCTGAGAGTAAGCTTTGGAGGTGATAGAGTATAGAGGATATTAGTCTCCAATGGATAGAGTTCCATCAGTTAGGACACTGAGGACAAGTATTCTAAGTGAGGACATGAGTCTTTAGTGGATAGAGATCCATTAGCTAGTGCAGTGGAGGCAACAATTATTCTAGAATATCACCAACTAGAGTAGAGGAGGAGTTCTTCTATGGATAGAGAACCACAAACAAACTAAGAATATTGGTGTCTCCTATGGATAAAGATATATAAACTTGATTAGGGGATTGGTGTCTCCTTTGGATAGAGGTCCATAAACATTGTAATAGAGAAAGGTTTACCAAGAGATTTGTTGAGAAAATTTTAGTGAAATATTTTCTCCGTGGAGTAGCCCACATTGGGTGAACCATGTTAAATTGGTGTCTCAATTATGTGTGGTGATTTGTGCATTGCTTTGATTACTACTGTTGATATTGCTATTTATACATTGCATAATATTGATTGGGAAAGAAAAAGTAAAAAGTGATCTTATACTGTTCACCTCCATCCCAGTATAAGCTTGTGTTCTTCATTTTTTGCATTTCCTTTCGTGTCCCCTATCTCAGGATCAGTATGTGATTCCTCCTACCTTCTTTTATTCTATTCCCCTATCACTGCCAACTCTACTTTTTTCTTTCTATGGATGAGAGGAACATTGTCATCAAAATATGTATCGAATGTAGAGGGGGGAATGAATTTATGAACTACATTTTTTAGGATTTTTTTTGTTCGACAAAAAAATATTTTCCTTTACCTTGACAAGGTTATCCCTTTTCAGTGCTGGGAAAAATAATGATGCCATTGACACCTAATGAGACCTTATCTACAAGAGTCTTAGACCATGTACATGATACTCATCATACAATCTGGATAATTGCTTATTGGATTTTAATCCCTATCTAGAAGTCAATTCATTTTGTATCCTCATCATATACCAGGCAATGGTTTTTGTTGATGTCCAATCATCACCTTTTTATACATTCTTTTTATAAACCTTTCATCTAACATGTGACTTGGATTATTCTTGGGGTTCTAATCTATAACATATTCGTAGAATTCATACCATGGGCCAATGGCTGCATTTGTTCTACATGTCATTCTAGTGCTTCATTTTCTTCATTATTCCTGCCCTATTTGTCAAATTTTCTTTTTGATGAATGAAATTATTTGAAAGGATTCTAGTTGAGAGAAGCTTGTATTTCTACAAACCTATCAAGGGGTCATATTTCCATATTTTTGGCAATTCTATTAACTTTAGGTTCTTTAGAGCATGAGTGATTCGCTTATGGTCCCATCTCTTTGCCATAATGACCCCTTCAAACTAGAAGGGCATAAGGCATGTGTCATTTTTGCTAATCCTTGTGCTAAAATTACTGTTGATGTATTCAATTTGCCTCACATACTCTAAGGTGAACATTCATTCAGTGACATAGTACGAGAGTAAGAAAGGCTTCCCTGTGAAGCCATATAATTTGATGACTACTCCTTTTGTTAAAATGAACCAATAGATATGTGAAGAAAAAGGGTTTTTGTGGCATAAGTAGACAAGCATGCATGCATTAAGGTGCCATACAATAATTACGATTGGTGGTGCATGATTCACGAATAATTTTGAATGTTGCTGGATGCCTTGTTTCCTGTGCCACTTTATAAGAAACAACCACCATGCATGAATAACACAAGCTTATATTGATAGGGGGGGTGAATAGTATAAGATCATATTTTACTTTTCTTTCCAAATGATAAAAAAAATACTATCAATACAATAGAATAAACAAAGCACAAATCATCACACACATGAGAGACACAATTTTAACGTGGTTCACCCAATGTGGGTTACATCCATGAAGAAAATATTTCTTCTAAATTTTCTCAACAAATCTCTTGGGAACCAAATCCCTATTACAATGTTTATGGATATCTATCCAAAGGAGATCTCAGTCCCCAATTCTATGATTTTTGGATCTCTCTCCATAAGATAACTCTATACCCTTTACTCTGGTTTGTGGATCTCTCTCCATAGGAGAACTCTATACCCTTTGCTCTGGTTTGTGGATCTCTCTCCACAGGAGAACTCTATCCCATCTAATCCAATTTGTGGATCTATATTCACATGAGAACTCTATCCCCTCTACTCTGATTTATGGATCTCTCTCCACAAGAGAACTCTATCCCCTCTACTCTAATTTGTGGATATCTCTCCACATGATAACTCTATCCACTCTACTCTGATTTGTGGATCTCTCTCCATAGGGGAAATCTATCCCCTCTACTATGGTTTGTGGATCTCTCTACAGAAGAGAACTCTATCCCCTTTGCTATGGTTTGTGGATATCTCTCCACAGGAGAAATATATCCCCTCTACTATAATTTGTGGATCTCACTCCATAGGAGAACTCTATCCCCTTTGATATGATTTGTTCCAAATATTACTCTCAACTCTGTCTCAAATCTACACCAAACCTCATCACAAGGCTAGCATAAATTTTCTCTAACTCTACTTAGAAATATCTATCTCAAATCTACACCAAACCTCATAAAAAGACTAGAAAAAATATACTCTGAATATTCTTACAAATAACTATCTCAAATTTCCACCAAACCTTGTCACAAGGCTAGAATAAATCTTCTCTAACTCTACTCACAAAACTATCCAAATCTGCACACATTACATGCACAAATCTGTTCTAACTCTACTCACAAAATATGTTCAAATCTATTTCAAGTCTTCACAAGACTTGCTCAAATCTACCTTCAAGCCTTCTCAAAAGACTTGGTCAAATATACCTTCAAGACTTCTCAAAAGGCTTGCTCAAATATGCATTCAAGCCTTCTCAAAAGACTTACTCAAATATACCTTCAAGCTATTTACTGAACCTACTCAAATATTTCCAAATCTTGCATACAAAAAAACTTATATCTCTTTTAGAAATACTTTCTTCAAGCAGATATATTCTACTCATAAATTTTTTAACCTCTGGAACATATAGAGAATGATGTGTACTATCAAATACCCAATATGTTCTTTACATTCACAAATATTGCTTTCATCTAATCCAATATCTACCTCTTACAAAATACCTTTCAATCAAATGCAACTGGTGTACAACTTTGCTTTGCCAATATGATTTCTAACACTTGCACATTCACTTTCAATATCACTCAAACCAATGCCAAAAAGCTTCACTAGTCCACTCAAACAATGAAGCACAAATTGATCACAAACACTAACACAAGTGTTTCCAATTTATTTAAACTAGGATGCACAATTTGTTTCACAAACCCTAGCTCAAATGTATTCAATCTCATTCAATAATGGATTTCAATCAATGAATCACAAAACCTATCTCAAATATTTCCAACAATGCACATGAACTTAATCCTTATATCTCCTCCTTATAACATCAAAATATATATCCAACTAAACACCTCAAATAGTGAGTATTGTCCTCTTACCTCTTAATTTGATTTGATGAAGAAATGTCCTCAAGAACTTGTCTCAAAACTAGCCAATATCTCTTGTGCCACCTCAAGGGTTAGATAGCAAAGTAATTTCTGAAAACATCCACATAAAATTTCTTCTCAAAAGGATGTGCACAATGAAATATAAAAATGATGCTTTAAGTCCCTTCTTTTGCTCTAAAAAATAAAGCATGTATACTCAATAAAAAATCTCATATTTCCTTTTCACCATGCAAGAATTACAATAAGATGTTAAGCAACTTATCACACCTTATTAATCCTAATATTGCAAAATAATATTCAACACAAAAAAGCCACAAATTACACATATAAATTTTTCATATACACCTTATACCTCCTACTTGAAATAGAATATTTCAATGGACTTCAAATAGCCAACATGACAATTATACCATTACTTTATTTTATGCACCACTCATAGCACTAGAAATCTGAATTATAATTTTTGAAAAATAATTTGAAAAAACTTGTATTATAACAAAGATCATTTACAAGTTGGGATGGGACTTCTTCCAACCTTAGCCAAAGAGAAAACATATTTACAATAGTAAAAGAAAATTTGCATTGGAGCCAAATATCTTAAACCATATTTCTACAATGGTTGTTCACCTGTTTATAACTATAAAAGAAGATCTACATTGAAGCACAAATATCCTAAACCATATTTTTGGAATGGTTGTCCAAATTATATAAACACTGGATTTGCTCACCAACATGCCTAATCATCTCATCCTCCATAGCCATTTCATTGTGCCACTGAACCCCTACCTCCTTCTCAATACCCATCTTAGCCAGGAAGTCTGCCAATTTATTTAGATCTCTACTCACATAAACTGGAATCACATCATCTATTTTCCTCCATAATTTCATAATTTGAGTGACAAGAATCCCCAACCTCCATGTCTTCAAAGCAAATTTTCTCATGCAATCTAGAGCTCCAACCATTATTTGAGAATTTGATTCTACGATTATCCTCCTGTAACCTTGTTTTATTTCCCAAATAGAAGCATATTTGATAGCTAAGGATTTCACTTCATTATTTGTAGCTCTTCCCAAGCCTTGCAATTCCTAATCGAGCACTGTTCCAACATGATTTTGACAAACCACTCCAATTCCAGCTCTACCCGGATTGCCTTTTGCAACTCCATTAGTATTAATTTTAATCCAACCTTATAGGGGTGGTTTCCAACTAGCTCTGTCCTGCCCCTCTTGCACTTCAACTTCTTTCTCCATTGCCCCTATAACAACCCGAGTTTCCTCTTTAGCATAGACTACCATAGTTTCTGTGACTTTGCTCCAAATGACCTGCCAAACTCCATCTAAAGAAGAAAAGGTTTCTCTAAAAATTCTAACATTTCTCTCCAACCACACTTGCCACCAAATGAAGTTTAATCCAATATCCCAACCAATACAAAGAGCTTTAGATTTAAATCTACCCCTCTTCCATATTTCCAAAATATTAATTTGATTCAAATCACCATTAACTCAAATTTTATAATATAAAAACCATCTCTCCCAGATCTGGCACCTGAATGGGCACTCAAACATCAAGTAATAATTTTTTTTCTCAATCTTGTGGCATAAAACACATTGATATGGACAAATGATTCCCCTACATATAAGATTATCAAAAGTAAGAATTCCATTATGCATGAAATGCAAGGCAAAATTTTTTACTTTTGGCCAACCCTTGGACTGCCAAATATTTCTCCAATACTCAACCTGATATGCATGAGGAGGAGGCTCAAAAAAGAATCTTATCATATCCATACTTCACTGTGTAGACACCAAGGCTCCCATAGCCCCAAGCTAATTCATCCTCCTCATCTCTACTTGTGAGAAATATTTTTGCCAAGATTTTAGTCATGATGGGTGTCAAATCCGAAGGGATTGAAATTGGCCACTCATCCAACTTCTTAAACTACTTAAAATTATAATCCCCCAACTGACTAGTGTTGAAATAACTTTCAATTTGGACCCAACCCCTAGTTTCCATGGCTATTTTTATTGGTTTTAGTTTAGGAAATTCAATAATGATAGGTGGGTATTGATCTCATGAATTTGTCCAAAATTGTACCTTCTCCCCTCTCCCACTTTCCAAAATAATCCATATTTTACTACCTGAGATCCTAACTTAAGAGCTTGCCACACTAATGATCCATTACCATCCAAAGAGAAACGACCCACCTCATTTGGGTTTACCTATCCCAAATATTTACTAGTTAATATTCTACTGAATAAAGAAGTTGGTTGGGAAATCCACCTCCAATAAAGCTTTCCAGCCAAAGCTTTATTATTTAACTTTAATCTTCTCAGTACCAAACCTCATTTTACCTTGGTTTGGCTTACTTTCTCCAAATCTACGAAGTCCTATTTCCTCTCTTCTTTGACTCCTTCCCATAAAAATGTTCTAGACATCTTGTTCAACTCTTTCCATATGGTATGTGGGGTAGCAAGGATAGAAAATTTATAAATTGGCATGGCCTGAATGATTGACTACAAAAAATTAATCTACCCCCATAGCTTAACCATTTGTGAGACCAATTATTAATTATTTCCTTGATACATTCCAAAATATTCCTCTAGATATTTATTTTTAGTTTTTTAAAATGCAAAGGGACCCCCAAGTATACCATTGGGAGAGAAGTTCTTGTGAATCCTAAGATCTCTAAAATTCTATCCTGAAGCCTTTGATCAATATTGAAAAAGACCACTTTGGATTATTTATCATTGATGACTTGGTTTGTAGCCCTAAGGTAGATATTAATTGTATCTCTAATCATTCTTACTTCTCTAAAGCTGGCCACTCCCACCAATCCTGTGTCATCCACAAACTATAGGTGAGTCAAAACTTCCTCACCCACCTTGATACCTATTAGCAAACTTGTTGTCTTCTCCTCAAGATGAGTCTTCCCAAGCCTTCAGCCAATATGAGAAAAAAATAGGTAGAAAAAGGATCTCCTTGACGAAGGCCTCGAGTGGCTCCAAATGGTTGCGAGGGAAGACCCTTGATTAACACTGAGTATGTCAGAGTAGAAACATAGCTCTATTGTGATGTCCTTCACAATGAACCCAAATTTTGGGGACCCACTTGAAATTTGAAAGTTGATGCCAAAATATTGCCTGCGTTTGAAATTTGAAAGTTGATGTCAAAGCATTGCCTGCATTTATGGTTTATATTGTCACCATTGGAATATAAAGAATATTCATCTTTATGTGTTTTGTCTTATAGAAAGTGCATTGTCAAATTTCACGTTGAGATCTAAAATATTTTGAGTTATGTTTGTAGGGTCGTGTTGTAATTTAATGATTAAAGCCTTAGTTTATCATTGTTACCATTTGAAATATCACAAAATCGGTGTTCCTTAGGAAGGTCGTATAGCAGGGTTTAACTCACCAAAAGGTGTGAGAGTTTGGATCTATGCTTTAATTCTAGTACATTGTGGTTCCATCAATTTGGCATGAAGTTAATGTGTTTTGTAGATTTAATTCTTTTTATATTATTTTGTTAGTGTGTGGTGTTATGTATATGTTTTTTCGTATGTTATGTTTAGTTATGTTATGTTTTAAATTAATTAAATTATAAAGTTTTATAACTTTATAATTTAATATATTTAAAATTGTTTATTGTTTTAAATTAATTAAATTATAAAGTTTTATAACTTTATAATTTAATATAGTTAGAATGGTTATATTATAAATATGTTTTAAATTAATTAAATTATAAAGTTTTATAACTTTATAATTTAATTATATTTAATAAGGTTATTTTATAAATGTTTTATATTCTAATTAATATTTGTCTTATTGGCAGGATTATTAAAGTATGTTGAAAAGGCGTTGGTGACATTAGGGTTTCATGAATATGTCTTAATTTTAATTTTTGAATGCCAATGAGGAGAAATAATAAATCCTTTGAAAAGGCTTTATTGATATTAGGGTTTCAAGAATTGGTTTTTTAAGCAACTAACAAAACGGAGAAAACTAATCAAGAGGAACAAATTTCTCAAGTTATAAATGAAGAATTAGAAACCAAAGAGGAGGTTGGACATTTTGTGTAGAGAAGGAGAGGAAAGGAATTGGAAGGAGCCAAAGCCATCTTTTGAAGAAGCTACAGAGAGCTAGAAATTACAGAGAAACAAATTCTATTGTAAGATTTTTGATTATATCAAAATATTTTAGGGATTCAAATAAGCATCATTTTGGTATTTGAATTATAATTAAAATGTTTGGTATAGTTTTCAATAATTAAAAATTCCATGGAAGATTGCATCATATCATTGTTCTATTGTGTGAATACTGGTGGGCAATGATTTGGTTTAAGTCTCTGTGATTATTTCTGTCTCTAGCATTTTTCTGAGATATAATAATATTTCTTCTTTATGATTATTTATTTGATATCCAATTATGTTTGCATAGCCTAGTTCAATGTTTTTTGATTACTCTGGTTTCAACTTTGATTTAATAATTTTGAGAATTAGGATTGATATATTTTATTGAAATTTGTTTGGATTTCATGCTTCAATTACCATTTTATTTATTTACCAATTCAAACCCTACATTGAGAGGATTATATTTGTTTTTAAAATTTTATTCCATAAATATTTAATAGGCAAATAATATGAGAAAAACATATTTATGAACTTGATTTTCAAAGTATAAAATTTATAGTTCATAGATCAATTTTATATTAAAACCCTATGGATTATAGTTATAAGATTTGAAAATCTTACAATTTTAGGGTTAAACATTATTACTTTATTTCATTTCCAAATATTTTAATGTTGATTTTATATTTGGGACGAATAATTTTTTTTATAAATACTATTATGGTTCTAACTTTGATTTAATAAGGTTGAGAATTAGAAGTGATTTATTTTATTAAAGTTTGTTTGGATTTATGTTTTAAGTATAATTTATTTATGCACAAATACAAACATTACATTGGAATATTATGTTGGTTATTAAATATTTGATTTCATAAATATTTAATAAACAAATATAATAAGGAAGTACATTTATGAACTTGATTTTAAATCATAGTTCGTAAATAATATTTATAACAAACCCTATAAATTTATGATTAATAAGGTTTTTTAAAACCTTATGATTTTGGGGTTTAACATTTTTATTTTTTATTCAATATCTGAAATAGTTCAATGTTAATTTTATATTGGAGATGAATAAAATCTACTCATTGATTAAACCATAGGTTATAAAGGTGAATATTTATAATCATGGTTTATATCATCATTTTGAAATTTCACATACTTTAATTTTTATTAAGGTAATTGAAATTTCATATTAATTAAAATGCTAAGGCAAATTGTTATTTCAAATTAGTTTTGAAAGCATTTTAATAAATGGTATTGTTAAGTTTACATCAATAGATCTTAATCATAAGGCAGGTGTACTTTATCATTTGGATGATAGAATTTGATGAAAAGCATGTTTTACATGATGAACTTGAAATCATTTACATAATTTCCTAGGCCCCTTGTTAACAGAAACTTGCAAACCCAAGAGTGTATTCAGGTACTTATAAACAACTATGCATGACACATAAATATTAAAGTAAGAACCTTGGAGAAAAGAATTTCTTTGAAAGAGAGAATTTAAAATTTTGAATTGTTGAGTGGTTTTGTAAACTGAAAAAATCACACCTCAACAAGATCATGACCCATTCTATCCAATCTTGAGAGAAACCAAAGGCTGCCATTATCTTTGATAAGAATCTCCACTCCACCCTATCAGAAGCCTTTGACATATCCAATTTTATGAACATTCCTCTATTACCAGATGTTTGCATTGAATGGATTACCTCCTGAGCTAGAACCACACCATCCAATATCTGCCTACCCTCTATAAAATCCCATTGCTTCGAGGAGATAATGCTATGTAGAAGAGGTTTTAGATGCTCAACCATTACCTTTGTGATTATTTTATATATGAAATTGCATAAGGCAATAGGTCTATAATCTAAAATATGTACCCCCTCCTCCCCTTTTGGAATTAAGACAATGGAAGTATGATTTAATGCTTTAAGCATTATTTTACTACCTTTGGACTCCTCTATAACAACCATTACATCCTCCTCCAAGTTGTCCTAGAAGGCTTGAAAAAACTCAATTGGAAAGCCATCTAGACCTGGTGTTTTTCTAGTGCTCATTCCAAAGACTACATTCTTCAATTCCTCTCTATCAATGGGTTTAAGTAGGGCCTGATTTTCTTCTTTAGAGATAACAGAGGGTAGGACAACATGAACTTCTTTTTGAGCCTCTTCATCTTGCACCATAATTTCCTTAAATAGTTAAAAAAAATAATCCATTGAATGGAAATGCATACTTGGAGTTGTATCAAAGGAGTGTCCATTCTCATATTGAAGAGATTCCATGTTGTTCATTTGTCTCCTAGCACAGGTAGCCTGATGGAAAAATTTGGTATTTTTATCACCTTCTAATAACCAAGTGGTTCTTGCTCTCTGTTTCCAGTAGGTCCCCTCTTGGTTGTCAATGTCCTGAACCACTTTACACAATGCATCATCCTATTCTTTGAGCTACTATGTAATTGTTCCTTCCCTATAGTATTTTTGAACCTCATCCCATTTGGAAACCAATGGAGTTCTTTGGACCTGGAATTTTTTCTTGTTAGCTCACCTCCATTGTTTCAGTTGATCTTTGACATAATGAAGTTGTTTATGGAATCTAAACATTGTTGTCCCATATGATTGATGACCTTCTTCCCACAACTATGGAATTTTATTTGAAGTTCATCTTTTTGTAACCAAAAGTTTTCAAATTTAAATGGTTTGTGATGTTGCACTGTCTTGATCCCCCCTTCCAACAAAATGGAAAAGTGATCTGAAACTGGACCCTCCAAAATATGAAATTTTATATTCCATTTTACAAATGCCTCCTCTAAAACCAAAAAATGGTCTAACTTCACCTTCCTACTATGTGGCTACCTCCTCTTATTAGTCTAAGTGTAGTTGGTTCCATGGCATTTAATATCCACCAAGTGTAATGTCTGGACTTGGGCAATCATAAGTCGATCCCCTAGGTCCAAAGTTGGGGTTCCTCCTTCCTGATCTCTAGAGGATAATTTAGCATTAAAATCCCCAACAATAATCTAGTCTAACTCTTCACTTGAGACTCTCATGTTATGCATAAATTTCCATTGATGCATCTGACCATCTAGGTTTTGAGCGCCATAAAAATGTGATTAAAACATGTTCATCTATGATGAGGGCATCAAATGAAAGACTAGGGATAGAGTTCCTTAGTTAGGCTAGGTCTTAGGGCTTAGTATTTAATATTTTAATGCAAGTGAGATTTTCTCACGTAATAGCCAACCACCTTCTAGAATAAGGCTGGATTGATATTTATCAATCCCTAAATAAACTCTTTTCGAATGAGTGCCGACATTCCCAATTGGGAATTTGTTGCTTCTTCGTAGGCAAATTTGTTGTAATTATGGGTCTTTTTAAGCCATCAGTTTTAATGCAATTTTCATGTTGGTTTGAACCACAACAGTGGTATCAGAGCGAGCAAATTTTGGGGGTTTTGGGTCATTTTCGACCTCCAATGTCTTGGGTTGGGTTATTTACAACTAATTATATTCTGTAAGAAGCTCTCTAAAAATTTATTGCATTTGATAGTAATTTTGTTAAAATTGCTAAAAAAATATTTATCATCAAAAATTTGTTACTGCAGAATTTGTTGATGACAAAATTGTTATTTGTTATTTGTTCTTGATTTTAGTGATCAATTGAATTAAAAAAAAAAAAATTGAAAACGAAAGGCGTTTGTTTGCAGGCCCGAATACCGTGCTCGTGAGCAGCATGGTCGAGGATTCCCATCTCGACGCCCATGCTAAACTTAGCTTCCGATATCGAGCTATCGTTGGGTTGACAACCGCTGACAACAAGAGGTCGTCGTCCTGGATACCAGCGTAAGAAAGACCTTTTGGGCTCATACAAATACCGACGCCACCTGTGCATGCGCCAACCAAAGTTTGCCAAACCTGATTTGAAAATTGTGGCATTGTCTCTTCTGCAGATGTAGTTTCATTTCAATATGCGGACTCTGTCGTCGTGTTCAACTTGAATCTCTACGGTGATTTTGAATGCACAGATCTATTTCCCCTGCGATGTGATGATTTATAGCTCTCTAAAATTCAATACCTGTAGCAACCTGAACCTGAATTTGCTATTTTCAATAGCACCTATGCTAAATTTCTACCTATCGGTGAATTTGCCCTCGACCACAACAATGGCCCCTATCAAATCATAGTGGAATTTTTGTTCACAACATTAATTGGTAGTCCCAAAATGTAATTTTTTTGACGCTCTCCGAGGAATCCAGATCTAAAAACTTGCATGGTGAGGTTTCGTTGAGTGGCCGATTACCGCCAATTATGGAGGACGACGACCTAGATGCCAGTGATTACTAGCCATTTTGGCAATCGTCAGTAGATTTGTGCACCTATTGCATAGTCGAATTTTTATGTGTTCTTCAGATCACACAAGGCAAGGGAACAAATTTACAGCTGGTGATTGTGTTTCCTCAGCCGACCACCACTCTACGACTACCACGATCTGGTAGATTTCACGATCTTAGCAGCACCAACGCACAACCCTAACGGGCATAGATTTTGAGGATTCTTCGCGTAATTTTTGGGATGGCGATTGTGTTCGACACGACACAGGCGATGTTGTTTGGCTGAGTGCGCTTCCATTAGAGTGGATTGTTTATACCACATTATATGTAGGGAAGCCTTTAAAGGCTTCATAAGGGCAAACACACCATTCTCCAAATAGCCATCTCATGCTGGCTATCGTGCATCGGCTACAGATGATAGAACTACTCTTTGAGTGACGTGTTAGACTTTGGACCACGTTTTGCCACCCTTGGACTTTGTGGAAATTTGTCGCGTTAGTTTGATTGACCTATGTGGTCAACAATTATAAAACCCTCTTTTTGTTCTATACTAAAAAATAAAGAAAGAAAATATGCGCAAGAGGGTAATTTTTAGGGGTTAAAATTTCAAAATAGGGGATAATTTATTTATTTATTTTTAATTTGCGAAGGGGTATTTTATTTTTGTGCTATTTTATTTTTACCCATTGCATTAAACTATTATAGTTTTTGCAATTAATTTGAAAAATAGCACTTCATTTGTAAACCCCTTTTAGAATATTTTTGTAACCTCTCTTTTGTCACCTCCTGGCATACACCAGAGGACAAATGGCTCAATATTTGATGTAACAAATGGCTGCATTCACTGTAGTCATTAGTACATTGGCCGATAAGGTCAATGATATTGCTTCTAAAAGTGGTCCCAGTCAAGCCCCTGACTCTCGTGTGAAAGCAAAATGTGAGGTCAAAATTTATGATGGCTCCCATGATCCTAAGGTTCTAAACAGTTGGATCCTCGACATGGACACATGGTTTGTCTATAGCAAAATATCACCAAATGAACAAGTTTATTTTACACTCTTAAATTTTTTTGGCATAGCTAAAGTTTTGATCACGGACCGCTTCAGTAATCAGAATCCCATTGACCATTGGGATGAATTGGTGAAGACTTTGACAAACACTTTTTATCCATCAAACTATGCAGAAGATCTTGAATTTCGATGGCTTCGATTGAGGCAGGGCTACAACATGAGTGTCCAAAACTACATCGGCCTATTCAACAAATTGCAAATTTTGAATGGCATTTCGGACTCTACTGCTAAGTTGATCACCAAATTCAAGAGTGGACTATAGGAACCACTTTTTAGGGAGTTGAAATATACTCCTATCACATATTTGAATACTATGTATAATCAAGCACAACTTGCGGAGGAGAAGCTTGCTGCTCAATCAGGTGGATCTCGCTCTTCAGATTCCACCAAAGCTTCCAAACAAAAGCAATCTTCACAACAATAGAAGAAGACTTCTCCCTATTCTTCCTCTTCTTCTTCTTCCCCTTCTAACACTTCTTCTACTCCTTTTGATCCTAAGAAATTTTGTGATTATTGTAAGAAGAGAGGCCATAAAGAATTTGAGTGTTTTAGGAAGAAGAATCTTATTGTAGAAGCTCCACCAGAGGAAAAACAAGAAGGGCCTATTGAGGCTATGGGAGAACGTCGCCCTTATCCAGAGCTTCGAGGGCTTAACAATCATACTTTTTTGACACACAACATGATTGAAAGAGGTCGTGACCATTTGTTTGTCACATGTGCCCACTTAAAGCATAATTACTTTGTAGATTGCATAATCAACAATGGCTCCCAAATGAACTTGATTTCTAGAGTCGTTGTCGATCAATTGAAGCTTCTTGTACAACCCCATCCTCATCCATATCCACTTGCATGGAAGGATGTGGGTACCTCCTCCATGATTACAGAAACATGCACCGTTTCCTTTGCATTTTGGCCATGCTATGTGGAGAAAGTCACTTGTGATGTGACTCCAATTGACTGATCTCATTCTTGGAAAGCCCTATCAATTTGACAAATGAGCTCAATATGATGCTTATAACAATACCTATACATTGCATCATGAGAACAAGCAGTTTCTCATTTCTTCCATGAAGCCCACATACAATTATGCAGGTCCATGCAATACAACATTGGTCTTTCACAAGCCAAAGGACATGCCAGCTCCAGTAGCACACAAGGAGGCTCCTCCTCCTTTTTTAGCACCTCCTCCTGTTGTTCCAATTGCTCCTCCTATTTTTGTCGTGCACTAGGTTCCTGATGTGAAGCAAACCTTATAGAAACCACCATAGGATATTTGTCCTCCACCTCATCCACAGGATTTCACTCGAGTTGGACCTCTCGTCATGACCAGGCGAGGCCCTTCAAAATTGACCTCACTTGGACTTCTCGACATCATCAGTGCCCGTGCTCATCCGACACCTCATTTTTCACTTTCGCTTCCTCTAGCTCGAGTTATTCACCCTTCACCCACTACTATTGTACAAGCATTGGAGTCCAATGCTTCCTTTATGGGGAGGTATGATGAGGGCATCAAATGAAAGACTAGGGATAGGGTTCCTTAGTTAGGCTAGGTCTTAGGGCTTAGTCTTTAATATTTTAATGTAAGTGAGATTTTCTCACGTAATAGCTAGCCACCTTCTAGAATAAGGCTAGTTGGATTGATATTTATCAATCCCTAAATAAACTCCTTTCGGATGAGTGCTGACATTCCCAATTGGGAATTTTTTGCTTCTTCATAGGAGAATTTGTTGTAATTATGGGTCTTTTTAAGACCTCAGTTTTAATGCAATTTTCATGTTGGTTTGAACCACAATAAGCTATGACATTATTCCTAAAATATGATTTGAGAACACCCCTCCTAGCTATATGTTCTATTGCAGTCCATTCAAGAGAGTTCCAAAGAGTAACTATCCCCCATGAGACCCCTTGGGAAACCACTTCCATATGACCAACACCCCTCCAAAGTCTATTTACTATTTTACACATAAGATCCAACGACATTTTTGTCTCCTAGATAAGCAAAAAATCTGTTTTACATTTTTCTAAGAGTATTCGAACCTAACATTCCATGATTTTATAATCATTAGTTACCTTGAGAGCAGTAAAAATCTATTGGCCTCGTCGATCCTCCAGTGATCAATTTGTCTCCTTGAACTGCTATTAATTTCTTATTTGATTTTCTACCCACTCCTTGAGAGCTGCTATTTTTTGATCTCTTTTCCACTTGAATTATCCCTAGATTTGGTCTTTCTCTGTTCTTTTCTGCTATATCTATGATGACATCCTTAATTATCGGTTGCTCTTGATTATGCACTATCAATGACCCTACACTCTCTGATCGAGGTAACTCACTACACTCAATTACCTTCTCTATGATGGGAGAATATGAAAGACGGGCTTGAACATGGTTATTATTTTTATTATTCCCATCCACTCCTTCCATGAATTGTTCTTTTTCTTGGTCCATTAGTGTCTTAAAAATATCATACCTATTGGAGGGCTTGAGTTGGGTTTTCTCTTTACCATATTTTTTCTTTTGCCTTCTCCTTCTTTTGGGCTGTTCAAAACCATTTCCCTATGCTTCTTTACCCTAAGAAATATTGGTTGTTTCTTTATTGATTGTTGACTTACCTCCTTAGGAAGATTTGACATTCCCAAAGGAGCCTCCATTTTTATGTGCATATTATTTGGGCAAGATCGGTCCAAATGCCCATATTTGTGGTAAAATTTGCATCTGAAGGGCAATGCCTCATAATCCAATTGCTGAATCTAAGATAGTCTGGCAAGTTTGAGTTCCACCTCTGTCAACAAAGGCTAGCTAAGATCTATTTCCATACATAATATTGCATAAATAGCTATGTTTCCTTCCATTTTGTCTTTGGAAATACCCAAATATCTTCCAAGGGAATTACCGATAATTTCCAATACCTGCTCACTCCAAAAATCCATTGAAAGTGCATACAAATAGATCCAAACTAGGAAAACAATGGGTTCCATTCGGGGATCAAATACCACTCTCTAGGGTTGAACAAATAATCCTGCTAGACCATGATTCCACTTTTCTGATTCAAAAGCCCTATTTCTATCAGCAAGTGAAGATAAACTAACAATAAAATATCTATTGCTAATAAACCACAAAGAATACTCACCAAGAGGCTCCCAGTTTTACCGGATCCAGGAATGCAAAAAATTCAGGGTAGGGCGAATACCCATGAATTTACAGATCAAATCATGATTGGATCTATACAAAACTATTTCTTCAACCATCCTTTGCTCAATGAAAATATTTGGCCTTGATTCAGACTATGACAAGCACCCATTAACTCATTGATATGTTCATCTATTTCTAGCAACCATAAAGAGCATTTTTAATGCAGTTTTTTGTTCTTCTTCAGTCTTTGATGGAGATTTATACTTTAACAAATCTGCAAAAGAACTATGTATTTCTAAAAGAGGATCTGGAGGTGTCCCCATTGGGCCCTCCTCGGGAAACAATATTATCTTCAAATCCAGAGTAACCAAAAATATCTTTGGCTACCTAACTGATACCCTATTTTTCTTCGAGAAAAAATATTTAGAAAGAAAATTCATACAATCAAATTTATTTTCTCAATCTAAATTATAAACACCACTTTATTCCCTTTTTAATTCAAAAATTAACACTCCACTTTAAACCTCTTTTTAATTCGAAAATTAAAAGTAAAATAATAACCTTATGACTCCCTAACCAAGCACATACCTTAGTCTTGGCGAATGTTTATTTCACAAAAAATTATTGTCCTCCTTGCTATCGCTATCGTGATTTGAACCTGCACTGCTTGCTAGCCTATACCCTAGTTTTGTCTAGGTCACCACATGGGCTAGCAACCCACACAAAACCTAAAGCACACATGCTCTTCCTTATACACGTTCTCCGACATGAAAAGCCTTTTGAATAAAACTTTAACACCTTCCCTTCACCATGTCTTGAAATTGAGACCTCCCTTTGTTGGACATTTTGAGTCCATGAAGTTGTCATTGATGTCAAGGAATGAGCTACCGTTGATGTCAAAATGTCAAAAGGAGAAATGCAAAAGGCTAATGGCATAAGATAATATTTATTTTTAATATTATGTAAAGCATAAATAAAAGGTTTTTATTAAAAAACATCGTGGGTAAAATAAAAGGTTTTATTAAAAACCATAATGAGCAAAGTAAAAGGTTTTTATACCTAAGGAGGCTTTAATCCTTAATAAAGCCAAAATATTTAAATATTAATTTATAATATTTAAGTTCTAATGAATTTTAAAAAATTATAAATTAAATATTTTAAGCCAAAACATTAGCGTCGACCCCCAATGAATTCATCTTCGTTGACGTGCATTAAATCAAGGGCAAAGGTATTTATACCTTAAGCCAAACCTTATGTTTGGCATTTGAAAAATATCCATGATATTCGGTGAGAAAGAGTTCGTGTGAAATCGAACGAAAGGTGCCTTTGAAGTGCATCTGGAGCAGGAATCATGTTGGAAGAAGAGTCAAATGCTCTAGGGGAGAGTGAAGAGTATAAATCAGACATTGCGCTTTAGAGCAGCAAGGTGAGTGCGTGGCTCACACGACATGGAAACCGCGGCCAAGGCACTGCTAAAGCATTTGGTGCAAGTTCAAATCCTGCCAACTGCGGAGCGGGTAATAAAGGTTTTATTTTGATTTTTATTATTGCACATGCTAAGGTTGTTTGAGGTATAAGATGTAAGTAATTTCTGATTTTCACCTAAGTGGTGAAAGGTTAACTTGGCTAGGGTAGTTATTGTTTTTACCTTAGGAAAATGGAAATTGATTTATTGCATTAAGTTATAAAGAGATTTATTTAAATTAAATGCAATATTGAGTAGGGAGTTATAAGTAGAAGTTGAGTTATATTTTTATAGGGAATTTTGATGAAATTTATGATGTTGAATGTTATTATTGAGATGGAGAAATAAGGTGTATTTGAGATTTAATTTATCTTTGTGATTAAGGTAAATTGTAAAAAGTGTTAAGAGTGATAATTCTTGTCATCTAACTCTTTGTATTTGGAAAATAAGTGTTTATAATTGTGGCAAATTTGTGTGGTCTACTTCTATATCAAATAAAAGGTATGGGTACATTCTTCCTTAGTTGAGTTGATTGGTTGGTTTTCTAGAAAACAACTTTGGAGTGAAAAGGAATTGATTAGGTTTCCTTATTGAGTTGTTGAGCTATTTATAAGTGAACGCTATGCACCTTGTTTTATAAGCATTGTTGCTGAAGTGAGTAATTGAGTGAAGAACTTGAACTAGGGTTTGCAAAGAACATGAGTATCATTGTTATGTGAAGATTATTTGAGAAGCATTATTTTTGAAGTGAGTAATTGATTGAAGAACTTGAACTAGGGTTTGGAAAGAACATGAGTATCATTGTTATGTGAGATTGGTTGATAAGAATTGTTGGAAATATATTTGAGTGAGTGTTCATATTATTGGACTAGGATTGTGAGAAAGGATTATTTCATTGAGTGATTGGTTGAGTAGAGTTGGTTGAGCCTAGTCAAGTGTGTGAAGTGATAGCTCAAATTCTATGAATCAAATTATTCTATATTCTGAATTGAGTTGAGAAGGTGATTGAAAGTGATTGAGTATTGAGGTGAATGTGAAACATATTGAGTCTCTAACAATTCTCTATATGTTTCTAAAAGAGTGATTGAAAGTGATTGAGTATTGAGGTGAATGTGAAGCATATTGAGTCTCTAACAATTCTATGTATGTTTCTAAAAGAGTGATTGAAAGTGATTGAGTATTGAGGTGAATGTGAAGCATATTGAGTCTCTAACAATTCTCTATATGTTTCTAAAAGAGTGATTGAAAATAATTGAGCATTGTGATGAGTGAGAAGCATATTGAGTCTCTAACAATTCTATTTATGTTTTTATGAGATTGGACAAGTTCTAGTGTGGAATTGTTGAGAAGATTTGAGGTAAGTATTTGAGAAGACTTGTGGACAGATTTGTGTGAGGCTTTATGGAAGCTTACAATACAGATTGAGAGAAGATATTGGATAAGTTCTAGTGAGGACTTATTGAGCAGATTGAGATAAGTTCTATTGAGGACTTATTGAGAAGATTTGAGGTAAGTCTTATTGAAGACTTGAGAGCATATTGGACAAGTTCTAGAGAGGAATTGTGGACAAATTAGTGTGAGCTTTTGTGGAAGCTTACAAGGCATATTTGAGATAAGTATTTGAGTAGACTTGTGAGAAGAGTTGATTGATTGATTTGTTCAAACCTTGGGTTAAGATTTGGGGTAGATCTAGAAGAGTTATTTTGAGATTAAGTCAAGCTTTGTGTTAAGGCTTAAAGATAGAGATTAAGGACAGATTTGTGCTAGATTGAAGGACTATGTATAGTGCAGGTCAGAGGATAGAGATTGAGGATAAATTTGTGCTAGACCAAAGGACCGTGTTTAGTGCAAATTAGAGGACAGAGTTTGGTGCAGATTTGAGGATAGGTTTGTTCCAGACTAGAGACAAAGATTGAGCAGATTTGTGCTAAAATAAAGGACTGTGTTTAGTTTAGATTTGAGACAAATATTTGAAGGTGACAAAGTATAGAGGATGATAGTGTCTAGTGGATAGATATCCATTAGCTAGGGCAGTGAGGATAGGTGTCTTTAGTGGATAGAGATCCATTAGCCAAAGTAGTGGGGCAATAGTTCTTCTAGAAGATCACCAGTCAAAGCTAAGGGGAAAGGAGTTCTTCTATGGATAGAGATCCATGAAATTGATTAGGATATTGATGTATTCTTTGGACAGAGGTCCATAAACATTATAATAGGGAAAGGATTCCTAAGAGATTGATTGAGAAATTTTTAGTGAAATATTTTCTTCATGGAGTAGCCTACATTGGGTGAACCAGGTAAAATTGGTGTCTCTATTGTGTGTGGTGATTTGTGCTTTGATTTGATTACTACTATTGATATTGCTATCTTTACATTGCATAATATTGATTGGGAAATTAAAGTAAAAAGTGGTCTTATACTGTTCACCCCCCTCTCAGTATAAGCTTGTGTTCTTCAATTGGTATCAGAGCGGGTTCCTTCGAAAGAGTTTAACAACTTGAAGGAAAATATTTCAAGAACACAATGGATTCTAAGAATGTGTCCTTAGATAATTTAACATCAATATTTTATGGAAGTTATTATATATTTTGGAGTATGAGAATGAAGATTCACATGATGGCACTTGGCAATATAATTTTGAAAGTAGTTGAAAATGGATACATACCACCAGTTGATCCACCTATAGGTAAGGAAGGTAAGCTTCTACAACATTACAATTCAAAAGAAATAAATACAATTTTGAGAGGTTTGCATAGAACATAATAAATAAAAGTTATGCATTGTAGATATGCAAAAGGAATTTGGGATAAGTTGTAAAGCATATATGAAGGAGGTAAAAATGTCAAAAATGCAAAAATATGAAATCTCAAAGGGCAATTTGAAGAGTTAAGAATGAAGGATGAGGAAAAAATTAGTACTTATGTACTTTGGGTAGATGAGGTTCTTAATGCCATGCAATAACTTGGACTTAATATTGAAGAATCAAATGTTTGTGATAAGGTCTTAATATCTCTTCCAAAAAGATTTAGTGAAAAGGTTTTTGCTATAGAATAATCAAAAGATGGCGATTCTTTGACAAGAGATATGTTACTTGGTATTATTACAACTTTCAAGTTAAGAACAAAAGAGGAACCTAATTCTCAGAAGGAAGCAACATTTAAAGCTACTAAGAAGACAAAGGTCAAAAAGTCAGATTCAAGTAATGATTCATCCAATGATGAAGAAGCTAATTATGGCAAAAGGAATAAGGATTAAAGAAGATTTAAAGATGCAAAATTTGTTAGATATTTAAATTGTGGAAAGTATGGTCACTATGCAACTATTGTGGCTGCTCCACAACGTACCCCAAAATTGGGGATCCACATTTTTTTGCATGTTTTCCAAGAAGACCGAAGTGGCCCATATGCTAAAGATCAAAGAAAAAACAAAACACCACAAGGAGAAAAAGTGTCATGATATCGTGACATGTTGCATTTTTGCGGTCCAAAGCAAAGGGAGAGAGCAAAGAGAAAAAGTGTCATGATATCACGACATGTTGCATCGTCGTGGCCAGAGGAGGAAAAAGTGTCATGATATCGCGGCATGTTGCATCGTCGTGGACAAAAAAAAAAAAGTGTCGTGATATCGCGACATGTTGCATCATCACGGCCAAAGGAGGAAAAAGTATCGCAATATCGTGACATGTTGCATCGTCACGGCCAAAAGAGAAAAAGTGTCACGATATCGCGACATGTTGCATCGTCACGGCCAAAGGAGGAAAAAGTGTCGTGATATGCGACATGGTGCATCGTCGTGACCAAAGGAGGAAAAAGTGTCACAATATCGTGACATGTTGCATCGTCGTGGCCAAAAGAGAAAAGTGTCGCGATATCGCGACATGTTGTATTTTCACGACCAAAAGGCAAAGGTTTCGCGATATCGAGACATGTTGCAGTTTTGCGACATGTCTAATTTTTGCCAAGGTAATAGACCTGTAGAGTGACGTGGACATAAGGAAAAAATCCAATGAATAAGACAACATTACATAAGGAATCTTTAATGATTTGAAATAATTTAAGATGGTCACTACACACGGAAGGAAACAGACGCAAGCCCATGTGGAGAAAATGAAACGAAGGGCCACAAAATTGAAATGAAAAGTTTTTTGGAAATTGAAACACATGCATGCACAAGGGAAGGTGAAACGAATAGCCATTGGAAAATGAAACAAAAAGCTTCCTAAGAAGTTTAAATATGCTAGGCAAGGATGTTTTGAGGGGTGGGAAATTGCTGCGAGCAGAGTTGCAGATTTGAAGGTGAGAGGACCATTCTGGACCTATTTGAGTCATTTTTCTTCCATGGACTAGTTTGGAAAACCAGAAATTCTGCTATTGTAAAATGGCACATTTTTAATGCAAAAATTTTCAAAAATTTGCATCTTGAGGGCAAGAAAGGAGATTCTCTTTGCATGCTATGAATTTAATGTGTATTTCTTTTCTCTTTTTCAGATTTTGAGTTTGTAGATGGAGTTAATGCAATTTTTCTTGGTTGCTTCATGTGAATGCTTGAACCTAAAATTTATTTTAAACCCTAGGAACTAGCACTTAGTCTATGGGGATTGTACTTGTTTTGCAAGTCCAATAGGTTAGGTTGCATGCATGGAGACCTCACATATTTGGTTTTGTTGAAATAGGATAACATCATACTGAATGCATTTTATTTTCAGTTTTTTGCATTTCATTTTCATTTTTCTGCATTTTATTTTTCCAAAAATTTTAACTTATTTTAAAATTTCAGGCATTAAAATAAACATTTAAAAAATTTCAAAAAAAAAAAAAAAATGAACAATCATTAAAGTTTCAGGGTGAAATAAACCAACATTGCCCCTTGTTTACAGATACTTGCAATCACTAAGGTGTTCCAAGCATTTAAATTGAATATCTTTATTTGAGATTACTAATACACATATGCAAATGCTAATATAGTGGAGACCTTGGAGAAGTTTTTTATTTAATTTCTTTGCAAGAGGGGATTTGGAACCCAAATCCTAAAGGAGAGTGTACTTTCACAACTGGGTGAAAATACCGCTCAACATATTGGCACTAGAAAGAGGTCCGGATTGTTTTATTTCAGAGTGATTTAAATGCTATAGGGATTTAAATTTTGAATATTTCATGCCCTATTGATTATTATCTTTAGCTCTCTTTTAACAACACAACCTTGTAGTGTTAAAAGGAGGACATGAATCACTATGCATTGTTCTAACGCTTTTGATTGTTCATACAAGAATAATGTGTTTTGATTTGATTTTGAAAAATTTTGGTCTTGACTAACGAGGTTGTCTCCATGCAATTACTTTCATTTGATTTTAATGGATACGTCTCTTGGTTGATGCTGACATGATTATTAATACGTTACATGTTTGATATTTGCTAGTCAATTTCATGCTTATTTGTAAGAAATTATTTTTTGTCTAAAATGTATTTGTTGTCGGTATTATGCTCTTCACTTGCGTGTAATGCGATCTTGTGAATCAGAAATCCTACAACACTAGGAGTATGCTCTTCACTTGCGCATATGCGATCTGGTGAATCAAAAACTTATATTTTTAGAATACTGCTTTGTCATGGTTCCTTCTTTCATTCATGACTAACAAATTGATTTTGAAGTAATTCTTTGAATTTCATTAATTGCAAGATTTTCTGTGTCACAGGTTTTCTTTGAGGTATTGAGAGTTTTGTTAGGTTTTGTAGGGTAGTTTCATTTACAAGCTAGACCCACCACATCGCATCGCAAATAGGTCCAAAAAAACTGATGAAACCATATTCCAAAGCCTCACTCACTCATAGGAATCCAAGGAATAAAACCAAGCAAATTGTGGTCCCACCAGATATTCTTGTTACAAAAGATCCTTCTATTTTAGGTGCATCTAGCGGACTTACACCGGTGGTGTCATTTGCCACTAGTGTACCAATTATTAGTACCATTTCCACGGTTCTTGTAGGGTTATCATCATCGATTTTGAATCAAATGGCCCAACCTCCACCACCTCCTTGGTATGGAGCCCATAAAATTCCTTTGAATATTGTAGGGGATATTCACGAGATCCCTAAGAATATAGAGATATTTTTGCCCGAATACAAATCGGATGGCCCAAGGACCATAGAAGAACATATTCAGGCCTATAGGGATGTTTTGATAAGGTTGCAAGTTCAACATGAAGATGTGGCTTGTAGACTCTTCCCCATGAGCCTAGACCAAGTGGCCTACGAATGGTATATTTGCTTACCTACTGGTTCCATTACGTCATGGACACAAATAGAGGATGCTTTTGTCAATCAATTCAGGTCACCATTAGATCCCACAATCATCTATAATCAGTTCATTACATGCAAAAGAGGCCAAGGTGAGCCAATCCAAACTTTTAATCAAAGATTTTAGAAGTGCTATAATAGAGCAATTCAAAATTTTGCCATTGATCCCGTAGTAGCTTTGCAAATATATTTTGGGGCATTGGATCCTATGACGACAATATTTTCAAGGCAAAATCCTCAAGTTACCATGCTTGCTCTAGCCTACAATGAAGCTATGACCATTGAACTGTTAGAGTTAATGTAATGTGCACTATGCCTTCCTTGACACTTGTCAGTTTCACTTGACAAGTGTCATGCATTTCATATAGGCTTATGCTTATATAGTGTAACTCATTTCATGAATAAAATATCCCTTCAGTTTCCACTCCTGACATTTGGTATCGGATCTCCAAGCTTTCTTTGGCCGTGTGAGCTTGAGGGGGGATTTCCCTCATGGAAATCCTCCCTCCTCCATTTCCCTCATTTTTTTTTCTGGCTGCCATAGAGAAACAAAAAATTGGGTAGATTGGTTTGTTGTTATATATTTTTTTCTCGCAGGTCCCTGGTGCAGTGCTTGCAGGTTGTGTACAGATGATGATAGGTCAGGTCTCAACGAGAAGCTTCAAAATAGATGGACCTATTTTTTGGTTGTATTGATAGAAAATTGCAACTTTGTCCTTTTCGCTTCGGTTTCTCCGTCGTCCCCTACTGTTATCTCTGTCGACTGCTCTATTTTGAACCTCAATACGGCTTGCTCTGCTACTGTTTTGTCCCAATTTTTTGGATGTTCTTCTAATAATAAACGCATGCACCTCCACTATAATAAGATTATAGCAGGGCGCACCAGGCTAAAATCTATTGACAATCGATGCTTCCTTCATTGCAAGCGTAGTCTAGCGTAGCTTGGAGCTAAGCCTCGTTGGCATTCAACTTATCTACGCACCTTATTTTGGATCTGTCACTTCATGGCTTGGTGCACATGTTATTCAACGTCAGAGTGGGGCTGTTGCCATTGTTGCACAGGCGGTTGGCTCTTCAGCATCTAAAGAATGGCGTCTGCAAGAAGGTTCTGGTTATCGTTCTCTGCTTGAGAGTAACGACGGGGATGCATGGTTCTGGTTATGGTTCTCCAAGGAAACCTTCGACGCACAGCCACAGCAATAAAAAAAATCACGGGGAACATTTATCGTGAATAGACCTTTCGCGTTCGGCATCTCCGTAGCTACCCCACAACAATGGCAGTTGAAATTTTAAATTTTCAACAATTTTTTCCTCCATTTTTGCAGCACATATCATGCGTTCTCTAAATCGCACCATTTGGCAGTGATCAATATTTGAAGCTCTTCAATGGTTGAATGGAAGGCCACCATCTGATAGTCTTTTGTTGGGATTTATTGTACTTTTATCAGGACTAGGATGTATTCCAATTGTTGCACGCCATTTTTCACACATTCAGTTAGCAAAATGTGTGCTTGTTCTAGTCGTTGTTGTGGGTGTCTTGCTTATTTTCATGCAGCCTCCAATCCCAGAGACATGGTCCTTTCAGTCTAGATTTATGTATAAACTTGAGTATTCTATTGAAAATGTTTCTATATATGGTTCAGTTGAAAAAAAAGCCTTCCTGGCCAACATGGTTACTTATAGGAACAATAATGATTTCACTGGCTGTAATTACTAGAATTATTCTAGTGTAGTATATAGTAGAGATCAGGCTACTTTATGCTATAGTTCATGGAAACAGTGCAAGTTGCGATAGATTATTACTTGACTCTCGAGAAATAGAAAGAATCGAGGCAGAAGAGAATGGGAAATGGTTCTGATTTCGAGCTGCCGGAGGAGATCCTGACGGTTTTGCCGACGGATCCATATGACCAGCTGGATTTGGCGAGGAAGATAACGTCCATCGCCATAGCATCGCGTGTGTCGAAATTGGAGGCGGACAACGGGAAGCTACGCCATAAGCTGGTTGAGAAGGATCAGGTTACGAGAGAAAAATATGGACCAAAACGTAAAGTTTGCAGCAGTGACGAAGACGTTGACGACGACGTGATGGAGACAGAGGCGAAGTTTGAGGTTTGTCGAACGTTTGTTGATCCCCTTGCCACTTGTAGCTGTCATCAATGTTTACTGGAGATCCATGATTTTCTAGCAGTGCGCAGTGGGAGTCTACGCTAGAGAAGGCATTCTCTGTATTCGAGTTAAGGAGTGCAAGTTGAAGACGTGGAGGAGCAACATGCGATCTATGATGAGCCTATGGTGAAGGACTATGTGTAAGCGGGCTTGTCTGTGGACGGGAACACGAAGATCGGGGAGATTGTACTATGGCCATAGTAATCATGGGGGCATCGATTTGCTTCTTTAAGACAAAATATTTGGCTTTCAATGCACCATTTTGGAGGTTTACGTGGCGGGTCAAAGCTTGGGGCAACCCATTGTATTGAACCAGATGGTCCACTTGCATTCTCGTTGAAATATTCATTCTTATACTTATACTCAGGAAAAGGTGGAGTCTGAAATGGAGTGTGGCCATATGGTTACTTTTCATTTAATTTATTTATTTTTTTAATATTTTGATAATGGGGCCATTCAAGGAGGCCCATGTGAAAATGCCAAAATCCATATGAGGTATTCTATTGTATTTTCTTGGAGGGAAATTTTTACATCACTATGAAGTTTTTTTTTAATGGCCGACAGTATGGTCTCATTGGCCATTTTTTGTTGAGATGATGTTTTAAGTCCGCCTTGAGCGATGTTTTTTATTTGCTGCCTAGGGAGGCATGTTGTTTTTCCCATGATGAAGGCCCCATTGATAATGGAATATAGGGGTATTTATAGTCATTGGAAATGTTTTTCCATGACGGACACAATGGTGGTGTCATATTGTAATTTTGAGGCTATTTCAAATGATTTTTTTTAGCCTCAAAGTTTTTTCTTGGAGTGCACTCTCGGTTGTACCCGACACTCCCAAGGTAATTTCATATGTGATCCTTGTAACTAGTGATCTTTTTTATACACTTGGAAAATGCAGCGGCTAGTTACCCATGCATTTCGGTGGGATGACTTGGTCACCATAAGGACACTTATACTAGGGACTACAGACAAAGACACCCTAGACTCTATCCGAGGTTTTTACGGATCTACTTCTGAAGACTACAGACAAAGACACTTCAGAAGATTATCTTATTTTCTTCTTCTCTCCTCCTATTTGGATCTATGGCTCATTTTATTGTATTGAGTGCATTTTCGACAGAGCCCGACACTCTTATATGGCTTGTTTTCCCTTTAATTAGGTGCATTTTCAGCAGAGACCGACACCTTCTAGATTGAGTTCACCATGAGGAGGGATTTCATACTCATGGTGAATCTAGTCAGTGACCTACGAGAGGCAACATCCTCTGAGGATGACTTGCAGAGGCAACAGACCCAGAAGTGGCTAACCCTGAGGCACCCATGATGACCCCGAGGCACTTAGACGACTGACCTAGTGGAAACAGACCCATGGAAGTGGCTAAACCTGAGCCAACAGATTGAGATGTATACACAGTGAATCTAGCATTATTCATAGTTGGAGAGCCAAGCGCAAAGAGCATGAGCCTAGACCAAATCAGCAATAAAGGAGGATGTAGATTTTTGTTAGAGAAGTCAACATTAAGGGGGAATGTTACCTAATGTTGACTTGTTTTTTTTCTTTATTTAGGATAGTGCACATTAAGGGGGAACGTTAGAGTTAATGTAATGTGCACTATGCCTTCCTTGACACTTGTCAGTTTCACTTGACAAGTGTCATGCATTTCATATAGGCTTACGCTTATATATTGTAACTCATTTCATGAATAAAATATCCCTTCCGTTTTCACTCCTGACATGAACAACAAATGACACCATAGAGTTATGGGTTTTCCCAAATGCCTATGGTAGGACAATATGGTCCATATGGTCAAGCTCCTATGATGAATCAAATCATGGCACCACAAATATCAAGCATAAATGATTTGCCTTATCAACAACCATATTCATCAACACCCGCTTACGCACCCAATCCAATTCAGATTCAAAGTGTGAATCCCTATGCAAATCAAGTGGCTCAAAATCCAACTCAAATGTTAATTCAAGTTCTCACCAATTACGCAAACCCTACTTGAACTAGCAATAACATAGCTCAACCAAAAGAGATTTATTCAGAGGTTGAAGAGCTAAAAAATATAGTTCACAAATTGAGTAATGATTTGGTTCAAAAACAGAAGTATGAATCCCATGCCCCTCACCCAAATCGAAATTTCAACAATAGAGGGAGGCAGTGGAATACGAAGCCAAACAATTAGGGTGTGCCTTTCCCTATTGCTAATCAGATATATACTTCTACAAAAGTAAGTCACTCTAGTTCCATTCTTAATCTTTCTGATTTTGTGTAGGAAAAGGGGTGTAGATTGCATAATAAAAAAGAGCACAATGAAAGGAATTGTCCCGAAATTGCTAGGTATACCCATTGTCTCCAAGCTCAAGTGGATGATTTGGAACTTGTGCCAAATAAGGGTCCATACCAACATCAACAAGGAGAGGACAACATTTTGGTGGTGGAAACTCTATATCGTCAAGAGAGTGAGAGTGAGGAAGGTGAAGATGAATGGGATGAGAAACATGTTGATAAATCAGAAGATGAATAAGAAGTACTTGAGCGTCACAACTTGAACTTGGAGGATGATTACTATGATTCGTGGAAGAAATGGGAAGAAAATTATCAATCTAAATCTTCTAATAAACTTGTTGTGTCAATTAATATGCGAGATAACTCAATTGCTTCCTCGCATGAGGATACTATAAATCCTATACAATTTGAGAAAGTTTTGGAAGAGGAATTCGAATCTCATCAAATTTTGGAACATGATAAGGATTCTACAACCATGAATCAAGAAAGAGATTCATTTGCTTTAGATTCCTTTGAAGAAAAAGAAATTGAAAATCTTGATCCACTTACTTGTGCTACGATGATTATGCCATTTCAAAATGAGAAAATTACAAAGCCTAAATAATTTGGGTTCGATATCATTGATGATCCAATTGAAAATCTCATGTTACCCTAAACAACCCAAGTGATTGATCATGAAAATGTGTTAGTTAAACCACCCCTAGATAGACAAGACTTATGGTTTGAAAGGGATGGACATATTTTCAATTGGGTACCTAAGTTTGGTGCCTTTGATAAATGAGTCATGGAGAAAGAACAAGTGCTACATGATGATGAATGTCATGAGAGAAAAGAGGAATTTTCAAATCCTCTTCAAGTAAGGTCAAATGAAAACATGCCAAAGGTAAAATCTCACCTTTTTGGTTTCACCATGCAAAATTCAAATGAAGATTTGCCTAATGAATGGTTTGATTCAAATATTATTAATGTTATGGCTTTATTGAATGAAAATGAAAGCTTATTTCTACACCATGAATCAAAGTGTGAAATGGACATCTTAAAGAATAGACAAGGAATTGAATATCAATCATTGTCTAATCAATTTGAAAACTTGAAACTCCACCATAGGATTATTAATGAAACTAAATCAAATTGGTATGGTGAGAGGGGCAAGTGGAAGTTTGTTTCTTTGTTTGGTTTTACCTTGTTTTTGTTGGATTCCTACAAAACTTGGTATGCATATCACATCATACGTCTTTTAAAGAATTCCAATCAGGTTTGGGATCCGTGAAAATGATAATCCAAACTTTTGCACCATATTGCATTATATTGTACATTTGTATATGATTTTTTGGTTTTGATGTTGGTTTTGCATTTTTGTTTTGGTTTCAAGTTGTGTGTTGGTCCTTTGGACACTTTTGGTTTGTTTTTTTTTTAAAAGAAGAAGAAAGAAAAGCGAGATGTCAACTTAGGTCCTTATGAATGTTGACTAAGGCTAGGAGAATATGAAACATCGAAATTGTATTGCAGAAAGCTCCATGAATATCACAAACACATTAAAGAATATCTTTTGGAAATTATGATGCATGAATTTGTCAGTTTTATAAATTATGGCAAAGTAGGTGGTATACTCCATCCACATTTCAAAAGGAGCAATGCATTCATATCTCATGTTACATTCTGCATTGCATATACATTTCATCTCAGTTGCATCTTCATTTCATGTGCAATCATTGAAAAGGTGTCGAATCCTCTTAGGGTTATTACATAACATATATTAAAAGGATCCTAAGGTTGGGAACTGATGCCCGAAATATCTTGAGCCAAGCACGTTCTACACATATTAAAGAGGATCTTGAGCAAAATGGTCAAAACCATACTTGGAAGAAAAGGTGAGGCGAAAGGAGTATTTCGTGTCTCGTCCTATAATGCAACATAATACTTAAAACAATGGTTTTTACCACTCCCATAGTGCTTAAAGCCTAAAATCAGAGTAGTAAGGATAGGGTTAAATCCTCATCGAACTTAGGTTGAGGATCCAATTCCCCAAAGCTCTTATTTGACCTTCATGGAGTAGTAAGGATACGGTCTAATTCTCATCTCACTTAGGTTGAGAATCCGATTCCCCAAAGATTCTATTTTGCTCACTCAAGAGCTTAAAAATTCCAAAGAAAATATTTTTCATTCTACTTTTATTGCATCATTGATATTGGATTGGAAGGATCGTCCTACATGTCCCTTGCAAGGATGGGTAGTCATCCCCAAGGTTCAAGAAATCAAAAGTAAATTCAAATCCTAGATTATGGAGTTGATCTCCATCGGGGCTATAGACGCCCTAGCGGCGAGTGGAGTATGCTCATGCGTGGCAACATGTCTTGTCTAAAAGCAATACCACTGATCGCTCAAACGGACATGCTAGCCTGTCAATTTCATCCATAACGGGTTAAATCATTTTGTTCAAAATGAGGTAATGAACTCCAGATCAGAGTAGTAAGGATAGGGTTAAATTCCCATCTTGCTTAGGTTGGGAATCCTATTCCCCAAAGATCTGATTTCACTTACACTTGCACATGGGTTCAAGATGGTAGGGGCACATAACCAATTTTGGGATCTAGTAAATTAATTCAGTATACATATTTTTGGTCCTAAGAGGGTTTGTGAAGAACACAAGCTTATACTGAGAGGGGGGGTGAATAGTATAAGACCACTTTTTAATTTTTCCTTTATATTACAAAATAGTAAAGCAATATACCCACAACAATATCAAACAATGCATAAAAACATCCATAAAGAGACAAAAATATTAACGTGGTTCACCTAGAATGGTTGGGCTACATCCATGGATAAAATATTTCACTAAATTTTATCAATCCAAATTTTGGGAATACCTTTCTTGATTACAATGTTTATGGGCACCAACCCAAAGGAGACACCAATCCCCTAATATCGAGTTTGTGGTTACCAACCCACAGGAGACACCAATACCCTAGCTTTGCTCTGGCTGGTGATCCTCTAGAAGACCTCTGCCTCTACTACCCTTAGCAAATGGAACTCTATCCACAGAAGATACCTGTCCTCCCTGATCTGGTTGGAGACCTCTGTCCTCAACTCTTTCACCTCCAAAGTTGGTCCTCAAATTTGCACTAAACACAGTCCTTCGGTTTAGCACAAATGTTCTCATTTTATTTCTCTGATCTGCACCAAACACAGTCCTTCGATCTGGCACAAATGTCCTCATTCGTCTTTGCCTGTCTGCTCTCTACACCCTCTTCTCTCTCTGTGCAAACACTCCTGCATTTGGTCGAACTTCAACCCTTGCATTGTTTGTGCACACTCTTCTTCCTTTTTGATATTTTCCACTCAAAATGATTCGATGAAATGCACTCTGCACACTACAATCAAATTCGCACTCTGCTCATAGCGATCGAAATTCTTGTTTTGTGCACTATCTACAAATTTTGCACTTCGACGACACATTCGAATCACACTCAACTCTCCAAACAGCCCTCCTTTTATACTAACACTTTCAAGATCAAAACATTGATCTTAGTCGGCTGCACAACCCTAAACTACGTCGAATACAAACCCTAAACTATGTCGATTGTAAACCCTAATCTTCGTCGGCCCAAATTTAACTTTGTCGACTTCACTGCCTCTGCAACCCTTCTATAGCTTTTGTCATGAAACTACAACATGTCGCGATATCATGACATTTTTTCAACCATATACTGTCTTTTGGATTTTTTTGTGATATCGCGACATTTTAGCCTTTGTCGACTTCAACTAAGCTCTTGTCGCGATATCATGACACTTTTGACTTAGTCAGCATCAACTTTGCGTTTGTCGTGATATCGCAACATTTCTCCCTTCATCGACCTCCTTTCTGTTTTTGTCGTGAAATCATGACACTTATGCTATAGAAGATCTGCATTGTGTTTCTGTCATGAAATCGCGACACTTTCTCCAACCGAACGTTGCCATCTCAATCTATCACAAAATCGTGACACTTTCTCTTCCTTGCACTCTTGTCTGGTTGCACTAGCAAAAACGAAACATATCATGAAATAACGACGCTTTCACCTTTGAGCTCTTCCTCCTTGAATTTGTCATGAAATCGTGACACTTCTAGCTTTCGTACGTTTTCTTTGTAGCCTGTCTTGAAATCGCAACGCTTTCAGCTTCCGTACGACTTCTCTGCAACCTGTCACGAAATCGCGACGCTTCTCATTTCAGACTCTTCCCTTTGCTGCATGTCATGAAATCATGATAGTTCTTACTTAGAACATTTTCATTTGTAGCATGTCGAGAAATCGTGACACTTTATCTTGCTTCCACTTTGTCTTCTGACTTGTCGCGAAATCATGACACTTTTTCTCCTTAGCGCTTTTCTTTTCTTCGAGTCGTGAAAACCCGACATGTCGCAATATCATGACACTTTTTCTCTTAGAATCTCTCTCCTGTATTATGTCACAAAATCATGACACTTTTTCTTTCGGACTCTCTCTCCTGCAACATGTCGCGAAATCGTGACACTTTTTCGTCCGTTCAACCTTCCTTGCAATATGTCACAAAATCGTGACATTTTTGACTCGAACATTCTCTCTCCTATTTGATTCGTGAAACTGTGACATGTCGTGATATCGTGACACTTTTCTAAAAAGCTTTCTCTCTCCGGCTTAAGTCATGAAAATGCGACATGTCGCGATATTGTGACATTTTTCTGACTTGCTTTCTTTCGAACCTGTCATGCCGAAACCTTCATCAAAACAAATTATTTTACATCAAATCAAATTCCTTCAAAAGCTTCTTGACATCAATAAAAAATTATACACTTGAGCAAAGGCAATGCACCCAAGGTACCCAAAATTGCCAACAATCTCCCCCTTTGTCATTGATGGCAAACCTTTACTGAAAACACGTCTCAAGAGCCAAAAACTGAAACCAACTGTGCTAACAGCTACGAAACTGTGCCCACAACTGAGAATATTATTTTGAAGTTTTGCTCCCCCTAACTTGAAGCTTTCCTCTTCACTTGAAGCTCTCCCCCTTACTCATATCTCTCCCCCTTACTCATATCTCTCCCCCTTTGTCATCAATGGCAAAGGGTCACCTTTGGGGATCGGGACTAAGAATGAGCCTCTTAGCTTAGTCCCTCCCCCACCTCCTGATGAGGTGATTAATTTTGGGGTGGGAGTAAAACTCCCATTAGGCACTAATCATCATCAGCGTCTATCACTTCCTTGTCGGGCCTTCTCCTGAATTCTTTGTCCATATTCATGTTCCTGTTCCTGTCACTGTTCTTGTTCCTATTATCATTCTTGTTCTTTTCCATGCCTTGATCCTTGGACCTATTCATACCACTATTCATATTCCTGTATCTTGCAAGTTTAGCTCTACACTGTCTAGATGTGTGACCTCCATTGTTGCACTTATAACAAGTAACAATGTTATTTCTTTTAGGCATACCTGTTCTTTGAATCCACCAGTTCTACCCAAACCTGTTCTGATCAAACATATTCCTATAATTAACCTTGCAATAGACTGCCTTGTGCCCAAACTGTTGACAAGAGTAGCAATACCCTTGAAATAAACTAGCGCTTCTAAAATTTCCATTTACCTTCTTCACTTGAGCCATGCAATGTGCAGCCATGTGACCAAACCTGTAACATGCAAAACATCTGCCGTGAAATTTTCCTTTATTTGACCTCTTGGGTCCTGAAAACTTCTTCTCATTCTGAATTTCGTTTTTTGTTTTTGCACATCTGTTATTCAAGGACTCATGATCTGAAATACTTTCCTCATTAGAACTCTCTTCCTTTTGGAGTCTCTCACTAAACTCTCCAGCTTGTTCCTTGTGTGGCTTAACAAAACTAAGGCCTGTTTTATTTGTTGTCTTTCTTTGACCTTTGATGAGTGATTTAACCTTTTTGAAGCTATCTTGAAACCTGTAAAGCTTATCCTTGTACTCTTTAGTTTCCTCTTTCAAAGAAGCCATTTTCTGTTCTAACTCACTATACTCAAGAACCTTAGACTCTAACTCATCCTTGAGTTCTTGTGTCTTAGCCATAGAGACGTCAAGACTTTCTATAATATCATCTCTCTCCATACAACATTCATCTAACTTATCCTTGACTCTAGAATTCTTATTTCTTTCCTTTTTCAAAACACTAAGAGCGTTAGTAAGTTCACTTTCAAGATCCTTTATTTGTTTGCTATCTGAATCATCAAAGCCTTTTTCAAATTTCTTATCACTAGAGGTGCTACCTTTTTTGAAAACCATACATGCATCTTCCTTATAGTTTTCTGAAGCATCCTCATACATATTGGAAACCAAATCATTATTTGTACAATCATCCTCAAGGTGACCAAAATTTCCACATCTAAGACATTTCATGATAATGAATCTATGTTTCGGTTCTTCCTCTTTTTCTGAAATGAACATCTCATTTTCATCATCACTCGAAGAACTTTCACTATCACTACTCGAACACTTACTTTCTTTGTCTAGGTAGAAAATATTCTTGTGCTTGTGAGAATACCTCTTTCCTTGATTGCTGTGCTCATATTTGTTCTTTCTATGATGCATGTGTTTTTCAGAATCCTTGCTCTTAGAATCCTGGTTATCTTCATCACTTTCATCCTTGGAAATAGTACAGTCTGTAGCATAATGACCAAACTTTCCGCAATTGAAACATCTTATGTTTTTCACGCTTTTATGCTTTCTAGAGAATTTGCCTTTCTTGCTATAATATGCCTCTTCATCACTAGAAGACTCATCACTCTCTTGAAGCTGTTTACCCTTGGATTTCTTGGTAGCCTTGAAAGCTGCCTCTTTCTTGACGTCAACCTTCACTTGAGTTCTCAACTCAAATGCTGAAAGTATACTATGGAGCTCATCCTTTTTCAACTTATCCAAATCTTTAGCTTCCTCAATAGCATAAATATTTTCACTAAATCTATTAGGAAGAGATCTTAAAATCTTATCACATACATCATTTTTAGCAATCTCAAGACCTAAGTCTTTCATGGAGTTAACAACCTCATCCATACGAAGCATGTAGTCACTAATATTTTCATCATCATTCATCTTGAGTTGTTAAAACATACCTTTGAAGTGTCTCAACATGGCCTTTATGACATTTGTATCACCTGTATGAACCACCTGCAACTGTTTTCACATTTCACTAGCTGTCTTGCAGTGAATCACTTTGGTGAGATCTGCTTTCTGTAAGCCTTTCGAATTGCATTCATTGCTTTTGAATTGTTGTGATGTAGGAGCCTTTCTTCTTTAGTATTTGGACCATGTACAGGAATAGTATACTCATCTTCAATTACTTCCCATACCTCATTACCAAGTGCCATTAGATGAACCTTCATCCTTGCACTCCAAAGACCAAAATCTGACCCATCAAGAATAGGTGCTGCATTGCCGCTTGAATAATCCATTGTGTTCTTAACCAACTCTTCTTTGAAGCTGTTAAACTTTTCGAAGGCACTTGCTCTGATACCAATTTAAGAACACAAGCTTATACTGAGAGGGGGATGAACAGTATAAGACCACTTTTTACTTTTTCCTTTATATTACAAAATAGTAAAGCAATATACCCACAACAATATCAAAGAAATACATAAAAACATCCACAAAGAGACAACAATCTTAATATGGTTCACCCAGAATGGCTGGGCTACGTCCACGGATAAAATCTTTCACTAAATTTTATCAATCCAAATTCTGGGAATACCTTTCCCGATTACAATTTTTATGGGCACCAACCCAAAGGAGACACCAATCCCTTAATCTCAAGTTCGTGGTTACCAACCCACAGGAGACACCAATACCCTAGCTCTACTCTGGCTGGTGATCCTCTAGAAGACCTCTGCCTCTGCTTCCCTTAGCAAATGGAACTCTATCCACAAAGGACACCTATCCTCCCTGCTCTGGTTGGAGACCTCTATCCTCAACTCTTTCACCTCCAAAGCTGGTCCTTAAATTTGCACTAAACACAGTCCTTCAATTTAGCACAAATGTCCTCGTTCTATTTCTCTGATCTACACCAAACGGTCTGGCACAAATGTCCTCATTCATCTTTGCCTGTCTGCTCTCTACACCCTCTTCTCTCTCTGCACAAACACTCCCGCATTTGGTCGAAATTCAACCCTTGCACTGTCTGTGCACACTCTTCTTCCTTTTCGATCTTTCTCACTCATAATGATTCGATGAAATGCACTCTACACACTACAATCGAATTTGCACTCTGCTCACAGCTATCAAACTTCTTGCTCTGTGCACTATCTACAAATTTCACACTTCGACGACGCATTCGAATCACAGTCAACTCTCCAAACAACCCTCCTTTTATACTAACACTTTCAAGATCAAAACCTTGATCTTAGTCGGCTGCACAACCCTAAACTATGTCGGCTACAAACCCTAAACTACGTCGACCGCAAACCCTAATCTTCGTCGGCCCAAATTTAACTTTGTCGGCTTCAATGCCTCTGTAACTCTTCTATAGCTTCTGCCGTGAAACTACAACATGTTTCTGTAATATAAAGGAAAAAGTAAAAAGAGGTCTTATAATAGGACATTTGTGCCAGACCGAAGGACTGTGTTTGGTACAGATCAGAGAAAGAGAATGAGGACATTTGTGCTAAACCAAAGGACTGTGTTTAGTGCAAATTCGAGGACTAGCTTTGGAGGTGAAAGAGTTGAGGACAAAGGTCTCCAGAAAAAGCAGGGAGGACATGTGTCTTCTGTGGATAGAGTTCCATTTGGTAAGGGCAGCGAAGGCAGAGGTCTTCTAGAGGATCACCAACCAGAGCAGAGCTAGGGGATTGGTGTCTCCTGTGGGTTGGTAACCACAAAATCAAGATTAGGGGATTGATGTCTCCTTTGGGTTGGTGCCCATAAACATTGTAATCAGGAAAGGTATTCTCAAAATTTGGATTGATACAATTTAGTAAAAGATTTTATCCATGGATGTAACCCAGCCATTCTGGGTGAACCATGTTAAGATTGTTGTCTCTTTGTGGATGTTTTTATGCATTGCTTTGATATTGCTATGGGTATATCACTGTACTATTTTGTAATATAAAGGAAAAAATAAAAAGAGGTCTTATACAGTTTTAATATGTTTGTTCATGATACTAGAAAGTCCGAGCCTTTGCAAAGCAGGTTGTTATATCTCTAACATAGTTGTCATACGTCAAATCCTGCACAAATCATTCATAGCCTTGCATACGAATCATAAGTGAAACTGACAATGGAAAGTTGAACGAGTTTCAAATGATAGGGAATGAAGCACATTGCACACACCGAGATGATGCTTAATAATTCTAATGCTTCATGTATTTCTCGTCTAGTTTCATTCTTGGGATATTTGTTGACGCTTGTATTTGAGTCTGTGTTTTTCAGGTTGAGTTCTCACCGAAATGCTCAGGAGCATTTCCTAGCAGAGTCGCCATTTGTTGTGGTTGCTCCACAACGTACCCCAAAATTGGGGACCCACCTTTTTTGCATGTTTTCCAAGAAGACCGAAGTGGCCCATATGCTAAAGATCAAAGAAAAAGCAAAACACCACAAGGAGAAAAAGTGTCGCGATATCGCGACATGTTGCATTTTCGTGGTCCAAAGCAAAGGGAGAGAGAAAAGAGAAAAAGTGTCGCGATATCGCGACATGTTGCATCATCGCGGCCAAAAGAGAAAAGTGTCACGATATCGTGACATGTTGCATCATCACGGCAAAAGAGAAAAAGTGTCGCGATATCGCGACATGTTGCATCATCGTGACCAAAGAGAAAAGTGTCGCGATATCGTGACATGTTGCATCGTCACGGCCAAAGAGAAAAAGTGTCGCGATATCGTGACATGTTGCATCATCGCGGCCAAAGAGAAAAAGTGTCACGATATCGCGACATGTTGCATCGTCACGGCCAAAGAGAAAAGTGTCACGATATCGCGACATGTTGCATTCATCGCGACCAAAAGAGAAAAGTGTCACGATATCGCGACATGTTACATTTTCACGGCAACAAAAGAGAAAGGAGCAGAAGGAATGTCGCGATATCGACATGTTCCAATTTTGCCAAGGTAACGGACCAGCATAGTGACATGGACATAAGGACAAAATCCAATGAATAAGACAAAACGTTACATAAGGAATATTTAATGATTTGAAATCATTTAAGATGGTCGTTACACACGGAAGGAAACGGACGCAAGCCCATGTGGAGAAAATGAAACGAAGGGCCACAAAATAGAAACAAAGTTTTTTGGAAACAAAAACACATGCATGCACAAGGGAAGGTGAAACGAACAACCATTGGAAAATGAAACGAAAAGATTCTTGAAAAGTTTAAATATGCTAGGCAAGGATGTTTTGAGGGGTGGGAAATTGCTGCGAGCAGAGTTGCAGAGTTGAAGGCGAGAGGGCCATTCTGGACCTGTTTGAGTCATTTTTCTTCCATGGACTGGTTTGGGAAAACCAAAAATTTTGCTATTGTAAAATGACACATTTTTAATGCAGAAGTTTTCAGAAAGTTGCATCTTATGGACAAGAAAGGAGGAGTCATTTTCTGCATGCTATATTAAATGTCTATTTTTCCCTTTTTCATATTTTAAGCTTGTAAATGGAGTTTATGCAAGTTTTCTTGGTTGCTTCATGCGAATGTTTAAATCTAAAAAATCTTATTTAAAACCCTAGGAGCCAGCACTTAGCTTATCTGGATTGTGCTTGTTTTGCAGGTCCAATAGGTTAGGTTGCATGCATGGAGACCTCACATCTTCGGTTTTGTCGAAATAGGATAGCATCATACTGAATGCATTTTATTTTCAGTTTTCTGCATTTCATTTTCATTTTTCTGCATTTTATTTTTTCCAGAAATTTTAACTTATTTTAAATTTTCAGGCATTAAAATAAACATTTAAAAAATTTCAAAATCCAAAAAAACAATGAACAATCACTAAAGTTTCATGGTGAAATAAACCAACATTGCCCCTTGTTTACAGTTACTTGCAATCACTAAGGTGTTCCAAGCATTTAAATTGAATATCTTTATTTGAGATTACTAATACACATATGCAAATGCTAATACAACGGAGACCTTGGAGAAGTTGTTTGTTTAACTTCTTTGCAAGAGGGGATTTGGAACCCAAATCCTAAAGGAGAGTGTACTTTCACAACTGGGTGAAAATACCACTCAACAGATTGGCGCTAGAAGGAGGGCCGAATTGTTTTATTTCAGAGTGATTTAAATGCTATAGGGATTTAAATTTTGAATATTTCATGCCCTATTGATTATTATCTTTAGCCCTCTTTTAACAATACAACCTTGTAGTGTTAAAAGGAGGACATGAATTGCTATGCATTGTTCTAACGCTTTTGATTGTTCATACAAGAATAATGTGTTTTGATTTGATTTTGAAAATTTTTGGTCTTGACTAACGAGGTTGTCTCCATGCAATTACTTTCATTTGATTTTAATGGATACATCTCTTGGTTGATGCTGACATGATTATTAATACGTTACATGTTTGATATTTGCTAGTCAATTTCATGCTTATTTGTAAGGAATTATTTTTTGTCTAAAATGTATTTGTTGTCGGTATTATGCTCTTCACTTGCGTGTAATGCGATCTTGTGAATCAGAAAGCCTACAACACTAGGAGTATGCTCTTCACTTGCGCATATGCGATCTGGTGAATCAGAAACTTACATTTTTAGAATACTACTTTGTCATGGTTCCTTCTTTCATTCACGACTAACAAATTGATTTTGAAGTTATTCTTTGAATTTCATTAATTGCAGGATTTTCTGTGTGTCGTAGGTTTTCTTTGAGGTATTGAGAGTTTTGTCAGGTTTTGTAGGGTAGTTTCATTTACAAGCTGGACCCACCGCATCGCATCGCAACTAGGTCCAAAACAACCGAGGAAACCATATTCCAAAGCCTCTCACTCACTCATAGGAATCCAAGGAATAAAACCGAGCAAATTGTGGTCCCACCAGATATTCTTGTTACAGAAGATCCTTCTGTTTCAGGCGCATCTAGCGGACTTGCACCGGTGGTGTCATTTGCCACTAGTGTACCAATTATCAGTACCATTTCCACGGTTCTTGTAGGGTTATCATCATCGATTTTGAATCAAATGGCCCAACCTCCACCACCTCCTTGGTACGGAGCCCATAACATTCCTTTGAATATTGGAGGGAATATTCACGAGATCCCTAAGGAATTTAGGAGATATTTTTCCCCAAAAACAAACCGGGGGGCCCAGGGGCCCGAAGAAGAACATATTTAAGGCCTATAGGGATGTTTTGATAAGATTGCAAGTTCAACATGAAGATGTGGCTTGTAGACTCTTCCCCATGAGCCTAGACCAAGTGGCTTACGAATGGTATATTTGCTTACCTACTGGTTCCATTACGTCATGGACGCAAATGGAGGATGCTTTTGTCAACCAATTCAGGTCACCATTAGATCCCACAATCATCTATAATCAGTTCATTACATGCAAAAGAGGCCAGGGTGAGCCAATCCAAACTTTTAATCGGGAGATTTCAGAAGTGCTATAATAGAGCAATTCGACATTTTGCCATTGATCCCGCAGTAGCTTTGCAAATATATTTTGGGGCATTGGATCCTATGACGACAATGTTTGCAAGGCGAAATCCTCAAGTTACCACGCTTGCTCTAGCCTACAATGAAGCTATGACCATTGAACAACAAATGACACCACAGGGTTATGGGTTTTCCCAGATGCCTATGGTAGGACAATATGGTCCATATGGTCAAGCTCCTATGATGAATCAGATCATGGCACCACAAATATCGGGCATAAATGCTTTGCCTTATCAACAACCATATTCATCAACACCCGCTTACGCACCCAATCCAATTCCGATTCAAAGTGTGAATCCCTACGCAAATCAAGTGGCTCAAAATCCAACTCAAATGTTAAGTCAAGATCTCACCAATTACGCAAATCCTACTGGAACTAGCAATAACATAGCTCAACCAAAAGAGATTTATTCGGAGGTTGAAGAGCTCAAAAAGATAGTTCACAAATTGAGTAATGATTTGGTTCAAAAATAGAAGTATGAATCCCATGCCCCTCACCCAAATCAAAATTTCAACAATAGAGGGAGACAGTGGAATACGAAGCCAAACAATGGGGGTGTGCCTTCCCCTATTGCTAATCAGATAGATACTTCTGCAGGACCAAGTCACTCTAGTTCCATTCTTAATATTTCTGATTTTGTGTGGGAAAAGGGGTGTAGATTGCATAATACAAAGGAGCATAATGAAAGGAATTGTCCCAAAATTGCTAGGTATACCCATTGTCTCCAAGCTCAAGTGGATGATTTGGAACTTGTGCCAAATAAGGGTCCACCCCAACATCAACAAGGAGAGGACAACATTTTGGTGGTGGAAACTCTATATCGTCAAGAGAGTGAGAATGAGGAAGGTGAAGATGAATGGGGTGAGAAACATGTTGATGAATCAGAGAGTGAAGAAGAAGTACTTGAGCGTCACAACTTGAACTTGGAGGATGATTACTATGATTCATGGAAGAAATGGGAAGAATATTATCAATCTAAATCTTCTAATAAACTTGTTGTGTCAATTAATATGCAGGATAACTCAATTGCTTCCTCACATGAGGATACTATAAATCCTGTACAATTTGAGAAAGTTTTGGAAGAGGAATTCGAATCTCATCAAATTTTGGAACATGATAAGGATTCTACAACCATGAATCAAGAAAGAGAGTCATTTGCTTTAGATTCCTTTGAAGGAAAAGAAATTGAAAATCTTGATCCACTTACTTGTGCTACAATGATTATGCCATTTCAAAATGAGAAAATTACAAAACCTAAATCATTTGGGTTTGATATCATTGATGATCCAATTGAAAATCTCACGTTACCCAAAACAACCCAAGTGATTGATCACGGAAATGTGTTAGTTAACCCACCCCTAGATAGACAAGACTTATGGTTTGAAAGGGATGGACATATTTTCAATTGGGTACCTAAGTTTGGTGCCTTTGATAAACGAGTCATGGAGAAAGAACAAGTGCTACATGATGATGAATGTCATGAGAGAAAAGAGGAATTTTCAAATCCTCTTCAAGTAAGGTCAAATGAAAACATGCCAAAGGTAAAATCTCACCTTTTTGGTTTCACCATGCAAAATTCGAATGAAGATTTGCCTAATGAATGGTTTGATTCAAATATTATTAATGTTATGGCTTTATTGAATGAAAATGAAAGCTTATTTCTACACCATGAATCAAAGTGCGGAATGGACATCTTAAAGAATAGACATAAAGGAATTGAATATCAATCATTGTCTAATCAATTTGAAAACTTGAAACTCCACCATAGGATTATTAATGAAACTAAATCAAATTGGTATGGTGAGAGGGGCAAGTGGAAGTTTGTTTCTTTGTTTGGTTTGATCTTGTTTTTGTTGGATTCCTACAAAACTTGGTATGCGTATCACGTCATACGTCTTTTAAAGAATTCCAATCAGGTTTGGGATCCGGGAAAATGATAATCCAAACTTTTGCACCATCTTGCATTATATTGTACATTTGTATATACTTTTGGTTTTCATGTTTTGGTTTTGGATTGGATCTCCACTTTGGTTTTAAGTTTTGTGTGTTGGTCCTTTGGACACTTTTGGTTTGTTTTAAAAAAAAAAAAAAAAGCGAGATGTCAACTTAGGTCCTTATGAATGTTGACTAAGACTAGGAGAATATGAAACATCGGAATTGTATTGCAGAAAGCTCCACGAATATCGCAAACACATTAAAGAATATCGTTTGGAACTTGTGATGCATGAAGTTGTCGAGTTTTATAAATTATGGCAAAGTAGGTGGTATACTCCATCCGCATTTCAAAAGGAGCAATGCATTCATATCTCATGTTACATTCCACATTGCATATACATTTCATCTCAGTTGCATCTTCATTTCATGTACAATCATTGAAAAGGTGTCGAATCCTCTTAGGGTTATTACATAACATATATTAAAAGGATCCTAAGGTTGGGAACCGATGCCCGAACTATCTTGAACCAAGCACGTTCTACACATATTAAAGAGGATCTTGAGCAAAATGGTCAAAACCATACTTGGAAGAAAAGGTGAGGCGAAAGGAGTATTTCGTGTCTGTCCTATCATGCAACATAATCCTTAAAACAGTGGTTTTTACCACTCCCATAGTGCTTAAAGCCTAAAATCGGAGTAGTAAGGATAGGGTTAAATCCTCATCGAACTTAGGTTGAGGATCCAACTCCCCAAAGCTCTGATTTGACCTTCATGGAGTAGTAAGGATAGGGTCTAATTCTCATCTCGCTTAGGTTGAGAATCCGATTCCCCAAAGCTTCTATTTTGCCCACTCAAGAACTTGAAATTCCAAAGCAAATATTTTTCATTCTACTTTTATTGCATCATTAATATTGGATTGGAAGGATCGTACTACATGTCCCTTGCAAGGATGGGTAGTCATCCCCAAGGTCCAAGAAATCAAAAGTAGAGCCAAATCATGGATTATGGGGTTAATCTCCACCGGGGCTATAGATGCCTGGCTGGCAGTGGAGTATGCTCATGCGTGGCAACATGTCTTGTCTAAAAGCAAGACCACTGATTGCTCAAACGGACAGGCTAGCTCGACAGTTTCATCCATAACAAGTTAAATCATTTTGTTCAAGATGAGGTAATGAACTCCAGATCAGAGTAGTAAGGATAGGGTTAAATTCCCATCTCGCTTAGGTTGGGAATCCTATTCCCCAAAGCTCTGATTTCACTTACACTTGCACATGGGTTCAAGATGGTAGGGGCACATAACCAACTTTGGGATCTAGTAAATTAATTAAGTATACATATATTTGGTCCTAAGAGGGTTTGACAGTTTTAATATGTTTGTTCATGATACTAGAAAGTCTGAGCCTTTGCAAAGCAGGTTGTTATATCTCTAACATAGTTGTCATACATCAAATCCTGCACAAATCATTCATAGCCTTGCATACGAATCATAAGTGGAACTGACAATGGAAAGTTGAACGAGTTTCAAATGATAGGGAATGAAGCACATTGCACACACCGAGCTGATGCTTAATAATTCTAATGCTTCATGTATTTCTCATCTAGTTTCATTCTTGGGATATTTGCTGACGCTTGTATTTGAGTCTGTGTTTTTCAGGTTGAGTTCTCACCGAAATGCTCGGGAGCATTTCCCAGAGAGTCGCCATTTGTTGTGGCTGCTCCACAACGTACCCCAAAATTGGGGACCCACCTTTTTTGCATGTTTTCCAAGAAGACCGAAGTGGCCCATATGCTAAAGATCAAAGAAAAAGCAAAACACCACAAGGAGAAAAAGTGTCGCGATATCGCGACATGTTGCATTTTCATGGTCCAAAGCAAAGGGAGAGAGCAAAGAGGAAAAAGTGTCATGATATCGCGACATGTTGCATCATCACGGCAAAAGAGAAAAAGTGTCGCGATATCGCGACATGTTGCATCGTCATGGCCAAAAGAGAAAAAGTGTCACGATATCGTGACATGTTGCATCGTCACGGCCAAAAGAGGAAAAAGTGTCGCGATATCGTGACATGTTGCATCGTCGCAGCCAAAAGAGAAAAAGTGTCACGATATCGCGACATGTTGCATCGTCACGGCCAAAGGAGAAAAAGTGTCACGATATCGCGACATGTTGCATCATCATGGCCAAAAGAGAAAAAGTGTCGCGATATCGCGACATGTTGCATCATCGCGACCAAAAGAGAAAAAGTGTCACGATATCGCGACATGTTGCATTTTCACGATCCAAAAGGAAAAGTGTCGCGATATCGTGACATGTTGCATTTTCACGACATGTCCAATTTTTGCCAAGGTAACAGACCTGCATAGTGACGTGGACATAAGGACAAAATCCAATGAATAAGACAAAACGTTACATAAGGAATATTTAATGATTTGAAATCATTTAAGATGGTCGTTACACACGGAAGGAAACGGACGCAAGCCCATGTGGAGAAAATGAAACGAAGGGCCACAAAATAGAAACGAAAAGTTTTTTTGGAAACCAAAACACATGCATGCACAAGGGAAGGTGAAACGAACAACCATTGGAAAATGAAAAGAAAAGCTTCCTTAAAAGTTTTAAATATGCCATTCAAAGATGTTTTGAGGGGTTGGAAATTGTTGCGAGCAGAGTTGCAGATTTGAAGGCGAGAGGGCCATTCTGGACCTGTTTGAGTCATTTTTCTTCCATGGACTGGTTTGGGAAAACCAAAAATTTTGTTATTGTAAAATGACAAATTTTTAATACAGAAATTTTCAGAAAGTTGCATCTTATGGACAAGAAAGGAGGAGTCATTCTCTTTGCATGCAATGGATTAAATGTCTATTTTTTCCCTTTTCAGATTTTAAGTTTGTAAATGGAGTTTATGCAAGTTTTCTTGGTTGCTTCATGTGAATGTTTAAATCTGAAAAATTTATTTTAAACCCTAGGAGCCAGCACTTAGCTTATCGGGATTGTGCTTGTTTTGCAAGTCCAATAGGTTAGGTTGCATGCATGGAAACCTCACATCTTCGGTTTTGTCGAAATAGGATAGCATCATATTGAATGCATTTTATTTTCAGTTTTCTGCATTTCATTTTCATTTTTCTGCATTTTATTTTTTCCAAAAATTTTAACTTATTTTAAATTTTCAGGCATTAAAATAAACATTTAAAAAATTTCAAAATCCAAAAAACAATGAACAATCACTAAAGTTTCATGGTGAAATAAACCAACATTGCCCCTTGTTTACAGTTACTTGCAATCACTAAGGTGTTCCAAGCATTTAAATTGAATATCTTTATTTGAGATTACTAATACACATATGCAAATGCTAATACAATGGAGACCTTGGAGAAGTTGTTTATTTAACTTCTTTGCAAGAGGGGATTTGGAACCCAAATCCTAAAGGAGAGTGTACTTTCACAATCGGGTGAAAATACCACTCAACAGATTGGCGCTAGAAGGAGGGCCGAATTGTTTTATTTTAGAGTGATTTAAATGCTATAGGGATTTAAATTTTGAATATTTCATGCCCTATTGATTATTATCTTTAGCCCTCTTTTAACAATACAACCTTGTAGTGTTAAAAGGAGGACATGAATCGCTATGCATTGTTCTAACGCTTTTGATTGTTCATACAAGAATAATGTGTTTTGATTTGATTTTGAAAATTTTTGGTCTTGACTAACGAGGTTGTCTCCATGCAATTACTTTCATTTGATTTTAATGGATACATCTCTTGGTTGATGCTGACATGATTATTAATACGTTACATGTTTGATATTTGCTAGTCAATTTCATGCTTATTTGTAAGGAATTATTTTTTGTCTAAAATGTATTTGTTGTCGGTATTATGCTCTTCACTTGCGTGTAATGCGATCTTGTGAATCAGAAAGCCTACAACACTAGGAGTATGCTCTTCACTTACGCATATGCGATCTCGGTGAATCAGAAACTTACATTTTAGAATACTGCTTTGTCATGGTTCCTTCTTTCATTCATGACTAACAAATTGATTTTGAAGTTATTCTTTGAATTTCATTAATTGCAGGATTTTTTGTGTGTCGCAAGTTTTCTTTGAGGTATTGAGAGTTTTGTCAGGTTTTGTAGGGTAGTTTCATTTACAAGCTGGACCCACCGCATCGCATCGCAACTAGGTCCAAAACAACCGAGGAAACCATATTCCAAAGCCTCTCACTCACTCATAGGAATCCAAGGAATAAAACCGAGCAAATTGTGGTCCCACCAGATATTCTTGTTATAGAAGATCCTTCTATTTTAGGCGCATCTAGCGGACTTGCACCGGTGGTGTCATTTGCCACTAGTGTACCAATTATCAGTACCATTTCCATGGTTCTTGTAGGGTTATCATCATCGATTTTGAATCAAATGGCCCAACCTCCACCACCTCCTTGGTACGGAGCCCATAACATTCCTTTGAATATTGCAGGGGATATTCACGAGATCCCTAAGAATATAGAGAGATTTTTGCCCGAATACAAACCGGATGGCCCAAGGACCGCAGAAGAACATATTCAGGCCTATAGGGATGTTTTGATAAGATTGCAAGTTCAACATGAAGATGTGGCTTGTAGACTCTTCCCCATGAGCCTAGACCAAGTGGCTTACGAATGGTATATTTGCTTACCTCATTGGTTCCATTACGTCATGGACGCAAATGGAGGATGCTTTTGTCAACCAATTCAGGTCACCATTAGATCCCACAATCATCTATAATCAGTTCATTACATGCAAAAGAGGCCAGGGTGAGCCAATCCGAACTTTTAATCAGAGATTTCAGAAGTGCTATAATAGAGCAATTCGACATTTTGCCATTGATCCCGTAGTAGCTTTGCAAATATATTTTGGGGCATTGGATCCTATGATGACAATGTTTGCAAGGCGAAATCCTCAAGTTACCATGCTTGCTCTAGCCTACAATGAAGCTATGACCATTGAACAACAAATGACACCACAGAGTTATGGGTTTTCCCAGATGCCTATGGTAGGACAATATGGTCCATATGGTCAAGCTCCTATGATGAATCAGATCATGGCACCACAAATATCAGGCATAAATGCTTTGCCTTATCAACAACCATATTCATCAACACCCGCTTACGCACCCAATCCAATTTCGATTCAAAGTGTGAATCCCTACGCAAATCAAGTGGCTCAAAATCCAACTCAAATGTTAAGTCAAGATCTCACCAATTACGCAAATCCTATTGGAACTAGCAATAACATAGCTCAACCAAAAGAGATTTATTCAGAGGTTGAAGAGCTCAAAAAGATAGTTCACAAATTGAGTAATGATTTGGTTCAAAAATAGAAGTATGAATCCCATGCCCCTCACCCAAATCAAAATTTCAACAATAGAGGGAGACAAGTGGAATACGAAGCCAAACAATGGGGGTGTGCCTTCCCCTATTGCTAATCAGATAGATACTTCTGCAAGACCAAGTCACTCTAGTTCCATTCTTAATATTTCTGATTTTGCGTGGGAAAAGGGGTGTAGATTGCATAATACAAAGGAGCATAATGAAAGGAATTGTCCCAAAATTGCTAGGTATACCCATTGTCTCCAAGCTCAAGTGGATGATTTGGAACTTGTGCCAAATAAGGGTCCACCCCAACATCAACAAGGAGAGGACAACATTTTGGTGGTGGAAACTCTATATCGTCAAGAGAGTGAGAATGAGGAAGGTGAAGATGAATGGGGTGAGAAACATGTTGATGAATCAGAAGATGAAGAAGAAGTACTTGAGCGTCACAACTTGAACTTGGAGGATGATTACTATGATTCATGGAAGAAATGGGAAGAATATTATCAATCTAAATCTTCTAATAAACTTGTTGTGTCAATTAATATGCAGGATAACTCAATTGCTTCCTCACATGAGGATACTATAAATCTCATACAATTTGAGAAAGTTTTGGAAGAGGAATTCGAATCTCATCAAATTTTGGAACATGATAAGGATTCTACAACCATGAATCAAGAAAGAGAGTCATTTGCTTTAGATTCCTTTGAAGGAAAAGAAATTGAAAATCTTGATCCACTTACTTGTGCTACAATGATTATGCCATTTCAAAATGAGAAAATTACAAAACCTAAATCATTTGGGTTTGATATCATTGATGATCCAATTGAAAATCTCACGTTACCCAAAACAACCCAAGTGATTGATCACGGAAATGTGTTAGTTAACCCACCCCTAGATAGACAAGACTTATGGTTTGAAAGGGATGGACATATTTTCAATTGGGTACCTAAGTTTGGTGCCTTTGATAAACGAGTCATGGAGAAAGAACAAGTGCTACATGATGATGAATGTCATGAGAGAAAAGAGGAATTTTCAAATCCTCTTCAAGTAAGGTCAAATGAAAACATGCCAAAGGTAAAATCTCACCTTTTTGGTTTCACCATGCAAAATTCGAATGAAGATTTGCCTAATGAATGGTTTGATTCAAATATTATTAATGTTATGGCTTTATTGAATGAAAATGAAAGCTTATTTCTACACCATGAATCAAAGTGCGGAATGGACATCTTAAAGAATAGACATAAAGGAATTGAATATCAATCATTGTCTAATCAATTTGAAAACTTGAAACTCCACCATAGGATTATTAATGAAACTAAATCAAATTGGTATGGTGAGAGGGGCAAGTGGAAGTTTGTTTCTTTGTTTGGTTTGATCTTGTTTTTGTTGGATTCCTACAAAACTTGGTATGCGTATCACGTCATACGTCTTTTAAAGAATTCCAATCAGGTTTGGGATCCGGGAAAATGATAATCCAAACTTTTGCACCATCTTGCATTATATTGTACATTTGTATATACTTTTGGTTTTCATGTTTTGGTTTTGGATTGGATCTCACTTTGGTTTTAAGTTTTGTGTGTTGGTCCTTTGGACACTTTTGGTTTGTTTTAAAAAAAAAAAAAAAAAAAGCGAGATGTCAACTTAGGTCCTTATGAATGTTGACTAAGACTAGGAGAATATGAAACATCGGAATTGTATTGCAGAAAGCTCCACGAATATCGCAAACACATTAAAGAATATCGTTTGGAACTTGTGATGCATGAAGTTGTCAGTTTTATAAATTATGGCAAAGTAGGTGGTATACTCCATCCGCATTTCAAAAGGAGCAATGCATTCATATCTCATGTTACATTCCACATTGCATATACATTTCATCTCAGTTGCATCTTCATTTCATATACAATCATTGAAAAGGTGTCGAATCCTCTTAGGGTTATTACATAACATATATTAAAAGGATCCTAAGGTTGGGAACTGATGCCCGAACTATCTTGAACCAAGCACGTTCTACACATATTAAAGAGGATCTTGAGAAAAATGGTCAAAACCATACTTGGAAGAAAAGGTGAGGCGAAAGGAGTATTTCGTGTCTATCCTATCATGCAACATAATCCTTAAAATAGTGGTTTTTACCACTCCCATAGTGCTTAAAGCCTAAAATCAGAGTAGTAAGGATAGGGTTAAATCCTCATCGAACTTAGGTTGAGGATCCAACTCCCCAAAGCTCTGATTTGACCTTCATGGAGTAGTAAGGATAGGGTCTAATTCTCATCTCGCTTAGGTTGAGAATCCGATTCCCCAAAGCTTCTATTTTGCCCACTCAAGAACTTGAAATTCCAAAGAAAATATTTTTCATTCTACTTTTTTCATCATTAATATTGGATTGGAAGGATCGTACTACATGTCCCTTGCAAGGATGGGTAGTCATCCCCAAGGTCCAAGAAATCAAAAGTAGAGCCAAATCATGGATTATGGGGTTAATCTCCACCGGGGCTATAGATGCCTGGATGGCAGTGGAGTATGCTCATGCGTGGCAACACGTCTTGTCTAAAAGCAAGACCATTGACTGCTCAAACGGATAGGCTAGCCTGACAGTTTCATCCATAACAGGTTAAATCATTTTGTTCAAGATGAGGTAATGAACTCCAGATCAGAGTAGTAAGGATAGGGTTAAATTCCCATCTCGCTTAGGTTGGGAATCCTATTCCCCAAAGCTCCGATTTCACTTACACTTGCACATGGGTTCAAGATGGTAGGGGCACATAACCAACTTTGGGATCTAGTAAATTAATTTAGTATACATATATTTGGTCCTAAGAGGGTTTGACAGTTTTAATATGTTTGTTCATGATACTAGAAAGTTTGAGCCTTTGCAAAGCAGGTTGTTATATCTCTAACATAGTTGTCATACATCAAATCCTGCACAAATCATTCATAGCCTTGCATACGAATCATAAGTGAAACTGACAATGGAAAGTTGAACGAGTTTCAAACGATAGGGAATGAAGCACATTGCACACACCGAGCTGATGCTTAATAATTCTAATGCTTCATGTATTTCTCGTCTAGTTTCATTCTTGGGATATTTGCTGACGCTTGTATTTGAGTCTGTGTTTTTAGGTTGAGTTCTCACCGAAATGCTCAGGAGCATTTCCCAGCAGAGTCGCCATTTGTTGTGGCTGCTCCACAACGTACCCCAAAATTGGGGACCCACCTTTTTTGCATGTTTTCCAAGAAGACCGAAGTGGCCCATATGCTAAAGATCAAAGAAAAAGCAAAACACCACAAGGAGAAAAAGTGTCGCGATATCGCGACATGTTGCATTTTCACGGTCCAAAGCAAAGGGAGAGAGCAAAGAGAAAAAGTGTCACGATATCACGACATGTTGCATCGTCACGGCCAAAAGAGAAAAAGTGTCACGATATCGCGACATGTTGCATCATCATGGCCAAAAGAGAAAAAGTGTCACGATATCGTGACATGTTGCATCATCGCGGCCAAAAGAGAAAAAGTGTCATGATATCGTGACATGTTGCATCATCGCGGCCAAAAGAGAAAAAGTGTCACGATATCGTGACATGTTGCATCATCACGGCAAAAGAGGAAAAAGTGTCGCGATATCGCGACATGTTGCATTATCACGGCCAAAGGAGAAAAGTGTCATGATATCGTGACATGTTGCATCGTCATGACCAAAAGAGAAAAGTGTCACGATATCGCGACATGTTGCATTTTCACGATCCAAAAGGAAAAGTGTCGCGATATCGCGACATGTTGCATTTTCTACATTTTTGCCAAGGTAACGGACCTACATAGTGACGTGGACATAAGGACAAAATCCAATGAATAAGACAAAACGTTACATAAGGAATATTTAATGATTTGAAATCATTTAAGATGGTCGTTACACACGGAAGGAAACGGACGCAAGCCCATGTGGAGAAAATGAAACGAAGGGCCACAAAATAGAAACGAATTTTTTTTTGGAAACCAAAACACATGCATGCACAAGGGAAGGTGAAACGAACAACCATTGGAAAATGAAACGAAAAGCATCCTAAAAAGTTTTAAATATGTCAAGCAAGGATGTTTTGAAGGGTTGGAAATTGCTATGAGTAGAGTTGCAGAGTTGAAGGTGAGAGGACCATTCTGGACCTGTTTGAGTCATTTTTCTTCCATGGACTGGTTTGGGAAAACCAAAAATTTTGTTATTGTAAAATGACAAATTTTTAATACAGAAATTTTCAGAAATTTGCATCTTATGGGCAAGAAAGGAGGAGATTCTCTTTGCATGCTATGATTTAATGTCTATTTTTCCCTTTTTCAGATTTTAGGCTTGTAAATGGAGTTTATGCAAGTTTTCTTGGTTGCTTCATGTGAATGTTTAAATCTGAAAAATCTCATTTAAAACCCTAGGAGCCAGCACTTAGCTTATCCGGATTGTGCTTGTTTTGCAGGTCCAATAGGTTAGGTTGCATGCATGGAAACCTCACATCTTCGGTTTTGTCGAAATAGGATAGCATCATACTGAATGCATTTTATTTTCAGTTTTCTGCATTTCATTTTCATTTTTCTGCATTTTATTTTTTCCAAAAATTTTAACTTATTTTAAATTTTCAGGCATTAAAATAAACATTTAAAAAATTTCAAAATCAAAAAAAACAATGAACAATCACTAAAGTTTCATGGTGAAATAAACCAACATTGCCCCTTGTTTACAGTTACTTGCAATCACTAAGGTGTTCCAAGCATTTAAATTGAATATCTTTATTTGAGATTACTAATACACATATGCAAATGCTAATACAGCGGAGACCTTGGAGAAGTTGTTTGTTTAACTTCTTTGCAAGAGGGGATTTGGAACCCAAATCCTAAAGGAGAGTGTACTTTCACAACTGGGTGAAAATACCACTCAACATATTGGCGCTAGAAGGAGGGCCGAATTGTTTTATTTCATAGTGATTTAAATGCTATAGGGATTTAAATTTTGAATATTTCATGCCCTATTGATTATTATCTTTAGCCCTCTTTTAACAATACAACCTTGTAGTGTTAAAAGGAGGACATGAATCGCTATGCATTGTTCTAACGCTTTTTGATTGTTCATACAAGAATAATGTGTTTTGATTTGATTTTGAAAAATTTTGGTCTTGACTAACGAGGTTGTCTCCATGCAATTACTTTCATTTGATTTTAATGGATACATCTCTTGGTTGATGCTGACATGATTATTAATACGTTACATGTTTGATATTTGCTAGTCAATTTCATGCTTATTTGTAAGGAATTATTTTTTGTCTAAAATGTATTTGTTGTCGGTATTATGCTCTTCACTTGCGTGTAATGCGATCTTGTGAATCAGAAAGCCTACAACACTAGGAGTATGCTCTTCACTTGCGCATATGCGATCTGGTGAATCAAAAACTTACATTTTTAGAATATTGCTTTGTCATGGTTCCTTCTTTCATTCACGACTAACAAATTGATTTTGAAGTTATTCTTTGAATTTCATTAATTGCAGGATTTTCTGTGTGTCATAGGTTTCTTTGAGGTATTGAGAGTTTTGTCAGGTTTTGTAGGGTAGTTTCATTTACAAGCTGGACCCACCGCATCGCATCGCAACTAGGTCCAAAACAACCGAGGAAACCATATTCCAAAGCCTCTCACTCACTCATAGGAATCCAAGGAATAAAACCGAGCAAATTGTGGTCCCACCAGATATTCTTGTTACAGAAGATCCTTCTGTTTTAGGCGCATCTAGTGGACTTGCACCGGTGGTGTCATTTGCCACTAGTGTACCAATTATCAGTACCATTTCCATGGTTCTTGTAGGGTTATCATCATCGATTTTGAATCAAATGGCCCAACCTCCACCACCTCCTTGGTACGGAGCCCATAACATTCCTTTGAATATTGTAGGGGATATTCACGAGATCCCTAAGAATATAGAGAGATTTTTTCCCGAATACAAATCGGATGGCCCAAGGACCGCAGAAGAACATATTCAGGCCTATAGGGATGCCCGAACTATCTTGAGCCAAGCACGTTCTACACATATTAAAGAGGATCTTGAGCAAAATGGTCAAAACCATACTTGGAAGAAAAGGTGAGGCGAAAGGAGTATTTCGTGTCTGTCCTATAATGCAACATAATACTTAAAACAATGGTTTTTACCACTCCCATAGTGCTTAAAGCCTAAAATCAGAGTAGTAAGGATATGGTTAAATCCTCATTGAACTTAGGTTGAGGATCCAATTCCCCAAAGCTATGATTTGACCTTCATGGAGTAGTAAGGATAGGGTATAATTCTCATCTCACTTAGGTTGAGAATTCGATTCCCAAAAGCTTCTATTTTTCCCACTCAAGAGCTTAAAAATTCCAAAGCAAATATTTTTAATTCTACTTTTATTGCATCATTGATATTGGATTGGAAAGATCGTACTACATGTCCCTTGCAAGGATGGGTTGTCATCCCCAAGGTTCAAGAAATCAAAAGTAAAATCAAATCCTAGATTATGGGGTTGATCTCCATCGGGGCTATAGACACCTGACTGGTAGTGGAGTATGCTCATGCATGGCAATATGTCTTGTCTAAAAGCAAGACCACTGACTGCTCAAACGGACAGGCTAGCCTGACAATTTCATCCATAACAGGTTAAATTATTTTGTTCAAAATGAGGTAATGAACTCCAGATTAGAGTAGTAAGGATAGGGTTAAATTACCATCTCGCTTATGTTGGGAATTCTATTCCCCAAAGATATGATTTCACTTACACTTGCACATGGGTTCAAGATGGTAGGGGCACATAACCAACTTTGGGATCTAGTAAATTAATTCAGTATACATATTTTTGGTCCTAAGAGGGTTTGACAGTTTTAATATGTTTGTTCATGATACTAGAAAGTCTGAACCTTTGCAAAGCAAGGTTGTTATATCTCTAACATAGTTGTCATACTTCAAATCCTACACAAATCATTCATAGCCTTGCATATGAATCATAAGTGAAATTGACAGTGGAAAGTTGAATGAGTTTCAAACGATAGGGAATGAAGCACATTACACACATCGAGCTGATGGTTAATAATTCTAATGCTTCATGTATTTCTCGTCTAGTTTCATTCTTGGGATATTTGTTGATGCTTGTATTTGAGTCTGTGTTTTCGGGTTGAGTTCTCACCGAAATGCTCAGGAGCATTTCCCAACAGAGTCACCATTTATTGTGGCTGCTCCACAACGTACCCCAAAATTAGGGACCCACCTTTTTTTGCATGTTTTCGAAGAAGACCGAAGTGGCCCATATGGTAAAGATCAAAGAAAAAGCAAAACAGCACAAGGAGAAAAAGTGTCGCGATATCGTGACATGTTGCATTTTCACAATCCAAAGCAAAGTGAGAGAGCAAAGGGAAAAAGTGTCACGATATCACATGTTGCATCATCATGACCAAAGGAGGAAAAAGTGTCACGATATTGCGATATTTTGCATCGTTGCGGCCAAAAGAGAAAAAGTGTCGTGATATCGTGACATGTTGCATCATGACAGACAAAGGAGGAATAAGTGTCGTGATATCGTGACATTTTGCATCGTCATGGCCAAAAGAGAAAAAGTGTTGCGATATCGCGACACTTTGCATCATCACAGACAAAGGAGGAAAAAGTGTCACGATATCGCGACATGTTGCATCGTCATGGCCAAAGGAGGAAAATGTGTCGCGATATCGTGACATGTAGCATCGTCGTGACCAAAAGATAAAAGTGTCGCTATATCACGACATGTTGCATTTTCATGGCCAAAAGGCAAAGGTGTCACGATATTGCGACATGTTGCATTTTTGTGACATGTCCAATATTTGCCAAGGTAACAGACCTGCAGAGTGACATGGACATAAGGACAAAATCCAATGAATAAGACAAAACATTACATAAAGAATCTTTAATGATTTGAAATCATTTAAGATGGTCGTTACAAACGGAAGGAAACGAATGCAAGCCCATGTGCAAAAAATAAAACGAAGGGCCACAAAATAGAAAGAAAAAGTTTTTTGGAAACCGAAACACATGCATGCACAAGGGAAGGTGCAACGAAAATCCATTGGAAAAGGAAAATAAAAGCTTCCTGAAAAGTTTAAATATGCCAGGAAAGGATGTTTTGAGGGGTGGGAAATTGCTGCGAGCAGAGTTGCAGATTTGAAGGCGAGAGGGTCATTCTAGACCTGTTTGAGTCATTTTTCTTCCATGGACTGGTTTGGGAAAACCAAAAATTTTGCTATTGAAAAATGACACATTTTTAATGCAGAAGTTTACAGAAATTTGCATCTTGAGGGCAAGAAAGAAGGATATTCTCTTTGCATGCTATGGATTTAATGTCTATTTCTTTTCTCTTTTTTAGATTTCGAGTTTGTAGATGGAGTTAATGCAAGTTTTCTTGGTTGCTTCATGTGAATGCTTGAACCTAAAATTTATTTTAAACCCTAGGAACCATCACTTAGTCTATGGGGATTGTGCTTGTTTTGCAAGTCCAATAGGTTAGGTTGCATGCATGGAGACCTCACATCTTCGGTTTTGTCGAAATAGGATAGCATCATACTTGAATGCATTTTATTTTCAGTTTTCTACATTTCATTTTCATTTTTCTGCATTTTATTTTTCCAGAAATTTTAACTTATTTTAAATTTTCAAGCATTAAAATAAACATTTAAAAAATTTCAAAAAAAAAAAAAAACAATGAACAATCACTAAAGTTTCATTGTGAAATAAACCAACATTGCCCCTTGTTTATAGTTACTTGCCATCACTAAGGTATTCCAAGCATTTAAATTGAATATCTTTATTTGAGATTACTAATACACATATGCAAATGCTAATACCGTGGAGACCTTGGAGAAGTTGTTTATTTAATTTCTTTGCAAGAGGGGATTTGGAACCCAAATCCTAAAGGAGAGTGTATTTTAACAACTGGATGAAAATACCACTCAACATATTAGCGCTAGAAAGAGGGCTGAATTGTTTTATTTCAGAGTGATTTAAATGCTATAGGGATTTAAATTTTGAATATTTCATGCCCTATTGATTATTATCTTTAGCTCTCTTTTAACAACACAACCTTGTAGTGTTAAAAGGAGGACATGAATTGCTATGCATTGTTCTAACGCTTTTGATTGTTCATACAAGAATAATGTGTTTAGATTTGATTTTAAAAATTTTTGGTCTTGACTAACAAGGTTGTCTCCATGCAATTACTTTCATTTGATTTTAATGGATACGTCTCTTGGTTGATGCTTGACATGATTATTAATACGTTACATGTTTGATATTTTCTAATCAATTTCATGCTTATTTGTAAGGAATTATTTTTTTTCTAAAATGTATTTGTTGTCGGTATTATTCTCTGCACTTGCGTGTAATGCGATCTTTTCAATCAGAAAGCCTACAACACTAGGAGTATGCTCTTCACTTACGCATATGTGATTTGGTGAATCAGAAACTTACATTTTTAGAATACTGCTTTATCATGGTTCCTTCTTTCATTCACGACTAAAAAATTGATTTTGAAGTTATTCTTTGAATTTCATTAATTACAAGATTTTTTGTGTGTCACAGGTTTTCTTTGAGGTATTGAGAGTTTTGTTAGGTTTTGTAGGGTAGTTTCATTTACAAGCTAGACCCACCACATCACATCGCAAATAGGTCCAAAAAAATCGAGGAAACCATATTCCAAAGCCTCTCACTCACTCATAGGAATCCAAGGAATAAAGCCGAGCAAATTGTGGTCCCACCAAATATTCTTGTTACAGAATATCCTTCTGTTTTAGGTGCATCTAGCGGACTTGCACCGATGGTGTCATTTTCCACTAGTGTACCAATTATGATGAGATTCCAACCCTTCTTCCAAAACATTCTCAGATTGCACAGGACTTGTAATATCCTCATGTGAAAGGGCAATTGTATCATCCTGCATATCAATAGGCACACAAAATTTATCAGAATGCTTGGAGTGAGCATACTCTTCCCAAGAATCATAATGATCATCTTTAAAAATCAAATTGTGATGCTCAACTATTTCTTCTTCATCTTTTAATTCATCAACATGTTTCTCATCAAATTTATCTTCACCTTCCTTAGATGGTTCAATTACTTCCAAAATTGGGTTATTGCTTGTATTCAAATTGATAAGGCTATCATAATCCACATGTGTAACCCATGATTCACGTTTAACATGATTTTAGAACGGCTAATCACCATCAACTCTACAACCTCGCTCGTAGCGGTTTCTGACCTCTGTACCTGTCCTGTGCTTCTACTTTTAAAGTTTTGGTAAATTGCTTCTCCTTCCACGACGGTTCATTTCATCTTCTAGATTGCTTCGTTTCACCTTCCCTGCCTTTCCATTGCTTTTGATTTTATGCTCAAGATCTTCTCTGTGAACTGTAACGCCTTTGCAGCCCTTACACATGTACGCCACATGTTTCGCACTTTTTGCATGTTACGTAATGGACCCATGTAAATCGTGACAAAAAATAGCATGTATCTTTGCTCCTTTACTTTCACCGTGAAAACACGACATGTCACGATATCGCGACATTTTCCTGCCAATAGCCTTGTCCGCCTTCATGCACAGCGAAAATGAGACATGTCGCGATATCACGACGTTTTTCTGTCAGTAGCTTTATTTCTCGTCATGCATCGCAAAAATGATACATGTCGTGATATCGTGACATTTTTCTGCTTCGGGCCGCGTGGATGCAACCTGTCGCGAAATCGTGACGCTTTTCTCTTTCGGGCTGTCTTGCTGCTTTTTATCACGAAATCGTGACACTTTTCTCTTTTGGGCTGTCTCGTTGCTTTTGGCCGCAAAAACGAGACATGTCGTGAAATCAAGACATATTTTCCTTCCATACCACTTCATTGCTTGGAGCCACAAAAACGTGACCTATCGCAAAATCACGATGTTTTTCTACTTCATACCCCTTTGCTGCTTCCTGTCACGAAATCGTGACACTTTTCTGCTTTATGCCCCTTTGCTGCTTCCTGTCGTGAAATCACGACGCTTTTAGTGCCTTGCCCTGTTTGACTGGTTTGACCATGATTTTGTGACATGTCATGATTTCGTGACAATTTTACATTCTGCCTTTCTCTCTCCTCTTTGGACCGTGACGGAGCAACATGTCGTGATATCGCGACACTTTTTCATTTTCGGCCGCGACGGAGCAACATGTCGCGATATCGCGACACTTTTTCATTTTCAGCCGTGACGGAGCAACATGTCGCGATATCGCGATAACTTTTTATTTTCGACCGCGACAGAGCGACATGTCGCGATATCGCGACAACTTTTTATTTTTGGCCGTGACAGAGCGACATGTTGCGATATCGCGACACTTTTTCTTAGTGAAATTTTTGCTTTTTCCTTGATTTTTTAGCATTTGGGCCACTGCATTTTTCTTTGAAAGCATGCAAAAAAGGTGGGTCCCCAATTTTGAGGTGTGTTGTGGATCAGCCACAACAAATGGTGACTCTGCTGTCAAGTGCTCTTGAGCATTTTGGTGAGAATCCAACTCTGAAACATACAAGCTTAGATACGAGCGTCAACACATAGAAGATAAACAAATACCGACGGATCAGAAATACATGAAACATCAGAATCATTAAGTATCAGCTCGGTGTGTGCAAAGTGTTTAACTCCCTATCATTTGAACTTGTTCAACATTCCATTGTCAGTTTCACTTATGATTTGTATGCAAGGCTATGAATGATTTGTGCAGGATTTGATGCATGATGAAGATGCTAGAGATGTAACAGCCTACTTTATAAATGCTGAAACCTTCTTATATCATGGACAAACATATTAAAGATGTCAAACCCTCTTAGGACCAAATATATGTATACTAAATTAATTTACCAGATCCCAAAGTTGGTTATGTGTCACTATCATCTTGAACCCATGTGCAAGTGTGAGTGAAATCAAAACTTTGGGGAATAGGATTCCCAACCTAAGCGAGATGGGAATTTAACCCTATCCTTCCTATTCTGATTTGGTGTTCATTACCTCCTCTTGAACAAAATAATTTAACCTGTTATGGAATTTAACCCTATCCTTCCTATTCTGATTTGGAGTTCAATTTTATCATGTCCATTCTTTAAAATGCAAGTTTCATCATTCCACTCATGATTTAGAAGTAGGCTTTCCTTTTCAAATGTGAGATATTGCCAACAAGAGCCTATTTCTAAAAGTCTTGAATTCAAATTATTTTTCAAGATTTTAAAACAATAAAAATCAATCAAAACTTGACAAACATCGTCAAGATTTGACGTTTCATCATTAATGACATTAGCATCCAAAGGGACATCATGTAACCCATCACTTAAAATTTTTGTGGCTACTACCAAAGGTAAATATTTCACCTTGTCACCCATACTCAACCCATCATGATTAGATTTTATCACAACTTGATGAGTGTTAGTAGCTTTTTCTTTTTCTTCATTGTCTTCTTCATCATCCAACACCTGTTCAAAAACACCAAAGTTAGGCACCCAATCAAACATGCGTCCATCTATTTCAAAACAAGAGCCTAGTTTTTCAAGATATGTGTTGCGTGACACCTTTCCATGATCAATGGCTTGAGTTTCCTCAAAATCCATATTTTCATTAGGATCATCAATAGTATCAAACCCACACCACTTAGGCTTTGTAATTTCATCATTTTGATATGGCATAGACATTGTAGAAACAATAGGTGGATCAAGATTTTTGATTTCTTGCCCCTCAAGGGGAACAAAAACAATTGATTCACCTTCTTCATCCATGGTAGTAGAATCATTATCCTTCCCCAATATTTGATGAGATTCCAACCCTTCTTCCAAAACATTCTCAGATTGTACAGGACTTGTAATATCCTCATATGAAAGGGCAATTGTATCATCCTGCATATCAATAGGCACACAAATTTCATCAAAAGGTTTGGAGTGAGCATACTCTTCCCAAGAATCATAATGATCATCTTTCAAAATCAAATTGTAATGCTCAACTATTTCTTCTTCATCTTTTAATTCATCAACATGTTTCTCATCAAATTTATCTTCACCTTCCTTAGATGGTTCAATTACTTCCAAAATTGGGTTATTGCTTGTATTCAAATTGATAAGTCTATCATAATCCACATGTGTAACCCATGATTCACGTTTAACATAATTTGGAAGGTGTGAATTTTCTTGGCCATCATTTTCAACAATGTCATCCGAAACAGATTCATCCTCATAGGATTCATCTTTTGGTGAGTCAAGGGTTTCCAATTTGTCACATGTTTCAATACTAGTTGGATCTAGTACTCCTCCCTTGCCTAAAATCATATTCTTATGAAAATCATTAAAATTGATTTTAGAAATATCCTTTGAAGTTGATTCATACTTAAGAAAGATGGTGGATCTTGCATAGTAGGTTGAGGATTTTGAAATTGATTGAAGCTTGGGAATGATTGTTGATTTTGAAATTGATTCACACTTGAACTTGGTTGAGGTGGATAAATCATTGGGTGGGTAAAGGAGGTATTAAATGATTAAAGATTATACGATCCAAAACCCACACCATAATTTTGACAACTCAATTGTTGCTCAATTGCCATTGCTTGAGTATAGGCTTGTGACAAAGATGTGATTAGAGGCATCCCTCGCAAATATGTGGAAATGAGTGGGTCAAGAGCATTTACATATATTTGGAGAACCATTTCTTTTTGAAGAGCATAAAATGTCACTAATTGAGCATATAATCCAAAGAACCTTTCAGAAAATGACTTCACATTTTCACTTGGTCCTTTTTTAATAGTGAAAAGCTGCTGATACATGCGGATTGGGTCAACTTGCTCTTTGTTGAATTGATTAAGAAATGTTGCCTCTAGCTGAGTCCAAGAAGTAATAGACCCTAAGGGCAGACTTGTAAACCAATCATATGCCACTTTGTCCAAGGTGTAAGGGAACATTTTACAAACCACATCATCATACCAAATTCTTAAGTGATTCACAATAAATTTGAATGCTTGAATGTGTTCTCTTGCAGTATTTGTCCCGTTAGACAAAAATCAAGGAAGACATCTCTCAAAACCAACGGGCAAACAATGTTGACCTCCTGGTACGTTCAATGGGCTACCTGTCATCCACGGTGAAAACATAGCCATTAGTAAATCTTAAAGAATATAACTTTAATATCAATTATTTATTTATTTATTATTATTTTTTTTTTATAAATCAAATCAAATCACATTATTCTTGTATGAACAATCAAAGCGTTAGGAAAGTGCATAGCAATTCATGTCCTCCTTTTAACAATACAAAGTTATATTGTTAAAATAGGGCTAAAGATAATAATCAATAGGGCATGAAATATTCAAAATTTAAATCCCTATAACATTTAAATCAATCTGAAATAAACCAAAGGTTCAGGCCCTCCTTCTAGCGCCAAAATGTTGAGTGGTGTTAGAGGAGGCCAAAGATGCTAATAAAATGGACTTGAAATATTTAGCAATGCAAATCAAGTGGCTCAAAATCCAACTCAAATGTTAAGTCAAGATCTCACCAATTATGCAAACCCTACTAGAGCTAGCAATAACATATCTCAACCAAAAGAGATTTATTCAGAGGTTGAAGAGCTCAAAAAGATAGTTCACAAATTGAGTAATGATTTGGTTCAAAAACAGAAGTATGAATCCCATGCCCCTCACCCAAATCGAAATTTCAACAATAGAGGGAGGCAGTGGAATACGAAGCCAAACAATGGGGGTGTGCCTTCCCCTATTTATAATAAGATAGATACTTCTGCAAGAGTAAGTCACTCTAGTTCCATTCTTAATATTTCTGATTTTGTGTAGGAAAAGGGGTGTAGATTGCATAATAAAAAGGAGCACAATGAAAGGAATTGTCCCAAAATTGCTAGGTATACCCATTGTCTCCAAGATCAGGTGGATGATTTGGAACTTGTACCAAATAAGGGTCCATCCCAACATCAACAAGGAGAGGAAAACATTTTGGTGGTGGAAACTCTATATCGTCAAGAGAGTGAGAGTGAGAAAGGTGAAGATGAATGGGATGAGAAACATGTTGATAAATCAGAAGATGAAGAAGAAGTACTTGAGCATCACAACTTGAACTTGGAGGATGATTACTATGATTCATGGAAGAAATGGGAAGAACATTATCAATCTAAATATTCTAATAAACTTGTTGTGTAAATTAATATGCAGAATAACTCAATTTCTTCCTCGCTTGAGGATACTATAAATCCTGTACAATTTGAGAAAGTTTTGGAAGAGGAATTTGAATCTCATAAAATTTTGGAACCCGATAAGGATTCTACAACCATGAATCAAGAAAGAGAGTCATTTGCTTTAGATTCCTTTGAAGAAAAAGAAATTGAAAATCTTGATCCACTTACTTGTGCTACAATGATTATGCCATTTCAAAATGAGAAAATTACAAAGCCTAAATCATTTGGGTTTCATATCATTGATGATCCAATTGAAAATCTCACGTTACCCAAAAAAAACCCAAGTGATTGATCACGGAAATGTGTTAGTTAAACCACCCCTAGATAGACAAGACTTATGGTTTGAAAGGGATGGACATATTTTCAATTGGGTACCTAAGTTTGGTGCCTTTGATAAACGAGTCATGGAGAAAGAACAAGTTCTACATGATGATGAATGTCATGAGAGAAAAGAGGAATTTTCAAATCCTCTTCAAGTAATGTCAAATGAAAACATGCCAAAGGTAAAATCTCACCTTTTTGGTTTCACCATGCAAAATTCGAATGAAGATTTGCCTAATGAATGGTTTGATTCAAATATTAATAATGTTATGGCTTTATTGAATGAAAATGAAAGCTTATTTCTACACCATGAATCAAAGTGTGAAATGGACATCTTAAAGAATAGACATAAAGGAATTGAATATCAATCATTGTCTAATCAATTTGAAAACTTGAAACTCCACCATAGGATTATTAATGAAAATGAATCAAATTGGTATGGTGAGAGGGGCAAGTGGAAGTTTGTTTCTTTGTTTGGTTTTATCTTATTTTTGTTGGATTCCTACAAAACTTGGTATGCGTATCACGTCATACGTATTTTAAATAATTCCAATCAAGTTTGGGATCCGGGAAAATGATAATCCAAACTTTTGCACCATCTTGCATTATATTGTACATTTGTATATGATTTTTTGGTTTTGATGTTGGTTTTGCATTTATGTTTTGGTTTCAAGTTGTGTGTTGGTCCTTTGGACACTTTTGGTTTGTTTTAAAAAAAAAAAAATAAAATAAAGAAAAGCGAGATGTCAACTTAGGTCCTTATGAATGTTGACTAAGGCTAGGAGAATATGAAACATCAAAATTGTATTTCAGAAAGCTCCACGAATATCGCAAACACATTAAAGAATATCGTTTGGAAATTATGATGCATGAAGTTTTCAGTTTTATAAATTATGGCAAAGTAGGTGGTATACTCCATCCGCATTTCAAAAGGAGCAATGCATTCATATCTCATGTTACATTTCGCATTGCATATATATTTCATCTCAGTTGCATCTTCATTTCATGTGCAATCATTGAAAAGGTGTCGAATCCTCTTAGGGTTATTACATAACATATATTAAAAGGATCCGAAGGTTGGGAAATGATGCCCGAACTATCTTGAGCCAAGCACGTTCTACACATATTAAAGAGGATCTTGAGCAAAATGGTCAAAACCATACTTGGAAGAAAAGGTGAGGCGAAAGGAGTATTTCGTGTCTGTCCTATAATGCAACATAATACTTAAAACAATGGTTTTTACCACTCCCATAGTGCTTAAAGCCTAAAATCAGAGTAGTAAGGATATGGTTAAATCCTCATTGAACTTAGGTTGAGGATCCAATTCCCCAAAGCTCGATTTGACCTTCATGGAGTAGTAAGGATAGGGTATAATTCTCATCTCACTTAGGTTGAGAATTCGATTCCCAAAAGCTTCTATTTTTCCCACTCAAGAGCTTAAAAATTCCAAAGCAAATATTTTTAATTCTACTTTTATTGCATCATTGATATTGGATTGGAAAGATCGTACTACATGTCCCTTGCAAGGATGGGTTGTCATCCCCAAGGTTCAAGAAATCAAAAGTAAAATCAAATCCTAGATTATGGGGTTGATCTCCATCGGGGCTATAGACACCGATCTGGTAGTGGAGTATGCTCATGCATGGCAATATGTCTTGTCTAAAAGCAAGACCACTGATCGCTCAAACGGACAGGCTAGCCTGACAATTTCATCCATAACAGGTTAAATTATTTTGTTCAAAATGAGGTAATGAACTCCAGATTAGAGTAGTAAGGATAGGGTTAAATTACCATCTCGCTTATGTTGGGAATTCTATTCCCCAAAGATATGATTTCACTTACACTTGCACATGGGTTCAAGATGGTAGGGGCACATAACCAACTTTGGGATCTAGTAAATTAATTCAGTATACATATTTTTGGTCCTAAGAGGGTTTGACAGTTTTAATATGTTTGTTCATGATACTAGAAAGTCTGAGCCTTTGCAAAGCAGGTTGTTATATCTCTAACATAGTTGTCATACTTCAAATCCTACACAAATCATTCATAGCCTTGCATATGAATCATAAGTGAAATTGACAGTGGAAAGTTGAATGAGTTTCAAACGATAGGGAATGAAGCACATTACACACATCGAGCTGATGGTTAATAATTCTAATGCTTCATGTATTTCTCGTCTAGTTTCATTCTTGGGATATTTGTTGATGCTTGTATTTGAGTCTGTGTTTTCAGGTTGAGTTCTCACCGAAATGCTCAGGAGCATTTCCTAGCAGAGTCACCATTTATTGTGGCTGCTCCACAACGTACCCCAAAATTAGGGACCCACCTTTTTTTGCATGTTTTCGAAGAAGACCGAAGTGGCCCATATGGTAAAGATCAAAGAAAAAGCAAAACAGCACAAGGAGAAAAAGTGTCGCGATATCGTGACATGTTGCATTTTCACAATCCAAAGCAAAGTGAGAGAGCAAAGGGAAAAAGTGTCGCGATATCACATGTTGCATCATCATGACCAAAGGAGGAAAAAGTGTCACGATATTGCGATATTTTGCATCGTTGCGGCCAAAAGAGAAAAAGTGTCGTGATATCGTGACATGTTGCATCATGACAGACAAAGGAGGAATAAGTGTCGTGATATCGTGACATTTTGCATCGTCATGGCCAAAAGAGAAAAAGTGTTGCGATATCGCGACACTTTGCATCATCACAGACAAAGGAGGAAAAAGTGTCACGATATCGCGACATGTTGCATCGTCATGGCCAAAGGAGGAAAATGTGTCGCGATATCGTGACATGTAGCATCGTCGTGACCAAAAGATAAAAGTGTCGCTATATCACGACATGTTGCATTTTCATGGCCAAAAGGCAAAGGTGTCACGATATTGCGACATGTTGCATTTTTGTGACATGTCCAATATTTGCCAAGGTAACAGACCTGCAGAGTGACATGGACATAAGGACAAAATCCAATGAATAAGACAAAACATTACATAAAGAATCTTTAATGATTTGAAATCATTTAAGATGGTCGTTACAAACGGAAGGAAACGAATGCAAGCCCATGTGCAAAAAATAAAACGAAGGGCCACAAAATAGAAAGAAAAAGTTTTTTGGAAACCGAAACACATGCATGCACAAGGGAAGGTGCAACGAAAATCCATTGGAAAAGGAAAATAAAAGCTTCCTGAAAAGTTTAAATATGCCAGGAAAGGATGTTTTGAGGGGTGGGAAATTGCTGCGAGCAGAGTTGCAGATTTGAAGGCGAGAGGGTCATTCTAGACCTGTTTGAGTCATTTTTCTTCCATGGACTGGTTTGGGAAAACCAAAAATTTTGCTATTGAAAAATGACACATTTTTAATGCAGAAGTTTACAGAAATTTGCATCTTGAGGGCAAGAAAGAAGGATATTCTCTTTGCATGCTATGGATTTAATGTCTATTTCTTTTCTCTTTTTTAGATTTCGAGTTTGTAGATGGAGTTAATGCAAGTTTTCTTGGTTGCTTCATGTGAATGCTTGAACCTAAAATTTATTTTAAACCCTAGGAACCATCACTTAGTCTATGGGGATTGTGCTTGTTTTGCAAGTCCAATAGGTTAGGTTGCATGCATGGAGACCTCACATCTTCGGTTTTGTCGAAATAGGATAGCATCATACTTGAATGCATTTTATTTTCAGTTTTCTACATTTCATTTTCATTTTTCTGCATTTTATTTTTCCAGAAATTTTAACTTATTTTAAATTTTCAAGCATTAAAATAAACATTTAAAAAATTTCAAAAAAAAAAAAAACAATGAACAATCACTAAAGTTTCATTGTGAAATAAACCAACATTGCCCCTTGTTTATAGTTACTTGCCATCACTAAGGTATTCCAAGCATTTAAATTGAATATCTTTATTTGAGATTACTAATACACATATGCAAATGCTAATACCGTGGAGACCTTGGAGAAGTTGTTTATTTAATTTCTTTGCAAGAGGGGATTTGGAACCCAAATCCTAAAGGAGAGTGTATTTTAACAACTGGATGAAAATACCACTCAACATATTAGCGCTAGAAAGAGGGCCGAATTGTTTTATTTTATAGGGATTTAAATTTTGAATATTTCATGCCCTATTGATTATTATCTTTAGCTCTCTTTTAACAACACAACCTTGTAGTGTTAAAAGGAGGACATGAATTGCTATGCATTGTTCTAACGCTTTTGATTGTTCATACAAGAATAATGTGTTTAGATTTGATTTTAAAAATTTTTGGTCTTGACTAACAAGGTTGTCTCCATGCAATTACTTTCATTTGATTTTAATGGATACGTCTCTTGGTTGATGCTGACATGATTATTAATACGTTACATGTTTGATATTTTCTAATCAATTTCATGCTTATTTGTAAGGAATTATTTTTTTCTAAAATGTATTTGTTGTCGGTATTATTCTCTCGCACTTGCGTGTAATGCGATCTTTTCAATCAGAAAGCCTACAACACTAGGAGTATGCTCTTCACTTACGCATCTGTAATTTGGTGAATCGAAACTTACATTTTTAGAATCTTGCTTTATCATGGTTCCTTCTTTCATTCACGACTAAAAAATTGATTTTGAAGTTATTCTTTGAATTTCATTAATTACAAGATTTTTTGTGTGTCACAGGTTTTCTTTGAGGTATTGAGAGTTTTGTTAGGTTTTGTAGGGTAGTTTCATTTACAAGCTAGAACCACCACATCACATCGCAAATAGGTCCAAAAAAATCGAGGAAACCATATTCCAAAGCCTCTCACTCACTCATAGGAATCCAAGGAATAAAACTGAGCAAATTGTGGTCCCACCAGATATTCTTGTTACAGAAGATCCTTCTGTTTTAGGTGCATCTAGCGGACTTGCACCGGTGGTGTTATTTGCCACTAGTGTACCAATTATGATGAGATTCCAACCCTTCTTCCAAAACATTCTCAGATTGCACAGGACTTGTAATATCCTCATGTGAAAGGGCAATTGTATCATCCTGCATATCAATAGGCACACAAAATTTATCAGAATGCTTGGAGTGAGCATACTCTTCCCAAGAATCATAATGATCATCTTTAAAAATCAAATTGTGATGCTCAACTATTTCTTCTTCATCTTTTAATTCATCAACATGTTTCTCATCAAATTTATCTTCACCTTCCTTAGATGGTTCAATTACTTCCAAAATTGGGTTATTGCTTGTATTCAAATTGATAAGGCTATCATAATCCACATGTGTAACCCATGATTCACGTTTAACATGATTTTAGAACGGCTAATCACCATCAACTCTACAACCTCGCTCGTAGCGGTTTCTGACCTCTGTACCTGTCCTGTGCTTCTACTTTTAAAGTTTTGGTAAATTGCTTCTCCTTCCACGACGGTTCGTTTCATCTTCTAGATTGCTTCGTTTCACCTTCCCTGCCTTTCCATTGCTTTTGATTTTATGCTCAAGATCTTCTCTGTGAACTGTAACGCCTTTGCAGCCCTTACACATGTACGCCACATGTTTCGCACTTTTCTGCATGTTCTGTAATGGACCCATGTAAATCGTGACAAAAAATAGCATGTATCTTTGCTCCTTTACTTTCACCGTGAAAACACGACATGTCACGATATCGCGACATTTTCCTGCCAACAGCCTTGTCCGCCTTCATGCACAGTGAAAATGAGACATGTCGCGATATCACGACGTTTTTTTGTCAGCAGCTTTATTTCTCGTCATGCATCGCAAAAATGATACATGTCGTGATATCGTGACATTTTTCTGCTTCGGGCCGCGTGGATGCAACCTGTCGCGAAATCGTGACGCTTTTCTCTTTCGGGCTGTCTTGCTGCTTTTTATCACGAAATCGTGACACTTTTCTCTTTTGGGCTGTCTCGTTGCTTTTGGCCGCAAAAACGCGACATGTCGTGAAATCACGACATATTTTCCTTCCATACCACTTCATTGCTTGGAGCCACAAAAACGTGACCTATCGCAAAATCACGATGTTTTTCTACTTCATACCCCTTTGCTGCTTCCTGTCACGAAATCGTGACACTTTTCTGCTTTATGCCCCTTTGCTGCTTCCTGTCGTGAAATCACGACGCTTTTAGTGCCTTGCCCTGTTTGACTGGTTTGACCATGATTTTGTGACATGTCATGATTTCGTGACAATTTTACATTCTGCCTTTCTCTCTCCTCTCTGGACCGTGACGGAGCAACATGTCGTGATATCGCGACACTTTTTCATTTTCGGCCGCGACGGAGCAACATGTCGCGATATCGCGACACTTTTTCATTTTCAGCCGTGACGGAGCAACATGTCGCGATATCGCGATAACTTTTTATTTTCGACCGCGACAGAGCGACATGTCGCGATATCGCGACAACTTTTTATTTTTGGCCGTGACAGAGCGACATGTTGCGATATCGCGACACTTTTTCTTAGTGAAATTTTTGCTTTTTCCTTGATTTTTTAGCATTTGGGCCACTGCATTTTTCTTTGAAAGCATGCAAAAAAGGTGGGTCCCCAATTTTGATGTGTGTTGTGGATCAGCCACAACAAATGGTGACTCTGCTGTCAAGTGCTCTTGAGCATTTTGGTGAGAATCCAACCTGAAACATACAAGCTTAGATACAGGCGTCAACACAGAAGATAAACAAATACCGACAGATCAGAAATACATGAAACATCAGAATCATTAAGTATCAGCTCGGTGTGTGCAAAGTGTTTAACTCCCTATCATTTGAACTTGTTCAACATTCCATTGTCAGTTTCACTTATGATTTGTATGCAAGGCTATGAATGATTTGTGCAGGATTTGATGCATGATGAAGATGCTAGAGATGTAACAACCTACTTTATAAATGCTGAAACCTTCTTATATCATGGAAAAACATATTAAAGATGTCAAACCCTCTTAGGACCAAATATATGTATACTAAATTAATTTACCAGATCCCAAAGTTGGTTATGTGTCACTATCATCTTGAACCCATGTGCAAGTGTGAGTGAAATCAAAACTTTGGGGAATAGGATTCCCAACCTAAGCGAGATGGGAATTTAACCCTATCCTTCCTATTCTGATTTGGAGTTCATTACCTCCTCTTGAACAAAATAATTTAACCTGTTATGGAATTTAACCCTATCCTTCCTATTCTGATTTGGAGTTCAATTTTATCATGTCCATTCTTTAAAATGCAAGCTTCATCATTCCACTCATGATTTAGAAGTAGGCTTTCCTTTTCAAATGTGAGATATTGCCAACAAGAGCCTATTTCTAAAAGTCTTGAATTCAAATTATTTTTCAAGATTTTAAAACAATAAAAATCAATCAAAACTTGACAAACATCGTCAAGATTTGACGTTTCATCATTAATGACATTAGCATCCAAAGGGACATCATGTAACCCATCACTTAAAATTTTTGTGGCTACTACCAAAGGTAAATATTTCACCTTGTCACCCATACTCAACCCATCATGATTAGATTTTATCACAACTTGATGAGTGTTAGTAGCTTTTTCTTTTTCTTCATTGTCTTCTTCATCATCCAACACCTGTTCAAAAACACCAAAGTTAGGCACCCAATCAAACATGCGTCCATCTATTTCAAAACAAGAGCCTAGTTTTTCAAGATATGTGTTGCGTGACACCTTTCCATGATCAATGGCTTGAGTTGCCTCAAAATCCATATTTTCATTAGGATCATCAATAGTATCAAACCCACACCACTTAGGCTTTGTAATTTCATCATTTTGATATGGCATAGACATTGTAGAAACAATAGGTGGATCAAGATTTTTGATTTCTTGCCCCTCAAGGGGAACAAAAACAATTGATTCACCTTCTTCATCCATGGTAGTAGAATCATTATCCTTCCCCAATATTTGATGAGATTCCAACCCTTCTTCCAAAACATTCTCAGATTGTACAGGACTTGTAATATCCTCATATGAAAGGGCAATTGTATCATCCTGCATATCAATAGGCACACAAATTTCATCAAAAGGTTTGGAGTGAGCATACTCTTCCCAAGAATCATAATGATCATCTTTCAAAATCAAATTGTAATGCTCAACTATTTCTTCTTCATCTTTTAATTCATCAACATGTTTCTCATCAAATTTATCTTCACCTTCCTTAGATGGTTCGATTACTTCCAAAATTGGGTTATTGCTTGTATTCAAATTGATAAGGCTATCATAATCCACATGTGTAACCCATGATTCACGTTTAACATAATTTGGAAGGTGTGAATTTTCTTGGCCATCATTTTCAACAATGTCATCCGAAAGCAGATTCATCCTCATAGGATTCATCTTTTGGTGAGTCAAGGGTTTCCAATTTGTCACATGTTTCAATACTAGTTGGATCTAGTACTCCTCCCTTGCCTAAAATCATATTCTTATGAAAATCATTAAAATTGATTTTAGAAATATCCTTTGAAGTTGATTCATACTTAAGAAAGATGGTGGATCTTGCATAGTAGGTTGAGGATTTTGAAATTGATTGAAGCTTGGGAATGATTGTTGATTTTGAAATTGATTCACACTTGAACTTGGTTGAGGTGGATAAATCATTGGGTGGGTAAAGGAGGTATTAAATGATTAAAGATTATACGATCCAAAACCCACACCATAATTTTGACAACTCAATTGTTGCTCAATTGCCATTGCTTGAGTATAGGCTTGTGACAAAGATGTGATTAGAGGCATCCCTCGCAAATATGTGGAAATGAGTGGGTCAAGAGCATTTACATATATTTGGAGAACCATTTCTTTTTGAAGAGCATAAAATGTCACTAATTGAGCATATAATCCAAAGAACCTTTCAGAAAATGACTTCACATTTTCACTTGGTCCTTTTTTAATAGTGAAAAGCTGTCGATACATGCGGATTGGGTCAACTTGCTCTTTGTTGAATTGATTAAGAAATTTTGCCTCTAAGTCGAGTCCAAGAAGTAATAGACCCTAAGGGCAGACTTGTAAACCAATCATATGCCACTTTGTCCAAGGTGTAAGGGAACATTTTACAAACCACATCATCATACCAAATTCTTAAGTGATTCACAATAAATTTGAATGCTTGAATGTGTTCTCTTGCAGTATTTGTCCCGTTAGACAAAAATCAAGGAAGACATATCTCAAAACCAACGGGCAAACAATGTTGACCTCCTGGTACGTTCAATGGGCTACCTGTCATCCACGGTGAAAACATAGCCATTAGTAAATCTTAAAGAATATAACTTTAATATCAATTATTTATTTATTTATTTATTATTATTTTTTTTTTATAAATCAAATCAAATCACATTATTTTTGTATGAACAATCAAAGCGTTAGGAAAGTGCATAGCAATTCATGTCCTCCTTTTAACAATACAAAGTTATATTGTTAAAATAGGGCTAAAGATAATAATCAATAGGGCATGAAATATTCAAAATTTAAATCCCTATAACATTTAAATCAATCTGAAATAAACCAAAGGTTCAGGCCCTCCTTCTAGCGCCAAAATATTGAGTGGTGTTAGAGGAGGCCAAAGATGCTAATAAAATGGACTTGAAATATTTAGCAATGCAAATCAAGTGGCTCAAAATCCAACTCAAATGTTAAGTCAAGATCTCACCAATTATGCAAACCCTACTAGAGCTAGCAATAACATATCTCAACCAAAAGAGATTTATTCGAGAGGTTGAAGAGCTCAAAAAGATAGTTCACAAATTGAGTAATGATTTGGTTCAAAAACGGAAGTATGAATCCCATGCCCCTCACCCAAATCGAAATTTCAACAATAGAGGGAGGCAGTGGAATACAAAGCCAAAAAATGGGGGTGTGCCTTCCCCTATTGCTAATCAGATAGATACTTATGCAAGAGTAAGTCACTCTAGTTCCATTCTTAATATTTATGATTTTGTGTAGGAAAAGGGGTGTAGATTGCATAATAAAAAGGAGCACAATGAAAGGAATTGTCCCAAAATTGCTAGGTATACCCATTGTCTCCAAGATCAGGTGGATGATTTGGAACTTGTACCAAATAAGGGTCCATCCCAACATCAACAAGGAGAGGAAAACATTTTGGTGGTGGAAACTCTATATCGTCAAGAGAGTGAGAGTGAGAAAGGTGAAGATGAATGGGATGAGAAACATGTTGATAAATCAGAAGATGAAGAAGAAGTACTTGAGCATCACAACTTGAACTTGGAGGATGATTACTATGATTCATGGAAGAAATGGGAAGAACATTATCAATCTAAATATTCTAATAAACTTGTTGTGTAAATTAATATGCAGAATAACTCAATTGCTTCCTCGCTTGAGGATACTATAAATCCTGTACAATTTGAGAAAGTTTTGGAAGAGGAATTTGAATCTCATAAAATTTTGGAACCTGATAAGGATTCTACAACCATGAATCAAGAAAGAGAGTCATTTGCTTTAGATTCCTTTGAAGAAAAAGAAATTGAAAATCTTGATCCACTTACTTGTGCTACAATGATTATGCCATTTCAAAATGAGAAAATTACAAAGCCTAAATCATTTGGGTTTCATATCATTGATGATCCAATTGAAAATCTCACGTTACCCAAAAAAAACCCAAGTGATTGATCACGGAAATGTGTTAGTTAAACCACCCCTAGATAGACAAGACTTATGGTTTGAAAGGGATGGACATATTTTCAATTGGGTACCTAAGTTTGGTGCCTTTGATAAACGAGTCATGGAGAAAGAACAAGTTCTACATGATGATGAATGTCATGAGAGAAAAGAGGAATTTTCAAATCCTCTTCAAGTAATGTCAAATGAAAACATGCCAAAGGTAAAATCTCACCTTTTTGGTTTCACCATGCAAAATTCGAATGAAGATTTGCCTAATGAATGGTTTGATTCAAATATTAATAATGTTATGGCTTTATTGAATGAAAATGAAAGCTTATTTCTACACCATGAATCAAAGTGTGAAATGGACATCTTAAAGAATAGACATAAAGGAATTGAATATCAATCATTGTCTAATCAATTTGAAAACTTGAAACTCCACCATAGGATTATTAATGAAAATGAATCAAATTGGTATGGTGAGAGGGGCAAGTGGAAGTTTGTTTCTTTGTTTGGTTTTATCTTGTTTTTGTTGGATTCCTACAAAACTTGGTATGCGTATCACGTCATACGTATTTTAAATAATTCCAATCAGGTTTGGGATCCGGGAAAATGATAATCCAAACTTTTGCACCATCTTGCATTATATTGTACATTTGTATATGATTTTTTGGTTTTGATGTTGGTTTTGCATTTCTGTTTTGGTTTCAAGTTGTGTGTTGGTCCTTTGGACACTTTTGGTTTGTTTTAGAAAAAAAAAAGAAAAGAAAGAAAAGCGAGATGTCAACTTAGGTCCTTATGAATGTTGACTAAGGCTAGGAGAATATGAAACATCAAAATTGTATTTCAGAAAGCTCCACGAATATCGCAAACACATTAAAGAATATTGTTTGGAAATTATGATGCATGAAGTTTTCAGTTTTATAAATTATGGCAAAGTAGGTGGTATACTCCATCCGCATTTCAAAAGGAGCAATGCATTCATATCTCATGTTACATTTCGCATTGCATATATATTTCATCTCAGTTGCATCTTCATTTCATGTGCAATCATTGAAAAGGTGTCGAATCCTCTTAGGGTTATTACATAACATATATTAAAAGGATCCTAAGGTTGGGAAATGATGCCCGAACTATCTTGAGCCAAGCACGTTCTACACATATTAAAGAGGATCTTGAGCAAAATGGTCAAAACCATACTTGGAAGAAAAGGTGAGGCGAAAGGAGTATTTCGTGTCTGTCCTATAATGCAACATAATACTTAAAACAATGGTTTTTACCACTCCCATAGTGCTTAAAGCCTAAAATCAGAGTAGTAAGGATATGGTTAAATCCTCATTGAACTTAGGTTGAGGATCCAATTCCCCAAAGCTCTGATTTGACCTTCATGGAGTAGTAAGGATAGGGTATAATTCTCATCTCACTTAGGTTGAGAATTCGATTCCCAAAAGCTTCTATTTTTCCCACTCAAGAGCTTAAAAATTCCAAAGCAAATATTTTTAATTCTACTTTTATTGCATCATTGATATTGGATTGGAAAGATCGTACTACATGTCCCTTGCAAGGATGGGTTGTCATCCCCAAGGTTCAAGAAATCAAAAGTAAAATCAAATCCTAGATTATGGGGTTGATCTCCATCGGGGCTATAGACACCTGATTGGTAGTGGAGTATGCTCATGCATGGCAATATGTCTTGTCTAAAAGCAAGACCACTGACTACTCAAACGGACGGAGCTAGCCTGACAATTTCATCCATAACAGGTTAAATTATTTTGTTCAAAATGAGGTAATGAACTCCAGATTAGAGTAGTAAGGATAGGGTTAAATTACCATCTCGCTTATGTTGGGAATTCTATTCCCCAAAGATATGATTTCACTTACACTTGCACATGGGTTCAAGATGGTAGGGGCACATAACCAACTTTGGGATCTAGTAAATTAATTCAGTATACATATTTTTGGTCCTAAGAGGGTTTGACGAGTTTTAATATGTTTGTTCATGATACTAGAAAGTCTGAGCCTTTGCAAAGCAGGTTGTTATATCTCTAACATAGTTGTCATACTTCAAATCCTACACAAATCATTCATAGCCTTGCATATGAATCATAAGTGAAATTGACAGTGGAAAGTTGAATGAGTTTCAAACGATAGGGAATGAAGCACATTACACACATCGAGCTGATGGTTAATAATTCTAATGCTTCATGTATTTCTCGTCTAGTTTCATTCTTGGGATATTTGTTGATGCTTGTATTTGAGTCTGTGTTTTCGGGTTGAGTTCTCACCGAAATGCTCGGGGAGCATTTCCAACAGAGTCACCATTTATTGTGGCTGCTCCACAACGTACCCCAAAATTAGGGACCCACCTTTTTTTGCATGTTTTCCAAGAAGACCGAAGTGGCCCATATGGTAAAGATCAAAGAAAAAGCAAAAACGGCACAAGGAGAAAAAGTGTCGCGATATCGTGACATGTTGCATTTTCACAATCCAAAGCAAAGTGAGAGAGCAAAGGGAAAAAGTGTCACGATATCACATGTTGCATCATCATGACCAAAGGAGGAAAAAGTGTCACGATATTGCGATATTTTGCATCGTTGCGGCCAAAAGAGAAAAAGTGTCGTGATATCGTGACATGTTGCATCATGACAGACAAAGGAGGAATAAGTGTCGTGATATCGTGACATTTTGCATCGTCATGGCCAAAAGAGAAAAAGTGTTGCGATATCGCGACACTTTGCATCATCACAGACAAAGGAGGAAAAAGTGTCACGATATCGCGACATGTTGCATCGTCATGGCCAAAGGAGGAAAATGTGTCGCGATATCGTGACATGTAGCATCGTCGTGACCAAAAGATAAAAGTGTCGCTATATCACGACATGTTGCATTTTCATGGCCAAAAGGCAAAGGTGTCACGATATTGCGACATGTTGCATTTTTGTGACATGTCCAATATTTGCCAAGGTAACAGACCTGCAGAGTGACATGGACATAAGGACAAAATCCAATGAATAAGACAAAACATTACATAAAGAATCTTTAATGATTTGAAATCATTTAAGATGGTCGTTACAAACGGAAGGAAACGAATGCAAGCCCATGTGCAAAAAATAAAACGAAGGGCCACAAAATAGAAAGAAAAAGTTTTTTGGAAACCGAAACACATGCATGCACAAGGGAAGGTGCAACGAAAATCCATTGGAAAAGGAAAATAAAAGCTTCCTGAAAAGTTTAAATATTCCAGGAAAGGATGTTTTGAGGGGTGGGAAATTGCTGCGAGCAGAGTTGCAGATTTGAAGGCGAGAGGGTCATTCTAGACCTGTTTGAGTCATTTTTCTTCCATGGACTGGTTTGGGAAAACCAAAAATTTTGCTATTGAAAAATGACACATTTTTAATGCAGAAGTTTTGAAAAATTTGCATCTTGAGGGCAAGAAAGAAGGATATTCTCTTTGCATGCTATGGATTTAATGTCTATTTCTTTTCTCTTTTTCAGATTTCGAGTTTGTAGATGGAGTTAATGCAAGTTTTCTTGGTTGCTTCATGTGAATGCTTGAACCTAAAATTTATTTTAAACCCTAGGAACCATCACTTAGTCTATGGGGATTGTGCTTGTTTTGCAAGTCCAATAGGTTAGGTTGCATGCATGGAGACCTCACATCTTCGGTTTTGTCGAAATAGGATAGCATCATACTGAATGCATTTTATTTTCAGTTTTCTACATTTCATTTTCATTTTTCTGCATTTTATTTTTCCAGAAATTTTAACTTATTTTAAATTTTCAAGCATTAAAATAAACATTTAAAAAATTTCAAAAAAAAAAAAAAACAATGAACAATCACTAAAGTTTCATTGTGAAATAAACCAACATTGCCCCTTGTTTATAGTTACTTGCCATCACTAAGGTATTCCAAGCATTTAAATTGAATATCTTTATTTGAGATTACTAATACACATATGCAAATGCTAATACCGTGGAGACCTTGGAGAAGTTGTTTATTTAATTTCTTTGCAAGAGGGGATTTGGAACCCAAATCCTAAAGGAGAGTGTATTTTAACAACTGGATGAAAATACCACTCAACATATTAGCGCTAGAAAGAGGGCTGAATTGTTTTATTTCAGAGTGATTTAAATGCTATAGGGATTTAAATTTTGAATATTTCATGCCCTATTGATTATTATCTTTAGCTCTCTTTTAACAACACAACCTTGTAGTGTTAAAAGGAGGACATGAATTGCTATGCATTGTTCTAACGCTTTTGATTGTTCATACAAGAATAATGTGTTTAGATTTGATTTTAAAAATTTTTGGTCTTGACTAACAAGGTTGTCTCCATGCAATTACTTTCATTTGATTTTAATGGATACGTCTCTTGGTTGATGCTGACATGATTATTAATACGTTACATGTTTGATATTTTCTAATCAATTTCATGCTTATTTGTAAGGAATTATTTTTTTTCTAAAATGTATTTGTTGTCGGTATTATTCTCTGCACTTGCGTGTAATGCGATCTTTTCAATCAGAAAGCCTACAACACTAGGAGTATGCTCTTCACTTACGCATATGTGATTTGGTGAATCAGAAACTTACATTTTTAGAATACTGCTTTATCATGGTTCCTTCTTTCATTCACGACTAAAAAATTGATTTTGAAGTTATTCTTTGAATTTCATTAATTACAAGATTTTTTGTGTGTCACAGGTTTTCTTTGAGGTATTGAGAGTTTTGTTAGGTTTTGTAGGGTAGTTTCATTTACAAGCTAGACCCACCACATCACATCGCAAATAGGTCCAAAAAAATCGAGGAAACCATATTCCAAAGCCTCTCACTCACTCATAGGAATCCAAGGAATAAAACCGAGCAAATTGTGGTCCCACCGGATATTCTTGTTACAGAAGATCCTACTGTTTTAGGCGCATCTAGCGGACTTGCACCGGTGGTGTTATTTGCCACTAGTGTACCAATTATGATGAGATTCCAACCCTTCTTCCAAAACATTCTCGGATTGCACAGGACTTGTAATATCCTCATGTGAAAGGGCAATTGTATCATCCTGCATATCAATAGGCACACAAAATTTATCAGAATGCTTGGAGTGAGCATACTCTTCCCAAGAATCATAATGATCATCTTTAAAAATCAAATTGTGATGCTCAACTATTTCTTCTTCATCTTTTAATTCATCAACATGTTTCTCATCAAATTTATCTTCACCTTCCTTAGATGGTTCAATTACTTCCAAAATTGGGTTATTGCTTGTATTCAAATTGATAAGGCTATCATAATCCACATGTGTAACCCATGATTCACGTTTAACATGATTTTAGAACGGCTAATCACCATCAACTCTACAACCTCGCTCGTAGCGGTTTCGACCTCTCGTACCGTCTCGTGCTTCTACTTTTAAAGTTTTGGTAAATTGCTTCTCCTTCCACGACGGTTCATTTCATCTTCTAGATTGCTTCGTTTCACCTTCCCTGCCTTTCCATTGCTTTTGATTTTATGCTCAAGATCTTCTCTGTGAACTGTAACGCCTTTGCAGCCCTTACACATGTACGCCACATGTTTCGCACTTTTTGCATGTTCTGTAATGGCCCCATGTAAATCGTGACAAAAAATAGCATGTATCTTTGCTCCTTTACTTTCACCGTGAAAACACGACATGTCACGATATCGCGACATTTTCCTGCCAATGACCTTGTCCGCCTTCATGCACGACGAAAATGAGACATGTCACGATATCACGACGTTTTTATCGTCGGTAGCTTTATTTCTCGTCATGCATCGCAAAAATGATACATGTCGTGATATCGTGACATTTTTCTGCTTCGGGCCGCGTGGATGCAACCTGTCGCGAAATCGTGACGCTTTTCTCTTTCGAGGCTGTCTCGTTGCTTTTTATCACGAAATCGTGACACTTTTCTCTTTTGGGCTGTCTCGTTGCTTTTGGCCGCAAAAACGCGACATGTCGTGAAATCACGACATATTTTCCTTCCATACCACTTCATTGCTTGGAGCCACAAAAACGTGACCTATCGCAATATCACGATGTTTTTCTGCTTCATACCCCTTTCTTTGCTTCTCGTCACGAAATCGTGACACTTTTCTCGCTTTATGCCCCTTTGCTTGCTTCCTCGTCGTGAAATCACGACGCTTTTAGTGCCTTGCCTTGTTTGACTGGTTTGACCATGATTTTGTGACATGTCATGATTTCGTGACAATTTTACATTCTGCCTTTCTCTCTCCTCTCTGGACCGTGACGGAGCAACATGTCGTGATATCGCGACACTTTTTCATTTTCGGCCGCGACGGAGCAACATGTCGCGATATCGCGACACTTTTTCATTTTCAGCCGTGACGGAGCAACATGTCGCGATATCGCGATAAATTTTTATTTTCGACCGCGACAGAGCGACATGTCGCGATATCGCGACAACTTTTTATTTTTGGCCGTGACAGAGCGACATGTTGCGATATTGCGACACTTTTTCTTAGTGAAATTTTTGCTTTTTCCTTGATTTTTTAGCATTTGGGCCACTGCATTTTTCTTTGAAAGCATGCAAAAAAGGTGGGTCCCCAATTTTGAGGTGTGTTGTGGATCAGCCACAACAAATGGTGACTCTGCTGTCAAGTGCTCTTGAGCATTTTGGTGAGAATCCAACCTGAAACATACAAGCTTAGATACAGGCGTCAACACATAGAAGATAAACAAATACCGACAGATCAGAAATACATGAAACATCAGAATCATTAAGTATCAGCTCGGTGTGTGCAAAGTGTTTAACTCCCTATCATTTGAACTTGTTCAACATTCCATTGTCGAGTTTCACTTATGATTTGTATGCAAGGCTATGAATGATTTGTGCGGGATTTGATGCATGATGAAGATGCTAGAGATGTAATGACCTACTTTATAAATGCTGAAACCTTCTTATATCATGGACAAACATATTAAAGATGTCAAACCCTCTTAGGACCAAATATATGTATACTAAATTAATTTACCAGATCCCAAAGTTGGTTATGTGTCACTATCATCTTGAACCCATGTGCAAGTGTGAGTGAAATCAAAACTTTGGGGAATAGGATTCCCAACCTAAGCGAGATGGGAATTTAACCCTATCCTTCCTATTCTGATTTGGAGTTCATTACCTCCTCTTGAACAAAATAATTTAACCTGTTATGGATGAAATGGTTAGTTCCATTACCTCCTCTTGTTGGCAATATCTCACATTTGAAAAGGAAAGCCTACTTCTAAATCATGAGTGGAATGATGAAACTTGCATTTTAAAGAATGGACATGATAAAATAATTTAACAATGTCATCCAATGTGTCATCCGAAACAGATTCATCCTCATAGAATTCATCTTTTGGTGAGTCAAGGGTTTCCAATTTGTCACATGTTTCAATACTAGTTGGATCTAGTACTCCTCCCTTGCCTAAAATCATATTCTTATGAAAATCATTAAAATTGATTTTAGAAATATCCTTTGAAGTTGATTCATACTTAAGAAAGATGGTGGATCTTGCATAGTAGGTTGAGGATTTTGAAATTGATTGAAGCTTGGGAATGATTGTTGATTTTGAAATTGATTCACACTTGAACTTGGTTGAGGTGGATAAATCATTGGGTGGGTAAAGGAGGTATTAAATGATTAAAGATTATACGATCCAAAACCCACACCATAATTTTGACAACTCAATTGTTGCTCAATTGCCATTGCTTGAGTATAGGCTTGTGACAAAGATGTGATTAGAGGCATCCCTCGCAAATATGTGGAAATGAGTGGGTCAAGAGCATTTACATATATTTGGAGAACCATTTCTTTTTGAAGAGCATAAAATGTCACTAATTGAGAATATAATCCAAAGAACCTTTCAGAAAATGACTTCACATTTTCACTTGGTCCTTTTTTAATAGTGAAAAACTGCTGATACATGCGGATTGGGTCAACTTGCTCTTTGTTGAATTGATTAAGAAATGTTGCCTCTAGCTGAGTCCAAGAAGTAATAGACCCTAAGGGCAGACTTGTAAACCAATCATATGCCACTTTGTCCAAGGTGTAAGGGAACATTTTAAAAACCACATCATCATACCAAATTCTTAAGTGATTCACAATAAATTTGAATGCTTGAATGTGTTCTCTTGCAGTATTTGTCCTGTTAGACAAAAATCAAGGAAGACATCTCTCAAAACCAACGGGCAAATAATGTTGACCTCCTGGTACGTTCAATGGGCTACCTGTCATCCACGGTGAAAACATAGCCATTAGTAAATCTTAAAGAATATAACTTTAATATCAATTATTTATTTATTTATTATTATTTTTTTTTTATAAATCAAATCAAATCACATTATTCTTGTATGAACAATCAAAGCGTTAGGAAAGTGCATAGCAATTCATGTCCTCCTTTTAACAATACAAAGTTATATTGTTAAAAGAGGGCTAAAGATAATAATCAATAGGGCATGAAATATTCAAAATTTAAATCCCTATAACATTTAAATCAATCTGAAATAAACCAAAGGTTCAGGCCCTCCTTCTAGCGCCAAAATGTTGAGTGGTGTTAGAGGAGGCCAAAGATGCTAATCAAATGGACTTGAAATATTTAGCAATGTAAAGCTCTTAAACAATTATAAACCTGTAGCATCTAAAATCACGATAAAATAAACCTTTCATGCCCTCCTTCTAGCGCCAAAATGTTGAGTGGTATTTTCACACACTTGTGAAATTACACTCTTCCTTAGGATTTGGGTTCCAAATCCCCTCTTGCAAAGAAGTCAAACAAACAACTTCTCCAAGGTCTCCATTGTATTAGCATTTGCAACTGAGTATTAGTAATCTCAAATAAAGATATTCAATTAAAATGCTTGGAACACCTTAGTGATTGCAAGTAACTGTAAACAAGGGGCAATGTTGGTTTATTTCACCATGAAACTTTAGTGATTGTTCATTATTTTACTTTTTTTAGATTTTGTAATTTTTAAATGTTCATTTTAAATAAATTAAACCTTATGGAAAAATAAAATAAAATGAAAAGAAATGCAAAAAATTAAAAATTGAACACGTTCAGTCTGATGCTATCCTATTCCGACAAAATTGAATATGTGAGAGTTTCGTACATGCAACCTAGCCTATTTGACCTGCAAAACAAACACAATCAAAGTAAACTAGGTGCTAGCTCCTAGGGTTTAAAATAATTTTTAGATTGCAGACATTCACATGAAATAACCCAAAACAATGGCATGAATTTCATTTATAAATCTAAAATCTGAAAGGAGAAAAATAGAACAGTTAAAATGAAGCATGCAAAAAATTTCTCATCCTTTCTTGCCCATAAAATGCAAATTTTTGAACAATTCTGCATTAAAAATATGTCTTGTTACAATAGCAGAATCTCTGGTTTTTCTCAAAACCAGCAAAAGGTGGAAGAAAAACACTCCATAGCAGGCCCAAAACGGCTAATCACCATCAACTCTGCAACCTCACTCGCAGCGGTTTTTGACCTTTGTACCTGTCCTGTGCTTCTACTTTTAAAGTTTTGTTAAATTGCTTCTCCTTCCACGACGGTTCGTTTCATCTTCTAAATTGCTTCGTTTCACCTTCCTCACCTTTCCATTGCTTTTGATTTTATGCTCGAGATCTTCTCTATGAACTGTAATGCCTCTACAGCCCTTACACATGTACGGCATGTGTTCTGCACTTTTTTGCATGTTCTGTAACGGCCCCATGTAAATCATGACAAAAAATAGCATGTAGCTTTGCTCCTTTACTTTCACCGTGAAAACGTGACATGTCACGATATCGCGACATTTTCTTGCCAACAACCTTGTCCGCCTTCATGCACAGAGAAAATAAGACATGTCGTGATATCACGACATTTTTTTTTCAGTAGCTTTGTTTCTCCTCATGCATTGCGAAAATGATACATGTCACGATATCAACCTGTCGTGAAATCAACCTGTCGATAGCTTTGTTTCTCCTCTGCTTCGGGCTGCGTGGATGCAACCTATCATGAAATCGTGACGCTTTTCTCTTTCGGGCTGTCTCGCTGCTTTCTGTCGTGAAATCACGACGCTTTTCTCTTTTGGGCTGTCTCATTGCTTTTGGCCGTGAAAACATGACATGTTGCAAAATCATGACATATTTTCCTTCCGTACCACTTCGCTGCTTGGAGCCGTGAAAACGTGACCTGTCTCGAAATTGCAACGTTTTTCTGCTTCGTACCCCTTTGCTACTTCCTGTCACGAAATCGTGATGATTTTCTGCTTCGTGCCCCTTTGCTGCTTCCTGTCGTGAAATCACGACGCTTTTAGTGCCTTGCCCTGTTTGACTGGTTTGACCATGATTTTGTGACATGTCGCGATTTTGCGACAATTTTACATTCTGCCTTTCTCTCTCCTCTCTGGACCGCGACGGAGCAACATGTCGCGATATCGCAAAACTTTTTCATTTTTGTCTGCGACGGAGCAACATGTCGCGATATCACGACACTTTTTCATTTTCGGCCGCGACGGAGCAACATGTCGCGATATCGCGACAACTTTTTATTTTCGGCCGCGACAGAGCGACATGTCGCGATATCATGACAACTTTTTATTTTCGGCTGCGACAGAGCGACATGTCGCGATATCGTGACACTTTTTCTCCTTAGTGAATTTTTTGCTTTTTCCTTGATTTTTTAGCACTTGGGCTACTGCATTTTTCTTTGAAAGCATGCAAAAAAGGTGGGTCCCCAATTTTGGGATGTGTTTTGGATCAGCCACAACAATAAGGTTGCAAGTTCAACATGAATATGTGGCTTGTAGACTCTTCCCCATGAGCTTAGACCAAGTGGCCTCCGAATGGTATATTTGCTTACCTACTGGTTCCATTACATCATGGATGCAAATGGAGGATGCTTTTGTCAATCAATTTAGGTCACCATTAGATCCCAAAATCATCTATAATCAGTTCATTACATGCAAAATATGCCAGGGTGAGCCAATCCAAACTTTTAATTAGAGATTTCAGAAGTGCTATAATAGAGCAATTTGAAATTTTTCCATTGATCCCGCAGTATCTTTGCAAATATATTTTGGGGCATTGGATCCTATGACGGACATATTTTCAAGGTGAAATCCTCAAGTTACCACGCTTGCTCTAGCCTACAATGAAGCTATGACCATTGAACAACAAATGACACCACAGAGTTATGGGTTTTCCCATATGCCTATGATAGGACAATATGGTCCATATGGTCAAGATCCTATGATGAATCAGATCATGGCACCATAAATATCAGGCATAAATGCTTTGCCTTATCAACAACCATATTCATCAACACCCACTTACGCACCCAATCCAATTTGGATTCAAAGTGTGAATCCCTATGCAAATCAAGTGGCTCAAAATCTAACTCAAATTTTAAGTCAAGATCTCACCAATTACGCAAACCCTACTGGAACTAGCAATAACATAGCTCAACCAAAAGAGATTTATTCAGAGGTTGAAGAGCTCAAAAAGATAGTTCACAAATTGAGTAATGATTTGGTTCAAAAATAGAAGTATGAATCCCATGCCCCTCACCCAAATTGAAATTTCAACAATAGAGGGAGATAGTGGAATACGAAGCCAAACAATGGGGGTGTGCTTTCCCCTATTGCTAATCAAATAGATACTTTTGCAGGACCAAGTCACTCTAGTTCCATTATTAATATTTCTAATTTTGAATCGAAAAAGGGGTGTAGATTGCGTAATACAAAGGAGCATAATGAAACGAATTGTCTCGAAATTGCTAGGTATACCCATTGTCTCCAAGCTCAAGTGGATTATTTGGAACTTGTGCCAAATAAGGGTACATCCCAACATCAACAAGGAATGTACAAAATTTTGGTGGTGGAAACTCTATATCATCAAGAGAGTGAGAGTGAGGAAAGTGAAGATGAATGGGATGAGAAACATGTTGATAAATCAGAAGATGAAGAAGAAGTACTTGAGCGTCACAACTTGAACTTGGAGGATGATTACTATGATTCATGGAAGAAATGGGAAGAACATTATCAATCTAAATCTTCTAATAAACTTGTTGTGTCAATTAATATGCGGGATAACTCAATTGCTTCCTCGCATGAGGATACTATAAATCCTGTACAATTTGAGAAAGTTTTGGAAGAGGAATTTGAATCTCATCAAATTTTGGAACATGATAAGGATTCTACAACCATGAATCAAGAAAGAGAGTCATTTGATTTAGATTCCTTTGAAGAAATAGAAATTGAAAATCTTGATCCACTTACTTGTGCTACAGTGATTATGCCATTTCAAAATGAGAAAATTACAAAGCCTAAATCATTTGGGTTTGATATCATTGATGATCCAATTGAAAATATCACGTTACCCAAAACAAACCAAGTGATTGATCACGGAAATGTGTTAGTTAAACCACCCCTAGATAGACAAGACTTATGGTTTGAAAGGGATGGACATATTTTCAATTGGGTACCTAAGTTTGGTGCCTTTGATAAACGAGTCATGGAGAAAGAACAAGTGCTACATGATGATGAATTTCATGAGAGAAAAGAGGAATTTTCAAATCCTCTTCAAGTAAGGTCAAATGAAAACATGCCAAAGGTAAAATCTCACCTTTTTGGTTTCACCATGCAAAATTCGAATGAAGATTTGCCTAATGAATGGTTTGATTCAAATATTAATAATGTTATGGCTTTATTGAATGAAAATGAAAACTTATTTCTACACCATGAATCAAAGTGTGAAATGGACATCTTAAAGAATAGACATAAAGGAATTGAATATCAATCATTGTATAATCAATTTGAAAACTTGAAACTCCACCATAGGATTATTAATGAAACTAAATCAAATTGGTATGGTGAGCGGGGCAAGCGGAAGTTGTTTCTTTGTTTGGTTTTATTTTATTTTTTTTGGATTCCTACAAAACTTGGTATGCGTATCACGTCATACGTCTTTTAAAGAATTCCAATCAGGTTTGGGATTTGGGAAAATGATAATCCAAACTTTTGCACCATCTTGCATTATATTGTACATTTGTATATGATTTTTTGGTTTTGATGTTGGTTTTGCATTTCTGTTTTGGTTTCAAGTTGTGTGTTGGTCCTTTGGACACTTTTGGTTTGTTTTAGAAAAAAAAAGAAGAAGAAGAAAGAAAAGCAAGATGTCAACTTAGGTCCTTATGAATGTTGACTAAGGCTAGGAGAATATGAAACATCGAAATTGTATTGCAGAAAGCTCCACGAATATCGTAAACATATTAAAGAGTATCATTTGGAACTTGTGATGCATGAAGTTTTTAGTTTTATAAATTATGGCAAAGTAGGTGGTATACTCCATCTACATTTCAAAAGGAGCAATGCATTCATATCTCATGTTACATTCCGCATTGCATAAACATTTCATCTCAGTTGCATCTTCATTTCATGTGCAATCATTGAAAAGGTGTCGAATCCTCTTAGGGTTATTACATAACATATATTAAAAGGATCCTAAGGTTGGGAACCGATGCCCAAACTATCTTGATCCAAGCACGTTCTACACATATTAAAGAGGATCTTGAGCAAAATGGTCAAAACCATACTTGGAAGAAAAGGTGAGGCGAAAGGAGTATTTCGTGTCTATCCTATAATGCAACATAATACTTAAAATAGTGGTTTTTACCACTCCCATAGTGCTTAAAGCCTAAAATTAGATTACTAAGGATAGGGTTAAATCCTCATCGAACTTAGGTTGAGGATCCAATTCCCCAAAGCTTTGATTTGACCTTCATGGAGTAGTAAGGATAGGGTCTAATTCTCATCTCGCTTAGGTTGAGAATCCAATTCCCCAAAGCTTCTATTTTTCCCACTCAAGAGCTTAAAAAATCCAAAGCAAATATTTTTCATTCTACTTTTATTGCAGCACTGATATTGGATTGGAAGGATCGTACTACATGTCCCTTGCAAGGATGGGTAGTCATCCCCAAGGTTCAAGAAATCAAAAGTAAAGTCAAATCCTAGATTATGGGGTTGATCTCCCCTAGGGCTATAGACGCCTGAATGGTAGTGGAGTATGCTCATGCATGGCAACATGTCTTGTCTAAAAGCAAGACCACTGACTGCTCAAACGGACAGGCTAGCCTAAAAATTTCATCCATAACAGGTTAAATCATTTTGTTCAAAATGAGGTAATGAACTCCAGATCATAGTAGTAAGGATAGGGTTGAATTCCCATCTCCCTTAGGTTGGGAATCCTATTCCCCAAAGATCTGATTTCACTTACACTTGCACATGGGTTCAATATGGTAGGGGCACATAACCAACTTTGGGATCTAGTAAATTAATTCAGTATACATATTTTTTGTCCTAAGAGGGTTTGACAATTTTAATATGTTTGTTCATGATACTAGAAATTCTGAGCCTTTGCAAAGCAGGTTGTTATATCTCTAACATAGTTTTCATACTTCAAATCCTGCAAAAATCATTCATATCCTTTCATATGAATCATAAGTGAAACTGACAGTGGAAATTTTAACGATTTTCAAATGATAGGGAATGAAGCACATTACACACACCGAGCTGATGCTTAATAATTCTAATGCTTCATGTATTTCTCATCTAGTTTCATTCTTGGGATGTTTGCTGATGCTTGTATTTGAGTCTGTGTTTTCAGGTTGAGTTCTCACCGAAATGCTCAGGAGCATTTCCCAGCAGAGTTGAAGAACACAAGCTTATAATGATAGGGGGGGTGAACAGTATAAGCCCAATTTTAACTTTATCTTTCAATACAGCTTTCAAACCACTAACATGCAGAATAAAGATAGCAGTAATAACAGCAGTAAAACAATGCACAAAATGCAATCCACAAAGTGACACAAAATTTACGTGGTTCACCCAAGGTGGGCTACTCCACGAATAAAAATTTTCTTCTAAAAGTTGTATCAAAGTCCTCTGGGAATCCTTCCCGATTACAATGTTTATGAGCCACAGCTCAAAGGATACACCTTCCCCTAATTTAGCTTTTGCTGGTGATCCTCTAGAAGACCTCTATCTCTTCTGCCCTTAGCAAGTGGAACTCTATCCACAGAAGACACCTGTCTTCCCTGCTCTGGCTGGAGATCTCTGTCCTCAACTCTGTCACAACAAGCTAGTCCTCTTTTCTGCACCAAAACACAGTCCTTCGGTCTAGCACAAATCTATCCTAGGGTGGGAGTACAACTCCCAATTTCTCCCTTAGATACTCAAAAGTATCTCTTGGAAGAGGTTTTGTGAAGATATCTGCAATTTGTTCTTTAGTAGACACATATTCTACCTTGACTGCTTATCTTGCACTTTCTCCCTTAGAAAGTGATACTTGATGGAAATATGCTTTGTCCTTGAGTGCATTACCGAATTTTTGGAAATACTTATGGCACTAGTATTATCACAAAAAATGGAGATGGGTTGTTCATGCTTGACTTTAAAATCCTCCAAGGTGGTTTTCATCCATAAAACTTGAGTACACCCAGCCACTGCTGCTATATATTCAGCTTCTACTGTAGATAAAGAAACTGAAGGTTGTTTCTTACTTAGCCAAGAAACCAAACTCTTTCCTAGAAAGAATGCTCCACCACTGGTGCTTTTCCTGTCATCATTATTGCCTGCCCAATTTGCATCTATATAGGCTATGAGAGTAAAATCATCACCTTTGGGATACCAAAGCCCAAAGTCCATAGTTCCCTTCAGATATCTGAATATCCTTTTAACTGCTATAACATGAGAATCTTTTGGAGCAACCTAGAATCTGGCTACTAACCCAACAGCCTACATGATATCTGGTCTGGTAGCTGTAACATATAACAAACTGCCTATCATCGATTTGTACAATTTTTGATCTGCCATTGGAGATTCATCATTTTTACTCATCGTGCATCCTATAGTCATAGGAGTACATACAATTTTGTTGTCCATCATCCTGAATTTTTTTAACATCTCTCTGATATATTTTTCTTGAGAGAGAAATATACTGTCTTTTGATTGAGCAATCTGAAGACCCAAAAAGAATGATAACTCACCAATCATAGACATCTCAAATTCCTTTTGCATGGTGTTAGCAAAATCTTTGCACATCTGGGTATTATTTCCCTCGAAAATGATATCATCAACATAGACCACTACAATCAGCATATCATTACCTTTATCTTTTATATACAAATTGCTATCTGCCACACCTTTCCTGAAACCTTGCTCATGAAGGTACCTTTCTAGTCTTGAATACCAAGCCCTAGGTGCTTGCTTTAACCCATACAAAGCCTTTTTCAATTTGCACACATAGTCCGACTGATCTGAGAGAGACACGCCTTCTGGCTGTTCTACGTAGACTTCTTCATCCAAAACTCCATTTAAAAAGGCTGATTTCACATCCATTTGGTACACTTTGAATGCTTTGAAACTTGAAAGAGCCAAAAACATTCTGATGGCTTCGAGACGAGCAACAAGAGCAAACGTCTCTTTGAAATCAACACCTTCTACTTGGGCATAACCTTTGCAAACCAACCTGGCTTTGTTTCTGACAATATTTCCATCCTCATTGAGTTTATTTTTGAAAATCCATTTTGTGCCAATGAAATTCTTGTTCCTAGGTCTTGGAAATAAATCCCAAGTTTTACTTTTCTCTATTTTATTTATCTCTTCTTCCATTGCTTTTACCCAAAATTTATCTGCACATGCTTCACTGAAATTTCTTGGCTCAATCTGAGATAATAAAGAAATATTTGTAGAATCGTGTGCCGGAATGATTCTTCTTCTAGTTTGTCTGCTTTTTGGATCACCAATGATCAAATATTTGGGATGATGTTTCTGAACATATCGTGATGGTGTTTTGGGAAGCAGCTGCTATTTTTCCTCTTCTTCATCTGAAATCTCTCTAAATTCTTCTTGACATATTTCATCTCTGATTTCCTTGACAAGTTCTATTATTCCTATTTTTTCATCAACTGTTACATTTATGCTTTCTACGACTGTATGCGTTCTTTTGTTGAAGCATTTGTATGCCTTGCTTCTGCTGGAATAGCCAAGAAAAATTCCTTCATCACACCTAGGATCAAACTTACCCAGGTTATGATCTTCCCTTCTGATGAAGCACTTACTCCCAAACACTTTGAAATGTTTGACAGTAGCTGGTCTTCCTTTCCACAACTCATAAGAAGTTTTATGATGATTTACTCTAAGTTGGTCCCTGGTGATAATGTATACTACTGTACTGACTGCCTCTTTCTAGAATCCATCTGAAAGATTTGACTCATTCAACATTGCTCTAGCCATATTTTCAATAGTTCCATTTTTTCTTTCAACTACTCCATTTTGTTGAGGAGTTCTTGCTGCTGAATATTCTCTCTTGATTCCATGATGCTCACAGTATTTCACAAATTCATTAGAGGTAAACTCTCCTCCTCTATCTCATATTAAACATTTGATTCTCTTTTCAGACTCATTTTCAATCATTTCTTTGAAAGCTTTAAATTTTTCAAAGGCTTCAGATTTTTCTTTGAGAAATGTCACCCAAGTCATTCTAGAATAATCATCTATAAACAGCATGAAGTAGCTTTCTCCCTGAATGCTCTGAGTTTTGGTGGGGCCGCATAAATCAGTATGAATGAGATCTAAATGTTTTGAAGAAGTATACCCTTTTGATTTAAAATTGGTTCTGGTCTGTTTTCCATGTTGACAAGGACCACAAATGGTGTTATGAGGCCTTTTTATTTTGGGCAAGTCTCTAACTGCTTTCTTGTTACTAATGTTGACAAGATTATCAAAGCTCAAATGCCCCAATATTTTATGCCATAACTAACTCTCATCTTCTTGAGTTAGGAAACACTTTTCCTTTTTTATCTCACTAAGCATGTAAAGATTGTTTGGAGTCCTTGTAGCACTTGCAATGAGTTTTCCATTTTTTTCTTTACGAATCTCACATCGATCCGAAAAAAAAGATTCAATGTGTCCTTGATCACAAAGTTGACTCACACTTAGAAGATTATGTCTTAAACCTTCTACAAAAAGCACATTTTTAGTTTTAAATTTTCCATCCAAACTAAGAGTCCCTTTACCACAGATTTTAGCAGACCTATTATCTCCAAAACTAACTGTTCCTCTGTTTGTGTTTTTTAAAAACATAAACTTATATTTTTCACCAGTCATATTTTTTGAACAACCACTATCAAGATAACATTTCTCAGTTTTGTCTTGAGCATGAAAAGCAGTTTGAACTATCATTGACTTAGACCTAATCTCATTTCTCTCTTTAGCAGACTTAAGATTGGGTCTATCCAAACTGCACATCCTTGCTATATGCCCAACATTCTTGCAATTGTAACATATGACATTTTTATCCAAAAGAGGTGCAAAAAAGTTGACATTTTCCTTACTATGGCTATTCACGGATTTAATGCAATATATAGCTTTGTGACCAAATTTCTTGCAAGAAAAATAGTAGCCATGGAAGGTATTATGTAACTTTGTTTTGATACCTTGGATGATTGTTCTTTTTGTGACCAACTGGAATCCATCGTTCATCAGGCTGAAGATTGATCTTGCTGTCTCTTCTTCCTTTCATGATGCTTGAGAATAGAACTTATCTTTTTCACCCTTTTCTAAAATTGTATGTTCTTCTGATAGATCCTTCTCCAAGCTGTTAGGCTATATCTGGAGAAACCTGCTCTGATACCAATTGAAGAACACAAGATTACACTGATATGGGGGGGTGAACAGTATAAGCCCACTTTTAACTTTATCTTTCAATACAACTTTCAAATCACTAACATGCAGAATAAAGATAGCAGTAATAACAGTAGTAAAACAATGCACAAAATGCAATCCACAAAGTGACACAAAATTTACGTGGTTCACCCAAGGTGGGCTACTCCACGGATAAAACTTTTCTTCTAAAAGTTGTATCAAAGTCCTCTGGGAATCCTTCCTAATTACAATGTTTATGAGCCACAGCTCAAAGGAGACACCTTTCCCTAATTTAGCTTTTGTTGGTGATCCTCTAGAAGACCTCTATCTCTTCTGCCCTTAGCAAGTGGAACTCTATCCACAAAAGACACCTGTCTTCCTTGCTCTGGTTGGAGATCTCTATCCTTAACTCTATCACAGCAAGCTAGTCCTCTTTTCTGCACCAAAACACAGTCCTTCAGTCTGGCACAAATTTGTCCTCTTCCTTTTTTCTTTTCTGTTATAGTTCCTACTTGGTCGAAACAAAATTTTCACAGTCTGTGCAAGGACAACAACACTCAATCAAATTATACTTTTTTGTGAAAAACTCAGTAGCACATTCTTTGTGCATATAGTAGCATAGTCTTTGCATGAACAGTAGCACAGTCTTCCACACTTAGACGATTCGACGAAATGCATTCTTATACTGCAGTTGAACTTCACACTCTAATTTTTTGATGATCGAACCTCACTATCGCACTAAATCTATGAACGCCACTCTTCGAACACACACTTCGATTGATACCAAAACTTCTCAAAAAACCCTCCTTTAATACTCTCAATCTCAAGTTGAAATCTTGTTCTTAGTCGACTGTTCAACCTTTAATCATGTTAGCTATAAAACCCTGCACTGCGTCAGCCCAGATTTAACTCTATCGACTTCACTACCTCCCTGAAGCTTTTGGCACAAAACTTCAACATGTCACGATATCGCAACACCTTTACCTATCGTACACCCTCTATAGCTTGCTGTAGTGATATCGCGACACTTTTGATTTTGTATGCTTCCTTTGCTCTTCTATCATGAAATCATGACACTTTTGCCTTTTGCTGATGTCATCTCACTTCTGTCATGAAATTGTGATGCTTTAGACTTCAAAGCCTTCTTCTCTACTTTTGTCATGAAATCACGACACCTTTGTCTCTTGTTGACGTCATCAACAACTCTGTCATGAAATCATGATGCTTTAGACTCCAAAGCCTTCTTCTCAGCTTCTGTCACGAAATCGTGACACCTTTGCCTCTTATTGACGTCATCAACAACTCTGTCACAAAATCATGATGCTTTAAACTTCAAAGCCTTCTTCTCTACTTCTGTCATGAAATCATGACACCTTTGCCTCTTGCTGACGTCATCAGCAACTCTGTCATGAAATCATGACACTTTAGACTCCAAAGCCTTCTTCTCAACTTCTGTCATGAAATCGTGACACCTTTGCCTCTTGCTGATGTCATCTGCAACTTTGTCACAAAATCATGACATTTCTTGCTTCTTCAACCTTTTTTTGGTTTGCACTAGCAAAAATGGAACATGTCATGAAATCATGACACTTTTGCTACCTTAAGATCTTTTCTACCAACTGCTCGCAAAACTGGAACATGTCGCAAAATTACGACGCTTTCACTGCCTTAAGCACTTTTCTGCCAATTGCTCATGAAACTGGAACATGTCACAAAATCGTGATGCTTTTTCCAACTACAAGCTGCCAACTCAACCTACCATGAAATCGTGACACTTTTTGCATCCGTACAACTTCTTTGAAACATGTTGCAAAATCGTGACACTTCCTGCAACTCAACACTGCCAACTCAACTTGTCACAAAATCGTGACACTTCCTGCAACTCAACGCTGCCAACTCAACTTGTCATGAAATCGTGACACTTCCTGCAACTCAATGCTGCCAACTCAACTTGTCATGAAATCATGACAGTTTTGCCTAAACTTTCTCTCTCCTAAAATATGTCGCGAAATCACGATAGTTTTTCAAGCCGCCTATAAACTTTTTCTAACTTATTTTTTTCTTGATCTTTTGCAACTGGGCTACTCTAATTTTCTTGGAGACTTACTGACTAGCTGAAACCTTCATCAAAACACATACTTAGACATAAAAACAAATTGCTCCAAGAACTCCTTGATATCAAAAACAACTACCAAGAGCTTCTTGACATCAATGAAAACAATTAAACTTAGGCAAAGGCAATGTACTCAAGGTACCCAAAATTGCCAACAAGATCCGCCATTTGTTGTGGCTACTCCACAACGTACCCCAAAATTGGGGACCCACCTTTTTTTGCATGTTTTCGAAGAAGACCGAAGTGGCCCATATGCTAAAGATCAAAGAAAAAAAAACAACCACAAGGAGAAAAAGTGTCACGATATCGCGACATGTTGCATTTTCGCGGTCCAAAGCAAAGGGAGAGAGAAAAGAGAAAAAGTGTCACGATATCATGACATGTTGCATCGTCATGGCCAAAGGAGGAAAAAGTGTCACGATATCGCGACATGTTGCATCGTCATGGCCAAAAGAGAAAAAGTGTCACGATATCGCAACATGTTGCATCGTCGCGGCCAAAGGAGAAAAAAGTGTCACGATATCGTGACATGTTGCATCATCATGGCCAAAAGAGAAAAAGTGTCATGATATCACGACATGTTGCATCATCGTGGAAAAAGGAGGACAAAGTGTCGTGATATCGTGACATGTTGCATCGTCGCGGCCAAAGGAGGAAAATGTGTCGTGATATCGTGACATGTAGCATCGTCATGACCAAAAGAGAAAAGTGTCACGATATTGCAACATATTGCATTTTCATGGCCAAAAGGCAAAGGTGTCGCGATATCATGACATGTTGCATTTTCATGGCCAAAAAGCAAAGGTGTGGTGATATCATGACATGTTGCATTTTTGTGACATGTCCAATTTTTGCCAAGGTAAGAGACCTGTAGAGTGACGTGGACATAAGGACAAAATCCAATGAATAAGACAAAACGTTACATAAGGAATCTTTAATGATTTGAAATCATTTAAGATGGTCGTTACACACGGAAGGAAACAGACGCAAGCCCATGTGGAGAAAATGAAACGAAGGGCCACAAAATAGAAACAATTTTTTTTTTTGGAAACCAAAACACATGCATGCACAAGGGAAGGTGAAATGAACAACCATTGGAAAATGAAATGAAAAGCTTCCTGAAAAGTTTAAATATGCCAAGCAAGGATGTTTTGAGGGGTGGGAAATTGCTATGAGCAAAGTTGCAGATTTGAAGGCGAGAGGGCCATTCTGGACCTGTTTGAGTCATTTTTCTTCCATGGACTGGTTTGGGAAAACCAAAAATTCTGCTATTGTAAAATGACACATTTTTAATGCAGAAGTTTTCAAAAATTTGCATCTTGAGGGCAAGAAAGAAGGAGATTCTCTTTGCATGCTATGGATTTAATGTCTATTTCTTTTCTCTTTTTCAGGTTTCGAGTTTGTAGATAGAGTTAATGCAATTTTTCTTGGTTGCTTCATGTGAATGATTGAACCTGAAATTTATTTTAAACCCTAGGAACTAGCACTTATTCTATGGGGATTGTGCTTGTTTTGCAAGTCCAATAGGTTAGGTTGCATGTATGGAGACCTAAAATTTTTGGTTTTGTCGAAATAGGATAGCATCATACTGAATGCATTTTATTTTCAGTTTTCTGCATTTCATTTTTATTTTTCTGCATTTTATTTTTCCAAAAAGTTTAACTTATTTTAAATCTTCAGGCATTAAAATAAACATTTAAAAAAATTCAAAAAAAAAAAAACAATGAACAATCACTAAAGTTTCATGGTAAAATAAACCAACATTGCGCCTTGTTTACAGTTACTTGCAATCACTAAGGTGTTCCAAGCATTTAAATTGAATATCTTTATTTGAGATTACTAATACACATGCAAATGCTAATACAACGGAGACCTTGGAGAAGTTGTTTATTTAATTTCTTTGCAAGAGGGGATTTGGAACCCAAATCCTAAAGGAGAGTGTACTTTCACAACTGGGTGAAAATACCACTCAACAACAACTTATTGTCAAGAAGCTAAAAATAACAATGATGAAGAAAAATAGGGTCACAGGAACAGGGAGTCAGAAAAAAATAGGGACCAAAATAAAGGTAAGGATGGATAAGGTAGACAAGGAAAGAATTTCTTTCAAAGATAAAAGAGGAGCTACTACGCATACAAGGCAAGTAAGTACTCAAGTGATAGTGATAATAGTTTTTCAGATAGTGATAAATATGAAGTCCTATTTCTTATTGAAGAAAAAGAAGAAGTCAAGAAAATGTTACCAATAGTTTTTCAGATAATGATAAAGATGAAGTCCTATTTCTGATTGAAGAAAAATAAGAAGTCAAGAAAAGGTTACCAATAATTCTCAAGTGTTTTAGATGTGGTAATTTTGGAAATCTTGAAGATAGTTGTACAAGGAATGGTTTTAGTTTCAGTGAAGATGAATATGAAGATACACTTGAAGGACCAGAAGAGAATATTCCAATGGTACTAGAAGAAGAAGGAGGTGATCTTATAGAATACAAGTCAAAAGAAAATGAAGATGTTGAAAAACAAAAACAAATAGAGGAAGAATTAGAAAAAAGAGTTGATCTTAAGGGAGAGCTTATTTATGCTCTTAAAACTTTAAATAAGGTAAGAAAGTAAAACTCCCAACTTGAATTTTAGTTTCAAGAATATGATGAAGAGAGAGGAAAGCTTATAGAAGATTTAAACAAGTCAATGGCTAAGAAAAATAAGTTCAAGGATAAGTTAGAAGCAAAGGTCTTAGAATGTGAAAAGTTAGAACAAGAAGTAGCTCTACGAAGGGAAGATTTATAAAAATCCAAGGATAAGCTACACAATTTTGGAAAGAGTTCAAATATTATGGATAAAATGAGCAAGGTGCAAATAAGGTAAACAAACAAAACAGGTCTTGGTTTTTAACAAGCTCAAAAGAAACAAGAAGAAGAGTCAAACTCAAGTTCTGAAGAAGAAGAAACTTCAAAAGAATATAGTGTAAGAGAAATTGATACTTCTGAGGATGAGTCAAACAATAGAAATTTCAACAAGGAAAGAAACAATGGACAAAGGAGAAACAAATGGAACAACAATCAAAATAGGTTAAGAGAGACTAAGAGACCAATGAGGCTAAGACAAAAAAACTTCAATGCAAGATATTTTTCATGTCATAGATTTGGGAACATGGCTTCACAGTGCAGGACACATGAAAGATAGGAATATGGGAATTTCAAGAACAAACAACTTTTCCATGGGTATTTCTACTCATGTAATCAGTTTGGTCACAAGGCAATAAATTACAGGGTTCATCACAGAAAAGGATATGGCTTCACCAGGAGAAATCCTAAGATATTTGCACCTTCAAGGAATAATAACATTAAGTTTTATAAGTGCAATAATGATGGACATACAACAAAGTGGTGTAGAGTAGACATTCCAAAAATAAGCATGAACATGAACATGAGTAGGAATAAGAACAAGAATATGGATATGAACATGAACAAGAGAAGGAACAGGAATAGGAATATGGATATGAACATGAAAAAGAACAAAAACATGAACAAGAACAAGAATATGGATAGGAACAGGAACATGGACATGGACATGAACATGAACATGGACATAGATAGGAACAGTCAAAGAAATCATAAGGATCAAATGAGAAGGAAAGAGGACAAAGGTAAAGACCAGTGCTTGTTGGGAGTAGAAATACTCCCACCCCAGAATTAATCACCTCAAGAGGAGGTGGGGGGGGGCTAAGATAAGAGACTCATTCTTAACCCTTAGCCCCAAAGGTGACCCTTTGCCATTGACGTCAAAGGGGGAGAAAGGCTCTAGGGTAGAGTGAAGAGGATAAAGTGCACATTGCGCTTTAGAGCAGCAAGGTGAGCACGTGTCTCACATGGTATGGAAGTCGCGACCAAGACACTACTGAATAATTTGGTGCAAGTTCAAATCCCATCGATTGTGGAGTGAGTAATAAAGGTTTTATTTTGATTTTTATTATTGCACATGCTAAGGTTTTTGGAGGTATAAGGTGTAAATAATTTCTGTTTTTCACCTAAGTGGTGAAAGGTTAATCTGGCTAGGGTAATTATTGTTTTTACCTTAGGGAAATGGAAATTGATTTATTGCATTAAGTTATAAAGAGAGTTATTTAAATTAAATGCAATATTGAATAGGGAGTTACAAGTAGAAGTTGAGTTATATTTTTATATGGGATTTTGATGAAATTTATGATGTTGAATGTTATTATTGAGATGGACCAATAAGGTTTAGTTGAGATTTAATTTATCTTTGTGATTAAGGTAAATTGTGAAAAGTGTTAGAGTGATAATTCTTGTCATCTAACTCTTTGTACTTGGTAAAGAAGTGTTTATGATTGTGGTAGATTTGTGTGGTCAAATTCTACATCAAATAAAAGGTATGTATACATTCTTCCTTGGTTGAGTTGATTGGTTGGTTTTCTGGAAAACAACTTTGGAGTGAAAAGGACTTGATTAGGTTTCTTTATTGATTTGTTGAGCTATTGAGAAGTGAATGCTATGCACCTTGTTTTATAAGAATTGTTTTTGAAGTGAGTAATTGAGTGAAGAACTTGAACTAGGATTTGCAAAGAACATAAGTAGCATTGTTATGTGAATATTTTTTGATAAGCATTGTTGTTGAAGTGAGTAATTGATTGAAGAACTTGAACTAGGGTTTGGAAAGAACATGAGTATCATTGTTATGTGAGATTGGTTGATAAGAATTTTTGGAAATATATTTGAGTGAGTGTTCATATTATTGGACTAGGATTGTGACAAAGGATTATTTCATTGAGTGATTGGTTGAGTAGAGTTGGTTGAGCCTAGTCAAGTGTGTGAAGTGATAGCTCAAGTTCTGTGAAACAAATTATTCTATATTCTGAATTGATTTGAGAAGGTGATTGAAAGTGATTGAGCATTGATGTGAATGTGAAGTATATTGAGTCTCTAACAATTCTCTACATTTTTCTAAAAGAGTGATTGAAAGTGATTGAGTATTGAGGTGAATGTGAAGCATATTGAGTCTCTAACAATTCTCTGTATGTTTCTAAAAGAGTGATTGAAAGTGATTGAGTATTGAGATGATCATGAAGCATATTGAGTCTCTAAAAATTCTCTGTATGTTTCTAAAAGAGTGATTGAAGATAATTGAGAATTGTGATGAGTGAGAAGCATATTGAGTCTCTAACAATTCTCTTTATATTTCTATGAGATTAGACAAGTTCTAGTGTGGACTTGTTGAGAAAATTTGAGGCAAGAATTTGAGAAGACTTGTGGATAGATTTGTGTGAGCTTTTATGGAAGCTTACAATACAGATTGAGAGCAGATATTAGATAAGTTCTAGTGAGGACTTATTGAGCAGATTTGAGGTAAGTCTTATTGAATACTTGAGAGCAGATTAGAAAAGTTCTAGAGAGGACTTGTGGATAGATTAGCGTGAGCTTTTGATGAAGTTTACAAGGCAAATTTGAGACAAGTATTTGAGTAGACTTGTGAGAAAATTTGATTGATTTATTTGTTCAAACCTTGGATTAAGGTTTGGGGTAGATATAGCAGAGTTGATTTGTGATTGAGTCAAGCTTTGTGTTAAGGCTTGAGGATAGATATTGAGCATATTTGTGCTAGACCAAAGAATTGTGTTTAGTATAGATTTGAGGATAAAATTTGATGTATATTTGAGAATAGATTTTTTCTAGATCAGAGATAGAGATTGAGTAGACTTGTGCTAGACCGAAGGACTATTTTTAGTGTAGATTTGAGACAGAGCTGAGAGTAAGCTTTGGAGGTGATAGAGTATAGAGGATATTAGTCTCCAATGGATAGAGGTCCATCAGTCAGGGCACTGAGGATAGGTCTTCTAAGTGATGACATGAGTCTTTAGTGGATAGAGATCCATTAGCTAGTGCAATGGAGGCAACAATTATTCTAGAATATCACCAACTAGAGTAGAGGAGGAGTTCTTCTATGGACAGAGAACCACAAACCAACTAAGAATATTGGTTTCTCCTATGGATAGAGATATATAAAATTGATTAGGGGATTGGTGTCTCCTTTGGATAGAGGTCCATAAACATTGTAATAGGGAAATGTTTACCAAGATATTTTTTGAGAACATTTTAGTGAAATATTTTCTCCGTGGAGTAGCCCACATTGGGTGAACCACGTTAAATTGGTGTCTCAATTGTGTGTGGTGATTTGTGCATTGCTTTGATTACTACTGTTGATATTGCTATTTATACATTGCATAATATTGATTGGGAAAGAAAAAGTAAAAAGTGATCTTATACTGTTCACCTCCCTCTCAGTATAAGCTTATGTTCTTCATCTTCTGCATTTCCTTTCGTGTCCCCTATCTCATGATCAGTATGTGATTCCTCCTACCTTCTTTTATTATATTCCCATGTCACTGCATACTCTACTTTTTTCTTTCTATGGATGAGAGGAACATTGTCATCAAACTCTATATCGGATGTAGAGGGGGGAATGAATTTATGAACTACCTTTTTTAGGATTTTTTTTTGTTCGACAATAATTTATTTTCCTTTACCTCGACAAGGTTATCCATTTTCAGTGGTGGGCAGAATAGTGATGCCATTGATACCTAATGGGGCCTTATATACAAGAGTGTTAGACCATGTACATGATACTCATCATACAATCTAGATAATTGCTTATTGGCGTTTACTCCCTATCTAGAAGTCAATTCATTTTGTATCCTCATCATCTACCAGGCAATGATTTTTGTTGATGTCCAATCATCACCTTTTTCTACATTCTTTTTATAAACCTTTCATCTAACATGTGACTTGGATTATCCTTGGGGTTCCAATCTATAACATGTTCGTAGAATTCGTACCATGGGCCAATGGCTGCATTTGTTCTACATGTCATTCTAGTGCTTCGTTTTCTTCATTATTCCTACCCTATTTGTCAATTTTTCTTTTTGACGAATGAAATTATTTGAAAGGATTCTGGTTGAGAGAAGCTTGTATTTCTAAAAACCTATCAAGGGGTCATATTTCCATATTTGTGGCAATTATATTAACTTTAGGTTCTGTTGGTCCGGCTTTCATGAACACCCCGGGAAAAAAAGGGATGAAGGCAAGGAAAGCTCCGGAGACACCCACGGGACTGATCCCACTCATCTTTAGGATCTAGCTGGTTATCCAAGGTGCGAGTTACAGAGTTGGGTCGAATGGCAATTCACTCTTTTCCACTTCGGAATAGATTTCAATATGGACTCGCTCTGTTACCTTACAGGGGGTTCCCGAACTTGTTCAAGTAGTTGCAAAAGTTGTTGACAATCAGATTTAACTTGAATTCTAGATCTAGCTCTCATGGGTCAGCAGATTTAAATAAAAGGCAAATAAAGAAAATAAAAATGGATCATTAACGGTAAGCAAAGAGAGGGTAGGGTAAGGCAGAAAAGAGAAGTTTATCAGACTTTAAATTGTAAAACTCTAAACTATCAATCTTATCTATGCTATCAGCTTCACAACGGAACAAATCCCGTAAGAAAGTGTCCAGTCAGTCTAAGATCACTTTCAACTAAGAGCACAAGGCAGAGTGAAACGGATCTAGCAGAAAATTATAAATCCAAGGGGCAGCTGGTTAAAATCGGTATCTTTCACCTGCAGCCTAGCTCGCACAGATGAAGACAGAGCAATTAGAACAAACTTACACCTAAAATCAGTAATTTCCCCTAGCAGACAATAGAACAACCGAAGCCTAACAAAGATATTTAATCTTGACAATGGCAGATTTATAGCATATATCTAACAAACTTTAAATGGAACGGATAACAAAAGAAAATACACTTATCACACTCGCAAAAGATTAGGCTCCCGGCCATGCTATCACGTAAAAGCTAAAGCACATCAACTCCAAGTCCGGAAACAAAGGATTTCACAAAATTTGCAAGAAATTGCTTATAAGCCTTTATTTCTAAGTCTCCGCCTCCTGCGATTACATTTAGAATTTGTATTTATAGACTCAGGACAGACCCTGATCTTTTCCAAAATATCTTGCTCAAACCCTAAATCTTATCGCACTTAAACCCTAGGACCCGGGTTTTACAATAAAAATCCATTTAAAAATCAAAGTCCGAATAGAACTTAACCCTTCGGCAAATCTGTGCAGTCACCGCCATAAATGGAGAAGATAAAATAAAATGCAACTTGCATTCATTCGCAGCTGCAAATAAATGCTTTCATTAATTCTGCTGGTGAGCCGGATGAGTCACCACTTCTCCATCAATTTGATCTCCGCAAATCCATCTCTGAGTTGAAATGGTCTCCATGCTATCAATTCTGCAATAAATCTCCATTAAATGCATTTACCGGCAGCCTCTCTTCTAGCATGGCGGTCCTTGACTAAATCCGCACTTTATCTTTGCCTTTATGGTCTTTCCCGGTTGTCCCGTAAGTGCCAGGTGGAATCCCGCATGAAAGACAAAAAGATGCATTAGATTAGCATTTTAATTAAATCGAAGCTTAAAACATTAAAAACAGATTAAATCCGCAAAATAAGCTTGCATGTCGGCTTCGGTTTGTCCCATTCACGCTTTGACACGTGTCGCTACCCCAGGAAGCCTTCCGTTTCCCGCCGGAATGCACTTTCAGGTCAACTATGACTTTCTCTCTCCTACCGCGATTCTCGCGACATGTCGCGATTTCGCGACATGTCGCGAAATCGCGACCCTGTCAGCGCATCGGCAACTTCCTCCCTCGTCTGCCGTGAAAACGCGACATGTCGCGATTTCGCGACATGTCGCGAAATCGCGACCCTTCCCGGCCTCCGTACGCTTCTTGATTTTCAGCCGCGATTTTAGAACACGTCGCGATATCGCGACGTTCCCTTACCCGCATGCGTTGACCGCGTTGACCGCGATTTTGGAACATGTTTCTGACTTAGCCGATTTTTCATCCTGCAGCCCATTTTCTCTCTCCTGCCGCGAAAATGCGACATGTCGCGATTTCGCGACATGTCGCAAAATCGCGACCTCCGTACAGCTTGCTTCTCTCGTCAAAAACTGTCGCGATTTCGCGACATGTCGCGAAATCGCGACCTTCTGGCACTTAGCCGCATTTTGACTTACCCGTCGCGATATCGCGACATTTCCGAAAATGGAAGTGTCGCGATATCGCGACACTACCAAAAATGGAAAGTTTGATTTTTCAGATGAATTTATGCAACTCGTTTTCCGGATTTTCTCGGTACCGGTGCAAGATTTTGCTTGTGCATGAATGATTCTAGCATGTAAAAAGTGAATTCTTGGATAACACAACTAGAATGCAAGAAAAAGCACAACTTTAAAAAGGAGGCAAGCAAATTTGGATTTAAAACCAGAAAAGATCAAGAGGGTCCCTGCTGCAAAAAATGAAAGTTCAGAATTTTCTAAGGATGGAATCTCATTTTTCAGTGGGGGTGTGTTGCTTATCAACAAATGGCGATATCTGCGGGTAAAATAGTAGCACTATTTTAGAACCCAAGACTCTGGTTTCAAAACAAAAAAAACCATGCATCATGCCTTGCCACAGGCATTCTTCACAATAAATTGACTGCCAACTGCCAGCCGTTAAAATTTCCCAAGGACATACTCGGCTGGATTACTTCAAGGAAGATTTCGGATGTGCAATTACAAAGGTATAGAACTTTCTTCAAGGATGACCGAATTGAATGATAAACTTGGATTAATCAACTTTTCTAGATTGTAAATGGGGAAACCGAGTAGAGCTCTGTTTACTAGTTTAGCTTTTTACAGCCTAGACAGAGTTACCCTTTAGATTTACACGACCCAATTTACAACTGTAGGGCATAATCTAATATTGGCTGCCTCTTTTGATCATATAACTCTTTTTTTCTTTTTTTTTTTTTTTTTCTCTTTTCTTATCTCTCTTTTTTTTATCTCTCTTCTTTTTGAAATATATCACTATCTGGAAGACCTTAGAGAAATTACAATTTTCTTTTAATATTTGATCAACCGGAACTGTTTCGGCCTAGGCATTGATAGCCTCCGGTGACACCCAAATAATTGCATGAACCATAGTCCCCTCTTATAACCAGCTTTTCTTGGATTCCCCGGGAGTTCCTCCAACTAAACAGCATAGCAGTTTTTCTATCATTAAAACAACCGTGGCAAGTAAGACACAAGATCCAATCATCTCTCTACCTTCATCCTGGATAACAAAATAGTTCTACAGTTCAGTGCAAGCAGACTATCTCTATTAGAATAATGAGCAGAATGGGGAGGCAATGGATTGAGGATTTATCAGCTAGGAATAAAACAATTTTCAGCAGGCTGACTTTTCATTGATTGCTCAGGCAGAGGCAAAGGACAGAAAATTTTAGAAGCCAAAGGACTTTATACAGGCTTCCAAGGACAGGCACAGGCTTCTAAAGCAAAACAGAATCAAAACTGCACAGACATGCAAATAAAATAAACTAAACACTGAAAACTGCACAGCTGTACAGACAAAGGAATAAAACAAACTGCAAGGCTATTTACAAAGGATGCAAAGCACAGTTGTACAGGCAGCAAAATTAAGCTAAAACAAATAAACTAAGAACTGAAGCAAATAAATTAAAACTGCACAGACAACAAACAAAACTGCACAAGCAACAAAATAAAACTAAAACAAAAGACTGTACAGACTAAAATAAAGCAAGCTAAAATAAAAAGACAAAGAAAGGAAATAAAAAGCACTGACAAAAGAAATAAACTGCACAAGCTAAAACTGAAAAACAACTAAAGAAAACTGAAAAACTGCAATCGTACAGACATTTAAAAATAAAACCGCACTGACAAAGAAATAAACCGAAAAACAAATAAATTAAAACTGCAGAGCATTAAAATTAAACTGAAACAGATTAAAACTGCACGTACATTGAAATAAAAACTGCACTGACAAAGAAATAAAACTGAAAAACTTCAAAGCTTATTTACAATGCATACATATGTTACAACTTCCCTTCATACTCAAAAAATGCAGCAGCTGGGAAAGCAGAGAAATGGTGCTTTAAAAATATTTTGACCATGCAAGTAATTTAAAAAAAATTACCTTTCGAGTCCCGTTGACGAAATGCACTCCGGATCGTGCTTCAAAAATTTGCTATCTCGGGAAAGACTTGGGTTTATCGTCTTCCCCGTCCCATTTGAAAAACAAATCTGCAACTCCTTCAAATTAAACAAATCATATAATAACAAATCATATGATAACATGTTTATGCTTCTAATTAAAGGGTTTGCAGAGTTCTTTCAAAAGGACTGAATGTAAAAAACCCCCAGGATCAAATACTTTAAAACCTTGACAGACCTAGACCACCACATTTTCAAATTGATGTGACAACTGAAAGAAATCATGTTTTATCTGTATGCCCTGGTTCTTAACAACTTGAACATTTTGTGGTTGCTGCACTGCTTCAATATCCAGGACTTCAATTTTTATCCCTCTAGCAGAGTGTTTACAATTTTCCTTTTCACCTGAGCCTTGCTTAGACTTAACCTCATCAATGTGCAATGTCCAAACATCATTGTTGTTATTGATTAGGGCTATAATTGTTCTCACCTTTTCAGTTGCCAAATCATAAACTCCAATATCTCGCATCAACACGCTTTATAGCCTCCTCTTTGACATTATGTTAAGAAGTTGCAGGCTTATGTTGAGACAGTTCATCAATTCCAAGTTGGCTGACCACATTCATATTTACCATCTTTTCCTCCTTTTCTTGAAATTCAACAGGTGGTCCAAAGTAAGCCTCAATCAAGTTAATGTTTTGTCCAACAATCTGAGGCAGTTCATAGAGGGTGATGTCGACTTTAAGTTCCCTCATATCCTCAATGATGCTATCCTCCTCGCCATTTCTCGCATAGTGAGATTGAATCTCACTTTCATCATCCTCTCATGAGGAAGGATCATTGTTAAGTTCCGGACTCTCACATTTCAAGTCATAACTCGTCCATTTTGAACTCGTTGAAAATCTTGCATTTCATCCACGTAAGTCTCGTATAAGACTTTCTCGTCTCTTCGGGAAAAGTGACAGAATCGAAACCCCGGTTGTACTATTTTTGGGTGAACTAGAAAGATCAATATTTCTTTGATCTCTAGGAAAATTTAACTCACCAGGAAAAACTTCAGATTTGGGTGGTGCCGTATCACAACTGTTCAGTTCAAGCACCTGCACTTTGAACTTGTCAAAACTTTTCTCTGTATTTTGCACATGCTGAGTGGATGTCACAGTTAACGGAGTCTCCTTGGGTAGAGCATGACATGTTGGCACTAACTCATGATGTGGAATGGGGTCTGGAATAGGCATGTTCTCGTGTAACATAGGATATCAAAGGACTGCTCAAAATTTGAGGTCCTAGCTGTCTTTCAAGAATTAAGGCTTCTTTATAAGCCCCTGCCAGGGTTGTGATATTAATATCTCTCTTGAGGAAAATAGAGGTCACCGAATCCAATGCATTCTTGTAGATTTCTAAGGCCAGATTTGCATTTGGGATGTAATGGCCAGTCATTCTACCGTAAGCTCTTTGGAACCTCATATTGAAAGACCTGACAGTTTCTCCCGACTCTTTCTTGATGCTTGGAAAATTGCCGATATAAAATGTCGGGATCTATCACTTCACCGAACCGTGATATAAAAGCTTTCTCTAGATCATCCCAACTAGTAATGGAATTGCCGGTGAGGTTTAAAAACCAGTCATAAGCTCCCTCCCAGAGAGTGAACGGGAACAATCTGCGAGCAACATCTTCATGTCGTATATTCAACAATTTTAAAGCATTTTTAAAAGCTAGCGAGATGTTCTTCTGCAGCTTCTTGTCCCATCATGTTTGTACCTGGGGAGATACCTTTCTGGACTTCTGGGCGAGTCATGGGCTATACCCGGAATGTTCAAAGCCGTGGAGCCCAACCAATTTGCCATTAATACTTGGTCGACAAGTGATGTTCGATTTGTAATTGGATAACCGCAAGTGATGATAGAACTGTTCTTAACAAACCACCGAACTTAAGGCCTTCTCCGGCAATTTTAAAATCGCACTGACAACTTACAAAACTGCACTGACAATTTAAAAACTGCACTGACAATTTAAAAACTGCACTGACAATTTATAAAACTGTACTGACAATTTAAAAACTGCACTGACAATTTAAAAACTGCACTGACAATTTAAAAACTGTACTGACAATTTATAAAACTGTACTGACAATTTAAAAACTGCACTGACAATTTAAAAAAACTGTCTGGAGTTCACTGTGGGTCCTTCAAATGTTGCTGTTATGCCCTTACAATACTTGAACTGAGTTCATCCCCTCCTTCTAGCGCCAATTAGGTGTTGGCTGAGGAGGAGGGGAAAATTGGCTACCAGACTTTGGATAAAATATAGTTTTACAGCTCCACATACAGTCGGATTTCTCAACTCAAGTGCACTAAGAACAGATGTTCTGCCCTCCTTCTAGCGCCAATTAGGTGTTGGCTGAGGAGGAGGGGAAAATTGGCTACCAGACTTTGGATAAAATACAGTTTTACAGTTCCACATACAGTCGGATTTCTCAACTCAAGTGCACTAAGAACAGATGTTTGGCCCTCCTTCTAGCGCCAATTAGGTGTTGGCTGAGGAGGAGGGGAAAATTGGCTACCAGACTTTGGATAAAATACAGCTTTACAGTTCCACATACAGTCGGATTTCTCAACTCAAGTGCACTAAGAACAGATGTTCTGTGGCCCTCCTTCTAGCGCCAATTAGGTGTTGGTCCGGCTTTCATGCACACCCCGGAAAAAAAGGGATGAAGGCAAGGAAAGCTCCGGAGACACCCACGGGACTGATCCCACTCATCTTTAGGATCTAGCTGGTTATCCAAGGTGCGAGTTACATAGTTGGGTCGAATGGCTATTCACTCTTTTCCACTTCTGGAATAGATTTCAATATGGACTGTTCTGTTACCTTACAGGGGGTTCCCGAACTTGTTCAGTAGTTGCAAAAGTTGTTGACAATCAGATTTAACTTGAATTCTAGATCTAGCTCTCATGGGTCAGCAGATTTAAATAAAAGGCAAATAAAGAAAATAAAAATGGATCATTAACGGTAAGCAAAGAGAGGGTAGGGTAAGGCAGAAAAGAGAAGTTTATCAGACTTTAAACTGTAAAACTCTAAACTATCAATCTTATCTATGCTATCAGCTTCACAACAGAACAAATCCCAGAAGAAAGTGTCCAGTCAGTCTAAGATCACTTTCAACTAAGAGCACAAGGCAGAGTGAAACGGATCTAGCAGAAAATTATAAATCCAAGGGGCAACTGGTTAAAATCGGTATCTTTCACCGGCAGACCTAGCTCGCACAGATGAAGACAGAGCAATTAGAACAAACTTACACCTGAAATCAGTAATTTCCCCTAGCGGACAATAGAACAACCGAAGCCTAACAAAGATATTTAATCTTGACAATGGCAGATTTACAAGCATATATCTAACAAACTTTAAATGGAACGGATAACAAAAGAAAATACACTTATCACACTCGCAAAAGATTAGGCTCCCGGCCATGCTATCACGTGAAAAGCTAAAGCACATCAACTCCAAGTCCGGAAACAAAGGATTTCACAAAATTTGCAAGAAATTGCTTATAAGCCTTTATTTCTAAGTCTCCGCCTCCTGCGATTACATTTAGAATTTGTATTTATAGACTCAGGACAGACCCTGATCTTTTCCAAAATATCTTGCTCAAACCCTAAATCTTATCGCACTTAAACCCTAGGACCCGGGTTTTACAATAAAAATCCATTTAAAAATCAAAGTCCGAATAGAACTTAACCCTTCGGCAAATCATGTACGATCACTGCCATAAATGGAGAAGATAAAATAAAATGCAACTTGCATTCATTCGCATCTGCAAATAAATGCTTTCATTAATTCTGCTGGTGAGCCGGATGAGTCACCACTTCTCCATCAATTTGATCTCCGCAAATCCATCTCTGAGTTGAAATGGTCTCCATGCTATCAATTCTGCAATAAATCTCCATTAAATGCATTTACCGGAAGCCTCTCTTCTAGCATGGCGGTCCTTGACTAAATCCGCACTTTATCTTTGCCTTTATGGTCTTTCCCGGTTGTCCCGTAAGTGCCAGGTGGAATCCTGCATGAAAGACAAAAAGATGCATTAGATTAGCATTTTAATTAAATCGAAGCTTAAAACATTAAAAACAGATTAAATCCGCAAAATAAGCTTGCATGTCGGCTTCGGTTTGTCCCATTCACGCTTTGACACGTGTCGCTACCCCAGAAGCCTTCTCGTTTCCCGCCGAAATGCACTTTCAGGTCAACTATGACTTTCTCTCTCCTGCCGCGATTCTCGCGACATGTCGCGATTTCGCGACATGTCGCGAAATCGCGACCCTGCCAGAGCATCGGCAACTTCCTCCCTCGTCGGCCGTGAAAACGCGACATGTCGCGATTTCGCGACATGTCGCGAAATCGCGACCCTTCCTGGCCTCCGTACGCTTCTTGATTTTCAGCCGCGATTTTAGAACACGTCGCGATATCGCGACAGTTCCCTTACCTGCATGCGTTGACCGCGTTGACCGCGATTTTGGAACATGTTTCTGACTTAGCCGATTTTTCATCCTGCAGCCCACTTTCTCTCTCCTGCCGCGAAAATGCGACATGTCGCGATTTCGCGACATGTCGCAAAATCGCGACCTCCGTACAGTTTGCTTCTCTCGTCAAAAAACTGTCGCGATTTCGCGACATGTCGCGAAATCGCGACCTTCTCGGCACTTAGCCGCATTTTGACTTACCTGTCGCGATATCGCGACATTTCCGAAAATGGAAGTGTCGCGATATCGCGACACTACCAAAAATGGAAAGTTTGATTTTTCAGGGAATTTATGCAACTGTTTTCTGGATTTTCTCGGTATCGGTGCAAGATTTTGCTTGTGCATGAATGATTCTAGCATGTAAAAAGTGAATTCTTGGATAACACAACTAGAATGCAAGAAAAAGCACAACTTTAAAAAGGAGGCAAGCAAATTTGGATTTAAAACCTGAAAAGATCAAGAGGGTCCCTGCTGCAAAAAATGAAAGTTCAGAATTTTCTAAGGATGGAATCTCATTTTTCAGTGGGGGTGTGTTGCTTATCAACAGGTTCTTTAGAGCATGAGTGATTCGCTCATGGTCCCATTTCTTTGCCATAATGACCCCTTCAAACTAGAAGGGCATAAGGCATGTGTCCTTTTTGCTAATCCTTGTGCTAAAATTACTGTTGATTTATTCAATTTGCCTCACATACTCTAAGGTGAACATTCATTCAGTGACATAGTACGGGAGTAAGAAAGGCTTCCCTGTGAAGCCATATAATCTGATGACTACTCCTTTTGTTAAAATGAACCAATATCCTTATTTCGCATGGGGATGTTGTAGAGTATCCTACACTTTCTAAGGAAGTCTTTGTAATTTTCCATACATGATTCATAAATCGGGGCCTAGGAATTCCATGTTGAAACAATAGTATGATTCTACCCTTGAGAGCACCATTGTCCATTCATATACAGGAAAACTATTTCCTTATTTATCTTTTTGGATTGTAGATATGAACTCAAGTTTCTTCAGTTAAAAGAAGAGAAAAATTCACATTAGGTAAGAAGAAAACCTGAAATCCTCTTGAGAACCCCTTTGTATCTTGAACAAGCCTGCATGTATTTGTTGAGATAAATATGTTTGCCAGTCAAATAAAATTGGTACCGTGTTCTTATCTACATGGGAAACATCATAGAATTTGGGATTTGACATACATTGTGCCACAATAATATACCATCCATATACTTGTGTGTCTGATTCTAACCTTGCCACCATAACTAGCATAGATAAAAATTCCTTGTTTTTGAATTTTTATAGAGGGATGGGTGTTTCTGGCAGGGCACCTTCTGGAGGGGGTTCTAACATGTGTTTTTGCATAAATAACTTAATATGAGAGTGGGGGTATAATATTTAGCCTATGTAATTGGATCAAACTCTATGGGATTTACAACAAGTTTTCTTCCTGAACTGAAGATGGCCCTAATTGTATTAGGGTCTAGGGTAAAATTGACATTACCCTTAAAATTCCTAACTATCCTATGTTTTACATCATAAAACATTGTCATGGCTCTGACTAACTCAAGGTAGGGATGAACATGGGTGCATATATACCAAGAAAGAAGAGAGTGAAAAGGAAATGTACTTGGAGTCGATGGGGTGATGCCCTTCGCTACTCTGGCCTCCACATATTTTTGAATCTTCTCTGGATTTTTCTAGGTCATGATGGTATCAATGATGTAGGAATCTGGATTTGTGAAACTAATTTCACTTCCCCTAACCTTACACTTTTTATTAGAAGCTGAAGAAGACCCTACCATGGTTTCTTATGGTGATTTCATTACACAAAATAAACCTTGGAAGTGACTATAAGCAGCTCAAAGATATTTGAAAGAATTCGGGGAACACCGTATGCAAGGGAAACTTTCTAGAGAATAGAGATCTAAAGAAAAAGGGTTTTTGTGGCATAAGTAGACAAGCATGCATGCATTAAGGTGCCATACAATAATTACGATTGGTGGTGCATGATTCATGAATAATTTTGAATGTTGTTGGATGCCTTGTTTCATGTGCCACTTTATAAGAAACAACCACCATGCATGAAGAACACAAGCTTATATTGAGAGGGGGGGTGAACAGTATAAGATCAGATTTTACTTTTCTTTACAAATGATAAAAACAATAATATCAATACAGTAGAATAAACAAAGCACAAATCATCACACATATGAGATACAAAATTTTAACGTGGTTCACCCAATGTGGGTTACATCCATGAAGAAAATATTTCTTCTAAATTTTCTCAACAAATCTCTTGGGAACCAAATACCTATTACAATATTTATGGTTATCTATCCAAATGAGATCTCAATCCCCAATGCTCTGATTTGTGGATCTCTCTCCATAAGATAACTCTATCCCATTTAGTCTGGTTTGTGGATATCTCTCCATAGGAGAACTCTATACCCTTTTCTCTAGTTTGTGGATCTCTCTCCACAGGAGAACTCTATCCCCTCTACTCCAATTTGTGGATCTATATTCACAAGAGAACTCTATCCCCTCTACTCTGATTTTTGTATCTCTCTCCACAAGAGAAATCTATCCCCTCTACTCTAATTTGTGGATATCTCTCCACATGAGAACTCTATCCACTCTACTCTAATTTGTGGATCTCTCTCCATAGGGGAAATCTATCCCCTCTACTATGGTTTGTGGATCTCTCTACAGAGGATAACTCTATCCCCTTTGCTATGGTTTGTGGATATCTCTCCACAGGAGAAATATATCCCCTCTACTCTAATTTGTGGATCTCACTCCATAGGATAACTCTATCCCCTATGATATGATTTGTTCCAAATATTACTCTCAACTTTGTCTCAAATCTACACCAAACCTCATCACAAGGCTAGCACAAATTTTCTCTAACTCTACTTACAAATATCTATCTCAAATCTACACCAAACCTCATCACAAGACTAGCAAAAATATACTTTGAATCTTGTTACAAATAACTATCTCAAATTTCCACCAAACCTTGTCACAAGGCTAGCATAAATCTGCTCTAACTCTACTCACAAAACTATCCAAATTTGCAAACATTACATGCACAAATATGCTCTAACTCTACTCACAAAATCTATTCAAATCTATTTCAAGTCTTCACAAGACTTTCTCAAATCTACCTTCAAGCCTTCTCAAAATACTTGCTCAAATATACCTTCAAGACTTCTCAAAAGACTTGCTCAAATATGCCTTCAAGCCTTCTCAAAAGACTTACTAAAATCTACCTTCAAGCTAATTACTAAACCTGCTCAAATATTTCCAAATATTGCATACAAAAAAAGCTTATATCTCTTTTAGAAATACTTTCTTCAAACAGATATATTCTACTCATAATTGGTTTAACCTCTGGAACATATAGAGAATGATGTGTACTATCAAATACCCAATATGTTCTTTACATTCACAAATCTTGCTTTCATCTAATCCAATCTCTACCTCTTACAAAATCCCTTTCAATCAAATCAAACTGGTGTACAACTTTGCTTTACTAATATGATTTCTAACACTTGCACATTCACTTTCAATATCACTCAAACCAATGCCAAAGAGCTTCACTAGTCCACTCAAACAATGAAGCACAAATTGTTCACAAACACTAACCAAGTGTTTCCAATTTATTTCAACTAGGATGCACAATTTGTTTCACAAACCCTAGCTCAAATGTATTCAATCTCATTCAATAATGGAGTTCAATCAATGAATCACAAAACCTATCTCAAATATTTCCAACAATGCATATGAACTTAATACTTATATCTCCTTCTTATAACATCAAAATATATATCCAACTAAACACCTCAATTAGTGAGTAATGTCCTCATACCTCTTTATTTGATTTGATGAAGAAATGTCCTCAAGAACTTGTCTCAAAACTAGCCAATAGCTCTTGTGCCACCTCAAGGGTTAGATAGCAAAGTAATTTATGAAAACATCCACATAAAATTTCTTCTCAAAAGGATGTGCACAATGAAATATAAAAATGATGCTTTAAGTCCCTTCTTTTGTTCTAAAAAATAAAGCATGTATACTCAATAAAAAATATCATATTTCCTTTTCACCATGCAATAATTACAATAAGATTTTAAGCAACTTATCACACCTTATTACTCCTAATATTGCAAAATAATATTCAACATAACAAAGCCACAAATTACACATATAAATTTTTCATATACACTTATACCTCCTACTTGAAATAAAATATTTCAATGGACTTCAAATAGCCAACATGACAATTATACCATTACTTTATTTTATGCACCACTCATAGCACTAGTAATCTGAATTATAATTTTTGAAAAATAATTTGAAAAAACTTGTATTAAAACAAAGATCATTTACAAGTTGGGATGAGACTTCTCCCAACCTTAGCCAAAGAGAACACATATTTACAATAGTAAAAGAATATTTGCATTGGATCCAAATCTCTTAAACCATATTTATACAATGGTTTTTCACCTGTTTACAACTATAAAAGAAGATCTACATTGAAGCACAAATATCCTAAACCATATTTATGGAATGGTTGTCCAAATTATATAAACACTAGATTTTCTCACCAACATGCCTAATCATCTCATCCTCAATAGCCATTTCATTGTGCCACTGAACCCTTACCTCCTTCTCGGTACCCATCTTAGCCAGGAAATCTACCAATTTATTTAGATCTCTACTCAAATAAACTGGAATCACATCATCTAATTCCCTCTTTTAGATGATAATAACACCTCTTCAATCACTCTTTTAGAAATTGGAATCACATCATCTAATAATACAATGTCGACTGAGAATAGTCCGTTGGTTACGAAACTAACAAGTCGTGAATAGGAATAGTTACAACAATATCAACAATATGCTAATAATGAAATAACACTAACATATATGCTAACATCCCCCCTTATTACATTATTTGGATAATACCTCTGGCCAGCACTTACAGGTAAAGTTGTCATGATTGTGCTATTGTATCCTCCGCCTAATATAGCTGCCAAAATGATGTCTGAGCTTGTTCTCTATAAATCATCGGGGAGAGATAAGTTTGCCATTTTGCTATTTTTTTACTCCATCCACTACCCTAATCGTTCTTGTGTTTAGGCATAAATCCTGATGAAATTTCTGACATCCACAGTGTTTAGGGGAAGTTACGCCCCATGCATGAGGATTGATGAATTTCTATGGTAGGTTCCATCAACAAGTCGATTCCCTTTCAGCACCGCCTAAGTACCACGTATCATATAATATTTAAAAATCACCTATAGTCTCCCTTATGTAAGGGCAGGTATTTTTTTTTATTTTTCAAAATGGGCAGATATTTTGTATGGTATAATGGCCTGGAATTAAGGTATATAGAAAGGGTGACCAATTGGTGATATAAGGAACCTTCACTATGGCTTCTGCTGCAAAGTTAATGACTGATGCTCATCAGTTATTGAAAGGTCCTAATTATACACCATGGAAAAACAAAATGAAGGCAGTCCTCATCATGGAAGATTTATGGGATTTTGTTTTTGAAGCAACAATGATACCTTCATCAACAGCTGGATCCACATCTCTTACTGTTGATCAGATAGCATTTGATAAGAAAGACAGTCGAGCAAAAGTGCTCATTTTGTTTGCTATTTCAGATGAAGTTCAACCTCATATCACTGAAAAAGTGAGTGGTAAAGAGGCATGGGATGCCCTTCAAACCATTTATGAGGGAAAGAATGACTCCACCTTTCTTCATCTTCAAAAACAACTTCACAATCTGAGTTTAAGACAGGGTGAGAGAGTTGAACTCTTTCTTTGCAGAGTTTCTGAATTGAAAGGTAAATTGAATTCTTTGGGAGAGCAAGTAGATGATAAGCTCCTCACTTTAGTAGTGATGAGAGATTTGCCTGATTCCTTTGATATGTTGATCACCTCCATTCAGATGTCATAATGTTAAATTACCTTCATTGAGTTGGTCAATCTGCTTCAAAAATAGGAGGCACACCAACTTCATAGGGATGATTCTTCTAATACAACCCTATACTCCAACCGACAGGGTTATAAGAAGAAAGGTAATTTTCAGAAAGGAGGCAATTCTTAAAAATATTCAAAAGGAAAAGGGAAACAACCTCAACAGAAGAAGAGGTATTGCAAAATTTGTGATAAAGACAACCATGACACCAACAGGTGTTGGCATAAGAATAAGCAAAAAGGCCAGAACAAACCATAAAACAAGAACAAGCAACCCAGGGTGAATTTTGTTGTTGAAGAATCTGACTCAAATTCTGAATGGGCACACAAGGTGCTCATGACTACCATAGCCTCCAAGGAGAATTATCCTATATGGTATGTTGATTCTATCATTATTAAGCATATGACTGGCGACAGATCATGGTTTGAATCATTTGTGGCCAAAGAGGGTAGACCTATCACTATTGCTGATGAAAAAACCTATAAGGTTTAGGGAGAGGGTACAGTTTTAGTCACTCTTCCTGATGGCAAGTGTCAGATTGACAAAGTCCTCTATGTTCTAGGACTGGCTAACAATTTTTTGTCAGTCACACAAATCCTGGATAAAGATATGGTTGTCAACTTTCATGTTGAGAATGGCAAGAAGTGTTGTTCCATTACCAAGCAGGGTAAGAAGATTGAAACAACATCATATAAGCATGGATTATTCACCATAGATGCTATCTCTACTCCCCATGTTGCCATGACAGTCTCTACCAAGGAGGCAACTTCACTATGGAACAAGAGATATGGGTATCTTAGTTCTGGCTACTTACTTGAGCTTAGCAAGTATGAGATGGTAAAGGATCTTCCTTCCCTTTCTTCCACATTGCCAGTGTGCTTTGACTGCTTGGCAGGAAAGCAGTATCGAGTACCTTTTGAGAAGAGCTCAAAAAGAGTGCGAAAACCTTTGGAGTTGATTCACACCGATCTATGCGATCCTTTCACACCCAACAGTTGTGGAGGGAAGAGGTATTTTTAGTTATTTGTAGATGACTACTCATGCAAGATGTGGGTTTTCTCTCTCTGACTAAAATTTGAGGCTTTCGCTTTCTTCCAGTAATTCAAGAAATCTGTTGAGAAGGAGTCAAGGGCTTCTATTAAAAACCTCCACTCAGATCGAGGGGGGGAGTTTACCTCTAAAGAATTTTAAGCATTCTTAACTAAGCATGGAATCATGAGACAGTTAGCAACTTCCTATACTCAAAAAAATGAAGTTGTTGAGAGAAGAAACCGTTCTATTATGGAAATGGTTCGTTGTATGCTCATAGGAGCTACTCTTGGGCAACAATATTGGGTAGAATCTGTCACCACTTTAGTATATCTATTGAATAGGGCACCCACAAAGGCCCTAAAAGGAATGACTCCATAGGAAGCATGGAGTGGTTGAAAACCCTCCATATCTCATCTTCATATTTTTGGATGTAAATATTTCATGCACATACCAAAATAGAAAAGGAAGAAGCTAGATGAGAAGACATTCAAATGCATTTTTCTTGGCTATGATGAGCACTCTAAAGGTTATCATTTTATAGATCCTTTGACCAAGAAAATTCATGTCAGTAGAGATGTTGTTTTTAATGAAGCTTTCACATCACAAAGCATATGTAATGTATACCTAGATCTTGTGGAATCTAAGGAAGAGAAGTTTCCTTCATCAACACAAACAGGAGGTCCTTCCACCTCTTATTTATCACCACAAAATAAGAATCCAAAATGGTATACAAGTACAATTAGGGACACAAACTTATCCACTCCACAAGATTTGACTTTGGATAGACCTCGTACTTGCAGTATGGCTCAAAGGGAAAGAGCAGCCATAGAGACCTGTTGTGGGTGATCCACAACACACCCCAAAATTGGGGACCCACCTTTTCGTTTTGATATCCGGGTGTTGGAATTTCATTTTTAGTGTGTAATCCTTCATTTGTCGTAGGTTTTGAAATTGTTGTCGGTTCTTGTTGGCAGTATTTTCTTGTCGATGATATTTTATTGTCGTCATTTTCTTGTCGATGATATTTTATTGTCGACAACTTTTTCTTGTCGACAATATTTTCTTGTCGACAACTTTTTCTTGTCGATGATATTTTATTGTCGACAACTTTTTCTTGTCGACAATATTTTCTTGTCGACAACTTTTTCTTGTCGATGACTTTTGTCATCATTTTCTTGTTAACGACTTTGTGGTCATTTTCTCGTCGACGTTTCCTTTTTATCGTCAGTTTGTGTGTCGGCAAGTTTTTTTTGTCAGTGTTATCGTTTGAAAGTTTGATGTCCAGTTGTTAGGTTTTATTTCATTTGTTTGGGTCAAAGAATAGAAGATGAAAATAACAAATGAGTTTAAGTATATACATCTCACACATATATATATCATGTTGTGGTCTACCGACAAGGGCACCACTTGCCTTTTTGGTGATGTGACCTGAGTTCACCCCACGACGGATACGTATATGTATAAGAAGTATTTACTCAATAAAAAATATATATTTAATATATTACGTAATATAGTAAAGGATTTGGTGGTGCACTAATAAATTGGATTCCAATTTAATAGGTGATTTATTTTGTGTGCAGGGTCTTTGTCTCCAACACGACAGCTACATATGGATGTGGGATAGATGTTATGGAAGAACTGTCAGTAGCCCTCTGCAAATCCAGCAAATTCATCGATGAGCGCGGACATGTGAGCAATTTGGGTGTGATGCGCAGGTGAGCTGATTGGATACGAAGAAGTCGGTAAAACATATACATGGCAGTCAAATATTGATGTGGATTCTGCTTCAAAGAATGCAGTGGACAGAAGCATGGTGGCCCATTGAATACTGTTGGAATTTTGTTCCACTTTAATACCTCTTCTTCTAATATAGCGGAGACCTTGGAGAAGTTGGTTGTTTAACTTCTTTGCAAGAGGGGATTTGGAGCCCAAATCCTAAAGGAGAGTGTACTTTCACAAATGTGTGAAAATACCACTCAACATTTTGGCGCTAGAAGGAGGGCCTAAGCCGGTTTATTTAAGATTGATTTAAATGCTATAGGGATTTAAATTTTGAATATTTCATGCCCTATTGATTATTATTATTAGCCCTCTTTTTTTTTTGAAAAAATTGAAAAACTTGTATTAATACAAAAGGCAATTACAAAAGGGAGAAAACTCATCCCAACCAACAGCAGAGAACTAGACAACAAGCGGAGAGCACAAAGGCAACGCTAACCCCCACAGAGCACAGAAGACAACAAGGCGCGAAAACGCGACATGTCGCAAAATCGCGACATGTCACGAAATCGCGGCAATCAACCCCGTCGCGGCCGCAGCAGCGCCATCAGTCATGAAAACGTGACATGTCACGAAATCGCGACATGTCGCGATATCGCGACATGTCGCGATATCATGACAGACAAAGCCCTCCGCGTCCGATCGCCAAAAAAGTCGCGAAATCGCGACAACAACTCCCTCCGTCGGTCTATCATCACAGGCGTCGCGAAATCGCGACAAGAACTCCAAGAAGCATCAAATCTCCAAAAGGGTCGCGAAATCGCGACGAAATTTCTTCGAAGCGCCCAGCCAGCAAAAGTGTCGCGATATCGCGATGAATTTTCAACTTGACTCCCAATCCGCAAAAGTGTCGCGATATCGCGACAGTTTTTACCAAAGCCATCAATGTGCCAAAAGTGTCGCGAAATCGCGACGAATTTTCCTTTCAGTTCCCAATCTTCAAAACTGTCGCGATATCGCGACAAGTTATCCTCATTGCAACCAGTCTTCAAAATTGTCGCGATATCGCGACAAGTAATCCAGATGACGCCAGTGTGCCCCAACTGTCGCGATATCGCGACGATTTTACCATGCAGCTTTCGATCGACAGAAATGTCGCGAAATCGCGACGAAATGTGCCCTTTGCTCAAGTTCACCAAAAATGTCGCGATATCGCGACGATAATCCTCCTTATCACCCCTACGCCAAAAACGTCGCGAAATCACGACAGCAAGCAACCAAAGGCCGCGACGGCGCAACAGGTCGCGAAATCGCGACAAATTCCAACTGGAGGCAACGACAGCAAAACAGGTCGCGATATCGTGACATTTTTCAACCTTGTCACCCCTTCGCCAAAAACATCGCGAAATCGCGACGGCTTCCATCCACAGGCCGCGATGGCGCAGCAGGTCGCGAAATCGTGACAAAATCCCATAGAAGGCCTCGTCAGCAAAATAGGTCACGAAATCGCTACAACTTCGCATCATGGGCAACGAAAGCGCACCAAGTCACGATTTCGCGACATGTCACGATTTCGCGACATGTTCCCTTCGAAGGCTGAGAAGGCGAAACCTGTCGCGATATCGCGACAACTTCCAGCAAGAGGCCACGTCGCCGCTACAGGTCACGAAATCGTGACAAAAACCTTCCTTAGCAGCAAAAACTTTGCACATTATCATAGGTAGCATTCAAGGCCTTGCCTAATCACAACATCCTCCACAGGCATATCACTATGCATCTGCACTCCAACTTCCTTCTCAGCACCCATCTTAGCAAGGAAATCGGCCGCCTTGTTGAAATCCCTACTCACATAGATGGGAACCACATCATCTAATTCTTTCCAGAGATCCTTTATCTGAGAGACAAGACTCCGCAACCTCCAGGCTTGCAAATCAAAGTTCCTCATGCAATCGAGAGCGCCCACCAGAATTTGGGAGTCAGACTCAAGAATTATCTTTCTATGGCCCTGCTTGACAGCCCAGATAGAAGCAAATTTAATAGCCAAGGCCTCCGCTTCATTGTTTGTGGCATGACCCAGACCGTGCAGTTCCCAGTAAAGCACGGACCCACCATGATCACGGCACACAACTCCAGTACCAGCACTACCCGGATTTCCTTTTGCAGCTCCATCAGTATTGATTTTGATCCAGCCTGCTGGGGGAGGGTGCCATCTATCATGAGCCTGTCTTTCAAGAGCAACAACTCCATCAACCAGTGGCACAGAAATAGACTGATGTTCCTCCTCAACGTAGATGGCAACCGTTTCCACCACTTTGCTCCATATGACCTGCCATATTCCATCAAGTGAAGAGAATGTTTCACGAAAAATGCGGGCATTTCTCTCCAACCACACCTGCCACCAAATAAAAAGAAAGCCCAGCTCCCAGCCAATTCGAAGAGCTTTGGATTTAAATCTGCCTCTCTTCCATCTGTCCCAAATATTGGTCCGAGTCACATCACTGTTGGCTTGAATTTTGAAGTGGGAAAACCAGCGCATCCAAATCTGCCGTGTGAAGGGGCATTCAAACATCAAATGATCAGCAGTTTCCTCATGCTTGCGGCATAAAACACACTGAGAAGGACCGATGATGCCTCTGTGTCTGAGATTGTCAAAGGTGAGAATTCCATTGTGCATAAGTTGCCAGGCAAAAAAATTCACCTTCGGCCAGCCCTTGGGGTGCCATATCTTCTTCCAAACATGGACCGAAAAAGAGTGTGGGGGGGGCTCTGGAAGAATCTGATCAAATCCCGCCTTCACAGTGTAAACCCCAAGGTTCCCAAAGCCCCAGGCAAGTTCATCCTCCTCATCACGCCCAGTAAGAAACCTAGCTTTCAAAATTTTTTCCAAGATGGGTGCCAGCTCCGGTGGGATTGGAATTGGCCACTCTTCCAACCTCTTGAACTTTTTGAACTTGTACTCCCCAATGTGGCTGGTATTGAAATAACTCTCAATTTGAATCCAGCCCTTGTCTTCTATGGCTGATTTAATGGGTTGCAATTCGGGAAACACAACAATGATGGGAGGATGCTGATCCCAGGAATCAGTCCAGAAACGGGCCTTCTCCCCTCTCCCCACTTTCCAAAACAATTGATCTTTGATAACTTGAGCTCCAAGCTTGAGAGTCTGCCATACTAAGGATCCATTACCCTCCAAAGGGAAACGTCCCAGATCATTGGGGTGAGCATGGCCCAGGTATTTACTAGAAAGAATTCTGCTAAAGAGGGATGTTGGCTGGGAAATCCACCTCCAAGATGCTGATTTACCAGCCAAAGCTTGATTATTAAGCTTGGAGCTTCTCAGTCCCAGCCCTCCTTTATCCTTGGGCTGGGTAACCTTATCCCAGCCAACCAAGGCCCATTTCTTCTTCCCTTTTGCACCCTCCCATAAAAAGCTTCTGGCCATTTTGTCAAGCTCTTTCCATATAGAATGTGGGGCAGCCAGGATGGAGAATTTATATATTGGCATTGCCTGAATAACTGATTGTAAGTAAGTTAGTCGGCCTCCATAGCTTAACCATTTATGAGACCAATGATTCATTTTCTCTTTGATGCCATCCAAAAGATCCTTCCAGATATCAATTTTCAGTTTTTTGAAATGCAGAGGAACCCCCAAGTAAACAACAGGTAGAGAGGTCCTAGTAAATCCTAGGATCTCAGTAACTCTTTCTTGTAACCTTCGGTCAAGATTGAAGAAGACCACTTTGGATTTTTTATCATTAATGACTTGATTTGAGGCCCGAAGGTAGATGTTTAGAGTATCTCTGATTCCTCTTGCTTCCCTGAGGCTGGCCACTCCAACCAATCCTGTGTCATCCACAAACTGTAAGTGGGTCAAAACTTCCGTCCCCACTTTAATACCTGTTATCAAACCTAGATGTCGTCTTCTCAAGAAGAGTCTGCCTAATCCTTCTGCTAAGATGAGGAAGAGGTAAGGAGAGCAAGGGTCTCCTTGACGAAGACCCCGAGAGGCTCCAAAAGGAGTCGAGGGGAGCCCATTGATTAGAACAGAGAAAGAAGGTGTGGAGATACAGCTCATGACCCAGTCAATCCAGTCCTGAGAGAAGCCAAAGGCTGCCAGCATCTTTGCCAGGAAGCCCCACTCCACCCGGTCATAAGCCTTAGACATATCCAACTTTATGAACATTCCTTTGTTGCCTGAAGTTTGCATTGTATGGATTGCCTCCTGAGCAAGGACCACTTCATCCAAGATCTGTCTTCCTTCAACAAAACCCCCTTGCTCAGAGGAAATTATTTTATGGAGAAAAGGTTTTAGCCGTTCAGCCATAATCTTCGTGACTATTTTATAAATAACATTGCATAAGGCAATCGGTCTGAAATCAGAGAGATGAACCCCCCCCTCCCCTTTTGGAATTAAAGTGATGAAGGTGTGGTTGAGAGCCTTAAGCATTCTTTTATTAGTTCTGGACTCCTCTGCGACAGCCAAAACATCTTTCTCCAGAGTATCCCAGAAGGCCTAAAAAAATTCAATAGGAAAGCCATCTGGACCTGGCGATTTTCCAGTGCTCATCCCAAAGACCACTTTCTTTAGTTCATCACTGTCAATGGGTCTAAGGAGAGTCTGATTCTCTTCGTGAGAGATAATAGAAGGTATGACATTAATAACTTCATTTTGAGCTTCCACATCTTGTTCCATACTTTCCTTAAAAAGGTTTGAGAAATAATCCATTGAGTGGAAATGCATTCCAGGAAGAGTATCAAAAGAGTGTCCATTCTCATCTTGAAGGACTTCCATGTTATGCATTTGTCTCCTTGCACAGGCTGAGCGGTGGAAAAATTTTGTATTTCTATCACCTTCTAGTAACCAAGTGATTCTTGCTCTCTGTTTCCAGTAAATTTCCTCTTGATTATCAATGTCCTCAACCGCTTTGCGCAGAGCATCATCCTCAGCTTTAAGGTGCTCAGTAATGGTACCTTCCCTGAAGTGTTTTTGCACCTCCTCCCATCTAGCCATCAAGGGGGCCCTTTGGAGCTGGAAGTCCGACTTATTGGTTTGTCTCCACTGTTTCAATTTACACTTGACAAAATGAAGCTGTTTATGGAATTTGAACATTGCAGTCCCAAAGGGTAGGCGGCCTTCTTCCCACCACTGTGGAATTTTCCTTCGGAGATCCTCCTTTTGCAACCAAAAATTTTCAAATTTGAATGGCTTGTGGTGTTGACCTGTCATCGGCCCTCCCTCCAACAAAAGGGGATAGTGGTCTGAGACTGGGCCTTCCAAAATCTGGAACTTAAGATTCCATTTAATAAATGCCTCTTCAGAGACCAAAAACCGGTCTAACTTAACCTTCCTGTTGTGTGGCTCTCTCCTCTTATTTGTCCAAGTAAAGTAGGTTCCAGGGCCTTTGATATCAACCAGATTAAGGGCCTGGATTTGGGCAATCAAGAACCGGTCCCCTGGATCCAAAACTGGGGCACCACCTTCCTGATCCCTAACAGACAATTTGGCATTAAAATCCCCAGCTATGATCCAGTCAAAAACTTCCCGGGAGGACCTCATGTTGTGTACAACTTTCCATTGGAGCCGCTGGCCATCAAAGCATTGAGCCCCATAGAAGTTTGTAATAAGAACATGTTCAGCTGTGGCATTGTTTCTAAACAGAGATGTGAGAACACCCCTCCAAGCTATGTGTTCTAAAGCTGTCCATACTTGAGGGTTCCAGAGAGTAACAATCCCCCCCGAGGCACCCTGAGCAGCCACATCCATATAATCAGCACCCCGCCATATTCTGTTAGCAGTCTTGCACATAAGATCTACAGACATTTTTGTCTCCTGGATGAGCAAAAAGTCTGTTTTACATTTTCCTAAAAGTCCTTGAACAGCAGATTGATGGGTTCTGCTGTTTAAACCCCTAACATTCCAGGATTGAATAATCATTGAGGACCTTGAGAGCAATAAGACTCAATTGGCCTCACCGATCCTCCATTGATCAGCTTGTCTCCTTGTACTGCTAGTAGATCCTTATTGGATTTTCTACCTGCTCCTTGGGAATTACTATTTTTAGACCTCTTCTCCACCTGGGTAATCCCTAGAACCGGCCTTTCCCTGTTCTTTTTAGAGCTTCCCATATTGACGTCCTTAATAACCGGCTGTGTTGGGGAGTGGATTACCAGTGTCCCTGAGTTCTCTGGCTGCATTGTCCCAGAGGGTTCCATTACCTGTTCTAAGACAGGAGTAGAAGAAGGGGAAGCCTGAGAGTGAATGTTAATATCCTCAACATTCCCATCCACTCCCTCCATAACTTGGTCCTCTTGATCCACTAGGGATTTAAAGATTTCATACCGATTGGTTGGCTTAAGTTGTGCCTGCTCCTTGGAATTTTTCTTTTTATTTCTCCTTCGCTTCGGTTGTTCAAAACCATCTTTCTGGAGATCAGAATCCTGAGGAATACTAGATGGTTCTTGGACAGGGGTAAACTTGCCCTCTCTGGGGCGATTTGGATTTCCAAGCGGAGCCTCCACTTTTGTGCTCAGAATATTTGGGCAGAACCTCGCCAGATGGCCGTGCTTATGGCAGACTCTGCATCTAAAAGGTAGTGCCTCATAATCTAACTGTTGTATCCAGGAGAGCCCTGTCAACTCAAGTTCCACCTCGGCTGGTAGAGGCTGGCTAATATCCATTTCAACACAGATCCTAGCAAAGACAGCTGTGTTTCCCTCTATAGTATCTCTGGAGACTCCTAGAAATCTGCCTAATGAATTACCAATCATTTCTAAAACCTGCTCACCCCAAAACTCCATCGGGAGAGCATACAGCCGGATCCAGACCGGGACTGCCGTGGGTTCAATACGAGGGTCAAAACCCACTCTCCATGGTTGAACAAATAACCCAGCCGGGCCATGGTTCCTCTTCTCTGATTCAAATGCTCTGTTTCTATCTGCTAAAGAAGAGAAACTAATAATGAAATAACCATTACTGATAGGCCATAAGGAGTACTCACCTAGTGGCTCCCAGTTCTGTCTAACCCAGGTGTGCAGAAAGTTCAGAGTGGGACGAATACCCATGAATTTGCAAATCAGGTCATGGTGAGCACGGTAGGAGATTGTGTCTTCAACCAGCTTCGGTTCTATAACAATCTTTGGTCTGGTAGCGGATTGCGGGAGGCAGCCATTAACTCGGTGTGCAGATGCACCCTTGCCAGCATTCTTGAGTAACGTTTGAAAAGCCCTTCGTTGAGCTTCATCAGAGGAGGACGAAGGGTTTTCCTTTAACATCTCAGCATACGAATTCTTTCTCCCAGCAGGAGGAGCTGGAGGAGACCCCATTGGGCCCTCCCAGGGCAGCGGAAGAACCTTCAGCCAAGCACCCTGTCAACCCACCACAGTCCCTGGTAGAGCTTCCACACCAGAAACCCTAGAGAAACGCCCGACACCAGCTCAGAGGTTTTTCCCGCCAAATCCTTCCTTAAACTTTGGGCTTGTCTTCTCTTCATTATTAGCCCTCTTTTAACAATACAAATTTGTACTGTTAAAATGAGGACATGAATTGCTATGCACTATTCTAATGCTTTGATTGTTCATACAGGAATAATGTGATTTGATCTGATTTAAAAAAAAAAAAAAAATAAATAAAAAAAAATAAAAAAAAAGTAATAAAAAAAAAGAATTGTTTTTTGGGTATTAAAGTCATATTCTTTAAGATATACTAATGGCTATGTTTTCACCGTGGATGACAGGTAGCCCATTGAACATACCAGGAGTTCAACATTATTTGCCCGTTGGTTTTGAGATATGTCTTCCTCGATTTGTGTCTAACGGGACAAATACTGCAAGAGAACACATTCAAGCATTCAAATTTGTTGTGAATCACTTAACAATTTGGTATGATGATGTGGTTTGTAAAATGTTCCCTTACACCTTGGACAAAGTGGCATATGATTGGTTTACAAGTCTGCATTTAGGGTCTATTACTTCTTGGGCTCAGCTAGAGGCAACATTTCTTAATAAATTCAACAAAGAACAAGTTGACCCAATCCGCATGTATGAGCAGTTTTTCACTATTAAAAAAGGACCAAGTGAAAATGTGAAGTCATTTTATGAAAGGTTCTTTGGATTATATGCTCAATTAGTGACATTTTATGCTCTTCAAGAAGAAATGGCTCTCCAAATATATGTAAATGCTCTTGACCCACTCATTTCCACATATCTATGAGGGATGCCTCTAATCACATCTTTCTCTCAAGCCTATACTCAAGCAATGGCAATTGAGCAACAATTGAGTTGTCAAAATTATGGTGTGGGTTTTGGATCATGTAATATTCAATCATTTAATACCTCCTTTACCCACCCAATGATTTATCCACCTCAACCAAGTTCAAGTGTGAATCAATTTCAGAATCAACAATCATTCCCAAGCTTCAATCAATTTCAAATCCTCAACCTACTATGCAAGATCAACCATATTTCTTAAGTATGAATCAACTTCAAAATACTCATCTTGATTCAAAGGATATTTCTAAAATCAATTTTAATGATTTTCATAAGAATATGATTTTAGGCAAGGGAGGAGTACTAGATCCAACTAGTATTGAAACATGTGACAAATTGGAAACCCTTGACTCACCAAAAGATGAATTCTATGAGGATGAATCTGTTTCGGATGACACATTGGATGACATTGTTGAAAGTAATGGCCTAGAAAATTCACACCTTCCAAATCATGTTAAACGTGAATCATGGGTTACACATGTGGATTATGATAGCCTTATCAATTTGAATACAAGCAATAACCCATTTTGGAAGTAATTGAACCATCTAACGAAGGTGAAGATAAATTTGATGAGAAACATGTTGATGAATTAAAAGATGAAGAAGAAATAGTTGAGCATCACAATTTGATTTTGAAAGATGATCATTATGATTCTTGGGAAGAGTATGCTCACTCCAAGCCTTCTGATGAATTTTGTGTGCCTATTGATATGCAGGATGATACAATTGCCCTTTCACATGAGGATATTACAAGTCCTGTGCAATCTGAGAATGTTTTGGAAGAAGGGTTGGAATCTCATCAAAGGTTGGAGAAGGATAATGATTTTACTACCATGGATGAAGAAGAAGAATCAATTGTTTTTGTTCCCCTTGAGGGGCAAGAAATCAAAAATCTTGATCCACCTATTGTTTCTACAATGTCTATGCCATCTCAAAATGATGAAATCACAAAACCTAAGTGGTGTGGGTTTGATACTATTTATGATCCTAATGAAAATATGGATTTTGAGGCAACTCAATCCATTGATCAGGGAAAGGTGTCACGTGACACATATCTTGAAAAATTAGGCTCTTGTTTTGAAAAATATGGATGCATGTTTGATTGGGTGCCTAACTTTGGTGTTTTTGAACAGGTGTTGGATGATGAAGAAGACAATGAAGAAAAAGAAAAAGCTACTAACACTCATCAAGTTGTGATAAATTTTAATCATGATGGGTTGAGTATGGGTGACAAGGTGAAATATTTACCTTTGGTAGTAGCCACAAAGATTTTAAGTGATGGGTTACATGATGTCCCTTTGGATGCTAATGTCATTGATGATGAAATGTCAAATCTTGGTCAAGCTTTGATTGATTTTGATTGCTTTAAAATCTTGAAAAATAATTTGAATTCAAGACTTTTAGAAATAGGCTCTTGTTGGCAATATCTCACATTTGAAAAGGAAAGCCTACTTCTAAATCATGAGTGGAATGATGAAACTTGCATTTTAAAGAATAGACATGATAAAATTGAATATCAACCATTGTCTAATCAATTTGATTTGAATCTCACCTATGATGTTGCTAATAGAACTAAATCAAATTGGTATGGTGAGCATGGCAAGTTGAAATTTGTTGCATTGCTTGGTTTGATCTTATTGTTGTTGGATTCCTGCAACATTTGGCATGTGTATTGTGACATATGTCTTTTGAAATGTTCTAACCATGTTTGGGATCCAAGAAAGTAATAGTCCAAGCTTGGCATCATCTTGTACTATATTGTATATAAATTTTGGTTTTGGTTTGGGTTTGTGTTTTCAAGTTTCATTTTGGGATTGTTATTTGGATTAGGATTTAAGTTGTGTGGTTGATTTCATTTGACATGTTTAGTTTGTTTTGATAAAAAAAAAAATTTTGAGATGTCAACTTATGCCTAAGATCAGGGAAATATGAAACATTGGAATTGTGTTGTAGAAAGCTCCACAAGTAACACAAATATTTAAGTATTATCATTTGGATCTTGTGATGCATGAAGTTGTCAGTTTTACACATTATGGTAAAATAGATGATATATTCCAAAAGAAGCAGTGCATTCATATCTCATGTCATATTCTGCATTGCATATACATATCATCTCAGTTACATTTTCATTCCATGGGCAATTATTGAGAAGGTGTTGAATCCTCTTAGGATTATTACATAACATATATTAAAAGGATCCTAAGGTTGGGAACTGTTGCCCAAACTATATTGAACCAAGCACATTCCATGCACATTAAAAGGAATATTGAGCAAAATGGTCAAAACCATACTTGGATGAAAAGGTGAGGTGAAAAGAATATTTCATGTTTGTCCTATCATGCAACATAATACTTGAAATAGTGGTTTTTACCACTTCCATAAAAGCTTAAAGCCTAAAACCAGAGTAGTAAGGATAGGGTTAAATCCTCATCAAACTTAGGTTGAGGATCCAACTCCCCAAAGCTATGGTTTGACCTACATGGAGTAGTAAGGATAGGACTTAATTCTCATCTCGCTTAGGTTGAGAATCTGATTCCCCAAAGCTTCCATTTTCCCCGTTTCATCATAAATCTTGGATTGGAAGGATCGTACTACATGTCCTCTGCAAAGGATGGGTAGTCATCCCAAAGGTCCAAGAAATAAAAAATTAATATTTCCCATTTCATAAATCTTGGATTGGAAGGATTGTACTACATGTCCCTGGCAAGGATGGGTAGTCATCCCAAAGGTCCAAGAAATAAAAGAAAAAGAATGAATGAAGCCAAGTCATGGATTATGGGGTTAAGTATGCTCATGCGTGGCAACATGTCTTGTCTAAAAATAAGACCACTGATTGCTCATATGGATAGACTAGCCTGACCATTTCATCCATAATAGGTTAAATTTTTTGTTCAAGATGAGGTAATGAACTCCAAATCAGAATAGTAAGGATAGGGTTAAATTCCCATCTCGCTTAGGTTGGGAATCCTATTCCCCAAAGTTCTAATTTCACTTACACTTGCACATGGGTTCAAGATGGTAGTGACACATAACCAACTTTGGGATCTAGTAAAATTAATTCAGTATACATATATTTGGTCCTAAGAGGGTTTGACATCTTTAATATGTTTGTCCATGATATAAAAAGGTTTGAGCATTTATAAAGCAGGTTGTTACATCTCTAGCATCTTCATCATGCATCAATCATTCATAGCCTTGCATTAAAATCATAAGTAAAACTAACAATGGAATGTTGATCAAGTTCAAACGATAGGGAATGAAAACACATTTCACACATCGAGCTGATACTTATGATTTTGATGTTGCATGTATTTCTGATCTTTCGGTTTTTGTTTATCTTTATGCACTAACGCCTGTATCTAAGCTTGTATATTTCAGGTTGGGTTCTCACCAAAATGCTCAAGAGCATTTGACAACAGAGTCACCATTTTTTGTGGGTGATCCACAACACACCCCAAAATTGGGGACCCACCTTTTCGTTTTGATATCCGGGTGTTGGCATTTCATTTTTAGTGTCTAATCCTTCGTTTGTCGTAGGTTTTGCAATTGTTGTCGGTTCTTGTTGGCAGTATTTTCTTGTCGACGATATTTTATTGTCATCATTTTCTTGTCAATGATATTTTATTGTCATCATTTTCTTGTCGATGATATTTTATTGTCGACAACTTTTTCTTGTCGACAATATTTTCTTGTCGACAACTTTTTCTTGTCGACGATATTTTATTGTCGATAACTTTTTCTTGTCGACAATATTTTCTTGTCGACAAATTTTTCTTGTCGATGACTTTTGTCGTCATTTTCTTGTTAACGACTTTGTGGTCATTTTCTCATCGACATTTCCTTTTTATTTTCAGTTTGTGTCGGCAAGTTTGTTTTGTCAGTGTTATCATTTGAAAGTTTGATTTCCAGTTGTTAGGTTTTATTTCATTTGTTTGGGTCAAAGAATAGAAGATGAAAATAACAAATGAATTTAAGTATATACATCTCACACATATATATATTGTGTTGTGGTCTACCGATAAGGGCACCACTTGCATTTTTGGTGATGTGACCCGAGTTCACCCCACGGCAGATACATATATGTATAAGAAGTATTTACTCAATAAAAAATATATATTTAATATATTACGTAATATAGTAAAGGATTTGGTGGTGCACTAATAAATTGGATTCCAATTTAATAGGTGATTTGTTTTGTGTGCAGGGTCTTTGTCTCCAACACGACAACTACATATGGATGTGGGATTGATGTTATGGAAGAACTGTCAGTAGCCCTCTACAAATCTAGCAAGTTCATCGGTGAGCGTGGACATGTGAGAAATTTGGGTGTGATGCGCAGGCGAGCTGATTGGATACGAAGAAGTCGGTAAAACATATACATGGCAGTCAAATATGGATGTGGATTCTGCTTCAAAGAATGCAGTGGACAGAAGCATGGTGGCCCATTGAATACTATTGGAATTTTGTTCCACTTTAATACCTCTTCTTCTAATATAGCGGAGACCTTGGAGAAGTTGGTTGTTTAACTTCTTTGCAAGAGGGGATTTGGAGCCCAAATCCTAAAGGAGAGTGTACTTTCACAAATGTGTGAAAATACCACTCAACAAGACCAGTGAGGTTGATGATCTTTGTCAATATTTTGAGGAACTTTTTATAACTCCACATAATAAAATAGAGGATATGGATATAGATGATGACAGGGTGTTTTTGTCTTCAATGAATGAACATGAACTTGCTTCTGTACAAGATGCTCTTAGCAAGCCATAATGGAAGGATGTTATGGATGCTGAGTACAAGTCTCTTAAAAAGAACAAAACTTGGGAGCTTGTCGATCTGCCACAAGGAAAGAAGCCCATTGGTTGCAAATGGGTGTACAAAGTCAAGTACAAGGTAGATGGGACAATTGATAAGCATAAGGCCCGTCTTGTTGCAAAGGGCTATGCTCAAAAGGAAGGCATTGACTATGAGGAAAATTTTGCACCTACTGCTCGAATGACCACAATTCGAGTCATTTGTGCTATGGCAGCACAATATGGGTGGAAATTTCACCAAATGGATGTCAAGAGTGCTTTTCTAAATGGTGATCTCCAAGAAGAAGTATACATGACTCAACCTGAAGGATTTGTACAGGAAGGCCAAAAACAAAAAGTGTGCAAATTGGTCAAATCCTTATATGGCTTGAAACAAGCTCCTCGAGCTTGGTATATAAAAATGGATAATCACCTCCTGTAGCATGGATTTAAGAGATGTCAGTCAGATGCAAACCTCTATTTAAAGAAACAAGGTTCTGAGATAGTGTTGCTTGTACTGTATGTTGATGATCTGTTCATTACAGGGAGTTTAGAAATTATGATCTCTACTGTCAAAAATGACTTGTGTAAAGCTTTTGAAATGACAGATCTCGGACTTCTCCATTATTTTCTTGGTCTAGAAGTGAGCCAAAAGGAGCACTACATCAAAGTGTCTCATACAAAGTATGCCAAGACATTGTTAGAAAAATATCGCATGACTGGTTGTAAGACAATGACAACTTCGATGGAATCAAGACTTCAGTTATCGTGGTATGATGATTCACCTTAGGTAGATGCTACTCTCTATTGTTAGCTAATTGGGAGTCTCATATATCTGACTAATACTAGGCCATATATCGTATTTACTGTCAACTATATTTTGAGGTTCATGCAGGAGCCTAAGACCACTCATGGGAAAGCAACAAAGTGTGTTCTTCACTATATCTATGGTACTATAGAATATGGCCTAGAATACAAGAAAAACAACAAATTCTTCTTGCAAGGATACACGGACTCCGACTATGTCGGGTCATATGATGATCGCAAGTCAACTTTAGGATATATTTTTCATCTTGGATCTGGTCCCGTCTCTTGGCACAGCAAGAAGCAACAAGTGGTTTCTCTTTCATCAACAGAGGTATAATATCGCACCACGTGTGAAGCTGTGTGCAAAGTGATATGGTTGCATCGCATTCTGATAAGTATGGGTCATCCATAAAAATCTCCAATACACTTGTTCTGCTACAACCAGGGTGTTTTGAAACTTGTGAAGAATACAGTGCATCATGATAAAACCAAGCATATTGACACACAATGTCACTTCATTCGAGACAAAGTTCCCAAACATCGAATATAGCTTCAGTACATTCCCACAGATGCACAAGTTGAAGATATTTTCACTAAGACACTTGCACGTGTCAAATTTGAATTGTTTTGTAGCTCTCTTTGTATAACCAAATGATGTAATAAGGGGGGATGTTAGCATAATGGGTAGTTATATACTTTACCCAAATATTGTTGTATGGGGGGATGATAGTGTAGCTAGTAGTTATATTATTACCCAAATAATGTAATAAGGGGGGATGTTAGCATATATGTTAGTGTTATTTCATTATTAGCATATTGTTGATATTGTTGTAACTATTCCTATTCATGACTTGTTAGTTCCGTAACCAATGGACTATTCTCAGTCGACATTGTATTATTTATATTATCAATATCAATGGAAAAGGTGTTTGACTTGTTTACAAAGGTTTGGGGCAGATCTAGCAAAGTTGTTTTGAGATTAAGTCAAGCTTTGTGTTAAGTCTTGAAGATAGATATTGAGGAAAAATTTGTGCTAGACCGAAGGACTGTGTTTAATGCAGGTCAAAGGACAGATATTGGGAACAAATTTGTGCTAGATCAAAGGACTGTGTTTAGTGCAGAGTAGAGGACAGAGTTTGGTGTAGATTTGAGGACAGGTTTGTGCCAGACCAGAGACAAAGATTGAGCAGATTTGTGCTAAACTAAAGGACTATGTTTAGTGCAGATTTGAGATAGAGCTCTACAGGTAACAAAGTATATAGGACTCCAGTGTATAGAGATACATTAGCTAGGGTAGTGAGGAAAGGTGTATTCAGTGAATAGAGATCCATTATCCAGAGTAGTGCAGTAATAGTTCTTCTAGAAGATCACCAGTCAGAGCTAAGGGGAAAGGAGTTCTCCTATGGATAGAGATCCATGAACTTGATTATGGGATTGATGTCTTATTTGTATAAAGGTACATAAATTTTGTAATAGGGAAAGGATTTTCAAGATATTGATTGAAAAAAAATTAGTGAAATATTTTCTCCGTGGAGTAGCCCACATTGGGTGAACCATGTAAAATTGGTATCTCTATTATGTGTGCTGATTTGTGCATTGCTTTGATTACTAATTTTGATATTGCTATCTTTACATTGCATAATATTTATTGGGAAAGAAAATTAAAAAGTGGTCCTATACTGTTCACCTCCCCTCTTAGTATAAGCTTGTGTTCTTCACCCTTCTACCACACTTTAGCATCGAGGGTTTTGTCGTTTGGGCTAGCTACCTAGATGGGTCTAAAGTTCATTGCCCCTACTATTTATCCATGCAATCTACCTCAAAACCTAAATTTGAACTTTGTCTTCTTCTCCTACTCTATCGCGAATCAAAAAATTATAAAAGCACATGATTTCCTCATTAAATTTTACCACCTTAGCATTGCAATTTAAATATGCAAATTTTTACTTGGTCCTTGACATCGATGCATGGAAATATTCGATTTCCAACCTTAACCTTTGGCACTCATATTTAATTTTTAATTATTATAATATTTTAAATCTTCATATATTTAAATATTATAATTTTTTTTCTTCTTTGGTAATTTTTCTTAGGATAAAGTCTTTGCCACCATAAAACATCTTCCTTTTTCCTTTGCAAGTACCACCATGGTAAATCCATGAAACCTTTATTTTTCCTTTGACAACCAATTCCATCAACTTATGACATCAATCCTTTGACATCAATGACAACACAATATACTCAAAATTTCCAACAATCTCCCCCTTTGTAATTGATGGTAATCCTTTCTAAAAAATATTTTTCAACCACTGGATTCCAAATATTCTCCCCTTGAGAAACTGCTTCCCCTGATTGAATGCTCTCCACCTTACTCAAATATCTCCCCCTTTGACATCAATGGCAAAGGGAATCCTTTGGGGCTAAATATAAGACTCTTATCTTAGCCCCCTCCCACCTCCTTTCCTTGAGGTGATTAATTTTGGGGTGGGAGTAAAACTACTCCCAACATACAATGCTCTTCTTCTTTTTCAACCTTATTTTTCAACACCTTTGTAGTCATACCCTTTTGATATTTTTGAGTGTCCTTGTTCTTGCTTGACTCTGGTAGTTCTGGAAACTCTGTTCTACACCACTTGGTCTTATGCCCAATATTATTGCACCTGTAATACTTAATGTTGTAGTTCTTGGAAGGTTTAAATGATTTGAATTTCCTCTTGGTGAAGCCATAATCCTTTCTATCATAAACCTTGTAGTGGATTGCTTTTTGACCAAAGTGAGCAATACCCTTGAAAGAAATGTCCATATTTGAATGAGTTGGCATTCCTTTTAGTGAGGCCATACTCCTTTCCATAATTCTTGCAATGCATATATTTGTAACCAAAATGATTACATGAAAAACAATATCCTTTGAAGAAATCTTGTTTTGAAATATCTGGTCTCATAGTCCTTTATTTACCTTATCTATGATGATCCATGTTTCTTGTTTGTGCATTGTTTTCTTTATTAGTGAAGCTTCTATTATTCAACTTATCACATAAGTCTTAATTTCTTCTTCACTCTATTCCTCTAAAAATTCATCTTCTTTCAAGCTTGAGATTGACCCTTCTTCTTGTTTCCCTTGTCCTTCTTCAAAACCAGGCCCTGTTTTGATAGATGAAGATATTTGTGCATTGATGATTTTATCCAAAGTTTTTGAACTTTTCCCAAACCTTTTCAACTTATCCCTAGAATATTTCACTTCCATCCTGAGAGAAACCACTTCATGTTCTAATATTTCACACTCTAAATATTTTGATTATAAATTTTCATCCATGGCCTCTTTAAATTTCCTTGCTTTAGCTTTTGAGTTTGTGAGGTTTTGTAGAAGCTTTTATTTTTCTTCCTCATATTCTTGGATTTGAGCCTCAAGTCTTAAATTCTACTTTCTAACTCTTTTCAACTCTCTAATAGCAATAATAAGTTCTTCTTCTAGATCAACTACACCTTCTTTTTCTGATTCTTTCTCTAGGTCTCCATTTATAGGAGCATATTCTACTTGGTTTTTAATAGGAATATTTTATTCCTCTTCTATTGCCAAGAATATAATATCTTCTTCTTCACTGTCTGAGAGTCTTTCATCACTATCACTTGAAATATTTCTTGCCTTTTTAACATAGAAAATATTCTTGTGCCTTTGAAAGAACTTATTTTCATGCTTGCCTTGAGCATACTTGTTTTTCTTTTCATGCCTAAATTTTCTTTCTTATTTCTTCTTATAATTCTATTTCTCTTCACTACTACTACTTCCAGCTTGTGTACAATTAGATGCATAGTGACCAAAGTACCCACAATTGAAGTATTTCAAAGTATTTATATCTTTGTGCTTTCTTGATCCTTTCTTATTTCTTCTCTCATAGATAGCTTCTTCATTACTGCTTGACTCATAACTAGATTCTGGCTTCTTATCTTTTGTCTTCTTTGAAGCTTTGAAATTTACCTCTTTCTTGGAATTGTGATCCTTTACTATTCTTATCTCATAAGCTGTGAGAATTCCATGTAACTAATCCATAGTCAACTTATCAATATCTCTCATCTCTTCTATAGCTGAAACCTTTGCATCATACCTTATAAGAAGTGATCTTAATACTTTCTGAGCAACACTGAAGTCTTCAATTTTGAATCCATGTCCACACATGGTATTAAAAACCTCATCCACATGGAGTAAGTACTTAGCAATATATTCCTCATCTTCCATATTAAAATATTCAAGCCTTTTCTTGTGGTTTTGTAGTTTTACCAACTTGACCTTATTATCTCCTTCATATGTTTGCTTCAATTTGTCCCACATATCTTTTGCTGATTTGCATTGCATAAATTTCACAAATTTTGCTTCACGTAATCCACTTAATATTCCATTCATAGCCTTGGTATTATTCACATATAATTTCTTACCATCCTTATCAGTGGGAGGAGTGGTTGTAGGTGTGAATCCATCCTCAACCGATTGCCATGTCTCATATCCTTGTTTCATCAAGTAAGTCTTCATTATTATACTCCATAAGGCATAATTGTTCCCATAAAAAAATGGAGCCTTTTTTGATGAAGATTCAATCTAAGATGCCTTCTGTGTTCCTATAATATCTTCCTTCAAGCTATTAGACTTTTCGAAGGAATCTGCTCTGATACCAATTGAAGAACACAATCTTATACTAAGAGGGGGTGAAAAGTATAAGAACAAATTTTAATTTTCTTTCCAAATGATAACAATAATAATATCAATGCAGTAGAATAAACAAAGCACAAATCATCACACACATGAGAGATAATTTTAATGTGGTTCATCCAATGTGGATTACATCCACAAAGAAAATATTTATTTTAAATTTTCTCAACAAATATCTTAGGAACAAAATCCCTATTATAATATTTATGGACCTCTATCTAAATGAGATGTCAATCCCCAATGCTATGATTTGTGGATCTCTCTCCACAGGAGAACTCTATTCCCTTTACTCTGGTTTGTGGATCTCTCTCCATAGGAGAAATCTATCCCATTTGCTCTGGTTTATGGATATCTCTCCACAAGAGAAATCTATCCCCTTTTCTCTAATTTGTGGATCTCTCTCCATAGGAGAAATATATACCCTCTGCTTTGATTTTTGGATCTCTCTTCATAGAAGAAATTTATCCCCTCTAATATAATCTATGGATATCTCTCCATAGGAGACCTCTATCCCCTCTACTCTGATTTATGGATCTCTCCATAGGAGAACTATATCCCCTTTGCTTTTGTTTGTAGATATGTCTCCATAGGAGAACTATATCCCCTCTAATTTACTTTGTGGATCTCTCTCTACAAGAGAACTCTATCCTCTCAACTCTAATTTGTTCCAAAGCTTGATCTCAAATTTATCTCAAATCTACACCAAACATCATCATAAGGCTATCACAAATATTATATAACTTTGCTTATAAATCTCTATCTCAAACTTACATCAAACCCTGTCACAAGGCTAGCACAAATCTGCTCTAACTCTACTTAAAAATATTTATCTCAAATTTGCACCAAACCTTATCACAAGGCTAGCACAAATATGATCTAACTCTACTCATAAAATTGTCCAAATATACACATGTTACATGCACAATTATTCTCAAACTCTGCTCACAAAATCTGTCCAAATTTACTTCAAGTCTTCACAAGACTTGCTCAAATCTGCCTTCAAGCCTTCTCAAAATACTTTCTCAAATCTACATTCAAGCCTTCTCAAAATACTTGCTCAAATATGACTTCAAGACTTCTCAAAAGGCTTTCTCAAATCTACCTTCAAGCCTTCTCAAAAGACCTGCTCAAATATACCTTTAATTTGTTTACTGAACCTGCTTAAATATTTCCAAATCTTACATATAAACAAAGCTTGTATATTTTTCAAATCTTACATATAGAGAATGATGCGTACTATCAAATACCCAATATGTTCTTTAGATTCACAAATATTGCTTTCATCTAATTCAATCTCTACCTCTTGCAAAATACCTTTCAATCAAATCAAACTGGTGTACAAATTTGCTTTACTAATCTGATTTCTAACACTTGCACATTCACTTTCAATATCACTCAAACCAATGCCAAAAAACTTCACTAGTCCACTCAAACAATGAAGCACAAATTGTTCACAAAAAGTAACACAAGTGTTTTCAATTTCTTTCAACTAGGATGCACAATTTGTTTCACAAACCCTAGCTCAAGTGTATTCAATCTCATTCAATAATGGAGTTCAATTAATGAATCAAAAAACCTATTTCAAATATTTTCAACAATGCACATGAACTTAATCCTTATATCTCCTCATTATAATATCAAAATATATATCCAACTAAACACCTCAAATAGTGAGTAATGTCCTCATACCTCTTAATTTGCTTTGATAAAGAAATATCCTCAAGAACCTGTATCAAAACCAAACAATCTCTCTTGTGCCACCTCAAGGGTTAGATAGTGAAGTACTTTCTCAAAAAATCTGATGCATTGTCGTTAAGCACATCATTAAATCTCAAAGATCTTATCAATCCGGGGTGGTGTCCAAGGTTATTTACAAGAGAAATTTTAAGCAGGGTTGTAGTTCAGTTCATTTAGAAGCAGTAGGTCTTATTGGTGGAATTGATTGTGTGGGGTTTTTGTGTCACTTCTACCCCTAAATTGCATAAATTAAACTTTAATCTATTTGCAAGAATGAAAACTAATTGCTAATTGCATAAATGAAACCCTAGTTATAGTTGCAAGAATGAAATCTAATTAAATTGCAAAATTAAAACTCTAGTTATAGTTGTAGAATTGAAAGTCTATTTAATCTTGCAATAATTAAAATGAAGCATAAAAACTAGATCCTGTCAATGCTCTGTAACAGAAGTTCGTCAATCTTCTGTGCAGGGTTTTGACAACAAAAACAAGAATGCAGGGAAATTACAGAAAACTTGTAAATTGTTGGAAATGGAAATTTGCAATGAATTGAAAAGTTGCTGGGAATGAAAAGAATAACTAGATATACTAATAATCATATCACAAAAACATTATAAACAAGAATTAAACAACTAGGAATGTTAGCTGTGCAAAAGAATGAAAATGACAAGTTCACAACTTATTCTGCTATAGCAAAATCAGAATAAAACTTATCTGTCAGTCCTCCTCCTAGATCTAGAAGTGGCCAGCCTCTGTTCTCAGAAGAAGGTTTGAATTCTTCTTTAAATATTACTCACACTTAGACATAACAAAATAGATGAAATGAAACTGCAATTTTATTGCTTCAGAAACATAATTACAATTCTACTGAAATCTGTTACAGGTCTGGAATTACTATTCTATTTTCTCCCTATTTATTTTCTATCTCCTCTGTATAATCTAATATATTCTTGATAATAATATCTTATCTCAACCTGGATGGGAGCTATCTTTTATAGATGCCTAAAATCTAATTACAAACAGAAAATATGTTCCTGTTTTCCTACAGAATTTCTTGGGTTTATCCTAGAAGAGGATCAATTTGATCTCTTCCATAAATGGTGGCTTTGGATGGCAAGGATGGCAAAATTAGATGGGATATATTTTCCCTTAAATTTCTCAACCTTATTATCCTCTTTTCCACCACCAAAAGTCAGTCAACAAGTCAAAAAGTACATTTTGTTTTCATTTCGAAGATAAGTGGCTCATTTCGAAGATACTGCAATTCTCATTCCGAAGATCCGCTCATTCCAAAGATACTACAATTCTCATTTTGAAGATCCACTCATTTTGAAGATACTGCAATTCTCATTCTGAATATCTGCTCATTTCGAAGACACTGTGTTTTCTCATTCTGAAGATATCTATTCATTTTGAAGACACTGTGTTCATTTCGAAGACACTGTGTTCATTTCGAAGATATTTAGAATGACCAACTGTGTTGACTCCAAATGGTTTTGGCTGCATTTCTCAGGTGTATTAGACCTCAAGATCATATTGCAATAGTCTTCATTATTCCTTGGATGTGAATTCCATGCCTTGCCATTCATTGGCAGCTTGCTGGAATTTATATGGAAAAACCAGTTTTTTGCTGCATAGTAATAAGTCTTTATACTATTTATTGAATTTAGAGAAACTAATGCTTAATGATCATCAAAATAAGACTACTGAAGTGCTGCTGTCAACCTAAGCATGACAAGATAACATAAAACTATACAACAACTGTTAAAAATCAGAATATAATGTCCTTAACAGTTCAATTATGCAAACAGTTAATACACAGCATATTAAATCAACTTAACTAGCATATAAGATAATTCACAAGAGTTTTAGATAGTTTTAACTATCTATAACATGCTATAAATGAGGCTTATCCAGGCCTCATAATTCCCCACCAACTTATATTAATGCATGCCCTCAAGCATTGGAGTGGGCTATGGAGTCACAAATGTCCATACTCATATTCCATGTTTCATAGAACAATTTAGTGCCTGTGTAATTTCTCATGAAGATTTCTAATTCATTATTCAAACTGATCATCTGGTTGGGAATCCTCTTCAAAATAGGAGGGAACCAGAGTAATGATGGTTGGAGGCCTGAATCTGAGACCTACCCAATGATGTTTCATAAAGGTATTTCTATGGATTGAGAAGGCAATGCCTCGGAATGGAAGGGCACTACTTCAAAGTGGAGGGGCACTACTTCAGAATGAGCACCTGTGTCTTCATATTCCCTAGATAATCCAAGTAGTAACTGAACCAAATCCTCCTCTTTATTTGATGTAGTTGATTGTTTGTCAACTTGTGACAACCTGCTTTTTAGTTTCTCCACTTTCTGCTATAATTCTCTAATTTTATTTTCATGTTTTTCAATAACATATTTTCTTTCCTCAATCCATCTCATTTGTATTTTTATAACACTCTTGGTTGTTCTTATTTGTTTTGTGATGTCCACCTCCTCTTCTTTTTTTGACTTAGAACCTAATACTGACAAATCAACTGCAGTTTGCTGCTCAAAAATGATCTCATCCTCTGCTTCAAACCCCTACTCCTGTACAAGAGGTTCCATGAAATTATATATGATTACATCCAAATTCTCAGTGGCTTTTTGCACTTCTATGACATCAGGGCTATCATGTCTAGTCTTCTCTTCAATAATTTGTTCTTTTATCTCTTTTTGTTGGTGTCTTGCAGACCTCCTAGTCCTTAATGTATATTTTCTCTTCTTGCACTATTTTCTTGTGGTAACAGGGGCTGTAGGGATAGATTCAAGCTCTTCACTGGGAATTTCACTCTCCTATTTTGATAGATAAATAACATCTTTAGAAAAATAAACTCCCTTCTATTTTATTTTTCTATTGTCAGTTTCAACCCTTCTATTCGTAGTCTGTGAGGTTGATGGTTCTAGAGAAAAATGCTTTGTTGCTTTTGCTTGGTGTGTTTCCTTCTCTGCAATAGCATTTTTTTCTTCTTCCTCAGTAGCATATTTTTTTATAGCAAATGCTAGAAAATTCACTCTAAATTTTGGTTGTTGCCTACCATGCCTGAGGTGGTTTAAAATTTTGAAATGATGCCCTGACAAAATTACATACTACCCTTCATAGGTTGAAAATTCTGGTAACCCATGTGGTTACGTTATTCCAGGGTTATTGTAGGCTGGCCCTTTTTTTCATTTTTCACTTCATTTCTTTGTTCTGATGCTGAGAATACTGCTCTCTTCTGCTGCTAGGTCACTGATTTCTGGTTTCTATAGAATTACAGGGTTTGCTCTTGTTCTTCTTCAGAAATAACTTTTATTTATTTTTTTACTTTCCTTGTAATCATTAGCAAATATGTCTTTAGAAAGAAAATATGGCACACTTCCTTATTCTATGCTCTGAAAACTTGGCCATCAATCATTGGACATCCTTGCCATCAATTTTTTTTTACTATTTTTAGCTCGTCCATTCTGCATGCAAATTTTCCCACATGAGTGGTTATTAACAATGAATGGTGGTGGCATGTTTGTTGGTTATTTTCCCTGTGATTCTTGTACTTCCTTGATGGGTGCAAAATATGAGATGAATCTAACCGCAAGCTAGCTGACATGTGTCAATGATCACATGGAGTAAAAACAATTCTGTTGACTATGTCTTTTTCTCCCTCCTTGGATGCCACTTGGAAAAAAACTGTTAAATATTCATTCTGAATATTATGTTTCATTTTGAAGACTAAGATGGGCATTTAATTCGAAGATAACCTCATTCCGAAGATAAACCTTCATTCTGAAGACACCACGGTTATTGAAGATACAACAGTCATTCTGAAGACATAGCAGAAACCAACATTTTTCTCTTTCTCCAAGCATGTTTTGTTTATGCCAACTCTTATGAACACTTTTATACTAATGGTTAATTGTCATATACTATATATCAAATATTTACAATGAAAAAAGTGTAAGAAACATATATACCTGGTTAAAACAAGTTAATGCAAGTTTTGAAAGATGACTGCTTATGTTGATATTCTACCGAGGCTTCCTGCAACACTTCAAAAATAAGTGCAGTTGGTGAATTTTTACAATGGTGACTCAGAAATTTCAAGGTTATGCATGCCGGAAAGCTGGTTTTCATGCATACCAACTCAGTAGCACCTTAGAAAAAGGTTTTCACTGCTGAGCTATTCATTTTTCTCTCCTTTTTTTTTTTTTCTTGGTTTCCTTTTTTTTTTCTCTCCTTTTCTCTTTTTTTTTTCTTGATTCTGATTATGCCCATGAAGGATTTTATATCTTCCCTAAAATCATGCCCATGAAGGAATTCATAATCAGAATTTATTCATCTTTTTTTTTTCTACTTTTTCTGATTTTTTTTTATTTTTCTTTTAATATTCAAAGATATGATCATTTGGAATCTTCATCAGAAGAAGAAGCCTCTTCTATCAAATGTAACTGTGTGAAATACCAAGCAAATTCCACTTTTGTTGGTGGTTTATGGTACAATTGTAAAAGATTTCCATTTACCACTAATATCCTCCTTAAATCATCAACTAAAGAAAGTTGAACAACTTCATTCTCAAACTCCCCTGGTTCATCCTTGCTGCTCTTAATGTGATCATCATGCCACATTTTCCATTTTTTTTGAGTGAACTCTATTTGGTGAAGTGGTTCCAACCAAAGTTCATCAAAAGCATTCAACTACAAAATTTGTTTTTTCTGTATCTGCAACAACTCAATGCCAAATGCTAAAGATGCATAAAATTTTAGTAAAGCATTAGGATGTTGCACCAATATATCAAACAAATTTGCTCCCTGGTTTTTAGTCAACCAACTATTGTTGTTCAAAGGTTGTTTTGGTTGTGTTTCAGTTTGTTTTGTACCAGGCTTATTTGAATTGGTTCTTGGAGAAACATTTTTATTTACACCAATGGAGGCCAAAACTAAAGTATTCTTTTCATTTTCCTTATGTTTTCTAAGAAACTGTGGGCTTTCTATACAATCATACTTAGGTGTAATAAGTTTACCTGAAAGCAAGTTAACTAATTTTACACCTTTTTGTATGGTTTTAAGATATATTTTCTTCTTTTTCTTGGTTTTCTAAAACACATTTCTTGAACAATCCTATTAATGATTGGTACAACTTGAGGTAAAGGGATTGTAACAGTTAAATGTTCTAATTCCTTTATCAAATCTAATTGTGAAGATGTTATTTTTGATATCTCAGACTGTTCAAAATATGATACTTTATTTGATGAGGTATCTTGTTCTTCTTGATGTTGTTTTAGTGTGGATTTGTTTTCATGTTCATTCTTTTTAACTTCACTTTTTACACTGATAAGTGGAATAGGTTCAAGTTGTGGTTCACGTGAACACAACTGAGTTTTAACATAGTCACTAACATTTATTAGGGCTGTATTTTTTGATTCAACCACGAGAGACGGGGGTTACCTGTTTAACATGATTTGGACTGACCACAGGTTGAGTTGAAAATAGAGGTTGTTTTAATTTTTGTTGTTGTTGTCCATGATAGAAATTATGGATATAATTAGGCAACAAATTTGATTTTTGTTTTTGACAATGTCATTGCTCTTTGTACAAATTTTGATGTTGTACCCATTGATATCCTTGTAAATTTGGCTGCAACCATGGTGGATGTTGTTGATTCCATTGTTGTTGCATCCATCCATGTTGAGACCATGCTTGGGAGTATGCCCATGGTGGTTGACTCCAACATTGTTGAAGTGGACCTGAAGCAGACCATGGCATATACCAAGGATTATTTCCCCAATGTGCAGTAAATTGAGAAGCATTATGATATGGAAATTTATGAAAAATTTTCCCTTGTCCTTGTCCTACAAAATTGATTTTTTTCATAGGTTGAGACTGTTTTTCAAAGACACTTTTAAGTTCTGGCAATAAACTACACTAATCTGTGGGGTGTCCTAATTGAAAAATGCTACATGTAGCAGGTATAAATATTTTGTTCAAAGGACAATCATGAAGAGAGTGTTGCTTTTTACATTTTGAACAATAGATGGCTGAAGATTTAGTAGATTCATTTTTTTCATCTAATGTTCTATCATGTACTAAAATATCAGCCTCTTTCATGCATTCTTTCAAATCATGTTTTTCATTACCAATTCTGTGTTTTCTATGCCTTGAATGAGAGTAATTTTTACAGAGTTTAATAATTTCCTAAAATTTAAGTGCATTTGTATCTCCTCTTCCCAAGATATCCAATGCATCCCTAGATTCATCTTGTAGTCCCCTTAAGAATAGGACTTTGCAAATTTCAGGTTCAACACTTCCACATCTCTTATGAACAAAAGAAAATTTGTCTATATAATCTTCTAAGATTTCATTTTCCTCTTGTTTCATTGTAAGAATTTCATCATTTTGATTCTTGACTTGACAATATTCTTGGTATTTCTCCAAGAATATGTTTTCCATCTCATCCCAAGTTCTAATTGAGTCAGGTGCTAAGGTGATAAACCATCGTAGAGCTAACTCTTTAAAATTGGAAGGAAATAGTTTGAGCTTTTGATTGTCATTAGTGTAATCATGAGCTTGACATACAATTTTAAACTCAAAAAAACATATCAGGATCTTCAGATGTAATTCCCTTGAAATTTGGTAATACTACAGGTGAAATGACCTTCATGGGAGCATTTTGATTAAGATCTAGTTGGATGGGATTTTGAAAAGTTCGCAGGTGCATTAGTTGTAGTAGGGTGGAGCACATTGTTGGCTCTACCTTGATTCTCTTGTGAGCCTTCCATTGTAGGTTCCCAAAAAAAATTATAAATCTTGTCAAATTTTCCTAATTGTATGGATTTGTCAAGAGAAAATGGTGTTGAACTACTTAATTTTCCTCCTTGTAATGATTTCTCAAAGGATCTTGCAGTGCTAGAAGTGGATGATTGGGATTCTTTGAAAATTCCAACATTTTTGGAAATAAAAACTTTAGACATTTTTAACATAATTTCAACCTCTTGTGAAATTTTTCTTCTTGTGGTTTCTTGCTTATTTCCTAAATGGACTGAAATACAATTTACCAATAACAATTACTTATACCAGTCATTACATTCGGATTTTACTCTAAAATTCACAACTTAGCATATTTAATAATTATTGGACTACTTTTCACCTTCTAAAAACACCGTGTTCCCTGACAACGATGCCAAAATGATTCGTTGTCATTAAGCACATCATTAAATCTCAAATATCTTATCAATCTGGGGTGGTGTCCAAGGCTATTTATGAGAGAAAGTTCAAGCAGGGTTGTAGTTCAGTTCATTTAGAAGTAGCAGGTCTTATTGGTGGAATTGATTGTGTGGGGGTTTTGTGTCACTTCTACCCCTAAATTGCATAAATTAAACTTTAATCTATTTGCAAGAATGAAAACTAATTGCTAATTGCATAAATGAAACCCTAGTTACAGTTGCAAGAATGAAATCTAATTAAATTGTAGAATTGAAACTCTTGTTATAGTTGCAAAATTGAAAGTCTATTTAATCTTGCAATAATTAAAATGAAGCATAAAAACTAGATCCTGTCAATGCTCTGTAACAGAAGGTCGTCAATATTCTATCCAGGGTTTTGACAGCAAAAACAAGAATGCAGGGAAATTACAGAAAACTTGTAAATTGCTGGAAATGGAAATTTGCAATGAATTGGAAAGTTCTTTGGAAATGAAAAGAATAACTAGATATACTAATAATCATATCACAAAAACATTATAAACAAGAATTAAACAACTAGGAATGTTAGATGTGCAAAAGAATGAAAATGACAAGTTCACAACTTATTCTACTGTAGCAAAATCAGAATAAAACCTGTCTGTCAGTCCTCCTCCTAGATATAGAAGTGGCCAGCCTCTGTTCTTAGAAGAAGGTTTGAATTCTTCTTTAAATATTACTCACACTCAGACATAACAAAATAAATGGAATGAAACTACACTTTTATTGCTTCAGAAACATAATTACAATTTTGTTGAAATCTGTTACAGGTCTGAAATTACTATTCTATTATCTCCCTATTTATTTTCTATCTCCTCTATCTAATCTAATATATTCTAATAATAATATATTAGCTCAACCTAGATGGGAGCTATCTTTTATAGATGCCTAAAATCTAATTACAAATAGAAAATATGTTGTTCCTATTTTCCTGCAGAATTTCTTGGGTTTATCGTAGAAGAGGATCAATTTGATCTCTTCCATAAATGGTGGCTTTGGACGGCAAGGAAAAAAAAATTAGATGGGAGATATTTTATCTTAAATTTCTCAACCTTATTATCCCATTTTCCACTGCCAAAAGTCAGTCAACAAGTCAAAAAGTATATTCTATTTTCATTTCGAAGATAAGTGGCTCATTTTGAAGATACTGCAATTCTCATTCCGAAGATCCGCTCATTTCGAATATACTACAATTCTCATTTCGAAGATCCACTCATTCCGAATATACTACAATTCTCATTTTGAAGATCTACTCATTTTGAAGATACTGCAATTCTCATTCTGAAGATTTGCTCATTTTGAAGACACTATGTTTTCTCATTCTGAAGATCTTTGTTCATTTCGAAGACATTGTGTTCATTCCAAAGACACTGTGTTCATTTCAAAAATATTTAGAATGACCAACTGTGTTGACTCCAAATGGTTTTGGCTGCATTTCTCAGGTGTATTAGACCTCAATATCAGATTGCAATAGTCTTCATTCTTCCTTGGATGTGAATTCCATGCCTTGCCATTCATTGTCAGCTTGCTGGAATTTATATGGAAAAACTAGTTTTCTCATTGCACAGTAATAAGTCTTTGTGCTATTTACTAAATTTAGAGAAACTAATTCTTAATGATCATCAAAATAAGACTACTGAAGTGCTGCTGTGAACCTAAGCATGACAAGATAACATAAAACTATACAAGAACTGTTAAAAATCAGAATATAATGTCCTTAACAGTTCAATCATGCAAACAGTTGATACACAACATATTAAATCAACTTAACTAGCATATAAGATAATTCACAAGAGTTTTAGGCAGTTTTAACTATCTAAAACATGCTATAAATGAGGCTTATCCAGGCCTCATCAACATCCACATAAAATTTCCTCTGAAAAGGATGTGCACAATGAAATCTAAAAATGATGCTTTAAGTCCTTTCTTTTGTTCTAAAAAATAAAGCATTAATACTCAACAAAAACTCTCATATTTCCTTTTCACCATGCAAGAATTACAATAAGATGTCAAGCAACTTATCACACCTTATTACTCCTAATCTTGAAAAATAATATTCAACACAACAAATCCATAAATCACACATATAAATTTTTCATATACACCTTAGAACTCTACTTGAAATAAAATATTTCAATGCACTTCAAATATCCAACATGACCATTATACCATTACTTTATTTTATGCACCACTCATAGCACTAGCAATCTAAATTATAAACTCCACTTTATTCCCTTTTTAATTCAAAAATTAACACTCCACTTTAACCCTCTTTTAATTCAAAAATTAAAAGCAAAATAATAACCTTATGACTCCCTAAGCAAGCGCATACCTTAGTCTTGGCAAATTTTTATTTTGCAAAAATTATTGTTCCCCTTGCTATCACCGTCACAATTTGAACCTGCATTGCTTGCTAGCCTACACCCTAGTTTTGGCTAGGCCATCACGTGGGCTAGCCACCCAAACAAAACCTAAAGTGCACATGCTCTTTCTTATACATGTTATCTGACGTGAAAAGCCTTTTCAACAAAACTTTAACACCTTGCCTTTGTCGTGTCTCAAACTCAAGATCTCCCTTCTACCACGCTTTAGCACTAGGGGTTCTGTCATCTGGGCTAGCTACCCATATGGGACCAAAGTTCGCTACCTCTACTATTTATCCACTCGCTCTACCTCAAAATCCATATTCGACCTTCATCTTCTTCTCCTACTCTACCACGAACAAATGAATTATAAAAGTGCACGATTTGCTCATTCAATTTTTCCACCTTATCATTGCAATTTAAAAATGCAAATGTTCACTTGGTCCTTGACATCGGTGCATGGAAATATTTGATTTCCAACCTTAAACTTTGGTGCTCATATTTAATTTTTAAATATTATAACATTTTAAATCTTCATAGATTTAAATATTATAATTTATTTTTCTTCTTTGGGCATTTTTCTTAGAGTAAAGTCTTTTCCACCATAAAACATCTTCCTTTTTCCTTTGCAAGTACCACCATGGTAAATTCATTAGACCTTTATTTTTACTTTGACAACCAATGTCATCAACTTATGACATCAATCCTTTGACATAATGACAACACAATATACTAGAAATTTCCAACACTTTTCCTTCACTTCCCTCGACCTTATGCTTTTCCTTAGCAGTTGAAGAAGACCCTGCCATGGTTTCTTATCATGATTTCATTACACAAAAAACCTTGGAAGTGACTCGAAGAAGCTCAGATATCTTTGAAAGAATTTGGGGAACACCGTATGCAGGGAAAAATTTTAGAGAACAAGGATGTGAATAACAAGGGTTTCTATGGTATAAGTGGATGTGTATGCATGTATTAAGGTGCCATGCAATAATTACGATTGGTGGTGCACGTTTCATGAATAATTTTGAATGTTTTTGGATGCTTTGTTTCATGTGCCACCTTCTAAAAACCAACCACCATGCATCGTCATCTCCCACAGGCCAATAACTCCACGTCACCTCCCTGTCGGACCAATAATTTTGCATCACCTCTTCTTTGGGCCAATAACTTTGTATGGTGGTACTTTGAATGGAGTGCATTTAAAATTTCAAAAAAAATAGTTTTCCTGCTAAAAGGTATCCTTGTTTGACTTTGACCATTGGACACTAAAATATCATGAGATCGTGACCATTTTCTTTGAAGTGGCCTTTGGATGCCAAAATATCATGAGATCATGACCATTTTCTTTGAAGTGGCCTTTGGACACCAAAATGTCATGAAATTATGACCATTTTATTTGAAGTGGCCTTTGGATGCCAAAATGTCACGAAATCATGACCATTTTCTTTGAAGTGGCCTTTGGACGCCAAAATATCATGAGATCATGACCATTTTCTTTGAAGTGGCCTTTGGATGTCAAAATATCATGAGATCATGACCATTTTCTTTGAAGTGGCCTTTAGAAAAAGAAAAAACATATTTACATACAATACATGTGGATGGAGGAAAATCATGTTACTTATAGTACAACTTTAGGTGGAAGCCATTGATAGGGATAGGTTGTACTTGACCCTATTCATTTTTCAATTGGAAAGAATTCCATTGTTTTTCTTCAATTATCTCAAAGGGTCCTTCCCAGAAAGCATCAAATTTTTGATGATTTCCAAGTTTTGCTTTCTTTTTGTTCCACCTTAGAACCAAGTCTCCTACCTTGAAATTCCTGAGAGTAGCCCTTTTTTCAAACCATTTCTTCGTGTCTCCCATATATTTTTGATAATGGTTGTAGGCTTGTTCTTTCTATTCTTCTAACTGTAGGAGTTGTATCAACCTGTTCTCCATCGGTTCTGCTTCTTTCGTGCCAGTTTGATTGAGCAATTTTAAAGTAGGTATTTCTATGTGTATCGGGAGGATGACTACCTTACCATAGACTAATGAATAGGGAGAGGTGTTGATGGATTTTTTGATAGTGATCCTATCAGCCCATAACACTTGGTTTATCAAAGAGTGCCAACTTCTCTTATTGTCTTTCAGAGTCCACTTTAAGATTCGGAGTAGGTTTTTATTTATTGATTCGACCAATCCATTTCCTTGTGGATAATAATTTGAATATGTCTTCAAGTAGATCCCATATTTACTCATAAAATCAATCATTTTAGCACCTATGAAGGATGTGCCATTGTCTGTGACCAATGCATCTAGGATACTGAATCTTGTTATTAAACTCTCGATGAATTCTATCATAACTGCTTGATCAACTTTCTTAGTAGGCACTACTTCAGCCCACTTAGTGAAGTAATCAGTGGTAGTCAGAATATATTTGTGTCCAGTGGATGATTTGGGTTCTATTACCCCTATGAAATCCAAACCCCATTGTTGAAAAGGTTCCTCAACTTGAATAGATTTCAAAGGCATTGAAGCATTCCTATTTCTCCCAATGTACCTCTGGCATTCTTCACAATTTTGGGTCACCCTAAAAGCATCCAAGAAAATAGTGGGCCAATAGCATCCAGTCCTGATTATTTTTAAAGTTGTAGTCCTCCCTGAGTAATGCCCCCCTGATGGACCTCCATGAAACTCTTCCAAAATATTTTGCTTCTGATCATTCTTTATGCATCGAAGTAATACACCATCCAAGTTTTTTATGTACAATCCTTTAGGTAGCAAGGTGTACTTCAAAGCTTGGATCATGTATCTCCTTCTCTAAGAAGTATTTAAACCTTCTGGGCACTTTCCAGTTTGAAAATACATGATCAATTCATCAGCCCAGTCAATGATTTCCAAGGGTTGATCATCTTCTAGGTTTATTTCTTGCACTTGGTAGGCTACATATTCTGATGAAGCTTTCTTGGTGAGTTCTTGACATAATGCTCTACCCCTCACTAGCTTGGTTGGGTGGATCTCGACATCGTACTCTTGTATCTTTGATATCCAACCAACTCTTTTCTCACCTAGCTCTCCTTGTATGATGAAGTTCCTAACATCAGGGTGAACTACATATACAATGGTCTTACTCTGTGAAAGAAAATGTCTAAAATTTTTTAATGATTTCATGATTGCGTAAACTTGCTTCTCGATGAAATTATACTTTTCCTCATGTTCCTGCATGGTTTGACTTAGAAAGGCTATGGGCCTCTCTTCATTATCAGTTCCTTTCTGAGTAAGTACTGCAGCGTAACTCTCTTGTTCACCTACAACATACAAGATGAAACCTTTGGAATAGTCTGGATTCACCAACACAGGTGCTTGGGCTATTTGTTCCTTTATATTTTTGAAAGCTTTCTTCCGCAAGTCCGTCCATTTGAATTCAACATCCTTTTTTAACAATTCGGTCATGGGCTTGATGATCTATGCAAAATCTGCTATGAACTTGCATACAAATTTGATCTATCTAAAGAAGGATTGTAAGCCTTTCTTGTTTGGAGGTAAAGGAAGTTCCAACAGTGCTTTCACTCTGTTAGGATCTATAGCCAATCCAAATTTAGAGATAACATGACCAAGTAAAATCCCTTCTTCAATAGTGAATATAGACTTCTTTGGGTTCAAAGAGATACCAAACTCCTTGCACTTCTCAAAAACTCTTCGGAGGTGCTCAACATGATCTTCTTTATGATGAGAGAACATTGTCATATCATCTAAGTATATCACTATGATTTTATTGACAAGTTCTCCAAAATCCACATCCATTACCCTTTGAAAGGTTGCTCCAGTGTTGGATAATCCAAAAGGTATCCTCTGATAAGCGAATGTTCCCCACTTGGTAGTGAATGTGGTTTTGAATTGGTCTTCATCTTTGACCCACACCTGGTTGTACCCAGAAAACCCATCTAATAGTGAGAATATCTCTGCTCCTACTACAATATGCAATGTCTGGTCAATTTGTGGGAGAGGATAATGATATTTTAATGAAGCTTTGTTGAGGTTTCAGAAGTCGACACATAACCTAATATCTCCATTATTTTTCCTGATCAAAACTAGGTTTTCTACCCAAGTAGAGTGTTTGATAGGATAGATAATCTTGGCTTCGAGTAGCTTTAGTAGTTCCTGCTTCATCAGAGCTTTGATTTTTGGGTTCATCGGTCTTTGCTTTTGTCGAAAGGGTTTTGCACCTTCTTCAAGTTTGATGGTATGTTGAATGGTCTCTTTAGAGTAAACCTTGAGATCACCATAAGTCCAGGCTATGATGTTAGGGAATTCTTTGCATAGTTCTCGAATCTGATCCAACTCTTCCTCTGTAGTGTTCACTCCCACTTTAATAGTTTTTTCTTATTCCATTTGGACCTCCTTGTATCTGTGTTTGTCAACCTTCATCTTGTGACTAGTTGACCTATCATTATTATCAAACAAGCTTTCGAGGGTGATCAATCCCTTTGGGATATGGTTATTCTTCAATTGGATCATGCCTACATCTTCTTCATCTTCCAACACTCTATCATTTGAACAGTTCATTTCATGGATGAGGAAGTGTACTATCTATTCATCGTTCTCAAATACCTACCAAAAGGTGTCCTTGTCTGGCATAGAAGGCCTATAAATTAGTCTAACTATTTTAGACTTTTGAATGATGTTACTGATGGGGCAGAAGTTAGCTCCTACTGATGCCAATAGGTCAGCATGAGTATTCCTATCTCTAGGGATTGCTTTAATGTTAAGAGCTTCAAATAATTTGAGCAAATCCCAAACCTTATTTCTGTAAGCCTTGAGGTAGTGTTTCTTACTCACACATTTCTTAGTAACTTGATTTACTATCAATTTTGAGTCTCCATAAATCTGGAGTTGTCTGATTCCCAACTTTTTAGCTTTCTTAAGGCCTAGGAAGAGCGCCTCATATTCTACTGCATTGTTGGTGCAGCTCCAAGTTAATCTATAGGAGTAAACCTTCTCTTCACCCATTGGAGATATTAAGACTATACCTGCTCCAGCTCCATTCTTGCATCTGGCACCATCGAAGAAAATTTTCCACAGTTGGTTGATAGGAGGGTCTACCTCGTAGAGAGGAGTGGGAGTACTCTTCTTAGGTTTCATGATTGAATAGCTCCCAAGCTCTGTTTCAATCATGGCATTGAAATATTGGAGAGAGAACTGATCTTCTTCTTGTAGACTATTCAGAGCTTCCTCCATTAGGTTTAAATCTTCCAATTCCTTGGTCATGATGTTCACTGTAGCAGCTTGCTTTACTTTCTCTTCTCATTTTTTGATATGAAAAGTAGATGGCTTCTCATTGAATATTTTTACTCTTCTACCCTTGAATGGGATCTCCAAGTGTGAGTAATCCAAGGATAAATATCCTCCTATCTTGGTAGTGAACTCTCTGGAGAGACACATACCAAAATAAGGTTCCAAGTCCACTACAATGACTTCTTGTATGATTGTGAGTTGGGGCATTCTATGTAGGACTATGGGGATATATTTTATTACCCCTACGATTTTTATCGGGGTCCCATCTAATTGTAAAACACTAGGACTGCTCCTAGTGTATTCCATTCCCATGATGTCACACACAGCCTTGGGTATGATGGTGGTTGCAACCCCTGAGTCTATCATATAGTTATGTACCACCCATCCTTCCATCTGAAGAGATAAATAAAAGGAGGAGGTCTATTTTTTCTTGTAGTAGATGTCAAACTAGCTTGTGCAAAACTCAACTGGGTTGGAGCCTTACTCTTGTTCTTTATAGATCTCAGAGATTCCTGTAACAAGTCGATTTGCCCTAGAAATTGCAATGCATCATACATAGTCACTTTTGAAGGAGTCTTTTTCATCTCCTCGACTATGTTGAAAGGAAGAGGATCAAGGATTTTCTCCTTTTCTTTTACAAAAGTGTCATACTTATTCCTATACCCTTGAGTGGCATCTATTATTTGATGCTTAGTCAGTGAGGGGTATCGCAACTTGTCTCTTGCTTGTTCCTGTGTCTCGACTTCTTTCTTTAGGGGAGCTTCTTTGTGCAGCTCTACTTCCTGCTGGCTTGGGGTTTGTGGTGCTCTCTCATGGGGAACTCTCCTCTCAACTTGATTCTTCATAGGTGAAGGTACTTTTAGAGGATTAAGTTCTTGGGGGTCTACCTACAAAGGCTTATTCCCTGATCGGGTTAGAATGACTACTTGCTCCACAAAAGGCATCATGAGATTATGATTTTCTTCCCTGATCATGTTTATCTATCCCTTGAGAGTATTCTCAGCCTTCTCAATAGCTATTTTTTGGACATAATGTTGGTGGATCATACACGAATTTTCACCATGTGGATCATTACATGTGGAACACCAGAAGTCTAATTCTGTTGAAGTTTTAGTAGGTTTGCTATCTTCATTGGTGTAAACCACATTTGATTTGTCATGATTCCTACCACTAGTGGAAGCTTTATCTCTTGTTATTTGTGGAAATATCCTTGGCTAGAAATTTCTCTCTGCCTCTCTTATTTCCATCGATGTCATCTTATTTGTTAGAGTCTTCATGGTTGATTGTAGATCTAACAAAGATGCAAGCTGAGGATCAGGAGAAGGTGAAAATGATGACACAGGGAGTGCAGGGACAATGGGAAATGTTGTAGGAGAAAAAGGGGTTTGCATTATTGGAATTGCAAGTTGTCCTATCCACTTAGGGAGATCTATGTTTGATGCTTGTGGAAGGTCTAGAAATATAGGCATGATCATCTTTGGAGGAAATATTCCAATAGCGATTAGATCCCTTTCTACTTTCTAAGCTTCTTGGAAAATCTTTGGGAAAGTAAACACTTGAGATTGCCTGATAGCCATGCTTATATCTGAGTTAAAAGCCCTCAGATAATAATACATTGATTGCTCATTTTTCGGTCTCAATCCATTAGGTACCCTCTACCAAGTTTGACTGAATATGATATTAAAGTCAACTATTTCTTCCTGAGGATGCTTCTGTATGATGGTGAACTGATTTAGTAAAGAAAATGGATCAACATGTTCATTGAACTCCTCTACTAGTTTACCGGCAAGTTGGGCCTAGGTGGATATAGTTTTATTGGTGAGGGTTCTATACCAGTAGAGCATTTTCCCTTTTAAATAAATGACTAACAATATTATCATAACATCTTCCTCAGTGATGTTATGTATCGGTGCCAATGCGGCTACATCTTGATAGTGTTCATAAGCCATATTTCTAGTGCCATCATATTGGGGTAATGCTTTTAAGGCTGTTGCTGGAATATGGTGCTGAGCTACCAGATTCAGGGGGCCAATATGATTCCATAAAGGGTAAGGTAGGTTTGGTTGATTCATAACCATTGTAGCTACAACTCTGACTGATATTATAGGAATATGGGTAGTTGGATTTGACATTCCACTAGTAGTAGTACTAGGGAGAACTGTAGGGGAAGGGTTTGCAGATCCTGTAGTGATGGTAGAAGAAGTTGTCCTAGAAACTAATACAAGATTAGCTTTGAGGCTACCAAGGTGTAACTCAAAGAACTCAATGGGTTCTTCGAAATTTTTTGCCTTGGATCTGGTTTTCATATAAATTGGTATTCAACCAGAAAATAGATAAGGATTTTTCTTAGGTTTTATCTCTTGAACGGAGTCACCAGGTGATTCATAAAAATAATATGCACAGGATAAAGATAACCACCAAAACTTTGGTCTATATATGTAGTGGGATTGTGTCCCACCGGGCATGCCAAAAACTATTGGTACAAAATCTGCCTCTGGATGTATGTGTGCACCCAAGACCTTGCCAACATTGAATGAATGGGTGAAGGGAAGTATTACCCGGTTCAATCTCCAGAGAAGGTTGGTTCCTTTCTTGATTTGTGCAAAAGGGGGATAAGAACAGAGTGCTTAAAGAGAGGGAAATATAGTTGTTGCTAGAAATTTTGTAGGGTACATATTAGACAACATCAAAGAGGTAAACAAACTTAAGAATAGAGCATTCATAGAAACATCAAAACAAGGGCAGCCAATTCTTTATGTTGAACTTTAAATCATTCATTAATGTATTGAGATTATCAATTCTAGCATTTAATGAAATTAGAAAGCAAAAATCTAGAGATAGAATTAATGCAATACACATTCCATAAAACTTCAGATAGAAATATCAATCCATACATACATTAACAATGTTGTTGAACCAGAAGCCAGAGTGATGAGCTTATCTTTATTGCTGTGTAAAACTTGTATACATCATATTGTAAATACCTAAGATCTGACCCTTTGTTAGGGTCACTCATCCTATATATAAAAAAAAATAAATATAAAAAAAAAAAAAAAAAAAAATATATACTTTTCCATAACAGAAAAACTGAAAGTTGTTACAACAATATGCCCATAGGCTCATTCTGGTAAATTGGCAGTTAAGAGAGTATGGGATCTTCAACAGAAAATGGTTGAGATCTTCTTGTTACTGCATATCCATCTTTATCTTCTTGGAGATATCATGGCCCAACTATCCTCCACTTCTTTACCTCTGGCTCCTTGGCTAGCGAAATCATGGTTGATCATGAAATCACGATGTTTTTCCTTGAGGTGGCCTGTGGGCACCAAAATGTTACGAGATCATGACGTCTTCTACACTTAGCCTGTGGGCACCAAAATGTCATGATATCATGATGTTTTTCCTTGAGGTGGCCTATGGGCACCAAAATATTGTGAGATCGTGACGTCTTCTACACTTAGCCTGTGGGCACCAAAATATCGTGAGATCGCAATGTTTTCCTTGAGGTGGCCTATGGGCTCCAAAATATTGTGAGATTGTGATGTCTTCTACACTTAGCCTATGGGAGCCAAAATGTTGCGATATCGCAACGTATTCTACACTTAGCCTGTGGGTGCCAAAATGTAGTGAGATAGCAATTTTTTTCTTGAGTTAGGATGTGGGCACCAAAATGTCATGATATCGCAATGTTTTTCCTTAAAGTCACTTGTGGGCTCCAAAATGTTGGAAGATCATGATGTCTTCTACACTTAGCCCGTGGGTGCCAAAACATCATGATATCATGACATTTTTCCTTTAAGTGGCCTATGGGATCCATAATATCATGAGATCATGACATATTCTACACTTAGCTTGTGGGCGCTAAAATGTCATGATATCATGATGTATTTTACACTTAGCTTGTGGGCACAAAAATATCATGAGATTGTGATGCTTTTCCTTGAGTTAGCCTGTGGGCACCAAAATATCATGATATCACAAAATTTTTTCTTGAAGTGGATTATGGGCACCAAAATGTTGCGATATCATGATGTCTTCTACACTTAGCCAATGGGTGCCAAAATATCGTGAGATCGTGACCTATTCTACACTTAGCCTGTGGGCACAAAAATATTGTGAGATCACATTTTTCCTTGAGTTAGCTTGTGGGCTCCAAAATATCGTGAGATCGTGATGTCTTCTATACTTAGAAATTTTTTGAGAAGACGACTACTCTTCACTCCCCTTGATGTAGTTAATTTTGACCTACATAACCACCTAAAAACCAAGAACAACTTCAAATTTAAAAAATAAGATGAGCCCTACCCAATGCTTATGTTTTAAAAAACCAACTGAAAGGTGAAAAATCCTAAATATATCCTATTTTCCCCTAGTCAAAGAAAAAAAGTCTCAAAACCTCAATATTGAAGTTAAACAACTCTCACTAAGGAGGAGTAAAGCCATCAATGGAGAACTTTAGACAACCAAAAGATAAGCACGACATCTAAGAGTACATATTTATGTTCTCACAAGATGTAACTTATGGATTCAAAAAAAAATCAAACCTAGCTACACATTGACTTAAAACTTAAAGATGTCAACCTTATGAATTTAAAAAGAGATAACAAAGTTTAACTTCAAAATAGACTATTGGAGGCCAAAGTGTATCCCCAAAATTATAGATTGAAGGTAGTCTTAAAATGATTCAATACTTTAAATATTTGCATGATAATGTATTCTAAGGCTCATATTTTATTTTTCTAATCCTATTTTTTATATTTAACCTTGACTCCCATGCATAAAAAAAGCTTACTAATTCACTTACATTCTATTGAAATATATTTTGGATGAGGTAACAGTTCACCTTAGTATATAAGACAATATTTTGACTAGTCTAAGGTCTTCTTCTTTCTCTACTATGCATAAGAGAAAAATAAATAAGCCTTCTAAAAAGAAATAACAATGCATATGATGTAAATGATATTATTATATCATATAATAAAAGCATATACATGTAATCATACAAGGTAAACACATATCAGTGAAATGAAATATAATTAAAGTATATGCATGTAATTAGCATACAAAGAAAAAACAAACCATCAGAAGACAACAAAAACATTAATCATTATTCAGTGGAAAACAAAGCTACCCGATGCATTCAAAATAAGAATTCAAGCAATAACTGGTAAAATGTTACCTTCTCTCTAGCAAAATTCCTATAAAACTTGTTTCCTTCAATCCATTCCTTTCTTCTTCTAGCCAACCATTCTCCTTTCTTTCGCTAATGATTTTCTCCTTCCCAAAAGCATTTTTTTTAAAATACAAGGAGATGAAAACTCAATTGATGAGAAACTCCTTCTTCCTTCTTGCCCATTACAATAAATGTAACACTCCTAAATTTACATTTCAATATTTACACAATTGCCACTTTTCCAAAATTTTGAACTCCAATATTATGACTTATTAAAAAATACTCTCCTCTTTGAAAAGTAATTCTTACATTAATTTACTAGTGCTCTAGCATTAATAATTAATCCATTTCTTTCTAATGCTAATAACATTAGAATATTAATAATTAAATTAATTACTCACCTAATTAATTTAATTAATATCAAAAGTTAATATTAACCATTAACATCGATATCTAATATTTTACTAACATTATTAATTCCTTAACCAAACAATTCCACACTCTAGAATACATACAACAACACAAGAACTCTTGCTAAGCCATCCTTGCCCAAGCTAAAATGCAATTAAAATATGCACAACAAGGTTTTTCCTTAAGTATGAGGCTTTATGATAACCACAACATTATAACCCGCCTACTAAGGATGGCTCTTTTGCTTTAATAATGACCTACTTACCCAAAGATGCATTTTTAATCAAACATACACATATGCAATGCATCTATATGAGGGTTTTTACCCTTGTGGTTGTCGATGATAATTCATCCATCATTTTCCTTTTTCTCTCAACTCTAATGGTTATCCCATACCAATCCACCCATGAGAGTACCTGGTCCTATAACCACAAAATTCATCAGTAGTACCATATTCTAAAAGTAGCATAATCCAACTTTAGAAAGCATAAAGTGCAACTATCAACACATCTTGATAAAATAAAATAATATTATGCATTTGATATCCACACATCAATACATAAATCAAGCATCAAGGAAAATTCCTTCTAGGGTGGGCCATTATATACTCCCCCTAGTACTAAACACAACCCCTTGTGTTTTTAAAAATAAAGCATATATTTTATTCAAACAAAAAATGAGAATAGCTTCCTCATTTCCTCAACATATTTCCAAGTTACACAATTTTTAGCATAATGGTCCAAGGGTGATATTTCAGATGGTGGTCCAAGTTGCACAATTTTTAGCATAATGGTACCATCTATAATTTTAACACATTCCAAACATGAGAAGGATCAACAACATATTTCTTAAGAAAGTCTATGTGGAAAGTATTATGGATCTTTAACATGTTGGGTAGTAAGGTGAGCCTATAGGCTCCTAGGCTAATATTATAAATGAACTCAAAAGGCCCAAAAAAGTGAGGATTCAACTTAGTTGACTTGATGACACTTTTCATGGGTCTCACCCTCAAGAAGACTCTATCTCCCATAGAGAATTTTCTTGGAGATATTTCAGATTAGCATAGCTCTTTTAGCGATTGACTACTTCCTTGAGCCTCTATTGAATTAATTTGATCTGCTCCTCCATCTCTCTAACAATGTTTGGTCTGATGACCACCCGATATTCCAAATTATCCCAAGATAGAGGTGTTCTACACCTTCCATACAAGGCCTCAAATAGAGTCGTTCCCAAGGATGCACGATATCAATTATTATATGTAAACTCAACCAGATGCAAATAGTCTTCCACTTAGACTTTTGATCCATGCAATACATGTGAAACATGTCTTAAAGAACTTGGTTAACCCTCTCTATTTTTCCATATTTTTCTAGGTGGTAAGCAGAAATAATATTCAATTTAGTGCCCAATGCACGATGAAGAACTTGCTAGAATTTTGATGTAAATTTAGAATATCTATCTGATATGATCACCTTAGGAAAACCATACAACATGATTAATTTCTTGGTAAACTTATTAGCCACAATTGATGCATGATCATTGATGTTCCTTGACACAAAATGAGTAACCTCAGTCAACTTTTCTACCACCACAAGTATTGCATCATGTTGGTACCTTGTTTTAGGTAACCCCATAATAAAATCCATGGTATAACTTGCCACTTATGAGTAGGTATATCATGTGGGTATAATTTTCTTGTAGGATACTGATGTTCTACCATTACCTTCTAGCATTCCAAACATATAGTAATTAAACTATTAATATCCTATTTCATTCTATGCCAATAAAAGATCTTTTTCATATTTTCTCTCATCTTTACACCTTTTAGATGAGAAAAATATGGAGAAATATGTACCTCCTACATAATAATTATCCATAAATCACTAGTATTGGGTATGAAAACCTTATCTTTGAAACATAAAATTCCATATTTTATGTCAAAATCCTCATTTTCCTTAGGATTTTTCTCAATTTTAGCCCAAATTGCAATGCAATACTTGATCCTATAACTACATTTCCCTAATTTTATCAATCAAGTCAACATGAGTCTAGGTTAGTGTTGTTATATACCTTCTCCTACTCAAGGTATTAGCAACCTTGTTTTTGTTTTTTTGATATACTCTATACCAAAGTCATATTCGGCTAGGAAATATATCCACCTTCTTTGTCTTGCATTCAACATTGGTTGGGTAAATATTGTAGACACCTAAAACACGTCATGCTAAGACGACTACTAGTATGGGATATGATAGAAGACCTTGGATAGATTCCAAGGTATAGAAGTGGCTTTACCACTCAATTTGGGCACATTTTCCTAGTCAGTGCTAGCCGCAGCTAACACTCGTGGTTAGCAGAGCTGACCACGCCTATCAACCACAGTCAACACTCTGAATCAGTTGGCCTTCATCCGGCCTAAAATTGGATACAATGGCCAATTTGTTATGGATTGGAGTGGTTTGAGTAAGGAAGGTTTTGGATCCTTCCATTCAACAAACTCAACTACCCAATCTTGTTCTTGGCTTCCTCATGAAGCTACCCCTAGCCCTTGGCAAATGCTATTTAACCCCCCTTTAAATTAGGGAAAGATATAGATGAATATCAAATTGAAATGTGATGAAGCCCTATTAAATTGCATACTCACCTAGGTGCATTGAGAGGAATACTTTGGCTGCCCAATTGGAGATCACATGGCATTTGGAGTCAAGGAGGCTATGGAGGGCTAGTAAGAATCAAGAAAACCAATTAAGCCCATTCCATCACCAAACTAAGCAATTCAACCACAAAATCTATTAGAGGACACAGTGGCGACCCTTGATCATCAATTTATCAAGGAGAATTGAATATTAGACACCAAATTGGGAGGGAAAAAATAGTTAAAGCTTAGCCGCGACTATCAACCACAGTGGACAGTGCTTACCGTGAATCAGACCCGCAGTTAGGTTGTCATATTTAGTTTCCTTGTTTTCTAGTCATAGGATTTATTTATTGTTACTAGATTAGTCATATATCATGATAATTAGTTTTATTAGAGAATTTGACCGGTATAATTAGAGATTTTAGTCATTTCCTTTCATTATTCAATTATGCTACTAATGGATCTTTTCATGCTTTCATGCTTTCAATTCCATAATTAAGCCATTAGATAGATGCATATGCTTTTAATTTACATGTTCTATGGTGATATTTCATGCTTAACATAGGTTTAATATGTTTCTTGCACTTTCTTGATGTCATGTTAATTACATCATCCTTTATGCAAGATTCTCTTAAAAGCCTCATCAAGAGAGGTCTCCTTTGTATCTAATGTTTCTTGTTTATTGCATGCAGGATCAACAAGGTTTTGGGATGCAAGGCAAAAAACACCTCTAATCATGGAGAAGAAGGTCATCGATACCTTGGAGCAGTTCATGTCTTTGTGGAAGACATTTGGATTACACCTACCCTAAAAGAGAATTTATCATGTTGTAATTGTTGTATAAAAAAGGGTATCCCTAAGAGGTATGGATATGAAATTTGGATTGATTCAAAATATTAATAAGAATTTTTTTTACTTTTTTGTCATTTCTTGTCATTTCATATGTGCATACCCAATTATACATAATGTTCAATTATTATAGCATTAGGTGTTAGTATTTTGCATGGTACAAAAGGTGATCATGGTAGAACCTCCGCATTTCATGCCATAGATAACTAACTTCTATGATTTTTTGATGATAGGTGCTCACTGTAGTTGAAAACCATGGTTAATAGTTTTCGCCATCACTAACACTCATGGGCAACAGTCAGAGCTGTGCCTGACAGACATGGTTAGTAGAAAATAGAAAAAAGTAGATATCAAACATCGTCAATAGACTTGGATCTGAGGTAGGATCATTTTTCCCTCTCTGTCTTTTTATGTCTGTGTATTTACAGAAGCAGAATGTAATAGATGGATGTTAATTAGGAAAATATAGCAAAAATTAAAATGGTAAAATCCTATATGTTTTCTTAATTTTCCACTAGTCGTTGTTGGGAATAGCGGGCCTCTGATTGCAGTCTGCCTTAGTCTCCAGTGGTACAGGACATTGATTGTTTAGATTTTACATGTATGAGGCCCAATTAGTGGCCATTTTCATCATATATAGTTTCATTCTCTAAATATCATCTAACATAGTCATGCATTCTCTTAAAAGTGAAACGTTCTTTTGAAAAATATGTAGAATCATTTGAGTGATGTTTTATGCATTTTTATTTCATGCAAAGTAAAAGGAACCACACACACCACGATACATTGTAAATGCTAGTGAGTTGGAATTCACATCCAACCACTAGTAGGGTTTCAATGATGGTGGCAATGATTTCCATCCATATTCCCAAATACCATGTACCTTTTTTTACTAGACCAATATCGGATCCAAGAACCTTTTGTAGCCCAAAAATTTGCATATACTCCTCTTTAGAGGGTATGACATTGACTGGGTGAAAATGGGTGAGGATATAGAAGGACCTATGCTCCCTGCCCGGGTGTGGACCTCATCACCATATTTCGATGGGATTACATGGCCTAGATTTTATTGCTAGGTTGTCAAGATACGAGCATACAGGTGAAAGCATTTTAAATAATTAAGAAAATCATTAACATATTGCAAACCATGACAAGAGTTACTTTATTGATACAATAAATTTTAAAAATACATCAAACAGTTTAGGGCTCATTTTAGAACTATAAAAGGAGATAATTATCATTGTATTCTTTGTGTGTTAATAAAAGTTAAATCTAGACATAGGATACACAAGGGTGGAAACATGGAGAGGCTGATTCGAGCATAGACCCAAGATCAAAGCCCAAGCTCCACCTAATGCACAACATGATGTAGAGCACCCTCAATCATAGAATCCTCCTGGGCATCATTTAGTGAGTATTAGAGGGGATAATTCCACACGAGGGGAATCCATTGAGAATAACCCAATTAGAGGAAATACTAGACATCCCTCTAGACACAAATTAGAGCATGGGATTTCCCAGCATGGGGGTTTTGCACATGGTAGCATTTCCTATTATTGCATTCCTTGGGCATCGATAGGTTCTCCTAAAGAATACATTATTTAGGGATCCAAATTGGTACCCCTTTGACCTGTATCTAAGGGAGGCTCACAACCTTTGCAATCTGAGTATAAATAGGCTCGAGATCTGCCCATTCATGGGTAAGTAGATGGGATCACTTTTGAGTGTAGGCCCATGCAGAATCCCTATAGGGGTGAACCTTCTAATTTCACCATAGATATATCCAAAGTGGAAGATAATGGTACACAACCTCATGAGCCATGGCATAGCAAACAATTAGACAGTCTAGACAGAGTCCTAGGGTATCTAGGATATAAGCCTATGCCTACACCCTCTCGACCTGTGAGTGAGTGTAGCGGAAGCACCATTAGGACCACCCAAGAACCTAGAGAGTGCTCCAAGAATTCTCATGACATATGTGCTCCTACATCTCATGCAGGCATAGAGTATAGGAGACAGCCTGAAACAAATGTTGTATTTATAAAAAGAGGCAAGAGTGTGGCAAATCAGTCCATTAGAGGACATACCCATAAAGTCACTCGAATAGAGCACACTCACCAGAGGCCTTAGACGATTGATCATGTTGATAGATATCATAGACTAATGTTAGAATAGAGACGAAATATTCTCCAATACCAATTGGAGGATGTTCATGCAGACAAAGAGTGCCTCAAAAATGAGAACTCTTAGAGGCAAAGGTTCATAAGATAAAAATTATATGAACATCAAATGTGTGAAAAATGCATCCTTTATTAGGAGGATGTAGACAGAGAGGATCGATTGGCTGGCACCGATTTACATCCTTGTAGTGAGATCAGGGAGCATGTCGATAGATGAGTGGCTTCACAACCCGAGTTACACCCTGAGTATGTAGACACACATACTCACCGTACGACTCAGCATAGAGATCAGCCTCCAGTGTCTGAACAAACATGAGCATAGGTAGTATGAGAAAGAAGTGGGAGAGGAATTAGAACAAGAATATCCAAAAATATCCCAATTCAAGGAGGAGGATGAGCCTAGTCTACCACCTCGATAGAGGAAGAATCTGCCTTCGAAGGTGCCTCCAAGGTAATCTCGAGAAAAGGAGTTTCTTTCCTCGTAGGCCTATAAGGCCTTAGAAAAGAAGTTCCAAGCCATAGAGAAGCAATGGATAGCTTATAAAAATCCTACCTTGAACAAAATCCATAATGAACCTCTATGTACATTAGTGCCTATTCCAGCCTATCCTGAGCATTTCAAGATGCCTAGACTGGAAATTTTCAAGGAGAGGAAATGTAATGAGTTTTCTAGATATGTGCTTTAATATTGAGAGCAACTATGCTTTGCTCCTGTGCACCTTCATTACCACCCTATCAGGCCCAACTTGGGAGTGGTTCAACCAATTAAAGAGGCACAACATCACTAGTTTCAAACAACTGGTCGATGCATTTCTTGAATGCTTTTCCTTTGATGTTAAGAAAAAGGTAAACTTATCCAACTTGACTACTTTAACACAACATGACGATGAGCCAGCGATGGATTATGTAAAATGATGGGAAATCTACCATTATCTATCACATCCTTTGAATTAACACAAATATTCATGAAAAGTTACACCAAGCATATTTTTTTGTTGCTATAATTTTAACAGTACCTGATATTCGAAGAGGCTTTGGTGCAAGCCAAGGTGATAGAGGACATCAAGTTACATGAGGGTAACTTGAAGCTTAGGAATAAGGAGTGGCACAAGAAAAGCATTGAGAGACAATAGGCCAAGCCGGCCCATGTTAATTAGGTGGTGTTGAACCTCCAAAAAGGGGATAAGGGGCAACAACAAAAAAACTATCAAGCCCAACCTCCTCCTATGCAATATGAGTAGTGCAACAACAATTATAAGGGTAAAAATAAGGAGCTACACCCACCTCACATATTCACTTAGTTATCAGAGTTTTTGGCTTTGATTTTCATTAGTTATGCAAGGTGAAGACTCTAAAATTATCCAAAATACAATTAATGGACCCTAATCAACCTAAGCCTAAGGGCTATAAGGATGATCATTATTGCATCTTTCATAGATCGAAAGGCCATGACATCAAGGTATGTTGGTCTTTCAAATGTCTTGTGCAAAATATGGTCGAAAGAGGTACACCTCTTGTTGATAACCCACAAGTGCCTGATAATCAAAATATGGGGATTTACAAAAATCCTCTACCAAATCATGAGGCACCAAAGAATAATGTTGGCCAAATCAACCAAGTATGCATCGAACCACCAACCCAAGGGTTATTTGGAATGGTCAACATTTTCATAAGGAATATGAGGTATGAACGACTGAATCAAACTCCAACACCCATTAGAGTCCAAGTTGCACCTCCTCCAAGGCCATCCCAGCATGTGCCAGGCCTACCAGCTAGATAGGTGGTGACCATCAGAAGTAGGTTGGTCCAAAACCTACAGATAACTCCAAAAAAGTTATCAATTTATGAGCTGATATAGTAGTCTCCAAAGCACATGGAGACACTTATGGATATATTAAGGTCCATAGAAGTGTATCCTTAGGTTCTCGAAGCGTTTACACACTTTGTGGGGCATGTGTAATAGTGTTAGGAGTCGGTCATACAATTCCATGATCACGAAGTCAAGACGGTTTCCACTGTTATAGTAGATCTACCGCTGCATATCATTGCATGTGTGAATCACAAAATGTTCAAGCAGGTTTTTATTGACATGGGGTCATCAATCAATATCATAAATACCAAGGCGTTAACTCACTTGAAGTTACCCAAGACACATATCATCCCTTCTACCTTCACGTTGAGAGCTTTCAATGATGCATTATGCTCAACAATCTATACTATAGTTTTACCTATCTAGGTAGGACTAAAGACCATCTTGATGATGTGTCATGTAATCAAAGGTACTTTGCAATATAGCATACTTATAGGGAGACCTTGGATCAAATAAATGCATTGCATCCCTTCTATTCTACATCAATGTATCAAATACGTTTATGAGGGACAAGTTCACGTGGTGCCTTTAGATGAAGAACCCTCTAAATATTTGATTCTAGCAAATTTTCCAGGGGAATTCGTGCTCCCCTCAACTCACCTGGATGTGTGGCCAATATCGCAAATCAAAGAGTTAGGAGGTAAAATAAAAAATATGTGTGCTAAGCCAACAATATCCGCATATCAATGATCGAAGCACACAACTACTTATACCAGATAGTCTGCATCTATTATGCATCGAGATGATAGGAAGTTGAAATAAAATATGAGTGAAAGAGAGACAAAACAAATCCCAAGCAATTTATCATTGAAGCCCCTAATCCCATGGAAGTAGAGGAAATTCAAGGAGAAGTCAAAGAGGCACCTCATCCTACTTTTCCTGCATCTTCAGTAGGGTCATCTACACCGTAGGTGACTGTCCATTTGGTTAATCCTATATTAGGGGAATATATCATGTAGAATGTGATGTTCATACTAATTATCAAGACTGCATAGGACATGGGCCGACTACAAGCCCATCGCCTTCCTATAGGGATGGTGGAACCATTAGGGGTACCACATAATCAAACCAAATTCATCTATGGAGGGCTAGACCAGTTTGCATCTCCCATTCCAATGGATGAGGATGATAATGAACCATTCACCATGAATGTTCATTATCTCTCTAACCTGGAATACACCATGTAATACTTCGAGTGTTACCATTAGCATGGTCATGGTCTTAAACTATTTGAGCAGGGGTGTAGGAGGCCTATAGAACCACAGTATCAATTATCTACTGATAGATTTGGGTTGGGATTTTACAAAAGAGGACATGGCAAACTTCTTATGGCATATTTAGACTACCTATACCTCAGTCTGGGGGGTGAAGTTGACTTTAATCCTTATCATCCTAATCCTTTCATGTTTTAAGAGGGATAACCAGCTAGTGACTTATGTCACTATGGATCCACCCATGAGATATCATACAAACATCTTGGTGGATTCTGGCCTAGAACCCATTCCAAGAGCCAAATTGGATGAATAAAATCATGGAGATACCGATGATATTGGTATACATATATAGAATCTAGGCACAAATATAGACACCAAATCAAAAGTTGCTTTTGAGGATGTTCATGCAATATCCATCATCGAAAGTGATGGACTAGACTATAATTCTGGAATAGATGACACTGAGTTATCCTCAAACAATGATCAATCCAAGGATGAAATCGAGTTGGCTTGCTTGGGCACTACGCTCTTACATCATATTTTACCTTTGGAATCAATGAATACAAGTGAAGAGCCATTCAAAAATGATGATGGCTATCAAGACATAACCTACATGGGACCTCATGTAGGGCATCACCTGATTCCATTAGGTAGAAGTGAGTGTCTATATTATGATAGTGATGATGAGGATGAAATAGAGAGAGCCTATTTAGGACCTTCCTACTTATGCCATAGTAATGCACCTTATACTGCTGAGGAGATGTATAGAGAGATCAATCTCCATCCTCACCTTAGAGGAATATCACTGAGTCTTAATGTGATTTATCACATGGTGTTTCCTTATTTGCCAATGTACATGGAGCTCCTTGAGCCCAATGATCCCATATGACAATATTTTCATGGACTGGACATGGAGATACCCATACCCCCAAAACCACATCTCAGGAATGGAAGTTTTGCTAATGTTGAGTCACGTGCACGTGGTCCTAGAGACATGATCCATTCCATCAATATGATCTCCATTAATTTGACCACTCCACCTTGAAATCCAACCAATCCTTCCAATCCATTGTATATTAATGCAAATGTTATTTATTGGGATCACATTGATTCACCTTTAGAGCTTGAAGATTTCTTCCCTAATGAAGAAATGCTACAACATTTTCATTTTGTGCCAGGCTATGCACATGATGTCTATCATGTTGAGGATGCTTCCAATGAGGAACCTATAAACCCAATATATGACATCCAATTTATTCCTATGCCTCACAAACTTGATGAGGGATCCCATATGTCAGTAGAGGAGACCTTTGATGTGGATATCAGTAATGATCCCGCTAATACTAAGAAGGATAAATTTTGAGAAAGTTTGACTCCTAATGAGCATGCCGACCTCATCCCTTTACTGAGAGAGAGATATGATCTCTTTTCTTGGACTTATAAGGACATGTCGAGTCTATATCCAAAATTGGTTACTCATAACCTTTTTCTAGATCTATCAAATAAGCCAATAAAAAATAAACTCAGGAAGATGCATCCAATAGTAGCCTTAATGGTTAAGGAAAAATTGTAAAAGCTATTGGATGTAGAGTTTGTCATTTCCATCGACTATCCGAAATGGGTATCAAACATGGTGCTTGTAGGAAAACATGACGAAAGGATCCATATCTATATGGATTTTGGAGACCTAAATAGGGCAAAACCAAAGGATTTATTTTCGTTTCCAAACATAGATGCTCTCATAGATGCAACTACGGGTCATGAGATTCTCTCCTTAATGGACAGTTTTTTTGGTTACAATAAAATTTGGATTAAGCCCGAAAACCAGTATAAAACCATGTTTATAACACCATGGGGGATATTTTTATATAAGGTTATGCCATTCGGTATTAAAAATTTTGGTGCTACATATTAGCAGGCTATGACATATATCTTTCATGACTACATGCATAAGATCTTAGAATATTATTGTAAGAATTCGGAACAATGATTATTATTCAGCTCTGCATTAAATAGGATTACAATGGAGAACCGCCGGAACGAACCAGCTACAATAAGCACTTTGTTATAACGAGATAACAAATGCAAGAGTAGGACAAATAATATATTAGCAAATAGTAACAGTATAACAGTACGCTAACATCCCCCTTTATTACATTATTTGGGTAATGTAATAACTAATAACTATACTAGACTACTAACATCCCCTTACATTATTTTGCAATACAAAGTGAGCTACGAAACAATTCAAATTTGACACGTCCAAGTGCCTTAGTGAAAATGTACGCAACTTGAGCATCCGTGGGAATGTCTTTGAAGCTGAATTCGGTGCTTTGGAACTTCCTCTCGAATGAAATGACATTGTGTGTCAATGTGCTTTGTTTTTTCATGATGGGTGGATTCTTGACGAGGTTCAGAACACCACGATTGTCGCAAAACAAGTGTATTGGAGATTTTGATGGATGGCCCATACTTGTCGAGAATGCGACGTAACCATATCACTTCGCACACGGCTTCACGTGCGGCGCGATATTCTGCCTCTGTTGAAGAAATAGCAACCACTGTTGCTTCTTGTTGTGCCAAGAGACGGGACCGGATCCCAGGATGAAAAATGTATCCAGAAGTTGACTTGCGATCATCAAATGATCCGGCATAGTCGGAGTCCGTGTATCCTTGCAAGAAGAATTTGTTGTTCCTCTTGTATTCTAGGCCATATTCTATAGTACCACGGACATAGTGAAGAACACGTTTTCTTGCTTTCCAATGAGTAATCTTAGGCTCCTGCATGAACCTCGAAAGATAGTTTACGGCAAATACGAGATCCGGCCTAGTATTGGTCGGATATATGAGACTCCCAATCAACTGTCGATAGAGAGTGCCATCTACCTGAGGTGAGTCATCATATCGCGATAACTGAAGTCCATTCTCCATAGGAGTTGCCATTGGCTTGCAGTCAGTCATGCGATATTTATCGAGCAATGTCTTGGCATACTTTTTATGAGACACTTTGATGGAGTGCTCCTTACGGCTGAATTCAGGACCAAGACAGTAATGGAGAAGTCCGAGATCTGTCATCTCAAAAGATTTGCACAAGTTTCTTTTGACGAGTAGAGATCATATCTTCGAACTCCCTGTAATGAGCGAGATCATCCACATAGAGTACAAGCAACACTATCTCGGAACCCTGTTTCTTGAAATAGAGGTTTGCATCGACGGACATCTCTTAAATCCATGCTTGCATTAGGTGATTGTCCATTTTTATATACCAAGCTCGAGGAGCTTGTTTCGGACCATACAAGGATTTGACCAATTTGCAAACTTTCTGCTGTTGGCCTTCCACTTCAAATCCTTCGAGGCTGAGTCATATAGACTTCTTCTTGGAGATCACCATTAAGAAAGGCACTTTTGACATCCATTTGGTGAACTTTCCACCCATATTGTGCTGCCATAGCACACATAACCCGAATTGTGGTCATCCGAGCTGTAGGTGCAAAAGTTTCTTCATAGTCGATGCCTTCCTTTTGAGCATAGCCCTTTGCAACAAGTCGGGCCTTATGCTTATCAATTGTTCCATCTGCCTTGTACTTGACTTTGTATACCCATTTGCAGCCAATAGGTTTCTTTCCATGCGGCGGATCAACAAGCTTCCAAGTTTTATTCTTCATCGAGAGACTCATACTACGTATCCATAGCGGCCTTCCACTGAGGCTCACTAAGAGCATCTTGCACCGATGCAGGTTCAAGACTATCTATGGTAGACATGAATGCCACTGTCATCATCAATATCCATATCCTCAACTTCTCTACTTGGAGTCACGAGAAAGTTCCTCAAAAGATTGACAAATATCATCAACCTCACCAGTTTTTCTCTTTCCTTTTGAGCCATACTGCGTGTACGAGGTCTATCCAAATTCAAATTGGGAGGAGTGGATAAATTTGCATCTCTGATTGTATTTGTACACCATTTAGGATTCTGCTTCGGTGGTGGTGAAGAAGATGTAGAAGGACCTCCTGTCTGTGTTGATGAAGGAATCTCCTCTTCCTTTGGTTCCACAATATCCTGGTGTACTGTAGATGTGCTCTGTGATGTGAAAGCTTCATCAAAGACAACATCTCTGTTGATATGAATTTTCTTGGTCAAAGGATCTATCAACCGATATCCTTTAGAGTGCTCAGAATATCCAAGAAAAATACATCTCAGTGTTTTCTCATCTAGCTTCTTCCTTTTCTCTTTCGGTATGTGCATGAAAGCTTGACACCCGAAAATACGTAGATGAGATATGGAGGGTTTTCGACCACTCCATGCTTCCTGTGGAGTCATTCCTTTTAGGGCCTTTGTGGGTGCCCTATTCAAAAGATACACTTGCGGTGGTGACGGCTTCTGCCCAATATTGTTGCCCAAGAGTAGCTCCTGTGAGCATACAACGAACCATTTCCATGATAGAACGGTTCCTTCTCTCGGCAACTCCATTTCTTTGAGGAGTATAGGCGGTTGTTAAGCTGTCTCTTGATCCCATGCTTATCTAGGAATGCAGAAAATTCATTAGAGGTAAACTCTCCCCCTCGATGCGAGCGGAGGGTTTTGATAGAAGCCCATGACTCCTTCTCAACGGATTTCTTGAGCTGCTGGAAGAATGCAAAAGCTTCGATTTCAGTTTGAGAAAGAAAACCCACATCTTTCGTGAGTAGTCATCTACGAATAGCTGAAAGTACCTCTTCCCTCCAACAATGTTGGGTGTGAAAGGACCGCATAGATCGGTGTGAATTAGCTCCGGAGGTTTTCTTGCTCTTGTAGAGCTCTTCTCAAATGGTACTCTATCTTTGCTTTCTGCCTAGCGGTCGGAGCACTGCGGCAATGTGGCGAGAAAGGGAAGGAAGACCCTTTACCATCTCATACTTGCTGAGCTCAAGTAAGTAGCAAGAACTAAGATGCCCATATCTCTTGTGCCATAGGGAAGTTGCCTCCTTGGTAGAGGCAGTCATGGCAACATGTGGAGTAGAGATAGCATCTAGTGCAAATAAGCCATGCTTATATGAAGCTGTTGCAATCTGCTTACCCTTCCTGGTAATTGTACAACACTTCTTTCCATTCTCAACACGAAAGTTGACAACCATATTTCTGTCCAGGATTTGTGTCACTGACAACAAATTGTTGGCCAATCCCGGAACATAGAGGACCTTGTCAATCTGACACTTGCCATCAGGAAGAGTGACTGAAGCTGTACCCTCTCCCTGAACCACTGTAGGTTTTATCATCGGCAATGGTGACGGGTTTGCCCTCCTTGGCCACAAATGATTCAAACCACGATCTGTCGCCAGTCATATGTTTACTAGCTCCAGAATCGACATACCAAATAGGATCCCTATGAGTGGAATCTGTGGTAGTCATGAGCACCTTGTGTGCCCATTCAGAATCTGAGTCAGATTCTTCAACAACAACATTCACCTGGGGTTGCTTGTTCTTATTTTGTGGTTTGTTTTGGCCTTTTTGCTTGTTCTTATGCCAACACCTGTTGGTGTCATGGTTGTCTTTCTCACAGATCTTGCACCACCTCTTCTTCTGTTGAGGTTGCTTGCCTTTTCCTTTCGTATCCTGTTGAGAATTTCCTCCTTTACGAAAGTTGCCTCCTTTTTGCCCATTACCTTTCTTCCTAGAACCCTGCCTGTTGGTGTATAGGGCTGTATTGGAAGAATCATCCTTGTGAAGTTGGCGTGCCTCCTGTTGTTGAAGCAGATTGACCAACTCGATGTAGGTAATTTGTCGTTGGGACACCTGGATGGAGGTTATCAACATATCAAATGAAGAAGGTAAAGCTCTCATCACAAGTGAAATGAGAAGCTTTTCGTCCACAGTATCTCCTAGAGAACTCAATTTCTCTTTCAACTCAGACACTCTGCACAGAAAGAGTTCAAGCTGTTTCACCTGCCTCAAACTCAGGTTATGAAGTTGTTGTTGAAGATGAAGAATGGTGGATTCATTCTTCCCCTCATAGATGGTTCTAAGGGCATCCCATGCCTCTTTACCACTTGCTTTATCAGCTATATGAGGTTGCACTTCATCTGAAACAGCAAACAAAATGAGCACCTTTGCTCTACTGTCTTTCTTGTCAAAAGCAATCTGATCTGCTGAAGGACCTGTGGATCCTGCTGTTGGTGAAGGCCTTGTTGCTACTCCAGTAACAATATCCCACAAATCTTCCATTTGGAGAATAGCCTTCATCTTATGTTTCCATGGTGTATAATTTGGACCTTTCAATAACTGATGCGGATCAGTCATCAATTTTGCAACAGCGGCCATAGTGAAGGTTCCTTATATCACCAAATTGGTCCCCCTTTCTATATACCTTTTGCTAGGCCAATATACCGTACAAAATACCCGCCCTTACGTGAGGGAAACTATAGGTATTTAGAAAGATCAACAAAAAATCACCCGCCCTTACGTGAGGGAGACTATAGGTGAAATTTAGAGATCATACGATACGTGGAACATAAGCGGTACTGAAAGGGAATCGCCTTGTTGATGGCACCTACCATAGAAGATTCTTCTCATGCGTGGGGCGTAACTTCCCCTAAACACTATGAAGAATACTTCGTCGGGATTTACGCCTAAACACAAGTGCGATAAAGGGTAGTGGATGGAGTAAAAAATGCAAAAATGGCGTACTTATTCCTCCCAGACGATTTATAGAGAACAAGCTCGGACGTCGTTATAGCGGCTATATTAGGCGGCGGATACGGTAGCCAAATCACGACGGCTTTACCTGTAAGTGCTGGCGGAAGGTATCGCAAATACCGAACATTGCGAGTGCAAATAAATTGCCCGAGATGGGTTTTATATTCAGGGGACTTAGGGAGTGTTTGATTTTAATTTTTAATGTTATAGTGCAAAAATGAAATATGCAACATACAACAAAAAAAATGCCCACTAGAATAACCCACAAGGTGTCGGTCACAGCCGAAAATGCACCTTTTACAATGCCAAATTGCTATTTCAAAAAATTACTCAACATCCCCCTTTGATTTTTTGAAAAAAAAATATCCCCCCTTAAAAAAAATTCTTTTAACAAAGCATTTTTAATAACTATTATATATTTAAAATTAAAATAAATAATTTTAATTTATATAGTTTTAAAACTTTAGGAAAAAATAAATTAAAATTAAATTTTAATTTATAAAGTTTAAAACTATTAAAAATAAATTAAAATTAAAAATTTTAATTAAAAATTAATAATTATAAAAAAAACTTTGAAAAAAAATATACCTTGGGGGGGTCGGGCGGGATTTGAACCCCAGACCTGCAGGCTCCCTGAGCCTTACCGCACGGCTCACGACCACGTGAGCCAGCGGGCTGATCCGGAAAAATCAGCAAGTCACCTCCCTTTTCAACACCCTCTGCAGCAGCCTCCGGCTCGGCTTCCTCTCTGCAAGTCGCAGCGGGAACTTTATTTCGAAAAAAAAATTTCGCCCGGGGGGTTTACGTCGAACCGCCCTCTGTGTTGTCCAAAAAAAATTTTTTTCTTGCCGTCGACCGCTCTTCCGCTCTTTGCCCGTTGTTTTGTTTTTTTTTTTTTTTTTTTTTTAAAAAACCGGGGCCGCCCCGCGCGCGAGGATTTGAAGGCCCTCGGCCCTTCTGCGCAATGGCTGCGTCTCACGGACGCGATCCGCGCGGGGGGGGGGGGTTTATACCCCCTCCGATTTCCCGCGCGGGCGGGAATTTGAATTCCCGCTCCGCGGGCGGGGAGAGGGGGTGCCCTCGGGGAGCGCGGCGCGCGCGCAGATCGCGCGTCGCGTGGGGAGTGGGGTGGGGGAGGGGGGGGCCACCTCGGGGAGCGCGCACGCGTAGATCGCGCGTCGCGCGTGGGGGTGGGGGTGGGGAGGGGGGGGGCGGGGCCACCTCGGGGAGCGCACGCGCGCAAATCGCGCGTCGCGCGGGGGGTGGTGGGGGGAACGTTGGGCCCGGGGGGCGGCGCTGTCGCGTCCGCTCCCTCCAATGGGACGTCTGCGTCCCTGGGCTCTGCGCCCTGCGCGCACACGGGACGTCTGCGTCCCTGGCCGCGCGTCGAGCTCGCGCGCAGTGGCTGGACCAGTGACGCAGCGCGCTCTCTTTTTTTTTTAATCTCGCGACAGAAAAAAAATAAAAAATTTCTCTGCTCCTCCGCCTCCAGCTCCTTTCACTGCAAACAGATCCCGTCCCAATCCGGCTCTGATGCCATGTAAGAATTCGGAACGATGATTATTATTCAGCTCTGCATTAAATAGGATTACAATGGAGAACCGCCGGAACGAACCAGCTACAATAAGCACTTTGTTATAACGAGATAACAAATGCAAGAGTAGGACAAATAATATATTAGCAAACAGTAACAGTATAACAGTACGCTAACAATTATATCAATGACTTGTTGGCAAAGTCATTGCTGCATTCAGAGCATGTTGAGGTCTTGAGGAAGGTCTTCGATCTTCTGATAGACAATAATGTCAGGTTGAATCCTAAGAAGTGCGTATTTTGGATAACTTTAGGAAAGCTCTTAGGATTCATCGTTTCAAAACGAGGCATCGAAGTTGACCCAGTAAAGGTCAAAGCTATTTTAGAAATGTGTCCCCCATGAATATCAAGGAATTAAGAAGCCTTCAAGGAAAATTAGCATCCATAAAGTAATTTATCGTAAAATTATTGAATAAATGTTGACCCATGAATCGACTACTACACAAGGGGGTCCCATTAAATTGGGATGAGGATTGTCAAGCAACCTTTGCTGAGATTAAGAAATACCTGGTGATGCTGCTAGTACTAGCTCCACCAAGGCCAGATGTACCATTCTTGTTGTATATATTGGTGACCAACTTTGCATTGGAAACTATGTTAACCCAAAATAATGTGCAAGAGAAAGAGCAAGTCATATATTGTATTACTTTAACCTTGGTGAGTTATGAGCTAGGATATGCATATGTTGAAAAACTGTGTTTAGCAGTAGTGTTTGCTACCAAGAAATTGACACTATATATTGAGTCATACAACGTATGTCATATCCAAATAAAATCCTTTGCAGTATATGATGAGCAAGATATATCATAATACATGTACTACGAAGTGGATCATGCTACTGACAAAATTTGATTTAGAATTCATAAGCCAAAAGTCCATTAAGGGATAAGTCATAGCTAATCAATTGGATGAGGTACCTCTCAAGAATAGTAGGCCCCTCACCATAGAGCTTCCTGATGATGCAGTCTTTGCCTTATCAGAAGCACCTAAACCTGAGGAACCGAATAACAAAGCTGATATGACCTTGTTCTTCGATGGTTCAAAGTGTGAGCAAGGGGGTGGTGTAGGAATAGTGTTGTTCACGCCACAAGGAGCTCCAATGCCCTTGTAATTCAAGTTAGACTCACATTTCACTAACAATAATGTTGAATACGAAGCCCTAATTTTGGGTCTCCAAACAGTTTTTGCCATGAAGATAAAAAGGCTAAATATCTTTGGCGATTCTCTTCTCATTGTTAGCCAAGTTAAGGTATTATTTCAATGCCGATGTTTGATATTAAAAGCTTACAAGGATCTTGTTGACATTTATCTAGATCAAATGGAATGGTATGACATCGAGGCAATTTCTCGTTCATCCAATAAATTTGCAAACATAATGGCATCTTTGAGATCTCTAATCCCTCAGAATATGTCTGCTAATTTCACCACCATCCATGTAAAAATATTGTCACACTCCACTATGCAACGTGAAGCATTGGATAACAAAGAGTCAATCAACACGATTAAGGTATAACTAAACCATGAATGGTTCTACCGATCTAGAGACTTTCTCAAGAGAGCATCTTGGGGGTCTTTGATCTCATAGGGTCCGATGAAGAGTGGTACTACCATTCAAAATAGGGTTGTTTCCTAGTTTGTATTTGCAAATGTAGAACCGTAGGGGAAACATGTTGTCTTATCGATCAAAGCCAAAGCTTATCATAATTGGATGTCACAGATACATGACTTCCTTAGACTTGGTGTAATCCCTTAGGGATTTTTACGTGTCACGAAGTGCACATTTAAATAGAAAGTGACAAAGTATGTCTAGTTAGCATACATCCTATATCGTAGAAGCTACGATGGAGTTCTCCTTCATTTTCTTAAGCCCCAAGAGTCATCTTGGGAAATTTCACAAGCTCACGATGGTAAGTGTGATGGCCATTTTAGCGACATGGCTATCATTAAGCGCATCCTTCGTATGGGTTATTATTGGTCCACTATGGAGAAGGATTGCAATGTGTATGTCAAGAAATTTGTTAAATACCAGCATCATGCTAATCTTACACACTTACCATAACAGGCCTTACAACCCATCCAAGCGGCTTGGCCATTTGCTCAATGGGGATTTGATCTCATTGGTAAGATCTCTCCTCCATCATCGAGCCAACATACATTCATTATTATGGCTACTGAGTATTTTACTAAATGGGTGGAAGCCATTCCCTTAACAACGAAAACTAGAGTGCATATTACTGAGTTTATAATCATGAATATCATAAGTCATTTTGGGATACCATCTAAGATAATTACAGATAATGGAACATCATTTAAGAACAAAACTATGAGATCTTTGACATCTAAGTATAGAATCAAACATAATTTTGCGACACCATGTTATCTACAAGCAAACGGGTAAGCTAAAGCTTCAAATAAGATATTGGTCCCCATATTGAAAAATATGGTACAAGAGCACCACAAAGATTGGCACATCCAGTTGCCCCTTGCATTATGGGCTTACAGGACTAGTATTTAGACACCCATTGGGGCAACTTCATTTTAATTAGTATATGGCACTGAGTCCATTATGCCCTTAGAGTTGGAGATTCCAATGTTGCGCATCGCATTGAAAGAGTTCATTGATGATGACACCGCACGGTAAGCTCACCTAGATCAACTTATGCTACTTGATGAACATCGCATGAATGCCTTGGAGCACCTCCACATTTATCAAGAGCACTACAATAATGAATTCCATCTAAGAGACTTTGAGGTTGGAGATCTTGTGCTAAAAGAGAACCAACAAAACTCAAATTTACCACCAGAACTATGAGACTTTACGGCTAATTGGTTAGGTCCTTATATGATCTCAGAGAATATTGGACTTGGGACATATCTCTTGATATAGCTCAGAGGATTTGAAGAGCCCGAACCTCTCAATATCCTTCATCTTAAAGCGTTTTATGCCTAAACCATAAAAAGGCTCCAAAGGCATCTGTAAGCCCTTTGGTCATTCTAAAAAGGCTCCAAAGGCATCTGTAAGGCCTTTGGTCATTCAAAAAATGCTCCAAAGGCATCTGTAATCCCTTTGGTCATTTAGAAAAGGCTCCAAAGGCATCTATAAGCCCTTTGGTCATTCAGAAAAGGCTCCAAAGGCATCTGTAAGCCCTTTGGTCAACTCCAAAAAGGCCCCAAAGGCATCTATAATCCCTTTGGTCAAAGCACAAAAGGCTCCAATGGTTTTTAAAATCCCTTGGTCAAAATGTAAAATCCATAAATAAAAAATATTTATCAAAAATCCAAAAACATTGCATTTCATTTTTCATCATTGTATTTCATCTTGCATCATGTATTTTATTTTCCACATGCACTTCATTTTTGCATTGCATTAGGCATATCCATCTGTTGCACTTGCATTAGGATCAATTGTGTTTACAATCTAACAAACGACACCATATTTGTGTTTCAATCATGCATCTATGCATTATATTTTTTATCCATTTATCACCCTTGTGAGTAATTGTGTTTTTCAACACAACCCCAATTGTTGATATGAAGAATATACTAGGGTTTTTTGGTCATTAAACCATACCTAGAGGTCTTATCAAGATTTTATAGAAAGCTTGCTTTGATTTTGTAGATGAGGTCTAGTGTGTATAGCCCTTAGCATATCAAAATTCTATCACTAATCAAAAAATTAAACAATCCTAATAAGGACTAGGGGAAGATGAAAGCTATGAAGCAGGACCAGGTATCCTGAGGTGAAAATTTTATTCTTGCTTATCCCCTTATATGAACGGTATGGGAAATGTTGGTAATTGGAAAAAGGATAGGTTTATTCCCTGTCCAGAATCCCTTGCTTACATTAAGATGAGCAATATCCCAGATCAATCCTCCAGATTGATACCCTAAGATCGATATTCTAAATCGATATCCCAGAAACAGTTCCCTAAAGCAAAATTCCCAAAGGAAGTTTATGAATCAAAGTAAAAAATGTAAATCCTAGAAATTCAAATCAAATTAAGATCAATTTGTACAAAGTAAAATAAAATCAATATCAAATCTCTTTCTCAAAAAAAAAAAAAAGAGAGAAAAAGAGAGAGAAAAAAGCATATACAAAACAAACAGTGATTTTCGTCACTATATATGAGCAAGTATCCCAATAAATTGAAAAAAATAAGGGAGTGAACATGAATCCCTAGAATTTTCAGCACTATTGTACCTTACGCATGATGATATGTCTAATACAATAGCATTTGGCTTATGTGCAGACCAATGTTTGAATGTGGAAGAGCTAGCTTCATGTGTCATGTATCACTTAGTAGTCTAGTCCAACTGAAATCTAAACCTAGGATTGGATAGACATTTGAGGATCCCCAATCTTAGCAATGGGCTGAAATAATCCTTTCCTGACATCGGGGTATGCTTATGCCTTATCTAAATATACTCATTTTCACACATAGGGATAATGAATAGTTAGGGCCTATCCTAGTGAAAGCCTTATGTTTTAGAAGTCTTGTATGGTTAGTATACAACTCTTAATAAGTCAACTAGGGTATTTGAATCTCATGGTAAACCTCAAAAATTCCCAAATAGCAACAACCAATTTTCAATGCAATCATCAAAACATCAATTTATTTTATGAGAGTTTGTTTATTAGAACTATGTGTAATGTATTATATATACCATATGGATGTCAGAAATTATGTTTAGAAATCCACTGACTATGTTATCCATATTATTTTAATTTACAAAAGCCCATGAATAGAAAATATACATCATTGCATCTCACATATGGGTGTACTATCTTTCACAAGAAGATAAAGCAACTACAATCCATGATTGTTATACATTCGGTGGTGTCATCCATTAGATTATTATAACTCATATTGCATACATTCTATTTTAATGATTAAAGCATACATGTTCATTTCACAAACACATTATCAAAGAAATAAAGAAATACATGCAATACATACATGGCATAGATTATGTCATAGTAGTATAAATTAAATGCATACAAGTGAAGCAAAGTATACATGTATGTAACATCAAAATATGGCATTCATATACATTCATCATAAGTAGTCCATCTACACATGTATATCATCGCATCTAAATCATACATCCATCATATAGCTAGTGCATGTCATCCATACATCACATCATATAGCATTAAATCAACATAAACAATAAAATTCTATTACTATATCCATATGCATCTTATAAAACATAAACAATAAAAATCATAATAAAATATACACATATAATGAGTCTCAAATATCATATCATATATATATGTGTACCAAAAATAATAATAATGTGCAGTACATCGACATGGTCAAAAATACCCGCAGGCTACATATGTGTAGGTCCTCGACCTTACACTAAAAAATGGTACAATGACATCTATAAGATTTGTACTAGCCAGGGCCTATACCCCCAATCTGTGAGGCACCACCATCGCCTCCACCCTCCCGATGGGTCCTCCATGAGTTGGAACTAGAAGATCTCTCAGACCTGTGAGTCTTGTAACTCGTGCTAGCTGAGAACTATCCTGTCTCTCGAGTGCAAGTCCTCTGAGACTCTTATGCCATGGGAATCTCTAGAATCTCACCCCCAAGCAGTCCAATCCACCCTCTCAAGGTGGTAATGTAGGTAGATCTGAGTGAGGCCTCCTCGATGTGCTAATCAACTAGAGCCTGAAGTCTCTTGATCTCTACCCCATGATCCAAGCCTACCAATACCTGAGCCACCTACACTGTTGGAGCTACTAGTACTTCTAGAACAACTAGGGGTTCTAAAGCAACCTGTGAAGATGGGGAAGTTGATCCCCCAGCTTGGTAAGCGATGAGTAGTATTGTAGAAGTGTCTACCTGATACTGCAAATGAATGTGCTACCCTATGAGCTTCTATATATCTACATCCATAGAGGTAATCCTCACCTACAAAGTGGACCTCTCCCCTTGTAGTCATGCCATTGGCTCTAACCATGAGATAACTTCACCTATATGGTGGTGATAGTAGTATCCCTGTACAGGAGCTAAGTCCAAAGTCTCCCAAACTGGCTCTAGATGTCGGCAACCTATTCCCTCAACTACCCTACCTCACTTTCAAGAGGTACCTCACCCTCCTCGGATTCCTCCTCCTCTACCTCTACCTGTGGGCCCTCCTCTGTAATGGCCCCTATACCCCATGTGTCCTCTATCCTCTGATGGGTCCTATGCCCATGAGGGTCCACCTCTACACCCTATGCACCCTATGTAACCTTTACTATGAAGCCATTTGTTGGTCGGCCTAGAGGTCCCTCTTCATACCACTATAAGCCAGACCAACATGTATCATAATTAGCAATTGTACCTACATTCGCTAGGCCCAACTCCTAGAAGTCATCATCAGCATCCCTCAATGGAGTCACTTGGGGCCAGGTTAGGTCCCTCTCTAGGACCAAGTGTTTGTAGATAGAAGGTACCTCTAGGACATTCTTTCAAAGCCCAAACTACCTCAGGACACAATATAAGTATTGATACTTGTGTATGTCAGCCTTCTGTTCGATAATCCACCTATTGCAGTGCACCTAGTGCATGTATCTGTCCACCTCTATCCAGGTCGGGTAGCCCATGTATGGTTGCCACTATATGTATTGAGGGTGGAGCTATGTAAATCGAGAGATATAGTGGGCTAGGTCTCTTCATGAGACCTACTCCTAAAACTTGTTGAGCAAGGTGCAACAACAGTATTGTCATTGTTGTCAACACAGTCAGATTGATCTGTTGATGCAGTGGACAGGAAGTTCAAAAGCTATTCGGATGCAGAAGACAGGAGTTCAAAGGTTATTCAGAGTATGTACAATGATTTTCCAAGAAGACCGAAGTGGCCCATATGCAAAAGATCAAAAAAAAAAAACAAGTAAGAAAAGTGTCGCGATATCGCGACATATACAGCAAGCAAGAAAAACTGTCGCGATTTCGTGACATGTTGGAAGAGAGAGAAAAAGCAAGAAAAACTATCATGATTTCGTGACATGTTGGAAGAGAGAGAAAAAGTAGGAAAAACTATCACGATTTCGTGACATGTTGGAAGAGAGAAAAAAGAAAAACTGTCGATTTCGTGACATGTTGGAAGAGAAAAAGGCAAGTGGAAAAACTGTCACGATTTCGTGACATGTTGGAAGAGAAAGAGAAAGCAGGAAAAAGTGTCACGATTTCATGACAAGTTCGAAGAAAGAGAACAAGTAAGAAAAGTGTCACGATTTCGTGACATGTCGCATTTTCGTGACTAAAATAGGAGAGAGAAAGTAAGTTGGAAAAGTGTCACGATTTCGTGACATGTCGCATTTTCGCGACTAAAATAGGAGAGAGAAAGTAAGTTTGAAAAGTGTCACGATATCGCGACATGTCGCATTTTCATGACAAAAGAAAGAGAGGAAGCGTACGAAAGCAGAACTGTCATGATTTCATGACAAAAGTAGAAAGCAAGACTTCGAAAGCAGAAGTGTCACGATTTCATGACAAAAGCAAAGAAGTAAAGTACGAGAAGTAGAAGTGTCACGATTTCATGACAAAAGCAAAGAAGCTAAGTACGAAGCAGAAGTGTCATGATTTCATGACAAAAGCTAAGTTGAAGACTACGGAGGTAGAAGTGTCACGATATCGTGACAAAAGCAAAGTCGAAGTCTATGGAAGTAGAAGTGTCGCGATATCATGACAAAAGCAAAGACGAAGTATACGGAGGCAAAAATGTCATGATATCATGACAAAAGAAAAGATGAAGTCTACGGAGGCAGAAATGTCATGATATCATGACAAAAGAATAGAGAAAGCGTACGGAGGTGAAAGTGTCATGATATCGTGACATGTTGTATTTTCATGGCAACAACAACAAAAGAAGCTACAGAGGCAGAAATGTCATGATTTCATGATAGGTCATAAATGCGCAAGTCAAGAAGGAGAACCCGACTGAAATGAGAAGTATGACAGTGGACCGACATCACTATGGCGGTTACAGGGTCTATCTAGAATGAAATCATCAAGCGATGGATAAACCGAACATCTTCTTGAGTTGAAGCCGACGAAGACCGATGACAATCGACTAAAATTAGGGTTTACAATTGTTATGAAAGCCGACTAAGATTAGGATTTACAACCGACTAAGATTAGGGTTTTCATCATAAAAATATTGTTATAAAAGGAGGGTTGTTTGGAGAATTGAAGGGAAGTCGAATGTGTGTGAAATACGGTCATTGTGCGCAGAGAGCAAGTCATGTCAAATCATGCTAAGTGCAAAATTTGCAAAGAGAGCAGAGTGCACAAAAGGGAGAAGATGATCATGAAGTTTGACTATAACGAAGCAGAGTGTGCGAAGTGATTGCGTAGAGAGAGCAGAGTGCACAGAGAATGCAAAGGTGAAGAAGACCAGTCAAGGTCTTGCAAAAGCAAAGGTATCTTACTGTCAAACTTATAGATTCAAATTGAAGTCCAGGTTGTAGCTTGGCATCAGGGGTTGGTGCTCCTTTCTATTGGTGCAGATAAATAAGGGGTTGGTGCTCCTTTCTATTGGTGCAGATAAATAAGGGGTTGGTGCTCCTTTCTATTGGTGCAGATAAATAAGGGGTTGGTGCTCCTTACAGTGGGTGCTGGTAAATTGATTGTAAAGTTGGTGCTTTGCAAAGGCTAGATTTGGATGGTAGTCCAAGCAGTCAATTTTTGAGGAGTAGCCACATTGGTGAACCTCATTAAATCTTGTGTTGTGTGATGCTCTTTTGTTATACTTGTTGTATCTAGTAATAAGTTTTAATTGTTACGGTATTAAGAGCTATAAATTTAAGTTTAAAGAGCTACACTGATTCACCCCCCTCTCAGGTGTCATTGTAAGACTAACAATTGGTATCAGAGCTAAGTTCCTATACAAGCTTAACCAGCTAGGGTGATCTTGGAAGTAACACAATGGCAGGTGGTGAAGGCTTCTCATCAAACAAAGCACCATTGTTTGATGGATCTAATTACGCATTCTAGAGAATCAGGATGCAGACATATCTCTATGCTTTGGGATACGACATCTGGGATTCAGTAGTTAGTGGATACACAATACCCATCACTCCTCCAAAAGAGGCCGACGAAAAGAAACTGTTTGAAAATAACTCAAAAGCAAAGAATGCTATCATGTGCGGATTAGCAGACAGTGAACTAGTAAAGATCATGAGCTGTAAAATGGCAAAAGAAATATGGGACAAACTGAGGAGTATTCATGAAGGAGATGATAAGATCAAGGAGGCCAAGTTACAGACACATCGAGCTCAGTTCGAAGCATTAAAGATGAATGACGATGAAAACATTGAGGCATATATGCTGAGAGTTAATGGAATCATTAATGCGATCAGAGGACTCGACGAGGATATCGAAGACTCTACCATCGTGAAAAAGGTATTAAGATCTCTTCCTCAAAGGTTTGATTCTAAAGTCTCAATGATAGAAGAAGCTAAAAATCTAAATTATTTTAGTATAGATGAGATGTATGGTTCTTTGAATGCATATGAGATGAGGATAGGAAGATCTAAACCCACAGACAGAGAAGCGGCTTTTAAAGCCCTTAAAAATAAAAATGCAAAACAAGAGTCCGAGGAAGAAGAGACATCAGATGAAATGGAAGCAAACTTTGTTAGAAAACTAAAAAGGGGAAAAGGAAAATACAGAGGAAAGCTACCGTTTAAATGTTTCAACTATGGAGGCATTGGGCATTTTGTGACTAAATGTCCACTTAATGAGAAGAACAAAAATGATGAAGGATCGCACCAAGAAAGAAGTGATTGGAAGAAGAAAATGAATTTCAGAAAAGGCAACTTCAAGAAGAAAAGTTTCATCTCCAGGAATGCCAGTTCATCAGAAGACAACTCCGATGAGGATTCAGAAGAGGAAACAGGTGAAGCTCTTTTCATGGCATTTGAAGAAGTAAAATCAGAAAAGGAGAAGGAGTGAACTCTGAAGTATGTGGTGAAAACCCTGAGGCTGAAGTAGATCTAGAAGGTGAGTTGATCTCTGCACTTGAAGAGTGGAAAATAGAGAGGAAAAAGAATAAGAAAATTTCAAAAAATCTTGAGGATGCAAACGAAATCATAACCGATCTGAAAGTATCAGATAGAAGAATACAAGAAAATATCTGAAGATCTCGAAGTACAAATTACCATGAAAATAGATTATTGTTGCAAACTAGAAGAAGAGAATGTTGGTTTACGGACGTAGATAGAAGAGATGAATCACAAAATTAGTTGCTATCACAAACGCGAAGAAAGTTCTATGAAGTTGGATAAGATTATAAATGACCAAAGGCCTGCAGGCATCAAATTTGGTCTGGGTTTCATCGAAGGAGAATCATCAAATGGATCAAAGGCCAGAAATGTAGAATCCATAAAGAATGAAGATAAGAAACAGGTTGATCAAGGAAAAATGTCTCATGCAAAAGAAAGCAATAATGCGAGGCACGAAAGGAGAATTGACAATGATGGATTCACCAATGTCACACATCAAAGAAGAAGAAGACCTATGGCTCCTACGGCAACATGGCAAAGACCATCACCCAGGTTCAATTATCCCTTTTCTGGTTTCTATTTTAAATGCAATGGCTATGGACATAAAATCTCAGACTACAAATATAATGTAAGACCAAGGAATTTCACCAGTAGAAATGTTTTTTCTCCTTTGATGAATTATACAGTAGAATGTTATAACTGTCATAATTTTGGGCACATTGCAAGAAACTGTAGAAGTACATTTGCATCAAATCAGTTTCAGGGAAGAAAATTTCAACCAAATAGGATAAGACAAAATAGAAAACTTCCCGAAAAACATGCACAAGCTATTGATAAGGGAAAGGCAAAACAAGAGCCCAAAACTACTATCAAAATGGAGTGGAAAGAAAAAGAACGACTTAAGGAAGAAAAGGAATCCTTAATCGTACAAACAACATTTAAAGCACAGAATAAATATGTACCATGGATACTTGATAGTGGATGCTCCAGTCATATGACAGGTGACAAACAAAAATTTGAGAAGTTACAGAAATATGAAGGTGGTTCAGTAAAGTTTGGAAATAATGATGGAGCTAAGATAGTTGGCAAAGGTTCAGTTAAAATTAGTGATAGAAAAATTAAGTCAGAAGAAGTCTTGTTTGTGGATGGTTTGAAACATAACTTGTTGAGCGTAAGTCAGATTTGTGATAAAGGTCATGAAGTAGTTTTTAAGAAGCAGGGTTGTGAAGTCAGAAAAACAAATAGTGGAAAATTGATAGCAATTGGATCAAGGACATCCGGCAACCTGTACACGCTCTTAGAGACTTCAGAAGGAGCTTGTTTTATTGGACAGGAAGAAGAAAATTGGTTGTGGCACAAGAGACTCGGTCATATCAATTTTGATAATCTAGTAAAAATCAACTCAAAAAGGGCAGTGAGAGATATTCCCACCATTAGCAAACCTGCAAACAACATTTGTGCTTCATGCCAAAAGGGGAAGCAAACTAGAGTCACATTCAAAACAAAAGAGTACTACACAAGCAAACCTTTGGAACTAATACACACCGATTTATGTGGACCCATGAGAACACAAAGCATAAATGGTGACAAATATTTTATGTTGTGCATTGATGACTATTCGAGAATGACATGGATATTTTTCTTGAAGCATAAATCAGAAGCTTTTGAAATGTTCAAGACTTTCAAAAACCAAGTTGAGAATGAAACAGGAAAGAGGATCAAATGTTTAAGATCAGATAGAGGAGGAGAATTCATTTCAGAGGAGTTTATAGAGTACTGTGAAAAATACGGTATTAGGAGACAGTTTTCAGCGAGCCAGGACACCTCAGCAAAATGGAGTGGTAGAAAGAAAGAGCAAGACGATATAGGAAATGGCACGGACTATGCTGGCTGAAAGCATAGTAGCAGATAGATTTTGGAAAGAAGCGAGTCCATACTACGGTGTATATCCAAAATAGGTACATGCTGAGAACACATGAAAGCAAAACTCCTTATGAGTTGTGGTTCGGTAAAAGGGCAACAACAAAATACCTCAAAGTTTTTGGCAGCAAGTGCTACATCAAAAGAACTGAAGATAATCTTGGTAAGTTTGAAGATAGAGCGGATGAAGGTATTTTTGTTGGTTATTCATCAAAAAGCAAAGCTTACAAATGCTACAACAAGAGGCTAAAGAAAATTGTGGACAGTGCCGATGTTAAATTTGATGAAGGTAGAGAACGAGTAATTAGCTATGAAAAGAACTACCCAATTTATGAAGAGGTTATTGAAGGAGATGAGGAAAACGAAAGGGAAAAGATACAAAAAATTGACTCAGATGATTTAAGTTGTGATTCAGAAGTGGAAGAAAATAAGAAATTCAAAACAGGCAGATGGCAGAAAAATCATCCTAGAGAGCAAATAATTGGAGACCCCAAAGTTGGTGTTCAGACAAGAAGAAGAGTAGTAAGTAACTACTCTCTATTATCCAACATTGAGCCCAAAAATGTTGTTGACGCAAGCAAAGATGAAAGTTGGATGAAGGCAATAAATGAAGAATTAGATCAGATCGAGAAAAATGAAACTTGGGAGTTAGTACCTAGACCTGCAAATAAAAATATAATCGGGACTAAATGGATTTTTTGAAACAAATTGAATGAAGACGGACAGGTAGTCAGAAATAAAGCAAGATTGGTATGTAAGGGTTATGCACAAGTTGAAGGCATTGAATTTGAGGAAAATTTTGCACCAGTAGCTAGACTAGAGTCAATTAGAATGTTTCTAGCTTTAGCAAGTCTACAAGAATTTCAAAGTTTATCAAATGGATGTGAAATCAGCGTTTTTGAATGGGAAACTTGAAGAAGAGGTTTATATTGAGCAACCTAGATGGTTTCCAACTTGGTGATGATCCCAACTTGGTTTGCAAGTTGAAGAAAGCATTATATGGCTTAAAACAGGCACCCCGAGCATGGTATGCAAGGCTAGACAACTATCTCACTCAACAAGGGTTTAAGAAAGGTATGGTGGATAGTAATTTGTATGTCAAAATAGAAAATGGGCATCTTATTGTTCTTGTTGTATACGTAGATGATATCATATTTGGCAGCAAGCAAAGATGAGTCATGTAAAGATTTAGCAAATAAGATGCAGAAAGAATTTGAAATGTCAATGATTGGTGAACTTGCGTATTTCCTCGGGTTGCAAGTTAATCAAAATAAGAAGGGCATATTTATTTCTCAAGTTAAATATGTGAAAGAGATGTTAAAAAAGTTCACAATGGAGGATTGTAAGCCAATTAGCACTCCCATGATGACAGGTTGCAAGTTGAGCAAGGATGACAAATCTCCACCTATTGATCAAACCATGTACAAATCTATGATTGGGGGATTACTATCGCACTGAAAGCTACCAGACCAGATATTTTGTAGGCAGTATGCATGGTAGCACGATTTTAGGCTAATCCCAAGGAGACTCATGTGACAACAGTGAAGAGGATTCTTCGGTACCTCAAGGGTACTATGGAGTATGGGTTATGGTATCCGAAAGGTAAAGACTTCACCCTTATTTTGTATTCAGATGCAGATTGGGCAGGAGGTGTCGATGACAGAAAGAGTACCAATGGAGGTGCATTCTATCTTGGAGACAGATTGGTCGCGTGGCACAGTAAGAAACAAGAGTCAGTTTCTTTATCGACAGTAGAGGCAGAATATATTGCAGTGACAACATGTTGTACGTAGGTATTATGGATGAAACAAACCCTGAAAGATCTTGGTATTAGCTTCAGTGAGCCAATATCAGTTAAGTGTGATAACACCAGTGCCATTAACATCTCCAAGAATCCGGTTATGCATTCACGCACAAAACACATTGCTATCAGGTATCACTTTTTGAAGGAGAAAGTTGCGGAAGGTGAGGTTAAGTTGGATTTTGTTCCAACTACAGAGCAAGTAGCAGATATCTTCACAAAACCATTGCCCAAGGAAGTTTTTGAGTACCTTCACAATAAATTGGGAGTGGTCACACTTCCCAAGAATTGACTAGCTATAGGGATCACATTCTCAGGGGGAGCATTTAAGTATTTGATTATCTTTTTGCTCATGTTCATGATTTTTGCTAAGTGTAATAAATTTTGCCTGAGAATGTTGTGCATGGACTCAAGGGGAGTCTGCAGTAGCCCTTTGGTATTATTGTCAAAGGGGGAGAAGAGTTACGAGAAATTGCACATGTGTTGCCAAAAATTCCAAAGGGGAGATTGTTGAGCAAGGTGCAGCAACAATATTGTCATTGTTGTCAACACAATCAGATAGATCTGTTGATGCAGTGGACAGGAAGTTCAAAAGCTATTCAGATGCAGAAGACAGGAGTTCAAAGGTTATTCAGAGTATGTACAGTGATTTTCCAAGAAGACCGAAGTGGCCCATATGCAAAAGATCAAAAAAAAAAGACAAGTAAGAAAAGTGTCGCGATATCGCGACATATACAACAGGCAAGAAAAACTGTCACGATTTCGTGACATGTTGGAAGAGAGAGAAAAAGTAGGAAAAACTATCATGATTTCGTGACATGTTGGAAGAGAGAGAAAATAGAAAAAACTATCACGATTTCGCGACATGTTGGAAGAGAGAAAAAGCAGGAAAAACTATCACGATTTCGTGACATGTTGGAAGAGAAAAAGGCAAGTGGAAAAACTATCGCGATTTCATGACATGTTGGAAGAGAAAGAGAAAGCAGGAAAAAGTGTCACGATTTCGTGACAAGTTCGAAGAAAGAGAACAAGTAAGAAAAGTGTCACGATTTCGTGACATGTCGCATTTTCACGACTAAAATAGGAGAGAGAAAGTAAGTTGGAAAAGTGTCACGATTTCGTGACATGTCGCATTTTCATGACTAAAATAGGAGAGAGAAAGTAAGTTTGAAAAGTGTCGCGATATCGCGACATGTCGCATTTTCGCGACAAAAGAAAGAGAGGAAGCGTACGAAAGCAGAACTATCATGATTTTGCAACAAAAGCAGAAAGCAAGACTTCAGAAGCAGAAGTGTCATGATTTCATGACAAAAGCAAAGAAGTAAAGTACGAAAGCAGAAGTGTCATGATTTCATGACAAAAGTAGAGAAGAAGACTTCGAAGGCAGAAGTGTCACGATTTTGCAACAAAAGCAAAGAAGCTAAGTACGAAAGCAGAAGTGTCACGATTTCATGACAAAAGCTAAGTTGAAGACTACGGAGGCAGAAGTGTCGCGATATCATGACAAAAGCAAAGTCAAAGTCTATGGAAGCAGAAGTGTCGCGATATCATGACAAAAGCAAAGACGAAGTATACGGAGGCAAAAATGTCATGATATCATGACAAAAGAAAATACGAAGTCTACGGAGGCAAAAATGTCATGATATCATGACAAAAGAATAGAGAAAGCGTACGGAGGTGAAAGTGTCACGATATCGTGACATGTTGTATTTTCATGGCAACAACAACAAAAGAAGCTACAGAGGTAGAAATGTCATGATTTCATGATAGGTCATAAATGCGCAAGTCAAGAAGGAGAACCCGACTGAAATGAGAAGTATGACAGTGGACCGACATCACTATGGCGGTTACAGGGTCTGTCCAGAATGAAATCATCAAGCGATGGATAAACCGAACATCTTCTTGAGTTGAAGCCGATGAAGACCGATGACAACCGACTAAAATTAGGGTTTACAGTTGTTATGAAAGCCGACTAAGATTAGGATTTATAGCCGACTAAGATTAGGGTTTTCATCATAAAAATATTGTTATAAAAGGAGGGTTGTTTGGAGAATTGAAGGGATGTCGAATGTGTGTGAAATACGGTCATTGTGCGTAGAGAGCAAGTCGTGTCGAATCATGCTAAGTGCAAAATTTGCAAAGAGAGTAGAGTGCGCAAAAGGGAGAAGATGATCATGAAGTTCGACTGTAATGAAGTAGAGTGTGCGAAGTGATTGCGTAGAGAGAGCAGAGTGCACAGAGAATGCAAAGGTGAAGAAGACCAGTCAGGGTCTTGCAAAAGCAAAGGTATCTTATTGTCAAACTTATAGATTCAAATTGAAGTCCAAGTTGCAGCTTGGCATCAAGGGTTGGTGCTCCTTTCTATTGGTGCAGATAAATAAGGGGTTGGTGCTCCTTTCTGTTGGTGCAGATAAATAAGGGGTTGGTGCTCCTTTCTATTGGTGTAGATAAATAAGGGGTTGGTGCTCCTTATAGTGGGTGCTGGTAAATTGATTGTAAAGTTGGTGCTTTGCAAAGGCTGGATTTGGATGGTAGTCCAAGCAGTCAATTTTTGAGGAGTAGCCACATTGGTGAACCTCGTTAAATCTTGTGTTGTGTGATGCTCTTTTGTTATACTTGTTGTATCTAGTAATAAGTTTTAATTGCTGCGGTATTAAGAGCTGTAAATTTAAGTTTAAAGAGCTACACTGATTCACCCCCCCCTCTCAGTGTCATTGTAAGACTAAAAACTACCCTACCTCACTGTCAAGAGGTGCCTCACCCTCCTCGGATGCCTCCTCCTCTACCTCTACCTATGGGCCCTCCTCTGCAATGGCCTCTGTACCCCATGTGTCCTCTATCCTCTGATGGGTCCTGTGCCCATGAGGGTCCACCTCTACACCCTATGTAACCTCTACTATGAAGTAATTTGTTGGTTGGCCTAGAGGTCCCTCTTCATACCACTATAAGCCAAACAACCATGTATCATAATTAGAAATTGTACCTACATTCACTAGGCCCAACTCCTAGAAGTCATCATCAGCATCCCTCAGTGGAGGCACTTTGGGCCAGGTTAGGTCCCTCTCTAGGACCAAGTTTTTTTAGATAGAAGGTACCTCTAGGACATTCTTTCGAATCCCAAACTACCTCAAGACACAATATAAGTATTGATACTTGCATATGTCGGCCTTTCGTTCGATAATCCACCTATTGCAGTGCGCCTGGTGCACGTATCTATCCACCTCTATAAAGGTTAGGTAGCCCATGTATTGTTGCCACTATATGTACTAAGGGTGGAGCTATGCAAATCGAGAGATATAGTGGTCCAAGTCTCCTACATGAGACCTACTCCTAAAACCCTCCTACTCCTAGGGCTAGTAGGTTGCATAGCACTAAGAATCTATAGGGATAGCAGTAACCTCTAGGGGTAAATCAATAGGGCACTCTATCAAAATGTGCTACCAACCCCAAATCTATAGAAGTATGTTGTAGTCAATGCCCACTCTGCTACGGTGTGTGATCTAATACAACTCGTGATAGAGTTATGCTAGAAGAGTATTCCCCCATGCCAGAATGAGAGGTAGCTCGATTGAACTAACCATAACCTCATTGGTCCTATCCAAGAGGTTCTAGGGGAACTTCACACCTGATGAGTCTGGGATGACTATCTGGATAATCAGGTGCATGAATACTGCCTCTTGTTGTGAAAATAATTTGGCCTAGAATCACTCCTAAATGTGGATGCCTCCATGTTCAATGTGGCGATGTGCCTCAACTCTCCATATACAAAAGATCAAATCAAACATGAACTTCCTCACCATGGTAGGAGAGGAAGTGATGGTATCACCATAAATAGGTAGGTGGAAGATGCGGTAGACATCCTCCAGAGTAACAATCATCTCACCCATCGATAGGTGAAATGTGTTGGTCTGAGCATCCTAGTGATGGGCCAAGGCAGTCATGTATGACTGATCCACTCTGATGGTGGGGAGGTTTAGGATGTAACCAAACCCCATGACAACAAACCACTCCATATCCATGTTAGTGAGAGTGCGGCATAAGTTCTAAAGGAGATCAGTCTCCCTCACTCTGTTGGTCAAGGCTTGAGTGAAAGCAATCAAATAAATATGAAAAACAATTAAAAAATAACTAAAAAATGACAAACAAATTAGAAAATCTCATGAAAAAGAAAAAACATGCACACACACGATCAAAATTTTCAAAAAAAAATAAAAAAACTCTTCAAAAATGCATTAAATGGCATTAATTTCCTAGAAAACCCAAAAAAATTAAAAAAATTAATTAATTTTTTTTTGAAATTTTTTCTAAAGTTTGCATGTCGCGCATCGGAACCACGATCAATGTGATGGTAAAAAATGTGATCGTTGGGATTTCAATCCTGCTATGGTTGATAGTCATGGACCCCAATTTGCTAATTGGGGATCATGTCTACCACCTGTGGCTAAGGAGCATGACCCTTTTAGGGTCACGTCCTTCCCAAAATAACCCTAAAATTAAACCCTCCCCTCTAACCTAACCTATGCTAAATCTAACTAGGGTGAGGTTCATTACCGACAGTTTAATGTGGTTCATTTAACCCATTACTTAGTGTGGTTAATTTTAATCCGATAATTTGCAAGCGTGGTCTCGATTTGTGTGTTACCTTGGATGCACCGGCTCCCCTACTGGTTGAAGATTTTGGCTGGTCGACCATCGATGTGGATAGAAGAGAATTAATGAAGTTTGCGATAGCATTCCATGTCATAATTCACTTTTTACCTCTTAGAGCTCTTAGTTTTATTGGCAGTTTCAGGTAAAAAATGAAAATTTTCAAAGAGAAAAAGCCTTTTATACCTTTTTTGAATTCGGTTCGGACCACGTCTAACAACTACGATCCCCGAATTAGGGTTTTCCACCCACGTGTCTAATTCATGATCAAGGAATTTGACCTTCTTAATCACTTCTAATAAGAACGGTCAGCAAACTATAATAAATGCTCTCAATTCCAACCATGGAGAGTTGTAAAATAACAAATTAAAAATACCCACCAGACTAGATAATTCAAAATCTACAAAATTAACAAAAAAATCAGATAACATTAAAATCCAAATGTGCCTCGTATTCAATCATTTACCCTATACACTTGGTGGTTGTAGCGACTTGCGATCCATGCAATCCGATAAGATGAGTAAATTACCATAAGGATATTTGGGGTAAATTAGTCATTGCTGAATTGGTATGCTTTTATTTAATCTCTAATAAGGTCCTTATGGTCAGATTGCTCTAGGGAAATGAGATATTCATCATAATTCTTCTATGATCCTCTCAGAAGATCATCGATAATATGATTCAACACATTCCTAATTGTAATTGCTTTCATTTTGATTCCCTAAGAAGGCCTTCGTGGCTGGACCGCTCCATGGGATAGAAATATACAATTACTATTAATAGTTGCAATCATAGCTGATTAGGCCATGCCAATATTCAAATGCTAAATCTTAATTTGTTCAAAATATTTCATAGTGGTCAAGTGACCTCATCGCTTCATTTAATTGTCATTACCCTCATTGACTCGTTGCTTGAGGGGGTAGTCATTATATCAATTATCATAATCAAAGTCAATAGAATATCCTTTGATCATAGATCCCTTGATCTTGTCAAAATTACGTTCGTCTTACGAATCATTGCCAAAAACTATCATAAGCTTACCCACTACTAGGGAAAAAAGCAAATATGACAGTTAGTTTGTAACTCTCTTCCTTTCGGTTATATAGGCCTAACTCCTATTGTAGCACCAAAGCTACTTGAATGTCTGATGACGAGTGCAAAGTCTTTCAAATTTAAGCCTTCCATCTAGTTGGAAGCAATGATTCTAGGATGCACATCCTCTTTGAAAGACTTGGGAATATAATTTTGATCAAACTAATGATCATCATGCAACCTACATCATCATTTCAATAGGTCTATTTTTACTCAATGTTGTTTGATATCACAACACATCTCAAAAAGGGCATCTGTAGACACCTAAAATGCGTCATACTGAGATGACTACTCATATGGGACATTATAGAAGACCATATGGAAGACCTTGGATAGATTCCAAGGTATACCAGTGGTTTTTACCACTCAATTTGGGTACCTTTGCCTAGTCAGTGCTAGTCACAGCGTTGACTGTACCTGTCAGCTGCGGTCAACACTTAGAATCAGTTGGCCTTCATCCAACCCAAAATTAGTTTCAATGACCAATTGGTTATGGATTGGAGTGGTTTGAGTGAGGAAGTTTCTATATACTTCCATTCAACAAACTCAACTACCCAATATTGTTCTTGGCTTCCTCATGAAGATACCCCTAGCCCTTAGCAAATGCTATTTAACCTCCCTTCAAATTGGGGAAAGATATAAATGAATCTTGAATTGAAATGCAGTGAAGCCCTGTAAAATTTCATACTCACCTAGGTGCATTGAGAGGAATACTTTGGATGCCCAATTGGAGATCACATGGCATTTGGAGTCAAGGAGGATCTGGAGGGCTAGTAAGAATCAAGAAAACCAATTGAGCCCATTCCATCACCAAACTAAGAAATTAAACAACAAAATATGTCATAGGACACAATGGCAACTCTTGATCATCAATTCCTCAAGGAGAATTGAAGATTAGACACCAAATTGGGAGGGAAAAATAGTTCAAGCTTAGCCATGGCTATCAGCCGTGGTGGATAGTGCTCACCGTGAATCAGAATTGCGGTTAGGTTGTCATCTTTAGTTTCCTTATTTTCTAGTTGTAGGATTTATTTATTGTTACTAGATTATTCATATATCATGTTAATCAGTTTTATTAGACTTTGACCAATATAATTAGAGCTTTTAGTCATTTCCTTTCATTATTTCAATTATGCTACTAATGGATTTTTTCATGCTTTCATGCTTTCAATTCCATAATTAAGCCATTAGATAGACGCATATGATTTTCCTTTACATATTCTATGGTGTTATTTCATGCTTAAAATAGGTTTAATATGTTGGCAATTTTGGGTACCTTGAGTACATTGCCTTTTCTTAAAGTATAGTTGTTGTCATTGATGTCAAAGGAGCTCTTGGTAGTTGTTGTCTTTGATGTCAAGGAGTTCTTGAAGCAATTTGATTAGTTGTCCAAGCATGTGTTTTGATGAAGGTTTCAATATAATCAATAAGTTTCTATGTAGCCCGATTGCAAAAAGATCAAGAAAAAGACAAGTAAGAAGAAGTATGCGGGCGGCTGGCAAAACTGTCACGATTTCGCGACATGTTTCAAGAGAGAGAAAGCATTGGCAAAAATGTCACGATTTTGCGACATGCTGGAAGGCAGAGGCAAAGCTAGCAAAACTATCACGATTTCGCGACATGTTTGAGGAGAGAGAAAGTTTAGGCAAAACTGTCACGATTTCGCGACAAGTTGAGTTGGCAGAGTTGAGTTGCAGGAAGTGTCGCGATTTCGCGACAAGTTTCAATGAAGTTGTACGGATGCAGAAAGTGTCACGATTTCACGACAGGTTGAGTTGGCAGCTTGTAGGTGGCGAAAGCATCACAATTTCACGACATGTTCCAATTTTGTGAGCAATTGGCAGAAAAGTGCCTAAGGCAGCGAAAGCGTCACGATTTCGTGACATGTTCCAGTTTCGCGAGCAGTTGGCAGAAAAGAGCTTAAGGCAGCGAAAGCATCGCGATTTCGCGACATGTTCCAGTTTCATGAGCAGTTGGCAGAAAAGTGCTTAAGGCAGCGAAAGCGTCGCGATTTCGTGACATGTTCCAGTTTTGTGAGCAGTTGGCAGAAAAGAGCTTAAGGCAGCAAAAGCTTCACGATTTTGTGACATGTTCCATTTTCGCTAGTGCAAACCGAGGAAAGGTTGAAGAAGCAAGAAGTGTCATGATTTTGTGATAGAGTTGCTGATGACGTCAGCAAAAGCAAATGTGTCACGATTTCATGACAAGAGCAGAGAGGAAGGCCTTGCAGACTAAAGCGTCATGATTTCATGACAAGAATCATGATGACGTTAGCAAAGTCAGGGAGTGTCACGATTTCGTGACAACAAGCTATAGTGTTGTGATTTCATGACAACAAACCAAAGAAGGCGCACGACAGACAGTAGTGTCATGATTTTGTGACAACAAGTAATACAAGGTGTACGGCAGACAAAGGCATAGCGATATCATGACATGTTTGAGTTTCACACTAGAAAAGCTATAGAACAACAGAGGCGGTTGAAGCCGATGGAGTTAACCTTTGCCGATGAAGTGTTTTAAGGATATACAGTTGACTAAAATCATGAATTTGATAATGAATTGTTGCTATAAAAGGAGGACTATTTTCGAGTTTTATGAATCGAATGTGCGTGTTGAATTTGCGCAAGTGAAGTCTACTGTACGCAAAGAGTAGTCATATCGAATTGATCAAAGTGTGCATTCAAAGTGTGACTTTCATAGAAGCAGAGTGGAGGAAGAAGTTTGATCGAGAAGCAGACGGCTCGAAGAGGGTGCTGTAGTGGCTGCACATAGGTGCATAAGTTGCTGTGCGATCGAGTGCTGCAGTATTTACACAGATGATGTAAAGAAAGTAGAGTGTGCGAAGACTGCACTGTGTTGGATGTGCAACGGAGTAGAAGCTAAGTTGAGAAGATAGTGCTACTGCATTTTGTGAAGATTGCACTATTGTGTTTGCGCAAAAGTTGAGAAGATAGTGCTGTTGTAAATTTGAGAAGACTGTGCTGTTGTAGTTGCGCAGACAGTGAAAAGTTGTTTTCAACCAAGTGCAGAAAAGAACAGAGGAAGAGGACAATTGTGCCAGACCGAAGGACTATGTTTGGTGCAGATAAGAGGACCAGCTTTGCAGTGATAGAGTTGAGGATAGAGATCTCCAGCCAGAGCAGGGAAGACAAGTGTCTTCTGTGGATAGAGTTCCACTTGCTAAGGGCAAAGGAGATAGAGGTCTTCTAGAGGATCACCAACAAATAAGAATTAGGGGAAGGTATCTCCTTTGAGCCGAGGCTCATAAACATTGTAATCGGGAAGGATTCCCAGAGGATTTTGATATAAATTTTAGAGGAAAGTTTTATCCGTGGAGTAGCCCACCTTGGGTGAACCACGTTAAATGGGTCTTCTATGTGTGATGCTTTCTGTCTTGTTTAATATTATGTTGATGCCACTGCTATCTAAAATTAAAATTATTAAATGGTTAAGTCTTATACTGTTCACCCCCCCCTCTCAGTATAAGTTCATGTTCTTCAATTGGTATCAGAGCAGGTCTCTCCAGAAAAAGCCTAACGGCTTGGAGAAGGATCTAACAGAGGAACATATAAATTCAGAAAAGGTTGAATTCGATCTCAAGAGTGAATTCTTCTTGGCCTTGAGAAAGCTTGAGAAACTCAGGGAAGAGAATTCTGTCCTCAAGCAACATTGGCAAGAAAAAGAGATAGCAAGATCAGAATTGGCTCAAAGTGTTATAGATTTCAAAATTCTAGCTGAAGAAGGGAAGAAGATTGAACAAGTTCTAACAGAGGTTCTAAAAGGAAAGGTAGCTGATTGTGAGAAACTAGAAGGAGAGATTATGTCTCTTAGAGTGAAGTTAGAACAGTCAACTCTCAGACAAAATATTCCGTGTGAAAATAAGGATGGCATCACCATTCATGAAATAGGGTCTTCAAGCAAGAACAATCTTCACTTTGAAGAGCAATGGATTCCAGTTGATCACAAAAAGAACAAACTTCCAAGGTATCAAAACAGGTTACATAATACCTTTCATGGATATTGTTTTTCCTATAAAAAATTTGGTCACATAGCTATGCATTGCAATAAGTCTCTAAAGAGTCATAGTAAGGAAAATGTTAACTCATTTGCACCTCTTATGAATAAAAATATCATGTGTTACAAGTGCAAGAATTTTGGGCATATAGCAAGGATGTGCAGTTTGGATAGATTTAGTCTTGAGTTCTCAAAAAGGAGGAATGAGATAAAATCTAAGTCAATGATAGTTCAAACTGCTTTTCATGCTCAAGACAAAGTAGAAAAATGGTATCTTGATAGTGGCTGTTCAAAACATATGACTGGTGAAAAAGAAAAAATTTTGTCTTTAAAAGAAACAAACAGAGGAACAGTCAGTTTTGGAGATAATAGGTCCGCAAAGATCTGTGGTAAAGGGACTCTTAGTTTGGATGGGAAATCCAAAATAGAAAACGTGCTTTATGTAGAAGGGCTAAGACATAATCTGCTTAGTGTGAGTCAACTTTGTGATCAAGGGCACATAGTATCTTTCTTTTCAAATAGATGTGAGATAAGTAAAGAATTAAATGGAAAACTTATTGCTAGGGCTACAAGGACTCCAAACAATCTTTACATGCTGAGTGAGATAAAAAGAGAAAAATGCTTTCTAACTCAAGAAGATGAGAGTTGGTTGTGGCATAAAATATTGGGACATTTGAGTTTTGATAATCTAGTCAATATTAGTAACAAGGAAGCAGTTAGAGACTTGCCCAAAATAAAAAGGCCCCAAAACATCATTTGCGGTCCTTGTCAACATGGTAAAAGGGACCAGAACCGGTTTCAAATCGAAAGGGTATACATCTTCCAAACCCTTGGATCTTATTCATACTGATTTGTGTGGCCCCACCAGAACTCAGAGCATTCAGGGAGATAGCTATTTCATGTTGTTTATAGATGATTACTCAAGAATGACTTGGGTTACTTTTCTCAAAGAAAAATCTGAAGCTTTTGAAAAATTTAAAGTTTTTAAAGAAATGATTGAAAATGAGACTTGACAAGAGAATCAAATGCTTAAGATCAGATAGAGGAGGAGAGTTCACTTCAAATGAATTTGTGGAATACTATGAACAACACGGAATCAAAAGAGAATATTCAAGCAGCAAGAACTCCTCAACAAAATGGAGTAGTTGAAAGAAAAAATAGAACTGTTGAAAATATGGCTAGAGCAATGTTAGATGAGTCAAAACTTTCGGATGGTTTTTGGAGAGAAGCGATAAATACGACGGTCCACATCATTACCGGGGCTCAACTCGGATTCAATCATCATAAAACTCCCTATGAGCTATGGAAAGGAAGACCAACTATAGTTAAACACTTCAAAGTGTTCGGGAGTAAGTGCTTCATCGGAAGGGAAGATCAAAATCTAGGTAAGTTTGATCCTAGGTGTGATGAGGGAATTTTTCTTGGATATTCCAGCAAAAGTAAGGCCTACGAGATGCTTCAACAAAAGAACTCATACGGTTGTAGAGAGCATAAATGTAAATAGTAGATGAAAAGACAGGGATAAGAGAACCAGTCAAGGAACTCGGTGATGGAATCTGTCAAGAAGAATTCAGAGAAGTGTCAGATGAAGAAGAGGAAAGACAACAACTGCTTCCCAAAACTCCTTCACGGTATGTTTAGAAACATCATCCCAAAGACTTGATCATTGGTGATCCAAATAGCAGGAAAACAAGAAGAAGAGTCATTCCTTCACATGAATCTGCGAATGTTTCATTGTTATCTCAGATTGAGCCAAAAAAATTTAGTGAAGCATGTACAGATGATTTTTGGGTAAAAGCAATGGATGAAGAGCTAAATCAAATAGAGAAAAGTGAAACCTGGGATTTGGTTCCAAGACCTAAGAACAAGAATGTCATTGGCACAAAATGGGTATTCAGAAATAAACTTAATGAGGATGGAAATATTGTCAGGAACAAAGCCAGGTTAGTCTTTAAAGGGTATGCTCAAGTCGAAGGTGTTGATTTCGAAGAGACGTTTGTGCCTATTGCTCGTCTTGAAGCGATCATAATGTTTTTGGCCCTGTCTAGTTTCAAATCTTTCAAAGTGTTTCAAATGGATGTAAAGTCTACTTTTCTAAATGGGGTGTTGGATGAAGAAGTCTACATAGAACAGCCAGAAGGTGTGTCTCTCTCAGAACAGCCAGACTATGTGTGTAAACTGAAAAAGGCACTGTACGGGTTAAAGCAAGCACCCGGGGCTTGGTACTCAAGACTTGACGGGTATCTTTATGAACAAGGATTTAGGAAAGGCGTGGCAGATAGCAACTTGTACATTAAGAATAAAGGTGATGATATGATTATCATAGTTGTCTATGTCGATGACATTATTTTCAGGGGAAATAATACTCAGATGTGCAAAGTTTTTGCTAACACCATGCAAAAGGAATTCGAGATGTCTATGATTGGAGAGCTATCATTATTTTTAGGACTGCAGATTGCGCAATCAAAAGATGGTATATTTCTCTCTCAGGAAAAGTATATCAAAGAGATGTTAAAAAAATTTGGGATGATGGACAGCAAACCCGTATGTACTCCAATGATTACAGGGTGCAATCTGAGTAAGGATGATGAATCTCCAGTGGCAGATCAGAAATTGTACAGATCTATGATTGGCAGTTTACTATACAGTATAGCTACCAGACCGGATATCATGCAGGCCATTGGATTAGTAGCAAGATTTCAGGCAGCTCCAAAAGAATCTCATGTTATAGCAGTCAAGAGGATATTCAGATATTTGAAGGGCATTGTGGAGTTTGGGCTTTGGTATCCCAAAGGCGATGATTTCACCCTCACAGCCTATACAGATGCAGATTGGGCAAGCGAGTATTGATGATAGAAAAAGCACTAGTGGTGGAGCATTCTTTCTGGGAAAGAGTCTGGTTTCTTGGCTGAGTAAGAAACGGCCTTCAGTTTCCTTATCTACAGCAGAAGCTGAATACATAGCAGCAGTGGCTAGGTGCACTCAGGTTTTATGGATGAAAACAACCTTGGAGGATTTCAAAGTCAAGCATGAACAACCTATCCCTATTCTTTGTGATAATTCAAGTGCCATAAGTATTTCTAAAAATCCGGTAATGCACTCAAGGACGAAGCACATTTCTATCAAATATCATTTTCTAAGGGAGAAAGTGCAAGAGAAGCAGGTCAAGCTAGAGTATGTACCCACTAAAGAGCAGATTGTAGATCTTCACCAAACCCCTTCCAAGAGATACGTTTGAGTATCTAAGGGAGAAATTGGGAGTTGTACTCTCACCTCAAGATTAATCACCTCATCAGGAGGTGGGGGAGGGACAAAGCCAAGAGGCTCTTTCTTAGTCCCGAGCCCCAAAGGTGACCCTTTGCCATTGATGACAAAGGGGGAGAGATATGAGTAAGGGGGAGTGCTTCAAGTGAAGAGAAGAGCTTCAAGTCAGGGGGAGCAAAAACTTCAATTGCAGAATTCTCAGTTGTTGGATCAGTTGGTTCAGTTTTGGCTCTTGAGATATGTTTTTAGTTAAAGGTTGCCATCAATGACAAAGGGGGAGATTGTTGGCAATTTTGGGTACCTTGAGTACATTGCCTTTTCTCAAAGTATAGTTGTTGTCATTGATGTCAAAGGAGCTCTTGGTAGTTGTTGTCTTTGATGTCAAGGAGTTCTTGAAGCAATTTGATTAGTTGTCCAAGCATGTGTTTTGATGAAGGTTTCAATATAATCAGTAAGTTTCTATGTAGCCCAGTTGCAAAAAGATCAAGAAAAAGACAAGTAAGAAGAAGTATGCAGGCGGCTAGCAAAACTGTCATGATTTCATGACATGTTTTAGGAGAGAGAAAGCACTGGCAAAACTGTCACGATTTCACGACATCTTTGGAAGGCAGAGGCAAAGCTGGAAAAACTATCGTGATTTCATGACATGTTTGAGGAGAGAGAAAGTTCAGGCAAAACTGTCATGATTTCACGACAAGTTGAGTTGGCAGAGTTGAGTTGCAGGAAGTGTCACGATTTTGCGACAAGTTTCAATGAAGTTGTACGGATGCAAAAAGTGTCACGATTTCGTGATAGGTTGAGTTGGCAGCTTGCAGGTGGCGAAAGCATCACGATTTCGTGACATGTTCCAGTTTCATGAGCAGTTGGCAAAAAAGTGCCTAAGGCAGCAAAAGCGTCACGATTTTGCAACATGTTCCAGTTTCGCGAGCAGTTGGCAGAAAAGAGCTTAAGGCAACGAAAGCATCGTGATTTTGTGACATGTTCCGTTTCGTGAGCAGTTGGCAGAAAAGTGCTTAAGGCAGCGAAAGCATCATGATTTCGTGACATGTTCCAGTTTCACGAGCAGTTTGCAGAAAAGAGCTTAAGGCAACGAAAGCGTCGTGATTTCATGACATGTTCCATTTTCGCTAGTGCAAACCGAGGAAAGGTTGAAGAAGCAAGAAGTGTCACGATTTCATGATAGAGTTGTTGATGACATCAAAAAAAGCAAATGTGTCATGATTTCATGACAAGAGTAGATAGGAAGGCCTTGCAGACTAAAGCGTCGCGATTTCGTGACAAGAATCATGATGACATCAGCAAAGTCAGGGAGTGTCACGATTTCGTGACAACAGGCTGTAGTGTCACGATTTCGTGACAACAAACCAAAGAAGGCACACAATAGGTAGTAGTGTCACGATTTCACGATAGCAAGTAATACAAGGTGTACGGCAGACAAAGGCATAGCGATATCATGACATGTTTGAGTTTCACGCTAGAAAAGCTACAGAACAACAGAGGCGGTTGAAGCCGACAGAGTTAACCTTTGCCAACGAAGTGTAAGGTTGTGCAGCCGACGATTGTTTTAAGGATATACAGCTGACTAAGATCATGAATTTGATAATGAATTGTTGCTATAAAAGGAGGACTATTTTCGAGTTTCAAGTATCGAATGTGCGTGTCGAATTTGTGCAAGTGAAGTTTGTTGTGCGTAAAGAGCAGTCATATCGAATCGATCGAAGTGTGCATTCGAAGTGCGACTTTCATAGAAGCAGAGTGGAGGAAGAATTTCGATCGAGGAGAAGCAGACGGCTCGAAGAGGGTGTTGTAGTGGCTGCACATAGGCGCATAAGTTGTTGTGCGATCGAGTGCTACAGTATTTACACAGACTGTGTAAAGAAAGTAGAGTGTGCGAAGACTGCGCTGTGTTGGATGTGCAACAGAGTAGAAGCTAAGTTGAGAAGATAGTGCTACTGCATTTTCAAAGATTCACTGTGTTTGCGTAGAAGTTGAGAAGATAGTGCTGTTGTAAATTTGAGAAGATCGTGTCTGCTTGTAGTTGCACGAGACAGTGAAAAGTTGTTTTCAACCAAGTGCAGAAAAGAACAGAGGAAGAGGACAATTGTGCCAGACCGAAGGACTATGTTTGGTGCAGATAAGAGGACCAGCTTTGCAGTGATAGAGTTGAGGACAGAGATCTCTAGCCAGAGCAGGGAAGATAGGTGTCTTCTGTGGATAGAGTTCCACTTGCTAAGGGCAAAGGAGATAGAGGTCTTCTAGAGGATCACCAGCAAAGTAGAATTAGGGGAAGGTATCTCCTTTGAGCCGAGGCTCATAAACATTGTAATCGGGAAGGATTCCCAGAGGATTTTGATATAACTTTTAGAGGAAAGTTTTATCCATGGAGTAGCCCACCTTGGGTGAACCACGTTAAATGGGTCTTCTATGTGTGATGCTTTCTGTCTTGTTTAATATTATGTTGATGCCACTGCTATCTGAAATTAAAATTATTAAATGGTTAAGTCTTATACTGTTCACCCCCCCTCTCAGTATAAGTTCATGTTCTTCATAATATGTTTCTTACACTTTCTTGATTTCATGTTAATTACAACATCCTTTATACAAGATTCTCTTAAAAGCCTCATCAAGAGAGGCCTCCTTTGTATCTAATGTTTCTTGTTGTTTATTGCATGCAGGATCAACAAGATTTTGGGATGCAAGGTAGTAAATGCCTCTAATCATGGAGAAGAAGGTCATCGACACCTTGGAGAAGTTCATGTATTTGTGGAAGACATTTGGATTACACCTACCCTGGAAGGGAATTTACCATGTTGTAATTGTTGTATCAAAAAGGGTATCCCTAAGAGGTATGGATATCTAATTTGGATTTATTCAAAATATTAATAAGAGAAGCATTTCTTTTACTTTTGTGTCATTTCTTGTCAATTCATATGTGCATACCCAATTATACATAATGTTCAATTATTATAACATTATGTGTTAGTATTTTGCATGGTACAAAGATATACCTTAGGCTTTGATGTTATATCCTTATCTCAAAATATTTTCCCAATAAAAAGTGCCTCTAGACCTTAAGAACATGTACAACCACTGCTAGATATAGATAGTGTATATCATAGTTCAACTCATGCTTCTTGAATTTCCTAGATTCATATGCTATTGTAGCTTCTTTTTGGGATAACACCCCTCCAAATCCTTCCAAATAGGCATCTATACACACTATAAAATTCCAAAAAGAATTAGGTATTTTGAGAATTGTTATTGTAGTCAACTTATTCTCTAGAATTTCAAAGGGAGCCTCACACTTGTTCATCAATTTTAACTCTTTTCATTTTCTTTGAAGGTTGGATAGAATAGATAATTCTTGAGTAATATTTCACAAAGTGCTTGTAATAACCAGTTATTCCCATGAAGCTTCTAACTTCAGACACATTAGTAGGTGTAGGCCAACTTAATAAGCCTTCAATTTTCTTGCGTAGATATTCCAAAAATAGGTAGGAACACGAACACGAACATGAACATGGATATGAATAGGAACATGAATAGGAACAAGAATGTAGACATGGATAGGAACATGGACATGGATAGAAATAGTCAAAGGAATCAAAAAATTCAGATAAGAAGAAAAGAGGATAAAGGTAAAGAACAATGCTTTCTTGGAGTAGAAATACTCCCACCCTGAATTAGCCACCTCAAAAGAAGGTGGGGGAGGGCCTAAGCTAAGAGGCTCATTCTTAGTCCCAATCCCCAAAGGTGACCCTTTGCCATTGATGTCAAAGGGGGAGAGATTTGATATTTGAGAAAGTATTGAGCTAGGGGGACCAATGTCCCAGGGGGAGCTACACAGAAGAAGAAGTCAAGTTTTTGGTAAAAAAATTTTGGGTTACCATCAATGACAAAGGGAGAGATTGTTGGACATTTTGAGTCCCTAAGTCAAATTTGTCATTGATGTCACCGGATGAAGTCATCATTAATGTCAAGGACTTTGTCAAGAAATAAAGTTTTCAAGGTTGTCATTTAATATCTAGGAAGAAGGACTTAATAAACCCAAAGGTTTTTAAAAGAATTAATTTATAATATTTAAATTGAAAAGAATTTAAATAAATTATATATTAATAAAGTCTAAAGTGCCCATGTTCTATAGTTGGAAGAAATTCGAAGCGTCGATGTCACATGGTTTAAATAAAATTCGAAGCACTGACATATTCAAACAAAGGTGGAAATTATTATATAAACCATGCCCAAGGAGCATTAATTTTTATCCTTGCTCGAACGAAAAAATTGCATGTGAATTGGAGCTCGTGAAAAAGACTATCAAATTTATGTTTGTGTATGCCAAGAAATAGAGATAAAAGGAAAGGTGCAGATCAATTGGAAACCATCCGAGAAGTGTGGCCTAGAGGCAAGAGGGCAGTGGCTAGAATTCTTGGATGCGAGGAGACTAGCATTTGAAACGCTGCAGATGTGCTTGGTAGTTGTGTTGGGTTGAAGGTACCACAAACGAGGTGCATGTTTTGTGAAACGTAAGGCAGGGATAATTTTGAAGAACATGGTGCTTCCACACTCCAAGTGAGCACGTAGCTCGCGTGGAGGTTGTAGCCACGATTAAGCCATTGGTCATGGGTTGCGTTGAGGGTTTGAATCCCTCCAAAGGCAAGGTAATTAAATTTTGATTATTTTTAATATTGCCTAAAATTTGGAGTTAAAAGGGGTTGCTAGTTGAAAATTGGTGTTTGTTGGAAATTGTTTTTTGAAGTTATAAGGAGTTTGATTTTATTTTTAAATAAAGTCTCGATTATTATATTTGTATATTGGAGGAGTAAGACTTTAAGAGTGTTGATTTTATTTTTAAAGGGACTTTTGCCAAAGATATTATTATGAAGGTGTTGGATATTATTTTAAAGTTGGAGTGATAAGGTGTATTTTGTTTGATATCATTTTGTATTGTGATTCATTGAGAAATTTATTATCTTATAACCTTTATTGATATTTGCAAAGAAGTTATTGTGAGTGTGGAAGATTTGTGTGGTCTACTCCTTGTCAAGCAAAATATATGGGTAAATTCTTCCTTGGTTGAGTTGATTGGTTAATTTCTGTAAAATAAGTTTGGAGTGAAAAGGACTTGATTAGGGTTTCCTTTTGAGTGTGTTTGAGTAATTTCTTTAAGGTATTCTAGAATAAAGAAGTGTGGTTATAAACTTGTTTGATAAGCATAGTTGTTGAAGCCATTGGTTGTGTGAAGAACCTCAGTTAGGGTTTTACAAAGATCATGAGTATCATTGTTATGTGAAGATTGTTTTATAAGCATTGCTGCTGAAGAGAGTTGTTATGCAAATAACTTGAAATAGGTTTTGAAAAGAATATGAGTATCATTGTTATGTGATATTTTTTGTTGAGCATTGTTAGAAATATTTTGAGTTGGTGGTTATATTCTTGGACTAGGGTTTGTGAGAAAGGGATGTTTCATTAAGTGATTGGTTGAGTAAAGTTGGTTGAGCCTAGTCAAGTGTTTGTATGAAGTGATTATTCAAGTTCCATAAGACAAACTATTATATATTATGATTTGAGTTGATTGAGCATTGAGTGTAGAACATATTGAGTCTAAAAATTCTCTTTATGTTTCTATGATATTGGAAAAGTTCTATGTGAACTTGTTGAGCATATTTGAGCAAGTTCTCAGTGGACTTGTTGAGCAGATTTGAGCAAGTTTTGAGTGGACTTATTGAGCATATTTTAGCAGGTTCTTAGTGGAGCTATTGAGCATATTTGAACAGGTTCTAAGTGGACCTGTTGAGCATATTTGAACAAGTTCTAAGTGAACTTATTGAGTAGATTTGAGAAAGTTTTGAGTGATATTGTTGAGAATATTTGAGTAGGTTCTTAGTGGACCTATTGAGTAGATTTGAGCAAGTTCTGAGTGGACTTGTTGAGCAAATTTGAGTAGGTTCTGAGTTGACATTTTGAGCAGATTTGAGTAGGTTCTGAGTGAATATGTTGAGAAAATTTAAGATAGAGCTTTGGAGGTGAAAGAGTAGAGTGGATAGTAGTCTCTAGTGGATAGAGATCCATCATCCAAGGTAATAAGGATAGGTCTTCTAAGTGGGGTTAAGAGTCTTCAATGGAGAGAGATCCATAAGCCAGTGCAGTGGAGGTAGTAGTCTTCTAAAGGATCACCAACCAGAGCAGAGGAGAAGGAGTTATCCTATGGATAGAAATCCACAAACCTGATTTAGGGATTGGTATCTCCTTTGGACAAAGGTCCATAAACATTGTAATAGGGAAAGGATTCCCAAAATATTGATTAAGAAAATTTTAGTGAAAAATTTTCTTCGTGGAGTAGCCCACATTGGGTGAACCACATAAATTGTGGTGTCTCTATTGTGTGTGATGATTTATGCATTGATTTTATTACTATTGTTGACATTGCTATCTATACATTGCATAATATTTATTTGAAAAGAAAAGTAAAAAGTTATCTTATATTGTTCACCCCCCTCTCAGTATAAGCTTGTGTTATTCAATACAAGGTATAATCAAAGCAAGACTCTACCTCCTAAAAATTAGGCTAGATTTCTACAAAATCTAAAAAGAAAAATAGAGATGGCTAAGTGACCCAAAACCCTAATGATATTCTAGAACAAATGATTGGGTGAAACTGATACGAATATGAAAAAGTAGGAAATATAGGTGGAAATGATAATTGAAATATGGAATGATGGCTTTGGTAAAGTTGATTTTGAATGATGAGTAATGTATGGTCATAGTTCTATACATGGATGTAAAGTGCAATGATGAGCATACCTAATGCAATTGATTGTATAATATAGCGATATGAAATGTAATGCAATGCAATATTTTTGTATTTTTGATGTTTTGATGATGTTTTTGAGTTTTTATTGATATATATGCATATACATATGATCAATGGGATTAATGGATATCATTGGCATATTTTTGGTTTGACCAAAGGGCTTATAGATGCCTTTAGGGAATTTTTGGGTGACCTAGATGGTCGTAGACTACCTAGGAGTGTTTTAGGGTGACTTAGATTGTTGTAGACCACCTAGGAGCATTTTGGGTTGACCAAGCGGTTTGTAGATACCCTTGGATGATTTTTGGGTGACATAGATGGTCGTAGACCACCTAGGAGCATTTTGGGGTGACCTAGATGGTCGTAGATCACCTAGGAGCATTTTGGGTTGACCAAGAAGTTTGTAGATACCCTTGGAACATTTTGGGGTGACCTAGACGATCATAGAGCACCTAGGACCATTTTGGGTTGACCAAGTAGTTTGTAGATACCTTGGAGAATTTTGGGTTGACCTAGATGGTCGTAGACCACCTAGGAGCATTTTGGGTTGACCAAGTAGTTTATAGATACCCTTGTATAATTTTGGGGTGACCTAGATGGTCGTAGACTTTCTAGGAGCATTTTGGGTTGGCCAAGCGGTTTGTAGATACCCTTGGAGCATTGGGGTGACCTAGACAGTTTTAGACTGCCTAAGAGCATTTTGGGGTGCCACGGTGCTCTTAAGCATAGAAATACTACAAATGAAGGATGCTCAAGGGTTCAAGATCTTTGAATCCTTCAAGGGTGTCTAGGAGGTAATTCCAGGGTCCTATCTAACTAGTGATGATGAAAGGACCTAACCAGTTTGCTGCAAACTTATCCTGCAGATGGGATGGCAGATTAAAATTTCATTGGTTCTCTTTTAGGATGAGGTCATCAAACTAAAAATCTCTAGGATGGACTTTCATATTGTAGTTTATCTTAAGTTTATCTTTATAAATGCGTAGGTGCAAGAGCATTGACACATCATTCATCAAGCAACGTAAGCTTATCTATGTGAGCTTGTCGTGTGGTTTCATCATCGATGAACTCTTGCATGGATATGCACAATGATGGGATTTCTAGCTCTAGAGGTATGACTAACTCAGTGCCATACACTAGTGAAAATAGAGTTGCCCTAGTAGGCATCCGAATACTAGTGTGATAGGCCCATAGATCTAGGGGCAATTGCATGTGTCAGTATTTGTAGTTCTCTTTGACTATTTTCTTTTGTGTTATCTTTGACTATTTTCTTTTGTGGTTCTCTTTGATTGTTTTCTTCAGGATGGAAATCACCATTTTGTTGGATGCCTCAATTTGTCCATTTTCTTGGGGATAATAAGGCATAAAAAAGTTATGTTGAATATTATATTTTGCTATTAAAGCACACATATATTTGTTCTGGAAAGGCATCCCATTATCAAAAATGATCTTGGATGGAATACCACAATGACATATGATATTATGCAATCTGAACTCCACAATACGGGTTTATGTCATAGTGGTAAGGGGAATTTCTTCCATCCAATTTGTAAAATACTCGATGGCCATAATGATAAACATATGATGGCTCAAGAAGGTGGGTGAGATTTTTTCAATTAAATCAAACCCCCGTTATGCGAGAACGGCCACACCGATTGAATCGGTTGTAAGGCCTAAGAAGGTATGTGTGTCAAGTTAGCATGGTGTTGACACTTCATGAACTTATTGACATAAGCACAAAAATCTTACTCTAAGGTTGGTAAAAATAGCCCTTGCAAAGAATGCACTTAGCGATATCCATGCCACTAAAATGGCCATCGCATGTAGCATTGTGTGCTTGGGAGATTGCCCAAACTAAATTTTGATGTGCTAATAAATGAAGGAGGATACCTTCATAGCTCAAATGATACAAAATATCTCCTAGCAAGACATACTTTGTTGCTTTTTATTTAAATATGTGTTTGGTGGTGTGCGACAATCCAGGAGGGATATTACCAAGCTTTACGTAATATTTGATTTGAGTAGACAAAAACTGATGTGAGGAAGCCTCAATTGCATTAATTTATTGTCCCTTTTGAAGTTCATCTCGAGTGAATGTTGATTGGAAGAGAACTTGTAAGAATAGCATTGTGTTGTTATCAAAAGGAGTTTGAGGGAATAGAGTCCCCCAAGCAGTATGATTCAAGCAATCATGAATTTGAGAGAAAAATTCCTAAGGAGTTTCAATTTGAATCAAGTGGACTTCAGGCATGGATTTAGTTTTTTCATGCTAAACCATAGATTACGATAGCATTTTAACCTGAATGATTGTCATATCATCAGAAGGGTTCTATGGGATTAAAGACACCAATGAGGCCATTTTATCCACAAAATAATTTGATGAGCGAGGAAGTGCCTCGATATCATACCATTTGAACTTTGTCAAAATTTTATCCACAAGGGCTTTATAGGCTTGCAAAACTAGATACTTGCATTGGTAAATCCCTTTAACCTAGTTTACAATGAGTAAGGAGTCACCAAAAATGTTGAGCTTGGTTATTTTCATGGTGACAACTATTTGAAGACCTATGAGCAAGGCTTCATACTCGACATTGTTGTTGGTGCATGGAAAATCGAGTTTGAGTGATAGGGGTATGGGAGCCCCTTGAGGTGTGAAAAAAATAATTCCCAGTCCACCCCATTGCTCACACTTAGAGCCATCAAATAATAGAGTCATATCATCCTATGAATCATGCTCATCATAATCAAGTAATTCTAATATTTGGAAGACACCATCATCGGGAAGCTCCATGCTAAGAGGCTGATCATCCTGGAGAGGAGCCTCTACGAGTTGATCAATGATGACCTAATATTTAATAAATTTTTATCCAATGAATTCTAGGTCAAAATCCATCAACAACATGATCCATTTCACCATGTGACTATTATGATAAGTATGACTCATCATGTATCACAATGGATTCTCTTTTGATACAACATACATGGTATGACTAAGCATGTAATGACATAGCTTCTTGGTGGCAAAAACCACCACTAGGCATAACTTCTCAATGTATGCGTACTTTATTTCATAGCTAACCAAGGTATGGCTAAGGTAGTAAGTAACCCGTTTCTTATGCAATTTGTTCTTTTGGGCCAACATGATACCTAATGCAATATCAGTAGCTAAGATGTATAAGCGAAACAACACTCCTTATCGGGATGGAGCCAATACTAGCGATGAAGCCATGTATTTCTTAATTGCATCAAAGGCAAGTTGACACTTGTTATCCCAATGGAATGTGACCCCCTTGTGCAATAGTTTGTTCATGGATCAGCATTTTTCCGATAATTGTGCTATGAAGTGTTTTATGGATGTGACCTTAACCTGTAGGCTTCGTAGCTACTTGATGGTAGTTAGGGAAGGCATCTCAAGGATTGCCTTGAATTTTTTGGGGTCTACCTCAATGCCTATTTTGGATACGATGAATCCTAAGAGCTTTCAAGGTGTGATACAAAATACGCACTTCTTGGGGTTCAGTCTCACATTGTATCCAATAAGGCAATCAAGGACTTTGCTCAAGACATCGAGATGCTCATGGCATAATAATGATTTGGCAAATAAGTCATCCATGTAATATTCTAAAATTTTGTACATATAGTCATCGAAGATGTATGTCATGGCACGCTAGTAGGTAGCATCGACATTTTTAAGACCAAAATGTGTGACCTTGTAGAAAAATGTTCCCCAAGGTGTTGTGAATGTCATCTTGAGCTAGTCTTCTGGATTGATATGAATCTGGTTGTATCCAGAGAAACCATCCATGAGGGATAGCATTTCATGGCTTGCTATTGTGTCTACCAGGGTGTCAATATTTGGTAATGGGAACTCATCCTTGGGACTCGCTTTGTTCAAGTCTCAAAAGTCGGTGTTAATGTGAATCCTCCCATTAGGCTTCTTTATGGGGACCATGTTGGACAACCATAGTGGATAGTCCACTAATTTGATGATATTGGCATCCAACAACTTCTGTAGCTCATATTTCACCATCAAGGCTACTATCAGATGTATTCTCAACTTTTTCTTAACTGGCTCAGCCTTTGGGTCAAGCATCATATTATGCATGACTAGATTGGGATCCAATCCTGGCATATCTTTGTAGGACCATGCAAAAGATTCATTTTTCTTGGTGAGAAGGGCTATGTAATCGTCTTGCTTTACGGGGGACATGATTTACTCTAACTTGATATACTACAGATTCTTAGGATCTAAGCTGATATCTTTGTTGATCATTGGTTCGATTGACATATGCAACCCCTCCTCTAATTGATGAGAAGTAGGGATTAGGTGAATGTCATCTGTTGAGTTTAGATCATCAATTGGAACTTTGGGTTCCTCATCAGCATGGAAGAAATTATGAATAGGCCTTAGAGATAAATTAAATGGTTGTAGCATCTCATCACAAGGCCAGTACTCAAAAGGTGATGGGGGAGAATCTCCTCAATCGAAGTCAATTTACCCCAAGTTGAGGTGTAGTGGCTTTGATGGGTTATCCAAATATTACATAGGCACACAGAGATCTATGGAATGTTAATGAATGGATGATTTCCCCTAGGTGGATTATGGTGACATTTGAATGTTGCAAGACCTATGGATGTGGTTGTAGCAGAGGCAGGATGACCAAAGGCGGTCGATGCGGCTATAGGCAAGATTTCTTCTCTAGAGGTAGAAGTTGTCACCAGATAGGATGGTGTAATGGAAAAATTCATAGATGGAACTCATCCTCTTCATACACAAGTATGATCCATGGGTATTCTCCATATGAAATAGAAGAGCCAATAGGTGTTACTCCATAATCTGACTCATCATTAGATGTCCATTCATAGGCAGACCCTTGATATTCTTCCTCACTATTGTGGGGAAGGGTATGTGAACTTTCACTTCTTGTAATATTGGTTTACCGTACAAGGTATCTCTTGATCACTCATGGGTGTAATAAAGTAATATCCCAATGAATAGACATGATTGAGGTTTGCATAGATATCATGTGCAAGCTCATCCCTAAAGTTGAGAGTCATTGTGCTCTAATATATCCATGAGGGTGTCGAGAAGCACAAGCTTGGTGTATCCCAAACCAGAATTGTCATAAGGCATTTAGTACTATGGCTGGTAAGGAATGTGGGTGCCTTGCTCATACAAGCCCAACCCATAACCATGCTAGTTGTAGAGATGAATATATATCATAGTGAAGCTAGGATTGGACATGTAGTGGATGTCCTCGAAAAAGGGCTCTTCATCCTCTTCCTACTGTTGATAGGGCTCTATGCCATAGTCGAGACACCCATAGATGAAATTCATTTGATTCAGGGGGAGATCAAGAGGCACGATATTTTCTATGGGAATATTAGGTTGATCCATGTCTTGTACCATGATCACCACTAAAGTATGGGAAAAATGGTGCACCTAACAATGCTAAACAAGATGCATCTATATCTGGTATTAATTAAGCATTACAAAAGGACATATTCAAGCAACCATGGAAGCCAAATAAGTGCAAGAAAAATATTTTTCTCTTTATTTAATTTGATAAATAATAACATGGTTACATATATGTCCCCTTGAGGGCTCTATAGTGATACACGTGTTTACAAAATGGGTGCCCGAGGATCAAATATTTCAATAGCTCGTGTGCACTTCCAATGTTCTTCCTTGTACCCAAAATTGAGGTGGGTGAACCTATGATTCCACCACTTTTTTCATTTATGTTCTGATTCCACCATTGTAATACCTATACCTACACACAAGGAAACAAGATTTTGTCAATAGCAAGTGCGGATTGTGAAACATGCAAAAGCAATACATGCAATAAAAGCTAGAAAGTGTAAATATGTAATGAGACCATCTAAAACATCTCCAAATTATTCTAAATTATAAAGGCATGCATAAAATATTATTTTGGGAATATCTAATTGAAAATAGAATAGAAATTGCATCTGAATCCGTGTCGCATTTGCAGTGCACCTACGAAGCCTGCAAAACCCAAAATAAGCAATTTCTGGCCCTAAAAAACTCTAAATCAAACCAAACTTAGAAATTATGTATAAAATAATATTTTAAGAGAACCCATGTGAATATATTAGAAAAATTGGTCACATATTCCTGTGCCCCTTTAGATGAGCCCCACAAGCCTACAAAACACTAAAAATGCAATAACTCACTCAATATAACTCCAAATTGCATGAAATTTGGATAGGGGGTTCCTAATACATCCTAGAATATTACTATAAAAAAATATAAAAATCATGCACATATCTATCACAGTAACTTGTAGGGATGGTGGTGACTCTCATAGAATGGGGACCATCTTGGGGTGGGATGGCCACTAGTTCTGCTCCTTATTTACCATAAATTCCTTTGGGAATTGGTCAAAAAACCTCTCAATAGTATTTTCATCAAATTTGGTGGTGAAATTCACTCAATTGATTCAGTTTTAAAAATAAATTTTACCTCTTGAATCACTCGGGAACCTCCTTCACTAGGTAGATATTTTGAGGAAAAAAGGCATAAAAGGGTGAGGAGAAATATTGGTAGCACTTCATTGCTATGTCTCAAAACACCTCTCTATGATTTGGGTGGAAAATGGATTCACTTTTTTATAGCCAAAGGAATCCTATGGCCAAATGGGCATGTAGGGACATGCAGGGTAGGAGGCACCATTTGTCCAAAATTTGGCATGCATTGGAAGGGGAAGAGAATATCCCTTTTTGGCCTCCATTATATAACATGTCATAAGTATTATATACCCTCAGGTCTGCATGCTTGAATAGATAGGATAAATGGCATTTTTTGGGTGCCATTTATCCAAAATTTGACTTTTTGGGAGTCAAAGCTTGTGGTCATCCCACCTAGGGATGGCTACTTACCACCATCCCTAGGTGGGATGGTCATGAATTATGACCATCCCAGGGTGGGACAGTCATGCCTATGTGGCCCAAAACCTTCCAAAAGTGGGGTAGAGCCTTACAAGAGTGGTTAGGACAAATGTGTAACTTTTGAGGGCTATCCAAAGGGGACATATGATGTCAATTAGTCAATGCTTTTGATCACCTAATCATATTGACATGATTTTAGTGTCTACAAAACCAATCCAATCACCATGTGGTAAAATTTTGTTCGACAATTAGGGTTTGATGGCCTGATTAATCTTTAGAAAAATTACTACGTGAGAAATATCTTTCTTGTTTTACCTTTGTGATCATGTTGTTTTATTTGAAATTTGAATTCCTTATTTTACCTTCATGATCATCATTATACATACTAATATTGTTCCTCATTGTGAAGAATTCGACAAACCCAACTTAACACTTTTGCAAACAGTATTGAATGACACTCGTCTCTTTTACCGTAATTTTTTTTAATTCTTCCACTTTATTTTTATTTGATATATCAATTATAAAATTTTACATTGTCATGAACATAACCATATGGTGAGAATAATGTTATAATATATTGTTTTATTGGATAAAATTTGACGTTATTCAACGTGAATAATTTATACATCCTTGATTGGATTTTATTGGGTTGCACAATTTCTAGAACGAATAAATTTGATACCACTTGGTACGAACCTTGTCCGTAAATCCCTTAAGGTAGGGAAACACCAATAAATATTCCTTAAGGAAGGAATAACTCCACAAGATCTCTCATATGAGAGTGTAAGCCACTTCATGGGCACAAACGATGATATATGAATTTATCTTCAATGATGATTATTTACAATGACCAATATCTTCCTTATATAACTTATTTCTAATTCTACTTTGGGGAGCTGACTATTAATATAATATTATATTATAAAATAATATAATATTATAATATAATCAACCTTGGCCTTAATACCATATAATAATATATCCCCAAATATCTATTCCTAGGTACCCTATCATAGATAGTAGTAGTGCTCCTGTATGGAGTACAATGCAGCTCTTTATCTCATATTAATGGAGTGACCATTTCCTCCATAGTGCATTATTTTTTGTCATTTATATTTATAGTATATTTCAGTCATATTGTAGACTCACTTGCTTTCATATTTATTACATCTTATTAGGACTTGTGTTAGATATCTTCCACTACATATATCCTCAAAAGCTAACAATAGTATTAGAGCCATGGTAAATCAAGATAGGAGGACCTACATCCATCATAGTTTCTCTTTGCACTTTTATAAACCAAATTCACTAGTGTTCACCACCACTTACAAAAGTCATCACAAGAGAATTCTAATAGGTCAATAGGAATAGGGAGAGTCACAAGTGAGGACTAAAATAAATCTCAGTTGTAGAAATTTTGAGATTATATTTGGTCAGAGTCTTACCATAGAGTTGTAGAAATACTCATGAAGACTAGGACTCAACATTCAAGCCACTAGATTGAAAAATCAACTAGTGGAGATTATTATCTCCAAAATTACAAATTATTCAATTCCAATTTCTAACAGCTTGTTGCACGAAAAGAAGATTCAGTAAAAGGTTGGGAAGCTTTCTACAAGAGAGTTAGGAATAATATCTTCTTAAAATCATTCAAGTACTTGCAACAACAAGGAAGAAGACTAAATATTTCAAAGACCTTGAGAAAGGTCCCATTACAAGAGCTGTAATATGTCAAAGTGCAGAAGTGAAGAAAAGGCCACAGTAGCATTATAGCAAACTCAAGGAAGGAGAGATTTCAAAAGTTGAGTCAAAGAAGGAGATAAGAGATTGGTGATCTCTATTCAAGATCAATATATGCAAAGTGCAAAAGTAGAAAATGCTATAGAAGGCTTGATCAAGAAGAAGGCTATAGAAGACTTAATTTTAAAAAAGACTTCAAAAAATAATTCTTGATTCAGAAGAATACTCCAAAGAAGAGTTTCTAAAGAAGACTTTAGAAAATAATTTCTTATTCAGAAGATAAATTCTTTATTCAGAATAATACTCCAAAGAAGAGTTCCTGAATAATACTTCATAAATGAATTCTTGATTTAGAATATAAATTCTTGATTTAGAATAATACTCCAAACAAGAGTTCCTAAATAATACTTCAAAGAATATTTTTTGATTTAGAAGAATACTCCAGAAAGGATTTCCTGAAGAAGACTCTAGAGAAGAGTCCAAGAAATAGGATATTAGTGATCTTCTTTCCTAATTAAATATTTCCTTTAAGAAGGAGTTGAAGATATCAAGAGAAGATCTTATTGAAGAACATCTATTCTTGGAAGAAATAGAAGGACTAGGAGAGTCCTGTACAAATCCATAAGTAGTAGAATTAGATATCCAAGAAGATCTCATCACCAACACTTCATATAAATTTGAATAAAAGGTCTCAGTTGGAAGATCGGATAAGCTGTAAAATAGAAGACCTTGGAGAGGTCTAAAAAAAAATACTTGGAGAGCCTTGTTGTAGAGCTTGTAGAAACATCATCAAAAAAATTTCCTTGGAGAACCCATTGGAGAAACCCACTACCAAGGAGAAAGCACCTGATAGTGAAGGACTTGGGACAATTATCGCCATTCGACAACAAGACCAAGAGAAGAAGAATTTGGAAAGTATTTCCAAATACTAGAAGAAGAATCCAATGAAGACCTCAAGAAATTTAGAATTCTAAGAAGAATAAGAAGATCATATTTCAAGTCAAAATTTGACAAGAAGTTTCAAGGAAGATTCAAACATAAGTAGTCTACCAAATATAGGATATTGAAGAGCATAGGCTTATACTGAGAGGGGGGTGAATAGTATAAGACCAAATTTTACTTTTCTTTCCCAAACAATATTATCCAATATTATCAATGGCAATATCAATAGCAATAATCAAAGCAATGCACAAATCATCACACACAAGAGAGACACCAATTTAACGTGGTTCACCCAATGTGGGCTACTCCACGGAGAAAATATTTCTACTAAATTTTCTCAACAAATCTTCTTGGGAATCAATTCCCTATTACAATGTTTATGGACCTCTATCCAAAGGAGACACCAATCCCCTATGCTCTGATTTGTGGATCTCTCTCCACAGGAGAACTCTTTCCCCTTTTCTCTAGTTCGTGGAACTTGATCCAGGAGAACTCTATCTCCTCAACTGGTTCGTGGATCTCTCTCCATAGAAGAACTCTATCTTCCTAGCTGGTTCACGGATCACACTCCACAGGAGAACTCTTTCCCCTTGCTCTGGTTCGTGGATCTCTCTCCATAGGAGAACTCTATCCCCTCTACTCTGGTTCATGGAACTCTCTCCATAGGAGAAATAAATACCCTCTACTCTGGTTTGTGGAACTCTATCCATAGGAGAACTCTATCCCCTCTACTCTAGCTGGTGATCTTCTAGAAGACTTCTACCCCCACTACTCTGGCTTGTGGATCTCTCTCCATAGGAGACCTCTATCCCCACTACACTGGCTAATGGATCTCTATCCACTAGAGACTGTTGTCCTCTTTGCTCTATCACCTCCAAAGCTTGTTCTCAACTCTATCTCAAATATACACCAAACTCTATCCCAAGTCTAGCACAAATCTGCTCTAACTCTGCTCACAAATCTGCTCACAGATCTGCACCAAAATCTATCTCAAATCTGCACTAAACTCTATCTCAAATATACACCAAACTCTATCTCAAATCTACCCCAAGCCTTAACACAAAGCTTGAACAAATCAGCAATCAAACCTGCTCTCAATCCTATCTCAAATCTACCTTCAAGTCTTCTCAAGAGACTTGCTCAAATATACCCTCAAGCCTTCTCAAAGACTTGCTCAAATCTACCTTCAAGCCTTCTCAAAGACTTGCTCAAATCTGTCCTCAAGCCTTCACAAAGACTTGCTCAAATTTGTCCTCAAGCCTTCACAAAGACTTGCTCAAATATGTCCTCAAGCCTTCACAAAGACTTGCTCAAATAACTCCAAAACTTGCATACAAAACACAACTTAAAACTCTTTCAGAAAACTCTTTTCACACAAACAAATTCTACTTAGAATTCATTTAACCTCTGGAACATATAGAAAACCTCAATATGTTTCACACTCACAAATATTGTACTCAATCAACCAATCTCTTTCTCTTGCCAAATCCCTTTCAAATCAAATCAAAATAATGTATGACTTGTTTCACAAAACTGATCTATCTTTCTTGCAAAGATCAATCACACTAATGCATAATTTCCCTTAACAAAACTGATCTCAATCACCTTCTCTCAAATGCTATCAATATCTCTCAAATCAATGTTCAAAATATTTCACAAAGATGCTTAACTTGTTTTCAACCCTAGCACAAGTAGTTCACACTCTTTATCTCAAAACTTCTCAAACTCTTTCATCAAAAACAATATAGATTGTTCTCAGAATCTATCCCAAATGTTTCCAAAATATTCAACAATGAAGCACACAAAACTCACTCAAATATTTCCAACAATGCTTATCAAACAATCCTTTTCACTCCACCTTATGTTTCACAACATTCATTCCAACAAACACTTCAAACAAAGGATGATGTGCCCATACCTCTTAAATGCTCTTTTGGAGATATGTCTTCAAAACCTGTCTCACAAATAACCAATCCTTCTTGTGCCACTTCAAGGGTTAGATAGCAACAATCTATTTCAAAACCTCCACATGAATATTCCACCTCACAAATATTTCACCATACAAAGATTCAATAAAATGCCAAACCACTTTTACACCTTATTACTCCTAACTTTGCAAACAAAATCTCATCAACAAAAATCACCAATTACATAAGCATAATATTTCATTTACACCTTATATCTCCTACTTGTCATTAATGCATTTCCAAAAGATAAATAAATCACCACTTCAATTTTTACCCCAATGCACTAGCAAACAAACCACCTTAATTTTTTCTCAAGAAAAAGAAATCATTTCATAACCCCTTTTATTGCAAAAATAAATTCAACATAAAACTCCTTATATCTCCCTAGCTAGCACATACCTTAGCAACTTTAAACCTTAGGCATAAATTAATTTTTAGCAAAAATTAATTCCTTCACTATTGCCTACCATCGAGAATCGAACCCTGCCTGCTAGCCCCGCACCCTAGCCACGGCTAGGCCACCGCATGGGCTAGCCAACCCACATGAAACCAAAGGAGCACGATCTCCTTGTTATCCTTTACCATCGATGCTAAAAATAAATCCGACCACGCAAATGAAAAGGCCTCCGCATGAATCGAACACTGCACCTTCTACCCTCTACATGTTGTGCAAGCCAAGCTTGCCAATTCGGCTGCCACCTCACTTCGAGTGGGGACAAACCCCTTCCAACCTTTGACCAGACTCATTGCTCTAAAAACATGAAAACTTCTATCTGTTTCCTCCACCGCATTGAATGAGCAAGGCAATAAATTTGGAGGCAATCAAATCGAATACTCTTTGGCTTAGGCTAAACCTTAGCCTATAAATACACATGCCCTCTTATACATTTGACGTTGGCTCACTTGCAATTCAAATTTGGTGCTTCGAATTTAATCATTATATTTAATTATAATAATTTAAATCCAAGGGATTTAAATATTATAATTTAAATATTAAAATCCTTTTTGGGCCTTTTCTTTAAGGATAACCTTGCCACCATTAATGAATATTTTAACCTTTGCAAAATTACCACCAAGGTAAATAGACTTATAAATTCTTTCTCAAACATCATGGAGAGGAATTTATTTCTTCTTGTTGCCTTATGCCTCATGTGCCACCATGAGGAATATTCTCACAAATATTTCCATCAACTTAGGACATTAAACCTTTTGATATTAATCAAACCTTTTGGCATTAATTCCATCAACTTAGGATATCAAACCTCTTGACATCAATGACAACAAAACATGCTCAAATTTCCAATAATATCCCCCTTTGTCATTGATGGTAACCCTTTTTCCTTAAACATTCCTTTTTCCTTTTTCCAATTCTGCTCCCCTTGAGAAACTCCCTGATGAATGCTCTCCCCCTAACTCAAATCTCTCCCCCTTTGACATCAATGGCAAAGGGACTCCTTTGGGGCTAAATATAAGACTCTTAGCTCAGCCCCCTCCCCACCTCCTCTCCTTGAGGTGGTTAATTTTGGGGTGGGAGTATCTCTACTCCCAACATACAATGCTCTTTTTCTTTGTCCACCTTCTTTCTCAACATACCCTTTTGATTCTTTTGAGTGTCCATGTTCTTGCTTGTCTCTGGAAATTATGTTCTACACCACTTGGCCTTATGCCCAACATTATTGCACTTATAACACTTAATGTTGTGGTTCCTAGAAGGTGCAAATATCTTGAAGTTCCTCTTGGTGAAGCCATACCCATTTCTGTCATGAACCCTACAATGAATTGCTTTATGACCAAAATGATTACAAGAGTAGAAATACCCTTGAAAGAGATGTCCATATTTGAAGTTTCTCTTAGTAAAACCATATTCCTTCTTTCCATGAGTCCTGCAATGCATAGCCTTGTGACCAAACATGTTACATGAGAAGCAACGTCCTTTGAAGAAATATTGCCTTGAACCCACTGGTCTCTTAGTCCTTTCTTCCCTGTGATGTTCCCTGTTCCTTGTTTGTGCATTGTTTCCTTCCTTGGTGAAGTTTCTATTTTTCAACTTATCCTCATAAGTCTCAATTTCTCCTTCACTCTCTTCTTCTGAAGCTTCTTCCTCTTTGGAGCTTGAGCTTGACTCCTCTTCTTGTTTCCCTTGTCCTTCTTCAAAACCAAGTCCTGTTCTGTTTGATGAAGATATTTGTGCATTGATAATCTTATCCAAGGTCTTTGAAATTTTCCCAAACCTGTGTAGCTTATATTTAGACTCTTTCACTTCCTTCCTTAGTGAAACTACCTCATGCTCTAATATTTCACATTCTAAGACTTTTACCTCTAACTTTTCTTTAAATATCCTTGTCTTAGCTATTGAGTTTGTCAGATCTTGTATAAGCTTTCCTTTTTCTTCATCACATTCTTGAACTTGAGCCTTGAATCTTGAATTCTGCTTTCTAACCTTTTTCAATTCTTTAAGAGCAGAAATAAGTTCTGCTTCTAGATCTACTACGCCTTCCTCTTCATTTTTTGATTCTTTCTCTACTTCTTGGTCTTCAAGAGCATCTTCATACTTTTTAGATTTATCTTCAACAAGAGCACTTCCTTCCTCTTCTATTGCCAAAAAGAGAATTTCTTCTTCTTCACTATTTGAGGATCTTTCATCACTATCACTTGAAACCTTGCCTATCTTGTCTGCATAGAAACTCTTCTTATGCCTTTGAAAAAACTTCTTTTCATGCTTGCTTTGTCCATACCTGTTTTTCTTTTCATACCTAGATTTTCCTGCTTCCTTTTTCTTATGATATTGTTTCTCTTCACTGCTACTACTTCCAGCTTCTAGATAGTTAGATGCATAGTGACCATAATTACCACAATTGAAACACTTTACTATTTTCATACCTTTGTGCTTTCTTGAGTCCTTCTTGTTTCTTCTACCGTAGTTAGCTTCCTCATCACTGGTTGACTCATCACTTGAATCTGGTTTCTTATATTTCTTTGCTGCTTTGAAGGCTACCTCTTTCTTGGGAATAGGATCCTTTACTATTCTCATCTCATAAGTTGTGAGAGTTCCATGTAACTCATCCATAGTCAAATTTTCAATATCTCTTGTTTCTTCTATGGCTGAAACCTTTCCATCATACCTCATAGGAAGTGACCTTAAAACCTTTTGAGCAACATCGGAGTCTTCAATTTTGAATCCAAGTCCTCGCATGGTGTTAACAACCTCATCCACACGAAGTAAGTATGCAACAATGTCTTCCTCTTCTTTCATTTTCAAGTCTTCAAATGTTTTCTTGTGATTTTGTAATTTTTCCATCTTGACCTTTTTATCACCCTCATATGTTTGCTTCAACTTTTCCCATATCTCTTTTGCTGATTTGCAATGCATAACTTTTACAAATTCTGCTTCATGTAATCCACTCAAGATTGCATTCATTGCCTTTGCATTATTCACATGTAGGATCTTACCATATTTATCTATGGGAGGACTAGTTGTAGGTGTGAACCCATCCTCAACTACTTGCCATGTCTCATATCCTTGTGCCATCAAGTAAGTCTTCATTCTTATGCTCCAGAAAGCATAATTGTTCCCATCGAACAATGGTGCCTTATTTGCTGAAGATCCACTCTGAGATGCCATTTGTGTTCCTGTACACTCTTCCTTCAAGTTGTTAGACTCTTCTGAAGGAACCCACTCTGATACCAATTGAAGAACACATGCTTATACTGAGAGGGGGGGTGAACAGTATAAGATCAACTTTTACTTTTCTTTTCCAAACAATATTATCCAATATTATCAATGGCAATATCAATAGCAGTAATCAAAGAAATGCATAAATCATCACACACAAGAGAGACACCAATTTAACATGGTTCACCCAATGTGGGCTACTCCATGGAGAAAATATTTCTACTAAATTTTCTCAACAAATCTTCTTGGGAATCAATTCCCTATTACAATGTTTATGGACCTCTATCCAAAGGAGACACCAATCCCCTATGATCTAATTTGTGGATCTCTCTCCATAGGAGAACTCTTTCCCCTTTTCTCTGGTTCATGGAACTTGATCCAGGAGAACTCTATCTCCTCAACTGGTTCATGGATCTCTCTCCACAGAAGAACTCTATCTTTTCATCTAGTTCACATATCACATTGATGTGAATCCAGCTGTAAGAGGTCAAAATAAAATACCTCCCATTACATAAAAACTATTGTAAATGAAAATAATATGTAAAAATCTCCACTTACATAAAAACTGCAACAAATGGAAATAATCAGTAAAACCCTCCATTCACATAAAAACTATAGTACATGGAAATAAACCAATAAATAATTTATTTTCTCATTCCTAGATTCACTTCCCTTTTACAATGCAATACCAAGGGAATATATATCCCCAAAGAAACCCTAAAATAAAATCCTAAAACTTGAAGCCCTAAAATAAACCCTAAAAGAAAACCCTAAAGCTTAAAACCCTAAAAATAAAAAAAATTACTATTTTTGGCAAATTATTTTTTCATAAAAAATTATTTTTTTAGTAATTACCATTTTCGAAAAATTATATTTTGCGTCAAATAATTCTATTTTGAGTAATATAAAATTACTTTAAAACTTATTTTAAAAAAACCCTCTAAAAATAGGCTCCTGCATCATTCTCCTTTGGTTGAAAAGAACTCTGCTCTTGCGAGTTCCTCTGATCAAACTCATAATCACTCTCCATAGAGTGTCACACATCTGCAAGTACTCCTCAAAGTACCAATATTCTTCTGAGATTTTATATCTCAAACCTCTTGCAAGCTCTACACATAGTGCCAATTTATTCCTTTGAGGTTTTAAAATAGCAAACCTCCTACAAGCACTACACAAAGTGTCAATTCTTCCCTCTGAGGTTTTTAATGAAAAAAACCTCCTACAAGCACTACATAGAGTGCCAATTTATTTATTTAAGGTTTTACAAACCTTTTGCAAGCACTACACAAAGTGTCAATTCCTCCTTCTAAGGTTTTATATAAAAAAAACCTCCTGCAAGCACTTACACATAGTGCCAATTTCTTTCTCTAAGGTTTTACAAACCTTCTGCAAGCACTACACAAAGTGCCAATATCTTTCTCTAAGGATTTTACATTAATAAAATCTCCTGCAAGCACTTACACAAAGTGCCAATTTCTATCTCCAAGATTTTATAAACCTTCTACAAGCACTGCATAGAGTGCCATTTTTTTTTTAACCTCTTTGCCCACCTCTCCTTTTCTATTTTCTTCTCTTCTATTTTCTTCTCCCAACAAGATCCAACTTGCTTTGATACCAAATGATGTAAATCCAATTGCAAGAGGTCAAAATAAAATACTTCCCATTACATAAAAACTACGGTAAATAAAAATAATATGTAAAACCCTCCACTTACATAAAAACTGTAGTAAATGGAAATAATCAGTAAAACCCTCCATTCACATAAAAACTACAAGACATGGAAATAAACCAGTAAATAATTTATTTTCTCATTCCTGGATTCACTACATTTTTATAATGCAATACCAAGGGAATATATATCCCCAAAGAAACCCTAAAACTTGAAGCCCTAAAAGAAACCCTAAAGCTTAAAACCCTAAAAATAAAAAAAATTACTATTTTTGGCAAATTATTTTTTTATAAAAAATTGTCTTTTTTAGTAATTACCATTTTCGAAAAATTATATTTTGCGTCAAATAATTTCATTTTGAGTAATATAAAATTACTTTAAAAATTATTTTAAAAAACCCTCTAAAAATAGGCTCCTCCATCACACACTCCATAGGAGAACTCTTTTCCCTTGCTTTGGTTCATGGATCTCTCTCCACAGGAGAACTTTATCCCCCTCTAATTTGGTTCATGGATCTCTCTCCATAGGATAACTCTATCCCCTTTGCTCTAGTTCATGTAATTCTATCCATAGGAGAACTCTATCCCCTCTGCTATGTCTGGTGATATTCTAGAAGACTTCTACCCCCATTGCTCTAGCTTATGGATTTCTCTCCACTAGATACATATGTCCCTACTACACTGGCTAATGGATCTCTATCCACTGGATATTATTGTCCTCTTTGCTTTGTCACCTCCAAATCCTATTCTCAACTCTATCTCAAATCTGCACCAAAATTTATACCAAGTCTAGCACAAATCTCCTCTAACTCTACTCACAAATATGCTCACAGATCTACACCAAAATTTATCTCAAATATGCACCAAAATCTGTCTCAAATATGCACCAAACTCTATCTTAATTTTTTACCAAACTCTATCTCAAATATTCCCCAAGCCTTAACACAAAGCTTGAACAAATCAACAATCAAACCTCCTCTCAATACTATTCAAATCTACCTTCAAGTCTTCTCAAAGACTTGCTCAAATCTGCCTTAAAGTCTTCTCAAATACTTTCTCAAATCTATCCTCAAGCCTTCACAAAAAATTGCTCAAATTTATCCTCAAGCCCTCTCAAATATTTGCTCAAATTTATCCTCAAGCCTTCACAAAGACTTGCTCAAATATGTCTTTGTATCGCTCCAAATTTTTCGCACCCTTACCTTCAGGCTATAGGATCCGTGCCCGAAAGGGGGATGTGAAAAGGATGGGACAATACCTCGGACTGAGAGGCCCTTTGAAGGTCCCGCCTCTCGGGGGAGGTGTATAAGGGTGAATTTTCGACGGATGGTGGGTTCACCAGGAAACTTTTGAATGGTAGTTTCCACGCCTAGGTTGGGAATGTGTTTGATGTGTTCAGTTTTAGCTTTAATCATCCAAGTCCTAGGTTTGGCCAAATGAATCTAAACTGTTCTATATGAAATGCAAATTTAAATGAATACAAAAAACAGATTTAAACAGAAAATACAGAGAACAAGCTAGATGAGAAAAACCATACCTGATTTCGGATGTCTGATGGAGGTTCTGATTTTTGAAGCGTCCAGATCGCCTTTGATATGACAGGATCGTTTGATATCAGACAAGATCATCTGAGATCTGTCGAATTCATTAGGGACCTGCAATCAGAGAAATAGACACAGAATACAGAAAATGCAGCTATACTAACAGAGGAAAATGATGTAGAATGATAATAATAATATTAAACTGATAATTACAAAATAAAAATATAAGTGCATTACAATGATTTAATGACAATTATGACTTTATTATGCATTTAAGCTACATGGGTGAACTCCAAGATGCAGAATAGTAATAAGTCTAACTAATGCAAAGCAAAATAGTAGATAATGGGCAGAGAATGCAAACTCAGGGCACGAATTGCCCCCAATGTAGGCTGCAGTCGAGATCATCTACAGGATACGAAATCATCTCGAATTTTGGCGTGATCGTCCGAGATCGTACAGGATCGTCTACGACGATCTGAGCTTGCTTCGACTAAAAAATAATGAAGTTCCTACAAACAAACTTGGAAAAATACGAAGACCAATAGTAATTTAAGATACTCTAATGCAAATAAAACTCGTGTTACAAAAAATTTCAGCCAGGGGAATGTCAAGGGGAGGGCCTAAGATTAAATAGGCATAGGAAGGAGGTTGGGAGGTTGGAGATCATCCCAATTTGGGAGATCTCCAACGGGGGAAGTCTCTAACCGCGTAGACACGCTTTTGCCCCGGTTAGAGACGTCGTTGAAACAGAAGCTAATTATGAAAAATCAGTTTTGGGACGAAATCGTCTGGACGTTCTTCTCCAGACGAATTCGTCCGATCTGAGGCGATATCGTCTGATCGGCGACGATATCGTCCAACGGTCACAACAAATCCTAAAAATGGCATAGAAAACAAGGGGAGCGGTTTAACAGGCGGTTAACGGGCGTTCGGGATTGAAATTTGAATTTGAATTATTACTAAAGTAATTTTAATTATTTGCTAAGGTTTTACTGTGCCAATTTTAGGGTGCTACATTTTGCCCCCTCTTTAGCAAATTTTTTGAAGAAAATGCGTTAAAGACGAGTTTTTCCCGTTTTACGAGAAAGCAAAAATATACTCAATTTTTTAGACGACGATTCTTGGTCGAATCGTACGAATGCTGACTATGGTGCCCCCTCCGTGTTTTTACCCAAATCGAACGTTTGAGGTAAAAACGCGGAAAAGCAAAAAATTAAAAAATGTTTTTAATTGTTTTTGAATAAAATTAAGAAAAATAGGGAAAAACCCTAATTCATTTTTACTGTTCATTTTCCTGATTTCTAGAGCTCTGCAGACAAAAATGGTCGAGACAACACACCGATCGACAGAGGTCCGACGTGGGCTACGGGTAAGGATCTAATCCTAGTAGATTAGGTTTAATGTAACTTTATGCAATTATTTTGATTTAAATTTGATTGTTTGGGGCATCACGGCCATTTTTAGGCCGTCGACGTCGTCGGGACAAAATCGTCTCGATTTCGTCGAAATCGTCCCTAGATCGTCGATTTCGTCTGACGGCGAAATCGACGAATTAGGGGTGATTTCGTCCAACAAGGGGCGATTCCCAAGTTGCGAAATCGGAGACGATTTAGTCCTCACAAAGGATGATTTTGCCCAATGTGGGACGATATCATCCAATTATGGACGATATCATTTTAAACTTGATTTTAAGTTGTTTAATTTGCATGCTTGAATTATTAATGATTTTGTTGTTTTATTGTTTGTTTTGCAGAGGGGATTACTAAAGAGCCGGGAATGGAAATACGATGGACTAAGAGATGACTTGGCCGCTCTTGACCAGGCAGAGCATGACCGACTAGGACAGGTCGGTCTACAGCATGTGGCAGAGATGCCACATGTACCGACTGACATAGGGCTACTAACAGCCCTAGCAGAGAGGTGGTATCCGGGGTCGTCCTGCTTCCGGTTACCGATAGGGGAGATGGCTCCTACTCTAGAGGACGTATGGAGGATCCTAAGGATCCCCATACAGGGACGGCTGATGATGCCTACGGCCAATCAGGGCCAGGCGATGATGAGGCTCACTGGAGACCCGAGCTTCGCCCTGGAGAAGGGCGGAGTGAACATCGAGTCGCTATGGCAGATGCCTGGGGCATCTAGGCTGACACGGGTTTTGGTAGGAGTTGTCGGTGGCTTACTGTTGTGCCACCAGAGCGGGTGCAGACTACCGTGGGTGCTCTCAGACATAGTCTGCGACATGAGAGACCACGGGTACAGATTTGCATGGGGGAGCTTTGTACTCTACCGCTTGTATAGGATCCTGCATGGGGTCGTATACAAGGGAGGTCGATGTCTGGTCTTGACATCATTGCTGTAGGTTTGGTGCTGGGAGCACATTGCGGTGCAGAGGCCGGTAGGGCTCCCATTGACAGGGGTTGACCGGGAGAGACCCCGGGTTTACTACTGGTGGTTACAGTGGGGTTCACAGTGGTGGATAGATCTGTCGATGTCTCGAAGGTTGCTAGATGACCTCATCCCAGACCAGATCACCTAGAGGCCATGGCGAGAGCACCCCGAGTGGGCAGAGGATGGGCAGGAGCTGGCTCGCATCAGGCGAGTCTACTGGCTGAGGATGGAGCGGGGAGAGGTAGAGCTCCACCGCTACGATCGGGTACTATGATAGTTCGGTCTACAATAGGGGATCCCTTCTCTTAGGGATTACGAGTACTCCTAAACTATTCGAGATAGTACTACACTGAGCGGGGCTCCAGATATGCAATGATTCTAGAGTCAAGACACGGACGATGCCCCCATCCAGCCAGTGGATGGTGATGATGCCGGGGTTGCTGATGGCTATGATGCTTGGTACGCAGGCATCCGCCCTCCTCGGATGATGAGGGCATAGGGTCCAGTACACGCTGTGGTGTGCCAGATGGGGAGGCGATGGCAGGCTGCTATTGAGGGAAGCATGGGGTCACGGGGGGAGAGAGCAGTGACGGATCTCACAGGAGAGATGCCAGAGGATGGCACGGGCTCCATAGAGGCCATGGGAGACAGGGCGGAGGGAGGAGAGGCTCCCTTCATAGCAGGGGGAGAGACCACCATCGCCTGATAAGGGCAAGGGTGTTGACATAGGGGAGAGTAGTGAGATGGTGGCTCTCCGGGCTGAGAATGCCCACCTCCGAGCTCAGGTGTAGTCACTACAGGTACAGACACTGTAGGATGAGACTACATGGCTCAGGGCACGGGGTGGAGGAGCGAGCAGGGATGATCTAGTGTGGTCTATGATGCAGACCACATTCTACCAGGGTGTATACTTCCAGCTGGTTCTAGAGGGCCAGAGGGTACAGCTGTCGACCAACATTGTAGAACCAGTTAGGCTGGGATCGGTGAGGACATCCTCCCGATCGATGATGAGGACCCGAGATACATCCTGGACCTCTATGGGACCACCTCCTCCACGTCAGGGTGGGGGAGGAGATGAGGCTGAGAGCTCGAGGGCTTCTCGAGGCTAGGTGTCTATGGACTGCATAGATTTTATAGAGATTTGTTGAGAGGATTGAGTATGCCGAGGTATAGATTGTGGCATACCAATCCAGTTTTGATATGATGTATATAATTTTTGGATATATATATATGATCTTGTTTCTGATGATATGACTTGTTCATATGTTTTTATGATGCTTTAATGTTTGAATTGTTTGCTTATTGGATTGAGGATTCATATAATTATGTCATTTTGAAATATTATAATTTTGATGTCATGCTGTAAGTTTTTAAATGAAATAATCTGATGTAAACAATTGGTTGTTGTGGTGTGATTTGATAAAAAATAAAAGGGACTTCTAACAATAATTTCAAAGGACATTGTCACTATTATAGACCATTTCATGGAGTCGCCGCTCACTCGGTCGTCAAGCTAATCCCAGTATAGAAATATTGTTAAAAGTAAAAGAGTGCTTAAGAGACTGTCTTAAGACTTGGTGTTGTGATGGTGATGATGGTGTGATGATTTGTTTTCAGATTTTCATAAAAATAGTATGCATGAAATACGAAAAGAAATATGATTTTGCTAGGCATAAATTCCTAAGTATGATAAAATTTTGAACAATTCCTTAGAATTTATACCATGGTTGCAAAAACTGAATTTGAACATAATGTCATGAAATAGAATAAGTGTTTGTTTGTTTGTAAAGCATAATTGTGCAACATAATGATTTAAGTCATATGTTTTGATGAATTTTGTTTTAAAATAAATGGAAAAGAAAATTAGAACGATGGTTTGCGCTAGGCATAGAATTATAGGTATAGACTTATACCATCATCGCGAAATCCAAAGAAGAAACATAGATTGTTGGTTTTATTGCAAGATGCATTTTTGACTTTTGATAAACAGAAAAATAATAATATGAAAATTTTGTTTGAAATTATTTTTGAGATTTTATGAGAAGATGTATGTAATTGCTTTTATACAAAACAAAAATTCTGAAATAAAAGGATAAAATTATTCCGAAAAGAGTTACGGAGATATTTTAAATTATCTCAAAGAGAAATGTAGATTTATAAGGAATCCTCATGTGCAAATGTGAGTTCATTACCAATCTTGATTTATCATAATGATACAAAATCTCTCAAATACAAATGTGTGTGCGATTGTATTGTTCATTTACCAATTTTGAGCAAGATAATTTGATACAAGTAATTTGCCTTGACCAAATAAATGTTCGTTGACCATGATTTATATGCATGTAACCGTACCAAACTACTATGTAAGTTAGGTTATCAAGAGCTAGCTAATCCATAAGCTGACGAGAGGTCTGTACAAAAGAAGGTCGCTAATGTGACGGACATATCGCCATGCTAGGATTTACCCAAGGCCAAGCGGGTTGGGCACAAACCACCTGTTATGGGGCTTACCTCACAGTTTTTGAATAATTGAGAATTCCAGGGATTCAAGCTCATTCACCCTTCTTTTCTTTTCAAGGGGTAGGGAAAGGGATTTTATTGCATTTTGCTTTTCGCTTTTTTTTTTTTTTTTTTTTTTGTACTTTTGTATTTTTGAGATAATGCTGAAATATTGTTGTGATGATTCAAAATAACCTTTTTCTTTTTCTCTTTTTCTTGAACTTTTCTTTTCTTCCTATGCTAGGGATACTTGCTCGGATTAGCTGTAGAGCAAGGGATTTTTATTCTGGGTAGGGGTGAGCTTGTCCTTTTGTCAATTCTCAAAGATTCTAGACCATGTGCATGATAGGATAGCGGGGGAAACTTTTCGCTCAAGAAACCACGTCTACTATGTAGCATCATATTGAATTTGCAATGAAATCATTTTAATGTGAAAAGATATACTTGGTGCAAGTAAATAACAAGATCAGTTCTCTATGTTCAAAACTTTATTTAATTCAACTGTGGGCTTTGATATAAGAGAGATGAATAATCATAACAAATAAAATCAAGATATTTATTCATGTGAATGTGAAAGTGCGGGATTCCAAATAAATACTAATTTATCCAAAATAACTAAAAATATAACTGCAATACTTCACAAATTGACAGATATAAAAATAAAAGATGTTTTTGAAGATTTTGATGATTTGGATGTTTTTTGGTGTTTTTATATTTTAAGTTTATAAATTGAAAGAAATACAAGATAGTTGTTTTTTGAAATGTTTTAAACAAATATATACAATGATGAAATGACCAATTTTTACGCATAGTAACGTTTAAGATGCATGATGTTCATAGGTTCTTTAAGTTCTTTACCATCTAAGGTAGATAATTTGTATGCTTCTGATCCGAATTTAGCAGTGATGACATATGGTCCAAGCCAGTTGGGCTCAAATTTACCTTTAAGGTTTGTAGTTGCATTAGTATTTTTTTTATTTTCTTTTAAGACAAGGTCACCGATCTCAAAGGATCGAGGATGAACTTTCTTAAGATATGCTCTCTTAAGTTTGTTTTGGTAGGCGCGAAGATGCTCCAAAGCATTGATGCGCTTTTCATCTAGAAGTTCTAGCTGACTAAATCTGCCAGCACGATATTCATCCCCTACTTCAGTATCTTGAAGTAGTAGAGCTAAAGAAGGAACTTCTAATTCAAAGGGAAAAATGGCTTCAGCACCATAAACCAAGACAAAAGGTGAAGTTCCAGTGGGGGTTCGAACACTAGTTCGATAAGCCCACAAAGCAGGATATAACCTGAATGTGCCCGTCTCGACCGGTTTTATTGACCAATTTTTTGAGAATTTTGATTAAGGTTTTATTAGATGCTTCTGCTTGACCATTACCCTGAGGATAATAGGGAGTGGACCAGCGATGTTGAATTTTATATTTTTGACATAATTTCTTGACATCTTTATTTTTGAAACAAGTTCCATTATCAGAAATGAGATTGGCAAGAATTCCAAACCTACAAATAATTTGATTAAAAACAAACTTGGAAACTTGTGTTCCCATGCAAGAAGCTAATGGCATAGCTTCAACCCACTTCGTGAAATACTCAGTGGCAATTATGATGAATTTGTGTCCATCAAATGATGTGGGGTTTATTTTTCCAATGGTGTCGAGGCCCCATATAGAAAAGGGCCAAGGAGATGAAATAGCTCTACGGCTCTTGTGCAGGCGCATGGACAAGGTCAGCATGTTTTCGGCACTTGTCGCAATGTCGCACATAATTATGTGCATCGGTTTCCATGGTAGGCCAAAAATATCCTATCCGAAGGAGTTTCTTAGCAATGGCGCTACCACTAAAATGTCCCCCACAAGATCCATTGTGGGCTTCATTCAAAGCTGATCTGGATTCTTCTAAATTCAAACATCTCAATAAGATGCCTTCAAAAGATCTTCTGTACAAGGTATTACCAATAATCACAAAGCGACTTGCTTGTCTACGTAATAACCTACGCTGGTTGCTAGTGCAACCATCAGGGAAGGTTCCTTTTTGCAAAAAATTAAATATATCAATATACCATGGTTCAGGAGTTGTTTCGTTGATGAGAAACACATCCAAGGGTTCTAAACATGATTTGCTTGAAGCGGGTTCCTGGAGTCGATGAATAATGATGGTAGCATATTCATCGTCTAACTCCAAGGGTAAAAGAGATGCAGCTGCAGCCATAGCGTCAGCCGCACGATTGCTAGTTCGAGGAATAGCTTCCAAAGTAACTTTATCAAACAAGGACAACAACTGCAAAACATATGCTTTATATGGGCGTAATTTATCATCTCTGGTCTGATAAACATCATTGATTTGATTTATGACAAGTTGGGAGTCACCGAAAACCAATAAAATTTTGATTTTCAATGCCAAGGCAGCTCGTAATCCAAGGATAAGAGCTTCATATTCAGTAGTATTATTGGTGCAAGCAAATGTTAATTTGAAGGACAGAGGAATAAGATGTTTTTGTGGAGATATTAAAATAATACCCGCACCATCCCCACTCATGCATCGGGCTCCATCAAAGTATAAGGACCATTGCTCGAAATGGTCTGCCTCAAGTTTAAGGCATTCATCAGGAAACTCAATGATGAGGGGATGAGTAGATTCTAAGGGTGCAACAGCTAATTGATCTGCTATGATTTGACCTTTAACAGACTTTTGTCCTATGAAGGTGAGTTCAAATTCGCTTAGCGCAAGAACCCACTTGGCTGTGCGACCAGATAAATACGGTCGACTCATGAGATATCTCAAAGGGTCGAATTTGGCAATAACATAGGTTTTCTGACTGAGCATATAATGTCATAGTTTTTATGTAGAAAATATGACTGCTAGACATAATTTCTCTAATATGGTATAACGAGTTTCATAACTGATGAGGGTTCTGCTAATGTAATAATTAGCATGTTCTTTCTTCTCATCATCAAGCTGAGCTAACATAGCTCCTAAGGCAGAATCAGAAGCAAAAATGTACAAGATAAAAGGATGATCAGATCTAGGTGGGGAAAGCATCGGAGGTTTGAGGAGATATTGCTTAAGGAGTTCAAATGCTTCTTGGCATTCATCATCCCAATGAAAAGAGACATCTTTCTTAAGAAGCTTAAGAAAGGGTCCGGTTTTTTCTGCCAACTTGTCGATGAAGCGACGAATAGCTTGAAGCTTACCTTGTAAACTTCGTAATTCTGATATATTTGTGGGTGCGGGCATATCCGTGATAGCCACGATCTTGAGAGGGTCAATTTCAATGCCACGTAAAGAAACTATAACCCCTAATAATTTATCGGACTTAACTCCGAATATGCATTTAGCAGGATTTAGTCGGATAAGATATTCCCTTAACCGATCAAATACTTTCCTTAAGTCATTTAAATGATCATCTTCTTTGATGGAACGAGCTATGATATCATCTACATAATCATGTAGGATATCATGCATCATGTCATGAAAAATATAAGTCATAGCTCGTTGATAGGTTGCACCTGCGTTCTTTAAGCCAAATGGCATCACTTTCCAACAAAAAGTTCCCCAAGGGGTAATAAAGGTTGTTTTGGCCTGATCTTCAGGAGCTATCCTGATCTGATTATAACCAGAAAATCCATCCATTAAGGATATCATTCCGCTTTCGGCAGTAAAGTCAATGATCTGATCCATGTTGGGAAGAGGAAAATCATCTTTAGGGCATGCAACATTAATGTCTCTGAAATCGGTGCAAACCCTAACTTTAGTGGCTTCTTTCTTAGTTACTGGAACTACATTTGAGATCCATTCGGCATAGTCAATGGCTTGTATAAAAATGACTTTCAACAGTTTTTCTAGTTCTCCTTTGACTAGTAAGGCCACTTTGGGATGCATTTTTCTAAGTTTCTGTTTAACAGGTTTAGCATCTGGATGGACTACTAGATGATGCATGACTACAGAAGGGTCCAGACCTGGCATGTCTTCATATGTCCAAGCAAAGACATCTTCATAGTCTTTAAGAAATGAAATGTATTTATCTTGTTTTTCTTGACTTAATTCTGATCCAATATTAATTATGTGGGGGTTGTGTTCGGTTCCAATGTTAATTTTTATAACGTTTTCAACTTCCATATGTAAATCTCTCTCAAAATTAGGTGGGGCGGGTGAAACACCCAATTCTTGTAATTCTTCCAAGGTTAGCTTGGATAATTCATTTTGAGGAGTCGAGGCCTCAAGCTGGGCTATACTAGGTATAGAGCCATCAAAATAAAATTCATTATATAACAATTCCTCAATGGAAATATCATGAAAGATATCTCCCTCCAACTCATCGTCGGATTCGGCAATCATCTCAGGGTAGGCTATGGATAGCATATTGCAAGTAAAAGAATTATTCTTTGGATATAAAGAATCTTGTTTATCTAGATAATCTTGATAACATATGAGATGGTCATCATCCTCAAATGGAAAGGGCTGACCTTTACTAGAAAATAGGCCCACACCACAGTGGGCAGGCCACGGTTCTACCTCGAAAGGTTCTTTCATACCATTTTGGAAAGGTCCCAAACCTTTCCCTTTATATCCCAATTTGAGCATTATGGGCTTAGCTTTAATATATTCATTAGCAAAATAGCATCGAGCATATCCATCACAATGTGTCTTGATGTTTCGGGGTATTCTTCCCCAATCATATCCTTTATAAACAAAAGCACAACTTTCGACTTGGTAGATACTTCCCATAGGTTGTGGGAGGCCCAAGGTACGAGGAGAAGGTGGGAGTTTATTTAAAAGGAGGGAAGTCTGCATGGCAGTGTTGATCTCTTCTGATATAAGAATTTTAGATAAATCGGGTAAGAGCTCATCAGTGAGAGCATAAGAGGTAGAAGGAACATTTCCTTGATCTTCTGATGTGGAAAGAATGCCTGTAGTGGATGATGATGTTATAGGGATATCGATGGATGAGTCTATCGGTATGGAAGTTATAGGGGTAAAACAAGAAGCATTGGTTGTAATTTTGGGATCTTTTCGAGGTCCTAATGTGGTTTGTTCAGAAGATGGTTGAGCTAAATGTATAGGTGTAGTTGAAAGAGTAGATGATGTTATGGGTGTGTGTTTCACACGTTTGGATGGATGATAAGAACTAGGATGTGTGGATGACAGGGCAGGGCAAAATTGCACTCCAACAGGTTCTGCCAAAGCACACATATCAAAGGGTCTAGGATCACCATGAATGGTAACCAACTGGTTTTTAAATTCAAATTTAACACACTGATGTAAAGTGGAGGGAACCGCTCGCATCGCATTGATCCAAGGGTGACCCAAAAGTATATTGTACGATGCAGGGCAATGTACAATAAACACGGTCGTATCTAGGGTTCTAGGACCAACTTGCAAGGGTATAGTAATGACTCCACACGTTTCTTGTGTCTCGTCATTGAAGGCTTTGATAATCATATCCGTTCTTTTCATCTCGTCACTCCTAAAGCCAAATCTTTGGTAAAAGTCAAAAGTGCATATGTTTAAAGATGAACCATTATCAATCAAGACTCGTTTAACAACTACATCTCCAATTAGGGCAGTAATATATAAGGGATTATCCTTATGTAAACTATGTTGTGGGATATCTTTATCTCGAAAGTCAATACAATCGACTTCTCGAGTGATGATAGTATTGGACATGGCTTCAGGTTGAATATTTTGAGGTACCATCATTTGGCTTAATGTAAGCATTAATTCATCCCTATGGGTAGGAGAAGATCTTAACAAGTCCAACAGGGAAATTCTGGCTGTAGTATTGGATAATTGTTCATTAATATTGTAAGGAGGCTTAGGTTGAACATTAGACATATGATTCCCTTTATTGGGATTTTTCAAAACAAATGGAGCTGATCCATCATTCTGAGTTTGATCCTGTTGAGAATTTTGAGCCTCGTTGTCTGGTAACGACTCCGATGGTACCTACAATGTTATATTGAGGACGCTGAATTGGTCTCGGTCTAGCGTTTATGGCTTGTTCATTAGGAAGGAACTGATTAGAAGAGGGTCGAGTAGTAACTCTTCTAGGAAATGGTTCTTCCAGAACCATAGCATCTGTGATAGGTTGAATCGGATCTGATTCATTTTTAGAACTATTCGATTGATTTGAGGTGATGTCTATTTCACTTTTAGTATCCGATTCTACATCACTAGGATCCGGTGTTTGAGTATTATATAGGGGTCTGGACGTAACCATGGAGAAAGTTGTGCCAAATATTTGAGGATCCTGAACAGATAATTGTCCGCTAATAGTCCCTACATATCGGGTAGGAGGGGGAACATTATGATGTTCGATTTGATTAGCCACCTCTTTACCATGTTGTGGTAAAGGATGTTGAAATATGTCCAATGATTGATTGGCATTCTGATTCTGATTTTGGGGAATGTTCTTTTGAGCGTTATTAGAAGCATTTTGTTTAGGTTGGAAGGCTTGCACCTCCATCTCATTATTATCAATCAGATCTTGTATTTTATGTTTTAATATTTTACAAGAGTTTGTAGCGTGTCCAGGTCCTCTATGAAAATCACAATGTAAATCAGCTCTGTATCCGGGTATAGTTGGATCAGGTTCCCGGATAGCTGGTAATTGGATCAAGCCTCGTGCTAGTAATTGGGGGAGAATGGTTGATAAAGGTTGATTTAACCTAGTAAATTCTTGGGGTGGTTTATCAGGAGGTTTCAATATGAACTTCTCCGTTGTTTTCGTAGTATTAACATTAGCAATGTTTCTACTATCAGTGACTCCGTCACCCACAACTTGTTTATTTTTATACTGATTTTTGGATGTTTTCTCATCATCTTTCTTTTTGAGCTGACCTCTTCTAATGAGAGCATCTTCCACCCTTCGAGCTAAGTCTATAGCTTGATCGAAGGTGGTCAAGGTAGCGATTGATAATTCATAGGATAGTTGTTCTTGTAAATTATTGATAAAAATATCCAACATCTCCCGATAAGGTAACACAAAGTGTAGTTTTCCTATCAACTGTCTCCATCGAGCTAAGAAGTCAGCAAAACACTCATCTTTGTCTTGTTTTAGGTTGTACAAATCTTTAATGGTTACATGCCTTTCAATATAGGCACTAAATTGATGCACAAAAGACTCAGCGGTCTCTTCAAAATTTCTCAAAGAATGAGTGGGTAGTTGATAATACCACTCCAATGCCATCCCGCCTAAGCTTTTCGGGAACATTTTTAGTAATAGCAAATCATCATGTGATATGTCATGACATGCTATCCTAAACATACGAAGATGCTCTATGGGATCTTCGGTTCCTTTATATATAGGTAGGACAGGCATAGGAAAGTGTTTGGGATATGGTTGTGCTACAACTATAGGATCTAGAGGTTGACTACACATCTCTCGGTAATTGTACGAGGGACGGTAGGGATCTATTTGGTCCATACGGGAGGTTAACTATTTCACCATGGCTTCCAGATTGCCAGTTTGCCCACCATATTGGTTCGGTGGTACATGAGCATGGGATTTGTGAGCGTAGGAAGGCGGAACATAAGGATTCGATGCTATGTTACTATTATGCAAATGATTGGTAGAAAGAGTATTATGAAGAGGATTTGTGGTAACATTATGTTGTATCCCAGATTGTTGGAAATTAACATTTGGTTTTGTTTTAGGCTTTTGTTGATTTGAGGTATATTGATCAATAGCTTGGCGAAATAGATCAGTGAATGAAGGTTTCTTTTGTGTAGGAATAACCCTTGGTTTGGTAACAGGCACTCTAGGTGGTTGGGTAACCTGTTGTTGTTGCATGTTCTGGATTATAGCAGCCATGTCCAAATTGGACGGTCCGGCTTGATCACTCTCTTGATCAACAAAGGACAAAGGATTAGTGTGTATGCGATATATATCTTCTAGGGTTGCTTGGGTATCACTAATTTGATCTTTATCCATACGAACTGCTCTATTAAGGGTGCCAATATTGTTATTGAGAAATTTCCAAAAATGTTCCATGTTTTCAAAAGTAACAGCTCCGTCTGGAGTTATTTTAGGAGATGAGGATCCTTCCTCTCTATCATTTTCTTTTTGTTCATTTGCGTCCACAAATTCTTCTTCTTGTTGGTTTAAGGTTACTTCTTCTTGAATTGGTTCTTCAAGAAGGGCATCTGGTCTATTGGTTTTTCCTAACCAATCTTCTTCTACTTCAATTTGTTTTCCATTCCTGAGTCTAGTCATTGTGTCTAAATTTAGGTTTTAGCAAATATATATTAATATATTTGCAATAGATCTTGGGAGGTATATATTTTAATTATATACCTACTATAATACTTAAAAGAAAATGTTTTGATTTTTTTTTGTTATTATATATATATATTTTTATAAAGACAATAAACAACACACTAAATACAAGAAACAACAATAATAAAATAATAACTTAGTTTTCTATAAATAGTTTATAGATGTCATTGATAGGATCAAGTTCATCAGGAGTCATAAAGTGCTCCTCTTCAAATTGGAAATTGTTTTTCAGGAACTTAATAAAGTGTGCTATAGTGATATTATCTGTTTCAGTTTCTGTTTTGTAAAAATAAATCTCATGGCAATATTCTCGATATAACACAGCTCTGGGAACTCTATTCCATATTTTTCTATCTGTAAGAACGACCTCTTGGTCCTCTACACGAGACAAAAATTTATGTACTACAGCTACGTTATCGAGGTATTCCTCAAAGGTATACAACTCAGAAGACACAAGGGCTCTTTTATCTGCTAACCACCTATGGCAAGCTCTCTGAAGCTCATGATACAAAGTCACTTGATCGGGATCCAAGATTCTATCTAGGACAAACCTCTTGATTTGCCTAAGTTCAGTTGCTCTAGATGAAATGAGATCTAATCTCCTATTAAGTTCGTCCCATAAAGGTGGGACTCTATATGTTGGAGCTACTCTAAGCAAAGAGGTAATCTCTATAGCTGCTAATTGATTTTCAACATTAATGGTGACAACTCGTCTTTTATTATAATCTACCATCTAAATATGACATGCAATCTTTGATTCTAAATGCATTTATGTTTTGTTTTTTTTTTTTGGATTGAATTGAATTGTTTTCAAAAGGTTTTTAGTTTTCACGTCGGGTTCACCAAAATGTATCGCTCCAAATTTTTCGCACCCTTACCTTCAGGCTATAGGATCCATGCCCGGAAGGGGGATGTGAAAAGGATGGGACAATACCTCGGACTGAGAGGCCCTTTGAAGGTCCCGCCTCTCGGGGAGGTGTATAAGGGTGAATTTTCGACGGATGGTGGGTTCACCAGGAAACTTTTGAATGGCAGTTTCCACGCCTAGGTTGGGAATGTGTTTGATGTGTTCAGTTTTATGCTTTAATCATTCAAGTCCTAGGTTTGGCCAAATGAATCTAAACTATTCTATATGAAATGCAAATTTAAATGAATACAGAAAATAGATTTAAATAGAAAATACAGAGAACAAGCTAGATGAGAAAAACCATACCTGATTCTGGATGTCTGATGGAGGTTCTAATTTTTGAAGCAGTCCAGATCGCCTCTGATATGACAGGATCGTCTGATATCAGACAAGATCGTCTGAGATCTGGTGAATTCATCAGACGAATTCGTTAGAGACCTGCAATCAGAGAAATAGACACAGAATACAGAAAATGCAGCTATACTAACAGAGGAAAATGATGTAGAATGATAATAATAATATTAAACTGATAATTACAAAATAAAAATATAAGTGCATTACAATGATTTAATGACAATTATGACTTTATTATGCATTTAAGCTACATGGGTGAACTCCAAGATGCAAAATAGTAATAAGTCTAACTAATGCAAAGCAAAACAGTAGATAATGGGCAGAGAATGCAAACTCAGGGCACTGATTGCCCCCAATGTAGGCTGCAGTCGAGATCATCTACAGGATACGAAATCATCTCGAATTTTGGCGTGATCGTCCGAGATCGTACAGGATCGTCTACGATGATCTGAGCTTGCTCCGACTGAAAATAATGAAGTTCCTGCAAACAAACTTGGAAAAATACGAAGACCAATAGTAATTTAAGATACTCTAATGCAAATAAAACTCGTGTTACAAAAAATTTCAGCCAGGGGAATGTCAAGGGGAGGGCCTAAGATTAAATAGGCATAGGAAGGAGGTTGGGAGGTTGGAGATCATCCCAATTTGGGAGATCTCCAATGGGGGAAGTCTCTAACCGTGCAGACACGCTTTTGCCCCGGTTAGAGACGTCGTTGAAACAAAAGCTAATTATGAAAAATCAGTTTTGGGATGAAATCGTCTGGACGTTCTTCTCCAGATGAATTCGTCCGATCTGAGGCGATATCGTCTGATCGGCGACGATATCGTCCAACGGTCACAACAAATCCTAAAAATGGCACGAAAAACAAGGGGAGCGGTTTAACAGGCGGTTAACGGGCGTTCGGGATTGAAATTTGAATTTGAATTATTACTAAAGTAATTTTAATTATTTGCTAAGGTTTTACTGTGCCAATTTTAGGGTGCTACAAGTCCTCAACCCTTCACAAAGACTTGCTCAAATAACTCCAAAATTTGCATACAAAACACAACTTAAAACTCTTTTAGAAAACTCTTTTCACACAAATAAATTCTACTTAGAATTTTTTTAACCTCTAAAACATATAGAAAACCTCAATATGTTTTACACTCATAAATCTTGTACTCAATCAACTAATCTCTTTCTCTTGTCAAATTCCTTTCAATTCAAATCAAAACAATGTATGACTTGTTTCACAAAACTGATCTATCTTTCTTGCAAAGATCAATCACACTAGTGCATAAGTTCTCTTAACAAAATTGATCTTAATCACCTTCTCTCAAATGCTATCAATATATCTCAAATCAATGTTCAAAAGATTTCACAAATATGCTTAACTTGTTTTCAACCCTAGCATAAGTAGTTCACACTGTTTATCTCAAAAATTCTCAAACTATTTTAGAAATAACAACATATATTGTTATCAGAATCTATCCCAAATATTTCCAAAACACTCAAAAATGAAGCACATAAAACTCGCTCAAATATTTCCAACAATGCTTATCAAACAATCCTTTTCACTCCATCTTATGTTTCACAACATTCATTTCAACAAACACTTCAAACAAAGGATGATGGGCCCATACCTCTTAAATTCTCTTTTGGGGATATATCTTCAAAACCTGTTTCACAAATAACCAATCCTTCTTGTGCCACTTCAAGGGTTAGATAGCAACAGTCTATTTCAAAACGTCCACATGAATATTCCACCTCAACAAATATTTCACTATACAAAGATTCAATAAATTGTCAAACCACTTTTACACCTTATTAATCCTAACTTTGCAAAAAAAATCTCATCAACAAAAATCACCAATTACATAAGCATAATATTTCATTTACACCTTATATCTCCTACTTTTCATTAATTTAATTCCAAAAGATAAATAAATTACCACTTCAATTTTTACCCCAATGCATGAGAAAGCAAACCACCTTAATTTTTGCTCAAGAAAAGGAAATCATTTCATAATCCCTTTTATTGCAAAAACAAATTCAACATAAACCTACTTATATATCCTTAGCTAGCACATACCTTAGCAACTTTAAAACTTAGGTATAAATTAATTTTTAGCAAAAATTAATTCTTTCGCTACTGCCTGTTATTGAGAATTGAACCTGCATTGCCTGTTGGTCCCATGCCCTAGTCATGGTTAGGCCACCGTGTGGGCTAGCCAACCCACATGAAACCAAAGGAACACAATATCCTCATTATCCTCTACCATCGATGCTAAAAACAAATCCAACAATGCAAACGAAAATGCCTCCATGTAAATCAGACACTGCACCTTATGTCCTCTATGTGTTGTATAAGCCAAGATTACCAGTTTAGCTGCCACCTCACTTCGAGTGGGTACAAACCCTTCCAACATTTGACCAGACTCACTACTTAGAAAAATATGAAAACTTGTGTCTATTTCCTCCGCTGCATTGAACGAGCAAGGCAATAATTTTTGGGGCTATCAAATTGAATACTCTTTGGCTTAGGCTAAACCTTAGCCTGTAAATACACATGCCCTCTTATACTTTTTACATTGGATCATTTGCAATTCAAATTTTGTGCTTTGAATTTAATCATTATATTTAATTATAATACTTTAAATCCAAAGGATTTAAATATTATAATTTAAATATTAAAATCCTTTTTGGGCTTTTTCTTTAAGGATAACCTTGCCACCATTAATGAATATTTTATTCTTTGTAAAATTACCTCCAAGGTAAATTCTTTAAGGATAACCTTACCACCATGAGGAATATTCTCACAAATATTTCCATCAACTTAGGAAATTAAACCTTTTGACATTAATAAAACCTTTTGGCATTAATTCCATCAACTTAGGATATCAAACCTCTTGATATCAATGACAACAAAACATGCTAAAATTTCTAATAGATATTTGGATATTACCTCTCACAACAATAAGGCACAATTTAGAGAAAGAAGTTCTTTGAATCTACAACATAAAATAAAAGATCACTGGAAGGATCAAGCCACCAAATCCAAGGCTCAAGATATAAAGTTCAAGGATACAATTTGGTGATGCAAATTTTTTTTCTAGATAGCCAATACGAAGCTACAAATTCAACCATTACAAGGCAACAACTTGGTGAATCAAAAACACCATGATCTACATCTACATCGAAAGCCATCAAAAAGGTAATCAACTTGGGTGTAAATAAATTTATTTATTAAATTGCAAATTGGATTATTATAAAACTTTGTTAAGGCACCATAATTAGATTAAAAGTTGCAAAAAGATAGATTGTGTTATAGTATTAAAGAAAGTGTAAAAATGGAGAATTCATTTTAAGGTTTATTTACACATTAAATAGGAGTTGGATATTTTTGAAAGAATGAAAATTATCATCTACATATTTTCTATCTAGAAAGCAAGAAGACTATATCCTACAATATTGATTGTAGTGAAAAATTGTAGAGTATTCATTAAGGGTTCATCATAGATTACTCTTGAAAAAATTGTAGTAATTTATTAAGTGCATTTAGAAATTACTTTGAGAGTTTATTGAAGCAATAAGGTGAATTTATTGTTGCAATTGTTAAATTCATTTGCACTATACTAATTACTCTAAAAAATGATTAATTTGTATTCTTTAAAGAAGAGAACAAAATCAAATTGTTGTCAAAGTATTTAGAGATATTATTGGTGCACAAAAACTGCAATATTTAGTGGTCATAGAAGCCATAAAATCATATCAGTTTCCTCCAAGGTTTGGAGAAGAAAGTAACCACCAAAAATCATAAAAAGGAGCTTCAAATCGAGACTTGGTGAGTCTCAAATTCAAAGTGCACAAAGGGTTAGAAAAAGTGCATAAAATTACATCTAAAAAGAGCTTCTATCTATGTGGTTACAAGATTGGGTTCATTAGAAAAATATCCAAGCAAAAGGAGAGATGTGTGTAATCAATAAGACAACCTCAAAATATGCCATTACCTTTAATAAAGTTGTCATAAAACCAGAAAAAATCAGATTGCAAAAGGAGGTGCAAAAAGGTATTTTATATACAAATAATTTTCCATTATACTGCACTATTCTAATCGGCCATACACAGAAAAAATGGCAAGATTTAAAGTACCTCAAAGGCACATTATTCTTAGGGTAAAATATCCCAAGTTAGTCGTATATTATCACACTCCATGCAAAGGAATAGATCCTCTTAGAAGACTCATATCTTCTACGATTTGGAAAACCAAACCTGCAAACAAACAAATCATAAAATATTACACTAGAAGTACATCCAAGGAGCATAATTTGAGTATTCAAACTTGACCATAGCATTGCTTTAAGCCCTCAAGATCATTTCCAAAATCCTAGATCCAAGTCTCCAAATACGTTGCTCTCCACTCTAGGTGGAACCAACTCATACCAAGCACCATTAAACAAAGGAAGAGTTATTCATGTTGCATTGTTAGTAAGGGTATTGCAAAGATACGTTGAAGAGGTGTTACGTAGAAATATCATGCACAAAGGGAAGGTGACACTTGTCACCTAGAAGGAAAAACTAATGTTTCCCACACGAGCGCCCATCCGTTACAACTTTGACTAAGAAAATGTTATAGGGAAGAAGGTTGGTGTGTTAGAAGGAAGAAGACACATGTCATAAAAAAGAATGAGCACTCATTCAAGATTGTAATGCTCATACTTCACCTAAAATAATCTACAAGTTGCAATAAGCATCTTCTCATCCCTTAAGTGCTCAAAGATAACCGTTGTGACACTTGTCACACATTTCAATATTTTATCTCTATATTAGGTACCAAATACCAAGGAGTAGTAATAATTCAAAGCCAAATTCATAGAGCATTTAAAGCTTAATTTGTAGCAGTATTCATGGCAAATTTATGTAGAGCAGCATCAACATTCATAGCACATTCATAGCATCCAGAGTTGCAACATGGAATAAAGATGAAGAGCATTAAAGACTCTAGTCAAGGGAGGTTAAATATTCCATAATTGAGGCACCACCATCCAATCATTGAAGCCAAGGAAGAATCAAAGCATTCCATTGGCTATAGCATCCAAAGGAAGGACATAAAGCATGATGTCATCTATGATCGAATTCAGCACCAAATATTTCAGGTTTGCAACATTACAAAGGTAAAAATTTGCCGTATTCTAATTTTGCTTTCATTAATAGGGAGTTATAAGGTATAATATAAGGTTGAAATATTAAGGTAAATCAACCATATTTGAAAATAATATTAAAAGAAAAAATATATATTAATATCCTAATATTTGCAATCTAAACATAGGAGAAATAAAGATTTCTACCTAGATAAATTAAACTTCTCTTATTGCAAATACCATTGTTTTCTAATATTCCATATTAGGGATTTATAAGGAATACTAAACCAAAGTGGGTAATTGGAATATAGAAACATTAAATATCAAAATATCAAAGGCTATAAAAGAAGGTTCAATAAGGAATATCAAGAGTTGGAAACTAGTTAATATACTTGTATCAAACTTACATTAAAAGGACAAAGGAGATCCAACTATTAGAACCTCATAAAAAATAGAAAGTGATTAAGTTCAATAGGAGAAATATGATGAAAAATAAGTTGATTCTTGCTATTCACAAAACTTTACAAAATCAACCCAAAATTGAACTATTATTCTCAAAATCACTTTATCTATTTGTTACCATATCCAAAATCACTAGGGAGATATAAGGCATTCTACAAAAATTGATAACAATAGCATCCATCAAAATTTATCAAGTACTCAATCCATTTTGAAATCATAAGGTATCTATAAATATTAAAGGGATTTTATTAAATCACGTCTCTTAACTAGGGAGTCATAAGAAAGCCTACAAAAACCTAAGCTCTAAAAGGTTTTATCAAATCAAGCTCATACACTCTAGAGTAAGGAGTTATAAGGTAGACTACTACAAAGGTTCTATCAAACCCATTCTTACAATTGTAGACATAGAAAATTGACCCACTTTAGTGGGAAATCTTCCTAGAGCCCTCTTGGAGACCCCTTTGACTTGCTTAAGGCAAGGTCAAGGCCTCTCCCCCCTATTTTGTCTATTTTCTTCTATGTGAAATCACGCTCGGTCCTTGATGGGGCACGAATTCACATTGTGATATCATGATCGGCTCTAATGGGGTGAGATTTCACTTTTTTAGGGTTTGACACATCGAAACCCTATTTTTTCAAGGTTAGCATTTTTTATGTTGGCCCTCCTTGAATTTCTTGCTCTTTTTACCTTAAAATCCGCTATATAAGGAGGGTTTGATTTCTCTTTTCACACATGACACTACACATGCTCACATAATTAGTATTCTAAGGATTGATGATTTATTGCTCGCTAACATTTTATTTCTTACAAAGTGTTTTATTCAGTCTACATCCTTCTTCTTCTTCCACAAACAACTTTAAAGTGTGAAGTTTGATTGATTGTCTACTGCATTGGATTTTTTATTGTTGTTACTCTACCTTGGTGGATTTGTGTTGGAGCCTTAATGAAATATCAACTATCCGGGAGGTCTCAAACCTTGTATTTCACTTTTTTGCTCTTTGCCAGGTAAAATAGCTCTTCTACATGAATATTTGAATATTTTGAATGATGTAATCGAGCTTCTGTACTTATAATTTTTTTAGTATAGTTTATATGAAATCATGCCCAACTTGCTACGGGGTGTAATTTCACCTTACGTTATCATGGTCACCTATTACGGGGTGCAAGTTCACCTGAGCCAAAGCTAGGGGTAATATATTGTTCTTATTTTCATCATTGCATTCTAGATTGCATTTAGAGCATAGTGGTATATTCTGTTTCTATGATTTCATCATTCTTCTCTGCTATATTGTATTATGTTTGTTTTCCTCCAAAGGTCAATTTTTACTTTTAATTATCAAAGGTTAGCTAAAAGTACCTAGGATGCTTGACTACTGCACATCCAATCAATGTTGTATAGCATCCTAAGTAGGCCACCTAATGCTAATCATATTTTTCAAGTGTTTATCAGGTTATCTTGTAGGAACAAGAATTTTTGACATCAGTGGACAAAGGATAAAAGTAAGGATAAGTCACCGGATAAGCTAAGTGTTCTAAGTAGTCTTTAGGTTATTTGTTGAGTGCTTTATATTTCTATTGTAAACCTTAGATCTGATTTTATAGAAATATATTTAATTAATGTTTGGATATTTGAAATATAAACAACATATAGTGTGCACTTAGGGTTAATTTTGTTTGTGTATCTCTTCTAGAGCCCTTGCTTAAAGACTGTTTATTTAAAACCCTAGTGTTAGAAAAAGCATTCAAAGGAAGAATCATTCTAGGATTAGATCTTGTATTCTTTCATTCTATATTTTTGCATTGTCCTTTATCTTTTATAGCATAGATCTAGAAAGGTCAAATCTAGGTGTTTGTCTTGAATCAAATACATCAAATATTCTTGAAAACCAAATGACTTGGAGTGATTCCTTAAATTATTCTGGGTGAACCCTTCCCCCATCCTTCACACTTGAGTATAGAGAACAACATAGCCCCCATGGTTCACCCCATAAGTTTTCCTATCTTTACTGATCCAGCCTTGTTTGGGAATCATACGCGTTAGGGTAGTTTTCCCCCTCTACATATTTGGTGAACCCGACGTGAACACCTCCTTTTATTTTAAAAATTTAATCAAGAGCACTAATTTTGTGTGTGATAGATCAAAAAATATTTAAAAATAAAATTTTTGGTGCTTGTTGGTCCTGGTTCCTTCCTTTGCCTTGATATTTTTCTCTTTTTCCAATGGCTTCCAACCTTGGGAATGGAAAAAGGCTTTTAAGTTTTGATGAAATTTTTTAAGAGAATGATCAAATTTATAGAGAAAATCCTAACCTTGAAGAATAGATTGATCCTATTAGGATATCCAATGGAAACATTACCTTCAAATATTTTGAGCATATGTGGACTTTTTATAAGCATAACAAATATGCCTTGGATGCAACTTTAGAGGAAGAAGCCCTACTTGAGGAATTTATACCATCTCATAATAACTCCTTGAGTGAATCTTTGAATCATGGTAATTTTATTCATCATCCACCTTATGCTACTACTATGACCACCAATGTTGGAAGGAATTTACAAATCCCTCCAACTAGTAGTGTCATCCAAAATTTTCAATTTCCTCCTCAATCTACTTATATCAACACTATTGCCTCTATGCAACCACAAGATACCATATATCACAATAGTATCAATATGTCCAATACCCCTCCTTTAGGGAATATAGAGACAGTACATAACAGTAATCCAGAAGTGCAGAATTTAACAAATATGGTAAAACAATTGGTTTCAAAAGTTGAGATGATTCAACCTTCAAGTTTTACTTATAGTTATAAAGAAATGTGTAATCAGCCATTGGATCCTATTATTTATGCTAGACCTTATTCTAAGAATTTTCCTATGTCGGTTTTACCTATTTATAAGGGTACAAAAGATCCAATTGATCATTTAAGAAGATTTAGAACAACTTGACATGATCTCATTCATGATGATATGTTGCTACTTAAAATGTTTCCTAATATTCTTGGTGGCCTGGCACTAGAGATACTATTGATTACCTAATTATTCCTTAAAGTATTTTAAAGAGACGACAAAATTATTTGTTCAACAATTTGGTGCTTATATTGAGAAAGAAGTGATAATGAAAGATGTGTATAATTTAAAACAAAGTAAAGAAGAAAGATTTTTAAAATTTTGGCTCGTTGAAGAAGTTTAGTTGGACGTTTGAGATATACATTACCTCCTAAAGATATGCTTGAGATATTTATTGGTAATTATAAGAACAATTATGCATTAGAGACTACTACTATTACATTTTTTGATCAAATAATTGATTTAGCAAGAAAACTAGAACATGCTCTCATCAAGAGAGGTCAACTCAAAGTCAAAGAAGAAAAACTACTAATTCTCAACACAATAATAAGAACATAGGAGGTGATAGTGGAATGGATAGTATATTTGTTAATAATGTTACTAATAACCTACAAAAGATAGTACTTCAAAAACCTCCACAAAGGAGTTTTACAAGGCTTAGTATGTCTATGGAAGTAGTTTTGAAATAACTTTTAGAAGCTAAGGCAATTAAGTTACCTCTTACTAGACAACTAGATACTACAACTCATTGGTATAATGCGGGTTAGCATTGTGCATATCATAGAGTAGAAGTACATTGGATGAATTCTTACAAGAAGTTAAAGCATGTAGTATAGGATTTGATTGATGCAGAATATCTTGATATGGGAAATTTACAATAAAAGTTGTTTGCTAATCAGAATAGAGCTAGGTAGGTAGCTAATCAAGTATAATATAGAAGTGTCCCTTATTTTTACAATAATAATATGGTTGGCATGATAACAACTACTCCAAGAAATACAGTGAAGAGTCAGCAAGTTCAACAATTTCAACATGAGATCAACATCTCAACCAATGTCTCTCTTTTGGAACTTTTACAAAGTTCTCCCACTCATGGGGAAGCCTTTATGAATGTATTAAGACATCAATATGTTCCTCCAAATATTTCCCCTAGTGATACGACCAATATTGTAAGATCTCTTGGGATACATCATCTCACATTCTTGGATGCTGATATTTCTTTCTCAAACTTACAAAATGATTCTTCTCTTTACATCATTGCATTTATTAGGGATACTTTTATTAAAAGATTTATGATTGATAATGGTTCTTCCCTTAATTTATGCACATGTCATTTCTTTCAAAAATTTGGATTAAAATAGGAAGACATATCCGATGACATCATTAAAACTTTCAATAATGAGTCCCAAGAAACTTATGGTACCATATCACTTCCCTTAAAGTTGGACCCAAAATTTTAGATACATTATTTTATGTGGTATTGTAGCACCCTAAAATTGGTGTAGTAAAACCTTAATAATTACAATTACTCTAGTAAATATTCAAATTCAAATTTCAACCCCCAAAACCGCTCCCAAACCACCGTTTAACCCGTTTCCTCCTTTCTCGCGCCATTTTTAGAGTTTGTTTTGACCGTTTGACGATATCATCGTCGATCAGACGATATCGCCTCAGATCGGATGATTTCGTCTGGACTAGGATGTCTAGACGATCTTGTCCCAAAATTAATTTTTCTCAATTAGCCTCTGTTCCAACGACGTCTCTAATCCGGGCAGAAGCATGTCTACGTCGTTAGAGACCCTCCCCGTTGGAGATCTCCCAAATTGGGATGATCTCCAACCTCCTAACCTCCCTCCTAAGCCTATTTAAACTTAGGCCCTCCCCTTAACCTTCCCTTGGCTGAATTTTCCTGTAAATCGACCTTCACACGCATTAGAATAATCTGTATTACCATCTACATTTGTTGCATCCAATTTTCTTGCAGGAACCTTGTCATTTTTCAGTCGGAGCAAGCTTACATCATCGTAGATGATCTTGTTCAGATCGGAGATGATCTTGTCAAATCAGAGATGATTTCGACTGCAATCATCATTGGGGGCAATCAGTGCCCAGAGTTTGCATTTTCCTCTTTTCATCTATTGTTTTATTCTGCAACTAGCTAGTTTATTTATTATTTTTTGCTATTCTGCATCTTGGAGTTCACCCATGTAGTTTAATTGCATAATGAAATCATGATTAATTATTAAAACATTGTAATTTATTTGCATTCCTATTTAGGATTATCTGTTAACATCTTTATTGTTATTTTACATCTTTATCCTCTATTAGCATTGCTGCATTTTTTGTATTTTGTGTCTACTCTGATTGTAGGTCTCTGACGAATTCGTCTAACGAATTCGTCAAATCTCAGATGATCTTGTCTGATAGCAGACGATCCTGTCAAATCAGAGGTGATCCTGACTGCTTCAAGAATCAGAATCTCCATCAGACGTCCGGATTAGGTATGGTTCTGTAATTTAGCTCTTTCTCTCTGTTTATGTTCATATTTGTCTATTGTATTTCATCTAGCCTGCATTTTCATAATAGAACAACTTAGATTCATTTGGCCAAACCTAGGACTCAAATGTTTAAAGATAAAATTGAACACATAAAACACATTCCCAACCTAGGCGTGGAAACTGCCATTCAAACGTTTCCTGGTGAACCCACCATCCATCGAAAAATCACCATAATACACCTCCCCCGAGAGGCGGGACCTTCGCAAGGCCTCTCGATCTGAGGTACCGCGCCATCCTTTTCCCATCCTCCTTTCGGGCATGGATCCTATAGCCTGAAGGTAAGGATGCAAAAAATTTGGAGCGATACATTTTGGTGAACCCGACGTGAATGCATTTAAAACCTTTTGAAAACAAAACAAAAAAAAAAAAAAATAAAACAACCAAAAACAATAGATGCATTTAAAATCATTTAAAATACTAAGTTGCATATCATGTTTAGATGGTAGCTCCTAATAAAATATTAGCAGTTACTATAAATGTTGAAAACCAATTAGCAGCCATAGAAATCAATTATGTGCTTAGTGTGCCTGAAACAGATAGAAATCAACTTTTGTGGGATGAACTTGATAGAAGACTAGGTGTCATTTCATCTAGGTCAACAAAACTTAAACAAATCAAGAGGCTTGTCCTAGATAGAATCCTGGATCCTCATCAACTTGTCTTTTATCATGAACTTCAGAGAGCCTTCCATAGATGGTTAGCTTATAGGAGAGCTCTTGTGTCTTCAAAATTTTTCACCTTCGAGGAATACCTCGAGAACGTAGCCACTATACACCAGTTCCTAGGTCGTATAGAAGACCAAGAGGTCGTTCTTACGGATAGGGAAATATGGAATAGAGTTCCTCGAGCTGTGTTATATCGAGAGTATTGCCACGAGCTTTACTTCTATCAACCAGAATCTGAGACAGATAATATCACTATAGCACTTTTCATTAAATTCTTGAAAGAAAATTTTCAATTTGAAGAAGAACACTTCATGACTCCTGAAGAACTTGAGCCCATTAATGACATTTATAAATTATTTATAGAAAACTAGATCATTGCTTTCATTATTTCTTGCATTTATTGTGTTGTTTCTTATCTTTACAATATTATTACAAAAACAAGAAAAACTAAAAAACATAACAAAAACCAAAACATTTCATTTTAAATTTTTATAGTAGGTATATAATTAATATATACCTCTTAAGCTTGTTGCATATATATATATATATATATATATATATATATATATATATATATATATATATATATTTGCTGAAATCTAAATTTAAACACAATGCCTAAACTTAGGAATGGTAAACAAACTGAAGGAGAAGAAGAAGATTGGTTAGAAGATAAAACTAGAAACCCAAATGTCCTTCCTGAGGATCCAATTTCGGAAGGAGAAACTCTAGATCAACCAGAAGATGACCTAGGTGAAGATAATGAACAAGAAGAAAATATTAAAGAGGATGGATCCTCATCCCCTAGAGTAGCTCCAGATGGAACTATTGCTTTTGATAATTTAGATCATTTTTGGAAATTTTTCAATAATAACATTGGCGCTCTTAATATGGCAGTTCATATTGATAAAGGGAAAATTAGTGACACTCAAGCAGCCATGGAACATATGTTTGATGTGCACACTAATCCCTTGTCTTTTATTGACCAAGAAAGTGATAAGGCTGGACCATCCAATAGAGATATGGTCACTATGATTCAAAACATGCCAAAACAACAGGTTACCCAACCTCCTAAGGAACCTGTTATTGAGCCTAAAATCATCCCCACACAAAATAAAACTTCCTTCACTGCTTTACTTCGCCAAACTATTGATCAATATGCTTCAAGTAAACAAAAACCTAAAATGAAGCCAAACACCAATTTTCAACAATCTGGGATACAACATAATACAACTTCAAAATTCCTTCATAACACCTTTCCTACCAACAATTTACACAATAGCAATATAGCATCTAATATGCATGTCCCTCCATCGTATGCTCACAAATCCCATATCAATGCCCTACCGAACCAATATGGTGGGCAAACTAGTAATCTGGAAGCCATGGTGAAGCAGTTAGCTTCCCGCATGGACCAGATAGATCCCTACCGTCCCTCGTACAATTATCGAGAGATATGTAGTCAACATTTGGATCCCATAGTTGTGGCACAACCGTACCCTAAGCATTTTCCCATGCCCATCCTGCCTATATATAAAGGAACCGAAGATCCCATAGAGCATCTTCACATGTTTAGGATAGCATGTCATGACATATCACATGATGACTTGCTATTACTAAAAATGTTCCCAAAAAGTTTAGGTGGAATGGCATTAGAGTGGTACTATCAATTGCCCACTCATTCTTTGAGAAACTTTGAAGAAACAATTGAATATTTTGTCCATCAATTTAGTGCCTACATCGAGAGGCATGTCACCATTAAATATTTATACAACTTAAAACAAGACAAAGATGAATGTTTTGCTGATTTCTTAGCTAGATGGAGGTAGTTGACAGGAAAACTGCACTTTGTGCTACCTTATAGGGAAATGTTGGACATTTTTATCAATAATTTGCAAGAACAAATATCTTATGAGTTATCAACTACTACTTTAACTACCTTCGATCAAGCTATAGATTTAGCTCGAAGAGTAGAAGATGCCCTCATTAGGAGAGGCCAACTTAGGAAGAAGGATGATGAGAAAACATCCAAAAATCAATATAAAAACAAACAAGTCGTAGGTGATGGAGTCACTAACAGCAAAAATGTTGCTAATATCAATGCAACGAAGACAACGAAAAAATTTATATTGAAACCTCCTGATAAACCTCCTCGAGAGTTTACTAGATTGAATCAACCATTATCAACTATTTTACCTCAATTACTCGAAAGAGGTTTGATTCAATTACTACCTATCCGGGAACCTGATCCAACCATACTCGGATACAGAGCTGACTTACACTGTGATTTCCATAGAGGACCTGGACACTCTACCAACGCTTGTAAAAGGTTGAAACATAAAATACAAGATCTGATTGATAATAATGAAATGGAGGTGCAAGCCTTCCAACCTAAACAAAATGCTCCTAATAATGCTCAAAAGAACATTCCCCAAAATCAAAATCAAAATGCTAATCAATCATTAGACATATTTCAACATCCTTTACCAAGACATGGTAAAGAGGTGGCCAATAAAATTGAGCATCATAATGTTCCCCCTCCTACCCGATATGTAGGAACTATTAGCGGACAATTACCTATTCAGGATCCTCAAACATTTGACACAACCTTATCCCTGGTCACGACCAGGCCCCTACATAATTTTCAAACTCCAGATCCTAGTGATATAGAATTAGATACTGAAAGTGAAATAGACATCACCTCAAACCAATCGAATAGTTCTAAAAATGAATTAGATCCTATTCAACCTATCACAGATGCTATGGTTCCAGAAGAACCATTTCCTAGAAGAGTTACTACTCGACCCTCTTCTAATCAATTCCTCCCTAATGAACAAGCCATAAACGCTCAACCGAGACCAGTTCAGCGTCTTCAATATAACATTGTAGGTACCATTGGAGTCGTTACCCAACAACAGGCTCAAAATTCTCAACAAGAACCAAACCATAATGATGGATCAACTCCATTTGTTTTGAAAAATCCCAATAAAGGGAATCATGCTTCCAATGTTCAACCTAAACCCCCTTACAATATTAATGAGCAATTATCCAATACTACAGCCATAATTTCCCTTTTGGATTTATTAAGATCTTCTCCTACCCATAGGGATGAGTTGATGCTTACATTAAGCCAAATGATGGTACCTCAAAACATTCAACCTGAAGCCATGGCCAATACTATCATCACTAGAGAAGTCGATTGTATTGACTTCCGGGATAAAGATATCCCACAACACAGTTTACATAAGGATAATCCCTTATATATTACTACTCTAATTGGAGATGTAGTTGTTAAAAGAGTCCTGATTGATAATGGTTCATCTCTAAACATTTGCACTTTTGACTTCTACCAACGATTTGGCTTTAGAAGTGATGAAATGAAGAAAACTGACATGATTATCAAAGCTTTCAATGACGAAACACAAGAAACGTGTGGAGTTATTACCATCCCATTGCAAGTTGGTCCTAGAACCTTAGATACGACCGTGTTTATTGTACATTGCCCCGCATCGTACAATATACTCTTGGGTCGTCCTTGGATCAATGCAATGCGGGCTATCCCATCAACTTTACACCAATGTGTTAAATTTGAATTTAAAAATCAGTTGGTCACTATCCATGGTGACCCTAGACCCTTTGATATGTGTGCTTTGGCAGAACCTGTTGGAGTGCAATTTTGCCCCGCTCTGTCATCCACACATCCTAGTTCTTATTTTTCATCTAAACGTGTGAAACACACACACATAACATCATCTACCCCATCAACTACACCTATACATTTAACTCAACAATATTATGAACAAATCACATTAGAACCTCAAAAAGATCTTCAATCCACAACCAATCCTTCATGTTCTATCCCTATAATTTCAAAACCTATAGACCCATCTATTAACACTTCCACATTATCAACATCTATCATACCTTCCACATCTAAAGATATAGGGAATGATCCTTCTACATCTTATGCTCTTTTTGATGAACTTTTACCAGATTTATCCACAATCTTAATATCAAAAAAAATAAATGCTTTCATGCAAGATTCAATTCTTTTAAATAACTTGCCACCATCTCCTCGTACCTTGGGCCTCCCACAACCTATGGGAAGTACTTACCAAGTCGGGAGTTGTGCCTTCATTTATAAAGGATATGACTGGGGAAGAATACCTCGAAATATCAAAACTCATCATGATGGATATGCTCGGTGTTATTTTACTAATGAGTATATTAAAGCTAAACCTATAATGCTTAAAATGGGATATAAAGGGAAAGGCTTGGGACCTTTCCAAAATGGCATGAAAGAACCTTTCGAGGTAGAACCGTGGCCTCCCCGCTGTGGTGTGGGCCTATTTCCTAGTAAGGGTCAACCCTTTCCTTTTGAAGATGATGATCAACTCATATGTTATCAAGATTATTTGGATAGGCGTGATGATTTGCCTCTAAAAAATCAGCCATTTACATGTAACATGCTATCCATAGCTTACCCTGAATTGATTGCTAACTCCGATGAGGAGTTGGAAGGAGATATCTTCCACGATGTCTCCGTTGAAGAGATGTTACACAATGGATTTTATTTTGATGGTTCTATACCAACTATAGCCTAGCTTGAGGCCACTAATCCTCAAGATGAATTATCCAACTTAACCTTAAAATAATTACAAGAATTGGGCGTCTCACCCACCCCGCCTAATTTTGAATGAGATCTACACATGGAAGTAGAAAACGTCATTAAAGTTAACATTGGAACTGAGGATAATCCTCACATAATCAATATTGGGTCAGAATTAAGTCACAAAAAACAAGAGCAATACATTGCACTCCTTAAAGAATATGAAGATGTCTTCGCTTGGACATACGAAGATATGCCAGGTCTGGACCCTTCCGTAGTCATGCATCATCTAGTAGTCCATCCGGATGCTAAACCTGTTAAACAAAAACTTAGAAAAATGCATCCCAAAGTGGCCTTGCTAGTCAAAGGGGAGTTAGAAAAACTCCTGAATGTTGTTTTTATACAAGCTATTGATTATGCTGAATGGATCTCCAATGTAGTTCCAGTCACCAAGAAAGAAGCCACCAAAGTTAGGGTTTGCACAGATTTTAGAGATATTAATGTTGCATGCCCTAAAGATGATTTTCCTCTTCCAAACATGGATCAAATCATTGACTTTACTATCGAGAGTGGGATGATGTCCTTAATGGATGGATTCTCCGGTTATAATCAGATCAGGATAGCTCCTGAAGATCAGGCTAAAACAGCCTTTATTACCCCTTGGGGTACCTTTTGCTGGAAAGTTATGCCATTTGGCTTAAAGAACGTAGGTGCAACCTATCAACGAGCTATGACTTATATCTTTCATGATATGATGCATGATATCCTACATGATTATGTAGACGATATTATAGCTCACTCTATTAAAGAAGATGATCATTTAGATGATTTGAGAAAAGTTTTTAATCGATTAAGAGAATATCTTATTCGATTAAATCCAACCAAATGCATATTCGAAGTTAAGTCAGATAAGCTATTAGGGGTTATAGTTTCTTTACATGGCATCGAAATTGACCCTCTCAAGATTGCGGCTATCACTGATATGCCCGCACCTACTAATATATCTGAGTTACGAAGTTTACAAGGTAAACTTCAAGCTATCCGTCGCTTCATCAATAAGTTGGTGGACAAAACCGGTCCCTTTCTTAAGCTCCTTAAGAAGGATGTCCCTTTTAATTGGGACGACGAATGTAAAGAAGCTTTTGAACTTCTCAAACACTACCTCCTTACCCCACCGGTGCTTTCACCACCTAGACTTGATCGCCCCTTTCTCCTGTATATTTCAGCTTTAGATTCTGCCTTAGGAGCTATGTTAGCTCAGCTTGATGATGCAAAGAGAGAACGTGCTAATTATTATATTAGCCGAACCTTCATTAGTTATGAAACCCGCTACACAGCATTAGAAAAACTATGTCTAGCAGTCATTTTTGCTATGCAAAAATTATGCCATTATATGCTTAGTCAGAAAACTTATGTTATTGCTAAATATGATCCCTTGAGGTATCTCATGAGTCAACCTTATTTATCGGGTCGTACAGCCAAGTGGGTTCTTGCTCTAAGCGAGTTTGACCTCACATTCATAGGACAAAAGTCTATTAAGGGTCAAATCATAGCATATCAATTAGCTGCTACACCCTTAGAGTCTACCCATCCCCTCATCATTGAGTTTCCTGATGAATGCCTTCAATTAGAGGCAGACCATATTGAACAATGGTCCTTATACTTTGATGGAGCCCGATGCATGAGTGGGGCTGGTGCGGGTATTATTTTAATATCCCCACAAAAACACATCATTCCTCTGTCCTTCAAATTAACATTTGCTTGCACCAATAATACTGCTGAATATGAAGCTCTAATCCTTGGATTACGAGCTACCTTGGCGCTAAAAATTAAACATCTATTAGTTTTTGGTGATTCTCAGCTTGTCATAAACCAAATTAATGAAGTTTATCAGACCAGAGATGATAAACCGTGCCCATATAAAGCCTATGTTTTACAATTAATGTCTCTATTTGATCAAGTTTCCTTGGAAGCTATTCCTAGAACTTGCAACCGTGCAGCTGATGCTATGGCCGCAGTTGCATCTCTCCTGCCCTTGGAGTTAGATGACGAATATGCCACTATCATTATTCATCGACTCCAGGAACCCGCTTCAAATAAGTCATGCTTAGAACCTTTGGATGTGTTTCTAATCAATGAAACTACTCTTGAACCTTGGTATATAGATATATTTGATTTTCTTCAAAATGGGACTTTCCCTACCAATTCTAATAGAAACCAGCGTCGATTATTACGTAGACGAGCAAGTCGATTTGTAATAATTGGCAATACTTTATATAGGAGATCTTTTGAAGGTATCCTATTGAGATGTTTGAATCCAAAAGAATCCAAATCAGCCTTGAGTGAAGCCCACGATGGATCTTGTGGAGGACACTTCAGTGGTAGTGTCATTGCTAAAAAGCTCCTTAGGATAGGATACTTTTGGCCTACCATGGAGCATGATGCACATGAGTATGTGCGCCATTGCGACAAGTGCCAGAAACATGCTGACCTTGTCCATGCCCCTGCACAAGAGCTGCAGGCTATTTCATCTCCTTGGCCCTTTTCAAAATGGGGCTTAGACATTATTGGCAAAATCAATCTTGTGTCATCTGATGGACACAAATTCATCATAACCGCCACCGAGTATTTCACGAAGTGGGTTGAAGCTATGCCTTTAGCTTCCTGCATTGGCACACAAGTTTCTAAATTTATTTTTAATCAAATCATTTGTAGGTTCGGAATTCCTGCAAATCTCATCTCCGACAATGGAACTTGTTTCAAAAATAAAGATGTCAAGAAATTATGCCAAAAATATAAGATTCAACATCGCTGGTCCACTCCCTATTATCCTCGGGGTAATGGTCAAGCGAAGCATCTAACAAAACCTTAATCAAAATTCTCAAAATATTGGTCAATAAATCTGGCCGCGATCGGCACATTCAATTATATCCGACCTTGTGGGACTACCGAACTAGTGTTCGAACCCCCACTGGAACTTCACCTTTTGTTTTGGTTTATGGTGCTGAAGCCATTTTTCCCTTTGAATTAGAAGTTCCTTCTTTGGCTCTACTACTTCAAGATACCGAAGTAGGAGATGAATATCGAGCTAGAAGACTCAGTCAGCTGGAACTCCTAGATGAAAAGCGCATCAATGCTTTGGAGCATCTTCGTGCCTACCAAAACAAGCTTAAAAGATCATATGCTAAAAAAGTTCGTCATCGATCCTTTGAGATCGACGACCTTGTTTTAAAAGAAAATCAAAAAAATACTAATGCAACTAAAGACCTTAAAGGTAAATTTGAGCCCAACTGGCTTGGACCATACATTATCACTGCTAAATTTGAATCGAGAGCATACAAATTATCTACCTTAGATGGTAAAGAACTTAAAGAACCCTTGAACATTTTGCATCTTAAACGTTACTATGCGTAACAAAAATTAGTCATTTCATCATTTGTACATATTTTGCATGTTATCTTATTAATATATCAAACTGTTTATGCAGAAACAAAAACAAACAAAAATAATAAAAATAAAAACAACAATATTCTTGACTCTTTCGAAACCAAAACAAAATAAAAAAGAAAAGAGAGTCAACATTCTCAAACTTCTCAAAAAAGTATTTGTATATATTTCTTCTTACAAATGTTGTAGTTATATATTTCAAATTATTTTGGATAAATTAGCATTTATTTGGAATCTCTCACTTTTGCAAACACAAAAATAAGTATCTTGATTTTATCTGGCATGATTACTAATCTCTCTTATATCAAAGTCCACAAAATTTAATTAAATAAAGTTTGAGCACAGAGAATTGATCTTGTTATTTACTTAAACCAAGCACATCCTTTCACAATAAAATGATTACATTTGTAATTTCCATGTTATGCTACATAGTAGAAGTGGTTTCTTGAGCGAAAAGTTTCCCCTGCTATCCTATCATGCACATGGTCTAGAATCTTTGAGAATTGGCAAAAGGACAAGCTCACCCCTACCCAGAATAAAAATCCCTTGCTCTACAGCTAATCCGAGCAAGTATCCCTAGCATAGAAAAAAAAAGAAGCAAAGTTCAAGAAAAAGAGAAAAATAAAAATGTTATTTTATATCATTACAACAATGTTCCAAGCATTATCAAGCAAAAATACAAAAGCAAGCAAAAGAAATACAAAAGAAAGCAAAAGCAAAAGCAATAAAATCCCTCTCCCTACCCTTTGAAAAGAAAAGAAGGGTTGATGAGCTTGAATCCCTGGAATTCTCAATTATTCAAAAACTGTGAGGTAAGCCCCATAACAGGTGGTTTGTGCCCAACCTACTTGGCCTTGGGTAACTCCTAGCATGGCGATATGTCTGTCACATTAGCGACCTTCTTTTGTACAGACCTATGTCTGCTTATGGATTAGCTAGCTCTTGATAATCCGACTTACATAGTAGTCTGGTATGGTTATATGCATCTAAATCATGGTTAATGAACACTTATTTGGTTCATTCAAATCACTTGTATCATAGTATCTTGCTCAAACTGGTAAATGAACAATGCAATTGCACACACATTTGTATTTGAGAGATTTTGTGTATCATTATGATAAATCAAGATTGGAAATGAACTCACATATGCACATGGGATTCCTTATAAATCTAACTTTTGTCTTTAAGATACTTTGAAATATTTCTGCAAATTGTTTGGAATAAATTCATTTTCTTCTTTAAAGTACAGTTGTTTAGTATAAAGACAACTACATGCATTATCAAAATTCAAAATTTCTTTCAAACCATACAATAAAAACACATATTTATATATTGTTTGACTTTCGCGATGATGGTATAGTTCCAAAACTAAAATTGGAATTTTATGACTAGCGCAAGTCCTCATCTTCATATTTTCTGACTATTTTCAACAATTAAAAATCAACCATGCAATAAATCAATCTATTTTCTTCTTTGATTTTCGCGATGATGGTATAAGTCTATACCTAAATATTCTATGCCTAGCGCAAACCATTGTATCAATTTTTATTCCCCATTTATTTAAAAATCATAAAATCCATATGACTTAAATCATTCTGTTACACAATTATGCTTTAAAAACAAACAAACACATTATCACTATTTCATGTCATTATGTCAATATGCAAATTTGCAACCATGGTATAATTTCTAGGGAATTATCCAAAAATTTTATCACACTTAGGAATTTATGCCTAGCAAAAGCCATTTTAAAATATTTCATGCATAATATTTTCATGAAAAGTCTGAAAAACAAAATCATCATCATCATCATTTGCATCATCACACCAAAGTCTTAAGACAGTCTCTTAAGCACTCTTTTCTTTTTAACAATATTTCTATATTGGGATTAGCTTGACGACCGAGTGAGCGGCGACTCCATGAAATGGTCTATAATAGCGACAATGTCCTTTGAAATTATTGTTAAAAGTCTTTTTATTTTTTATCAAATCACCACATCACAAACAACCAATTTGTTCTATTAGATTATTTCATTTAAATTTTTAAAGCATTTATTAAAAACCATACATATTTCCAAACGACATAATTACATGAATCATTAAATCAATCACACCAAAACATTAAAAGCATCATACAAACGCATAAGACAAGTCATATCATCAAAAATATCATCAGAGAAAATGAACAGTAACAATGAATTAGGGTTTTACCCTATTTTTCTTAATTTTATTCAAAAAAACACTTAACAACTTTTTTACAATTTTGCTTTTCCGCGTTTTTACCTCAAACGTTCGATTTGGGTAAAAACACGGAGGGGGCACCATAGTAAGTTGTCGTACGATTCGACCTAGAATCGTCGCCTAAAAATGGGAATAATTTTTGCTTTCTCGTAGATCGAGAAGAACTCGTCTTTAACGCATTTTCTTTGGAAAATTTGCTAAAGAGGGGGCAAAATGTAGCACCCTAAAATTGGCGCAGTAAAACCTTAAATAATTACAATTACTCTAGTAAATATTCAAATTCAAATTTCAACCCCCAAAACCGCTCCCAAACTCCTGTTTAACCCGTTTCCTCCTTTCCCGCGCCATTTTTAGAGTTTGTTTTGACCGTTTGACGATATCGTCGCCGATCAGACGATATCGCCTCAGATCGAACGATTTCGTCTGGACTAGGACGTCCAGACGATCTTGTCCCAAAATTGATTTTTCTCAATTAGCCTTTGTTCCAACGACGTCTCTAATCCGGGCAGAAGCATGTCTGCGCCGTTAGAGACCCTCCCCATTGGAGATCTCCCAAATTGGGATGATCTCCAACCTCCTAACCTCCCTCCTAAGCCTATTTAAACTTAGGCCCTCCCCTTAACCTTCCCCTGGCTGAATTTTCTTGTAAATCAACCTTTACACGCATTAGAATAATCTGTATTACCATCTACATTTTTTGCATCCAATTTTCTTGCAAGAACCTTGTCATTTTTCAGTCGGAGCAAGCTTACATCGTCACAGATGATCCTGTTCAGATCGGAGACGATCCTGTCAAATCAGAGATGATTTCGACTGCAATCATCATTGGGGGCAATCAGTGCCCAGAGTTTGCATTTTTCTCTTTTCATATTCTGTTTTATTCTGCAACTAGCTAGTTTATTTATTATTTTCTACTATTACTTGCATCTTGGAGTTCACCCATGTAGTTTAATTGCATAATGAAATCATGATTAATTATTAAAACATTGTAATTTGTTTGCATTCCTATTTAGGATTATCTATTAACATATTTATTGTTATTTTACATCTTTATCCTCTATTAGCATTGTGGTATTTTTTGTATTTTGTGTCTACTTCTCTGATTGCAGGTCTCTGATGAATTCATCAAATCTCAGATGATCTTGTCTGATAGCAGACGATCCTGTCAAATCAGATGTGATCCTGACTGCTTCAAGAATCAGAATCTCCATCAGACATTCGGATCAGGTATGGTTCCGTAATTTAGCTCTTTCTCTCTGTTTTTGTTCATATTTGTTTGTTGTATTTCATCTAGTCTGCATTTTCATAATAGAACAACTTAGATTCATTTGGCCAAACCTAGGACTCGAATGTTTAAAGATAAAATTGAACACATAAAACACATTCCCAACCTAGGCATGGAAACTGCCATTCAAACGTTTCCTGGTGAACCCACCATCCATCAAAAAATCACCATAATACACCTCCCCCGAGAGGCGGGACCTTCGCAAGGCCTCTCAGTCCGAGGTATCGCGCCATCCTTTTCCCATCCTCCTTTCGGGCACGGATCCTATAGCATGAAGGTAAGGATGCAAAAAATTTGGAGCGATACAGGTATATTGTCCTGCATATTATAATATTCTTCTTTGACATCATTGGATCCATGCAATGGAGGTCGTCCCTTCTACATTTCATTAGTGTGTAAAATTTAAATTTTAAAATCAACCTATTTCTATCATGGGTGATCCTCATCTATTTAAATTTTACTCGCCTAATGACTTAGCTCAAATGTATTCATTAGATTCATCATATAGCAAAGCTAAGAAACCTAAAAATCTTGATAAGGAATCATCCATTCATGTCTCATGTCAGGATCAAACCAACTCTTCCTATCAAGATTTTCTTTTAAATAAATCTCATCATGGTTTAGAGTGGTGTGTTGAATATGAGGGGCCACCCTCTCCTTCTATGTTGGTTTCTTCCCCAAAGAAAATTATCAAAGATGAGGATCCTCCCTATAATGATATTTTCTTTGATGAGTCCATCCCTTGCGCTACGTAGGTGGAATCTTCTAATTCTCAAGATGACTTTGGTTCTATGTCCCCCAAGGACCTTGAGCAATTAGGAGTGACTCCTACCTCACCTCCTCTTGAGGATGACTTGTCCATACTTATTAAGGAGACCATAGATATGAACATAGGTTTTGAGGAAGCCCCTAGAATCCTTAAGTTAGGCAAAGCCTTGTCCATGGATGAGTAGGAGCAATTGACCAATTTGTTAAGATAATATCAAGATATATTTGCTTGGTCATATGCCAACATTCTAGGGCTTGATCTTGTTGAGTGATAATTTTGCCCAATCGTGAAACCACACTCACAATTAGGATTTTACAATTAAAACCCTCTCTTGCAAAAGAATGATTAATTCTTCCAAGGTTTTGTATTGCAATATGTCATAAAAGTGTAAATATTCGAAGTGTAAAATAATGCTAAAACAACCTTTTAGTACATATTGTTGTTAACAAGAGGCCTAGTTTTTTAGGTATTTTGATTTGAAATCATTTGATGTAATCCTCAATGAAGTTTATTTTCCCAATATTGGAATTAATAATTAAATTTACTTCAAACTCAACTTTATGCAATACAAATTTAATTAAAACCTCAAAATAAACTTTTAATTAAATAATGCTCAAAACTTTATATTAAAACTTGCATAAATCATTTTGAACATTTTAATTAAAATTAATGTTTATTTCCACAAAAAAACTTACGTAAAATTAAAATGATGATAAATAAACATGAACCATAATTATAAAGTTTAAACTTTATAATATTGAATTAGGGTTTATAAAACCTTTCCTTTAAATTTAATGTTTATTCATCCAAATATAAACTTACATAATATTTGAATGGTGAATAAACATGGACCCTAACTAAAAAATTTAAAACTTTATAATATTGAGTTAGGGTTTATGAAATATTAAAAATAAGAACTTACTTCCCAAAATGAATTTATGTAAATTTCAAATGGTGCATAAACATAACCCTAATTATAAAATTTAGAATTTTATAATATCATAATTGGGATATATGAAACATTCCCATTAAATTTTATGTTTATTCATCCAAGTATAAATTTGTGTAATATTTGGATGGTGAATAAACATGAACCCTAATTATAAAGTGTAAAACCTTATAATCTTAAATTAGGGTTAGTAATTTAAAACATTAAAATTAAAAAAAATTAAAATATTCAGGTAAGAAAAATAAAAATTAACATTCGAACTACAGGTTACAGAGAAAAATGAAACAGAAACTTTCTGAAATTTAAACAAACTAGTATTGACACAGTCTTATTATAAATACAGTGCTATATTCTACAAAATTTAAATAAATAGAAACTTATCAAATTATTTCACTATTCAAAGCATCATCTCCATGCATGTCTTTCATAGAAATTGATTTAATATATTTTTTTAATCTTACAATAAAATGCCTTCTCCAAAAATCTCTATGTTTTCAAATGTGCAACCTTCTATATAACCCACCTTTGCTTCTTCCTTTAATGCATATTCTCTCTTCAATCTGTCTAACCTCTTCCTCTAGTTCTCCAAGGTAGTTTATAACATTATAAATTAGTTTCTTTTCTTCGTTCACTCTATTTTCATAATGAATTTTCAAATAGATTTCACAACTATATTTTATCAACATTCATCTTTCTTTATTTTCATTCTTTTCATAACATCCATTCCTGTGATTGTCAGTAATTTCCTTATGTTAAACTTATCATAATAATTTTATAATTATCAAAGGAAGCCTTTATTGGTATACTTATAACTTTTATTTCACCAATATTCCTTTTCACTGTGACCACACCCTTATCCTGATAACATTGTGAATCATTATCTCGTGTATTTCATCAATCCATTTAACCTATGCTACCGCAATGCATCCATTGTATACATATCCAAATTATATTGTTATGCTTCTTCTTTAATGACGTATTATTCTACGTGATAGCCCATAATCTTCGTATAATGACATAGCATTGCCATGATCACACATTCAAATATTATTTACAATGGACCTGGTTATTTTCGGTATATCTCCTGCTAAAGATGCAATTGCATCAAGGAATTGATTCATTAACATCCAAAACTATGAATATCAATTCAAAAACCATGCCACACTTTTCCTATGATCATTTTATGATATATGATTTAATCTTGTGAAACTACGTAAAACTATGCTACACAACTTCCTCGAGATGCGAGATATCTTCTGTAGCTACCTATAATATTGGTCCTCCACCTGACATTTCTCTTACCTTATCTTCAGAATTAATTGTACTTCAATATATCTTATGATCTATTTAAAAACTGTCTTGGTTCTTCAACCAGCCAAACTACACAGATGCGATTTCGTCCAGCTTTATAAAACTCGATAGCTCTTAATTATTTATACTTTACATCATTATGTCTCATCCGATTGTTATCGTATATTCCACTTGATGTCACCATATCTCATATATTTAACATGGCTATGTTATTCATCTTCTCTGAAGCTACCAAGGAAAATAATATCAAAACTTGAACCTTCTCTGACCTCAACCTTGCACACTTACAGTTCACCACACAACGATATTTTACCCAGAACTTGCTTTTCAAGACCCATATGTGAGTTAGTGTATTTGTTCAAAAGGCTTACCCCTAAAATGAATTTGTAACACACTATGCCAAGAAATTATAATATTCTCATTCATCACCTTAGTCATTTTGGCCTATCTATTATCAAATTTTCCTTCTTTGATGTCTACGTTAATCTTTGGCATTACCGTTCATCCAATAGATGCTCGCCATACCCACATCAAGGCATCATCCATTGTGAGCTTCATCATTATGCCATTGTCCAAAAGGTCTAATCCTTCATTGGTGATGATATTGGTGTTATTTATTTTTGAATATATCCTTACCAAAATCCTACTGCGTGTGTTGGTTCACCATACCCATAGATAGTAAACTCCATGTATTCCTTTATACCATGAATACCTTTTGCCAACCTCCGCGTATTTTTCCATACTTGAACAAATAGTTATCATAACCATTGCCTTTATTGTATTTAATTTAATTTAATCACACCCAAAACATTGTTTTATTGATGACATACATGATATTCGAATTGCTTTCATCACCAATATTGAGTGCAATCAATGTCATCATTGCTACTTCAACTTGTCCATTCTATGCGTGCACTTTAATCCATTACTGAGACAGCTTTTACTTCTCTAAAAAAAAAAAATTTATCAGGTCCCAATCCAATGATCCTCCATGTTGGTTATTGTACTAACATGAAGATATACAAGTTTACACATCATTCCTTTAATCCCACATGTTGGCGGATTGAGGTAAAAAGCTCTTTATAACGAACATTACGCATATGTAATTTCAATTTAGCTAAAATCCACCAAATGGCTTCTCCAACTTGTACCTCTTGATATTGAAACCTGTGTCGAGGCATTGACCACATTGACCACCATCTACTGGCCTACCTCAAAAACCATGCCCACTACCTTGACACCTACACACATAAAACAAAAAATCTTGTATTTAAATTTTATTTTAAACAATTTTTAAATTAACAATTTCGCTACCGTTTTGATCTTCATACGCTTCCCTGCTTCGGAGCCGCGAAACCGCAACCTGTCGCGATTTCGCGACGCATTTTCGCTTCATCGCCCTTTGCTGCTTTCTGTCACGATTTCATGACCATTTTTGCTCTTCATGCCTTCCAGTAGATTCTGTCACAATTTCGTGACCATTTTGCACTTCATGCACCTTTGCTGATTTTTGTCGCGATTTCGCTACGCCTTTTCTGTTCCGTAAAACTGGGCTTGCTTCTGTCGTGATTTCGCGACATTTTTTTGTTTCATGCCTTCCACTTGCAATCTGTCATGATTTCGTGATGCTTTTCACCCGACGCTCCTTTGGCTGCAACCTGTCACGATTTCGCGATGTTTTTCACTTCCGTACATTCTCGGTCGCAACCTGTAGCGATTTCGCGACGCTTTTCACTTCATGCCGTTTGACCAGTTTGACCCGTGATTTTGCGACGCGTCACGATATCGCTATGCCTTTCCATTTTTCCTTTCTCTCTCCTCTTTCGGTAGCGATGGAGCGACATGTCATGATTTTGTGACACTTTTTCATTTTCCTTTTCTCTCTCCTCTTCCGACAACGATGGAGCGACATGTCACGATTTTGCGACACTTTTTCATTTTCATTTTCTCTCTCCTCTTTCGGCAGCGATGGAGTGACATGTCGTGATTTCACAACACTTTTTCATTTTCCTTTTCTCTCTCCTCTTCCAGCAGTGATGGAGCGACATGTCGCGATTTCGCGACATGTCGCGATTTCGCGACATGTCGCGATTTCGCGACATGTCGCGATTTCGCGACATGTCGCGATTTTGTGAAACTTTCTACACTTGTGCATTTTTGCCCCTTTTCTTCATTTTTAGCATCTGGGTCACTGAGATTTCCTCTGAAAGCCTGCAAAAAAGGTGGGTCCCCAATTTTGGGGTGTGTTGTGGATCAGCCACAACAAATGGTGACTCTGCTATCAAATGCTCTTGAGCATTTTAGTAAGAACCCAACCTGAAACACATACAAACTCAAAAATATGTGTTAACACAAGCAATAAAAACAAATGCCCAAATATCAGAAGTACATGAATCATTAGAATCATCAAGTATTAGCTCAGTGTGTGCAATGAATTTCTTTCCCTATCATTTGAAATTGATCCACACTCCATTGTCGATTTTGCATGAATGCATATATGAGATTGTGAATGATTTGTGTAACCTAATGAATATGCTAGGAGATCTCGCTTTTATAAAATGCATAATATTTCTTCTAGTATCATGTACAAAAATTCAAGATTTGCCAAACCCTCTTAGGATCCACTTATTATATCCCAAAGTTGGTTATGATTCCCTACTATCTTGAACCCATGTGCAAGTGAATGTGAAATAAGAACTTTGGGGAATCAGACTCCCAACCAACCGAGATGAGAGTTTAACCCTATCCTTACTATTCTGATTTAGAATTCATTACCTCACTTTGAGCAAAATAATTAAACCAATTATGGAATAAATGGTCATGCTAGTCTAACCCTTTGGACAATCAGTGGTCTTGTTTTTTAGACAAGACATGTTGCCATGCATGGGCATATCTTACCCTACAATCCAAAACTTATCTTCATTTATTTGGACCTTGGAGATGACTACCCATCCTTTGCAGAGGACAAGTAGTATGATCCTTCCAATCCAATATAAATATGAGATGGGAAATTTTTTTTTTTTAATATTTTTTTTTTTTTTTTTTTTACTTCTTGGACCTTAGGGATGACTACCCATCCTTGCCAGGGACAAGTAGTACGATCCTTCCAATCCAAACTTTAGATGTAAATGGAAAATATTAATTTTGTTGCTTAGACCTTGGGGATGACTACCCATCCTTTACAGAGGACAAGTAGTACGATCCTTCCAATCCAAGATTTATTGTGAAATGAGACATAGGAGCTTTGGGGAATCAGATTCTCAACCTAAGTGAGATGAGAATTTATGCCCTATCCTTACTACTCCATTTAGGTCAAATCAAAGCTTTGGTGAATTGGATCCTCAACCTAAGTTCGATGAGGATTTGGCCCTATCCTTACTACTCTGATTTTAGGCTTTAAGCTTAATGGAAGTGGTCAAAACCACTGTTTAAGGATCGTGCTGCATAAATAGGATAGACATGAAATACTTCTTTCGCCCAACCCTTTCCTCCAAGTTAGGTTTTGATAATTTTGCTCAAGATACTTTTTAATGTATGAGACGTGCTTGGTTCTAGATATCTCAAGACTCAGTTTCCAACCTTAGAACTCATTCTTATGTTTATGTTATAACACAACCCTAAGATGGATTGACATACTTTAATGATTTGTACCTAAGATGCATATGTAACTAAGATGGAATGCATATGTGAGGTGAGATGGAACATGAATGCATTATCTCTTGACTTGCAAATGAAATGATTTGTCATGCAAAACTGACTCTTTCATGCATCACAAAATCAAGCAATATAACTTAAGATGTTTGTGTTACTTGTGGAGCTTTTACAAGACAATTCCAATATTTCATATTCTCCTAACCTTAATCATAAGTTGACATCTCACTTTTTTTTTTTATATTATATTTATATATATATATATATATATATATATATATATATATATATATATATATATATATATATTTTTTTTTAAATTAACAAAACATGTCAATTGAAATCAAATCCACCACCAAAATCTTAGCTAGACTAACAATCCTAAACAATAAAAACAAAAACTGAAAATCCCCACCAAAACCGAAAGAATAATATCAAAATATCACAACCTAAGGGCTAAAATAATGCTTTAAAATCTGCCCATTAACCGATAGCATGAAATATCTCCCTTCTAAAGTTTTTATCCTGAAGGTATTCTTCCCAAGAATCTCTGAAATCTGATATGGCCCTAACCAAAGACAATCAAATTTTTGATGATTCCCTTTTTCCTCATGTCTTTTGTCCCATAGTAATACCAAATCTAAAATTCTGAATGACTTAACTTTGGCCCTTCTGTCAAACCATCTTTTGATAACTTCATCGTGCTTAATCATGTGATTCATGGCTTCTTCTCTCTTTTCATCAAGATGCAACAACTGACTCAACCTGGCTTCAACTTGATTTGAAATGCAAGGTCTGCAACTTCAAATTTGTAAGAAATATCAGGTCTTTCCCATAGACAAAATGATAGGGAGTATTCCCTATAGATTCTTTCACTCTGGTCCTATCTGCCCAAAGGGCAAACTTCAATTGGCTATGCCAGTCCCAAGGGTTCTTTTCCAACAACTTCTTAATGATGTTCAATAAATTTTTATTTGAAGATTCGGTCAGACCATTTCCTTGAGGATAATAATTGGATGCAAATTTTAAGCTCACTTTGTTATCATATGCCCAATCTAAAAATTGCATAGAAATAAATGCTTTACCATTGTCACTGACAATAGAATCGGGAATTCCAAATCTTGTTATAATTTGGTCCTCAAGGAATTTAATCACAACGTCTATGGTGGCATGTTTAGTAGGAATCGCTTCTGTCCACCTTGTACAGTAATCTATAGTTGTCAATATGAATTTATGGGAATCAGACGAATTTGGGTTAATAACCCCGATAAAATCTAGTCCCCACTGTGCAAATGGTCTCATTTCAACTACAGGTTGTAACGGCATGGCTGCATTTCTTTCTCTATTGGCAGCCACTTGACAGATATGACAAGATCGTACATGGGCATGTGCATCTTTGAAAACGTGGGGCAAAAAGTATCCTGCTCTCAGGATTTGATGTGCTATAGCATTTGCTGCACCATGACCAGTTCCATGTTTCCCGTGAAATTCCTGCAACACCCTGGCAACTTCTTCTTTGCTCAAGCACCTCAGGTAGATTCCTTCATGATTCTTCCTGTAAAGAACACCTGATTTCATCAGATAATTGACAGACTTAAGCCTTAAAGCTCTTCTCTGTGTTGAATTCAAATTAGAAGGACACTTACCAGTCAATAAAAATTGCACAATATCAACATACCAGTCATCCCTAGCAATGTATTATGTATTCAAGAATTGGCCTATTATTTGCGGATTATTTTTTGCGATCGCCTTCGCCAGTCCCTGTCCTCGAACTAGTTTCATAGGTTGGATTTCGAGATCAAATTCCTGGATGGTGGAAATCCATTTCCCTCTTTTCTCACCTAGTTCATTTTGTAAAAACATGATCTTAACAGCAGAGTCAGGCACAATGGCAATAACTCTGTTGTGCACAATGTAATGTCTAAATTTTTTCACCATTTTAAAAAGTGCGTACATTTGCTTATCAAGGATTGAATACCTTAATTGAGAATCTTTTAGGGGGGCACTTAAAAATGCTATGGGTTTTTCGGCACTATCCTCGCCTTTTTGGGTTAAGACACTCGCAAAGGAGTGTTCTGATGCAAAAGCATAAATGAAGAAAGGTTTGGAATAGTCTAGACTTATAAGGACCGGGGCCCTGGAAATGGCATCTTTGATGTTCTGGAAGGCCACTCTACTTTCCTTGTTACATTTTACATCCACATATTTCTTGAGCATCTTGTTCAGAGGTTTGGCTATCTCAGCAAAGCTAGAGATAAACTTCCTCACAAAATTAACTTGCCCAAAGAAAGATCTCAATTCTTTTTTACTACTCGGGAGAGGTAAGTTTTGGATAGCTTGTATCATTTCTGGGTCGATGGATATTCCCTCTTTTGAAATGATGTGACCCAGAAATTTTCCTTCTATTACTCTGAAAATGCACTTTTTGGGATTTAAGGAAATTCCATGTTCTCTGCATCTTTGAAGCACTTTCTTTAAATCTTTGACATGGTCCTCTCTCTTCTTCGAGAAAACTGGGATATCATCCACATACACGATGATGCATTTGCCTATGATTCCTTTGAATGCATAATCCATGGCACGTTGAAAATTTGCACCAGCATTTAACAGTCCGAATGGCATTCTCTTATATGCAAATGTCCCCCACTTGGTAGTGAAGGCTATTTTCATCCTGTCATCTGGATGTACAAGAATTTGGTTGTACCCAGAATACCCATCGATAAAGGACATCATTTCAGATCCATTTACCATTTGTAGAATTTCATCGATTGATGGCAATGGATAATTATCCTTTTGAGAGGCTTTATTAAGATTTCAAAAATCTATGCACAGCCTAATATCTCCACTCTTTTTTCTCACTAGAATGAGGTTAGCCACCCATGTTGAGTGCCTAACAGGAAAAATGATTTTCACTTCCAATAATCTTTTAACCTCCTTTTCGATCAAAGGCTCCAATAGCGGGTTAACAACTCGCTTTCTTTGCCTAAAAGGCTTGGAGTCTAGCTTCAAAGGGATGGTATGTGTGATGATGTCTTGGTTGTATTTTTTTTAAATTCATTGTAATTCCAAGCAATACAATCTATGTAATGCTTCAATGCCTGCATTATATTTCTCCTTTCTTCCTCTATACATGCCTTTGCTATGTACACCTCCTTTGGATTGTCTGCACTCCCTAGATTAATTGAATCACATGCATCTTTAGGGAGTGGGACTTTTTTCCTTTCTTGGTCTTGCATCCCATGTCGAACATCTTTTCCAATGAAGCCACGCCTTTAGGAATTTTGTTGGATAGATACGCAGTTTCAATTTCATCTTCTGTTTCATCCTGCCACCTTTGCTCCTCATCAATCACCTGATTTTCAAAAATACCCGAGTTCGTGACAAATTTGAAAATATGTCTGTCACTTTCAAAAACCTAGAAATTCTTTACATTATCGGGTATTGATGGACAAGGAACCAGTTCAATGGAAAACTTTTTACATCTTTTTATATCAACTGGGTTTAACATGCCCGCGGTGACTGCAAGAGAGTCTGCTATTTGATTTCCTTTCCTAGAAATAAGGGCTATATTGAACACATCAAACTCCTCAATGAGGTCCATAACCCTAGTTCTATAAAGGCTTAGTCTCCTGTCACGACATATATACTGTCCTTTGATTTGTTTGACTACCAACTTAGAATCTCCCAAAACCTTCAAGCATTTAACATGTTTGCTCAATGCTAGACGTAAACCAAAGATCAATGCTTCGTATTCTGCCATATTGTTTGTGCAAGGAAATTACAGTCTGTAGGCAACCAATAATGGTTTACCTCCTGGGCCAGTGAGCTTGACTCCTGCTCCTGCTCCCTGTCTAGATTTTGATCCATCAAATCTGAGCAACAATGTGAAATCCTTTTCCTCAAAAGAGCCACCATGACATGTCTCCTCTTTAGGCTCTTCAGCTGCTTCCTCAACATCAAGTGCATAAACTCCTAGTTCTGGCTCAGAAAACTAAACTTCATTTGGCTTGTTAAAATCTGTTATAATCTCCTTAAGCCTCGGTTCATTTTCCACTCTGATTTGGTTTGCAATTCCTTTCCATGGTAGCCACATATGTGAGCAGTTTGTTGAAAAATAGCCATTCAGAGTTTTCATCCAATCCCTCACAAGTAACATTCCATACCTACTTGGGATATTAACAACCAAAATGTCAACAACCTGCTGGACCCTGGGTTCAGAATTTAATTGAATCTTGACATCATATAAGGTCCCTACCACATTTACCTCTGAACGGTCCAATTGCAAGACCATGCATTTGGATGAAACAGGTTGCAGACCTAGCATTTTACATATCTCTGAAGGCATGAGGTTGCTCGTGGCACCCGTGTCCACGAAACAGTTATGCAAATTCTTACCCGTAATTCTCAGAGTCAGTAAGAATTGCGGGACATCCCTTCTCTCTTTTCGTAAAATCAGATGGGACTCAACTCTTTTTTCCTTCCACATTGGGTTAGGTGAGTTCAAAGCTTTTATCAACGCCTCCTTTTGGCTAGGCAATCTAACCACGTCCAAGAACGAAAGGCTAGATTTGGACTTCTTCAGATCCTCCACTATGTCATAGTTTGGTTTTTTGAATTTGACTATCTTCTGCACGTCATTAGACATTTCTCTTCTGAGTGGAGAAGGAGGATTATCATTTGCCTTAGTATCCAGAGGAAGAATAGAATTGTTTGGAGGTGTTGATGAGGTTTTAGGGGATTTAGATTTACTTCTCAAATGGTATCCATGATTCCCCTTTCTGAAATCTCGAAAAGCTTGCACCTCCTGTTCCAAAATTTCATCTTCTTCTTCCTCACTCTCACCTTCTTGATGATATACGGTTTCCATCACCATAATATTATCATCTTGATGTTGCGATGGACCCTCATTTGATACCGGTTCCAAATCATCAACTTGTGCCTGAAGACAATGAGTGTATCTCGCAATTTCAGGACAATTCCTCTCATTGTGTTCTTTCGTTTTGTGCAACCTGCACCCCCTTTCCCATGCCAAATGTAAAAGATTCAAAAGAGAATTGGATTGGCTAGGTCCTGCAGAAGTATCTAATTGATTAGCAATGGGAGCGGGTACTCCCCCATTGTTTGGCTTGGTGTTCCAGTGTCTCCTCCTATTGTTAAAATTTTGATTTGGGTGAGGGGCATGGGACTCATACTTCTGCTGTTGAACCCTATCATTGCTCAGTTTATGAACTAATTTCTTGAGCTCTTCGACTTCTAAATAAATCTCCTTCGATGGAATCACATTGTTGTTAACCCCCGTTGGATTCGCATAATTGATGGGGTCTTGATTCAACATTTGGGTCGAGTTCTGAGGAATTTGATTCCCATATGGATTGACACTCTAAATCGGGGTTGGATTTTGAAAATGAACTATAGCCTGAGGATTAACTTGGCTGGTTCCTTGTATAGTCGATTGACTATTTTGCAAAAATGCGGGAACATGTGGAATGGATGTAATTGGTTGGATTGGAATGGGTGCATACGCGGGTGCTAGTGGATACGACTACTGATAGGGGAAGGTGTTTATGCTTGGCATTTGTGGTGCCATGATCTGATTTGCCAAGGGAGCTTGACCATATGGAGCATACTGTCCCATCACAGGCATCTGGGTAAACCCGTAGCCCTGTGGTGTCATTTGATTCTCGATAGTCATGGCTTCGTTATAGGCTAAAGCCAGCGTGGTGACTTGAGGATTACGTCTCGCAAACATGGCTGTCATGGGGTCCAATGCCCCAAAATATATCTGCAAAACCACTGCAGGATCGATGGCAAAGTGCCTAATTGCTCTATTATAGCACTTTTGGAATCTCTGATTAAACATTCTGATCGGTTCCCCCTGGCCCCTTTTGCATGTAATAAATTGATTGTAAATGGTTGCGGGATCCAAGGGTGACCTAAATTGATTAACAAAGGTGTTTTCCATTTGTGTCCAAGAAGTGATTGAACCGGTTGGTAAGCATATATACCATTCATATGCTATTGGATCTAAGCTCATAGGAAAAAGTCTGCAAGCCACATCTTCATATTGAACTTGCAGCCTAATTAAAACATCCCTATAGGCTTGGATATGTTCTTCTGCTATTCTTGGGCCATCTGGTTTATATTTAGGTAGAAATATTTCAATGTTCTTGGGGATTTCATGGATATCCCCAGCAATATTCAAAGGAGTATTGTTAGCTCCATACCAAGGAGCTGTTGGAGCTTGAGCCATTTGACTCAAAATTGATGAAGAAAAACCTACAATAGCAGTAGAAATATTACTGACAATAGGAACACTAGTGGCAACTGATATTACGGGCGTAGGTCCACTCGATGTTCCTGGATAAAATAGGTCTTTTGTGACTGGTGAGCTTATGACTTGCTTGGTTTTATTCTTGGGAGTACCAGTAAGGTCATGAAAAATGGTTTCTTCGGTTGTTTGGGACCTGGTCGTAATAAGACGCGGTGGGTCCAGCCTGCCTGATGAAACCCTCAATTATTTCAACGAAAACCTGCAACAAAAGAAAGCAAAATCTGTAGTTTAGCTTTTTGTGAGCTTTAAGAAAATATATCAAAATTAAATCAAAAGATATTATTCATGTATGAAAACCAAAATAAAGTAAACCGATTCGGCCCTCCTTCTAGCACCAATCTGTTGAGTGGTGTTTTCACCCAGTTGTGAAAGCACACTCTCCGGTAGGATCTGAGTCCCAAAATCCTTTGCTTGCAAAGAAATTATGACTAAATAATTTCTCCAAGGTTTCTGTTGTGATTGTTCTTCATTCACCAATGATGTTTTTCAATTTGAATGCTAGGAATACCTTAGGGTTTGCAAGTGGATATTAACAAGGGGCACTGTAGTTTACTTTAATTTGGATTTGCAATGGACTCTGGGCTTTAATGGATTTTCAGTTATTTATTTAAATTACTGTAATTAAAATGTAGAAAATGAAATAAGGGTTTGAAAATAAAATGCATGCAAATGAGGATGCAACTAAACTATGTCCAGAATGCTACCATCTTGATTGATAAAACCGAAGATAATGAGGTTTCTGCATGCAACCTAACCTATTGAACCTGTAAATTTACACAATATAGATAAGCTAGGTGCGGGTCTCTGGGGTTTTTACTGCAATTTCAGATTTTAGGCATTCACATGAAGCAACCAAAAACATTTGCATTAAACTTCACCTAAAAGCCTAAAAATCTGAAAGGGAAAATAAAGCATTAAATCTTGCATGCATAATGACTCCTTATTTCTTATCAATAAGATGTCAACTCTCTGTATTTCTGTATTAGAATGATGTATCAATTACAATTATAGAATGTTCCAGGTTAAACAAATCTAGAACAAATGAAGGAAATTGCCCAAGTGCAGGCCCAGAATGGCATGAAGCCCTTGTTTTTGCAACTCTGCTAGCAGCAATTTCCAACCCCCTGTTCAATCTGCACTTCCAATTTTATACTATCTGGCACGGCTCTTCGGTTCACCTGCATCATTTTGTTTCACCTCCCAGAATGCTTTGTTTCATTTTCCCGCTTCTTTTATTCTTTGACCTTTCGCTCGAATTTGAAACGTTTGGTCCTGTCTGCATACTGTAACCGTCGCTCTGAAGTGTTATCATAAACCTCATGCCTTTGTGCCACATTTTCAATGTGTTTCTGCATGTTCCATAATGGTCCCATGAAAATCACGACCAGAAATAGCCCGCGGCCTTGCTCCTTCACTTTCACAGTGAAAACGCGACATGTCGCAAAATCGTGACATGTCGTGATATCACGACGCTTTTGTTCTTCGTACGCTTCGGCCGCAACTCGTCGCGATTTCGTGACCATTTTCTCCTTCGGGCCCTCTTGCCACAATCTGTCATGATTTCGCTACCATTTTTATCTCCGTACGCTTCCCTGCTTCGGAGCCGCAAAACCGCAACCTGTCGCGATTTCGCGATGCCTTTTCGCTTCATCCCCCTTTGCTGCTTTCTGTCGTGATTTCACGACCATTTTTGCTCTTCACACCTTCCGGTAGATTCTGTCGCGATTTCATGACCATTTTGTGCTTCATGCACCTTTGTTGATTTTTGTCGCGATTTCGCTACGCCTTTTCTGTTCCGTACAACTGGGCTTGCTTCTGTTGCGATTTCGTGACGTTTTTTTGTTTCATGCCTTCCACCTGCAATCTATCGTGATTTCATGACGCTTTTCACCCGACGCTGCTTTGGCTGTAACCTGTCACGATTTCACGATGTTTTTCACTTTCATACATTCTCGGTCGCAACCTGTAGTGATTTCGTGACGCTTTTCACTTCATGTCGTTTGACCAGTTTGACCCGCGATTTTGCGACGTGTCGTGATATCGCTACGCCTTTCCATTTTGCATTTCTCTCTCCTCTTTCAACAGTGATGGAGCAAGATGTCACGATTTCATGACACTTTTTCATTTTCCTTTTCTCTCTCCTCTTTCGGCAGCGATTTCACGACATGTCGCGATTTCGCGACACTTTCTACACTTGTGCATTTTTGCCCCTTTTCTTCATTTTTAGCATCTGGGTCACTGAGATTTCCTTTGAAAGCTTGCAAAAAAGGTGGGTCCCCAATTTTGGGGTGTGTTGTGGATCAGCCACAACGAACCCAATTTTGAAACCAATAAAACCCAAAAATTAGAAAAATAAGCATCAATAATATCCAAAGAATGTGAATAGACAATTTCAAAATGGAAGAACTAAAACATTTGCCTTAATGTGGTTTATTTTATATCCCTGCAACCCTTCAGATTTCCATTATCATTTTTGTAGATATGTTATAAAAAAATTTCTCTTTCAAATGCACCTCTATATTGCTCCATTGCCAATCGAGCGTCTATAGCTCCGGTGGAGGTAATTCTGCTCTCTTCAAGACATTGCTCTACTGCCATCCAGACATTTATAGCCATGATAGAGGTTATCTAAATCACCCAAATATTAGATGAACTTTGCATTTGTTTCTTTTTCTTATCTCAGTCTAGACATAGCTCCACTGCCAGTTAGGCATCTATAGCCTTGGTGAAGCTTATCTAGACTATGGTGATTGATTTATCTTTACTTTCCATCGTATTTGCTTTGATTTTTTGTACTAAGCTTTATATTACTTTAGCAAAATTCACCTGCCACTTGGTTTAGAGATCAAGTAAGGCTAAAGGAATTGATTTTATTGGATTTTTACCTTAATCTGCAAAACTGAATAACTTTATGCTTTAATATTTTAAGAAATATTCCTTTAATGTGTTGCAGTATTTGTAGAGCTTTTGCAAGATGATTTCAGTGTTCCAATTTTTTTATCTTGATCCAAATTCATAAAGATAAAAACTATCTCACTTTCCTTTTCTTCAAGTTTTAGATGTTTTCAAAATTAGGTAATTTATCCTAAGTGACACAGGAACAAATACCAAAAAAAATCATCAAATATTTATTGCAACTACCACAACTACCTCAATCAAAGAGACAACATCAAAACTTTCAACAAGCTTTAAACAACAAAATGATAACATAAACTAAAACCTAAAATTTGGCATAAGCCAGTATTATTGAAAAACAACAATGTTAACACATCCAAAAATTTCACAAAAACCATAAACATCAACAAAAATAAAATAACAAAATTTCATGAAACAAAAAATTATGTACAAAAACTAAATAAAAACATGAAAACAAAAAAAAAAAACTATTTACAAAAATATACACTATGTACAAGATGATGCAAAAATTTAGGCTATCACTTCCCTAGATCTCAAACATGATTAGCACACTGTAAAAGACATATATTATTATATGCAAGCCAATTTTTACATAACTCCAACCAAAAGAATGTGAGGCCAAACAAAATAACAAATTTCATTTTGCCTTTCTCACTCCACCAATTTGATTCAATGTTATTGGCAATTTTATGTTGAAATTTTGATTGATTAAATTTGCAAGCAAATACATGATTTTCAACTACCTTTTGCTTATTCAATGAGGTGTGAATTTCAAAACCTGATTTATCATTTTGACTTGAATTCTTATTTTCACAAGCATATAGGATTTCTTTCAAATGGGAGGCTATTTCTGAAATTTTTAAAACAAAGTTATCAACTATGTCTTTAGGCCAATCATACTCATGCAATAATTTACAAGCATCTATGATATTTACAAAATGAGAATCATTATAATTTTGTATCCTATATTGAATTATTATCTGATGATGAACTTGGTTCAATAACTCAATCATTTCTACTTCTCTTTCATTTGACAAAGCAATCTCATTAGTGGTGTGAGCAAGAATCCATTCTAATTCATTATCAACCTCCAATGGCATTTCATCATAGATAACATCCGAATCCAAATTATGCAAATTTTTACCTTATTCTTGAATGTGTGGACACAAAGGATGAGATTCTATATTTTGTACACTTTCATTTACCACTACTTGGTGATCCATTGTAATATTTTCTCTTCCTTCACTATATCTATCATCATCTCTTATCCTTTTACCTTCATCAATGACTTGTTTTTCAAAAACATCAAAATTAGGCATCCAATCAAGAATACATCCATATTTTTCAAACCATAAATCTTGTTGATCAAACAAAGCAATAGTTTCTTTAGGATGAGTAGAAAATTCTAATTCTTTGTTAGCCACACATGAAGTTTCTTCATTTAAATCTTCAAGATAATAATGGGAATTTGCACTCAAATATTCAGTGTTAAAGAATGAAAGAGAAAATTTTACGTCTTCCTCATATAAAATAGATGAATCATAAGAAACTATACCATTTCTTCCCTTTCTATTATAGAAATGTGTTCTACAAACTCATGCTCAAAATGATCAAATTTTGAAACTTTCTCTATTTCTAAAATTGGCACATCATTTTCTGATTGTACAAGAGTTGTAGGTTCTTCATGTAAGATAGCAATTTTAGTGTCCTGCATATCATATGTAGAAAAAAATTATCAAAAGGCGTAAAAGAAACACATTCTTCATATCTTCCCCAACCATTATAATAATTATCTTCTATAACTAAAGGGTGAGGCTGAATCATATCTTCTATGCAATCTTCAGATTCAAAAACATTTAAGCTATAATCTTCTTTAGATTCATTTTCAACCACTTTTGGTGGGTCACTATTTGAAACACATTGACTTTCTTGATCATCTGCTTTAATTGTTTTTTTTTTTGAAAAAAAATGAAAAACTTGTATTAATACAAAGAGCAAATACAAGCGGGAGAGAACACATCCCAACCAAGAACAGCAAACAACACTACAAGAGAAGAGCACAAAGTCAACCCAGCACAACACAAAGCAAAGAAGTCAACTGGGCACGAACAAGCGACATGTCACGAAATCGTGACATGTCGCGAGATCGCGACAGTCAACCCCGGCTCCTCCACTGCGGTGCCAACAGTCACGAAAACGTGACATGTTGTGAAATCGTGACATGTCACGAAATCGTGACATGTCGCGAAATCGCGACATGTCACAAAATCGTGACAACAGCACCCTCCAGCAACCCTTCGTCAAAATTGTCGTGAAATCGCGACATGAAGACCAGCTTGCTCCAAAACGCCAAAAAGGTCGCGAAATCGTGACAGAGAGCCTTCGAATCATCCAACCATCAAAAGTGTCGTGAAATCGCGATGAATTATCCTTATGGCATCCAAATCGCAAAAGCGTCGCGATATCGCGACAGTTTTCTCCATTCCGCTGGTAAGCCAAAATTGTCGCGAAATCGCGACGAGATTTTCATACAGCAGCCATCGCCAAAAAATGTCACGATATCGCGACAAAATATCCACTTTGCACCACATCAGCAAAATGGTCGCGATTTCGCGACGGGTTTTCCTTATGACACCAGATCGCCAAAAGTGTCGCGATATCGCGACGGTTTTTCCTTTCGGCGCCCAGTTCTCAAAACTGTCACGATATCGCGATGAATTTTCCTTTCGGCGCCCAGTTCTCAAAACTGTCGCGATATCGCGACAAATTTTCCACTTTGCTCTCCATCTGCAAAAGTGTCGCGATATCACGACAATTTTTCCAGTTAGCCCCAAATTGCCAAAATTGTCGCGATATCGCGACAATTTTACCATGCGCCTTCCCCGAGGGCCGCGATGGCGTGACATGTCACGATATCGTGACAAAAACCCGCCAAATGCCGAGAGGGTGCAACCTGTCACGATATCGCGACAACTTCCAACTTGAAGCAGCAATGGCGCTACATGTCGCGATATCGTGACAAAAACCTTCCTTAGCATAAACACACTACACATCATTTCAGAAAACATTCAAGGCCTTGTCGGATCTCTACATCCTCCACCGGCATGTCACTGTGCAGCTGCATCCCAACCTCCCTTTCAGCACCCATCTTAGCAAGGAAATCGGCCGCCTTATTGAGATCTTGATTCACATAGACAGGTATCACATCATCTAATTCCCTCCAAAGCTCTTTGATTTGGGAGACTAAGATCCACAACCTCCAAGCTTTCGAGACAAAGTTTCTCATACAGTCAAGAGCACCCACCAAGATTTGGGAATCAGACTCAATAATAATCTTCTTGTGTCCCTGTTTGGCAGCCCAGAAGGAGGCGGATTTAATGGCAAAGGCCTCGGCTTCATTGTTTGTGGCACATCCCAGACCTCGCAGTTCCCAATAGAGCAAATACCCAGCATGATCGCGGCACACTACTCCAATTCCAGCACTTCCCGGATTGCCTTTAGCAGCTCCATCAGTATTGATTTTGATCCATCCTTCAGGAGGAGGTTTCCAACTACCACTCACCTGCCTTTGTTGAATAACGACTCCCTCTTCCAAAGGCTCAGAAGCAGATTGAATTTCCCCCTCGGCATGAATGGCAACCGTTTCCGCCACTTTGCTCCAAATGACTTGCCATATTCCTTATAGAGGGGAGAAGATTTCACGAAAAATACGGGCATTTCTCTCCAACCAAACCTGCCACCAGATAAAAAATAAACCAAGCTCCCAGCCAATTCGAAGAGCTTTGGATTTAAATCTACCTTTCTTCCAGCTTTCCCAAATGTTGTTTCGAGACAAGACCCCATTAGCCTGAAGTTTAAAGTGGGAGAACCAGCGCTTCCAGATCTGTCGTGTGAAAGAACATTCAAACATTAGATGATCCGTAGTTTCCTCCTGCTTGTGGCATAACACACATTGAGAAGGGCCAATGATGCCTCTGAGTCTGAGATTGTCATAGGTGAGAATTCCATTATGCAAAAACGCCAGGCGAAGAAGTTCACTTTCGGCCAGCCCTGGGGATGCCATATCTTTCTCCAATCATGAACCAAAAAAAAGTGTGGGGGGGGCTCTGGGAGGATCTCAACATATCCCTCTTTCATAGTATAAACCCCAAGGCTCCCATAGCCCCAGGCCAGTTCATCCTCCTCATCTCTCCCAGTAAGAAACCGTTCTGCCAAGATTTTTCCCAAAGTAGGTACCAACTCCGGAGGGATTGGTATTGGCCACTCATCCAGGCGCTTAAAATTTATGATCTTGTAGTCCCCCAATTGACTAGTGTTAAAGTAGCTCTCAATTTGGATCCATCCCTTATATTCTATAGCAGATTTTATCGGTTGCAATTCAAGAAACACAGCAATAATGGGAGGATTCTGGTCCCAGGAATCAGTCCAGAACCGAGCCTTATCCCCTCTCCCCACTTTCCAAAATAGTTGATCTTTGATGATTTGAGCTCCAAGCTTGAGCGCCTGCCACACTGGTGATCCAAAACCTTCCAGAGGAAAGTGGCCCACATCATTAGGATGGACAGAACCCAAGTATTTTCTAGAGAGAATTCTGCTGAAGAGGGATGTTGGCTGAGAAATCCACCTCCAGTACAGTTTGCCAGCCAAAGCCTTGTTGTTAAACTTGGAGCTTCTTAGTCCCAACCCTCCTTTTTCCTTGGGTTGGGTAACCTTGTCCCAGCCAACCAAGGCCCATTTCCTCTCTCCCTTGGCACCTTCCCATAGAAATATTCTAGCCATTTTATCTAGCTCTTTCCAAATAGACTGGGGAGCAGCCAGGACGAAGAATTTATAAATTGGCATGGCCTGAATAACTGACTGTAGAAAAGTTAGACGACCCCCATAACTTAACCATCTATGAGACCAATGGTTCATTCTATCTTTGATGCCATCCAATAGGTCCTTCCAAACATCTATTTTCAGTTTTTTGAAATGGAGAGGGACCCCCAGGTAAACTCATCGGGAGAGAGGTCCGAGTGAAACCTAAAATATCAATAACTCTGTCTCCGTAACCGTTGATCAATATTGAAGAAGATCACTTTGGATTTATTGTCATTGATGACTTGATTAGAGGCCCGGAGGTAGACATTTAGAGTATCTCTGATTCTTCTTGCTTCCCTAAGGCTGGCCACTCCCACCAATCCAGTATCATCTACAAACTGTAAATGAGTCAAAACTTCAGCCCCGACCTTAATACCTGTTATCTGACCTTGAAGTCTTCTTCTCAGAAAGAGTCTACCCAATCCTTCAGCCAAGATGAGGAAGAGATAAGGAGAGCAAGGGTCTCCTTGCCGCAGGCCACGAGAGGCACCAAAAGGAGGTGAGGGAAGTCCCTTGATAAGAACAGAGTATGAAGGCGTAGAAATACGACTCATGACCCAGTTTGTCCAGTCCTGAGAGAAACCAAAGGCAGTCAACATCTTTGCCAAGAAGCCCCACTCCACCCTATCATAAGCCTTGGACATATCCAGTTTAATGAACATTCCTTTGTTCCCATATTGGTGCATTGTATGGATAGCCTCCTGTGCAAGAATCACTCCATCCAAGATTTGCCTCCCTTCAACAAAACCCCCTTGCTTTGGGGAAATTATATTATGCAGGATAGGTTTTAACCTTTCAGCCATAATCTTAGTAATTATTTTATAGATCACATTGCATAAGGCAATAGGTATAAAATCAGATAAATGAACCCCCCCTGCTCCTTTTGGAATTAAAGTAATGAAGGTATGATTTAGAGCCTTGAGCATTCTTTTATTGGTTTTGGACTCCTCAGTGACAGCCAGAACATCTTCCTCCAGGGTATCCCAAAAGGCCTGGAAGAACTCAATAGGGAAGCCATCAGGACCGGGCGATTTACCAGTACTCATCCCAAAGACCACCTTCTTAAGTTCATCTCTATCTATAGGTCTAAGTAGGGCCTGGTTCTCTTCAGGAGAGATTATAGAAGGAATGACAGCAATAACTTCATCTTGGGCTGCCCCATATTGCTCCATACTTTCCTTAAAGAGTTTTGAGAAATACTCCATTGAGTGGGAGTGCATACCAGGAAGAGTGTCAAAAGAGTATCCATTCTCATCTTGAAGGAAATCCATATTATTCACTTGTCTCCTAGCACAGGCAGAGCGCTGAAATTTTTTTGTATTTTTGTCTCCTAATAACCAAGTATTTCTTGCTCTCTGTTTCCAGTAAATCTCTTCTTGATTATCAATATCCTCAACCGCTTTGTGCAAAGCATCATCCTCGAATTTAAGGTGCTCGGAAATGTTTCCTTCCCTGAAATGTTTTTGCACCTCATCCCATCTGGCCAACAAGGGGGCCCGTTGGTGCTGGAAGTCTGATTTGTTAGTTTGCCTCCACTGTTTCAGTTTACACTTGACAAATTGAAGATGTTTGTGAAATTTGAACATTGCAGTCCCAAAAGGTGGGCGGCCATCTTCCCACCACTGAGGAATTTTTCTTCGGAGATCTTCTTTTTGCAACCAAAAATTTTCAAATTTAAATGGTTTATGGTATCGCTCTGTCATAGCCCCTCCCTCCGATAAAATGGGAAAGTGGTCCGAAGCCGGGCCTTCCAAAATCTGAAATTTAATATTCCATTTCACAAATGCTTCCTCCGAGACCGAGAACCGGTCTAGTTTTACCTTCCTACGGTGTGGCTCTCTTCTCTTATTAGTCCACGTAAAATAAGTGCCAGGACCTTTGATATCAACAAGGTGAAAGGCCTGGACTTGAGCAATCAGAAGCCTATCCCCTGGATCCAAAACTGGGAAACCACCTTCCTGATCCCTGGCAGATAATTTGGCATTAAAATCCCCAGCAATAATCCAATCGCAATCTTCCCGGGAGGATCTCATTGAATGAACAGCATTCCATTGAAGCCGTTGGCCATCAATGCTTTGAGCCCCATAGAAGTTTGTGATTAAAACCTGTTCAGCTGTAACAATGTTCTTAAAGAGAGATGTGAGAACACCCCTCCAAGCTGTATGTTCTATTGCTATCCACACCAGAGGGTTCCAAAGAGTAACAATCCCCCCCGAAGCTCCTTGGGCCGCCACATCCATATATCCAGCGCCCCTCCATATTCTACTAGCAATTTTACACATAAGATCTAAAGACATTTTTGTTTCCTAAGGAGCAAAAATTATGTTTTGTGTCTTCCTAAAAGTCTATGAATAGTAGATTGATGGGTTCTACTGTTTAAACCCCTTACATTCCAGGATTGTATAATAATTGGAAACCTTGGGAGCAATAAGAGTCAATTGTTCTCACCGATCCTCCATTGATCAGCTTGTCCCCTTGTGCTACTAGTAGATCCTTATTGGATTTTCTACCAGCTCCTTGGGAATTACTATTCTTAGACCTCTTTTCCACCTGGGTAATCCCCAACGCTGGTCTTTCTCTGTTCTTTTCTGCACTTCCCATGTTGACATCCTTAATAACTGGTTGTGCAGGGGAATGAATTACCATAGCCCCTAGGTTCTCTGGCTGCAAAGTCTCAGGGGTTTCAATCACCTGTTCTAAGACAGGAGTAGATGATAGAGGAGCATGAGAGTGGGTGTTAGTATCCTCAGCATTCCCATCCACTCCTTCCATGACTTGGTCTTCTTGGTCTACAAGGGATTTGAAGATTTCATATCGATTGGTTGGCTTGGTTTGGGCCTGCTCTTTGCCATTTCTCTTTTTGTTTTTCCTCCGCTTTTGCTGTTCAAAGCCATATTTCTGGGCATCAGAACCCTGGGGGATATTGAGGGGTTCTTTGACCGGAGTGAACTTACCCTCTCTGGGGCGATTTGGCGCTCCCGACGGAGCTTCCGCTTTTGTGGTCAGGCTATTTGGGCAGAACCTAGCCAAATGGCCATGCTTATGGCAGACTCTACATCTAAAAGGTAAGGCTTCATAGTCTAGCTACTGTATCCAGGTTAGTCCTGCCAACTCCAATTCCACCTCGGCTGGAAGTGGCTGGCTAATGTCCATTTCTATGCATATTCTAGCAAAGACAACAGTATTTCCCTCCATGGTATCTCTTGAAACTCCCAAATATCTACCTAGAGAATTACCAATCAACTCAAGAATCTTCTCACCCCAAAACTCCATTGGGAGAGCGTACAGTCGTATCCAGACCGGGACAGCCATGGGCTCAATGCGAGGATCAAAACCCACTCTCCACGGTTGAACAAATAATCCTGCCAGGCCATGGCTCCTCTTCTCTGATTCAAATGCTCTATTTCTATCTGCTAAAGAAGAGAAACTAATAATAAAATACCCATTGCTTATAGGCCATAGAGAGTACTCACCAATGGGCTCCCGGTTCTGTCTCACCCAGGTGTGTAGAAAGTTCAGAGTGGGTCGGATACCCATGAATTTGCAGATCAGATCATGGGTAGCACGGTATATAATCGTATCCTCAACCAGTTTTGGTTCTATGACAATCTTAGGCCTGGAAGCAGATTGTGGAAGGTAGCCGTTAACTTTTTTTGCAGGTAAACCCTTTCCAGCATTCTTAAATAGCATTTGATAAGCACTTCGTTGAGCTTCATCGGAGGAAGATGCAGGGTTTTCTTTTAATATATCAACATATGAGCTTTTCTGCCCATCGATAGATCCTGGAGGAGACCCCATTGGGCCCTCCAAAGGCAACGAACGATCCTTCAAAGTAGTGTAGATTCAATCCACAGGAGGACCTGGAAGAATATTCCAACCAGAGACCCTAGAGCTTCGCCCGGTGCCTGCACAGAAGGTTTCCCGCCAAATCGCCAGAGCTCGAACTCGAAAGAGTATTCTAAACCAAAAATTCATCATCTGCTTTAATTGTTTCATTCAACTCTATGAAAAGTCCTGACCTATCACATGTTTCCACACTAGTTAGATCTAGGATTCCTCCATATGAAAACTCATGCATTTCTACATTTTGATGAACTTGATTACCACAATCCTCATAGGTGGATATTGGTGCCAAATTAGATGGTTGGTATTGGTTGGAATACATAACTCTTGAAGAACATTTTAACATGAAAGAAAAATGTGTATCATGACTTATAGGTGGTATTTGATTTGAAACCTTAGGGTTAAGTAATGATAATTTACCCACATCAACCCTTTTTAAAATCCACCCTTTTTTGACAATTATTGCCTCACTATAGGCTCTAGACAAGGATGGATTTCTAAGACATTTCTCTAGAATTTTAGAATTAAATGGGTCTAAAGCTTCCAAGTATACTTGAATAACCTCTTCTTCTAAAATGATGTAATGTGTTTCTATTTTAGTATACAACCTATGGAACCTATCATTAAATTGACTCATGGATTCATTAGGTTCTTTACAAATAGAGGTAAACTGATTTGCTATCATATTCGTGTCAACTAATTTTCCAAAATTTTCAAGAAACGTTGCTTCTAGTCGATCCCAAGAAGTGGTAGAACCAGTAGGTAAATTTATAAACCAATTATGAGCAAATTCAGCCAAATTGTATGAAAATATTCTATAGATAACATCTTCATGTATAATTTGAAAGTGAAACATAATATTTTTATATGCCTGAATATGTTCCTCAGTCATAATCGTTCCATCATGCTTATAATGGGGTAAATAATTTTTTTCCATTGAACCAATTTCAACATGCAAGGCTATGTATGAAAAATTCACAACAATTGAATCATAACCAAATTTTTGAATTTATAGAAAAACAACACTAGTGCAACATAAATCAGAATTTTTTTTAAATGATAAATTTGAACAACTTCAAATGCTAACAATAAAAAATATTACCTTTTAGGCCCTCCTTCTAGTGCCAATTTTTTTGAGTGATAATTTCGCCCAATCACGAAACCACACTCACAGTTAGGATTTTACAATTAAAATCCTCTCTTGCAAAAGAATAATTAATTCTTCCAAGGTTCTGTGTTGCAATATGTCATAAAAGTGTAAAGATTCGAAGTGTAAAATAAATCTAAAACAACATTTTAGTACATGTTGTTGTTAACAAGAGGCCTGGTTTTTTAGGTATTTTGATTTGAAATCATTTGATGTAATCCTCAATGAAGTTTATTTTACCAATATTGAAATTAATAATTAAATTTTATTCAAACTCAACTTTATGCAATACAAATTTAATTAAAACCTCAAAATAAACTTTTAATTAAATAATGCTCAAAACTTTATATTAAAACTTGCATAAATCATTTTGAACATTTTAATTAAAATTAATGTTTATTTCCACAAATAAAACTTATGTAAAATTAAAATGATGGTAAATAAACATGAACCCTAATTATAAAGTTTAAAATTTATAATATTGAATTAGGGTTTATAAAACCTTTTATTTAAATTTAATATTTATTCATCCAAATATAAATTTACGTAAAATTTGAATGGTGAATAAACATGAACCCTAATTATAAAGTTTAAAAACTTTATAATATTGAGTTAGGGTTTATGAAATATTAAAATTAAGAACTTATTTCCCAAAATAAATTTATGTAAATTTCAAATGGTACATAAACATAATCCTAATTATAAAATTTAGAATTTTATAATATTAGAATTAGGGTATGTGAGACATTCCCATTAAATTCAATGTTTATTCATCCAATTATAAACTTGTGTAATATTTGGATGGTGAATAAACATGAACCCTAATTATAAAGTGTAAAACCTTATAATATTGAATTAGGGTTAATAATTCACAACATTAAAATTAAAAATTAAAAATAAAAATATTCAGATAAGAAAAATAAAAATAAACATTCGAAGTACAAGTTACAGAGAAAAAATGAAACAAAAACTTTCTGAAATTTAAACTAGATTTAAACATACCAGTATTGACACAGTCTTGTTATAAATCCAGTGCTATCTTCTATGGAATTTAAATAAATAGAAACTTATCAAATTATTTCACTATTCAAAGCACCATCTACATGCATACCTTTAATAAAAATGGATTTGATATATTTTTTGAATCTTACAATAAAGCGTCTTCTCCAAAAATATTTGTGTTTTCAAATGTGCAACCTTCTATATAACTCGCCTTTGCTTCTTCCTTTAATGTGCATTCTCTCTTCAATATTTCCAACCTCTCTCTCTGGTTCTCCAAGGTAGTTTATAACATTATAAATTAGTTTCTTTTCTTCGTTCACTCAATTTTCATAATAAATTTTCAAACAGATTTCACAACTGTATTTTATCAACATTCATCCTTCTTTATTTTCATTCTTTTCATAACATCCATCCCCATGATTGTCAGTAATTTCCTTTAGGTTATACTTATCATAATAACTTCATAATTATCAAAGGAAGCCTTTATTGGTATACTTATAACTTTTATTTCACCAATATTCCTTTTTACTATGACCACACCCTTATCCTGATAACATTATGAATCATCATCTCATGTATTTTATCAATCCATTTAACCTATGTTGTCGCAATGCATCCACTGTCTACATCTCCAAATGGCACTGTTATGCTTCTCCATCAAAGATGTATTAGTCTATGTGATAGTTCATAATATATGTCTAACGACATAGCATTGCCATGATTACACCTTCAAATAGTATTTACAATGGACTTGGTTATTTTTGGTATATCTCCTATTGAAGGTACAACTACATCAAGGAATTTATTCATTAAAATCCAAAACTATGAATATTAATTCAACACTCATTCCACACTTTTCCTATGATGATTCTATGATATATGATTTAATTTGATGAAACTATGTAAAATTGTGCTACACAACTTCCTTGAGATGCGTGCTATCTTTCATGGCTGCCTATAATATTGGTGCTCCACCTGATATTTCTCTAACCTCATATTCACAGTTAAATGTACTCCAATATATCTTATGATCTATTTAAAAACTATGTCCTCGTTCTTCAATCGACCACACTACATAGATGTGATTTCACCTAGCTTTATAAAACCCGATAGCTCTCAACGATTTATACTTTACATTATTATGTCTCATTCAGTTGTTGTCATATATTCCACTTGATGTCACCATATCTCATATCTTTAACATGGCTATGTTCTTCATCTTCTCCAAAGTTGTCAAGGAAAAGAATAACAAAACTTAAACCTTATTTGACCTCAACCTTGCACACTTATAGTTCACCACGCAGTGATATTCTATCCAGAACCTGCTTGTCAAGACCCATTTGTGTGAGTGTATTTGTTCAAAAGGCTTACCCCTAAAACAAATTTGTAACACACTATGCCAAGAAATGATGATATTATCATTTATCACCTTAGTCATTTTGGCCTATCTGTTATTGAATTCTCCTTCTTCGACATTCATGTTAAATTTTGGTATCACCGTTCATCCAATAGATTTTTTCCATGCCCACATCAAGGCATCATCCGCTATGAGCTTGTTGGCATTTTTGCCACACTAAAAATAAAATTTTAAATTCGTCCAAGAATGAAGTACATCCAGTGGCGAAATAAAAATTAGACGAAATGATATTTGGATATTTTTTTGTGATAGATATTTTATCAATATTTCCAATGATATATTACAACAGACAATTGGGTTAACAGATCAAAAGTTATGGCTCCGAGAAGTTTTACCACAAAAAATCAATTTTGAGGCAGAAAATCAATTTCGGGAAAGCAAATGCAATTTCAAAGTCAAAAGTCATTTTGGGCGAAAAAGAGAAAATTTCCGAAAATGCCATTTCGGCCTCCGAAAATGCCATTTCGCCCCTAAAAAGGAAAATTTCCAAAAATGGAAACTTTTTGAAATAGGAAAGTTTTCAAAAAGGGCATTGTGGAACCCAAAAAAGACATTTCGGCCCCCGAAATGGAAATGGAAATGGAAAATTTCTTGAAATGGAAAATTTTCTTAAATAGAAACTTTTCGTAAAAGAAAAATTGCCAAAAAAGGAAAATTGCCCAAAAGGGGAAAATTTAATGACGGAATTTAATGGCTATGGCAAACTAGAAGATATTTCCTTTGATTTTCATCATTTACAAAGGCGTTCTCCTAACATTTTTGCTCCCTCTCCAAGATAAATTTAATGTGGAGTAAATTGTTGGGGCAATGGTCGATTTTCAAAGCGCGAAGGTGGTTATAATTCAATGCATTTGTATCGGATCATGGTTGCGAAGGAATATTTCCAAGGAGAAATTGTTGTGTTGATGTCTTTGATCTACAAAAATTTTGCCTCCATATGTATTTAATGAAATAGGCAAAAACCTCTATAAATACTAATCAAATTTCCATTGTAAAAGAGGTTAGACATTTTGCAAGAAAACTTCTTAAGTTCTCTGCATCAATAGAAGAGAATTGGCTTCTGAAATTTGCAATCATCGTTATGTGTATAATTTCCTTCTATTTTAAAGCATTTGTTTTTATGCTCATGTTCCTATTGTTAAGTTTCAAATTCTATTTTTGGATTTAAAACATTGTTGGTGAGTAAGTTTTGAAATGTGATATGAGGGTTGTCCCTACAAAGGTGTGAGTAAAATTCTGCTGCTTTCCTTTTGTTATATGTTGTTATAAAACTTGGTGGAATTTTTGCTGTTAGTCTGCCCCAATCCTACATCTTCGGCTTATGGCCATATTTCCCTTTCTTTTCATTATTTTCAGTTTCTTTCCCGCAACTCTAGTCTTTAACAGTGTAGGATTTAGTAAGGGAACCAGCCCTCTCTAGAGATTTGTCAAAAGGAATTTTCTCTTTCCCTCGGCCTTTCAATGTTGGCCAATTCTAGGGCGCACAAGTGATAATATCTTTTACTTAGGCAGATTTGTGACCAACAGAGCTTCATCATTCTGCCATTATCCACAATGTCCAATTCTTTGTTGGTGATGATATTGGTGTTATTTATTTGTGAAGATATCCTTACTAAAATCCTACTATGTCCACCGATTCGCCATACCTATAGATAGTAAACTCCATGTATTCCTTTATGCTATGAATACATTTTGCCAACTTGCACATGTTTTCCTATACTTGAACAAATAGTTATCATAACCATTGCCTCTATTGTATTTTATTTAATTTAATCACACCCAAATCACTGTTTTATTGATGACATGCATGATATTTGAATTGCTTTCATCACCAATACTAAGTGTAATCAATGTTATCGCTGCTACTTCAACTTGTCCATTCTATGCGTGCACTTTAATCCATTGTTGAGACTACTTTTACTCTCTAAAAAACTATTATATATCATGTCCCAATCTAGTGATTCTCCACATCAATTATTGGACTAACATGAAGATATACAAGTTTACACATCATTCCTTTAATCCCATGTATTGGCGGATTGAGGTAAAAGCTCTTTATAACAAACATTGTGCATATGTAATTTTGATTCAACTAAAAGCCACTCGGTGGCTTCTCCAACCTGCGCTTCTTGATCTCAAAACTTGTGCTAGGGTGTTGACCATGTTGACCACTGTTCTACCTCCAAAACCGTGCCCACTACCTTGACACCTGCACACATGAAACAAAAAATATTTTATTAATATTTTATTTTAAATAATTTTTAAAATAACAAAAAAACATAAAATAAATAAAATAACAAATAAATAAAAACAAAAGTGACTTAACCAAGAAAAGAACAATGTTTTAACATAAAACAAAAAAACCACAAAATAAACTACATTAAAATAAACCATATAACAACATATATATCAATTATTTCACAATACCAAATGGTAAGAATGCCAACAAACATGAAAACAAACTTCCAAATTTTTTAATTTTTAGGTGGGTCCCCAATTTTGGGGCATTGTGAAGTGGTCACAATAAATCCCTCCCTTTTCATGCATCATTTGGTAGTTAAGCCTAGTGCTAAGCCTGTTAAGTAGAAAATTAGGAAGATGCATCCTAAGGTCGCTCTTTCGGTCGAGGAGCTCCAAAAACTCCTTGATGTCAGTTTTACAAAAGCTATCAACTATTCCAATTGGATCTCCAATATCGTTCCTATGGCTAAGAAGGAAGGAACAATCAAAATATGTACCGACTTTTGAGATATTAACTTAGCATGTCCTAAGGATGATTTTCACTTTCCCAATATAGATAAAATTGTAGATTTTACTGCCAAATGTGGAATGATTTCACTTATGGATGGTTTCTTAGGCTACAATCATATTATGATTACCCCTGAGGATAAGACTAAGAATGCATTCACTACTCCATGGGGTACCTTTTATTGCAAGGTCATGCCTTTTGGCCTGAAGAATGCAAGAGCTACCTATCAATGGGCCATGACTTATATTTTCCATGACATGATGCATGATATTCTCCAAGACTATGTGGATGATCTTCTAGCTCACTCCATAGAATGAAAGGATCGTGCCCATGATTTAAGGTGAATATTTGAAATGCTTTATCAGTACAAGGTTCATCTTAAACCCGCTAAGTGCATGTTTGGGATCACATCTAGAATTTTTCTAGGCTTCATAGTTTCTAGGTGAGGCATTGAAGTGTATCCTGCTAATACAGTGACTATCATTTATATACTTCCTCCCCGCACCCTAACCGAACTACATAGCCTGCAAGGTAAACTATAGTCTATCCATTGGTTCATTGATCGGTTAGTAGATAAGTGTGAACCCTTTATTAAGCTTCTTAAGAAATATGTGGTCTTTTGGTGGGATTCTAAGTGTTAGAAAGATTTTGATGATCTCAAGCAGTATCTCACCTCCTTACCTTTTTTAGTTCCTCTTGTGCTTGGTAGGTATTTTATGCTTTACATAGAAGCCATTGCTCATGCTTTAGGAGCTATGTTGTCCCAACATGATGATCAAAAAAGAACAATCTATCTACTATATTAGTAGAACCTTGGTTAGCTATGAAACCAGGTTCGCTCCCTTAGAAAATTTGTGCCTTACAGTAGTGTTTGCTTCTCATAAGTTAAGATACTACACGCTCAACTATAAGACATTGGTGATTGTAAAGTTTGATCCTTTGCACTATTTGATGTCTAAGCCCCACCTTTTAGGATGAGCTGCTAAATGGGTGCTGGCCCTTAGTGAGTTCAAATTGACTTTCATAGTTTAGAAGGCTATTAAGGGTCAGGTGATAGCCGAACAGTTAGCTTTCGCTCCCCTAGAAGCTACCCATCCTATATTTATTGAGTTTCTCTATGAGTGCTTTAATGTTGAAACTAAGGAGTCTAAATCTTAGACTTTGTTTTTTGATGGAGCCCAATGCATGAACGGCATTGGTGCTGGAGTCATCATAGTCACCCCACAAAAGCAACCCATCCCCTTGTCCTTCAAGCTTCGTTTCTCTTGCACGAATACCACTATAGAATATAAGACTTTGATCCTTGGTCTTAGAGATGCTTTAGCTTTGTAGGTTAGAGTTATTTTTGTCTTAGGTGACTCAACTTGTGGTTAATCAGATTAACGATGTTTATCAGACTTGGGACGATAAAATTAAACCTTACAAGAAGATTTTCACTAAGTTATTGTCCTCGTTTGAGCGTGTAACCATAGAGTCTATTACTAGATCCTCAAACTACCATGCTGATACCATGGTTGCTACTACATATTTATTCCCTCTAGAGTTAGAATATGATCAAGCATCAATTATCATTAGGCAACTTCGAGAACCTGCATTGCTTGTTTCTTGTCTTATATTGTTAGATTTTTTGACCATCAGAGCTTCCCCATGTGAGCCATGGTATAACAACATCTTTAATTTCTGTAAGGATGGTTCGATGCCTGATGGTTTAGTTCACAATAAGCATAATATTTTGTGTAAGAGAGAGTCTCAATTTGTCATAATCGACAGTACTTTATATCAACATTCTTTTGAAGGAACCCTCTTACGATGCCTTATCTTTGATGAATCCTAACTTGCTCTTAGTGATGCTCACAAAGGTTCATGCAGAGGCCATTTTAGTGGTAATTCTATTGCCAAGAAGCTCCTTCGAATGGGGTATTATTGGTCTTCCATGGAGAAATATACATGCAACTATGTTTGATGCTACGACAAGTGTCAATGCCATGATCATCTTGTTCATAATCCTTCTCAAGACCTTCAGGTTATCTCTTCCCCTTGGTTATTCTCCATGTTGAGATTGGACATTATTAGGAAGGTTAACCCAGTATCATCTGATGATCAAAATTTTATCATTATTGCAATTGAGTATTTCACTAAATGGGTTGAATCATACCTCTAGCTACGGTGACTAGAACTCAAGTTTCTAAATTCATCTTCAACTATATTCTTTGTAGGTTTAGGTTTCCTTCAATAATTGTTTCTAACAATGATACTCCTTTCAAGGATAATGATGTTTGTAATATTTATGCTAAGTATAAGATTCAGCACAGATGGTCAACTCCTTATTACCCTCAGGGTAATGGGTAAGTTGAGGCATCTAACAAGTCCTTGATTAGAATTTTGAAGAAGTTAGTTAATAAGATCAGTCATGATTGGCATTTCTAGATTTATCCTACCTTGTGGGCCTATCGTACTAGTGTATGTAATCCCTTAGGAGCCTCACCATATATTTTGGTATATGGGTTTGAGGTAGTGTTTCCTTTTGATCTTGATGTTCCTTTGTTGTGCATCTTGTTGCAATATTTTGAGGTCAATGATGAGTATTATGCAGACTATTTGCACCAATTGGAGTTGTTGGATGAAAAGTGCATCCATGCCTTAGAGAATTTTAGAGCCTATTAAGATAGGCTTTGGTGATCTTATTCTAAGAAATTTCATAATCATTCTTTTGAGGTTGGGAATCTTGTCCTCAAAGAAAACCAGAAGAACACCAATTCTTGTAATGATATTTAAGGTAAGTTTCATCAAATTGGTTAGGGACATTTGTCATAACAACCAATTTTGGCTTATGTGCCTATCATTTCACTTATTTAGATGGTAAATAACTTAAAGAACCTATGAATATAATGTATTTAAAAAGATATTATGCTTGATCTATTTTCTACATTTATATTTTGCATTTAGCTTAGATCATATTGCATTGTTGCTTGATCATATTGCATGACTGCCTATCATATTTTGCATGGTTACCTAACATTCTATTTTCTTGCACTTTTACTTGTCATAATGCATTGATGTTTTCTCATGACTACTTATTCATATAGATTTTTAGGGATTTGCAACAATGGAAAGTGATGATACCTAGTTAGGTTATAGCTCACATGCATTGCACTCTCACTAGGGCTCTGATGCCTAGTAAAGCCCCAACCTAGGGCCCCTAAATTCTCATCCCTTATTCTCTATTTGTGTCTTCATTTTGCTCTTTTATCTCCTATATCTTCTTCTTGTATTCCTTGAGTTTAACTTTTTTTACAAATATCATCATCTCTCTCCAAAGTCAAGGAATGCAATCTTCTTTTGGTATATCCTTATCCTTTGCATATTTCTTATTTTCTCATCTATATTCTTTGTTCAAATAAGGATATGCATTCTTATTTTCTTTGTTTTCACACTTCCTCCCTCTTGACTTTTCAATAGCTTAAAATTCAAGTAGGGGGCACCCACGCACGATTCTTTGCTCCTTATTTTCTTCCTCTTATTTCTTCTAGCACATGCACACACACATAGTGTTATGCTTATATTGATTGGTCTATATACATTTTTACACACCCCTATCAAGTAGTACTTGCTAAAACATAATTCACATCAGAAAAAATGTATTCCCCTATCGGGTTACACTTATTTTGACTCATCGGGCTCAACACCCCATTATAGGATAAGCTCCTTGGTCATTTTATTAGGCCTCGGCATGCATCCTAGCGGGTAATCGCCCCACAATAGTCACTAGTGAGAAATCATCCATAGTGGGTTATGCTCCATCATTTGATCATTTAAGCAATCACCCATAGCAGGTTACACTCCATATTTTACCCATCTATCCATATTAGCAAGTACTACACCCCTAGTGGGTTTTCACTCCACATATGGACCTTTCCTTTGGGTATAACACCCTTCATTCAGGGTTCTTGATTAGATTTTATCGCATTCTATGGTTGACATTTGGATTCTTATTCTTCTTCTATCCTCTTCCCTTATTTATTTCTCTCTTTTTTTCATCAATGCATTTCATGCTAACTACACTAGATTCATGTTGTACTCAGTAATCTTTGCTTTGTTGTTTATTTGCTTACCTTGTTCTCTATGTTTATGTGTTTTGCTTCTCTTATTTACCTTTTTCGAGTTTCTTGAAGAAATTTTCATTCCTTTTGAAACTCGAGGGGGCACCCCAACCATAGAGGCATTAATGGTAGTAATATCTCACCCTTTTGCCTAAACCTAGCCACCTCTTTTTTGTTCTTGTTGCTTTCTACTTGTAGAGATCTACATCTTTCTTTGATGCATTTACTTGGCCTTAAATGCTTAAAAGAAGGGGTAAAATGTAGACACAAAAAATTGACCCACTTTGGTGGTCAATCTTCCTAGAGCTCTCTGGGATACCCCTTTTACTTGCCTAAGGCAAGGGTAAGGCTTTTTCCCCCTATTTTACCTATTTTCTCTCTATGCGAAATTGTGCTCGATCCTTGATTGGGTGCTACTTAGCATTGTGATATTATGGTCAGCCTTAATGGGGCATGATTTCACCTTTTTAGGGTTTGACACATCAAAAACCTATTTTTTTAAGGTTGGCATGTTTTACATCGGCCCTCCTTGGTTTTCCTACTCTTTTCGCCTTCAAATATACTATATAAGGAGGGTTTGATTTCACAATTCACACACAACACTACACATGCTCACATAATCGACATTCTAAGGATTGATGATTTATTGCTCGCTAACATTTTATTTCTCACAAAGTGTTTTATTTGGTCTGCATCCTTCTTCTTCTTCTTCCGCAAACAACTTTGAAGTGTGAAGTTTGATTGATTGTCTACTACATTGGATTATTGATTTCCATTACTCTACCTTGGTGGATTTGTGTTGGAGCCTTATAGAAAGATCAACCATATGGGAGGTCTAAACCCTTCTCTTTCACTTCTACACTCTCTCCTAGGTGAAATCACTTTTCTACATGCATATTTGAATTTTATGAATGACGTAATCAAGCTTCTGCACTTGTTCTTTGTTTTTTGCATAGTTTATGTGAAATCGCGCTCGGCCTACTACAAGGCACGATTTCACCTTGAGTTATCATGGTTGCTTATTACATGGCACAATTTTTCCTGAGCCAAAGCTGGAGGTAATCTACTATTCATATTTCATCATTGCATTCTAGATTGCATTTAGAGCATAGTGGCATATTCTATTTTTGTGATTTCATCATTCTTCTCTGCTATATTGTATTATGTTTGTTTTCCTCCAAAGGTCAATTTCTACTTTTAATTATCAAAGGTCAGCTAAAAGGACCTAGGGATCTTGACTGTTGCACCTCCAAGCACTATTGTACAATAATCTAAGTAGGCCCCCTAATTCTAATCATATTTTTCAAATTTTTATCAAGTTATCTTGTAGGAATAGGAATTGTTGACATGGCTCGACAAAGTATACAAGTAAAATTAAGTGTTCTAATTAGTATTTAGGTTATTTTTTAAGTGCTTTATATTTATATTGTAAACCCTAGATCTGATTTTCTAGAAATATATTTAATTAATTTCTAGGCATTTGAAATATAAACAACATTTAGTGTGCACTTAGGGTTGATTATATGTGTGTATCTCTTCTTGAGCCCTTGCTTAAATATTATTTATTTAAAACCCTAGGGTTAGAAAAAGCATTCAAATGAAGAATTATTCTAGGGTTAGCTCTTGTATTCTTGCATTTTTTATTTTTGCATTGTCCTTTATCTTTTATAACATAGATCTAGAAAGGCCAAATCTAGGTGTTTGTCTTGAATTAAATAAATCAAATTTTCTTGAAAACCAAATGACTTGGAGCAGGTCCTTAAACCTCTCCTGGTGAACCCTTCCCCATCCTTCACACCCCAATGTAGAGAACAACATAGCCCTCACTGTTCACCCCATAAGGCTTCCTATCTTTGTAGATCTAGCCTTGTTTAAGAATCGTACGCGGTAGGGTCGTTTTCCCCCTTTACAACAATCCTAAGGAATAGCAAGAAACACTATCTCATTTATCAAGAATAAATATGGATGAAATAATAAGAAATGCCTTTATTAACAAGGAATAATTTCATAAAATGGAATTATATTCTCAGAACTTGATATATACCGTTGAAGGATATGAGAATCTATTAGTTAGTGAAAATGAGAGTTTCTCCTTATTTATTAAGGAAGCAAAAGAGGATAAATTTGAAGCATTAATTGGTTACATTCATGAAAACCTCTTTAAGGCATGGTGGAGTTCACAAAATATAGTTATATTCACATCCGTGGAATATTTGATGATTTATCTATCATTAATTATGTTTGTACTCACTCAACACATGAAGCAAGCTAACAATACAAATAAATATATTCACATATGAGGAATTCCACTAGTATCAATGTAGAATCACAGGAGAATAAGGAGGAAAAGGAATAAAAGACATGCTAAAATAGATCTTAGCAAAGAAGACATGAATAGTAAAAAAATCATAAATACTAAAGAAATCTCATCTATAACTCTCCTTGCATCATATGAATATACTAACTACTTGATTGATCATATTATAGTAAGCAATGAAGAAGAATACAAGTTCTAGTTTTGACTCCAAGAAGAAGAAGAAGAACCAGCTCAAGGAAGCATACAATGCAATGAGAATTGAAAGAACCAGATCAAGTCAAAGAGCATTCAAGAAGAAGATCCATATTGAAGATTGAAATATTCAATACCCAAATAATGTAATACAAGGGGGTGTTAGAGTTAGAGTATATTACAACATTTGGATCATGTAAATGTACCACCTTAGGCACATAGTTAGAGTAGAAGATTGCTTTAGGGGAAAGTTAGCTAGTTACTTCAAGAAATGTAATAAATGCACAAGTGGTAATGTGCAAGGTGTCCCCTTGTACAACTAGATAGAGTGTTGGCCAAGGAATCTATCTTTATAAAGGTCCTCATAGTGGTAGATTAGATATCAAGTTCATATCAAGTTCTTATCAAGTGCATGATAGTAGATAGTAGTGATGCTCTTGTATGGAATACAATGTAGCTCTTTGGCTCATATTAATGGAGTGACTATTTCGTCCATAGTGCATTGTATTTTCGTCATTTCTATTTATAGTATATTTCAGTCATATTGTAGACTCACTTGCTTTCATATTTATTGCATATTATTAGAACCTATGTTAGATCTCTTCCACTCCTTATATCCTCAAAATCTAACATTACCTTCAATCTACCTGAGTCCTAGTCTTCACTAGTTTTCCTTCAACCTAATGGAAAGACCCTAGCTTGCTCTACTCAATAAGACCTTTAAAAATAGAGTCCAATTCTTCACTACCTTTAAAGTGGACAAACTCTAAATTAACTTTATCAAAATGGACAAAGCTAATTAATAATTATGGCTTAATAAATAACTCTATCAAAATAGATAGAGTTAGGTGGTAGCTCTAATACCACTATTGGATTTTTAAGCCTTACTACCACAAAATATCATAGAATATTACATAGGTACCAATATAAAATAACCACAATATTAAAGGTCAAATATAATATTATAATGAGTAGAAATATATGAGAAAATTAATATGTATATCAAGGCTTATATAATACTAAAATAAACATTCATTTATATAATCAAATATGAATGTTAATATCCTGAATCATTCATGAACTATATATAAAGAGAAACTTACAATATTAATTGCTCAAACATGTATACAAATTTTATTACTCTCCTGCTTGTTACAATCAGATAATGAGATATATGAATTGGATTTTTATTGCTATCTCAAGGAGCATTATCTCTATAATATAACCATAGTAATTTGAGTCTTTAGGTACTTGATTATTGCTCTTCATATCCCAAGTCTCATGACTCTTGGTTTCTCATCTTACCACTTGCATACTAGATGAATAATTGACTCTGAAACACTTGCGCATATCTACATGACTCTTGCACTCATAATCTAGGATACTTGTACACATTCTCACATTACATATTTGTACTCTTATATACAAGATACTTGTGCATATTCTCTCTTACATGACACGTGTTCATTTCTTGCACATTAACACTTACATAACCCTAATCTATTGCATAACCATAATCACACTCTAAACTATAGACATAACCCTAATCTATTACATATTTAAAAATATACCATGAAGGTACCATGGGGGTACATTAGCATGCATGAAATAATATAATATTCCTCAACATTTATCATTTAGATGCATACACATAAGAAATTTGAGGTGAATCGTAATGATATTTTCCAATTTTCCAAATGGTTATACATCCAATATTTACATCTATCCCAAACTCTTACACACATCTATTTTAACCGTCTTCCTTCTTCTCTTCTCTTTTTATCTCACTTTGTGTGCATTTTTCTCTTTCTCTTCTCTTATCTATCTATGAACACACTATCCTCTCTTATTATTCCTATTGATTCCTCTTCTTAAACCTCCTATTGATATCTCTTCCCTTTTTTTCTCTTTATCTCCCCTTTCACCTTGTATTAAAGGGTTCATAAAAGGTTTCATCACAAAGGGGATCCATTTGAAGGAAGCCATAAAAACAAGGAGCTATTTTTAAGGAATATATCATAGCAAAGAGTCATTTGAAGGAAGCCATCAGAGCAAGGTTCCATCTTGAGACTACCATCACGCCATTTGGAGACTATCATCTTGCCAATTACCATCTTAGTAATTTCCATGTTAATGATTGTAATTTTTCCAATTGTTATCTTGTCATCTTACCAATTACTATCATGTCATCTTTCCAATTATCATGTTGGCATTTTGGCAATTACAATATTTTTTATTTCTATCTTGTTAATTATTGTCTTGGTAATTGTTGTTTTACTAATTGTCATCTTGTTGTCTTACCAATTGCCATTGTATCATATTGTAAATTATTGTTGTCATCTTGGCAATTGTTATTTTATCATCTAGTGCATGTAAATTAGAACAAAACTAAATCTTACACTATGGGTGTGAGTGAATCATGAATCCTTTTTTGCTAGGGAAGGCTACTATTCAGTTGACCCCCTCCGTCTAGATCTAGATAACCTTAAAAAAATTACATATCTCAGTATTATATTTGCTATAAATGAAGATCAAAAGTTTTTTTGTCCTTTATATTCATACTTTTGTTAATTTTGTAGTGAATTCTCACTATAGTCCAACTAGAAAAAAGGGGATAGCATTTGTAATAGACTCAAAATCTTATGAAAAATGAAAAGTATTTGAACCATTGCTAACCACTTGGACTCCCATGCCAAAAAATCACTAGGAAGATATTATCGAAGGTTGAATTTGGGTGTAAAAACCCATATGATTTATGGCCAAGTTAATCAATAAATTATAATAGTTAGAAACCTACACTAATATAATGTATCCTTTTTAATGATATCTAAACCAAATCCTATCATTGATAGAAGCTTATGAGTCTTCCCAATGATAACTGAAATAACTTTATCATGGTGATGGTTCAATCTAAACAATGACTATGAGTGAGCTAGCAAGTGTAGCTATTGTTCAAATTTATTTTTATTTATGGCTCTTGACCCCTCATTCATCATCTCTCCACCACACAAAATACATATTCACTAGGGAGAGTTAGTTTAGGAAAATAAAACTATGGGGAGTGGGTGAATATGCACAAGAGGCGATCATCAAAAACACCTAAGAAATAACCATTCCACCATGTTTTGTTAAGGAGATTGTATGGTGAATCTTCTCTACACCAACGACTCATCAAGAAGAAGATCCATACTCAATTATAGTAGAGTTGTAGGCATATGGTAGCACTTCAAGTTGGAGAATACATGGACTAACTAAATATCATAATCTACAGTTCACACTTGAAGAAGTTTCCAATAACTTTGCATTAAAAGAACCAAGAAAAATATTAAAAGTTAAAATGCAAAGTTGATGGAAGGCAAAGTGAAAAAGTGTCAAAACTATAAGGGCAATAAAATCTTCCTATCAAGTAAGTACTAGTCTCCATGGATTTAGATGTACTATGTTATTCAAGTTCTAGAAATGAATAAGGTAGTCAATAATTCCAAAATGCACAAAGGAAGAAGGCTAAAAATTGAAAGCTCTCAAAAATCCCAACAAAAATAGAGAGCAAACATCTTGATGGCCAACTTGGTCTAAGAATATCATAAGGTAGAAGGTGATAAAAGCATCCCAAGAAAAGTGAGAAAGAAGAAGTATTCAATTATTTAAGGTTTTAAAATCCCAAAGGAGAAAGAATACAAAAAAATCCAAAAAATGGGATATGCCAAGCAAAAACCTTCAAACATCAGAACATCAAAAGTTTAAATGGAGCATGAAGATAAAGTTTTGACAAGCAACTAAGCACTCATAAATATGAAGGATACAACCATACTGGAGAGTAGAAGGGAAGTTAGATCATATTTTAAGACCTCAATAATGATGCATACACTTCTAGAAGTGGTAGTAAGACAAATTAATCCACCATTACTACTAGAATCAATACAGCTCAACAATAAAAAAAGTAGGTTTATTAAAAATAAAGGTATGACACCTGCAACAATAGATATCCTAAAATTGACAAGAGTAATGTAAAACATTTCTTCCATTTAATTTCCATGATCCCTAGGAGTAGCATCCATTTTTTGAAATCTCTACACAAATTCATAAGGAAAACCTTCCCCTTTTGTAAGCTATAAATAGTTGATAGTTTAGCATTGTGAAGGATTGCCAAATTATATCTTTAAAATTTATAGCTTTCTCTTCATTTTCCTTTGTATCATAGTAATCACATTTTTTAATGGTCTTGCAAGCATGCCTTTGAGCCCTCACTTTTGGCATAAAATTATAAGATTTTTATATTCATATATACATACTAAATGTTTGTGACTATTTAGTTCCAAGTGTTTCGTTCTCCTTGTCATTTTTTCTTTATCTATGTGTGTTTATATGTGCTTATATATTTTAAGAGGAGGAAGTGTTCATTGTGTCAATGCATTACACTTAGGATTGTTTTTTAGGGGGATATTATCTTGATATTGGTGCATCAGCTCTATTAGCTTAGTTTTTTCCCTTATGATATATTTATTTTCTACATTTCTTTAACATTTTTCCCCTAAAGCTAGTAAATTAGGCTAGAGTAGGAAAAGGATATTCAATATCACATCTTAAAAGGAGCCAAAATTGTAAAATATCATGAAGGCCCTCAATAGAGCCAAATATCATGCTTTTGGGAATGGTCCTATTGTGTCATTCCATGTGAGGCATGATAGTCTTGACCATCTAGTCTAACCTATTTGATGATTAAGATAATTATAAAGGACATCAATTTAATGGCATGCCTAGTGGGACCCCATTGACTCATAACTAGTCTCATAATCGAAGAACAAATTAGGATCTACTATGATGAGGATCTCTACCTATCTACTTGCTTAAGTACCTCAAAATGACTTTATGACTCCACTTAAAAGAAAATATCTATAAGAAGCAACTTTGAAGGACATCATATTGAGGATATAGTGAAGACCTTAGTCTATCTATTCTTAGATTACATACTATATTCACTTGGAAAATCCACTCCAAGGACCCAAAGTGTATGAACAAGAGACCTACTACTGGGTCCTTTTCTCTTGAAATTTTTCAAGAGTTATTTCCACCACTTGATGTCATTCCATGAAGAAGAGATTGAAGTCAAAATATGGCTACTCCACAATCACCCAAAACATTTCCTCTTTGTAATGACAAAGGTCCCTTTAGGCCTCCTAATTCACATATAGTTTAGGAAGAGATATTAGCATCTACTCTCAAATTTCTCTCATACTTCATTAAAGAGGACCAAAATACTCTGATTAAGAATTTGAACCACATGGTAATCCTATGCACATTGTATAATATATCAGAGCAAAACATGGATCTAAGATTTTTGGTAACCTCATTTATGGTATGTTGGATCCCAACCTATATCAATAGCTAACTAGGACCATCTCATCACCTTATTTATAGAAATATTTAGAAGAAAAATGAATGGGATATCTCTCCTAGAATAACTATCAACTATAAAGAGAGCTCCCATGGATATGGTAGATAATTTCAACCTTATATTTTATAATATATGACATATAATACCTGAAGATATTTATCCTCCCCTAGGTATGGCATTTATATACTATCTAAAGGCCTTAGATTCTAAAATCTCATTAATGATTAAGGCCAAAGGTGGAAACTCCCTACCAGATGCCTATGGCATAGTCATTCAAGGTTGAAACTCCCTACAAGATGATTATGGCTAGATCATAGGCCTCCCATGCCTTTCTACCCTAGTGTGTAGTATCCATAATAGCCTCCCCTAATCATCTAGCCAAAAACATTCTAGTTGATCTTAGTATCACTTGTAGTGACTCTTATCCCACCTACTCTAATATTCCTTACTTTAGAAAACCTAAATATTAAAGGAATGTAATAGTTGCTCGTGTTGATCATCAATGAGATGATGACCATGAGGAAGGAACATTATTCCTAGAGGTATCCTTATTAGAAAAACCAAAGACCTCATTTCCTATAATAGAATTAGGATAATAGAGTTCCTTTCAATGGCTATCCTAAGCCCTAGTTCCAAGCCAATTGAGAAAATAGTTAAGCCTAAAGCCATAACAAAAAAATAGTGCTAGTGTTAATCCATATACAATAATAACTCCCTAACCACACTAGGGGTATGGCTCTTGTTTAGAAAAACTATGTCAAAAATTCCTATCTTGGTACTACCTAGCTTTAGATACCTACTCTACCTATGTCAACCCTCGAGATATCTCCTAGCTCCTTGTAGCTATGATAAGTGAGATGATGCCTTCCTAGACATCTAATTCATATTTAGGAGTTGAAACTTAGATGCAAATTCAAACAATACCAATATCCCTATGATAGCCATTGAAACGAGATCTATTACCCAGATTTAAATTGTGCTACCCAATAATAGATCTTGGTGACCTAGGATGAGGAGGAGGTTTATGTAATATCTAACAAAGTGAGAAATATTTTGTCCAATAAGCCATAAATATACTCAAACTATGTCATAAAGGCCAAGAAATAGGTAATGGAAAAGAGGTACATGGGTAATCTGATGACCCATAAAAGTTAGCATAGGCCAATTGAACCAAGTTGGTAATATCCCACTGTGGTACCCCTGAAGCCAAGTGCACATGTGCCTCCTACTAGCACCAAAAAGAGTGGTTAGATGGTTTCGAGCAATTAGATAAAATCATCAATAATGGTTAGAATGCTCATTGTACCTCTATGAATCACAATATGTGCCAAGTAAAGCATCTTAGGTATCCTAAAGTAGTTGGAACCCCAAAAATAATTGAAAATAACATTTCAACCAATTAGAGAAAATTTAAGGCTTTCACCACCATGTGTCACCCAAAAGGCTACCCATTAGTTGGTTTCGTGTAGTGGACCATCTAAAGAAGTTCAAAGTGGTAGTTCCTATCTAGGATGTCTTAGCTATCCTTGGATAGAAATAACACTCAAGGAGAGCCTTGTAAGAAAAATAAAAAGAGCAAAATCAATAATGAATGTTTGTAGTTCTGTAGATCTTATCCCTAAAATTAAACATATCCAAGCCCCCCTTCTATATGTCTCTCATCTACAAGGACAAATTTATCCATAACCACATGATAGATTTAGGGGTAAGTACATATATCATACCCAAGAGAGTATTCGACTCATTGGAGCTAAAATATTATCCTTACAATAAGAATATGATGCATCTGGATGATAATGTGACCCAAATCTTAGGGGTAGTAAAGGAACTTCTATATTCCTTGAATACATGTGTGACTATCATGGATGACATTGCAATAATTGATCTCCCACTTTTATTTGGTATTTTCTTATCCAAAGACTTTACCACTAAGCTAGAGGTATATTAGTATTTGTATTGGTCCATCATGGTATTAAGGACCCGATACGAGACCAAATTTAAGATCCAATTAGAACCACACTACTTGCACCACATAGAATATTTCTCAACATCTAAGCCAAGTTTTGATTAGATTACAATGTTGGAAGAGAAATTATTTGAGTCTTTGGTTGATGAAATGCATTCATTCATACTAGATGACCAAATGGATTAGTTTACAACCAAATTATAGGATTTAGACCCTCTTAAGATCATGTATATACTTTTAAAATGATTATATTTGCTTTTATATTATTGTACTAGCTAATTTTATTATGTAGAATGATTTTTTGGTCGCTACTTTTAATTTGAAGAGGTAATCATTCTTTGAAAAGGGAATAGAAGTAGAGTTGAAGGCCTACTCAAAATTTGAAAAGATATACCACTGGAATGGAACAAGTACAAATTGCAATGACATAAAATAAGTGAACTCCCTAGATGCATTAAAGAAGGAAGGATATTAGGACTAGTTCCAAACTATGGAATCCATCAAATTAATCATTGTACCAATGCTATGTAGTAGGAAATTAAAGCAAAAATATAATTATAGATTGATATGCAAATAAAATTTATTTTATGTCATGACAACCCACTATAGAAAAGATCTTTTGGTGGCACTTTTATAGAAGCAAGATATACTCAAGCTAGGTGAAATGATAACAAATCATATGAGGCATGACTTCAAAAAAGAAGAATTTAATGCAAGTAGGTTCCTCTATTTGAAGAAAAGGTGTTATTAAAGGATTATCATACTTATGGATGATGGTCATTTCTCCACCACTAAAGCTATCTCTAAGTGAATCTACACCCAACAGATAAGGCCTTATTTTTTGGATTGATATTCATCTACAAGGAGAGGACCCCTATGAGCTACCAAAGCTATAGTGAAGTATCACTATAGTCCAACTATAGAATGGATATAACATATAAAGTAGACTTAAAACCTTGTAAAAAATTAAAATCCCTGAAACCATTACTGATCACTAGGACTCTCATTCCAAAAAAATCACCATGAAGATATCACCGAAGGCTAAATTTGAGTGTAAAAACCCTTATGTTGTATGGATAAGTTAATCAATAAATTATAATAGTTAGTAACCTATAGTAATCCAACAAAGCCTTTTTGGTGATATCTGAATCACAACCTATCATTGATAGCAACTTATGAGTCTTTATGGTGATAATTGAATAGCTCTATTATTGGTGGTGGTTCAATCTAAATAATAGCTACAGGTGAGTTAGAAAGTCTAGTTATTATACACATTTGTTTGGATTTATGGATCTTGGCCCCTCATCCATCATATATCCACCACACACAAGATACATTCATTAGGGAGATTCAGTTGAGGAAAATACAACTACAGGGAATAGGTGAAGACTATTGGCTTTTTAGCCAGATTATCTCAGGTTCAAATATTTTGGATCTTGTGTAGTATCAAATATAATATTAATATATATATTATATGATAAAAAAATTAACAATAATATTCATAAAAATGACAATAATATGAATATAAATAGCCAAAATCATTCATGCAATAACATGAAGAAAAATTACAATAGAATTACTCAAAATATGCATACAAGCTTCATTATTAATGCTTGAATATAATATTCAATTCTTTATACATTTCATGGAAATTTATCTTCATTATATAATCTTAGATAAGTGACTCTTCAATACTTGAATATTGCACTCCTCACATATATGGTAGTTGCAACCTTTCCTATTCCATACATAAGATAAACTTCACATGTCCTTTGGATTATCATCTTGCCACTTGTATACATGACTCTTGTGACTCTCTAATTAATTGTACACTTTGCTCTATGACACTTGCACACTCTTACATGTATACTTGACACTCACACACTTCTACATGCACACTCTAATACATGACACTTGAACACTACACACTTTGTTAAAACCCACCAAAACCAACCCTTAAGGGAGATATATGTTTTATTTTTTATATCACACAAGCAGGTTCACAAGGAGATCCAATATCATTTTTAACATTCTCAAGGCTTCACCACATTTGAGTTTAATGTTTCTACATATGGCACTCAATGGATAGGGGTGACCAACATCCTGTATTGTTTTTGGTTCAACTTACTAAACCTCACCATTTAGAAGTATGTCAAAGTGGCCCTCCCCCCTTTCCTATATCCTCACCAGTATAGGACAATTTTACCACAGAGTAAGTATTATCCTTTAAGGCCTATAACACTTAAAAGGGAACACCAATTCTCTAACCTATCCATAAGCCTATCTATGTAGGTTATTTTGGTGTAAAGCCTTGGTGCTTAGTTACCACACCTTCATGGGCTAACTAAGGTCATCACCACTCACCTGGTAATGAGCATGGTTACCTAAACCTCACTATTTTATGGTACCACCACAACTATCTTGTGATTGATTCTATTAACTCATAGTTGTGGAACACCCAATCCTCACTGTTCAAGGTGTATCAATCATGAGAATTTGGCTATTGCATCACCGTAACTCCTCCTAGATTCATGAGTGCCTAGCTATTGCATCATCATAATTCCTTCTAAGACTCACCTTTCCCTAGTTATTGCATCATCATAACTCCTAGGATGGATTCATTCTATGACTCAAGGATCCTAAAAAGGGGTCTAGATCAAAGCCCAAGAACCCTCCCCATCAATCATGCTATTAAACTATTATTAACATATCTTTATAAAATTAAGAAAATAAAGTGCTATATCACAAACCAAGTGCATAGTTATAACATAATGCTAACTCTAAAATAAAAAATCTCATTCTTAACAATATTAACATTTTACAAAAGAATTGTCTAGTTAGATTCTAAATCAGAGTAAAGAAGTCACAATGCTAAACATCTACTTATTTTCAAGCAACCTTAATTAGATCAATTCTAGCATATAACTTATTTTCTTTTTCTTTTCTACCATGGAAACATCAATTAAATAAAATCAATACTAATTTATTATTTCATTTATTCATTGCATAAAATCCAAATATCTTCTTGTACTTACTAAAATGCATCCAAGCCTAAATGAAATAAAGATAACCTATCATTACATTTTAAATTTAGCATTTACACAAAATTTCCTTCCTAAATATACTAGAGAAAGTCTTCCCAAGCATCCTCTACACCAACTTCTTCTCACAATCTTCTTCATGAAAGAAATCTCCCCGAACTTAAGAAAAACTAAGGGATTAGGACAACTCTTAATGCAATTCAACTACAATGATTTGTGCATAATGCAAGCAACCATGCAATTAAAAAATTAACCAAGGTTAGAATCCCATACTTCTCTCTCTCTAATAATTCCCTTGCCTATACAAGTCTTAAGAAATTATTAGAATTATTTCCAAATCAAGTCTTTTTCTTATTTTTATAAAGTAACACTCCAACTTACATTATTTAGCCAAAAGATACAAGAAGAGTTTCCTAACTTCATTTACAAAAGAAATAATACATAATTTTTTTTAAAAATACCAAGGTCTTACCAAACAAATTCAGACCATTTAAAACAAAACCCATATTCATATTAAAAAAAAAAACAATGCTAATCTATTTTTAGACATGAAAATTTGACCCATAAAAATAAATAAATATTTCCTTAGATCCTTAGGAAGCCACCCAAATGTACCAAGTGTGGATTTGAGGTCCTTTTCCCCTCTTCCTTTGTCCTTTTTCCCTAGCCTTACCAAATTTGTGCCTTGTCCATACAGGGCATAAATTTGGATTGCCAAATTTGCACCCTATAATTACTAGGTGTGAATTTGGTGTTCTAGGGGTTTTTCTCTCAAAAACCCCTCCCTTTGTTGGTCTAATTTGGTGTTGTACCTTGCCCACGATGAACTTTCATTTTTCCACCCTTTAGCCCTCCAAATATCTTATAAATAGGGGTTTGTATTCCATCCTTTTACCTAGAGCTAGAGGGAACGAATCCTCTTGAGAATCCTAATCTTGACTTGCTCATTGCTTATGCTAACAAGTGCTCTTCTGTTGTGGATTGTTATTTTACTATTTTTTTGCTTTGGTGTTGGCTACCCTTGGGGATCAAGTGGAGGAGTCTTTATGATTGGAGAGGTCTACCATATTGGAGTGCTTCCTTCATCTTCTCATTTCTTCTTGCTTCCTCCATCAGCTAACTAGGTTCTTTTCTTGCATCATTAGTTATTAGGTCTAATTTTTATTGTTTTGCATCACGTTGTTTTAGTGTTTTAGGACCCAAAAAGTGTGTCTAAACGAAATTCATGCCCCACGCATATAGGGTGTGAAATTGGCAAGCCAAATTTGTACCCTCTCATTAAAAGGCATAAATTTGGTCAATTAGGGATTGGGGGTAAATTTTTACTTCCCAAAACCCTAGTTCATTGCTTACATTTTAGCTTTTTTTCACTTGCATTCTATTTCATTTCTTTCTGTTATTGCATGTACATTTCATCTTAATTTTTCTTGTTCCAAAGGTCAAATATTATTTTATTTTCACATGGTCATCTAAAAATACCAAGTGGGCTTAACTGCTACACCTCCAAGCTTAGTCATATAGTAGCCTAAGCAGTCTCCCAAATGCTAATAAAATTTTCTATGGTTTTGTAAGTTGTTTTGTAGGTTTTGATGTTGTTTGGATATTCTAGATATAAGTTAAATTTGGGATCAACCATAAAATTCGGTAAGTGCTCCAATAGATCTTTCAGCTATTTTTTATGTGTCTTTGTTCTTTTCTATTTTAGATATCGATCATAAGAGGAAAAATAAAATATTTGACTTTTATTTTTAGTCATTTGAAAGAATAAAAGTATATAGTTTGCATCCTAGGGATAACTTTGTTTGTGTATGCTCTTAAACCCTTTCTCATAAAGAGAAAGATCTATTTTATTATAAGTTGTGGTTTAGTCCTAATTAAAAATCAAGAATCATTCTAGGGTTAGTTTCTTGTCTTCTTACATCTTTAGTTATCTTGCATTGTTCTTTTATTTCCATATTTTAGATTTTATAAAGGACAAACATTGGTGTTTGTTCAATATACATTCCATCCCCAAACTTGGATCGAGTTCTTAAACCATTATTGGTTAACCTTTTGATCCCTAAGACCTTAAGTGTAGATAATATAACACATCTCGTGGTTACCTTGGCTCCCAGTGGATCCATCTGATAATCATATGTGGTAGGGTAGTTTTTCTCCTCTACATATTTGGTGAACCTAACATGAAACATGTCTTAGTGGCCAAGATAAGAAGCCTCTTCCTTTCATTTTTATTTTGAAAACTTTAATCAAGACCACTAATTTTGTTTGATTAGAATTAGAAAATATTAAAAACATCTTAAAAACCTTCATGTGCATCTTTTGCTAGTTTTCTCCTCTATCCTTTCTTTTCCACCTAATGACTCCCAACCATAGAAGTAAGCAAAATCTTTTATAATTTGATCAAATTATTCAAGAAGATGATCATATTGATAGGGAGAATCCTAATCTAGATGTACAAGAGAAAGAACATGTAGAAACGGATAATTAATTTTATCCCTTTGATGGGCCTAATGGAGTCTTCACTTTTTCATCATTTTATATGTTTGGAGTTTTATAAAATACCATAAGGAGGCTTTGGTTAAGACTATGGAAGAGGAAGCATGACTCAAAAGGGTTGGTACATTTCATCCTCTAACCATCTCTTCTAGGAATATTCATAATAACCCTTTGTTTGAATCTTCACATCATGTTAATCCTTTTCATAAACCAACATATGTGATTGCTATGACCACCAATGTTGGAGGGGTTTCACAGGCTCCTCCAATTGATAGTGCATCTTAATATTATGCTCAACTTCATCCTAATTCTACTCGCCTCAACATTCATGCTTTTTTTCCACAAAATGTCAGTTACACTTCAAAAAAGGATACCACATATTATAATTCATACCATAACAGTGTCAATGTCTCCAACATTGGCCAAGTTCCCTTTCAAAAACCTACCTATACCCCTCCCTTAGGGAACATAAGGGTATTGCACAACAACAATGTCGATATGCAAAGTTTGAAAAGTGTGGTAAAGCAATTGGTTTCAAGAGTGGATATGATTCAAACTCCAAGCTTCACCTATAACTACAAGGAGATGTGAAATCAACCCTTAGACCCTATTGTCACTTCTATGTCCTACCCAAGCATTTTCCAATGCTTGTTTTACCTATTTATAAGAGAATAGAGGATCCAATTGAATATTTAAGGATGTTTAGGACATCATGCCAAGATATTATATATGATGATATATTGTTACTAAAGGTGTTCCCTAAGAGCCTTTGTGGTATTGCATTGGAATGGTATTATGAACTGCCTCATCATTCTTTCAAAAATTTTGAATAGACAACATAATTATTTGTTTAGCAATTTAGAGCTTATGCTAAGAAAAATATGACTATGAAATATGTTTATATGTTGAAACAAGGTAAAGATGAAATATTTTTAGATTTCTTGTCTTGTTAGAGAAGTTTAGTTGGATGGTTGAGATATACTTCACCTCAAGACATGTTAAAGATATTCATTAGAAATTTACAAGAGAAAATATATTATGATTTGGAAATAACAACTATCACCTCATTTGACCAATTGGTAGATCAAGCAAGAAGGATATAGCAAGCCCTTATTCAAATACGTCAATTTAAGCCAAAGAAAGAAGAAGATAGGACCACAAAATCTCAATATAATTGCAAGCATGTACTTGGTGATGGGAAAATAAATAGTATACCTATTAATGGTGTTGTTAAAACTCTACAAAATATGGTTCTTAGACAACCTCAAAAACCCCCACCAAGGAATTTCACAAGACTCAACACACCTATGACAATGGTCCTAAAGTAGCTTTTGGAAGTCAACATGATTGAGTTAAATCCCATAAGGCAACCCAATACCGCGACTAATTGGTATAAGCTTGGCTAACATTGTGAATATCATAGAGTGGAGGGTTACATGAAAAATTCATGTAAGAGGTTAAAACATGTGGTTCAAGACTTAAATAATGTAGGTCATCTTATTATAGAGGGTCAACCTAATCCTCCAACAAACAATCAACCTCCTACTCAACAAGCATCCACAACTAATCAAGATAGAGGAACCTTCCAAGATCCCCTATCTAATCATGGGCAACATGCATCTAATCAAGTATCATATCATAATATTCCCCTCCCTAAAATAAAATGGTTGGTATGGTAGCAGTAACTACAATACAACAAGCTCAGGCTCACCGACTCAATGATCTTGGTAGGAGATAAGATCTTGTTGGTCACGAATCTGCCATAGGAAAGGATTTTCTATGTCTATGCACCCTAGACCCGGCCAACATTGAAAGGCTGGGAGAAAGAAATGTCTCCCAGACCAATCTCTAGAGAGGGCTGGTTCCCTTACTATTTCTAAGCTTGATTAAGACTAAAGTTACTTGGAAAGGAATTATAAATGTGCAGAAAGAAACGGGAAATACACGGAAAGAGATGGGAAATATAGCCACAGGCCGAATTTATATGATCGGGGAAAGAAACTCAGCAAGAATTTAACCTCAAGCGTATAAACAACATATAATAATAGAATACAACATAATCCACTTACGACCTTGCGCAGACAACCTCCAGGATTGCATTCCAGAACTCACTTTCTCATTTGCGATATTCAAACTCAGATGCAGAATTGAAATCTAACAGCAGATTAGAAAGACGAGCATAACTGAGAAATGCATGAAATAGAAGGAAATCATTAGAAAGACGCTTGCAAAATCAGAGGCCAAATATCTTTCATTCATGCAAAGAACTTGAAAGCTTTCATGCAACATGTCTCTCAAACTCTCGATCCCTCTTTCTGAGATCTACATTGATTTATATAGAAGTCTTGCTTCTTTACAACATTAAAAATATGCAACGAACTTCCTCGAGATCTACAAAATGTGCAACAGAAACAAGGAAATGATCCCCTTAAACCAGCCTCGGAGAAACCAAAAATTGAATGAAACAAGGAGTCGGTCGTCTTCATTAAATGGTCGTTCTTGAAACATGCTTGAACCGTTAGAAAAATCACGAACAACGGCTTTGAATAATGGAAGTCTTTAATTCTGGTGGCTTGGACACGTTCTTCTACCTTGCTCGCATTGGAAAGCAGCAAAACATTTAATTCTGGAGTGCTTTTAATCGTTGGAAATCGCAAAACTTCATCGGGCCGTTTGAACCGCTTTCTAGCGCAAAACTGTAACAGGTCGCGAAAATGCGACATGTCACGAAATCGTGACATTTTTTGCCTCGTACACTTTGTCACTTTGGAACCGCGAAAACCATCCATGTCACGAAATCGTGACGTATTCGGCTCCTTTGTCTCCTTCGCTACCTTAGCTTGCGAAAACGTGACACGTCACAAAATCGTGACGTTTTGTACCATTCTGCTCTTTCTTCGCTTTGTCTCCACGAAAATGCGACAAGGCACAATTTCATGATGTTCTTCATCCATGTTGTTCTCTTTACTGCTCAATCTTCTCTTCTAAGTCACGAAAATCCGACATATCATGATTTCGCGACAATTTTCATCCACCCTGTATGGTCCTGCTTCTAACCCATGAAAACATGACACTCTTGCCTCAAGTGGTTCGTTAATCTCCATCATGTCACGAAATCATGACAGGTTCTATCTCCTTGGACTTTACTGCTTTTGATCGTGAAAATTTGTCATGTCACAAAATCATGACATTTCGTACAATCTGGCTGCCTCCTTGCTTCCTCCTCACGAAAACGCGACATGTCACGAAATCGCTACAATTTTCTGCACTTGGTCCTTCCGCCCCAATATGTCATGAAATCATGACGTTTCCATGTTGCTGGACTTCATCTCCACAAATGTCACAAAATCATGATGCCTTTCATGCCTTATGCTTTCTGTTTCCACTTTGCCGTGACCACGCAACACGTCGCGATTTCGTGACGTCTTTCACCTTTTGTGCCTTGTTCATTATTCTATCGCGATATCGCTACAAAGTTTATTGTCATCACCCTTTGCTTAGTTATGTCATGATTTCGTGACCATTTCTCTTACTATACTCCATGGCCATTGTAAGTCATGAAAACGTGACATGTCGCGATATCACGACGATTTTGCTACGCTACATGCGTTGACCATTTTGACCGTGAAACTGTAACACGTCGCGATATCGCGACAACTTTGCTGCTTAGCCCTTTTCTGCTTTTTGTGCCGCAAAACTGTGATAGGTCATGATTTCGTGACACCTTTGTTTTTGACTTCTCTCTCCTCAATAGACCCGTGATAACGCGACATGTCGCGATATCGCGACGGTTTTGAACTGTGCCCTCCATACTGCTTTTTGTCACGATATCGTGACAGTCTTCGGACTTAGCTTTTTTTTTTGCATCAAAACCTGTAAAGGAGTGAGAACTTCAACATCTTATGCAGGAATAATCAACAATCAAAATAATGTGGCAAAAATGCCAACATTCTTGGTGGCTCGCGGGGTATACAGTTCTGTTGTATGCACGAATCCCAGGCATGAATCCATTGGGCAACAGAGTCAAGAAAAACTGAGAACAGAAAGCTGGCTGATGGGGTACATCTCGATGGACTGCTGCAACAACTCTTGCTGAATTACTGAAAACTCAAGGAATCTGTATTTGGCTTAGCTGACCAAGTGCTGTAAAAGAATCTCCATGAAAGCACCAGGGGTTGCAAAATGGAAATGAATGAAATAAGTGGAGTGAGGACTATGGAATGGAAATGGTAAATGATGGAATAATGGAATGGAGGGAGTGATGCGGTAGATATAGTAACAAAGTGCTTATGTGCTACCAGCTGCTATGAAAGGGAAATGGAAGTGAATGGAATAATGGAATGGAAGTGGAAGAGATGACAAATGCGGGATGAACTGTGGATAAATGCTAAAACAACAATGAAGTTAGAAGAAAAGGAAAAGAAGAAACGGGAATAGCAGGAAGGGAAAAAGAAACAACAGCAGTGGCTTGATTACTTGCAGAAGAAAAAGGAGTAGGAGAAGAAGGGAATAAAGAGGGGAAGGGAAGAAATAAAGAGGAAGCCACTAACTATTGGGAAGGAAGAAGAAAAAGAAAGAAATACGTACCTGCGGGCTCGCATGCAAAAAGAGCCGAAGTTGACAGAGGAAAACAATACTTTTTTTTTTTTTTTTCTTTTTTTTTTTTTTGCTATATACAAGGTGATACTGGACTCACAGTTCATGGAGTGTAGGCTTTCAGATGAAAGTCGTTCACCAAAATAGGAAGTGGGCTGCCATCCAAATCTTCCAGATGAAACGAATTTGCTGCACCAGCACTGACAATGCGGAACGGACCCTCCCACAGAGCATCAAACTTCTTGTGCATCCCTGGCTTGGCTTTCCTTTCATTCCATTTCAGGACCAAATCACCCACCTTAAGCGGACGATCAGCGGAATTTTTATGGAACCACTTTGAAATAACCTGTGTATGCTTAGCAAACTCCTCATAGGCCAAAGAACGTTGCTCTTCCAACTGTAACAACTGAGCCAACCGCATATCCATGGAATCTACATCTGCTTCATCATCCTGAAATCCCTGCAACTGCTGCAATACTGGCAACTCTAGATGAACAGGCAACCTTGCCTCTTTTCCATATACCAGGGCATATGGTGAAGTCTTGATAGACTTCTTGATTGAGATTCTATCTGCCCATAAAGCTTGATTTAATAGAAGGTGCCATGATCTCTTGTTATCCCCCAAAGATCTCTTTAAAATCCGTAGCAAATTCTTGTTTGTGGACTCTGCCAAGCCATTTCCCTGAGGGTAATAGTTAGAGGATGTCTTCAGGAAAACACCATACTTATTTGCAAATTCAGCTAGCTCAGCTCCAATAAATGGAGTTTCGTTATCTGTAATAATAGCATCAGGAATGCCAAAACGTGTGATCAGCCCTTCAATGAAAGAAATCACCACCTCTTGATTTGCAACCCTGGTTGGAATAGCTTCAGACCATCTCGTAAAATAATCTGTAGCTGTCAAGATATATTTGTGTCCAGCTGAAGAATTCGGATCAATAATCCCAATAAAGTCCAATCCCCACTTGCTGAAAAGGTGCTTCAACCTGAATTGGATGCGGGGGCAATGATGCATTTCTAACCCTTCCTGTATACCTCTGACATTTGTCACATGCTTGGGCAATCCTGAAAGCATCTGTGAACAAGGTTGGCCAATAGTAACCAGCCCGAATAATTTTTAAAGCCATTGGTCTACCTGCATAGTGTCCTCCTGATATGCCAGAATGAAACTCCTCCAGGAGTCTTGCCTTCTCTGATTCCTTGACACACCTTAAAAGAATGCCATCAATGTTCTTAAAAAACAATCCTTCGGGCAGCAACACATACCTGAGAGCTTGCAGACGAAACCTTCTCCGTTGTGAGGCATTTAACTGTGAAGGGCATCTACCAGTTGTGAAATAGTCAATGAGGTCATCTGCCCAATCTTGTTCTTGAACTAAGAGATTCATCAGATTGTTATCTCTAGCAAGATCATCTGCTTGATAATCAACTATTCCAGATGTTGCAGTCTTTGCTAAGTGTTGGCATAAGGCCTTACCCCGCACTAGCTTGGTCGGATGAATCTCAACATCAAATTCTTGAATTTTGGTGACCCAACCAGCGCGTTTATCACCCATCTCACCCTGAATGATGAAATTCCTTACATCGGGATGAATAACATAGACGACTGTCCTACTCTGAGATATGAAGTGCTTGAATTTTTTAAGAGACTTCATGACAGCATACACCTATTTTTCAATGAAATTATATTTTGCCTCATGAGGTAAGATAACCTGACTAAGGAAAGCAATGGGCCTTTCATTCCCATCATCTCCTTTCTGTGTGAGTACTGCGGCATAGCTTTCATCTTCCCCCACTGCATACAGAATGAAATCTTTTGAATAATCTGGATTAATTAATACAGGAGCCTGCACTATTCTGTCCTTAATTTCCTGGAATGCCTCCTTCCTCTGGGTTGTCCATTTAAATTCTGCATCCTTCTTCAACAACTCGGTCATGGGCTTGACAACACTGGGCAAAATCAGAAATGAACTTCCTGATAAAATTAATCTGTCCAAAGAAAGACTGCAGCTCTTTCTTATTGGCAGGGAGCGATAGTTTCTTCAATGCTTCGACTCGAGATGGATCAATTGCCAAACCATCTTCTGAAATGACATGCCCCAAGAGTTTACCTTCCTTCACTGCAAAAACCGACTTCTTTGGATTAATAGAAATACCAAACTCTCTACATTTTCTGAAGATTTGCCTCAGATGAGAACAGTGATCTTCCCGTTTATGTGAAAAGACAGTCATATCATCAAGATAAATAACAATAATCTTGTTCAAAAGCTCCTCAAATGCAATGTCCATGGCTCTCTGGAATGTGGCCCCGACATTTGATAATCTGAAAGGCATTCGCTGATAAGCAAAAGTGCCCCACTTAGTTGTAAATGTTGTCTTGTATTGGTCCTCATCCCTAACCCAAATCTGGTTATATCCAAAGAATCCATCCAGCAGTGAAAAACGTTGAGCCCCAGCAACAACATGCAGTATCTGATCAATGCGAGGCAAGGGATAGTGATCTTTCAGAGATGCACGGTTCAGATTTCAAAAATCTACACACAGTCGTATGTCTCCATTTTTCTTTCGAACCGAAACCAGATTAGCAACCCAAGTCGAGTGCTTAACCGGGTATATAATCTTGGCCTGCAACATTTTCACAAGTTCGGCCCTCATGAGAGTCTCAATCTTTGGATTCACTGGTCACTGCTTTTTCTCGAAGGGTCCGACTCCTTCTTCCAACTCAATAGTATGCTTGAACAATCTGTTTATCATATCCCTTCGGATCCTCATAACTCCAGGCCACAATATCAAAAAATTCTTGACACGGTTGCTCGATTTCTTGCGGTTCATCGGGAGTAGAATCGGTCCCAATCTTAATGACCTTATTGGGTTCTAATTGCATCTCCATATACTCTTTCTTGTCGATCTCAATCCGATGTTTCTTAGACCGATCATGCTGATCAAACAAACTTTCTAGAGTGATAAGACCCTTCGGAATATGATTATTCTGCAACTGAATCAGACCTTCGGTTTCTTCGTGCTCCAAGGTTCTTCCTTTGATGGTGGCAGCTTCTTGAATCAAAAAGTTAACAATTTGCTCATCACTCTCGAAGACTTGCCGGAAAGTATCTTTGTCTGGGACACTAGGCCTGTACACCATCCTTACTGTCTTTGGCTTCTTGACTACCTGCTCAATGGGAGAAAAATTTGCTCCAAGAGATGCTAGAAGATCTGCATGCTTATTCAGCTCTCGAGAAATGGCTTGAATATTCAGAGCTGTGAAAGACTCAAACAGGTCCCAAACTTGGTTGCGGTATGCTTTGAGATAATGCTGCTTGGAAATACACCTGTTTGTTACTTGGTTTACAATCAGCTCGGGAATCACCAAAAATCTGCAACTGTTCGATTCCCAACTTTCTTGCCTTTTTCAAGCCTAGGCATAAGGCTTCGTACTCAACGACATTGTTAGTACAATTCCAAGTAAGACGGTATGAATATGTTCTTTGTAAACCGAAAGGAGAAATCAAAACAATACCTGCTCCTGCACCATTTTTGCATCTTGCCCCATCAAAATATAACTTCCATAGTTGATCCGTGATAGAGCTCTGATCATCTTGGTTAGGGAATACTTGCATTGCGCCATCCTCGGGCTTTGTGATAGAATAACAACCGATTTCGGTTTCTAGCATAGCATTGAAATCAAGCATGGAAAACCCGTCTTCCAACTGAAGCTCGTCTAAAACCTCATTCATCAAATCAGAACCCTCTAACTCTTCGGTTAGCATGTTAACAGATTGCATGGTCTTTCTTGCTTCATCCAACCTTTCAATATGAAAAGAGGAAGGTTTTTCATTATGAATCCAGAGTCTTTTACCTTTGAAAGGGATCTCCAAGTGGGAATAATCCGAGTGCAAGGTAACCTCCCAACTTTGCAGTAAACTCTCTGGATAAGCACATACTGAAATACGGTTCTAGATCGACCACAACTATCTCCTGAATGACTGTAATCTGAGGCATAGTGTGTAAAACAATCGGGACATCCTTGATTACACCCACCATTTTCATAGGAGTACCATCTAACTGCAAGACTCCGGGGCTACTTCATGTGTATTCCATACCCATAACTTCGCAAACTGCCTTTGGCATGACAGTTGTAGCGGCTCCAGAGTCGATCATGCAGTTATGCACGATCCAACCCTCTATTTGCAGTGATAGATAAAACGGGGGTGGTCTATTTTTACCAGTGATGGAAGTGGTTAAAGCTTGAGCATAAATTGTCTGGGTAGGACCCTTCTCACTATCCTTCATAGATTTCAAAGATTCTTGCAATAAATCTACCTGCCCAGGCAATTGCAATGCATCGTAAAGACTAACCTTAGCTGGGGTCTTCTTCAGTTCTTCGACAATGTTGTATGCAACCGCAGCAGATTCCTTCTTTTCAATGGGGTGATCATATCTGCTCTGATACTGTTGAGTGGCTTCTACTCTCAGCCTCTTTGTCAATGAAGGGTACTTCAGCTTTTCTCTAGCTTGCTCCTCTGCTTTTGATCTTGCCTGTGCAGTTGCGGCCTTTTCTTGTACTCTGTGTAGAACAGGATCTTTCGGTAAAATAGGCGCATCGAGCTTTGATGCTGGCACAGGAGTTTTCACTGGTTTCTTCAAATCAGCTGGCACTTTTAATGGCTCTAACTCAGCAGGATCTACTGTAACAGGCTTCTTTCCAGTCCTTGTGAGAACCGAAACTTGCTCTTCCGATGGAACCATTAAGCTATGGCCTGCCTCAGAGATCATATTGACTTGCCCTCCCGAAGAACTAGCAGCCAATGTCTGCACATAATTCAAATGAACCATGCAAGTGTCTTCTCCATGTGGATCATTGCATGTCGAACACCAATATGTTCTTTCAGCAAGGTCTACATCTTCATTTGCCAAAACAGTCAGGTTTTTCTCGGGTGCTTTGCTTGTTGAAGCAGCTTGTTCTCTAGTAATCGGTGGGGGTTGAAATCTCCTAGGCTAGAAATCTCGCTCAGCTTGCTTCCTTTCAATAAGCGTGATCTTATTACCCATTGCTCTTATTGCAGAATTGGCAGATTTTACCTCTTGCAAGAGTGTCGTATAAGGATCAGGATTTATAGGCGCAGGAGGTGTTGGTAAGGGCAAAGGTGCTGGTGGTGCCGGTAATGCTGGGAATGAAGTGGAAGCAGGGAATGGCAGAATGCTGGGTGCAGGAAACTGGGGATTTGCTGAAGTAGAGAGGCCGAGGAGCTGGGATAGGTGCAATTTGAGGTGCACTGGAATTCCATGATGGAACAAGGTACATAGAAGACATAGATTGCAAAAAAGAACTAGGATATAAATGTTGTGGAATATCAGGTAAAATGGGCATTGCTACCTTTGGGGGAAGCCTGCCGATTGCAATCAAGTCTGCCTCCACCTTTTGTGCTTGCTCGAACAGTTTTGGGAAGGTCATCACATTGGACTGCTTGATCGCCAAGCCAATGTCTGTATTGAACGCTCGGAGGTAGTAGAACGTAGCTTGCTCAGGGGTAGGGCGAAGTCCTTCAGGCACTCGTTGCCAGCTTTTGGTGAAACGAACATTGAAATCTGCTATTGCCTCCTGTGGGTGCCTCTGGATTGCGTTAAACTGATGCAACAATGAAAATGGGTCAGCACTGTTCATGAAAATTCTTCACTAACAATTCTCCTAGCTGATCCCAGGATGCAATAGTGCCTGGTTGCAGAGATCGATACCAGTACAACAATTTTCCTCTCAAGGATAACACTAATAACTTCACCATCACATCTTCGTCCGTTATATCGTGAATGGCTGCCAGAGAAGCTACATCATGAATATGTTCGTATGCAGTCTTTCCCGTGCCATCATAGGTTGGCAAGGCTTTCAAAGCAGCCTGGGGAACTGGATTTTGAGCCTGCAAATTCAAGGCCCCTGAGCTGTTCCATGCTAAAAACTATCGGGGTGGAGGATATTGGGCCATTGGGACTAGTGTATGTAACTGAGAAGATGGAAAACTAGTAACAATACCAGGGATTTGTGTGGATATGGCAGATGATGCAAGCGATGGGGAAACCAACCTAGAGTGTTCACCTCTTTTTGTGTTGTCAAGTTCAAAAAACTCAACAAGATCTTCAACTTTTTTGGACTTTGATCTCGTGATCATGAAGTACAACTTTCACTGCATCCACGTTCAGAGATTTTTGGGTACTGCAGAGTCACCAAATGTTCTAACTATACGGCATGAAGGCGAACATTAAACCCTCAATACTATGGGATCTTTCTGAGACAGAAACAGTCTGTCCCATCGGGCGTGCCAAAAACTGTTGGTCACGAATCTGCCACAGGAAAGGATTTTCTATGTCTATGCACCCTAGACCCGGCCAACATTGAAAGGCTGGGAGAAAGAAATGTCTCCCAGACCAATCTCCAGAGAGGGCTGGTTCCCTTACTATTTCTAAGCTTGATTAAGACTAAAGTTATTGGAAAGGAATTATAAATGTGCAGAAAGAAACGGGAAATACACGAAAGAGATGGGAAATATAGCCACAGGCCAAATTTATATGATCGGGGAAAGAAACTCAGCAAGAATTTAACCTCAAGCGTATAAACAACATATAATAATAGAATACAACATAATCCACTTACGACCTTGCGCAGACAACCTTCAGGATTGCATTCCAGAACTCACTTTCTCATTTGCGATATTCAAACTCAGATGCAGAATTGAAATCTAACAACAGATTAGAAAGACGAGCATAACTGAGAAATGCATGAAATAGAAGGAAATCATTAGAAAGACGCTTGCAAAATAAGAGGCCAAATATCTTTCATTCATGCAAAGAACTTCAAAGCTTTCATGCAACATCTCTCTCAAACTCTCGATCCCTCTTTATGAGATCTACATTGATTTATATAGAAGTCTTGCTTCTTTACAACATTAAAAATATGCAACGAACTTCCTCGAGATCTACAAAATGTGCAACAGAAACAAGGAAATGATCCCCTTAAACCAGCCTCGGAGAAACCAAAAATTGAATGAAACAAGGAGTCGATCGTCTTCATTAAATGGTCGTTCTTGAAACATGCTTGAACCGTTAGAAAAATCATGAACAACAGCTTTGAATAATGGAAGTCTTTAATTCTGGTGGCTTGGACACGTTCTTCTACCTTGCTCGCATTGGAAAGCAGCAAAACATTTAATTCTGGAGTGCTTTTAATCGTTGGAAATCGCAAAACTTCATCGAGCCGTTTGAACTGCTTTCTGGCGCGAAACTGTAACGGGTCGCGAAAACGCGACATGTCGTGAAATCGTGACGTATTTTTGCTTCGTACACTTTGTCACTTTGGAACCGCGAAAACCATCCATGTCACGAAATCATGACGTATTCAACTCCTTTGTCTCCTTCGCTACCTTAGCTCGTGAAAACGTGACGCATCGCAAAATCGCGACATTTCGTACCATTCTGCTCTTTCTCCACTCTGTCTCCGTGAAAATGCGACAAGGCACGATTTCATGACGTTCTTCATCCATTTTATTCTCTCTGCTACTCAATCTTCTCTTCTAAGTCACAAAAATCTGACATATCGTGATTTCGCGACAATTTTCATCCACCCTGTACGGTCCTGCTTCTAACCCACGAAAACATGACACTCTTGCCTCAAGTGGTTCGTTAATCTCCATCATGTCGTGAAATCGTGACAAGTTCTATCTCCTTGGACTTTACTGCTTTTGACCATGAAAATTTGTCATGTCGCGAAATCGTGACATTCCGTACAATCTGGTTGCCTCCTTGCTTCCTCGTGAAAACGCGACATGTCGCGAAATCGCTACAATTTTTTGCACTTGGTCCTTCCGCCCCAATATGTCACGAAATCGTGACGTTTCCATGTTGCTGGACTTCATCTCCACAAATGTCATGAAATCACGACGCCTTTCATGCCTTATGCTTTCTGTTTCCACTTTGTCGCGACCACGCAACACGTCGCGATTTCGCGACGTCTTTCGCCTTTTGTGCCTTGTTCATTATTCTGTCGCGATATCGCTACAAAGTTTATTGTCAACGCCCTTTGCTTAGTTATGTCACGATTTCGTGACCTTTTCTCTTACTATACTCCATGGCCATTGTAAGTCGCAAAAACGCGACATGTCGCGATATCGCGATGGTTTTGCTGCGCTGCCTCCGTTGACCATTTTGACCGTGATTTTGGAACACGTCGCGAAATCGCGACAACTTTGCTGCTTAGCCCTTTTCTGCCTTTTGCACCGTGAAACTATGACAGGTCGCGATTTCGCGACACCTTTGCTTTTAACTTCTCTCTCCTCAACAGACCCGCGATAACGCGACATGTCGCGATATCGCGACGGTTTTGAAACTGTGCCCTCCATGCTATTTTTTGTCGCGATATCGCGACAGTCTTCGGACTTAGCTTTTTTTGCATCAAAACCTGTAAAGGAGTGAGAACTTCAACATCTTATGCAGGAATAATCAACAATCAAAATAATGTGGCAAAAATGCCAACAGATCTACATCCAATCAACCCTCAAAACCACCCTTAGTTTTTAAGGACACCTAAAAAGGAGTATGAGAATATAAAATCCACCTTTGGTGTTGAAACCTCAACTTGAAATCTCCTTTAATATTCAACAAAAATTAGCTAGTACCCCAGTCAAGATCTCACTCTTGGCAAGTATTGAAGAACATAAACTTATACTGAGAGGAGGGGGTGAACAGTATAAGACCACTTTTTACTTTTCTTTCCCAATCAATATTATGTAATGTATAGATAGTAATATCAGCAATAGTAATCAAAGCAATGTACAAAACACCACACACAATAGAGACACCACAATTTACGTGGTTCACCCAATGTGGGCTACTCTATAGAGAAAATATTTCACTAATTTTTTCTTGATCAATCTCTTGGGAATCCTTTCCCTATTACAATTTTTATGGACCTCTATCCAAAGGAGATTTTGATCCCCTAAATCAAGTTCATGGATCTCTATCCATAGGAGAACTCCTCCTCTACTATGGTTGGTGATCCTCTAGAAGACTATTGCCTCCATTGCACTGGCTTGTGGATCTCTCTCCACTGAAGACTCTTGTCCCTACTTATAAGACATGTACTCACTTCCCTGGATGATGGATATCTATCCACTGGAGACTACTATCCTCTCTGATCTATCACCTCCAAAGCTCTATCTCAAATCTACACTAAACATAGTACTTCGGTCTAGCACAAATCTGCTCAACAAGTCCACATAGAATTTGCTCAAATCTACTCAACAAGTCCACACAGAACTTGCTCAAATCTGCTCAACAATTCCACACAGAACTTGCTCAAATATGCTCAATAATTCCACACAGAACTTGCTCAAATCTGCTCAATAAGTCCACATAGAACTTGCTCAAATTTGCTCAACAAGTCCACACAGAACTTGCTCAAATCTGCTCAACAAGCCCACATAGAACTTGCTCAAATTTTCTCAGCAAGTCCACACAAAACTTGCTCAAATATACTCAACAAGTACACACAAAACTTTCTCAAATGTGCTCAACAATTCCACATAGAACTTGCTCAAATCTGCTCAAAAATTCCACATAGAACTTTCTCAAATTTTCTCAACAAGTCCACACAGAACTTGTCCAAATCTGCTCAACAAGTCCACACAGAACTTGTCCAATCTCATAGAAACATAAAGAGAATTGTTAGAGACTCAATATGTTATATACTTATCACAATGCTCAATTACTTTCAATAACTCTCTTAGAAACATAAGGATAATTGTTAGAGACTCAATATGCTTCCAATTCAACTCAATGCTCAATCACTTTCTCAACTCAATTCAAAATATAGAATATTTTATTTTATGGAACTTGAACAATCACTTCACACATCCACTTGACTAGGCTCAACCAAATCTACTCAACCAATCACTCAATGAAACAACCCTTGCTCACAAACCCTAGTCCAAGCATATGAACATTCACTCAAAATATTTCCAACAATGCTCAACAATAAATCTCACATAACAATGATACTCATGTTCTAAACCCTAGTTCAAGTTCTTTGCATGACAACCCACTTCAACAATAATTCTTATAAAACAATATTCACATAACAATGATACTCATGTTCTTTTCAAAATCCTAACTCAAGTTATTCACACAATCAATGGCTTCAACAACAATGCTTATTAAACAAGGTTCTAATCACAACTCTTTATTCCAAAAAATCTTGATGCATTAACTCAAGCACTCTCAAAAAGGAAACCCTAATCAAGTCCTTTTCACTCCAAACTTATTTTCCAAAAAAACAACCAATCAATTTTAACTTTGGAAAATGTGCACATACCTTTTTCTTTATGATGAAGGAATCTTCTAAATCTACCAAAATCTCAAACACTTATTGCCAAGCTCAAAGAAATTATAAGGTGATTAATTTCCTCAAATTACAATGCAAACATTAAAAAATACATACACCTTATCACTCCATATTTAAGAAATCATTCATCAATATTTACAAAAATTAAATTACCACTTACACCTTATAATATCCCACTAATATTCAATGCACTCTCCTTTTCAAAATAACCTTACGTTGGAGGGGAATCGAACACACAACACAACCTCAACTGGTGCCTAGTTGTGACCCCCAATGTTGTGCAAGCTAGGTGCTTACTTTGGGATAAATGAGCATCACGTGCTCAAAACCTTCCCCGCTCGACTTGCGCAAAACGTGCACCTTCCTTGGCGCTCAACACTAATGCAACTGCCACAAAAAAAAATATTGTCGTTGAGTTTTGAACACATACCTCCTTGCACCCAACACCCTAACGTTGTCCTCTTTGCCACTAGGCCACTTGCCTCATTGGTGCTTGGTATTTTTGTGTAAGTCCCCTTGACGTTATTCGTTGGTGCTTAAACAAAAATATTCACTGCTATTTCTTCCTTACCAATTCAAAACACTATTGCACACTTCAATTATCGAGCAAAAGGATGATCTCAAATGCCATTAAGGCATAGCTTATATACCAAATTTCTTCCTCCATGCATGACGTCGATGCTTGATTTACACTCAACGATTTTTGGACGTCGACACTCGAATTACCTTTGAAGCTTTATTAATTTATAAAATATTTAAATTCTTTTGAATTTAAATTTTATAAATTAATTCTTTAAACCCTATGGTTTTATTTAAACCATCTTTCACTTTGCACCTTGGTATAAATAATATTTATTTATAAAATTTAAATTCATTTTAAATTTAAATAATTTATCAAATAAATATTAAATCTCCCTTTAGCTTTTCAAATAAACTTTCTTGGGTTTTTATGAAAACCATTTAACTTATGCTTCCACATAATATTTAAAAATATTATGGAGCCCTTTGCCTTTAACATTTGCATTTTTCCTCTTGACCTTTGACTTTATTAGAAGCTTATTCCTGAATATCAATGATAACTTTGATAACTTGTTTCTTGAAAAATTTTGAATATTAATGACAACTTCCTTTCTTTACATCAATGACAACTTTGACTTGAGGACTCAAAATGTCCAATAATCTCCCCCTTTTTCATTGATGGTAACACAAATTATTTTTATCGAAAACTTGACTTTTCCTGTTCTGCTCCCCTTGGCTCAATGCTCTCTTCAAATACCAAATCTCTCATTCTTACTCAAATATCTCCCCTTTGACATCAATGTAAAAGGTTCACCTTTGGGGCTCAGGGCTAAGAATGAACCTATTATCTTAACCCCTCCCCCACCTCCTCTTGAGGTGGTTAATTCTAGGGTGGGAGTATTTCTACTCCCATAAAGCATTGTTCTTTACCTTTATCCTCTTTCCTTATTATCTGATCCTTCTAATTCCTTTGACTATTTCTTTCCATGTCCATGTTCCTATCCATGTTTTTGTTCATATCCTTGTTCCTATTCCTGTTCATATCCATGTTCATATTCCTATTCTTGTTCTTGTTCATATTCTTGTTCCTATTCATGTTCATATCCATGTTCCTGTTCATATTCCTGTTCATATTCATACTTGTTTTTGGAATGTCTTCTCTACACAACTTTGCTATGTGACCATAACTTTTGCACTTATAACACAATATTATTATTCCTTGGAGGGTCAAATTTCTTAGGTAGAGAACGAGTAATTAGCTTTAACTACCCAATGTATGAAGAGGTTATTAAAGGATATGAGGAAAAAAAAATGGAAAAGATACGAAAAATTGACTCAGATGATTTAAATTGTGATTCAGAAGTGGAAGAAAATAAGAAATTCAAAATAGGCAGCTGGCAGAAAAATCATCCTAGAGAGCAAATAATTGGAGACCCCAAAGTTGGTGTTCAGAAAAGAAGAAGAGTCGTAAGTAACTACTCTCTATTATCTAGCATTGAGCCCAAAAATGTTGCTGACGCAAGAAAATATGAAAATTGGATGAAGGCAATAAATGAAGAATTAGATCATATCGAGAAAAACGAAACTTGGGAGTTAGTACCTAGACCTGCAAATAAAAATATAATCGGGACTAAATGGGTTTTTCAAAACAAATTGAATGAAGACAGACAGGTAGTCAAAAATAAAGCAAGATTGGTATGTAAGGGTTATGCACAAGTTGAAGGCATTGAATTTGAGGAAACTTTTGCACCAGTAGCTAGACTAGAGGCAATTAGAATGTTTCTGGCTTTAGCAGTTTACAAGAATTTCAAAGTTTATCAAATGGATGTGAAATCAGCGTTTTTGAATGGGAAACATAAAGAAGAGGTTTATATTGAGCAACCAGATGGTTTCCAACTTGGTGATGATCCCAACTTGGTTTGCAAGTTGAAGAAAGAATTATATGGCTTAAAATAGGCACCCCGAGCATGGTATGCAAGGCTAGACAACTATCTTACTCAACAAATATTCAAGAAAGGTATGGTGGATAGTAATTTGTATGTCAAAACAGAAAATGGCTATCTTATTGTTCTTGTTGTATACGTAGATGATATCATATTTGGCAGTAGAAAATATGAGTTGTGTAAAGATTTAGCAAATAAGATGCAGAAAGAATTTGAAATTTCAATGATTGGTGAACTTTCGTATTTCCTCGGGTTGCAATTTAATCAAAATGAAAAGGGCATATTTATTTATCAAGTTAAATATGTGAAAGAGATGTTAAAAAGGTTCACAATGAAGGATTGTAAGCCAGTTAGCACTCCCATGATGACAGGTTGCAAGTTGAGCAAGGATGACAAATCTCCACCCATTGATCAAACCATGTACGAGATCTATGATTGGAAGCTTACTATACCTAACAACTACCAGACTAGATATTTTGTAGGCAGTATGCATGGTAGCATGATTTTAGGCTAATCCCAAGGAGACTCATGTGATAGCAGTGAAGAGGATCCTTCGATACCTCAAGGGTACTATGGAGTATGGGTTATGGTATCTGAAAGGTAAAGACTTCACACTTATTTCGTATTCAGATGCAGATTGGGCAGGATGTGTAGATGACAGAAATAGTACCAATGGAGGTGCATTCTATCTTGGAGATAGATTGGTTGCGTGGCACAATAAGAAACAAGAGTCAGTTTCTTTATCGACAGTAAAGGCAGAATATATTGTAGCGACAACATGTACGTAGGTATTGTGGATAAAAAAAACCCTGAAAGATCTTGGTATTAGCTTCAGTGAGCCAATATCAGTTAAGTGTGATAACACCAATGCCATTAACATCTCCAAGAATCCGGTTATGCATTCATGCACAAAACACATTGCTATCAGGTATCACTTTTTGAAGGAGAAAGTTGCGAAAGGTGAAGTTAAGTTGGATTTGGTCCAACTACAGAGCAAGTAGCAGATATCTTCACAAAACCATTGCCCAAGGAATTTTTTGAGTACCTTCGCAATAAATTGGGAGTGGTCACACTTCCCAAGAATTGACTAGCTACAGGGATCACATTCTCGGGGTGAGCATTTAAGTATTTGATTATCTTTTTGCTCATGTTCATGATTTTTGCTAAGTGTAATAAATTGTGCCTGAGAATGTTGTGCATGGACTCAGGGGGAGTCTGTAGTAGCCCTTTGGTATTATTGTCAAAGGGGGAGAAGAGTTACAGGAAATTGCACATGTGTTGCCAACAATTCCAAATGGGGAGATTGTTGAGCAAGGTGCAGCACCAGTATTGTCATTGTTGTCAACACAGTCAGATAGATATGTTGATGCGGTGGACAGGAAGTTCAAAAGCTTTTTAGATGTAGAAGACAGGAGTTCAAAGGTTATTCAGAGTATATACAGTGATTTTCCAATAAGACCGAAGTGGCCCATATGCAAAAGATCAAATAAAAAGACAAGAAAAGTGTCGTGATATCGTGACATATACAACAGGCAAGAAAAATTGTCACGATTTCATGACATGTTGGAAGAGAAAAAAAGCAAGAAAAACTGTCACAATTTTGTGACATGTTGGAAGAGAGAAAAAGCAGGAAAAAATATCATGATTTCGCGACATGTTGGAAGAGAAAAAGGCAAGTGGAAAAACTGTCACGATTTCGTGACATGTTGGAAGAAAGAGATAAAGCAGGAAAAACTATCACGATTTCACGACATGTTGGAAGAGAAAAATGCAAGTGGAAAAACTGTCACGATTTCGTGACATGTTGGAAGAGAAAGACAAAGAAAGAAAAAGTGTCGCGATTTCGTGACAAGTTCGAAGAAAGAGAAAAAGTAAGAAAAGTGTCGCGATTTCGTGACATGTCGCATTTTCGCGACTAAAATAGGAGAGAGAAAATGCAAGGAGAAAAACTGTCATGATATTGCGACATGTTGCATTTTCACGGCCATAAGAGAAGAGAAAATGCAAAGAGAAAAAGTGTCGCGATATCGCGACATGTTGCATTTTTGCGGCCAGAAGAGAAGAGAAAATGCAAGGATAAAAAGTGTCGTGATATCGCGACATGTTGCATTTTCAAGGCCAGAAGAGAAGATAAAATGCAAGGAGAAAAAGTGTCACGATTCAACGACATGTATTTTCATGGGCCAAAGCTAAGAGAAAGAGCAAGGAGAAAAAGTGTCACGATATCGTGACATGTTGTATTTTCGGGGGCCAAAGCTAAGAGAAAGAGCAAGGAGAAAAAGTGTTGCGATATCGCGACATGTATTTTTGCGGGCCAAAGCTAAGAGAAATATCAAGGAGAAAAAGTGTCACGATATCACGACATGTTGTATTTTCGGGGGCCAAAGCTAAGAGAAAGAGCAAGGAGAAAAAGTGTTGTGATATCGTGACATGTATTTTCGCGGGCCGAAGCTAAGGGAAAAAGCAAGGAGAAAAAGTGTCGCAATATCGCGACATGTTGTATTTTCGGGGGCCGATGCAAAGAGAAAGAGAGAGAAAGAAAAAGTGTCGCGATATCGCGACATGTATTTTTGGGGGCCAAAGCAAGGAGAAAGAGAGAAAGAAAAAGTGTCACGATATCGCGACATGTATTTTTACGGTTGAGTTGAAGCCAACGAAGTCCGATGACAACCGACTAAAATTAGGGTTTACAGTTGTTATGAAAGTCGACTAAGATTAGGGTTTATAGCCGACTAAGATTAGGGTTTTTCATCATGAAAATGTTGTTATAAAAGGAGGGCTATTTGGAGAATTGAGGAGAGTGAAATGCGTGAGCAATACGGTCGTTGTGCGTAGAGAGCAAGTCGTGTTGAATCGTGCTAAGTGCAAAATTCGCAAAGAGAGCAGAGTGCGCAAAAGGGAGAAGATGATCATGAAGTTCGACTATAACGAAGCAAAGTGTGCGAAGTGATTTCCTAGAGAGAGCAGAGTGCCCAGAGAATGCAAAGGTGAAGAAGGCCAGTTAGGGTCCTACAAAAACAAAGGTATCTTACTGTCAAACTTATAGATTCAAATTGAAGTCCAGGTTGCAGCTTGGCATCAGGGGTTGGTGCTCCTTTCTATTGGTGCAGATAAATCAGGGGTTGGTGCTCCTTCCAATGGGTGCTTGGTAAATTGATTGTAAAGTTGGTACTTTGCAAAGGCTGGATTTGGATGGTAGTCCAAGCAGTCAATTTTTGAGGAGTAGCCACATTGGTGAACCTCGTTAAATCTTGTGTTGTGTGATGCTCTCTTGTTATACTTGATGTATCTAGTAATAAGTTTTAATTGTTGCGGTATTAAGAGCTGTAAATTTAAGTTTATAGAGCTACACTGATTCACCCCCCCTCTTAGTGTCATTGTAAGACTAACAAGGGAATAAATTTGAAATGTCCTGCCCAATTTTAGAAGGTGCTTAAACCTTATAATGAATATGCTTTGGGGCTTAATTAACCAACAAAATAAACTTATAAACTTTGATTTTATGAAAAATAAATTTTATAATTTAAATTAATATATTTTACCCTTGAAATATTTATGAAATTAAATATTCCAATAGTAAAACTAGTTTTAATGAAACATTTTGAATTCTAGAACAAGAAAAAAAAAGAACAAAATATTTTCATTAAACTATACTCCAGAATTTTTTTTTGATTGATATCAGTCCCGACACTCTAACCTTAAAAATTAAGGTAGAATTTTAGGACAATCATTTATCCGAGTAATTTATTAATTCAAATAGTAAAGGACTTACTATTTAAATTAATGAATTAATTTTTCTATCACCTAGTTGCAATAATTTAATCTTTCCAAGATTCAAACTAGGCTAACTGTGAGATTGGAGACAACCATTTAAAAGAAATTTAAAATTAATTAGGTTTTTTAGAAAATAAATAATACTATCGAATCAGTCACACGGTCATAGTGATACAAATGCAGATATTACAAACCAAACAAACTATCTACCAATTGTGTACAATAAAATAGCATGTAAGGGCAATCTTCAATGGATTTGATTAAACTTTAATCACTCTGCATCATGTTTTCAATATTTAAGTACAGGAAGCCACATACTTAAATCACAAAATGATACAAAATAACCTCAAAATATGAAAATAAAGCTCCTGCTCTCTACCTGCTTCACCTCCTCTGTTATGCTTTTGCAATATTTTAATCCTCTTTTCACCTGTAGCAAATCCGACACCTCTTCTAGACTTTATTCTTCCATTTATAATTTAACTTTTCAGTTTCAGAATTGGTTCATTCCGTTGATGCATTTTCGAACAAATTTTACAACTACATTTTGTTTTCACGCTAAAATTATTAACCAAGTTACATTAAGCCTTCACCCAACATATAAAATATGCCCTAATGTTTTCATTTAACTTTAGGGAAACATGCAACTGCTACTACTGCTTTCTAGATTTTATACTATTAAACATGATGTTCAACTCATTCTCAACGAATGGTAACCAAAACTTTAATTACCATAACTTATACAAACCCCGAACCAAATCATTGAATCTGAATACAAGTGCTAAAACAAATCTTATATCAAATCCTGAATCAATGAAAATAAACCTCGAATTACCTCAAACTCCGTGAATCCTCTGACTGTGAAAAATGCTAATTTCTAGACGAAGTTTTGAACCATTTTTATATCTCACTCATCTCTGAAACAACACATTATTTGTTAAAACCTGAGAAAAATTATCCAACCTATATGAGATACAATATATTTCCATCATAGATCCTTATATGATCCAAAATTTGGCATAGCTGATGAACTTCATGCAATTACAATTATTCTAGATGACTATGGAACTCTCCAAAAATGCAACTACATCTCGTTTGACATTCAGTGACTGTGCTATTTGCATATTCGACAGAAAATAATGAACAAAAACAAAAACAAAAATTTGATTTGATAGATCTGCACCAAAAACACTTCACATCATGTGCAAGGGCCTTAATACCTCCAATGTATTTAGTTACCTCGTTTGAATGCCTCATGCCACAAATTTTGTCATAATTCTTTTCATGCACCATACTATGACCATCTAATATTCGCATATCCTTCTCTTTCTACGTATGATGTGTCCATAGATTTTTGTTCGATCTCCTATTTTATCTCTTCATGGCATGCCACTCTTTATTGAGCAATAAATTGACATATCTCCATACCCCTCAATCACGTCGCATTCCTTATGAAACTTTCCATAAATATTTATTTCCTTTCAAAATTCAAGCCCCCTATTTGAACAACCATATGTCATGGGACCCATCCTTATTCCCTCATGTTCATTGACTTTGGATGTCATTAGTGATCATCACATCCAACCTTCTATGCCAAATCTATTTTCCCAGATGATGACGTACTGAATCCAACATCACGTTTGATTGGATGTAATGAAAACCATGTTTAAAACTGGCATACCATCAAGGATAATGTAGACCCAGCTGTCGACCCTCATACTCTGCCCAAATCATGCTACTCCTTTATGAAAATTATGTTAAGCACCCTCATAATCCATAGCCAAACACTTTGAATACCCTTACTTAAGCCACATATCCCTTTACTTTCTGATTCCACACAACATCGCTTTTAATGTACCTCTTTCAAAACTTGCACCACCAAGCATCGATAAGAAAAACATAATTCATTGGTCGAATATTGAAATCCTAGGAATAATACATTTAATACATCATTACCCTATTGAAATGACAAAATTGAACCACTTTTATAAACGAAAAAAACACAAAAATTACTTAATCTATTCAAAACATAACTATAAAGTAAATACAAAACCATGATTTAATACTTAGATACAACTCCACATGATCACACACATTACGAATGATGACTACAGACTATGACATTCTAAGATGACACAAAACACAACATAACTTAAAAGTAATTACAACATGAACCTTTAATGGTATTAAAGACCGAACCTCAACATTTTTTCCTTAGGAAATTTTTAATGGAAAATAACCCAAAAGAACTAATTATTTTATGTCGGAGGGACCCAATAAGTTGTCCGACGAAACATGAATCAAAATTGATTAGACGTTTTTCGCAGGACTGCCCAAACTGCCGAACTCGTTTCGGTCATATCTCACTCATCCGGACTCGGATTGAGCTGAAATTTTGAGGGTAGATGCCTAAAAAACCCTAGAACGTCTCCACCAATTTTCATATCATTTGGAGCAACACAGATCCTAGCGCATCCCTATGTGTGAACGATATATTTGGCAAGCGGCTATGCGAGGGTTTCATCTGGGTTGAGTGCAAGCAGCTCCAGAGGTTGGTTTTTAGGGCCTTCGGGCCCTAGCGGCCAATATTTTTGTGGTTTATGCTCAATATTTTAGAAAGAAATGTTGCAGGGGATACAAGATGGGTTAGAAATTTGTCTTTCAACAGATCATACTGTGAACTTGAGTGACAACGGCTTCCAATTTGCTGCACAAAAGAAAAGTGAAAACCATACCTTTCCACGGCGTCTAGGGCAAGGATTAAAGAGATCACGAAACAAGTTTCAAGTAGTTGATCAAAAAATGGCTCATATCTCAAGTGAATCTGGTGCTAAGGTGCACCCACAAAATAATTCTACTGTGAAAACCCCTGTCAAGGGTAAGAATTTCGAAGACTCAGTCCCAAAAATGAATTTTAGGGATGCCCTTCGTGGTGGACAACCTCAGCCCAATGCTAATATCAATATTAGGGCTTCCCATAAACCTCTAAGAATGCCTAAGATTGATCCCAGGAAAATGGAGTCAGGATGTCTTAAAGCAGCTGATGGAACTCCTATTGTTAAGCTTGATATGGGTAACATTCAGACCGGCATTGAAGATTTGGAAAAAAGAGGACTAATTTGTCGGTTCGTGGGTTTTCGTCCGAGTCTATCTTCTTTCAAAGTCTCGGGCTGCAAAAAGCTGGAAAACTAAAGGTGAGTTACAAATCTCTATTTATCCAAATGGTTATTTTCTTGTTTTATTTGCTAATAATGAAGATAGAGAGAAAACTTTTCAAGGGGGTCCTTGGTTTTTTGGAAGGGCAGGGCTTTTCATGAAGCCCTGGCATACTAAATTTAAAGTCGAAGAAGAGATGCCTTCTATAGCTCCCATGTGGGTTAGACTCTTTGGCCTCCCTATTGAATTTTGGAATCCTACTATTTTTTCTTCAATTGGAAACTCTTTAGGAACTTTTATGATGACTCGCTGATTGTACTCAAAATTTTGAACATATTATTTATGCTCGGATTTGTGTTTTAATGGATTTTGACAAACCCCTACCTAAAAAGATCACATTACAATTTGGGGAAGACACTTGGGAGCAAGTAGTGGACTATGAGAACATTCCTTTTCATTGTAGAATTTGCCATGAATATGGTCATTTGGCCAAGGCTTGCCCAAATAAAATTCCTGATCAAAAGAAAGAAGATATAAACTCAACAGGTTTCCAAATACCTAAGAAGAAGAACACTAAAAAAAAACCAGTTATGAAGGATCAATCAAAGTCATCTGCTAATATGTTTGAAATCCTTTCCACAAATGATGTCCCAAGTGAGGAAGAGGAAATAATGGAAACTGAAATCTTAGAAACACAATTTAAATATGAAGGGAAGAACTCGGAGACAAACCAACAAATCAAAGGTTTTCAATAGAAAAAAAAGGAGAAAATTTACACAAGAAAAACAATATTTCAAATGTCAAAACTTCAAATAATGCAGGTCCCAATATAGACTCCGTTGAACCATCTAGTAAAATTTTGGCTATGTACGAGCATTCTTCAAGGTTAGAAGCCATCTCAGATTCAATTGGAATAAGTCAAGAAATAGGGAAAAAAAATTGAAGATGGATTCTAATCAAAAAGTAGGTCGCAAGACCAATCAATATCATATGGTAAAAGAAGGTGAAAAGCTTGTAGAGGAAGGTAATATTAATGCCCTTCCCAACTTTTTTAGCCCTGGTATTAATGAAGATCATCACTTGGAATATTAGAGGACTCAAAGGGAGTCTTTCAAAACAAAATGAAATTAGAAGAATGATTCAGATAAATCATCCACATCTTGTTTTCCTTCAAGAAACAAAGATGTCAATGGAGGATATGGACTTAATTGCCAGTAAAATTTGGCCAGCTGGAAAAGTGGTTTCCCTCAGTTCCCAAGGGACTTCGGGTGGCATTGCTTGTCTTTGGGACCCAAAAGAGGTAGTTATTCACCATATGATTGGCAGTTGGGGTTTGTTGGCTATAGCTATTCAAAGTAGACATTCCAACCAGATTATGCTCTGCATTACTGTTTATGCTCCGACTTCTTTGGAGGAAAAAAGAAGACAAGTGGAAGGATATTACTCATATTATCTCTCATTTTCCTAAAGCTTGGATCTTGATCGGAGGAGATTTCAATACCATCCTCTCTCTGGATGAGAAAAGGGGGGGAAATAGAAATTTGGACAAAAGCACTGACCTCATGAGTGAATATATTGCAAACCTCCATCTTGTGGATATCCAACCAGATAATGGCCTTATGACTTGGTCTAATATAAGGCAAGGCTTAGCTTGTATAATGGAGAGATTGGATAGGTTTTTGCTCTCTAAAAATTTCTTAATCCATGGTCACATTCCTAAAGTGAAGACTCTTAATAATGCTGGTTCGGATCATTGGCCAGTCATGGTGGAAATGTGGAAAACCAATGTGAGTTTCTCTCCTTTTCATTTTCAATTAATGTGGCTTAGAGACATTTCCTTCAGACCTCATGTGCAACAATGGTGGAAGGAAGGTAAACCTAGGCATGGGACTAAGATGTTCTGTTTTGCCAAAATACTGCAATACATTAAATCCAAAATCAAGACTTGGAACTGGAAAGAGTTTGGGGATGTTCATAAAAAAAAACATGAAGTTATTGCTCATCTTGAAAATTTGAATAAGAAAATCCGTTTAGATGGCCTCACAGAGAAGAGAAGTGCAGATGAAATTAAACTCACAACTCAGCTTGAGGAATGGGAAAAAAGAGAAGAAATCTTATGGAAGCAAAAATCTAGAATTCAATGGCTCAAAGAAGGAGATCGAAACACAAATTTCTTCCACAAATATCTTCTAGCTCGAAGATCTCACAACTTTATTTCTTCCTTAAAATCAGATTCTGGAGATGTTGTTTATACTTGGGATGGCATGAACTCTATTGTTGTTGATTACTTTTCCAATATTTTTGTTGCTACTCCTCTTGACTCAGCTTCTCAACATAATGTTCTTCAAGCAATCCCTTCTCTTATCACTTCTTGGAGAACTCTATTTTGACTGCTCCTCGTTACTATCAATGAGCTTCAACAAGTAGTTTTTAAAATGCAAAAAGGGAAAACCCCGGGTCCCGATGGTTTTCCTATTGAGTTCTACCAAGAGTTCTGGGATATCCTTCATGTTGATTTATTAGAGGTGGTGGAAGAAGCCAGGAAAGCCAAAGAAATTTTGAAGGTTATCAATAAAACTTATATTACTCTTGTTCCAAAAGCTCAAGAGGTTGATCATATCTCAGCTTTTAGACCTATTGCTTTATGTAATGTTCTTCTCAAAATCATTACTAAAATCATGGCAGAAAGGTTGAAGCCTCTTTTGCATAAGATTATTTCCCCGAGCAAGGGGGTTATGTGGAAGGACGTCAAATAGTAGATGAGATAGTTCTTGCTCAGGAAGCCATCCATTCCATGGATATGCAAAATTCTCCTTCCATGTTCATTCGGTTAGACTTATCCAAAGCTTATGACAGAGTGGATTGGCACTTCCTTATCAAAGTTTTGAGGCAATTTGGTTTCTCTAAGGATTGGATGGATTGGATTATGGGATGTATCTCTTCAGTTTCCTACTTAGTTCTTATCAATGGTAGGCCTTCTCAGTATTTCCCAGCTTCCAGAGGTATTAGGCAAGGTGACCCGCTATCCCCTTATTTATTCATCATTCTTGTTGAATGCTTGGGTAGGACTATAACCAAAAAGAGGGAAAACAAAACCCTTGAGGGAGTTACCATTGCTCATGGAGCTAGACCTATCTCTCATCTTCAATTTGTGGATGACTCTACTCTTTTAGGTAAAGCTACAGTTAAGGAAGCTTCTAATATTAAGCAAATCATTAGCTGTTTTTCTAAGGCTACCGGGCGCTTGATCAATGAAGACAAATCTAAAGTTATTTTCTTTCACTGCTTTGCTAGATAGGAATCCATGGTCTTGGATAAATTAAGATATAAGAAGACCTCTCTTCCAATCACTTATTTAGGTATTCCCATAAATATTCAAAGGCAGAAAAATAAATATTGGAATTGGTTGTTGGACAAAGTCAAGAAGAAAATTGGAAAGTGGACCAACAAGTGGCTTTCTTCTGGGGGTAGAATCACCTTGGTAAAATCAGTCCTTCAAGCTATTCCTATTTATGTTTCTTCCATTTTGAATATCCCAAAGGTCTGTTCTTCGAGAATTGGATCAAATCAGTCATCGTTTCCTTTGGAGTGGTACTAAGGAGAAAAGAAAATGGGCCTTGGTGAAATGGGATACTTTATGTCTTCCTAAGAGTGAAGGGGGGTTAGGATTCTGGTCTTCAATTAATAACAACAAAGCTTTAGCTGCTAAATTATATTGGAGGATGTTGCATAACCCCAATGCTCTTTGGGCCAATAATCTTCGTGCTAAATATGCTGAGAACAAAAGTCCTGAAGACCTTGTTCGCTATCAACTTCCTACCAAAGGTTCTCCCATTTTAGCAGTTCTTAAGACTGGTGAGGATTTGATAAAGAAAAAATTATTTTGGATCATTCATAATGGTCAACATGCAAATTTTTGGATAGATTCTTGGGATGGTCACAAGCCTTTGATAACTCGGCTTTCCGATTGGAGGCCTTGGATGGAGGAGCTTCACCGAGCTAATTGGATAAAGGTGGCTAATTAATGTCGGTACCATACTGGTAATTCAAATGTTGGTAGATATTGGATCCCTATTGAGGACTAGCCTATTCAAATCCCAGAAAGGCAAAGACAAGATATCCAAGGCATCCTTCATATGAGATCCCTCTCTTGGTCCCATGAAAAATATTGTTTTGGATGGAACAACACTACTAAGGGTGAGTATTCAGTTGCTCAAGGTTATTTGACCTTATGCCATAATAATCCCAACCATTCTTCTGACATATTTTCTCGATTGTGGGCTCAAAAGCTCTGGCCTAAGGTGAGGTTCTTTAATTGGCTTTTATTGCATCGTAGGGTGCTTACTTGTGAGCAACTTATGAAGCGTGGTTTTCATGGCCCTTTTAGATGTGAAATGTGTGAAGAGAATGTAGAAAATATCAACCATATTTTTATTGAGTGTACTTTAGCCTCTGAGCTATGGAGGAGAATGGCCACTTTACTTGGCTTACAATGGTCCAATTTTTTTACTTTTGAACAACTTTGGAGGGATTGGCCTAATCAAGAGGGTGTTGATCATTTTATTAGGCAGTTAGTTTGGATGGGTTCTACCATTCTTCTTTGGAATATTTGGAATGAAAGGAACAACCAAATTTTTAATCAAGATAGGAAGGATATTCACTATATTTGGCAAAATACCATAGCCAACTTAGTTGAATCAATCCATCAACTCCTTAATCACCCCCAAAACTCCCACCAAATATGGGATCAAGTGATGCAAAGATTGAATATTAAACCTTCTAAGGGCAACCAACTTAAAGGGAATGTGAGTATTAGTAAGATGGATAGGACTAGAAATTGGCAACCTCCTCCTAAGGATTTTGGAAAAGTCAATACTGATGGAGCCTCTAGAGGGAACCCTGGAAAAGCCAATGTGGGAGGAATTGGTAGACTTTCAGATGGCTCCCTGGTTTTTACTTTTGCTGAGAATTTGGGTATTCTTTCCAATAACCTTGCTGAGGGGTATGGTATCCTCAGAGGTCTTCAGGAGGCTACTAAGGTTGGATGGGAAAAGGTGTTAGTTGAGTCTGACTCTCAACTTATGATTAATCTCTTGAAGACTCCTTCTAAGAATCATAAGGTGGATTGGAGAATAAAAAGAATTATTGAGAAGATTCAGTTAATCCAGATGGGATTTTTGAAAGTTGATTACAATCATGTGGTTAGAGATCAAAACAAGAGTGTTGATGCTTTAGCTAATTGGGCTTTGGACAAAGGTGATCTTACTTGTTATGGCCACCCTCCTATATGGTGGGCTTCTCAAATTAGGGAAGCTCTTCTTTCTATCATTTCTTTGGATGGCTCCAGCTTCGAAGGTACCTAGTTTCTTCTTGTTTTTTTTTTTGCTTCTCTTTGGTTCATTCAGTTTTTTTTTAGTTCCCTAGCTCATTCTATTCTTTATTTTGTTTCCTCTGTTGATTCTTGCCTTAATAGTCTTCTGGTCTAGATAGGTCATTGTTTTGTTCATTTTTTTCTTTTTTTCTTTTTTTTTTTTTGTTTAGTTTTTTAAGGTGGGTGGGTTCTTTTGTTTTGTTTTGTTTTTGTGTTCTTTGTGTTGTTTTTTGTTGTTCTTGTGTTTTTGTTGTTTTGTTTTTTTTTATGTTTTTTGTTATTGTTCTTGTGTTTTTTTCGTTCTTGTTCTTGGGTTTCTCTTTGTTTGTGTTATTTCGTGTTTTTATGTGTGAGTGTTTTCTATGTATTTTGTTTTTGTTTATTGTCTGTTGTTGGTTGTTTTTTATTTTTATTTTTATTTTATTTTTTTAATTTTTTAGGTTTTGGTTGTGTTTATTTTTCATGTTTTTTTGGGTTATGTCTTTGTAGTGTTCTGTTGTTTTTGTCTTGTTTGTGTTTTGTTATGTGGTTCTTGTGTTTTTCTATGTGGTTTGTGTTGTGGTTTCTTTTATCTTATTGTGCGTGTTTGGTTGTGCTTTTGTTTTTGACACACTCAAGGAGCATGTTTTTTATTTTATTTTATTATTTTTGTTGTTATTTACTTATTTTTAAATTGGTTTTGTGTGTTTGTTTGCTCCTTGAGTATGTCAAAGGTGGTAGGCCAAGTCCGAGTCCTGGGCATTTTTGGCGGAATGGATACCCCTGCCTCCTTGGGTCTTACCCGAAAGTGGCATCCCTTTTGGGATGTTTTCCACAAATAAAAAAAAAAAAAGTATTAAAGACCAACAAAATAACAAACTAAACACCATTTTAAATACTCACTAACACTCTAAAGCCATTAAATACAATATAAACATGTATACTATTAATGACATGACATATAGGCCACATGACCACATGACAAAATAACAAACATATATATACCAACATAACAATATAATGACCTCAAACAAAAACAAAACATCATTAAAACAAATTAATTACTTTAAAAAAAAAATCTTTGGCACGTGTATTTTGAACAAAAATCCTTTTGATGATAGTGTTTACTATAACATCCTTTCAAGACCTGATATATTTATGATCATATTTGTGAATAAATAATGAGGTCAACAATAATTTAGAAGCATATTTCTAAATTTTCAAGTGGGTCCCCAAATTTTGGGGTCATTGTGAAGGAGTCACAACAAATGGTGACTCTGCTGGTAAATGTCCCCGAACATTTTGGACTCAAAAACCAAACTCTGAAAACACACAAAACCCAAATATTAGAATTACAAGCATCAATAAGTATCCAGAGAATGAGAATAGACCAATACAAATATGAACTACCAGAATCATTCAACATTCAACTCAGTGTGTGTAAAGTGATTCATTCCTTATCATCTGAAACCATTTAGCATTCCATTGTCAGTTTTACATTTTAGGGAATTAGATATGATTTATGTAGGATGTGATGTATTGTTGGTTGGGATCAGGTGATATGTATTAATGATCATTTTCAATGTAAATATTTGTTTTGGCCATGCTTATCATTGTACTTTAATCAGGGGCCCTAAAATTAACATTTTCGTACAACAATAGGATGATATGGAAAATAATATGATATGAATAAAAGAATGTATTGACAGGATGTTATAACATGAACAACCTATCTTACAGAGACTCAAACATTCTAGTACAATAAACAAACACACTAAAACCTGTCTAACCCTCTTAGGACCAAATGTGTGTGTCGTGAATTCCTTTACCAGATCAAGAGCTCAGTTATGATCCTACTATCATCCAGAACCAGTGTGTGCACAAGTGAGTTCATTACCTCATTTTGACCAAAATGGTTAAACCTATTATGAATGAACCACAAGGCTAGCCTGCCCATTTGAATGATCAGAGGTCTCACTTTTCAATGAGACATGTCACCATGCATGAGCGTACTCCACTGCCAGTCAAGCGTCTATAGCCCCGATGGAGGTTAACCCCATAGTCCATGATTTTGGCTTTTGATTGCTTGAATCTTGGGGATGACTACCCATCCGTCTGAGGGACAAGTAGTACGAATCCTTACGACCCAATAGTCAGTGGTGTGTTTGGCTTTTGATTTCTTGAATCTTGGGGATGACTACCCATCCGTTTGAGGGACAAGTAGTACAAATCCTTACGACCCAATAGTTAGTGGTGCATGATGCAAGTAGACTCAAAGCTTTGGGGAATCGGATTCTCAACCGAAGTATGATGAGAATTTGACCCTATCCTTACTACTCTGATTTTTTAGAGTTTCAAGTATTTGTGATAATAATGAGTTTTATGGACTATGTTGCATGATGGGACCGACAAGGATGCCCATTTTTGCCTCACATTTTCTTCCAAGGATGGTTTTGACCATTTTACCCAAAATGTTTTTAATATGTGTAAATTGTGCTTGGTTCCAGATAATTTCAACATCAGTTCCCGATCTCAAGATATTTTTAGTGTATATTGTGCAATGATCCTAAGAGAATTTGACATGTTTTTTGGTGGTTTCCTACCACACTAGAAATGGTTGAGTGACCGAAAACATTTAGGAATTATGAAACTATGATGTGTAAACATGAAGCTTTGTCTTTTATAGTTTTGTACAAAATACCTTTGTGAAAGTGCCCCTGATTAAAGCAACATGACTTTTGACAAACCAATTAGGACCTTTGAATTTGATAAATGATATTTCTGTGGAATGTGAAATATGAAATGCGAGGGTGATGTATGCAATGTTTATGGAATACGAGTGTATGCATTGCAAATGAAATACCTCATTATGAATGACATATACGCAAATGTATTTGGGACTTTGTTGCTAGGTGATGCTGAAGAATATGAGATATTTGGCCCTGATTTGCAACACTGACAACTTCACGTATCTCAAATTTCAAATGATATATTTTTATATGTTTGTGATACTCGTGGAGCCATTTTGCAATACAATTCCAACATTTCATATCTTCTTTATCTTAGTTCACATTCCTAAGGATATAAATCTTCATATCAATTTTCCCTTTTCTAGATTTCACAAGTTTTCAAAATAGATAATTTTATCTTATTTAGCCCAGGATCAAAAATACCTTACTTTTGGAAGACTAACTTAACATTTTAGGCCAACGTGAAACACATTCAGTAATGAAACTCCAACAAGGTTTGGCGAAGTCAATATGTCATTAAGCTCAACAATACATAATGGAAACATAACAAGACATATGAAAAACAAAAAAAAAAATCAATAATACAACAATAACACATAACATCAACACATCACATGACAAGACATTATATACAATAATGTACAGATAAGACTCATTTTCCTGTGTTTAGGCTTGAAAATAATGCTTTAGATGACGCCCATTCACAGGAAGTGACAAGCTTTCTCCACTCAAGGTTTTAATTCTAAATGCATTCTCACCTAGGATTTTTGAAATTTGATATGGACCTAACCACAAGTTATCAAACTTTTTGTGATCCCCTTTCTTTTCATGTGCTTTGTCCCACAATAAAACAAGGTCAAAAATTCTAAAGGCTTTCACAGTTGCCCATTTATCAAACCAACGTTTCACAACATCTTGATGTTTGCTAAAATGAAGTAAAGCATCTTCACGTTTTTCATCAAGTTTGATAAGGTTTACTAAGCGGGCTTCGACTTTGTCATCTATCTCTAAGTAATCCTTCATAAATTGCAATGTTTGAAGTTTAATATTAGTTGGAAAGAGAGGATCCTGCCCATATACCAAATGATAAGGTGATGTCCCAATCGATTCTTTAATTCTAATCATATCTGCCCATAATGCAAACTTTAATTTTGAATGCCATTCACATGGATTAAGCTCAAGCAATTTCTTAACAATTGACAACAAGTTTTTATTAGTGGATTCAGCAAGACCATTACCTTGTGGGTAGTAGTTGGATGTGAACTTCAAACTTACCTTGTTGTCATAAGCCCATTCTACCAAATGAAGAGATGAAAAAGCAGAACCATTATCACTAACAATAGCGTTAGGCATACCAAACCGTGTGACAATGTTCTCTTCCAGGAATCTGACCATGACTTTTGAAGTACAATTCTTTGTAGGAATCGCTTCGGACCATCTAGTGCAATAGTCAGTAGCCATCAAGATGTACTTGTGTCCTGTAGATGAATTTGGACTGATCTCTCCTACAAAATCAAGTCCCCATTGAGCAAATGGTCTTGACTCGATTACTGGTTGCAATGGCATTGGAGCGTGTCTCTCCCGATTAGCAACAACCTGAAAAACATGACAATGTCTAACGTGAGCATGTGCATTCTTAAAAAGGTGAGGCCAATAGTAGCCTGCTCTTAAAATTTGATGTGCAGTAGAATTAGCGGAACCATGCCCAATACCAAATTTTCCGTGAAAATCATTTAACACTTGTGAAGCCTCATTTTGATTAAGGCATCGAAGATAAATACCTTCATGATTTTTCCTATAAAGGACTCTTGTTTTAATCATGAAATTTGCACATTTTAACCTCAAAGCTCTTCTTTGTGTAGCATTTAGGTTTGGAGGGGTTTTACCATTGAGAAGAAAATACACAATGTCCTTATACCAATCATCATCTGTGATTTCCTCCACCATGTATTGTTGGCAACTGATTTGTGGGTCAATTTGAGCAAGGGTCTTGGACAATCCTTGACCACGAACAATCTTCATTGGTTGAATTTCCATATTAAACTCTTGTAGTGTAGAGATCCATTTTCCTCGCCTTTCACCCAACTCATTCTGCAAATACATCATTTTAACTGCAGGGTCAGGTACTATTGCAAATACTTGACTGTGTAAAAGATAATGTCTAAATTTCTTGACAGTTTTGAATAAGGCATACATTTGTTTGTCAAGAATTGAGAATCTCACCTCTGCATCTTTGAAAGGTTTACTTACAAATGCAATTGGATTTTCAACATTACCTTCACTCTTTTGAGTGAGCACATTGGCAAATGAATGTTCTGAAGCAAATGAGTAAATGTAAAAGGGCTTCTTGTAATCCAGACTTACCAAAATAGGTGCCTTTGAAATCACATCTTTCACATTTTGGAACGTAATATTTGCTTCATTGCTCCAAGATATATTAGCATATTTTTTCAAAATATTATTCAATGGTTTAACAATTTCAGCAAAACCAGAAATAAATTTACGCACAAAATTAATCTTCCCAAAGAAAGATCTTAATTCTTTTTTGCTTCCTGGTAGCTGAATATTTTGTATGGCACTTATTCATTCAACATCTATGGAAATACCATATTTAGAAATCACATGACCTAATAATTTACCCTCAGTTAGGCCAAAAATGCATTTTTTAGGATTCAAAGAAATTCCATGCTCTCTACATTTTTGTAATACTTTCCTCAAATCCCTAACATGGTCATTTCTATTCTTTGAAAATATAGGAATATCATCAACATAAACAACAATGCATTTGCCTATCAAATCTCTAAATGCAAAATCCATAGCTCTTTGAAATGTGGCACCTGCATTTAATAACCCAAATGGCATTCTCCGATAGGTGAATGTTCCCCATTTGGTTGTGAATGTTGTTTTCATGCGATCTCTAGGATCAATGAGTATCTGATTGTATCCTGAATATCCATCTAGAAATGACATCATTTCAGATCCATTTACCATTTGTAATATGCTATCTATGGATGGTAATGGATAGTTATCCTTCTATGAGGCTTTGTTTAGATTCCTAAAGTCAATGCATAACCTAATTTCACCAGTTTTCTTTCTGACAGGCACAATGTTAGCAACCCATGTAGAATGCCTAATTGGAAAAATGATCTTGGCATCTAACAACTTTTTAACTTCTTTTTCAATAAGAGGTTCTAAAAGTGGGTTAACTGGTCTCTATTTTTACCTAAATGGTTTTGCATCAGGCTTTAGGGTAATTGTGTGAGTTATAATGTTTTGATTATACATTTTGAGGTCTTTATAACTCCATGCTATAACATATTTGTAATATTTCAATGTATGCATAATGTTTTCCTTTTCCTTAGATGTACAAGCTTTACCTATGAGAATGTTTTGTGATTCATCTAGAATCACCAATGTTGTAAGCATCATAAGCATCTTGAGGTAAAGAAATCTTGTCACACTATTTCGTTTTGTAACCTATATCGAAGAGTTTTTCTAAAGAAAGCATACCTTGAGGAATATTATTGACCTTAGTCATTTCTTCACTTTCATTGATGTCCTCTTGCAATATTTCATCCTCATCGATAACCTGATTTTCAAAAATACCAGAGTTAGTTACAAAATTAAAAATATGCCTGTCACTCTCAAAAACTTGAAAATTATTGACGTTATCAGGAACTGAGGGACAAGGCATTAGCTCAATTGTAAATTTCTTTAGCTTTTTATTGTCAATCGGATTGAGCGTACCTACGACAACAACTAATGCATCTGCAACATGGTTGCCCTTTCGAGAAATCAAAGAAATATTAAAGGCCAAAAACTCATCAATTAGGCTTCTGAATCTATTCCTATAATGTATTAATCATTTATCATTGCAAGAATATTGACCTTTAACTTGTTTAATTACTAGTTGTGAGTCTCCTAAAACTTTTAAACATTTAATCCCTTTACTCAAAGCTAGCTGTAATCCACAAACTAGTGCCTCATATTCTGCCAAATTGCAAGTGCAAGGAAATTGTAGCCTATAAGCAAAAAATGAGGTCTTACCTTTGGGGCTTATGAGTTCTACCCTAGCACCACTACCTTGCCTGGATTTGGATCCATAAAATTTCATTATCCAAACAAGATCTTCTTTTTCAAGTGATTCACAGGATGTATCTTGTATTTCAAGCTCACTTGGACCTACCATTGTGTCTAACACGTAGACACCGAGTTTTGTATCATTGTACAAAACTTCATTCATTCCTTTATTGTAATCCATTATAAGCTCCTTGATACGAGGCTCTCTTTCAACTCTGATTTGATTAGCAACTCCCTTCCAAGGTAGCCACATGTGTGAAAATTCCATCGAGAAGTAACCATTCAAGTTTCTGCTCCAATCCCTGCTCAACAATAACCCATATTTAGCATAGATATCAACTACATGAATATCAATATATTGTTGAATTCTAGGTTCTGATGAAATATGAATGAAAATATTTTTCAACATGCCAACCACATTTACCTCTGTCTTATCTAGTTGGACAACTATTTTATTTATCTTTGAAGGCGTGAGTCCTAACCTTTGACACACATAGTAGGGCATAACATTACCTGACGCTCCTGAATCGACCATGCAATTGTGCAAATTCTTTCCTGTAATTCGAACTGTTAGAAGAAAAGGAAGGGCTTCTTATTTTTATTTCTTAGCAACAAATTTGACTTCAGTAACATTTTCACTTTCTTTTGCTTCTTGGAAACCAAAATTTTGCATCAACAGTTTTCTTTGCTTAGGTAAATGGCAAGCATCATACAAATTAATACTTGCTTTAGTTTTCTTTAGATCTTCGATAATGTTGTAATTCGCAGTTTCATCATTTTGAGTTTTTGATATGATCTTTGAAATAACCTTTGATTTTTTAGGTGAAGGTGGAGGAACAAGATTATTACTAGGACTAACATCAGGTGGCACATCCAAATTTTTAGGAGGCATGGAAGTAGTGTTATAAGATTTACCCCTACTTCTTAAGTGATAACCATGACTCGATTTCTTATATTGCTTTAAAGTATGCACTTCTTCCACCATTTCATTTTCTTGTTCATACTCATTTTCATCCTCACTAGATCCACTTATGTCAACTACAAAAGTTGAACTCTTACCTTTACTAGTACTTGCCTCATCCACATCATCATCTGGAACCAACTCCAACTTATCCAAACCTTGTTGAATACAATTTGTAACACAACTAAATTCATTGCATTCTAATTCATTATGTTCATTTGTACAATGCAATCTACACCAATTATCTAAAACTACCTCAGTAAGATTAACAATGGTGGCTTTTGAATTTGAGCTTGTAGAAGCTCCATTATTATTAGCCATAGGGGTTGGTACACCCCCATTGTTTGGTCTTGTGTTGAAGTGTTTTGGTCTTTGCATAGTAAATCTTTGATTAGGTTGTGAATTTTGATTGCTCTGTTTTTGCATTTGTACCATATCATTACTCAGTTTGTGATACATTCTTTCTAAATCTGCTACTTTATTTGGATCAGGAGTGTCATTAGCATATTTATTTTGATTTTGATTCGGGACATTTGGGTTTGGTGGAATGTTTTGAACATTTGAATTCAACCAACTTGGAGTGTTTTGATTAGGCATGTTTTGATGAGGTGTCACATTTGCAATATTTTTTTGAGGCACAACATTTGGCAAGTTTTGATTAGGTAACATATTTTGATTCAACCATGGGTTTGAATACATAGGGTTACCTTGATTTTGCATGTTTTGCATAAGCATAGGATTACCCTATTGCATTTGCAAATTTTGTGGGTTTTGAGAAAACATAGGATTGCTCTGTTGTGTTTGCAAATTTTGAAAATGATTCAAGTTTTGAGTTGGTGCAACATTTCCAAAAGTATTAAACTGTGGTGTGTCATTACTCCTAGTTTTGTGTGCAACATAATGGCTTTCTAACAACATTGGATTGTTTTGTGGTACATATGCCATTTGATTTGAAATTTGAGGAATCATGTTTAACATTGGGGTTTGATTCATCAAAGCATTATTAATCATGGGTATTTGATTCTGCATACCTGGATATCCAATAGAAGGTAATTGACCAAGTCCACAACTTGAAGGTATCATCTATTGCTCCACCAAAAGAGCTTTTGTGTAAGCTCCCGTAAGTGTCGTTATCTACCCCGTTCTCCTGACGAACATCATCGTTAATGGATCCAAGGCTCCAAAGTAGACTTGGATTGCGGTTGGTTCTACAACATTATATGGAGCAGTTAGTCATGAATACATCTTATGGAACCTAGTATTGAATATACGTAAAGGCTCTTTAAGTTCTCTACGAGTGGAAGAAAATTGCAAATAAACGCTAGCGAGATCAATTGCAAATTTAAATTGAGTAATGAAAGCATTTTTAAGCATATCCCATGAAGTTATTGAACCAGAAGGTAAGCAAACATACCAATCGTAGGCTATCTCATCCAAAGTTAGAGGAAACAACCTACATGCGACGTCCTCATGTTCAATCTGTAATCTGGACATGGCATCTGTATATGCTTGTATATGTTCTTCTACCATATGAGTACCATCATGCTTGTATCTTGGTAGATATTTTTCCACACTCTTTGGCATGTCGTGTACAACACCAACTATGTTTAGCGGACTTCATTGATTTTCCATCCATGCCAAATTGGCAGCAGGTACAACCATATTGACAAGTGGGGAATTAACAAGTAAACTTGAATTAACGTTAGCAGTATTGGGAAGAATCATAGTTTGGGTCTTACTTCGTCTATGTTTCTTTGTTGGTGATAAACTTTGAAAGATCGTGGAACCAGTAGACTTAGACCTAGTGATGATTTCTTTAGACTCCAGTTTAATTGAAATCTCACTAATAAAGATACAATACTTGAAATATACTTTTAATGAATCAATGTAATTGCAATATTCAAGTATGTAATAAACAACTCAAGAACAAATGTGTATGAGTGATTGAGAAAAATTGCATGAAAAATGAAACCAATTACCAGTTTTTCATCAGGCCCTCCTTCTAGCACCAATTTGTTGATGTGTAATTTTGTCCTATCACAAAATCACTCGACAACTAGGATTTAAATATCCTTCCTTGCAAAGAAGTGAATATTTCTTCAAGGCTCCTACTTAATGCGTCAAATGTTAAGCATGTATGTATAAATAAGTGCCTTAAGACTCTGTGTGGTTCGCAAGTGTTGTTAACAAGGGGCCTAGAAAATTAGGTAAATGATTTCGAAAATGTCATGTATAGCATGCTTTATCAATTTATCCCAATAATAAAATGAAATTTTGTTTTTCCTAAAAAAAATATGTGAAACTCATTTCCCTTTATCATATGCCTCCATGTGTATTAATCAAGAAATAGATCTAGCATTACCTTGACTAAAACTTGTCATTAATATTTAGAAACATTCAACATTTGTAAGTTTTAGCAAAATAGACCTTTTAAAATATTGTTGCAATAATTCCAAGTCTAAACAGTCAAATCCCCTTATTCATGAAATGATGTTATGCAGACCAGAATGTCCAAGTAAGGGAATAAATTTGAAATGTCTAGCCCAATTTTAAAAGGTGTTTAAACCTTATAACGAATATGCTTTGGGGCTTAATTAAACAAAATATAAACTTATAAACTTTGATTTTATGCAAAATAAAGTTTATAATTTAAATCATTATATTTTACCCTTGAAATATTTATGAAATTAAATATTCCAATAGTAAAACTAGTTTTAATGAAACATTTTGAATTTTGGAACAAGAAAAAAAAGAAAAAAAACTGTTTCATTAAACTATACACCAAAATTTTATTTTGCTTGATATCAGTACCGACACTCTGTCCTTATGAATTAAGGCAGAAGTTCAGGGCAATCATTTATCCGAATAATTTATTAATTCAAATAGTAAAGGACTTACTATTTAAATTAATGAATTAATTTTTTATCACCTAGTTGCAGAAATTTAATCTTTCCAAGATTCAAACTAGGCTAACTGTGAGATTAGAGACAACCCTTTAAAATAAATGTAAAAGTAATTAGGTTTTTCAAAAAATAAATAATACTATCGGAGCAATCACACAGTCACAATGATACAAATGCAAATATTACAAACCAAACAAACTATCTACCAATTGTGTACAATAAAATAGCATGTAAGGGTAATTTTCAATGGATTTGATTAAACTTTAATCACTCTGCATCATGTTTCAATTTTTAAGTACAGGAAGCCACATACTTAAAACACAAAATGATACAGAATAACCTCAAAATATGACAATAAAGCTTTTGCTCTCTGCCTGATTCACCTCCTCTGCTATGCTTCTGTAACATTTTAATCCTCTTTTCACCTGCAGCAAATTCGACACCTCTTCAGACTTTCTTCTTCCATTTATAATTTAACTTTTCAGTTTCAAAATTGGTTCATTCCATTGATGCATTTTTTAATAGCTTTTACAACTACATTTTGTTTTCATGCTAAAATTATTAACCAAGTTACATTAAGCCTTCACCCAACATATACAATATGCCCTAATATTTTCATTTAACTTTAAGGAAAAACGCAACTGCTACCATCACTTTCCATATTTTATACTATTAAACATGATGTTCAACTCATTCTCAACGAATGGTAACCAAAATTTTAATTACCATAACTTATACAAACCCTAAACCAAATCATTGAATCTAAATACAAACACTAAAACAAATCTTATTTCGAAGCCTAAATCAATGATAAGAAACATCGAATTACCTCGAACTTTGTGCATCCTCTGATTGTGAAAAATACTAATTTCCAGACAAAGTTTTGAATCATTCATATATTTCACTCATCTATAAAACAACACATTCTTTGTCAAAACCTGAGATAGATTATCCAACCCACATGAGATACAATATCTTTCCATCGTAGATCCTTATATGAGCCAAATGTGACATAGCTAATGAACTTCATGTGACTACAACAATTCTAGATGACTATGGAACTCTCCAAAAATTTAACTGTCTCGGCTGATGTTCAGTGGCTATGCTATTTGCATCTTCAATGAAAAATAATGAACAAAAAAAATAAATAAAATCTGATTTGATAGATCTACACCAAAACACTTCACATCATGCACAATGGCCTTAATACCTTCGATGTATTTAGTTACCTCATTCGAATCCCTCATGCCACAAACTCCATCATAATTCTTCGTATGTACCATACTCTGACCATCCGATATCCGCATATCCTGCTCTTTCTACATATGATGTATCCACAAATTTCTATTCGATCTCCTATTTTATCTCTTAATGGCATACCAATATTTATTGAGGAATAAATTGACATATCTCCATACCCCTCAATCACGTCGCATTCCTTATGAAACTTTCCAAAAATATTTATTTCCTTTCGAAATTTAAGCCCCCTCTTTGAACAACCAAATTTCATGGGATCCATCCTTATTCCCTCATGTTCATATACTTTAGATTTCATTAGTTATCATCACACCCAACCTTCTATGCCAAGTCTATTTTCCTAGATGATGACGTACTGAATCCAACATCACGTTTGATTCGATGTAATGAAAACCATGTTTAAAACTAGCATGCCATCAAGGATAGTGCGGACCTAGCTGTTGACCCTCATAATCTACCCAAATTATGCTACTCATTTATGAAAATTATGTTAAGCACCCTCATAATCCATAGCCAAACACTCCAGATACCCTTACTTAAGCCATATGTCCCTTTACTTTCTGCTTCCACACAGTGCTGTTTTTAATGCCCCTATTTTGAAACCTACACCACCAAGCATCGATAAGCAAAACATAATTTATTTGTAGAATGTTGAAAGCCTAACAATAATGCATTTAATACATAATTACCCTATTGAAACGACAAAATCGAACCACTTTTATATACAAAAAAACATAAAAATTATTTAATCTATTCAAAACATAACTATAAAGTAAATACAAAACCATGATTTAATACTTAGATACAACTTCACATGATCATACACATTATGAATGATGACTACAGACTATGACATTCTAAGATGACAAAAAATACAACACAACTTAAAATCAATTACAACATGAACCTTTAATAGTATTAAAGACCAACAAAATGATAAACTAAACACCATTTTAAATACTCACTAACACTCTAATGACATAAAATACAATATAAATGTTTATACTATTAATGACATGACATATAGGCCACATGACCACATGAAAAAATAACAAACATATATATACCATCATAACAATATGATGACCTCAAACAAAAACAAAACATCATTAAAACAACTTAATGACCTTAAACAAAATATCTTTAGCACGTGTATGTCGAACAAAAATCCTTTTGATGATAGCGTTTACTATAACATCCTTTCAAGACCTAATATATTTATGATCATATTTACACATAAATAATGGTGTCAAAAATAATTTAGAAGCATATTTCTAAATTTTCAAGTGGGTCCCCAATTTTTGGGGTTGTTGTGAAGGAGTCACAAGAAATGGCAACTCTGCTGGTAAATGTCCTCGGATATTTTGGATTCAAAAACCAAACTCTGAAAACATACAAAACCCAAATATTAGAATTACAAGCATCAATAAGTATCCATAGAATGAGAATAGACTAATACATATATGAAATACCAGAATCATTCAAAATTCAGCTCAGTGTGTGCGAAATGATTCATTCCTTATCATCTGAAACCATTTCGTATTCCATTGTCAGTTTCACATTTCAAAGAATCAGATATGATTTATGCAGGATGTGATGCATTGCTATTTTGGATCAGGTGATATGTATTAATGATCATTTCAATAAAAATATTTATTTTGGCCATGCTTGTCATTGTACTTTAATTAGGGGCCTTAAAATTAACACTTCGTGACCAATAGGATGATATGGAAAATAATATGATATGATATAAAAGAATGTATTGATAGGATGTTATAACATGAAAAACCTGTCTTACAGAGACTCAAACACTCTAGTACAATTAACAAACACACTAAAACCTATCTAACCCTCTTAGGACCAAATGTGGGTTCTATAAATTCCTTTACCAGATCAAGAGCTCAGTTATGATCCTACTATTATCCAGAACCAGTGTGTGTGCAAGTGAGTTCATTACCCCATTTTGACCAAAATGATTAAACCTATTATGAATGAACCACAAGGCTAGCCTGCCCATTTGAATGATCAGAGGTCTCATTTTTCAATGAGACATGTCGCCACACATGAGCTTACTCCACTACCAATCAAGCATCTATAGCCCCGATGGAGGTTAACCCCATAGTACATGATTTTAGCTTTTGATTGCTTTAATCTTGAGGATGACTACCCATCCATTTGAAATACAAGTAGCACTAATCCTTACAACTCACTAGTCAATAGTGTGTTTGGCTTTTGATTTTTTGAATCTTTGAGATGACTATCCATTCGTCTGAGGGACAAGTAGTACAAATCCTTACGACCCAATAATCAGTGGTGCATGATGCAAGTAGACTCAGAGCTTTGGGGAATCAGATTCTCAATTGAAGTATGATGAGAATTTGACCCTATCCATACTAATTTTATTTTTTAGAGTTTCAAGTATTTGTAATAATAATGAGTTTTATGGACTATGTTGCATGATGGGACCGACAAGGATGCCCCTTTTCACCTCACATTTTCTTCCAAGGATGGTTTTGACCATTTTACCCAAAATGTTTTTAATATGTGTAAATTGTGCTTGGTTCCAGATAATTTTAACATCATTTCCCAATCTCAAGATCTTTTTAGTGTATATTGCACAATGATCCTAAGAGAATATGACACATTTTTTGGCTATTGCCTGCAACACTAGAAATGGCTGAGTGACCAAAAACATTTAGGAATTATGAAACTATGAAGATTTATCTTTTATATTTTTGTACAACATACCTTTGTGAAAGTGCCCCTAATTAAAGCAACATGAATTTTGACAAACCAATTAGGACCTTTGAATTTGATAAATGATCTTTCTATGGAATGTGAAATACAAAAGGTGAGGCTGATGTGTACAATGTTTATGGAATGTGAGTGTATGCATTACAAATGAAATACCTCATTATGTATGACATATATGCAAATGTATTTGGAACTTTTTTGCTAGGTGATGCTAAATAATATGAGATATTTGGCCCTGATTTGTAACACTGACAAATTCACGCATCTCAAATTTCAAATGATAAAATTTATATGTTTGTGATACTCGTGGAGCCATTTTGAAATACAATTCCAACATTTCATATCTTCTTTATCTTAGTTCACATTCCTAAGGATACAAATCGACATCTCACTTTTCCTTTTTTTAGATTTCACAGGTTTTAAAACTAGATAACTTCATCTTATTTAGTGCCAGATCAAAATACCTTACTTTTGTAAGACTCATCTAACATTTTAGGCCAACATGAAACACATTCAGTTATGAAATTCCAACAAGATCTAGAGAGATCAATCTGTCATTAAGATCAACAATACATAACAAAAACGTAACAAACCATATGGAAAACAAATGCAACAACAAAATCAATAATACTACAATAACACATAACATCAGCACATCCCATGACAAGACATTATATACAATAATGTATAGATAAGATTCATTTTCCTACGTTTAGGCTTGAAAATAATGCTTCATATGATGCCCATTCACAGGAAGCGATAAGCTTTCTCCACTCAATGTTTTAAGTCTAAATGCATTCTCACCTAGGATTTTTGAAATCTGATATGGACTTAACCACAACTTTTCAAATTTTTTGTGATCTCATTTCTTTTCATGTGCATTATCCCACAATAAAACAAGGTCAAAAATTCTAAAGGCTTTCATAGTTGCCCGTTTGTCAAACCAACATTTTACAACACCTTGATATTTGCTGAAATGCAGTAAAGCATCTTCACGTTTTTCATCAAGTTTGATAAGGTTTACTAAGCGGGCTTCGACTTTGTCATCTATCTCTAAGTAATCCTTCATAAATTGCAATGTTTGAAGTTTAATATTAGTTGGAAAGAGAGGATCCTGCCCATATACCAAATGATAAGGTGATGTCCCAATCGATTCTTTAATTCTAATCATATCTGCCCATAATGCAAACTTTAATTTTGAATGCCATTCACATGGATTAAGCTCAAGAAATTTCTTAATAATTGACAACAAGTTTTTATTAGTGGATTTAGAAAGAACATTACCTTGTGGGTAGTATTTGGATGAGAACTTCAAACTTACCTTGTTGTCATAAGCCCATTCTGCCAAATGAAGAGATGAAAAAGTAGAACCATTATCACTCACTATGGCGTTAGGCATACCAAACCATGTGATAATGTTCTCTTCTAGAAATCTGACCATGACTTATGAAGTACAATTATTTGTAGGAATTGCTTCGAACCATCTAGTACAATAGTTAGTAGCCTTCAAGATGTACTTGTGTCTTGCAGATGAATTCGAACTAATATCTCCTATAAAATTAAGTCCCCATTGAGCAAACAATCTTTAATCGATTACTGGTTGCAATGGCATTGGAGCGTGTCTCTCTTGATTATCAAAAACCTAGCAATCATGAAAATGTCTAACATGAGCATGTGCATTCTTAAAAAGGTAAGGCCAATAGTAGCCTGCTCTTAAAATTTGATGTGCAATAGAATTAGCAAGAACCATGCCCAGTACCAAATTTTCCATGAAAATCATCTAAGACTTGTGAAGCCTCATTTTGATTAAGGCATCGAAGATAAATACCTTCATGATTTTTCCTATAAATAACTCCTATTTTAATCATGAAATTTGCACATTTTAATCTCAAATCTCTTATTTGTGTAGCATTCAGGTTTGAAGGGCTTTTACCATTGAGAAGAAAATACATAATGTCCTTATACCAGTCATCATCTATGATTTCCTCTATCGTGTATTATTGGTAGCTGATTTTTGGGTTAATTTAAGCAAGGGTCTTGGACAATCCTTGACCATGAACAATCTTCATTGGTTGAATTTTTAGATCGAACTCTTGCAGTGTAGAGATCCATTTTCCTCACCTTTCATCCAACTCATTCTGCAAATACATCGTTTTAACTATGGGGTCAGGTACTATTGCAAATACTTGACTATGTAAAATATAATGTCTAAATTTCTTGAAAATTTTGAATAAGGTATACATCTGTTTGTCAAGAATTGAGAATCTCACCTCTGCATATTTCAAAGGTTTACTTACAAATGTAATTGGATTTTCAACATTACCTTCACTCTTTTGAGTGAGCACACTAGTGAATGAATGTTCTGAAGCAAATGAGTAAATATAAAAGGGATTCTTGTAATCCGGGCTTACCAACACAGGTGCCTTTGAAATTGCATCCTTCACATTTTGGAACGCAATATTTGCTTCATTACTCCAAGACATGTTAGCATTTTTCTTCATCATATTATTCAATGGGTTAACAATTTCAAAAAAACCAAAAATAAATTTACGCACAAAGTTAATCTTCCCAAAGAAAGATCTTAATTATTTTTTGCTTCCTAGTAGTTGAATATTTTGTATGGCACTTATTCATTCAGGATCTATAGAAATACCATATTTAGAAATCACATGACCTAATAATTTACCTTTAGTTAGGCCAAAAATGCATTTTTTAGGATTCAAGGAAATTCCATGTTCTCTACATTTTTGTAAAACTCTCCTCAAATCTCTAACATGGTCATTTCTATTCTTTGAAAACACGGGAATATCATCAACATACACAAAAATGCATTTGTCTATAAAATATTTAAATGCAAAATCCATAGATATTTGAAATGTGGCTCCTGTATTTAATAACCCTAATGGCATTCTCCTATAGGTGAATTTTCCCCATTTGGTTGTGAATGTTGTTTTCATACGATCTCTAGGATCTATGAGTATTTGATTGTATACCGAATATCCATCTAGAAACGACATCATTTCAGATCCATTTACCATTTGTAATATACTATCTATGGATGGTAATGGATAGTTATCTTTCTGTGAGGCTTTATTCAGATTCCTAAAATCAATGCATAACCTAATTTCACCAGTTTTCTTTCTGACAAGCACAATGTTAGCAACCCATGTAGAATGCCTAATTGGAAAAATGATCTTGGCATCTAACAACTTTTTAACTTCTTACACATACGTTTTACTTGATGATGAAGGAATCTTCTAAATCTGGCAAAATATCAAACACTTCTTCCTAAGCTCAAAGAAATTATAAGGTGATAAATTTCCTCAAATTACAATGCAAATATTAAAACATACATACCCCTTATCACTCCATTTTTAATAAAATATTCATCAATATTTACAAAAAGTAAATTACCACTTACACCTTATAATCTCCCACCAATATTCAATACACTCTCCTTTTCAAAATAACCTTGCATTGGAGGGGAATCGAACATACAGCATAGCCTCAAGTGGCGCCCTAGTTGTGACTCCCAATGTCGTGCAAGCTAGGTGCTTGCTTGGTAATTAAATAGCACCACGTGCACAAAACCTTCCTCGCTCACCTTGCGCAAAACGTGCACCTTCCTTGGCACTCAACACTAATGCAACTACCACAAACAAAAACAATGTCATCGAGTTTCAAACATAGACCTCCTTGCACCCAACACCCTAATGTTGTCCTCTTTACCACTAGGCCTGTTGCCTCATTGGTGCTTGGTATTTTGGCATAAGTCCCCTTGACGTTATTCATTGGTGCTTAAAAAAAAATGTTCGCTACTCTTTCTTCCTTACCAATTAAAAACACTATTGCACTCTTCGATTATCAAGCAAAATGATGATCTCAAATGCTTTTAAGGCATAGCTTATATACCAAATTTATTCCTCCATGCATGACGCTCGGTGCTTGATTTACCCTCAATGATTTTTGGACGTCAGCACTCGAATTACCTTTGGAGCTTTATTAATTTATAAAATATTTAAATTCTTTTGAATTTAAATTTTATAAATTAATTCTTTAAACCCTATGGTTTTATTTAAACCATCTTTCACTTTGCACCTTGGTATAAATAATATTTATTTATAATATTTAAATTCATTTTGAATTTAAATAATTTATCAAATAAATATTAAATCTCCCTTAATTTTTCAAATAAATTTTCTTGGGTTTTTATGAAAAACCATTTAACTTTTGCTTCCACATAATATTTAAAAATATTATGGAGCCCTTTGCCTTTAAACTTTGCATTTTTCCTCTTGACCTTTGACTTTATTAGAATCTTCTTTGTGTAGCATTCAGGTTTGAAGGGCTTTTACCATTGAGAATAAAATGCATAATGTCCTTATACCAGTCATCATCTATGATTTCCTCTATCGTGTATTGTTGGTAGCTGAATTTTGGGTTAATTTAAGCAAGGGTCTTGGACAATCCTTGACCATGAACAATCTTCATTGGTTGAATTTTTAGATCGAACTCTTGCAGTGTAGAGATCCATTTTCCTCACCTTTCATCCAACTCATTCTGCAAATACATCGTTTTAACTATGGGGTCAAGTACTATTGCAAATACTTGACTGTGTAAAATATAATGTCTAAATTTCTTGACAGTTTTGAATAAGGTATACATCTATTTTTCAAGAATTGAGAATCTCACCTCTGCATATTTCAAAGGTTTACTTACAATTGTAATTGGATTTTCAACATTACCTTCACTCTTTTGAGTGAGCACACTAGTGAATGAATGTTCTGAAGCAAATGAGTAAATATAAAAGGGATTCTTGTAATTCGGGCTTACCAACATAGGTGCCTTTGAAATTGCATCCTTCACATTTTGGAACGCAATATTTGCTTCATTACTCCAAGACATGTTAGCATTTTTCTTCATCATATTATTCAATGGGTTAACAATTTCAGCAAAACCAAAAATAAATTTACGCACAAAGTTAATCTTCCCAAAGAAAGATCTTAATTATTTTTTGCTTCCTAGTAGTTGAATATTTTGTATGGCACTTATTCATTCAGGATCTATAGAAATACCATATTTAGAAATCACATGACCTAATAATTTACCTTTAGTTAGGCCAAAAATGCATTTTTTAGGATTCAAGGAAATTCCATGTTCTCTACATTTTTGTAAAACTCTCCTCAAATCTCTAACATGGTCATTTCTATTCTTTGAAAACACGGGAATATCATCAACATACACAACAATACATTTGTCTATAAAATCTTTAAATGCAAAATCCATAGCTATTTGAAATGTGGCTCCTGTATTTAATAACCCTAATGGCATTCTCCTATAGGTGAATTTTCCCCATTTGGTTGTGAATGTTGTTTTCATACGATCTCTAGGATCTATGAGTATTTTATTGTATCCTGAATATCCATCTAGAAACGACATCATTTCAAATTCATTTACCATTTGTAATATACTATCTATGGATGGTAATGGATAGTTATCTTTCTGTGAGGCTTTATTCAGATTCCTAAAATCAATGCATAACCTAATTTCACCAGTTTTCTTTCTGACAAGCACAATGTTAGCAACCCATGTAGAATGCCTAATTGGAAAAATGATCTTGGCATCTAACAACTTTTTAACTTCTTACACATACATTTTTCTTGATGATGAAGGAATCTTCTAAATCTTGCAAAATATCAAACACTTCTTCCTAAGCTCAAAGAAATTATAAGGTGATTAATTTCCTCAAATTACAATGCAAACATTAAAACATACATACACCTTATCACTCCATTTTTAATAAAATATTCATCAATATTTACAAAAAGTAAATTACCACTTACACCTTATAATCTCCCACTAATATTCAATACACTCTCCTTTTCAAAATAACCTTGCGTTGGAGGGGAATCGAACATACAGCACAGCCTCAAGTGGCGCCCTAGTTGTGACTCCCAATGTCGTGCAAGCTAGGTGCTTGCTTGGGAATTAAAGAGCACCACGTGCACAAAACCTTCCCCGCTCACCTTGCGCAAAACGTGCACCTTTCTTGGCACTCAACACTAATGCAACTACCACAAACAAAAACAATGTCACAGAGTTTCAAACATAGACCTCCTTGCACCCAACACCCTAATGTTGTCCTCTTTACCACTAGGCCTGTTGCCTCATTGGTTCTTGGTATTTTGGCATAAGTCCCCTTGACGTTATTCATTGGTGCTTAAAAAAAAATGTTCGCTACTCTTTCTTCCTTACCAATTAAAAACACTATTGCACTCTTCGATTATCAAGCAAAATGATGATCTCAAATGCTTTTAAGGCATAGCTTATATACCAAATTTATTCCTCCATGCATGACGTTGGTGCTTGATTTACCCTCAATGATTTTTGGACGTCGACACTCGAATTACCTTTGGAGCTTTATCAATTTATAAAATATTTAAATTCTTTTGAATTTAAATTTTATAAATTAATTCTTTAAACCCTATGGTTTTATTTAAACCATATTTCACTTTGCACCTTGGTATAAATAATATTTATTTATAAAATTTAAATTCATTTTGAATTTAAATAATTTATCAAATAAATATTAAATCTCCCTTAATTTTTCAAATAAATTTTCTTGGGTTTTTATGAAAAACCATTTAACTTTTGCTTCCACATAATATTTAAAAATATTATGGAGCCCTTTGCCTTTAAACTTTGCATTTTTCCTCTTGACCTTTGACTTTATTAGAATCTTCTTTGTGTAGCATTCAGGTTTGAAGGGCTTTAACCATTGAGAAGAAAATACATAATGTCCTTATACCAGTCATCATCTATGATTTCCTCTATCGTGTATTGTTGGTAGCTGAATTTTGGGTTAATTTAAGCAAGGGTCTTGGACAATCCTTGACCATGAACAATCTTCATTGGTTGAATTTTTAGATCGAACTCTTGCAGTGTAGAGATCCATTTTCCTCACCTTTCATCCAACTCATTCTGCAAATACATTGTTTTAACTATGGGGTCAGGTACTATTGCAAATACTTGACTGTGTAAAATATAATGTCTAAATTTCTTGACAGTTTTGAATAAGGTATACATCTGTTTTTCAAGAATTGAGAATCTCACCTCTGCATATTTCAAAGGTTTACTTACAAATGTAATTGGATTTTCAACATTACCTTCACTCTTTTGAGTGAGCACACTAGTGAATGAATGTTTCGAAGCAAATGAGTAAATATAAAAGGGATTATTGTAATCCGGGATTACCAACACAGGTGCCTTTGAAATTACATCCTTCACATTTTGGAACGCAATATTTGCTTCATTACTCCAAGACATGTTAGCATTTTTCTTCATCATATTATTCAATGGGTTAACAATTTCAGCAAAACCAAAAATAAATTTACGCACAAAGTTAATCTTCCCAAAGAAAGATCTTAATTATTTTTTGCTTCCTGGTAGTTGAATATTTTGTATGACACTTATTCATTCAGGATCTATAGAAATACCATATTTAGAAATCACATGACCTAATAATTTACCTTTAGTTAGGCCAAAAATGCATTTTTTAGGATTCAAGGAAATTCCATGTTCTCTATATTTTTGTAAAACTCTCCTCAAATCTCTAACATGGTCATTTCTATTCTTTGAAAACATGGGAATATCATCAACATACACAACAATGCATTTGTCTATAAAATCTTTAAATGCAAAATCCATAGCTATTTGAAATGTGGCTCTTGTATTTAATAACCCTAATGGCATTCTCCTATAGATGAATTTTCCCCATTTGGTTGTGAATGTTGTTTTCATACGATCTCTAGGATCTATGAGTATTTGATTGTATCCTGAATATCCATCTAGAAACGACATCATTTTAGATCCATTTACCATTTGTAATATACTATCTATGGATGGTAATGGATAGTTATCTTTCTGTGAGGCTTTATTCAGATTCCTAAAATCAATGCATAACCTAATTTCACCAGTTTTCTTTTTGACAGGCACAATGTTAGCAACCCATGTAGAATGCCTAATTGGAAAAATGATCTTGGCATCTAACAACTTTTTAACTTCTTACACATACGTTTTTCTTGATGATGAAGGAATCTTCTAAATCTGGAAAAATCTCAAACACTTCCTAAGCTCAAAGAAATTATAAGGTGATTAATTTCCTCAAATTACAATGCAAACATTAAAACATACATACACCTTATCACTCCATTTTTAATAAAATATTCATCAATATTTACAAAAATTAAATTACCACTTACACCTTATAATCTCCCACTAATATTCAATACACTCTCCTTTTCAAAATAACCTTGCGTTGGAGGGGAATCGAACATACAGCACAGCCTCAAGTGGTGCCCTAGTTATGACTCCCAATGTTGTGCAAGCTAGGTGCTTGCTTGGGAATTAAAGAGCACCATGTGCACAAAACCTTCCCCGCTCACCTTGCGCAAAACGTGCACCTTCCTTGGCACTCAACACTAATGCAACTACCACAAACAGAAACAATGTCACCGAGTTTCAAACATAGACCTCCTTGCACCCAACACCCTAATGTTGTCCTCTTTACCACTAGGCCACTTGCCTCATTGGTGCTTGGTATTTTGGCATAAGTCCCCTTGATGTTATTCATTGGTGCTTAAAAAAAAATGTTCGCTACTCTTTCTTCCTTACCAATTAAAAACACTATTGCACTCTTCGATTATCAAGCAAAATGATGATCTCAAATGCTTTTAAGGCATAGCTCATATACCAAATTTATTCCTCCATGCATGACATCGGTGCTTGATTTACCCTCAATGATTTTTGGACGTCGGCACTCGAATTACCTTTGGAGATTTATTAATTTATAAAATATTTAAATTCTTTTGAATTTAAATTTTATAAATTAATTCTTTAAACCCTATGGTTTTATTTAAACCATATTTCACTTTGCACCTTGGTATAAATAATATTTATTTATAAAATTTAAATTCATTTTGAATTTAAATAATTTATCAAATAAATATTAAATCTCCCTTAATTTTTCAAATAAATTTTCTTGGGTTTTTATGAAAAACCATTTAACTTTTGCTTCCACATAATATTTAAAAATATTATGGAGCCCTTTGCCTTTAAACTTTGCATTTTTCCTCTTGACCTTTAGCTTTATTAGAATCTTCTTTCTGAATATCAATGACAACTTTAATGACTTGTTTCTTGATAATTTTTTGGATATTAATGACGACTTTCTTTCTTGACATCAATGACAACTTTGACTTGATGACTCAAAATGTCCAACAAGTACATTACTACATTTACTGGGGAAACATTTATCAAGTGAATCTTGACAAATAATGGTTTCTCCCTCAATCTATGAACTTATAAATATTTCCAAATGTTGGCATTTTTGCCACATTGGAATTTTGTTGTAGTGTGCCACATTGAAAAGTGTTTTTTCTTTTTTAAGTGTTTTCACACATTGAACACTTTTTCCTATGGATGTAATTTTGGGTGAAGTTTGGTGCAAATATTCCTTGAAAAAAGATTAATATTGATAAATATAATTCTTGAGGTGATATGATCATTGAAGCTACCAAGTTTAAGCATGTGCTCTTGATTCCAATGCAATATTGTTCATTTTCGAGGCATCAACCACTTCGTGGGCATGCATTTCCAAGGTGCCACCATGGAGATTGAAACTGGACCGATGATTTGTGCTGAAGCTTGATATACCATGTGATAAAATCATCAATTATTTTATTTGGCATTTGCTCATTGGTTCATTGTTGTGGTCGAGGAGAAAGTTGTTGCTATTGGTGGCTGAGTGGCCGACACTTTGCCTCCACATGTATTTAATGAAAGAGGCAAAAACCTCTATAAATACTAATCAAATTCTTATTCTAAAGGGAGGTTAGATATTTTGCAAGAAAACTCTCTAAGTTCTATGCATCAATAGAAGATACTTGGCTTCTGAAATTTGCAAGCATTCTTATGTGTGATTTCCTTCTTTTTTTAAAAATAATTTCTATTTATGCTCATGCTCTTGCTATTAAGTTTTGAATTCTGCATTCTAAATTCAAACGTTGCTGGTTAGTGAGTAGATTTTGAAATGCGATCTGGGGGTTATCTCTACAAAGGTGTGAGTTAAATTCTACTGCTTTCCTTTTATTATATGCTGTTATAAAACTTGGTGGAATTTTTGCTATTAGTCTGCCCCAAATTCTACACTTCGGCCTGTGGCATTATTTCCCTTTCTTTCAGTTATTTTTCAATTTCTTTCCTGCATCCCTAGTCTTCAAATAGTGTAGAATTTAGTAAGGGAGCCACCCCTATCTAGATATTGACTCAAAGGAATTTTCTTTTTCCCTTGGCCTTTCAATGTTGGCTGAGTCTAGGGCACACAAGTGATGAAATCTTGTACTTAGGTAGATTTGTGACCAATAATTTTTGGCACGCCCGATGGGACAAACTGTCTCTGTCTCAATAAGATCCATAATCGGTGGGACAAGTACTATTCCATGTTGACAAACCCACCTATACCAATAGTTTTTGGCATGCTCGGTGGGACCCTAAAAGTTTCACTTTCAATAGTATTGAGGTTTAATGTTCACCTTCATGCTGTATAGTTAGAACATTTGGCGACTCAGCACTACCTAGAAGCCTCCGAACATGGAGACAGTGAGAGCTGTACTTCATGATCACAAGATCGAAGGCCAAAAATTTTGAAAATCCCATTGAGTTTTTTGAACTTGATAACCAAAAATTAAGTGGACATCCTAAGTTGGTCTCCCCACCACTTACGTCCTCTGCAACATCCTCACAAATTGTTGGTGTATTTTTTGTTCCTTCAATTTCATCTAGTACTGCTACTAGTTTTCCTCCTCAGCCACACACACCAGTCCAAATGGCCCAGAATCCTCCACCAAGGCAGTTCTCAACATGGAATAGTTCGGGAGCATTGAATTTACAAGCACAAAATCCAGTCCCTCAAGATGCTTTGAAATATTTGCCGACCTATGATGGTACTGGTAAAACTGCTTATGATCATATTCAAGATGTAGCCTCTTTGGCGACCATCCATGACATAACGGATGAAGACGTGATGATAAAATTGTTGGTGTTGTCACTGAGATGGAAATTGTTGTATTAGTACCGATCATTGCAACCAGGCACTATTGCATCATGGGATCAATTAGGAGAGATGTTAATCAAAAACTTTCATGAACAAGCCGATCCATTTTCCTTGTTGCATAAATTTAATGCAATTCAAAGGCATCCATAGGAGGAGATAGCGGACTTCAATGTCAAATTTACCAGAAACTGGCAGAGAGTTCCTGAAGGTCTTTGGCCCACTCATGAGCAAGCTACATTCTATTATCTCAGAGCTTTTAACACAGACATTGGCTTGGCTATCCGGAAGTCCAACGTGACTACATTCCCAGAGTTGTTCGAACAAGTGCAAAAGGCAGAAGCAAACTTGATTGTCATAGGTAGGCTTTCCCCAAAGGTAACAATGCCTATCTTACCTGATCTTCCTCAGCATTTGTATTTTGGTTCATTTTCATAGCCTATGCCTTCCATGTATCCTATTCCATCATGGAGCTCAAGTGCGCCTCAGACTGCACTCATTCCAGTTCCCCAGCTCCCTGCTCCAACTATTCCACAATTGCCTGCACCAAGCATTCTATAATTACCAGCTCCCACTTCATTCCCAGCATTGCATACACCGCCAGCACCTCTACCTATACCGGCACCTCCTGCGCCCTCAAATATTGATCCTTACACAACGCTATTACAAGAGATAAAATTTGCTAATTCAGCTATAAGAGCAATGGGAAATAAAATCATAATTATTGAAAGAAAGCAGGCCGAGAGAGATTTCCAACCCAGGATATTTCAACCTCTGTCGATCACTAGAGAACAAGCGGCTTCAACAAGCAAAGTGCCTGAGAAGAACCCGACTGTGTTGATGAATGAGGAAGTTGGCCCTACAGAAATAACATATTGGTGCTCTACATGTAATGATCCACATGGTGAGGAGACTTGTATGGTTCATTTGAACTATGTATAAACATTGGCCGCAATCTCTTCTGGAGGACAAGTTAACATGATTACTGAGGTAGATCATAATTTTATGGTTCCATCTGAAGAACAAGTCTCAGTTTTCATGAGAACTGGGAAGAAGCCAGTCATGGTAGATCCAACAGAGATGGAACCATTAAGGGTATCAACTGATCCAAAGATGCAAAATGAGAAGAAACAAGTACAAGTGAAAGCTCCTGCTTCAATACCAAAGCCAGATTCACCTATTCTATTAAAATATCTTTTGCCACCATGAGCAAAGGAAATATTGCAAGAAAAAGCCTCGACTTCGTAGGCAAGAGCTGAAACAGAGGAAAAAGCCAGAGAAAATCTCAAGTACCCATCTTTGACTAAAAGATGAAGGTAGAAGCCACTCAGAAATATCAAAGCAAATATGAAGCCATAGTTGAAAATAGGGAGTCTGGTGCATCTACATACAATATTGTTGAAGAATTGAAGAATATTCCAGCCAAGGTTAGTCTCTATGATGCATTACAATTACCTGGGCAAGTTGATTTGTTACAAGAATCATTGAAGTCTATGAAATATAATGAGAAGAATCCTACCCAGACGATTTTTGCTCAAACATTAACTACTTCAGCCACTGGAAAAAATAGACCACCCCAATTTTATTTGTCACTCAGGATGGAGGGTTGGATAGTGCACAACTGCATGATTGATTCTGGTGCTCCGACAACTATCATGCCAAAGGTAGTTTGTGAAGTCATGGGTATGGAGTATACAAGAAGTAGCCCTGGTGTCTTGCAGTTGGAAGGGACTCCCATGAAAATAATGGGTGTAATCAAGGATATTCCTATTTTTCTACATAGTATGCCTCAAATTACAGTAATTCAGGAGGTAGTTGTGGTTGATTTGGAACCATATTTCAGTATGTATTTATCGAGAGAATTCACTTCCAAACTGGGAGGCTACCTTTCTCTAGATTATTCTCACTTGGAGATTCCTTTCAAAGGAATAAGAATTTGGATCTACAATGAGAAGCCTTCTACTTTTCATATAGAGAAGATGGAAGAAGAAGAAAAGTCCACACATTCTGTCAACATGATAACTGAAGAATTGGAAGATCCTTATTTGATGGATGAAGTCCTGAATGAGCTTCGCTTAGAGGATGAGTTTTTGATGCTTGATTTTAATGCCATGATGGAAACTAAAATTGGTTGTTACTCCATTACAAATCCTGAAGATGTTGAAATAAATATGCCTCTTGATCAAAATGATCAAGACTATGTGCTTGATCAATTATGGAAGTTGTATTTTGATGGAGCAAGATGTAAAAATGGTGTGGGAGTAGGGATTGTTCTTATTTCTCCCTCTAGACTATAGAAAACATATTCATATCGACTGACCTAGAGTTGTACTAAAAATGCTACTGAGTATGAAGCGTTGTGCCTAGGTTTGAAGAAGGCAAAAAAATTGGGGATTGAACAATTGCATATTTTTGGTGACTCTGAATTGATTGTGAATCAAGTAACGAACAAGTGCATCTCCAAGCAGCATTATCTCAAGGCATACCGCAAAAAATTTTGGGACCTGTTTGAGGCTTTCACAACATTGAATATTCAATCCATTTCATGAGAGCTAAATAAGCATGCTGATCTTCTAGCATCTCTTGGAGCAAACTTCTCTTCGATTGAGCATGTAGTGAGGAAACCTAAGACCGTAAGGTTAGTTTACAGACCTTCGATCCTGGACAAGAACATGTATTGGCAAGTATTCGAAAGTGATGAGCAGATTGTAATTTTTTTGATAAGAGAAGCGAGTACTGTGGAAGATAGAATGCTTTATGAGGAGGAAGCCAAAGGGCTTATTCAACTAAGGAATAATCATATCCCAAAAGGATTGATTACACTTGAAAGCCTTTTTGATCAAAATGATATGGTAGAGAAGCATAGGATCAAAGTAGATGAGGAGTATACTGAACTGGAGTTGGGTCCCCAAAAATCGATAAATATTGGGATGGATTGTACTCCCGAGGAGTTAGAACAAATCAAAGATTTATGTCATGAATTTCCTGACACAGTTGCTTGGAGTTACCATGATTTGAAGGGATATAACAAAGATGTAATACAACATACTATTGAGTTGCATGATGGGGTGAAACCCTTCGGACAAAAGCAGAGACCAGTTAATCCCAAGATTGAAGTACTGATGAAGGTGGAGCTTCTTAAAATGTTGGATTCTAAAATCATTTACCCCATCAAGCATTCAACTTGGGTGGCAAATCTGGTCCCAGTATGAAAAAAGAATGGATATATTTGTCTGTGTTGATTTTTGAAATTTGAATCAAGCCTCGCTAAAATATCATTATCCTCTACCTCAGATTGACCATATTCTTCATGTGGTTGTGGGAGATCAGAGATTCTCTTTGTTGGATGGATTATTTGGGTATAACCAAATTTGGGTCAGGGATGAGGACCAACATAAAACAACGTTCACCACAAAATGGGGAACCTTTGCTTACCAACGAATGTCGTTTGGACTCTCAAATGCTAGCGCAACTTTTCAAAGGGCAATGGATGTGGCTTTTGGTGAGTTGTTAAATCTCATTATTGTGATTTATTTGGATGATATGACTATTTTTTCTCATAATAGGGAGGAGGACGGATCTCATTTAAGGAAGGTATTTGAAAAATGTCGAGAATTTGGCATATCTATTAATCCAAAAAAGTCAATTTTTTTTGTAAAGGAGGGAAAGCTCCTAGGACATGTAATTTCAAAAAATTGCCTAGCTATTGATCCAGCTAGGGCCCAAGCTCTTTTGAAGCTTCCATTGCTAGCCAATAAGAAGGATTTGCAATCTTTTTTTGGGCAAATTAATTTTGTTCGAAAGTTTGTTGCAGATTTCGCTCAAGTAATAAGGCCAATGACAGAGATTTTAAAGAAAAATGCTGAATTTAAATGGACTAAGTAGAGGAAGCAATAATTTGAGGAGATCAAAGAAAGGATTACTCAAGCTCCGGTCCTGGTGAACCCTGATTATTCCAAGGATTTTATCCTTTATGCTATTGGTGAACAAGAATCTTATGCAACGATGCTTACACAGAAGGGAGATGATGAAAATGAATTTTCGATTGCTTTCCTAAGCCAAGTCATCCAACCACATCAAGAGAAGTATAACTTCATTGAGAAACAAGTGTATGCAATAATGAAATCTCTGAAGAAGTTTCAGCACTTTGTTTCACAGAGTAAAACAATAGTTTATGTTGTTCATCCAGATGTTCAAAATTTTATCATACAAGGAGAACTTGGAGATAGGAGAGCTAGCTGGGTTTCTAAAATTCAAGAATTTGATGTTGATATCCGACCAACCAAACTTGTTCGATGTCGAGCATTATGCCAAGAGCTTGCAAATAATGCTTCCTCTAGATCCATAATTCATGAGTATGAGGATGTAGTAGATAATTGTAATTTTGACAATCATTCTATAGTGGATCAAGATTGGATAGAGGAGCTGATTGAATATTTTTATTTTGGGAAATGTCCTTCACATCTAAATGCCTCACAGAGAAGAAGATTTAGACTGCAAGCCCTCAAGTATGTCTTGCTGCCAAATGGCTTGTTTCATAAGAATATTGATGGGGTTCTTCTTAGATGTGTCAAAGAATCAGAGAAGGAGAAAATTTTAGAAGAATTCCATTATGGATTATTAGGAGGTCATTATGCAGGTAGACCCATGGCATTAAATATTATTCGAGCAGGATATTTTTGGCCTACTCTTTTTGTAGAAGCCTTCAAAGTTAGTCAAAAATATGATAAGTGCCAAAGATACATCAGTAGAACCAGGAATGCATCATTACCTCTTCACCCGATTCAAGTAGAAGTACCATTTCAGCAATGGGGCCTAGACTTTATCGGGGTCATTGATCCTAATTCATATGCTGGTCATAGGTACATCTTGACTGCAACCAACTATTTCACTAGATGGACTGAAGCAATTCCAACTAAAATGGTGGATCAAGCCGTAGTCATCACTTTTCTTGAGGGGTTTGTCACTCACTTTGGTATCCCAGATGTGATTATAACAAATAATGGAACTCCTTTCATAGGTGCCAAAATCAGTGAATTTGTGAGTAAGTACGAAATTTATTTGAAAACTTCATCTAATTATTATCCGTAGGGGAATGGCTTGGCCGAATCTACAAACAAGAATTTGCTTCGAATTTTGAAGAGGACCCTTGGTGACAAAAAGCAAAGTTGGCACTTAGTTTTGAATCAAGCATTGTGGGTTGATCGCATCTCGATGAAAAAATCTATCAAGACATCCCCTTATTCATTGGTATATGACAAAGAAGCGATTTTGCCAATTCATATTGAATTACTGGCCCTCCAGACTTGGCATTTTATTTATGATGAGGATGATGAATCTGATTCTATGAACATGAGATTAGCTCAACTTTTACATTTGGAAGAAGAATGGGAGAAATCATACCAGGATTTTATAGAACATGCTAATATGACAAAGAAATGGTTCGGTAAAAAGGTCTCTAAAAGGACTTTTAGGGTTGGCGATCTTGTATTGAAGTGGAATGAAAAGAAATCAAAGCCTGGCAAACATCACAAGTTCGAGGCAATATGGGAAGGTCCATTTCAAATCACAGGTGCCAATCAAGTTAATTATTTTTATTTGCAAGATATGGATGGTCATGCACTGTTAATTCCAGTTAATGGTCTTCATTTGAAGGCCTATTATCAGTAAAAAAGAAAAAAAAAATGAAAAAGTGTGCAGAGCCCGGGACTTCCCAGGAGGTTACCCATCCGAGTACTACTCTAGGAAGGTTATGCTTAACTAGGGATTTCTTTAAAAACTTGAAAACCAAAAAATCAAGTTGGATGAGGTGTTTAGGGGGTCCAAGGTTCTGGAGGTGTAAAAAAAAAAGGCTTGCATTTTCCCCGCTTTGCACTCTAAAACATGGCCTTACCTTGGAACCCTTGTTTTTTGGGTTTTGGCTGCATTTTTTTTTTCCAACTCCCCCATGCAAGAAATTTATTTAAAAAAAAAAAAAATCTCCACTCCCTCCATGCTCAATTCGAAATTCAAATTCCAAAATTTGAATTTTCCCTCCCAAACCCTTTTTTTTTAAATAAGACATAACCCGAAATTCCTTTTTCGGGCCTTCGAAATACCCAAAATTCCTTTTTCGGGCCTCCGAAATACCCATTTCGGACATCAAATAAAATATTATAAAAAACTTCATTCTATCCCTCTCGTTCCTTCATGCCCGAAATGCCCTTTTTGGATCCCGAAAAAGTGTTCTTGGGATCCCGAAATCCTTCCCTCTCGCCCTTTGACTAGTCAACCACAAAACAAAACAAAATAATAATAATAATAATAAATTGCATGCTTCCCGAAATTTCTTCATATTCCCCCCGAAATAGCCTTTTCGGGTCCCCGAAATACCCTTTTCGGGTCCCCCTTCCATTATTTAAAAAAAATAATTAATTAATAAAAAATTGCATGCCCGAAATTTCTTCATATTCCCCTCGAAATAGCCTTTTCGGGTCCACGAAAACACTATTTCGGGTCCCATAAGATCCCTTTCGGACCTACCAATATACATGTCTTCCACCACTCCCCATCCACATTCTTCGTTATCCTTCCGAAATACTCATTTCGAATGCCCGAAAACACTATTTCGGGTCCCGAAATTCCCATTCCGTCCCCCGAATAAACCATTTCGGCCATTTAAAAAAAAAAAAACCAATGATACTAAAATAAGAAAAACCATTATGCATTTAAATCCTTTCACTCATTTTTTTCCCATGCACCCCCCATCTCCATGCTGCACTATCCATAAATTCCGCTCATTAACATTTCTCACTCCGCTCACTCATTACACTTTCTAAAAAAAAAAAACTACCACTTCTCGCATTTCAAGAAGTGGTAAGAAGCATAAAAATATAAATATAAATATAAAAGTATCATTGGAATGCATGCGATGCCCATGAAATTAGAAAGCTTTCCAACGGATGTGTATGGAAATTTATAAAAAGGAGGCCCATCCTTTTGTTTTCAATCAAAGCATTTGCAGGGTTCCTATATCAAAGTCTTGCGAATCCCTTTTGCTCCAGGGTTTGTTGTTCGTTGTTGCATATTCAAAGGAAGCTGAAGATGGGGAGGAAAGCTGCAGAGGCCAAGAAGGTGAATGTACAAAAAAGGCCTAAGATCGCGAAGAAGCCACGAAGAGCTCGAGAAGAAAATGTTGAAGATATGGAACTAAAACCTTATGATGATCGCTTGGGACAGGTTAAAGATTGCAATATCACCAAAAAGGGAGTAGAAATACTGCATCTAGATGTTGAGTTTTTTGCACAACATATGTCTACTGGGATTCCCCATACTATAGCATTTCATTCTTATCTCTCCTGGTACTTGTGTACACCTGTGCATCCATGTCCTGAGCTGATCTGGGCAATCGCACAATGCTACAACACTGCTGCAAGAACTGTCTAAAATGCCCACGGAGAAGTATTGTTTAGTATCTCGGCTAGTTCCATACAGGATGTGTTTGCTTGTGGTGCACAACTTTCATCTTCTGCTACATTAAAAAAAATATAGTTTTAAGGAGGAGGAGGAGATTCATATGCGACAGTTCATGGAGAGGCAGTTATTAAAGACCCCACAATTGGGAGAGTTGCCAAAAATACCGACACCATTGAAAAGCTTCAAGAGCCTTGATTTGTATTTAATGATAGCATGGCTAACAGGATTATCTTCATATTTTGCAGTATAAAAGTGGCAAGCATCATTGGTGCAATTCATTTCACAGCCAGGGTTTTATGCTCCAACTGCTGCGACAGCAACTCCAAATTCAATTTTCTTTGATTGGGCAAGTTTCTTAGAAATGAGGATACATTCACAATTGAGAAAGGTACAAAATGGATAAGATCTTACCTTTAGGCATTGTTCCCTCTTGACATGGTATTTTTTCTACCATATGCACTCTCGTTTTTCTTTTGTAGCAATAAACAAGACAGATGAAGCAGGAAAAGCATTACTAGTATACTCATGGACTCAAATTTTTTCCAAGAATGAGTCCTATTATAACTTCAACAGAATGTTTTTAAGACCTGCTTTGGATATAATGTATGGAGTATGCAACAGAGTGCCTCGGGCCCTACAAGCAAAAGTGGTTGATCAAAAAAAAGGTGGTGTTTTCTTACTAACCCAAGGCGTGGTAGTTAGAGTGTATGGTTTTATCGGTAAACCTTTTTTGCTACCATATTTTACAACTGAACATATTTTTGCCTTGCAAGTAGCCCGACAAAGTGATTTTATAAATGATGCCTATGGGTCAGGTAACAGAAAAAAAATACATGTGTTATGCCTTTCAAGTTTGGTGATATCACAGTTACTCAATGTGGGTAGAATGAACTGATTGCTGAGACACTCTATGATCATGGATTGGTTGAGCTCCCCCAATGATGGAAGTATGATCCTTTGGGTATTTTTTCTAGTTTCATCAAGGCAAAAACATTTCATTGTTGCCCCAGAGAAGATATTGTGCGACAAAGGAACAATCCTGAAGGGCATGACATTGAATGGCATGTAGAGAAGATGATGTCACTTCCTCCTTGGCATGATTTTTATGAAATATAGGTTGAATATGATCCTACCAATCACTCAGAACAGGTTCCTCCTAAAGGTTTGTTTGAGAAAATGAAGATCAAACTTCCTGATTGGTCTGATGAAAAGATTACCAATTGGTGGATCATGAGAGTTCATCAAAACAAGCTCAAAACAAAATATTCGATGGCTATAGATGATTCTTTTTCAAATATTTATGATGATAATTATGAGAAGTATCAGCCCCTCTCCTTTGCTGATTTGGTTCCTAAAAGTATTAGTAGTCCAGGTAAAGAACAAGAAATGATCGAACAAGTGGAGGTATTGGAAAAAGAGAGGATTGTTATTGAAGAGGAAGAGCAAGAGCAATTTCTACAAAATAAAAGGAGTGCAACCATGGAAATTCCTTTCCCTCACATAGCAAAGAAGCCTAGGAGTGGAGCACATTCTGCGTTGAGCATAAAATAGTCTTCATCAAAAGCAATTGAGCCAACACACTCTGATTCAATGGTGACATCGGTTGATCTAAACATGGGGAAGGAACAATCTAAAGGAGAAGAAAATATTGTGATACAACAATTTTTACCATCGGCTCAAATGATCATAAGAACAAAAGGAGAGGAGCCCATAGGTATGCATTTTCCTTCTTCTTCTCTCATTAATAGGCATTTAGTGACCACTATTTTTTCATCCACAGTTCCTATGTCTACTTCACCTCCTGTCACATCCACCTCTCCCATTCCCACTTCTGTCCCACGATCCACGAGTCACTAGTGCTTCTTCAGTTTCACCCATTCCATCCTTTTCTCTTGCCTTCAGTTCATTTACATCTACCCCAAATCTGTTTGCCCTTCCATTACCCTTTGTTTCATCTTCCATACCTTCACATTCTTCCATAAGCACGCAATCACCTCTTCGAGTAAGCGTAGCTGAGATCCCCTCCACTTCCATTCCTATGGTTGAATCCAATCCCCAACAAGCTATTTTTCTCTCTTCCCCAATTTTTGCCATGGAGGAGCCACTAGTATCTGATATAGAGTTGCTACCTGAGCGCTCAATACAGAAAAACTCAACAAGGCACAACAAATTTCATCTAAGTGGTGGAAGAATCATAAGAGAAATGATTCACTAGCCATGGCACAACCAGTAAAGAAAGTGACTTTTGATCCCATAGCAATGGAGAAGCACACGGTGACCATGATTCCTCGAGTTCAGAAACCTCAAAGAGAAATAACATCTAGTGACTATTCATACCAAGCTATCATTGAGGACCTCAAAAAGAAGCATCCAGTTGAGCACATGGGCACCATACAGGAGGCATCAAGTTCCATGTATCTGCAGGTAGAACATTACAAGGATATTCTTATTTAGGCTAAAGAGAAAATCAAAAAGCTCGAGGAAGCCTTAGAGGAACAACAGGCTAAATCTGATACAGCACAATTTGAATCTCAACAGTGGCAGCAATAGGTGATGCATTTGGAAAGTGACATAGCGGAGAGCAAGCGAGATAGCTACACGGTTTCAGCAAATGAGCGAGAAGCATAACTAAAAATTCAAGCTCTGCAGGATTAGCTTCAGAACTTGTAGAATCAATTGGCAGCAAAATCAATGCACTCTGTGTCCCTCACCAAGGACAAGATTAAGGAAGCTCACAGTCATATGTTGACTAATTGTAATAAAATGGCGACCAAGGCTACATTAGTGCTCTTGTTCCTTCAGGATGTTCAGGCAGTTGTTTCATATGGTGGACCTATAATAGACAGCATGGAGCAAGATTTAGAGCCAAAATTGGAAATGGGCAAGAAGATCCAAGCAATGACTCAAATAAATTTCAATATGCGTCCAATAAGTGATATAACCCATGCTTGGGCAAGTGCTAAAATCACATTACATAGTTATTTCTCCAAGATGAATCTGATTAAAGAAGCTCGTCAGTTGCAAGAGACATTTGAGCATGAAAGACGTATTTTATTGGTTTATTTTGAAACACTTGCAGATAATGGTTTTCCTAGTTTTGTTGATGATCAAGGAAATATTTTGGCAAAGAAAAACCTGGATACATTATGGGTTGTTTTCATGACGGATACTTCAGATATTGATAATTTGGAGGAGCCCATCACCGAAGAGCATGTGTTACCATTAATGAGAAAGTTCATTTGCATTGAATCTGTATTATTGGAGCTCAGTAAAAGGGCCAAACATCTTTATATATAAAAGGTTGAGACTTTTCGATATCTTATGGGTACTCTCAAAGCTCAGGAGGTGATTACCATAGATGGATGGGCTGAAGCAGTTGTGATATATGAATCAACCGTAGCACATCTTAAAAAACAAGACGAAGCTGATACAAGTAGCTAACCATCAGATGCAACTGCAATTGGGAACTCAGTACCCAATGAATAAATGCCTAGAATCGATTACATTTAGGCGAGTTGAATACCCCATGAGCCACCAAAAATATTGGCATTTTTGCCACATTGGAATTTTGTTGTAGTGTGCCACATTGAAAAGTGTTTTTTCTTTTTTAAGTGTTTTCACACATTGAACACTTTTTCCTATGGATGTAATTTTGGGTGAAATTTTGTGCAAATCTTCCTTGAAAAAATATTAATATTGATAAAGATAATTCTTGAGGTCATATGATCGCTAAATCTACCAATTTTAAGCATGTGCTCTTGATTCCAGTGCAATATTATTCATTTTTGAGGCATCGACCACTTCGTGGGCATGCATTTCCAAGGTGCCACCATGGAGATTGAAACTGGACTGATGATTTGTGTTGAAGCTTGATATGCCATGTGATAAAATCATCAGTTATTTTATTTGTCATTTGCTCATTGGTTCATTGTTGTGGTCGAGGAGAAATTTGTTGCTATTGGTGGTTGAGTGGCTGACACTTTGCCTCCACATGTATTTAATGAAAGAGGCAAAAACCTCTATAAATACTAATCAAATTCTTATTGTAAAGAGAGGTTAGATATTTTGCAAGAAAACTCTCTAAGTTCTCTACATCAATAGAAGATACTTGGCTTCTGAAATTTGCAAGCATTCTTATGTGTGTGATTTCCTTCTTTTTTTAAAAATCATTTATGTTTATGCTCATGCTCTTGTTGTTAAGTTTTAAATTCTGCATTCTGAATTTAAACGTTGTTGGTTAGTGAGTAGATTTTGAAATACGATCTGGGGGTTATCTCTACAAAGGTGTGAGTTAAATTCATTTGCTTTCCTTTTATTATATGCTATTATAAAACTTGGTGGAATTTTTGTTGTTAGTCTGCCCCAAATTCTACACTTCGGCCTGTGGCTATATTTCCCTTTCTTTCAATTATTTTTCAATTTCTTTCCTGCATCCCTAGTCTTCAAACAGTGTAGAATTTAGTAAGGGAGCCAGCCCTTTCTGGATATCGACTCGAAGGAATTTTATTTTTCCCTCGGACTTTCAATGTTGGTCGAGTCTAGGGTGCACAAGTGATGAAATCTTGTACTTAGGCAGATTTGTGACCAACACCAAAATTTTGGATTAAAAGAGGAAGATTTAATCAAATCTGATGTTATTATCAAAGCTTTAAACAACGATACCCAAGAGGCCTATGATATTATATCTCTCTCCCTTAATGTTAGACCTAAGATCTTAGATACCTTGTTCTTTGTGGTACCTTACCCTACATATTTTAATCTCCTTGTATGACCTTGGATTCATGCAATGAAGGTTATCCCTTCTACTCTTCATCAATATTTGAAGTTTAAATTCAAATATCAACTTATCACCATTTTGGGTGACCTCATCCATTCTAATATTTCTTTGTGGTTGAACAAGCTCAATCCACTCTCAATTTATGTCCATCAGTTTCTTCATCTCACATCACCAAGAAACTTGAAAATATAAAGGTGAGTGAGGAACCGCTAATCAAAGTTTCATCATAATATTATTTCAATCCATTTCTTTAAGAACCTCTCCTAAATCTTGCGAAGCTACCACCTTCACCATGGACTATGGATTTACTCTATAAGAAGAGTGAAGTTGTACATATTGGCATGTGTACATTTATCTTCATAGGAGTATCCCTTAAAGAAAATATTTATGGTAGCAACCCTCTTCATTTAGAGTGTTCTTTTGTGCATTGTTATCTATCCAATGATTACCCACTTCCTAAGAAGATCCTATCTATTATGGGACATATAAGTAAAGGTTTGGTGCTAGAATAGAAAGGTATTAAAGAGCCTTTGTAAGTTGAGTTTTGTCTTAGGAGATGTGGTGTAGGCTACAACTATAATAAAAATCAACCTTTACCCTTTGATAATTATGATCACCTTATTACTTATGTTAATTATTTATATCATCAAGGATTGAAGTGGAGTGATGAGGATGAGGGACTTCCTTATCCCATTGACATTCTATTTTGTAATGTGGTAACTTTGGTGCATTCTGAGTTAGTTGCAACCCCAAGGGAGTATGCTAAAGGGGTTACTCTTTGTGACATGGATCATAATGATATCCTTCAAAATAACTTTTTTTATGGATCAATCCCTAGTATTGCACATGTCGAGTATTCTAGTTCTCAAGAGGATTTTGGTTTTTTCTTCCAAGAACCTTGAGCAACTAGGAGTGATCCCTGCCTTGCATCCTTATGAGGATGAGTCTCATTCTCATTTAGGATATCATAGATGTTAACATAGATTCTGAGGAGAGACCTAAAATCCTTAAGCTAGGTAAAGCCTTATCTATGGACGAGCAGGAGCAATTGACCAAGCTGTTGAAGGATATTCATGATATTTTTGCTTGATCATATGCTGACATGCCAGGGCTTGATACCTCCCTTGTTATGCATCATTTGGTAATGAATCCTAGTGATAATCCAATTAAGAAAAAACTTAGGAAGATGCATCCTAAGGTCACCCTTTTAGTCAAGGAGGAGCTTTAAAAACTCATTGATATCAGTTTTGTAAAAGCTATCTACTATTCTGACTGGATCTCCAACATCGTTCTTATGGCCAAGAAGGTATGAAAAATCAAAATATATACTGACATTAACTTAGCATGTTCCAATTATGATTTTTCTCTCCCCAACATAGATATGATCATAGATTTCACTACCAAATGTGGAATCCTTTTGCTTATGGTTGGCTTCTCGAGATACAATCAGATCATGGTTATCCCTAAGTACTAGGCCAAGATAGCTTTCATCACACCATGGGGTACCTTCTGCTATAAAGTCATGCCATTTATCTTTAAGAATATTGGTGCCACATATCATAGGGTTATGGCTTATATTTTTTATGACATGATGCATAATATTCTAAAGGACTATATGGATGATCTTCTGGGTCATTCCTTACATTGAAAGGATTATGTTCATGATCTAAGATGTATTTTTAATGGATTAGGCAGTGTAGGGTTTGCTTGAAGCCCTCCAAGTGTGTGTTTGGAGTCACATATAGAATTTTTTTAGGTTTCATCATGTCTAGATGAGGCATTGAGGTGGACCCTACTAAGATAGTGGCTATTACTGATATACCTCCTCCTTGCACCCTAACTAAGTTACGTAGCTTGAAAGGTAGACTTCAAGCTATTTGATTTATAGCTCAATTAGTAGATAAGTGATAGCCCTTTCTTAAGCTCCTTAATAAAGATGTGTTCCAATGGGATTTTGAGTGTCAACAAGATTTTGATGAACTCAAAAAATATATCACTTCCCTACCTATCTTAGTTCCTCCTAGACTGGATAAGCATCTGATGCTTTACATAGTAACCACAACTCATGCTTTGGGAGTCTTGTTGGCTCAACATGATGATCAAAATAAAGAGTGAGCTATCTACTATATCAGTAGAACCTTGGTTAGCTATGAAACATGGTACACTCCCTTATAGAATATTTTCCTTGTTGTGGTGTTTGCTTCCCAAAAGTTAAAATACTACATGCTTAGCCATAAGACATTGGTTGTTATAAATTTTGATCCTTTATGCTACTTAATGTTGAAGCCCCACATTTCAAGTTGAGATCCTAAGTGGGTTTTAGCCCTTAGCGAGTTTAACCTCACCTTCATAGGTTAGAAGGCTATCAAGGGTAAGGTGATTAATGATTAGTTAGCCTCTGCTTCCCTAGAAACCATCCATTCAATATTATGCAAAGTGGTGAATATTCATTAATAAGCGAATATTAACATTTTCAAAAATGCAAATAGGCAAATTATGGGACCTCGGATGTTGGCCCATTAACCCAAATTTTTTTGGAAAAATATTTTTTTTTGGGTTGGTTTGCCCAAAAACTATAATACTTTAACTTTTAAATTTTTAAATCGCCAGCCCTCCTGCCCAGATTTTGGACTAATTCACCTTAAAATTATATATAATTTTATTAAGCTAGAAAAATTCACCCTACTATATATACCAAAACATACATGTTAAACATTCGACAAAAAAGGAGAAGCCAAAATTTGAACTGAAAAAAGAAAAGAATCAGAGAAGCCAAAAAAAAGAGTGATCTGCAACAGACAAGGGATAAAATACAAAAGACTACAAGTATACAATTTATTCAATGCTTTGTTTTACTTTTGTCATTTCTACTTCCATGCCTATAGACTCCCTGCTTGTCCCAGCTTTGATGACTATAGGCTCTCCCAATTCATCCCTCACATGAGGTCTACTAAATCATCCAGGTCATCCCTCACATGAGGTCTACAAACTTACCCAAATAATCCCCTACATGAGGTCTATAGACTCATACAGTTCATCCCTCACATGAGGTCTACAAACTCATGCAAGTCATACTTCGCATGAGGTATATCAACTCACATAGGACATCCCTCACATGAGGTCTGTAGACTTAACCAGGTTTTCCCTTGCATGAGGTCCACAGACTCATGTAGGTCATCCCTCACCTAAGGTCTAAGAACTCACGTAGGTCATCCCTCACATGAGATCTACCGACTCACACAGGTCATCCCTTGCATGAGGTCTACAACTTACCCAGGTTACCACTTGCATGAGATCTATGGACTCATGTAGGTCATCCCTCGCCTGAGGTCTACAAAATCATGCAAGTCATCCCTTGAGGTCTATCGACTCACATAGGTCATCCCTTACATGAGGTATATAGATCTATTTTTAACCTTGCATGTCTACGAGCTCACCCACATTGTCCTTCGCATGAGATCTACCTAATCACCCATGTCATCCCTAACATGATGTCTATGGACTAACCTAGGTCATCCCTCAAATGAGATCTATAGAATCTCTCATTTTCATCTCTTTTATGATGCCTACAGACTCTTCTAGACTATCTCTATTTACTACACTCTAATCATCCCAGCTTTATTGACTGTATTATCATCTATGCTTCCTTTCCTATAGACTTCTTGCTCATCTATTCTTTGATACCTACAGACCCTACCTTGTTGTCTCTTTTTTTATTCCTGCAAACTCATCCTAACTTTCATTTCTGTATACTCTCTCTATCGTCTCTTCTTTTATGTTTACCAACTCTACTAGGTCATCTTTATCATCTCTTCTCTGATGTTTACAGACTCTGCTAGGTCATCCATAATCCATTACTCTTTAAATTTTATAATAATATTTTGAACATGTTTTCCAAACATAACAATGTCAATAAGTTATAGAAATTGATAGCACGACATCAAACTAAACTTTACAACAACCTTCCACTCTTGTCGTCCATCGTATTTCTTTTCCTAACATTTTCCTTTACAAGTACAATGGCTCCAACTCGCAATGGAAACAAGGGAGAAAAATCTTTTGGAAAAAAGAGTATCCTAAAATATTTTAGCAATATCTCAAAATCCAAGGGGGCATCAAAACATTGAGGCACAAAAACCTACACAGTTACAAGGTACATATCTATTTTACCTACTTACTAAGTAATTTCAAAATATGATAGTAATTTTAGTAAGTAATTTCAAAATAGTAATTTTAATAAATAATTTCAAAATATGATATATAACATCTTTGATGATAGGTTTGTAGAACCTATCTTGTATAATGCAATGAAATATTTTGAATTTAATCTTAGAAAATGTAGAATACACATTGAATCACCTTTGGAATTGAATCACTTTTACACTAGAGGAAATCCTTCCAATGGATAAATTATATTTATATATTCTTTATATTCGATGGATGATTTCTTACACCCTATCGAATTATATTATATACCTATTCTAGGGTTATGTGTGAAAGGACACAATGGTCCATATGAATTAATAAATATAAGTGAGTGATTAATTAATGATAAGGGTTAGGATAGTGAATCCTAACATGCCACCCTCCTTAAAAGGAGCTTTGTCCTCAAAGCTGAAAGTGAGGAAATTGTTGTGGGGATGGATGAAGCGCTTTCCAAGTAGCATTTGCTCAAGTTCTTGCACTATTTTAATGTCATATTTTTGTAAGCAAGGATATTGTGAAGGTTGAAGCGTTGGTGGGGGATTGGTAGGAAGAATAGTAGGATCAGAATGACGGTGGGGGAAAACCCTTTTGGTGCATGAAATATTCTAGAATGGCGTGTTAGAAGTTGTAATTTTGGTACCTCTTTTTGTTCCTCCTTGGTGGCTTGGATAGAAAATAGGTGGGCAACCATTCCCTTGCCTCCTTTGTGAATAATTTTCTCCATTCGGTGAGAACTTACGATTTGGGAAGGGTCTGATTGTAATCCTTTAAGAGTATATGTTTGATTCTTTATTGTGAATTTCATCCATAATTCCTCAAAATCCCATTGGATTGTCTCGAGTGTTCATAACCATTGCACTCCTAAGACAATATCACATCCTCCTAATGGAATTGCATACATGTCATTTTTCATGTTGTAATCGCCCATGGTGAGCTTAATATTTTGGCATTTCCCCTTACAGGCGATCCTTCCCCCATTACCAATCATGACCTCAAAACTATTATAGGGTTGTATATAGCAATTAGCTTGTTTTACCACACGTGGGTCGATGAAATTATGGGTACTACCGGAGTCAATAAGCACAATAAGGTTTTGTCATTTGAAGGACCCTGGAACTTTCATAGTTTGGGGAGAAGAATTACCGATGAGGGCATTAAAAGAAATTTCTAGTGGACCTTTAGTGCTATCATCGGGTGTATCCATCACTACTTCTACCTCGATCTCATTTTCTTCATTGGTTGAACTACAAGGATCAACTACATCCAGAATATATAGTTTTGGTGTAATACATTTATGATTGGGTACAAATTTCTCATCGCAATGATAACAGAGGCCTTTTTCTCATCTTTCCTTCATTTCCTCAAAGCTGATATGTTTAATTGGTAATATTTGGTTAGGTGTGTGGGTAGTGGAAGTATTTTGTGATTTCCCCATAGGTGGTTTTCCTAGTCGATGTTGAGCATTGAATTTATCTTCCACCAATTTGGCCAATCCAATGGTCTGCATCATGGTAGTGGGATTGAACATTTGTACTTCTAATCAAATTTCTTCTTTCAAGCCACTGATGAAACAACTTTGAAAGAATGAGGCATCCAACCCTGATGTACGATTGGCCAATTTTTCAAATTGAGCTTGGTATTCACGCACCGAAGTGGTTTGATGGAGCTTGGTAAGGGCTCCCATGAAATATTTGAATTTACTAGGGCCAAATCGTACTAATAGATTTTTTGTAAATTCTAGCCACGTAGGGGTGCCATTAGTTTTTTCGTACCACTGGTACCATTGGGTGGCATCATTTTCAAGGTGGAAAGATGCAATACGAACCTTTTGTGCCTCAGGGATCTGGTAGAGGGAGAAGTATTGGTCTACCCGATAAATCCAGTTAGTGGGGTCACCTCCTTCAAATTTGGGAAAATCCAATTTAGTAGTTCTAGGAAGGATGGAAGTTTGTGGCCCCCCAAGTGGTGTCTGGTGTGTTGGTCCTCCGATGGGTTGGCCAGCTTGAACTAGTGCCATATTTTGATGTAGCGTATCAACAGAGTGATTGTAGGTGTCTATTTTCAAGTCCATTGTTGACATTCTTTGCTCAAATTCCTGCCTCATTTTTAGATTATCTTGAGTAATTTGGTCCTTCCATTGGTGAAACTCCTGGTGGAATTTTTTGAGAGTAAGGTCTTGTGATCTCCTTCCATCAACCATTCGAGGGGTAATTTGCAATTCTTCACCAAAATGTAATTTAAATTTTGAAATTTATTTGAGAGGTAAAAATTTGGCACAAATTTGATATATTTTGGCAAAAATTTGGTCTAAAAAATGGTTTTAGCAACTTTTTTAGGACCTCCAATGGTCAATTTTTTTAATTTGAACAATGTTTCAGTAGAAAGGTGACATCGATAGTGGATGGGAAGGTGGGAAGTACAGGTAGTGAAGGTGGGTAGGTAACATCAGTAGCAAACAAGAGTACTAATAGGTGGGTGGAACATAGAGGGCGAAGCACAAGGCGCAACGAGACACGAAGGCAGACCAACGAAAGGGTAAAGCACAAGGTGTGATGGGACATGAAGGCAGACTAGTAGGAGCATGAAGCATGAGGTATAGAGAGGTATGAGGTGGTGATAGAGGGTAATAATTATGAGCACAATATACAATGGAGTGGTAAACACGTGGCACAAGAGGGTGACAGCGAGGAGTGGAGTCAACGGTAGGTGATAGGTGATTGGCAGGTGATAAACATCGCACGAGGTGCGAAAGGGAGGGCGTGATATAAGTCACGATGCCTTATATGTACCTTAGAGTATTTAAACCCAAAAAATACCTTTTCTTCATCGATGTGGGACTATTTTCCTTTTGATTTAATAAATCTATTTTACTTGCAATATTTCGATGTCAGAAAATAAAGTTGAAAACCAGGAAATTATTTAAACTTTAGTTTTTATTTTAAATTTTTATTTTATTTCATCAAAAAATATGATGCACCTAAAAAAAGTTGACATACGTCGAGTATTTGAGCACGAACATGTTGGAACAAAATATGCCTTCGGTTAATAGTGTTGCGCCTTAGACTTTGCCAACATTGAATAGACAGACCTTGCTTGAGATCATCTATCTAATCTCCAGAGAAGGTTGGTTCCTTTGAGTTTTTTAGAAAAAAGGGAAACAAGAGATAAGGGAAATATAGCCGAAGCTAGAACTTTTCTCAAGATACAGATTGGACAACAACTAAAAAATGATGATGCACATTACTATCTTCAGAGTTTTTTATATCTTCCTATAGAAAACATGAATTCCTGAGTGCGATTTTAAATGTTCACCTAAATATATGTAAATATATTTAATATTCAACTCTAGAGATAAGGTTTATACATGCACAGTTCAGATTTCAGAACAGATACATTATAAAACTTAAAATGAATAAAAGTTAAAAACCAGATACATACACTTGCATACAAAATTTCAAAAGCCAGCGGGAGAATATCTCTTATTGCTTGTAATCCAGTAACATGTACATCAAGTCTGTAAACGTCCAAGAGCCGACCCTTTTCATGATCGAATCACTCCTATTTATACCCTAAAAATATTATCTTCTACTATGTACATTTAATTTCCTCAATCAATTACAAGTAATTGTCTACAGTTTCTAAGAATATACAATGGATTTCTCGTAGATTAGATAGATTTCCTTCAGGCTAAATTCATATGAGCTTGTTATTCTGCAATCATCCAGTGGACCTGCCATGTTATAATCAACTGACCATTCTTTAGAAATTAGCACCTGATGTCAGTGCATGCCCTAGTTGCCAAAAATATACTCTGTTTCTCTACTTGTCTTCCCTTCTTGAGTTGCAAAAATGCAAGATGTCGCGAAATCGTGACATTTCTATGTCTTCATCTTGATTCTTTTTTTTGCATCGCAAAAATTGACCATGTCACGAAAACGCGACACCTCTGCCTCCTTATCTCTTTGTCTTGGTTTTGACAGCGAAAATACGACATGTCGCAAAATCATGACACTTTCGCCTCCTTGCTCTCTCTTGTTGCTTTTGGCCTCAAAAAAGGGACATGTCACGAAAAAGGGACATGTCATGAAATCGCGACACTTTTATGTTAGCGTACTTTAACTGTATTGCTGTTCTATTAGACTGTTTTGTCTAATTAAGTGTTGTTGGTATATTGTTATACCTGCATCCTGTTGAGATGCGCCCTCTTCGGGCTAATCCAGGAATGCAGTTTATGAATATTGTATTATTTAAACACTCCCCGGCAATAATCTGAGAGTTGTTCGTTGTTTAACATGGCATCAGAGCCAGTTCTGTGATTTTTCTGGGCAGAGAAATTTTTGATTGCAGAAGATTTTTTTTTTTTTCTTGCGTGCAAAGGCTGGAGAAAAGAATCACGCCGCGCGCTTTAAAAGAAAAAAAAAATGTTGTAGCGCAGGTACGGAAGGGAGAAGAATTAAAAAAAAAAAAAAAAAAAATTCAGGTCTGTGCTCAACGCAGACCCCCGTCTCCGCGACGCAGAGGAGGGCCCCCCGTTGACGTCCACACGCAGATGTCTGTCGCGATGCACAGAGCACAGTCGCGACTGTCCGCGCGCTCGTCGCGACGCGACAGGATAGCACGTCCGCGCGCAGACGTCTGTCGTGACACGGACACGTGCAGGAGGGGAGGCCGCGACACCCCCCCCCCCGTTGAGGGGAAGGCGCGCAGAGTGCAGTCATGACAGGATGCAGACATCTGTCGCGATGCGAACGCGCGGAGGAGGGGGAGCCCGTAACCCCCCCCATTGAGGAGAAGGCGCGCAGAGCACAGTCGCGACAGGACGCAGACGTCTGTCATAACGCGGACGCGCGCAGGAGGGGGAGCCCGCAACCCCCCCAGGGAAATAATTTAAAAAGCCCCCCCCACCCCCCGCGTGGAAGTTGCAGCCGGAGGCAGAGCGTCCAGTCTCTGTCCAGTCTGCGCATGGACTGCAGACTGCGGCGGCGAATTTAAAAAAAAAAAAAAACGGGCGGAGGAAGCTGCAGCGGTGATTTGCAGAGGAGGAGGAACCAGGTGTTCAAAGAGGAGGGCTCCAGTGATCCAAACGGATCAGCCCGCTAGCTCACTTGGCAGTGAGCTGTGCGGTAAGGCTCAGGGAGCCTGCAGGTCGGGGGTTCAAATCCCACCGACTCCCCCAAGGTATAATTTTTTTTTCAAAGTTGTTTTTTTTAATTATTATTTTTTAATTAAAATTTTTAATTTTAATTTTTTTTTTAGTTTTTAAACTTTATAAATTAAAATTTAATTTTAATTTATTTTTTTATAAGTTTTAAAACTATATAAATTAAAATTATTTATTTTAATTTTAAATATATAATAATTATTAAAAATGCTTTGTTAAAGGAATTTTTTTTTAGGGGGGATATTTTTTTCAAAAAAATCAAAGGGGGATTGTGAGTATTTTTTTGAAAAATAGCAATTTGGCGAATTGTAAAAGGTGCATTTTCGGCTGTGACCGACACCTTGTGGGTTATTCCTGTGGGCATTTTTTTTGTTGTATGTTGCATATTTCATTTTTGCACTATAACATTAAAAATTAAAATCAAAACACTCCCTAAGTCCCCGAAATAATTAAAACCCATCCATGCAATTTATTGCATTGTAGCGTTCGGTATTTGTGATACCTCTGGCCAGCACTTACAAGTAAAGTTGTCGTGATTTGGCTACTGTATCCAGTCGCCTAATATAGCTGCTACAACGACGTCTGAGCTTGTTCTCTATAAATCATCGGGGAGAGATAAGTTAGCCATTTTTGCATTTTTTTACTCCATCCACTACCCTTAATCGTTCTTGTGTTTAGGCGTAAATCCTGACGAAGTATTCTTCATAGTGTTTAGGGGAAGTTACGCCCCACGCATGAGAAGAATCTTCTATGGTAGGTGCCATCAACAAGGCGATTCCATTTCAGTACCGCTTATGTTCCACGTATCGTATGATCTCTAAAACTCACCTATAGTCTCCCTCACGTAAGGGCGGGTGATTTTTGTTGATATTTCTAAATACCTATAGTTTCCCTCACGTAATGGCGGGTATTTTATACGGTATAACGGCCTAGCAAAAGGTATATCGAAAGGGGGACCAATTGGTGATATAAGGAACCTTCACTATGGTCGTTGTTGCAAAGTTGATGACTGATCCGCATCAGTTATTGAAAGGTCCAAATTATACACCATGGAAACATAAGATGAAGGCAATTCTCCAAATGGAATATTTGTGGGATATTGTTACTGGAGTAGCAACTAGGCCTTCACCAACAGCAGGATCCACAGGTCCTTCCGCAAATCAGATAGATTTTGACAAGAAAGACAGTCGAGCAAAGGTGCTCATTTTGTTTGATGTTTCAGATGAAGTGCAACCTCATATAGCTGACAAAGCAAGTGGTAAAGAGGCATGGGATGCCCTTAGAACCATCTATGAGGGAAAGAATGATTCAACCATTCTTCATCTTCAACAACAACTTCATAACCTGAGTTTGAGACAGGGTGAAACAGTTGAACTCTTTCTGTGCAGAGTGTCTGAATTGAAAGAGAAATTGAATTCTTTGGGAGATATTGTGGACGAAAAGCTTCTCATTTCACTTGTGATGAGAGCTTTACCTTCTTCATTTGATATGTTGATAACCTCCATCCAGGTGTCTCAACGACAAATTACCTACATCGAGTTGGTCAATCTGCTTCAACAACAGGAGGCACACCAACTTCACAAGGATGATTCTTCCAATACAGCCCTATACACCAACAGGCAGGGTTCTAGGAAGAAAGGTAATGGGAAAAAAGGAGGCAACTTTCAGAAAGGAGGAAATTCTCAACAGGATACGAAAGGAAAAGGCAAACAACCTCAACAGAAGAAGAGGTGGTGCAAGATCTATGAGAAAGACAACCATGAAACCAACAGGTGTTGGCATAAGAACAAATAGAAAGGCCAAAACAAACCACAAAATAAAAACAAGCAACCCCAGGTGAATGTTTTTGTTGAAGAATCTGACTCAGATTCTGAATGGGCACACAAGGTGCTCATGACTACCACAGATTCCACACAGAGGGATCTTGTTTGGTATGTCGATTCTGGAGCTAGCAAACATATGACTGGAGACAGATCGTGGTTTGAATCATTTGTGGCCAAAGAGGGCAAACCTGTCACCATTGCTGATGATAAAACCTATAGGGTTCATGGAGAGGGTACAGTTTTAGTCACTCTTCCTAATGGCAAGTGTCAGATTGACAAAGTCCTCTATGTTCCAGGATTGGCTAACAATTTGTTGTTAGTGACACAAATCCTGGACAAAAATATGGTTGTCAACTTTCATGTTGAGAATGGAAAGAAGTGTTGTACTATTACCAGGAAGGGTAAGCAGATTGCAACAGCTTCATATAAGCACGGCTTATTTGCACTAGATGCTATCTCTACACCACATGTTGCCATGACTGTCTCTACCAAGGAGGCAACTTCCCTATGGCATAAGAGATATGGGCATCTTAGTTCTGGCTACTTACTTGAGCTCAGTAAGTATGAGATGGTAAAGGGTCTTCCTTCCCTTTCAGCCACATTGCCAGTGTGCTCGATCGCTGGCGGGAAAGCAAGCATAGAGTACCATTTGAGAAGAGCTCAACAAGAGCACGAAAACCTCTGGAGTTAATTCACACCAATCTGTGCGGTCCTTTCACACCCAACAGTTGTGGAGGGAAGAGGTACTTTCAGTTATTCGTAGATGACTACTCACGAAAGATGTGGGTTTTATTTCTCCAACTGAAATCCGAAGCTTTCGCATTCTTCCAGTAGTTCAAGAAATCCGTTGAGAAGGAGTCAGGAGCTTCTATTAAAACCCTCCACTCAGATCGAGGGGGAGAGTTTACCTCTAATGAATTTTTTGCATTCTTAGATAAGCATGGAATCAAGAGACAGTTAACAATTGCCTATACTCCTCAGCAAAATGGAGTTGCTGAGAGAAGGAACCGTTCTATCATGGAAATGGTTCGTTGTATGCTCACAGGAGCTACTCTTGGGCAACAATATTGGGTAGAAGCTATCACCACTCGCAGGTGTATCTCATTGAATAGGGCACCCACAAAGGCCCTAAAAGGAATGACTCCACGGGAAGCATGGAGTGGTCGAAAACCCTCCATATCTCATCTACGTATTTTTGGATGTCACGCTTTCATGCACATACCGAAATAGAAAAGGAAGAAGCTAGATGAGAAAACACTAAGATGTATTTTTCTTGGTTATTCTGAGCACTCTAAAGGATATCGGTTGATAGATCCTTTGACCAAGAAAATTCATATCAGCAAGGATGTTGTCTTTGATGAAGCTTTCACATCACAGAGCACATCTAAAGTACACCAAGATATTGTGGAATCTAAGGAAGAGAAGATTCCTTCATCAACACAGACAGGAGGTCCTTCTACATATTCTTCAACTCCACCGAAGAAGAATCCTAAATGGTTTACAAATACAATCAAAGACGCAAATTTATCCACTCCTCCCAATTTGAATTTGGATAGACCTCGTACACGCAGTATGGCTCAAAAGGAAAAAGAAGCCAAAGAAACTGGTGAGGTTTATGATCTTTGTCAATCTTTTGAGGAACTTTCTATAACTCCAAGTACAGAAGTAGAGGATATGGATATTGATGATGACAGGGCGTTCATGTCTACCATAGATGATCTTGAACCTACATCAGTGCAAGATGCTCTCAGTGAGCCTCAATGGAATGCCGCTATGGATACAGAGTATGAGTCTTTGATGAAAAATAAAACTTGGAAGCTTGTTGATTTGCCGCATGGAAAGAAACCCATTGGCTACAAATGGGTATATAAAGTCAAGTACAAGGCAGATGGAACAATTGATAAGCATAAGGCCCGTCTTGTTGCAAAGGGCTATGCTCAAAAATAAGGCATTGACTACGAGGAAACTTTTGCACCTACTGCTCGAATGACCACAATTCAGGTTATGTGTGCTATGGCAGCACAATATGGGTGGAAAGTTCACCAGATGGATGTCAAAAGTGCCTTTCTAAATGGTGATCTCCAAGAAGAAGTCTACATGACTCAGCCTGAAGGATTTGAAGTGGAAGGCCAAGAGAAGAAAGTTTGCAAATTGGTCAAATCCTTGTATGGTCTGAAACAAGCTCCTTGAGCTTGGTATATAAAAATGGACAATCACCTTATGTAGCATGGATTTAAGAGATGTTCATCAGATGCAAACCTCTATTTCAAGAAACAGGGTTCTGAGATAGTGTTGCTTGTACTCTATGTGGATGATCTACTCATTACAGGGAGTTCAGAAACTATGATCTCTACTGTCAAAAGAAACTTGTGCAAATCTTTTGAGATGATAGATCTCGGACTTCTCCATTACTATCTTGGTCTGGAATTTAGACAGGAGCACTCCATAAAAGTGTCTCAAAAAAAATATGCCAAGACATTGCTTGAAAAATATTGCATGACTGATTGTAAGCCAATGGCAACTCCAATGGAGAATGGACTTCAGTTATCGCGATATGATGATTCACCTCAGGTAGATGGTACTCTCTATCGACAATTGATTGGGAGTCTCATATATCTGACCAATACTAGGCCAGATCTTGTATTTGCTGTCAACTATCTTTCGAGGTTCATGCAGGAGCCTAAGACCACTCATTGGAAAGCAGCAAAACATGTTCTTCACTATGTCCGTGGTACTATGTAATATGGCCTAGAATACAAGAGGAACAACAAATTCTTCTTGCAAGGATACACGGACTCTGACTATGCCGGATCATTTGATGATCGCAAGTCAACTTCTAGATACATTTTTCATCTGGGATCCGGTCTTGTCTCTTGGCATAGCAAGAAGCAACAGGTGGTTGCTATCTCATCAACAGAGGCAGAGTATCGTGCCGCACGTGAAGCTGTGTGCGAAATGATATGGTTACATCGCATTCTGACAAGTATGGGCCATCCATAAAAATCTCCAATACACTTATTTTGCGACAATCAGGGTGTTTAGAACCTTGTCAAGAATCCAGTCCATCATGAAAGAACAAAGCACATTGACACACAATGTCATTTCATTCGAGATGAAGTTCCAAAGCACCGAATTCAGCTTCAACACATTCCCACCGATGCTCAAGTTGTAGACATTTTCACTAAGGCACTTGGACGTGTCAAATTTGAATTTTTTCACAGCTCACTTTGTATTGCAAAATGATGTAAGGGGATGTTAGTATAGCTATCAGTTATTACATTACCCAAATAATGTAATAAAGGGGGATGTTAGCGTACTTTAACTGTATTGCTATTCTATTAGACTGTTTTGTCTAATTAAGTGTTGCTGGTATATTGTTATACCTACATCCTGTTGATATGCGCCCTCTTCGGGCTAATCCAAGAATGCAGTTTATGAATACTGTATTATTTAAACACTCCCCGGCAATAATACAGAGCTGTTCGTTGTTTAACATTTTAGAATCTTTACCTGTTTTGCTATTCTTCTTGAAAAAATAATCCATGTCGCAAAATCGCGATATTCTCCCTGACTTCTACGCTTTTATTGATGGACTTGGCAAAAATGGGCAACATCGCAAAATCGTGACTTTTTCCTCTACTTTCCCTCTTTGCTGTTTTTCGCCACAAAAACTCGACATGTCACGAAATTGTGACACTTTTCTTCCTTAGTGTATTTTGCTTTTTCTTTGGTCTTTAGTGTATGGGCTACTTCGGTCTTCTTTAAAAATATGCAAAAAAAGGTGCATCATCCGTTTTTTGTAGTTAGTCACTTTTTGACTAACAGAACACCGATATGGATAATTTTGTCACTTTGGAAGAGGATTTTACATTGAGTTTTAAATTTCTCACCGAACCGAGATTTAGCTATTCGCGTTCGAACAAAACTTGTTGTCGATGATAAACCTTGGGATTTTATATATGTTGACATCGTAGGTGGATGTCTGCTCTGTTAAACATTGTTGTTGTAAATACAATTTTTTCTTATGATAGAATTGGTGAGAATGTGATTGTTTGTGACAAATTGTGTTATGACGAAGATGGAGATTGGGAAGATTGTTCTGATGATGCTTACGATGGAGAAAATGCTACGTAGAGGGATGGTGGCCTATGTAGTTTGACATGCTTTGATGCATGAAAAAGGATGAGTGATTATGAGGAGGGTTTGAAAAGACACATAATTGAAACTGCTATGAAACCAGATGATAGGTTTCTAGAACCTATCTTGTATAATGCAATGAAATAGTTTGAATTTAATGTTACAAAATATAGAATACATGTTGAATCACCTTTGGAATTGAATCACTTTTGCACTGGAGGAAATCCTTTCAAAGGATAAATTATATTTATATATTCTTTTATATTTTATGGATGCTTTCTTACACCCTATAAAATTATATTATATACCTATTCTAGGGTTATGTGTGAAAGGACACAATGGTCCATATGAATTAATAAATATAAGTGATTGATTTAATTAATTATAAGAGTTAGGCTAGTGAATCCTAATATTTGAATTTTGAATACCCAATTGATCCTAATATGCCTCCACTAGAATATATTCCCCAGGATGAAATACATCACAAAAATTTCATCTACAATGAAATGCAACAACTTAAGCAGTTATAAGGTACATACCCATTTTACCTACTTAATAGTAATTTTAATAAGTAATTTCAAAAAATGATATAGAACATACTTGAATGCAGAGTACCCAGTTGATCTTGATATGCCTCCACTAGACGATATTCCCCAAGATGAAATACATCAAGAAAATTTAATTAACAATGACATGCAACAACTTGAACAAAATCCTAAAACTGGCATACAAAGTCAAAATGAAAATGATCATTCCAACCAAATGTACACTATAGGGGAATCTTCGGCTAAGCCTAAGAAATGTAGATGTAGAAACTCAATAAGCTGGATTATTGGAAGATCATTTTAGTTTGAATGGTCATCAAAATATTCATTTATTGAACCAATGTTGCAATATGATAGTAATGTAGAACCAAAATAATCTAGATGCATTATTTGTAGTTGGAAAATAGGAAAAGATAAGAGAATGCAACCTAATATAGATACAATAGAAAAACATTGTGGGAAATTTTATGTTAAAGTAAAATAATCTGATGGAAAATTAAGAGAATCCATAGGTGGAAGAATGCATTAGAATGCACACATGTTAAATATGCACTAGACTATGATAAAGCGATGAAAAAAAAACAAATACTATCTCAGAATGGTGAAACAATTCCAGCATAGTTTCAAAAATTCATAAAACCACGTTAGCTTCAAAAATCTTGTAGTTTTATATTGTATTTACTATTCTTCAAAAAGGTAGCCCTATGTCATAATTTATCGATTTTAAGCATCTCTTCCGACTAGTTGATGTACAAAACCTCCCTAATGCTTTGGTCAGATTGAATTGGTTGGGAAATGGTAAAATATCTATCTTTAGTTGAGAAGCACTTGAAATGGAATGTTAAAAATTCTAAATTCATTTCACTTTCTATTGATGAGGTAATTACATTTGACAATACATCTTGGATTTGCATGCATGTTTACACCTTTTAAAATCATGTAAGGCAACCTCATTTGCTAGCAATACATAAGATGGTGGAAAACTGTAATGTTGAAAATCTTTACAATGTTGTTACTAGCTTAAAGGATATTACTAGCATGGATGATGCAGTAATAGCTAGTAAATTAATGTGTTGGAGCTAATGGTGCTACTATAATGTAAGGTAACATAAATGGTATTTATGTTCGACTTCAAATATTTGTTAGCCCATATTTGATCCTGATTCACTGCATGGCTCATAGAATAGTTCTTGCATACAAAATTGTGAGCACATTTCAAAATATTGCATGAATTGAAGAACTCGTTCAAGAAGTACATTCATATTTTTTGTGCAGTCCAAAAATATTTGCAGATTTTCAACTATTTGCACTAAGACTTACAAAAAGTAAAAAATTATTGCAAGATGTAGATACCAGGTATATTTCATTGTTTCAACCTGTAGCAAGAGTTTTCAAACAATATAAATCCATAGTAGGCTTTATGTATGATAATCAGAGGGAATTTTATAAAGCAAAAGATTTGTTATATCGTATGAGAGGCCTAGAAACACTACTCACTTTATGTGGTATTCTTCCAATGTTGCATGAGATGAATACATTGATAAAACATGCACAATAAAGATCCATTTATAAAGTTGATTTCATAAGGATTAGAAAACAAATTTGTGTGTTTATCAATATGTTATACTTATCAAGTGAGAATTTTATAGATCATTTGTTTGATGATTGGAGAACTCTAACAAATATAAATGAATAAAATAGTTTATTATAGTTCAACAGCAAGGACAATCTCTATATTAATATTCACGAAAAAGAGATACCTTTATATTATTTTGATAAGCAATTAGATATAGTTAGTGAAGATGTTTAATAGATTCCAATCATATACAAAATATTTTAAGAAGTTTTACATAATACAAGGATTAAGTTGAGAAAAATAGCAAAATCATTAACAAAAGAAATTAGAAGTCATTTTCAATTAGATGAGTTTCTAGAAGCAATGGGTGTGGTTAACCCTACATTTTGGCATTCAAGAATAGATAATAATAGCAAAAAAACCTTTTTAATAAAATATATGAGTACACTTATCAATCATTTTGCTAAAAGTGTGGAATTCAATGGTACTGAGATCAATGTTATTTTGAATGAATATCTTTTGACCAAATAATCCTCATATTTTGGAAATACAATGGTTGATCAAATTCCACATTTGACTAATTCTAGTGAACCAGGTTCTATTATACGTTTGTGGAAAAATTTGTACCCTGGTAGTGTTTTATAGGAAATGATGAGCAAATATTTCAACTTATATGAATTGTGTCAAAAAAAATGGTTTTGGGATCAGTGGAAGATGAAAGGGTTTTTAGTGCATTGTCTTTTGTGAAATCTAAAGTTCGTAACCGACTGGATAAAAATTTAGAAAACTTCTTGATAATAAATGTCTCATCTTATGAGGTGCACAATTTTCCTTATGAGAGAGCTTTGACATATTTAAATGTGAGAAGCGGAATGGCAATTCAATTATTTGATGAAGTATAAATAATACATTAGGGCCAGGATTAGTCCGGAGGTTGTGGAACCACCCGAGACCAATATAGGCACAGTTGTAACAAAATAACAACTAGCCTAAATTAATCAATTCTAACAATATAAGATCGTTAGTATTGAATTAACTAATGAAAGAAATATTGAAATATATTCTAACATCCCCCCATATTACAATATTTTAGGAAACATAACTACTAGCTATACTATCATCCCCCCATTATTTTGCAATACAAAGAGAGCTGCAAAAGAACTCAAATTGATGTGTGCAAGGACCTTGGTGAAAATATCCGCAACTTGAGCATTGGTGGAGATGTATTGAAGCTGGATTTGATGCCTTGGAACCTCATCTCGAATGAAGTGACATTGTGTATCAATGTGTTTGGTTTATTTATGATGTCCTAGATTCTTGAATAGGTTGAGAACACCTTGGTTGTCGTAAAACAAGTGAATTGGATATTTTGATGGATGACCCATACTTGTCAAGATGCGATGCAACCATATCACCTCACACACTGCTTCACGTGCAATGCGATACTCTACCTTTGTAGATGAGATAACAACCACCTATTGATTCTTGCTGTACCAGGAGACATGACCAGATCCAAGATGAAAGATATATCCTAAAGTTGACTTGTGATAATGATATGATCTGACATAGTCGAAGTCTGTGTATCCTTGCAAGAAGAATTTATCATTCTTCTTGTACTCTAGACCATACTCAATAGTACCATAGACATAGTAAAGAACATATTTTGCTGCATTTCAATGAGTGGTCTTAGATTCCTGCATGAACCTCAAAATATAGTTAACAGCAAACACGATATTTGGCCTAGTTTTTGTTAGATATATGAGACTCCCGATCAGCTGACGATAGAGAGTACCATCTACCTGAGGTGAATCATCATATCGTGATAACTGAAGTCCTAAATCCATAAGAGTTACCATTGGTTTACAATCACTCATACAATATTTTTCTAACAATGTCTTGGCATACTTTTGCTGGCTCACATTTATGTGATGATTTTTATGGTTCACTTCGAGACCAAGACAATAGTATAAAAGTCCAAAATCTATCATATCAAAATATTTGCACAAGTCACTTTTGATAGCAGCTATCAAAGATTCAGAGCTTCCTGTGATAGTCAAATCATCCATATACAGTACAAGTAGCACTATCTCAAAATCCTGTTTCTTGAAATAGATATTTGCATCTACCAGACTTATATTAAATCCATACTATAGAAGGTGATCATCCATATTAATATACCAAGCTTTGGGAGCTTGTTTCAAACCATAAAAGGATTTGACCAATTTACAAACTTTATATTTTTGACCTTCCACTTCAAATCCTTTAGGTTGGGCCATATAGACCTCTTATTTAAGACCACCATTTAGGAATGCAATCTTGACATCCATATGGTGAACTTTCCACCCAAACTGTGCTACCATAGCACAAAGAACTCGAATGGTTGTCATCCGAGCAATAGGTGCAAAAGTTTCCTCATAGTCAATGCCTTCCTTTTGCGCATAGCCCTTTGCCACAAGGCGGACCTTATGCTTATCAATTTTCCCATATACCTTGTACTTGAATTTGTACACCCATTTGCAGCCAATGGGCCTCTTTCCATGCAACAAATCAATAAGCTTCCATATCTAATTTTTATTCAGATACTTGTAATCTATGTCCATAGCAGCCTTCCATTGTGGCTTACCAAGGGCATATTGTACTGTTACAGGTTCATGCTCATCATATGAAGATATAAATACCCTTTCATCATCTACATCCATACCTATAGGTTATACAGAAAGTTCCTCAAAATATTGACAAAGTTCATCAACCTCAATAGTCTCTGCTGCAAATTTCTCTTGTCGAGCCATGCTATGTGTATGAGGCCTATCCAATATCAAGTCTAGTGGAGTGGATAGCTTAGAGTCTCTAATTGTACTTGTATACCATTTTGGAATATTTTCTGTGAGAGGAAGCCCCCTATGGAGAAGGAGAATTATCATCCTTAGATTCCATAAAATCTAGGTATATATATGATGTGTTTTGTGATGTGAAAGCCTCATAAAAAACATCTATGTTGGTATGAATATTCTTGGTCAAAGGATCAATCAAGCGATAACCCTTTTAATGCTCATCATATCCAAGAATAACACATTACAAGGTCTTCTCATCTAGCTTCTTCCTCTTCTCTTTGGGTATGTGCATAAAATCTTTACATACAAAAACACATAGATGAGAGATGAAGGGTTTTCGACCACTCCATGCTTCCTATGGAGTTATTCCCTTTAGGGCCTTGGTAGGTTCTCTATTCAATAGATACACTAATTTTTGAGCAAGGTGCAGCAACAGTATTGTCATTGTTGTCAACACAGTCAGATAGATCTATTGATGCAGTGGATAGGAAGTTCAAAAGCTATTCAGATGCAGAAGACAGGAGTTCAAAGGTTATTCAGAGTATGTACAGTGATTTTCCAAGAAGACCGAAGTGGCCCATATGCAAAAGATCAAAGAAAAAGATAAGTAAGAAAAGTGTCGCGATATCGCGACATATACAGCAGGCAAGAAAAACTATCACGATTTCGTGACATGTTGGAAGAGAGAGAAAAAGCAAGAAAAACTGTCACGATTTCACGACATGTTGGAAGAGAGAGAAAAAGCAGGAAAAACTGTCATGATTTCGCGACATGTTGGAAGAGAGAGAAAAAGCAAGAAAAACTGTCACGATTTCGCGACATGTTGGAAGAGAAAAAGGCAAGTGGAAAAACTGTCACGATTTCATGACATGTTGGAAGAGAAAAAGGCAAGTGGAAAAACTGTCATGATTTCACGACATGTTGGAAGAAAAAGAGAAAGCAAGAAGTGTCACGATTTCACGACAAGTTCGAAGAAAGAGAACAAGTAAGAAAAGTGTCATGATTTTGTGACATGTCGCATTTTCACGACTAAAATAGGAGAGAGAAAGTAAGTTGGAAAAGTGTCACGATTTCGTGACATGTCGCATTTTCATGACTAAAATAGGAGAGAGAAAGTAAGTTGGAAAAGTGTCACGATTTCGCGACATGTCACATTTTCATGACAAAAGAAAGAGAGGAAGCGTACGGAAGTAGAACTGTCACGATTTCATGACAAAAGTAGAAAGCAAGACTTCGGAAGCAGAAGTGTCATGATTTCATGACAAAAGCAAAGAAGTAAAGTACGAAAGCAGAAGTGTCACGATTTCACGACAAAAGCAGAGAAGAAGACTTCAAAGGCAGAAGTGTCACGATTTCACGACAAAAGCTAAGGAAGACTACGGAGGAAGTGTCACGATTTCATGACAAAAGCAAAGTTGAAGACCTTGGAAGGCAAAGTGTCGCGATATCGTGACAAAAGCAAAGTCAAAGTCTCTTGGAAGCAGAAGTGTCGTGATATCGCGACAAAAGAATAGAGAAAGCGTACGGAGGTGAAAGTGTCACGATATCGTGACATGTATTTTCATGGGCCAAAGCTAAGAGAAAGAGCAAGGAGAAAAAGTGTCGCGATATCGCGACATGTTGTATTTTCGTGGTCCGATGCAAAGAGAAAGAGCAAGGAGAAAAAGTGTCGTGATATCGTGACATGTAGCTTTTTTGCGGTCCGATGCAAAGAGAAAGAGAGAAAGAAAAAGTGTCACGATATCGGACGACAGTGTATTTTTAGGGCCAAAGCAAGGAGAAAGAGAGAGAAAGTGAGAAGTGTCACGATATCGCGACATGTTGTATTTTCACGGTTGAGTTGAAGCCGATGAAGACCGATGACAGCCGACTAAAATTAGGGTTTACAATTGTTATGAAAGCCGACTAAGATTAGGGTTTACAACTGACTAAGATTAGGGTTTTCATCACAAAAATTTGTTATAAAAGGAGGGTTGTTTGGAGATTTTAAGGTTGTGGAGGTGTGTGGAGTGGGGGGGAGAAGAATGCATGTCGAAGTGTGAAATGTGTTGTCGAAGAGCTGAAAGAGAAAGTTGAGATGATGGTGAAGTGCAAAGAGAGCAAGTCATGTCGAATCGTGCTAAGTGCAAATTCAAAGAGAGAGAGGACAAAAGGGAGAAGATGATCATGAAGTTTCACCAATGAAGTAGAGTTGGGAAGTGATTGCAGAGAGAGCAGAGTGCAGAGAACGCAAAGGTGAAGAAGACCAATCAAGGTCTTGCAAAAGCAAAGGTATCTTACTATTAAACCTATAGATTCAAATTGAAGTCCAGGTTGGTGCTTGGCATTAGGGGTTGGTGCTCCTTCCAGTTGGTGTTGGTAAATCAGGGGTTGGTGCTCCTTCTAGTTGGTGCTAGTAAATTAGGGGTTGGTGCTCCTTTTTGTTGGTGTAGATAAATAAGGGGTTGGTGCTCCTTCCAGTGGGTGTTGGTAAATTGATTGTAAAGTTGGTGCTTTGCAAAGGCTGGATTTGGATGGTAGTCCAAGCAGTCATTCTTGAGGAGTAGCCAAATTGGTGAACCTCATTAAATCTTGTGTTGTGTGATGTTCTCTTGTGATACTTGCTTTATCTGGTTTTAAGGTTTCATTATTTCAGTTTTAAGAGCTATGAATTTAAGTTTAAAGAACTACACTGATTCACCCCCCTCTCAGTGCCATTGTAAGACTAACAATTGGTATCAGAGCCAAGTTCCCTTCTCAAGCTAAATCAGTCAGGGTTGATCTTGGATTAGTACGCAATGGGTAAGAAGAATAGATCCTCCTCCAAAAGGCATCTCATTTCAGTTTCAATTCTTGTGGAAGAGAAAATTGAACCAGAAAAGGTTGAAGACTTCTCATCAAACAAAGCACCTTTGTTTGACGGAACTAATTACGTGATCTGGAGAATCAGGATGCAGACATATCTTTGTGCTTTGGGATACGACATCTGGGATTCAGTAGATAGTGAATACACAATACCCATCACTCCTCCAACCGATGTTGCCGATAAGAATCTATTTGAGAATGACTCAAAAGCAAAGAATGCTATCAAGTGTGGATTAGTAGACAATGAACTGGTAAAGATCATGAGTTGTAAAACGACAAAAGAAATATGGGACAAACTGAGGAGTATTCATGAAGGAGACGATGAGATCAAGGAGGCCAAGTTACAAACACATCAAGCTCAGTTAGAGCTTAAAGTTGAATGACGATGAGAACATAGAGGCATATATGCTGAGAGTTAATGAAGTCCTAGAGGATGATTCTAAAAAGGAAACAGGTGGAGGTCTTTTCATGACACTCAAAGAAGAAACAAAAAAAGAACAAGAATGTGATGAAGAAGAAATTGATGCAGAAATAAATTTGAAAGAGGAACTAATTGCAGCTCTGGATGAATTGAAGATAGAAAGAAAAAGGAATAAGGAAATCTCAAGAAATCTTGAGGATGCAAATGAAATAATAACCAATTTGAAAGTACAGGTAGAAGAATTCAAAAGGATTGAAGAAACTCTCAGGTCACAGATCAATGAGAAAGAGATTGGTTGCTGCAAACAAGAGGAAGAGATTGTTTTATTGAAGAAACAACTAGAAGAGGCCAATACAAATCTCAAATTCGAGAAGAGCACAGAGTTGCTAGATAAAATGATAAGCCAACAAAGAAGCTCCATGGATAAGCGTGGTCTTGGATATGAAGTTGAACAACCTTCATCTTCCAACTCTGCAGAGAAGAAGAAGTTCACTGTTGAAGGATCGAAGCAAGAAAAGTTTGAAGCTGAATCTTCAAAAGGAAGAAAATATCAAAGGAGATCTACAACAAAGCAACCACAACAAAAGAGGTTCTATCACTCTCACTCTATTCATAATAATACTTTTAATGGCTATTGTTTCAGATGCAACCAGTATGGTCACAAGGCAACTTATTGTGGATTGAATAATAAATCAAAGAGTTATGCTGGTAGAAATACATCTGCGTTTCTGAGTGAACACTATGTACAATGTTTTCAATGTAATGGTCATGGGCACATAGCAAGGTTTTGTCCAAGCACTTTTGTATCTAATCTAAGGCAAAATAGTAGATTTCATCAGACGCAAAGAACGCAACACAGACAAGGAATAAATCATGTACATAAAAGAAAGGAAAATAATCATTCATCAAGGATGCACAAGAGACAACCACACAAGAGAAATGTTCGAGTTCACGAAAAGGTGCAAAACAGGGATGTAGTTGAAAAATCCAAGCCCGAGTTCAAGAAAGTTTGGAGAAAGATAGAAGAAAGGAAATCGTGTCTCCTTGGATTGAAGGAGACTACTCCGCTATTGCACTAAGCAACTCCAGGTAGCACATCCTCAGGGGGAGCAATCTTGAAGTTTCATTTTAATGCTCCTATGTATTTGTTTGATTACCCGAGGATGAAAGGCAAGTAGTCAGGGAAGTTGTCGTATAGTTGTCGAAGTGTGTTTTCAGTTCATGTAGTTGTTTGTGGAAGTGCCGTGAAGGGTGGTGATTAAATTGAGAGTTGTCATTATTGGTAGTATTGCTATATGTCATTGTTGTACTGGTGATGGTTCTTACTGCCACTGTCCAAAGTTAAGGATTATAATAGTTCAGATAATTTGGTTAGTGAAAGAATGTTGCCCTAGCCGCATATATGTGTTTCGATAAAAGCAAGTGTGTATTTGAACTACACATTGACGTGAAGATTGTTAGATCTATTATGATGTTGTGGTGAAAAATATTGAAGTCTGATTATTGATTCATGTTTAGCTCATCAAGATGAGCAACTTTGCTTTGTGAATCATACCTATCCGAGGTCCAGAAGTATGAGTTTGAGTAAGGTGCACTATAGTTGGCCGTGAAGTGTTTGACAAAATGTTGTCTCCTGATTCGAACAATTGAAAGTAAGGTGTGACCAACGGTGACTATAGAAAACATAGACCAAGTTGAAAATGTAAAAAGGGATTTGGTTGGTGTTGTGGTACAGTGTTTGATGCTTGCACAGAGTTGGTAGTAAAATTGCAGTGTCGATACAGTGTTGGACAAAAGTTGGTACAAGTGTGAGTCACTTGACAATTTTTTGACAGATGTGAAATCAACATTTTTGAATGGGAAGCTTGAAGAAGAGGTTTATATTGAGCAGCCAGATGGTTTCCAACTTGGTGATGATCCCAACTTGGTTTGTAAGTTGAAGATATATGGCTTGAAACAGGCACCCCGAGCATGGTATGCAAGGCTAGACAACTATCTCACTCAACAAGGGTTTAAGAAAGATGATATCATATTTGGTAGCAACAAAGATGAGTCGTGTAAAGATTTAGCAAATAAGATGCAGAAAGAATTTGAAATGTCAATGATTGGTGAACTTTCGTATTTCCTCAGGTTGCAAGTTAATCAAAATAAGAAGGGCATATTTATTTCTCAAGTTAAATATGTGAAAGAGATGTTTAAAAAGTTCACAATGGAGGATTGTAAGCCAGTTAGCACTCCCATGACGACAAGTTGCAAGTTGAGCAAGGATGACAAATCTCCACCTATTGATCAAACCATGTACAGATCTATGATTGGGAGCTTACTATACCTGACAACTACTAGACTAGATATTTTGCAGGCAGTATGCATGGTAGCATGATTTCAGGCTAATCCCAAGGAGACTCATGTGACAACAATGAAGAGGATTCTTCGGTACCTCAAGGGTACTATGGAGTATGGATTATGGTATCCGAAAGGTAAAGACTTCACCCTTATTTCGTATTCAGATGTAGATTGGGCAGGATGTGTAGATGACGAAAGAGTACCAATGGAGGTGCATTCTATCTTGGAGACAGATTGGTCGCATGGCACAGTAAGAAACAAGAGTCAGTTTCTTTATCGACAGCAGAGGCAGAATATATTGCAGCGACAACATGTTGTACATAGGTATTATGGATGAAACAAACCTTGAAAGATCTTGGTATTAGCTTCAGTGAGCCAATATCAGTTAAGTGTGATAACACCAGTGCCATTAACATCTCCAAGAATCCGGTTATGCATTCACGCACAAAACACATTGCTATCAGGTATCACTTTTTGAAGGAGAAAGTTGCGGAAGGTGAGGTTAAGTTGGATTTTGTTCCAACTACAGAGCAAGTAGCAGATATCTTCACAAAACCATTGCCCAAGGAAGTTTTTGAGTACCTTCGCAATAAATTGGGAGTGGTCACACTTCCCAAGAATTGACTAGCTATAGGGATCACATTCTCAGGGGGAGCATTTAAGTATTTGATTATCTTTTTGCTCATGTTCATGATTTTTGCTAAGTGTAATAAATTGTGCCTGAGAATGTTGTGCATGGACTCGGGGGAGTCTGCAGTAGCCCTTTGGTATTATTGTCAAAGGGGGAGAAGAGTTACAGGAAATTGCACATGTGTTGCCAACAATTCCAAAGGGGGAGATTATTGAGCAAGGTGCAACAACAGTATTGTCATTGTTGTCAACACAGTCAGATAGATCTGTTGATGCAAGTGGACAGGAAGTTCAAAAGCTATTCAGATGCAGAAGACAGGAGTTCAAAGGTTATTCAGAGTATGTACAGTGATTTTCCAAGAAGACCGAAGTGGCCCATATGCAAAAGATCAAAGAAAAAGACAAGTAAGAAAAGTGTCACGATTTCGCGACATGTTGGAAGAGAGAGAAAAAGTAGGAAAAACTGTCGCGATTTTGCGACATGTTGGAAGAGAGAAAAAGCAGGAAAAACTGTCATGATTTCGTGACATGTTGGAAGAGAGAGAAAAAGCAGGAAAAACTATCATGATTTCACGACATGTTGGAAGAGAAAAAGGCAAGTGGAAAAACTATCATGATTTCATGACATGTTGGAAGAGAAAAAGGCAAGTGGAAAAACTGTCGCGATTTCGCGACATGTTGGAAGAAAAAGAGAAAGCAGGAAGAAGTGTCACGATTTCATGACAAGTTCGAAGAAAGAGAACAAGTAAGAAAAATGTCACGATTTCATGACATGTCGCATTTTCATGACTAAAATAGGAGAGAGAAAGTAAGTTGGAAAAGTGTCACGATTTCATGACATGTCGCATTTTCATGACTAAAACAAGAGAGAGAAAGTAAGTTGGAAAAGTGTCACGATTTCGTGACATGTCGCATTTTCACGACTAAAATAGGAGAGAGAAAGTAAGTTTGAAAAGTGTCACGATTTCATGACATGTCGCATTTTCATGACAAAAGAAAGAGAGGAAGCGTATGGAAGCAGAACTATCATGATTTCATGACAAAAGTAGAAAGCAAGACTTCAAAGTAGAAGTGTCACGATTTCATGACAAAAGCAAAGAAGTAAAGTACGAAAGCAGAAGTGTCATGATTTCACGACAAAAGCAGAAGAAGACTTTGAAGGCAGAAGTGTCATGATTTCATGACAAAAGCAAATGAAGAACTACGGAAAGGTAGAAGTGTCATGATTTCGTGACAAAAGCAAAGTCGAAGATCTTTGAAGGTAGAAGTGTCGTGATATCATGACAAAAGCAAAGTCGAAGTCTTTGGAAGCAGAAGTGTCACGATATCACGACAAAAGAATAGAGAAAGCGTACGGAGGTGAAAGTGTCATGATATCGTGACATGTATTTTCATGGGCCAAAGCTAAGAGAAAGAGCAAGGAGAAAAAGTGTCATGATATCGTGACATGTTGTATTTTCACGGTCCGATGCAAAGAGAAAGAGCAAGGAGAAAAGTGTCACGATATCATGACATGTACTTTTAGGTCCGATGCAAAGAGAAAGAGAGAGAAAGAAAAAGTGTCACGATATCGTGACATGTTGTATTTTTGTAGGCCAAAGCAAGGAGAAAGAGAGAGAAAGTGAGAAGTGTCATGATATCGTGACATGTTGTATTTTCACGGTTGAGTTGAAGCCGACGAAGACCGATGACAACCGACTAAAATTAGGGTTTACAGTTGTTATGAAAGCCGACTAAGATTAGGGTTTAACCGACTAAGATTAGGGTTTTCATCACAAAAAAAATTGTTATAAAAGGAGGGCTATTTGGATATTCGAGTTGAAGGATAAGTCATCGAATGCGTGTCAAAGTGTGAAATGTGGCCGTAAGAGCACAGAAAGCAAAGAGAGAGATGATGGCAAAGTGCGCAAAGAGAGCAAGTCATGTCGAATCGTGCTAAGTGCAAAATTCGCAAAGAGAGCAGAGTGCACAAAAGGGAGAAGACGATCGTGAAGTTTGAGCAAAGTGTGCGAAGTGATTGCGGAGAGAGCAGAGTGCAGAGAGAACGCAAAGGTGAAGAAGACCAGTCAGGGTCTTGCAAAAGCAAAGGTATCTTACTATTAAACCTATAGATTCAAATTGAAGTCCAGGTTGGTGCTTGGCATTAGGGGTTGGTGCTCCTTCCAGTTGGTGCTGGTAAATCAGGGGTTGGTGCTCCTTCTAGTTGGTGCTGGTAAATCAGGGGTTGGTGCTCCTTTCTGTTGGTGCAGATAAATAAGGGGTTGGTGCTCCTTCCAGTGGGTGTTGGTAAATTGATTGTAAAGTTGGTGCTTTGCAAAGGCTAGATTTGGATGGTAGTCCAAGCAGTCATTCTTGAGGAGTAGCCAAATTGGTGAACCTCGTTAAATCTTGTGTTGTGTGATGTTCTCTTGTGATACTTGCTTTATCTGGTTTTAAGGTTTCATTATTTTAGTTTTAAGAGCTGTGAATTTAAGTTTAAAGAACTACACTGATTCACCCCCCTCTCAGTGCCATTGTAAGACTAACAATGGAACGGTTTCTCCTTTCAGTAACTCCATTTTGCTGAGGAGTATAAGCAGTAGTCAACTGTCATGTGATCCCATTTTCAGTTAAGAACTTAGAAAATTCTTTAGAGGTGAACTCCCCCCATAGATCTAAGTAGAGGGTCTTTATAGAAGTCCCTGACTCCTTTTCAATAGATTTCTTGAATTGCTGAAAGAAGCCAAATTCTTAAGATTTTAGTTGAACAAAGAATACCCACATCTTTCGTGAGTAATCATCCACAAATAATTGAAAATAAATGCAACCTAGGCTAGAGCATAGAGTAAATGCAATCTTGATTGATTGAGGTAATTAAATAGCTATCTCTACTACATAAACCAAAATATCAAAAACCCCTTGTATTGATATAAGAAGTCATAGGCCACATATAGTAGATTGAACAGATTGGCTACCTAGGCCCAATACTAGTCAAAGAGAGCAATTGATCCAATCCCAATTGGATGATTTACACTATGAGTGAGAACGTTTAGATCATGAGCATGTAGAACAATAGAGGTTACACCACCAATGATGGTACAAATATATACTACATGAGGAAATACTCCTAGAACAGATATTGTGTGAAGAGCAATCGCATCGGGTAGCTCATGATGAGATTCCCATACCTACTACTTATCAATAACAACTCAATATGAGGTGCACTACGTAGCATCAGGATTTTCCATATAGGCCTGCTAAAAATCATCCTCTTCATACCTTTATTCATTAGTCTAGGCAAGGATAGTGCCAAGAGTCAAATCAACAAGAGTATAAGGCTTACGAAGAGATGAAAGTAGAGGACCAAAAATAAGAATATCTTGAGTCACATTGCAAGGGTATGGAGGATGATTACAATATGCCACTTCAATCACATAGGAACCTTCCACCTCTACATACCAAAATACCACTTAAATAATATGATATCACCACATATCAGGCATATAAAGTTCTCACAGAGCGAATCCAATCGTTGGAGAAGTAGGGAGAAGGTTATCAAAAACCTGTTAGGGTAAAATAGGTAGTATATTGCATTATACTACATAGGTTATTACATTTACTTTTCTACCATAGGAGATATTTACTATTCTATGAATTACCTCCTAGTTAACTAAGGTTAATAACTAAATATCTTATGATATTTAGTTAGGTTGTTAGAATAAATCTATTATTAATCATCGTTAGCGCTTCTAATGCTAAGTGGTTAATAATCCTATTTTGTAACCTACTTAAGCTTCTAAGTTGAATGCAATTCCTAATGTTCGATTGATCATCATTTGCTTAATATTTTCGTGCATTATTGCTTCATTGGCATCAGAGCCATTTTTTTTGCTCGCTCGAAGGACGAGTTGGTGCCATTTGGTAGCCATCGAACCCACCTCGATAGGTGAGCTCAATGGCAGGAGTGGCTATAGGCCAAACGCTGGCCAGGTCAAATTGACCTACCAAGGCCCAACCCACTATGGGGTCGATCGATCGACACGATCATCGAGGTGATCATGATCCGATCGATCGCCCGCACGACCAGGCTCTCAACTTTTTTAGGTCGAAGCCTATCAGCCCATGATCCCATGGCCATCCTTGGCCAATCGAGACCATGCTGACTCCCATAGACCACATGCGGGATCGGCCTACATTGTCTCCCGTAGTCTACACGTGGGATCATCAAGAGGGCAGGAGCGCCCTCCCGATCCCACGTGGACGTGGCCCCCATAGACTGGGAGAGCCGAGAGGGCAGGCGAGCCCTCCCTCCAGCTGGATGCACATGCTCTAGACCACATCGAGATCTGAGAGGGTAGGCGCCCTTCGATCCTCGACAACCTCGACATCCATGAGGGTAGGAGGCCCTCCGATCCATGTAGATCTATGCCACATGGTGAGATCCGAACAACTCTAGACTACACGCACCCCGAGGTGCTGACCTAGATGCTGACTGGACCGACCACCTAACATGGACCTGACACATGGTGGACAACCACAGGATGACTTGACATGACACGTGGCGGACAACCACTGGATGACATGACATGATAGACCCTTTGGTGCCATGTGGCGACATCCAAAAGGGTATCGGGTTGGACCATGATTGCCCATAGGCAATCACATCCCAAGGGGCATGCTACGGATTTTGAAGCCTTCAGCATCCCCTATGGGATGCATGTGGGATAAATCCCACTATAGTCCCATGGAAGCCCACAGGCTTCTTGAAATACTACGCATCGAGGCTTTTGCTCCAAGCCCTCCGACAGCTTGGTTGGCCAAGGCGGATGCCTTGGGCCCAGCGGGTCACGTGTTCGAGCCCGCGCGACGCCCAAAAATTCTTTTTTGAAGGTTTTAAACTCTATTCTCTCAAATTTTTTTCCTAAAGTTTTTTATGCTTGATTTAAATATTTTTTTAGTATTTTTTTATAATTAAGTATTTTTTTTGGATTTAATCATCAATTAAAGCAAAATGGTTGATTTTTTTTTCCAAAAATAAGCTTTATTATAAAAATTATTCAACTTTAAAAGATATTTTTTTTAGCATTTTTAAGAACTAGGAGATTTTTGAAAGGAGACAAACAACACCTTCATTTTTTTTTGCAATAAATTCCTCTAAAGTTCTATAGTTTTCTTCACAAATTTTTGGAGATACAAGACATAGAAACTCAAAATTCTATTGCAAATCAAAGAAATTGAACACATTGGCAAGGACAAAGGTCATTTTTTCTTTGCAACAAAATCCAAAATTTGCTTTTGTTTTCTCCTTCACAATGGAGATATAAGACATAAAATTGCACATTTTTTTGTTGTAAAACTTGAGAAATATTTTTTGAACCTATTTGCTCCTTATGCTTGAGTGTTGAAGACAAAAACCAAAGTCGTGTGTCGACTGGTCTGGAAGCCTTTCAAACGCGGGTCGTGTGTCGACTTGTCTTGAAAGGAGTGCTCGAATTTTTTTTCTCAATTTTGTAAAAATTAAGGGGGGATAGAAGTCATATTTTGTGATTCTATTTTTTGCAAAATTGTAAAGAGAAAGGGGGGATATTTCAAAGTAAGAAAGGTGCATTCTCGATTTTACTCGACACCTTTTCTTAAAAATTGACTATACTAGGTGCATTTTCGGTTGCATCCGACACCTATAGTGATAATAATTTGGGTTGCTCTCTTGTTTTGATTATTGCACTAACAATCATGTTTTTTGTGTGCAATTAAACAATCATATAAAACATTGAAGAAGCATTTCACAAAACCCAAATTTCACTACAATCGTGCTACACCTTGCACAGGTTAAACAAAGTCAATTTTTTTTACTCCTCACCCAAAGGTCAAAATCCAAACACCTTGATTCACTCTCTTTGTTTGGCTTAATTTCCTCAAACTTTCCATCCTTCTTGAAGGGTGTTAAGGCAGGTGCCATTAAATATCTTAGAGAGCAAAATCAGAAGTCTTTCAAAACCTACCCCTTTAATTTGCTCTATTTTGTTTGGCTTAAAATCCTCAAACTTTTCATCCCTTGTTAAGGGTGTTAAGGCAGGTGCCATTAAATATCTTAAAGAGCAAATTAAAATTCTTTCATATACTCTTTTGAGGGTATACTGCAAAGATAAAGTCATCTTAGTCATATCAATTTGAAACCTTAACCATGGCAATGATAAACAAGTATCTCACTGAGAGCCAACTGCTCAAAGGTTCAAATTATTCAGCCTGGAAAACTAAGATGAAAGCCATTTTAACTATAGAGGAGATGTGGGGAATAGTGGATGGCACTGATTCTAGACCCACATCAGCAGGAGCAGATCAGACAACATATGATAAAAAGGATAAAAGACTTTCCTTATTGATCTTGCTAGCTATTACTGATGACATACAACCTCATATAAGTGAAGCTAAAAATGGTAAGGAGGCATGGAATGCCCTAGCAACCATTTTTGAAGGAAAGAATCAATCAACAATTCTTAACCTTCAAACACAACTTCATACTCTTCATATGAAATCTGGAGAGACAGTAGAGCTATTCCTCTGTAGAGTCGTAGATATAAAAACAAAACTGCAAGCCTTAGGAGAAAAAGTGGAAGACAATGTCCTGACCTCAATCATTTTAAGGGCTCTTCCAGACTCCTATAGAATGTTGATCACTTCACTACAAGTCTCTGGGAGGACAGTGAATTTTGTAGAGTTGGTAAATTTGCTTCAAACTGAAGAAGCTAATCAACTCCAAAGAGATGAGGCATCCAACAATGCACTTTTCTCAAACAAGCAAAGTGGAAAGAAAAAGTGGAATCAACAGAAAGGATCTTCTTCTAACAAAGACAAGGGTAAAGGCAAAGAGATTCAGAAGAAGAAGCAGTATTGTAAAATTTGTGATAAAGACACTCATGAAACCAAAATATGTTGGTTTAAGAACAAACCACCCAATGAACAAGGTCAAAATAAGGGCAAAGGTAAACCAAAGAACAAGAATAAACAACAACAGGGACACATTGCCGCTGAAGATTCTAGTTCGGACTCTGAACGAGCACACAAAGTGCTCATGACACATACAAAATCCTCTCACAAGGATACTATTTGGTACATAGATTCAAGCGCTAGTAAACATATGACTGGCGATAAGTCCTGGTTTGAGACATTTGAGGCTCGAGAAGGTAGACCGGTAACCATTGCTGATGATCAGACCTATCGAGTTCAGGGAGAAGGAAGTGTTTCTGTCTCCCTTCCAGATGGAGAATGTAAAATTCAAAAAGTTCTTTATGTACCAGGATTGAAAAATAATCTCTTGTCAGTTCCACAAATCCTGGACAATAACATGAATGTCAATTTCAAAGTGGACAAAGAAAAGAAACGTTGCTTTATCACTCAGAAAGGAAAATAGATAGCAACAAGTTCATACAAACATGGTTTGTTTATCTTAGATGCAATTACCTCTACACATACTGCAATGGCAGTAACCACAAAAGAGGCTACTTCTCTATGGCATAAGAGATTTGGGCATCTAAGCTCAGGGTATTTACTAGAACTCAGTAAATATCAAATGGTGAAAGGATTGCCTACTCTTTCATCTACTTTGCCAGTGTGCTCAGATTGCTTGTCAGGAAAGCAACATAGAGTACCTTTTGAACCTAGCTCTTTTCGAGCTAAAGTACCTTTGGAGTTAGTTCACACAGATTTGTGTGGTCCTATGTCTACTAGTTGTGGAGGAAAAAGGTATTTTCAATTGTTTGTAGATGATCACTCACGAAAAATGTGGGTCTTCTTCTTGCAGTTGAAGTCTGAAGCATTTGACTATTTTTAGTAGTTCAAGAAGCTTGTTGAGAAAGAATCAGGATGTTTCATAAAGACCCTCCATTCAGATCGAGGGGGGAATACACATCAAAATAATTTTCCTCATTTTTATAGAAACATGGGATAAAAATACAGTTAACAACAACCTATTCTCCTCAGTCAAATGGAGTTGTTGAGAGAAGAAATCGTTCCATTATGGAAATGGTTCGATGTATGCTTAAGGGAGCCAATATTGAGCATATTTATTGGGCTGAAGCTGTAACAACTATAGTATATCTTCTAAATAGGGCACCCACAAGGGCTCTTGAAGGTATGACTCCTCAGGAAGCATGGAGTGGAAGGAAACCCTCCATATCTCATCTACGAGTATTTGGGTGTAAGGCTTTTATGCACATACCTAAGGAGAAAAGAAAGAAGTTAGATGAAAAGACCCTACAATGTGTTTTTCTTGGATATGATGAATTCTCAAAAGGCTATCGGTTGATAGATCCATTCACCAAGAAAATACATGTTAGTAGAGATGTAGTGTTTGATGAAGCTTTCACATCTAACACTACATCAGTATACCTGGAAGATGAGGAGCAACAACCACAGACTCCTCCACAATAGAAAAAGCCTCCTAAATGGTATACAAGTACTATGAGAGATTCCAAACTCACTTCACCACCAGATCTCACTCTCAATCATCCTAAGACATGAAGCATGTCTAGACAGAGAAAGGCAGAAGCATCTACTTCAGTTGATGATCTTTGTGCAGATTTTCAAGAGCTTTCTATTGATAGAGATTTAGAAAGTGGAGATGATATGGAAATTGATGAGGAGAGGGTTTACATGTCTTCATATGATGAAAATGAACCTTCTACAGTTGATGAAGCCCTTAGACAGCCTCAGTGGAAGGCAGCTATGGATGCTGAACATAACTCCCTCATGAAGAATAAAACATGGAAGCTGGTAGATTTGCCTAAAGGAAAGAAGCCCATAGGCTGCAAATGGGTTTACAAAGTCAAATATAAGGCAGATGGTACCATAGACAAGCATAAATCCCATCTTGTAGCGAAGGGCTATGCTCAAAAGGAAGGCCTTGATTATGAGGAAACCTTTGCACCCACTGCAAGGATGACCACCATTCGAGTTCTTTGTGCTATGGCAGCACAGTTCGGATGGAAATTACATCAAATGGATGTAAAAAGTGCCTTTCTGAATGGTGACTTAAAAGAAGAGGTATACATGACTCAACCTCCAGGATTTGCTGAGGAAGGCCATGAGCAACAGGTTTGCAAGTTGGTCAAATCATTATACGGGCTCAAACAAGCCCCAAGAGCATGGTACATTAAAATGGATAGTCACCTACTACAACACGGATTCAAGAGAAGTCCATCTGATGCAAATATCTATATCAAGAACACAGGTTCTGAAATAGTGATTCTTGTATTATATGTAGATGATCTGATCATCACTAGCAATTCAGAGAAATTGATCAACGTCATGAAAGATGACTTGAAAGAGTCATTTGATATGACAGATCTAGGACTTCTCCACTACTGTCTTGGTCTTGAGATAGAACAGAAAAAGAATCATCTTAGGGTGACTCAAAAAAAGTATGCCAAGACTTTAGTAGAAAAATATCGTATGACTGATTGCAAGCCCAAGGCAACACCGATGGAATCAGGGCTTCAGTTATCATGGTATGATGACTCACCATAGGTAGATGGCACGCTATATAGATAGATGATTGGAAGCCTTATCTATCTGACCAATACTAGACCAGACATTACTTATGTTGTAAACTATCTTTCTCGGTTCATGCAGGAACCAAAGGCCTCTCACTGGAAAGCAGCTAAGCGTGTTCTTCACTACATTCAAGGTAGTGTAGAATATGGTCTAGAGTATAAGAAGAATAACTCATTCTTCTTATAGAGTTATACTGACTCTGACTATGTTGGATCCCTAGATGATAGAAAATCAACTTCAGGATATGTATTTCATCTTGGATCTGGTCCTGTCTCATGGCATAGTAAAAAGCAATAGGTGGTTGCTTTATCTTCAACAGAGGCAGAGTATCACGCTGCACGTGGAGTTGTGTGTGAAGTGATATGGTTAAGTCGCATCTTGGCTACCATGGGCCTACCAAAGAAACTTCCTATTCACATGTTTTGTGACAACTCAAGTGTTTTGAACTTGGTCAAGAATCCAGTCCATCATGAATGCACAAAGCATATTGACACGGATTGTCATTTCATTCATGATGAAGTTCCTAAACACAGGATCAAGCTCCAATACATTCCCACCGATGAACAGGTTGTTGACATCTTCACAAAGGCACTTGGACGTGTCAAATTTGAACTGTTCTGAAGTAAACTTTGTATATCAAAGTAATGTAATAAAGGGGGGATGTTAGGGTAAAATAGGTAGTATATTGCATTATACTACATAGGTTATTACATTTACTTTTCTACCATAGGAGATATTTACTATTCTATGAATTACCTCCTAGTTAACTAAGGTTAATAACTAAATATCTTATGATATTTAGTTAGGTTGTTAGAATAAATCTATTATTAATCATCGTTAGCGCTTCTAATGCTAAGTGGTTAATAATCCTATTTTGTAACCTACTTAAGCTTCTAAGTTGAATGCAATTCCTAATGTTCGATTGATCATCATTTGCTTAATATTTTTATGCATTATTGCTTAAAAACCCACATTGCACAAATTGTATAATCAACCCCTAGATCCATCAGTGCCTTGTCCCGCTTACCCTGAGCATTTTAAAATGCCTAAGCTGGACAAATTTAGAGGGGATGATGATGCACAAGAACATGTCACAAGTTTCATGAACTTGTGTTTTCAACTCCAAGACAATGATGCTTTGTTATTAAGAACATTCATGATAACACTCTCTGGTTCAGCCTTAGAGTGGTATAACCAACTACCTCAACATAACATCTCTAGCTTTGAACAACTAGCGAACGCCTTCCTTGAATGCTTCTCCTTTGGAGTCAAGAAGAAGGTAAACCTAACTGACTTGTCGAACTTACGTCAATATGATGATGAGCCAGTTATGGATTATGGAAATAGGTGGCATAAGATAATGTCAAAACTACCTTTCACCATGCCTATTTTAGAACTAACCTGAATGTTTACCAAGAGCTACTCAAAACACATATCACTTCTATTACAATTGCAGCAATATCAAACATTCGAAGAGGCTTTGGTGCAAGCCAAAGTTATTGAGGACATCAAGGTCCAGGAGGGAGACATTAAGCTTCATAAGAAAGAGTGGAACAAAAATCCTCATAACAATCATCATCAAGCAAACATACCTATGAATCAGATTATTCTAAATATTCCCAAAGTAAAGAAATCACAACAACAACCTAATTATCAGGCTCAACCCCTTTGATGTAATACAACAATCAACACCAATGAAATCAAGGGCAAGATAAGCAACATCATCCACCTCACACATACACGCCATTACCTGAGTCTTTGGCATCTCTTTTTAATAGACTATGTGAGGCTAAGGTGATTACATTACCTAAAATTTACTTATTAGATCCTGCTCACCCAAAGCCTAAAGGGTACAGAGAGGATCTATATTGTTCTTATCATAGGTAAAATGGACATGATATACAAAGGTGCTATGGTTTCAAAAACCTAGTATAGAACATGCTTGATAAGAATCAATTACAAATTGATAACCCTCTCACTCTAGATAATCAATAGATGGGAATCTTCAAAGATCCCTTGCCCACCCATGAGGTCAAGGGTAATCAAATCGGGTAGGTAAATGAGATACATATGGATCCACCCACACATGGGTTCATAGGTATGATAAACATAGTAACACAAAATAGAAGGTACAACCAAGCGAGCCACCTATAGCTCCCATTAGAATACCTTCTACACCCCAACAAGGGCCAGTTCAAAACCCATTGCTAGGTCCACCAGTACAACCGATGATTACCATTAGAAATAAGCTTACTCAGAGTCTACAGATAGCCTCGGCCAAGCTCTCAATTTATGAGCTTATTGTTCAATCCCCTAGACATAGGGAAGTGCTCATGGAGATTCTAAAATCTATTGAGCTTCAGCCCCAAGATCCTAATGCATTCACTAACTTTGTGGGGCATGTTCAAAAGTGCAAAGAGCCTGTGGTCACCTTCTATGACCACAAAATCAAACAAGTACCAACTAATGTAGTGGATCCTCCATTACACATAATCGCTTGTATCAATCGGATACCTTACAAGCGAGTGTTGATCGATACAGGCTCATCGATTAACATAATAACGATGATAGCTTTAGAGCATCTGAGCCTTCCAACATCACACATAGTGGCATCCACTTTTACATTATGAGCATTCAATGATGCATTATGCTCAATGGTTGGCACTATAGTCTTACCTATTCAGGTGGGACTAAAAACCATTTCCATCTTATGCCATGTGTTGGAAGGAGCGATGCAATATAACATATTGCTCGGTCATCCTTGGATCCGAGACATGAAATGTGTCCCTTCTATTTTACATCAATGTATTAAATATATTCATGAAGGATAGGTTCATGTCATCCCATCAGATGATGAACCCTTTAAGTATGTCAATCAGGTTAGTAATCGAGGGAGTTCATCTTACCATCAATGCATCTAGACATCAGACCTAGTTCTCCCATTAAGCATCTAGAGCATAAACCTAAAGTAGCATATGTTGATCCATCCACCTCAGCACCATCATCACCTAAACCAATAGCTACTTTTGATAAACCTTCATCATCATCTGATCCGAAGATCAAACAAAAGTTGAAAGCACCCATGGTAGATGATCCTAAAGTCATCCCAATATCTCTACGATAGAGATTTTAATTCCCATGGAAGAGGAAGAATCACCTGACATGATGGATGATGTACCTCAACCTGCATCACCTACTTCATCTACTACATCATCCACACCTCAAGTGACTATTCATTTAGTCAACCTCAGCTCAGAATACTTGGTACAAAATATAACTTTTACACCAATTATTGAGTCCATGCAAGACATGGGGAGACCTCATGCTCCTCCCTTACCCATTGGAATGGTGGTACCCCTAGGCATACCACCCAACCAAACAAATTTCATATATGGGGGTTTTGACCAAGCCATAAATCAATCTCCTATTATCAATCATGATAATGAACCTTTTACAAGAAATATTCTACTATATGTCAAACCCTAATTTGCTCTAAGATACTTCTACCATTGCCATTGGCATGGTAATGGCTTAGGTCTATATGAGCAGGGTCATAGAACACCCTTCCAACCATAGTACCAGTTACCTATGGATAAGTTTGGTTTAGGGTATTCTATACACATACCAGATGAGCTCCTAGCTGATTCCTTGCAATGCCTAAGCCTAGGATTTGGGGAAGATATTGATTGGAATGAATACATTGACCCCAACCCTTCTCATTTATGGAGGGATCATCACCCAATAACAATGGTTGCTATAGAACCTCCTAAAATATATCATGAGACCATTCCAGAAGAGGAATCTAAATCAGAAGATATTCCTAAAAATGATTGGGTGGATGAAGACGATGAGTATGAGGATGCAATAGAAATTGCATACTTAGGTCCTACCTACCTTCATCATCTCAACAACTATACAAGATATGTTGAGCCTTCTAGACCCCCTGTAGACATAGATGATATCTATCATAGGGTATTTCCTCACTCCACCTAACTAGAGATAATTACTCCCTCTTGAGGATCCAATTATCCTATCTACTCCTAGAGTGGACCCAGAGATCCCAATACCTCCTAATCCACATCTGGAGCATCTAGAGCAACCAATAATCGATAGGTCCTACCCCTACAATCATGGAGATCACCAACTATCCATCAACATGATTTCCATTGATTTAACTACACCCTCCGCAATCCAAGTGACCCCTCAAAGTCATTGCACCTCAACCTTGAGGCCATTGAATTTGATCATTGCATCACCACCATCGCCTGAGGAGTTCTTACCATGTGAAGAAATATTACAACCATTTCATTTTTCTCCAGGCCATACTCAGGATGTCTGTAATGTTGAGGTCAAATCTAATATGATAGATCATCCAAACCCAGTAGATGACATCCATTTGATCCCTACACCTCATCAACTTGAGGAGGGATCCCATATGTCAATTGAGGAGACTTTTGATGTGGATATTGGTAATGATCCTAACAATCCTAAGAAATTCAAATTTGGAGAGAGTCTATCTCCTAAGGAGCATGTCATCCTCATACCTCTTTTGATAGAGAAGTCTAACATTTTTGCTTGGTCATACAAAGACATGTTGGGTCTTGATCCAAAGTTGGTTACACATAACCTTTCTTTAGACCCCACTATGAAGTTGATCAAGCAAAAGCTTAGAAATATGCATCCAACCATCACCTTAATGGTGAAGGATGAATTACAAAAATTGTTGGATGTAGAGTTTATTCAACCCATCGACTATCTAGAATGGGTATCAAACATGGTACCCATAGGTAAACCTGATGGGAGGATCTATATTTGCATGGATTTTAGAGACCTCAATAAGGCAATGCCCAAAGATGCATTCCCATTACCGAACATAGATGCTCTCATAGATGCAACTGTAGGTCATGAGATGTTATCCCTTATGGATGGTTTTTAGGCTATAATCAGATTTGGAGATCAACATAAGACAACCTTTACCACTCCATGGGGAACATTCTACTATAAATTTATGCCATTCGATCTTAAAAATGTTGGTGCCACCTATCAATGGGCCATGACATATATTTTTCATGATTACATGCATAAGATACTAGAGGATTACATTGATGATTTGCTCACCAAATCATTATTGCATGAAGAGCATGTAAAAGTTCTACATAAAGTCTTTGATCACCTGATAGAGCATAATGTCAAGTTGAATCCTAAGAAATGTGTTTTCGATGTCACATCAAGAAAACTCCTAGGATTCATAGTCTCCAAAAGAGGGATCGAAGTCGATCCTGCAAAGGTCAAAGTGATTCTAGAAATGCTTCCCCCAATGAACATCAAAGAGCTTCATAGCTTACAAGGCAAAGTAGCATCCATCAAGTGCTTCATAGCACAATTGTCGGATAAATGTCGACCCATGAATCGACTGCTACACAAGGGGGTCCCATTCAATTGGGATGAAGAATATCAAAAGGTCTTTGATGAGATCAAATAGTACCTAGAAACTACTAATTTTAGCTCCACCTCGACTAGGTGTGCCTTTCTTGCTATACATTTTAGCCATAAACTTTGCTTTGGGAACCATGTTAGCCCAGAAGAACAAAGAAAATAGAGAACAAGCTATCTATTACATTAGTCACACCTTGGTCAATTATGAGCTGAAGTATGCATACATTGAAAAGCTCTACTTAGTAGTGGTGTTTGCTACCAAAAAGCTGTGCCACTACATGCTAAGTCATACCACGTATGTCATATCAAAAGAAAATCCTTTGTGATACATGATGAGTCGCACGTATCATAATACATGAACCACAAAGTGGATCATGCTATTGATGGAATTTGATCTTGAATTTATTAGTCAAAAATCCATTAAAGGTCAAGTCATAGTTGATCAATTAGTAGAGGTACCTCTTCAAGATGACAAGCCTCTCATGATAGAACTACCCGATGATGTAGTGTTTGCATTATCTGAATCACCTAAACCCGAAGAACCAGATAACAAAGTAGACATGACTTTGTTCTTTGATGGTTCCAAGTGTGAGCAAGGGGGTGGTGTAGGGATCATGTTTTTCATGCCACAAGGAGCTCCTATGCCCTTGTATTTTAAACTTGATTTCCCTTGCACCAAAAATAATGTTGAATACGAGGCTCTAATCTTGGGTCTCCAAACAGCTATCACCATGAAGATTAAAAAGCTAAATATCTTTGGTGACTCCTTGCTCATAGTAAACCAAGTAAAAGGTATTTATCAATGTAGATGTCCCATCTTGAAAGCTTACAAAGAGCTTGTGGACACATTACTAGCCCAACTAGATTGGTATGACATCGAGGTAGTCCCTCGTACATCTAATCAATTTATGGATACAATGGCATCTTTGGGATCCTTAATCCCTCAGAATCCTTCCACCAATTTTACTACCATCCATGTTAAAATGCTCTCACAATCAATGATGTTGCATGAGGCTCCAAACAATAAAGAATCAGTCCACATGATTCAGATAGAACCAAATCATGAGTGGTTCTACAAAGCACAAGACTTTCTGAAATAGGCATCCTAGGGGTCCTTGATCTCGTAGGGTCCTTCAGAGAATGGCACTACCATTCATCATAAGGTTATCTCCCAATCTACATTTGTGCATAATGAATCACAATGGGAACAAGTTGTTCAATCAGTTGAAGCTCAAGCTTATCAAGATTGGCTCATCCAATTAAAATATTACCTAAAACTTGGTAGTATCCCTCAGGGATTATCGCATGCCACAAAATGAGCATTTAAATAGAAAGTGACTAGGTATGTCTTGCTAGGAGATATTCTATATCGATGGAGCTATGATGGAGTCCTCCTTCATTGTCTCGAGCCCCAAGAATCTACTTGGGCAATCTTGCAAGCTCATGATGGTACCTATGATGGCCATTTTAGTAGCATGGCTATCATTAAGTGCATCCTTAGAATGGGCTATTATTGGCCCATGATGGAGAAGGATTACTTCTCATATGTCAAGAAGTGTGTAAAGTGTCAGCATCATGCTAATCTATCACACCTACCATCTCAGGCCTTGCAACCGATTCAATCAGCTTGGCCTTTTTCTTAGTGGGGATTCGATCTAATTGGGAAGATCTCTCCTCCATATTTAAGCTATCACACATTCATTATAATGGCCACTGAGTACTTTACCAAATGGGTGGAAGCAATCCCTTTGACCACTATGATTGGAGCTCGTATTGTGGAGTTCATACTCCATAATATTATATGTCATTTTGGTATTCCATCCAAAATCATATCGGATAATGGAACATCATTCAAGAACAAATATGTGTGGGCTTTAACATCCAAATATAACATTCAACACAACTTTGCAACACCATATTATCCATAAGAAAATGGGCAAGCAGAGGCCTCTAATAAAACTATAGTTGCCATATTGAAGAAAATCATCAAGGAGAATCATAAGGATTGGCACCTTCAATTACCTCTAGCTTTATGGGCTTATCGAACTAGCATTCGGACACCCACTAGGGCAACCCCATTTTTGCTAGTATATGGTACTGAGGCCATTATGCCCTTGGAATTAGAAATTCCATCATTGTGAGTCTCATTGAAAGAGTTCATCGATGATGACACATCACGACAAGCTCACCTCGATCAATTGACCCTTCTTGATGAACGATGAGTGAATGCTCTCGAGCATCTCTGCATTTATCAAGATCATCTTAAATGAGCTTATAATACTAAAGTCCATCCAAGAGACTTTAAAGTTGGGGATCTTGTGCTTAAAGAGAACCAACAGAACTCAAACCTATTACCTCATCTAAGAGATAAATTTATGGCCAATTGGTTAGGTCCCTTCATCGTAACAGAGAAGATAGGACCAAGAACTTATCACCTAACTTCGCTAGAAGGTGTTGAGGAGCCCGAGCCTCTCAACATTCTTCATTTACGAGTATTTTATACTTAATTCATAAAACAATCAAAATCACAAAAACAACAAAAATCATCAAAATTCCAAACAAATCAGAAAACATAAAAACACAAAAACAATACAAAACATTAAAATACAAAAATATTTACATTATGTTATCATGCATTTTCATTATATGCACTCATTAGTTGCATTGCATTAGGCATATTCATCCATTGCATTTGCATTAGGATAGGTTGTGTTTACATTCTTACGAATGACACCATGTTTGTATGTCAATCATGAATCCACATATCATTATCATTCATATTTTCCTTGTGAGTAACTATGTTTTTCAACACAACTTATGAGTTGCTATAAGGTGTATACTAGGGTTTTTTGATCATTCAACCATCCCTAGTTATCTTTTCAGATTTTGTAGAAAGCTATCTTGGATTTTAGAAGGTAAGGTCTAGTTTTGATAGTACCTTGCATATCTCAAAATCCCAACACAATTTTAAACATTAACAATCCTAGTCTGAACAAGGAAAGATGACACTACAAAGTGATCCTTGTCACCTTAAGCGAAAGGTTTTCCTTGCTCATATTATTATGTGCATGGTCTAGAATGCTGATAATTGAAAAAAGGACAAGCTCCCCCTACCCAAAAAATCCCTTGCTCTTACACAAAATAAGCAAATTCCCAAAACAATACAAAATAAATAATGATTTTCATCACTAAGAAAATCCCTTGCTCAAAAAAAAAAATAAAATAAATAGTGGTTTTCACCACTAAGCATGAGCAAGTATCCCAAAAAATCAAAATAAAATAAGGGGGTAACGAGCTTGAATCCTTGGAATCTTTAGTATTCAAAAGCCATGGGGTGATCTCCATTACAACAATGGGTTGAATGAAACCCGCCTGGCAATGGAGTAGCCTTATGCATGGTGATATGTCTATCACATTAGTGACCTTATTTTGTATAGACCAATGTCAGCTTATGGATGAGCTAGCTTTAGGTGGCTTGTATTGCCTAGTAGTCTAGTCTAACTGCATCCAAACTCAGGATCATGATGACCATAGGGTGATCCTCATTACAACAATGGGTTGAATGAAACTCGCCTGGCAATGAGGTAGTCTTATGCCTCATCTAATATATTCACTTTGCACACATAGGGATAGTGAATATCTGGGTCTTCTTAATAGGCTTGTATCTTTCAAGAGTCTTGTGTAGTCATTATACAACTTTTGATCAATCAACTAGGGTGTTTGAGTCTCATGGAAAACCTCAAAAATCCCCTCATAGCAACAAATCATCTCATCAAACAATCACAATTTTCCTTATGAACTTTTGTTTATTAAGGGGTCTTCATAAAATAGGATAGATACCAGATGGATATCAACAATGATATTTAGATGGCCACTGACTATTTTATGCATATATTTTAGTTTGCAAAAGCTTATAGGGAAAGCCCCTACATCTCACATCATTTCATCTCACATATGGATGTATAAATGATTAATTCTTATGATAAGAGTTAACATTTTCATTCATGATTTTTATACATTATGTGGTGTCTACCATTAGTTTGTTAAACACATATTAGATTCATTCATTATGTTTTAAATGATTAAAGCATACAGGTACATTTGCATTAGACCATCCACATGAAATTAATGCATTACATACACATTACATCCACCATATCATATAACATAAATTAAATGCATAAATCAATTAAACAAATCTAAACATGCATTTAACATTAACTACTGCATCCATATAAGCATACATAGTAGTACATCCATACATCTAGATCATAGAATCTAATCATACATCAATCATCTAACTATTGCATGTCATTAGTACATCGCATATATAAAATAACACATCATCATATAAGCATTACATCCATCAATGCATCCATAAACATAAATCAAAACCATAACACATAATGAGGCAAAGGGAATATCTCATATATATATGTGTGTGAAAATATAAGTACATCATGGTACAAAAATTCCCATAGGCTACAATAGAGTAGGTCCTCAGACCTTACACTCAAAATCTAGAGCACACATAGATAAGTCAAGCTGGCCCTACACCGTTGCTCTCACCTCCACCCTTAGACCTACCTTGATGAGGCTGAGAACCACTAGCCTCTGATCTCTATGGAAGATCTCGAAACCTAGGCACCAGCTGCCTCACTAATGGCTACCCTGACTTGGTCCATCTTCTCTGATGAGAAGCCCCTGATGAATATCGCATAGGTAGTATACCTCCACATCACTCTACCTCATCCTCCAAGCTACTAATATAAGCCCGATCTAACCTATGATGAGTAGAATGAAGTACCACCTGTGCCTGTAATGTTCCCACATCACCTATAGTCTGTCCACCTGTAACTATCTACCCCTAGGCTGCACTCAATGTATCCACCCGAGTCTACAGAGCATCCCACTCTACTATCCTAGCATCCCTCTCAATGGTTCAAGTAGCTCATTGTGTGTGCAGATTATCCCTCTCTACCATAACTTGGTCAATCACTATATATGCTATTGATATTTAAACCTTGAGAAGAGCTCTCTCCTCAGCATATCCTCACCATAACTATTGTCCAATGCTCATCTAGATCTGAGAAATCATGAGAGATGTATCTCACATTACCAACTACTCGTGTGCAGTCTATAGTTGCACCTATATGGCCTATAACTATACCTACAAATGAGCCACCTCATTAGTAGGAGCATCCTCCTCACCCTTCTTATCAACCCAGGACCCCTTTGCCTACTTTGTAGGTTAAACCCACTCTCCCTTCGTCCTATGATGCATGTGTCACCCATAATCATCGACACCCTCCTCCATTATTGCCTCTCTAGGATTACACATCATATCATCTCCTTTTTATAACTAGGTAACCCACCAAGCATCATACTCTATACTAGTCTTGGAGTCAGCTGCACCAGTCTATGCTACTACGGGGTCCTCCTCCTCTGCTAGTACCTCCACTCTAGGTAGCTCAAACTATGTCTCATCACTTGACTCAATCCAAGTAAGTAATAACCTCAGTCCAATCTTGGCAATCTAATAATGGCCTCCATATAACTTTCTCTCATTGCAACCTATCCAAAAATATGGAATAATAAGATAGGATACCCTAGTATGGTCAGCTTCATCCTGTCTCCTGATCTTGTGGCCATCGAGATGTGTACCCAATTTTTGTGTCCCCTAGCTTAGCTTAGGTTATCGATAATACTACTAGTCAATCTACTCGAAGGTGCTCCCACCCCCATATTTGGAGCATTAAACTTAACCCCAATCCCAGCTACCTTCGGTGCTAAATATCATAAATCTCATCATACAGATGAGCCAGCAATGTGCTCCCCCATGCCATGATGATCGACTATTGAATATCACACTCAAGAAGATCCTATAACATATCTAGGAGGTTCCAAGGGAACCTCACTCCTGAAGATTCTAGCAGTAAGATGTTGGAGATGATATGCATCGCCACTACCTACCATCGAGAGAATACACATACATCATACCAATCACTGATGAGAACTCCACCATGATCCATATTCATCAAAGCCTCATACGCCCTAGCACCAAATATCCTTTAGAGAACTCTCAGATGATCTTGAAAGGGAGTAGAAGTGATGGCACATCCATCTATCAAGATCCTGAAGATCTAGTATATACATCCTCTAGGGTCACTATCATCTTGCTAGTCGAGATATGGAAGGTGTTGGTCCTATTGTCCCAACGATGAGCCAGGGCCATCAAATATGCCTGATCCAACATCATAGTTGGAAGGCACACCACCTGTTTGAGGTCGATCACCTCAAACCACTCCTAGTCCTCATCCATCAACTGGCCCTACAACTCAACCAGAAAAGTGGGCTCCCTACCATGAGCCATCAAAATTTGATGCCCAATAAATTCACAACCAATCAAAAACAATCAAATGAACAAAAAAAATAAAAAATCAAGCAAAAACATTCTAAAAATCATAAAAAAATCAATTTTTTAGTAGTTGTTAGCAGGCGAGCCATGGTACCCTACGACAACCTCTCCAATGATCATTTTTTTACCATTGGAATTTAAACATGGTTGGCATACCCCATGATAGCCCCCATTCCACCAAATAGGAGCCTCTCCTACCTAGGATAGCCCCACAGTGGCACCTAATTAGGGTACTTTACCCTCCTAAAAATGCCAAAAATAAATTCTAACCTACCCTTAATCTAGCCTAATCTACATCCTAAGCTAGGGTGAGGTTCATTACTTATAATTTAATGGGGTTCCTTTATCTCATTACTTAGTGAGGTTCATTTTAAATTCCATAATTTACAAGAGAAGGATTGAGAGTTCTACCTTAGGAGCTCCAGCTCCACCGCTCGTTGATGCCTCTAGTTGATCTGCCATGGTGATGTCTCGTGCAATTTCGGTAGTGTTTTGCATCAATATCTCTCCTTCACCTCATAGCTCACTTTTCTCTCATTGTCACTAGCTATAAAAATGATATTAAAAATTGCCAAAATTGCTTTTATATTTTCTAAATTTGGTAGCCATTCTCCTAAAGGGTGGTCACATTTTGGCATGACCGTTATACCTTCCGACTGCCTTGGAATTTACAAAGTACCATCGTTGTACCTAGGACAACCTTATTGGAAATCTGGCCAGCCATACATTAAAACAAAAATTCGGGCTGTTAGATGATATTTTCAGCCTTGGAAAGCATCTCCTCTTAGAGGAGACAAAACAAAATCGTAGAGCTTCAAAATCTGTGCAATCTGAAAAAAAATGGGCTCAAACGGACACCCGAGTCAAAAGTTATGGCCGAAATACTAAGACATGTAATAAACACCGTCGATGTAGATCCGACGGATGTGATTTGCTAGGGTTAGGGTTTGCTTTGTTTTTTTCTTACTTAAGGTAGTTTTAGGGTTTTCTTTTATGAAGAAGAATTTTGCATTGTAGCAAGTGTGTGAGCTCTTCCAGAGCCTGTGAGGAGATTGTAATAGAGTACTGAAACTCTGCCAGAATTATTCTAGATAATAAGAAGATAATATTTGCTCCAATTTTGTTTTATTGTATTATTGTAAATTCTTCATTTGGTATCAGAGCGAGGTGATCGAGAAATTGGGTTTGAGTAACTATGGAATTTCTGTTGCAAGTTTTATAGAAGCTTCTCGGAGATCTCAGTTCATGTTGAAGGGAGCTATTATGGCCAACAACACCAATTCAATTCTGATCCCAGAATTTGATGGTTTCGACTACGAATATTGGAGCATCCGGATGAGGATGATTCTGAAGGCAAAAGGAGCTTGGGCCATCATTGAAGTTGGGTTCACCAAACCAAAATACTGGAGTGCATTGACTATAGATCAAAATAAGGAGATGCAAGAGAAAGAGAAAGAAAATAATTTGGCTTTGGCTTTCATCCAATCGGCTCTAGACAAGAGTCTCTTTCCCCGAATTTCTACCTACGTTTCAGCTCAAGAAGCTTGGAAGGTATTGAAGGAGAATTACCAGGGAGTGCCCAAGTTAAGGAGGTGAAGTTGCAGACTTTGCGGAGAGATTTTGAAAATCTCAAATAGGAGGAGAATGAAACTGTAGGAGATTACTGTGTTTGGGTAAAAATAGTAGTAAATAAAATGGCCACACTTGGAGAGATCATAGAGCAAAATGTAGTAATTAAAAAGGTTTTAAGAACCTTGACAGAGAAGTTTGATAGTGCAACCCTTATCATAGAAGAAACGAAAGACCTCTCAAAAATGGATATAGATTCATTAATTGGCTCTCTCACATCTCATGAAGAGAGAATTGCCAAGAGGAAGAAGGATAAAGAAGGAGGTTCTACAGAGGAACAAGATTTTTTGGAAAAAGAGAATGATGGAGGAAGAGGTCATGGTAGGGGTTCCAGAGGAAGAGGAAGAAATGGAAGAGGAGGTAGAAGAGGCTCCTACGGTGGTAGAGGTCGAGGAAGATCTCAAGATTCAGACAATGACCAAGCTCATGCTGCAAGAGGAGGATCCAGTGCAAGAGGAAGAGGTAGAGGCCGAGATATGAGAAATGTGCAGTGTTACAATTGTAACAAATATGGCCATTATGAGAGGGATTGCAGGCTAAAAAAATCAGCACATTATGGAGAAGAGGATTCCTATGAGGATGATACTTTGTTCTGTATGATTGAAGAAAAAGTGGAGCAAGCAACTTTCCTCTCTACACAGAATAGCACAAAGGAGACATGGATCCTGGACAGTGGGTGCACAAACCATATGACCAGCAAGAGGGATGTATTTTCATCTCTTGATTCTTCTTATCAATCCAGTATCAGGCTTGGGGATGAGAAGAGCTTGGAGGTGGTTGCGAAAGGAGAAATGGAGGTTCCTACCAGGAGAGGAAAAATAATGAAGGTAAAATATATTTACTATGCACCCTGTTTGAAGCATTCATTAATGAGTATTGGTCAAATGTTGGAAAAGGATTATAAGTTAGTGTTTGAGGATAGAATGTGCAAAATTTATGATCAGAGGAGAAAATTGATTACCACTATAAATATGACCAAGAACAGGCTCTTCCCATTACAATTTGTAGATCAAGGGGGAGCTCTAGCATTTGTTGGTGTAGAAGGTAAGGAGAGGCTATGGCATTTATGGTTTGGGCATTTAAATTATAAGAGTTTGAAGATGCTTTCACCACTTGTCTATGGGTTGCCAAAATTTGAAGACTCCAAGGAGGTTTGTGAAGGTTGTGCACTTGGCAAACATGCAAGGGGGAAGTTTCCGCATGGTGAAGCATGGAGGGCCCAACATCCATTGCAGTTGGTTCATAGTGACATTTGTGGACCAATGCAGACATAGAGTATGGGTAAAGCTTCTTACTTTCTGACTTTTATTGATGATTTCTCCAGATATTGTTGGGTTTATTTTATTAAGCATAAGGATGAGGCATTCAATTGCTTCAAGAATTTTAAGGCTCTAGTTGAAAATGAGAGTGGTCATTATATCAAATGTTTGAGGACAGATAGAGGAGGTGAGTTCTGTTCTCATGAATTTGATGATTTCTGTAGTGAGTTTGGGATTAAAAGGCAGAAAACAAGTCCTTACACACCTCAACAGAATGGGGTGGCTGAAAGAAAGAACAGGACTTTGGTGGAGATGGCACGGTGCATGATGCAAGAAAAAGGTATGAGTAAGTTTTATTGGGCTGAAGCAATTAGGACTGCTAATTACATTTTAAATAGAAGTCCTACTAAGAGTCTTGAGAATATTACCCCTTATGAATGTTGGTACAACAAGAAGCCAAATGTAAATCATTTTAGAGTTTTTGGATGTGTGGCTTTTGTGCATGTTAATGGTGAGAATAGGAAGAAGTTGGATGCAAAGAGTGAAAAATGTATTTTTATTGGGTACAATGAGCAATCTAAGGCTTACAGGTTCTTTAATCCTATTTCACATAAAATAATTGTATCTAGAGATGCAATTTTTGATGAAGGGGGAAGTTGGGGATCACAAAAATTGTTTGTTGAGGATGTTTTTGGTGAAGAGAAGGTGGAACCAAGCCATGTTTCAGTTCAGCCCAGCCATGAAAAAGTTTCCAGTTCATCTTCTGCAAGTGCACCTTCAAGTCCAAGAGAAGGTTCTTCCAGTAGTTCTCCACCTCCATCACCACCGACCAAAGGAAAAGGTAAAATATTGTTGAAGGATCACCCAAAATCTCAAATTCTTGATAAGAATTTCCATAAGAGGGTGACAAGGAGTCAACATACAGAGATGAATGCAGTAATAGAGAGGTTAGAGAACCTGCATCTTTATGGAGATGATGACAGTGGAGATCCCAAAGGTGATGTTGTAAACTATGCACTTGTTTCACAAGTTTCTAAAAGTTAAAGTTGTTGATGATTTTGAGCCTTCATGTTTTGAGCATGCTAGTACTAACAAAGTGTGGATGAAGGCTATGCAAGAAGAAATGCATTCTATTGAAAAGAATGATACTTGGGAGTTGTGTGATTTTCCCAAGGATAGGAAATGTGTAGGATGCAAGTGGGTCTACAAGATCAAGAAGAATAGTGATGGATCCATTGAGAGGTACAAGGCATGGTTGGTAGCAAAGGGTTTCACTCAGAAATATGGTTTGGACTATGAGGAAACATTTGCTCCAGTGGCAAGGCAAGAAATAGTAAGGATGTTGCTATCATTGGCAGCTCATAAAAGTTGGAGGGTGCATCATATGGATGTCAAAAGTGCATTTCTCAATGGGTATTTAGATGAAGAAGTATATGTGGAACAACCACAAGGTTTTGTTGTCCAAGGAAAAGAAGATCAAGTCTACAAGTTGAAGAAGGCTCTATATGGGCTGAAGCAAGCTCCAAGAGCTTGGTATGCTAGAATCCATGACTACTTCCTATAGTGTAATTTTGAAAGGAGTAAGAGTGAGCCCACTTTGTACTACAAAAGGGAAGGTAATGATATTCTTATTGTATGCCTTTATGTTGATGATATGTTATTTATGGGGAGTAGTTCTTCTTTGAATGATTCTTTTAAACATGATATGAAGAAGGAGTTTGAGATGTCTGATTTGGGTTTGATGAGTTACTTTCTTGGGATGGAAGTACATCAAACTAGCAATGATATTTTTGTTTGTCAATCCAAATATGTAAGGGATATGTTGAAGAGATTTGGTTTGAGTGAATGTAAACCTGTAGCAACACCCATTGCACATGGGGAGATCTTGAGTTTGGAGGATGGAGCTGAAAGGGAAAACAAAATAGAGTACATGAGTATTGTTGGTAGCCTTATGTTCCTTTGTAACACTAGGTCAGATATATGCTTTGTTGTTTCACAGTGTTCCAGGTATATGGCTAATCCATCACAGTTACATTTGAAGGTAGCAAAGAGGATTTTGAGGTATGTTCGTGGAACAATTGATTATGGGATCCACTACTCACAGGAAAAGAATTTGAAGTTAGTGGGATTCAGTGATAGTGATTGGGGCAGTAATATTGATGATAGGAAATCCATGAGTGGGCACTATTTTTCTCTTGGTTCAGGTTTGGTGACATGGAGTTCCAAGAAACAAGCTACAGTGGCGTTGTCTTCTACTGAAGTAGAGTATATTGCACTTACATCGGCAAGTGCACAAGCATTGTGGCTTTGAAAGGTGCTAGGAGATATTGGGGAGAAGCAAGGGACTCCAACTACTTTATTCTATGATAATCAGAGTGCCATTAAGTTGGCACATAATCCTATCCACCATACCAGGTCCAAGCATTTCGACATCAAGTACCACTTCATTCGGGATATGGTAGAGAAGGAACAAGTTAAATTGAGGTATTGCTCCACACACGATCAAGTAGCAGATATTTTTACTAAGGGAGTAGTAAAACCTTAGTTTTTGCTGCTAAGGGACTTGATAGTCAATCCCCTTACCAGCAAGGGGGAGAATGTTGGAAATCTGGCCAGCCATACATTAAAACAAAAATTTGGGCCGTTAGATGATGTTTTCAGCCTTGGAAAGCATCTCCTCTTAGAGGAGATAAAACAAAATCGTAGAGCTTCGAAATCTGTGCAATCTGAAAAAAAATGGGCTCAAACGGACACCCGAGTCAAAAGTTATGGCCGAAATACTAAGACATGTAATAAACACCGTCGATGTAGATCCGACGGATGTGATTTGCTAGGGTTAGGGTTTGCTTTTTTTTTCTTACTTAAGGTAGTTTTAGGGTTTTATTTTATGAAGAAGAATTTTGCATTGTAGCAAGTGTGTGAGCTCTTCCAGAGCCTATGAGGAGATTGTAACAGAGTATTGAAACTCTACCAGAATTATTCCAGATAATAAGAAGATAATATTTGCTCCAATTTTGTTTTATTGTATTATTGTAAATTCTTCAAACCTACAACTGGAGATATATGCATACATTTTATGAGTTTCTTAAGCTTTAAATGGGACATCGAAGCACATATATCGATCCATTTTCATAAAAAAAATATCAAAATAACAAAAAAAATCAAATAAAAAAAAAAAATCAAAAGTGCTTCATACCTAATTATTTACCCTATACACTTGGCGGTTGCAACAACTTGCTATCCATGCAATCCGGTAATATGATTAAATTATGATAAGATCATTTAAACCAAATCATTATTAGCATAGTAATACTTTAGTTATTACTTTATTTTATCATGTCGGCATCTTTAGAATTATGTTAAATTGTCGGCATATTTTATTTTTAGATATTATGGAGCATATCTTGTCATTACGCTCCTAGGGGTATATTTGTTTTTATGTTTTATCATCCTTATTGTCCTACCATCCTAAATATCATGCTTTGTATATAATCTAAATTTTCTATCAATGGAATGATTGATATATAATCTAAAGTTTCTATCAATGGAATGATTGATTTGTTGCTTCACTTTCATGGTATCAAAGCATATAGTTGGCATCTCGATCATTTTGTAGCCTCAACACTTTACATACCTGGATGCTAAACCCGAGAGACCTAGATGCTGATCCTGGGATCCTAGAGACTGATGGGGTGCAACACACCTCCCATGGACCTGACCAGACTAGACCTAGAGATGTTGAAATCATTATTAGCATAGTAATACTTTAGTTATTACTTTATTTTATCATGTCGGCATCTTTAGAATTATGTTAAATTGTCGGCATATTTTATTTTTAGATATTATGGAGCATATCTTGTCATTACGCTCCTAGGGGTATATTTGTTTTTATGTTTTATCATCCTTATTGTCCTACCATCCTAAATATCATGCTTTGTATATAATCTAAATTTTCTATCAATGGAATGATTGATATATAATCTAAAGTTTCTATCAATGGAATGATTGATTTGTTGCTTCACTTTCATGGTATCAAAGCATATAGTTGGCATCTCGATCATTTTGTAGCCTCAACACTTTACATACCTGGATGCTAAACCCGAGAGACCTAGATGCTGATCCTGGGATCCTAGAGACTGATGGGGTGCAACACACCTCCCATGGACCTGACCAGACTAGACCTAGAGATGTTGACAAGCAACCACTTGAGACCCGACTCAGACTTGGGACTGGACTACAACTTGGATAGTTCTAATCGATGAAATAACCTAATGATGGGACCTAAGGCCAACCTATGATATGACCACTTGGACATGATGTGTTAAGGAAGCAAAGCTAACTAGGTGAAAGATAGCGACTGGACCTCTAGTTGGAGAAGACAACATTAAACGGGGGCGGGACGCACATAGAATCTAAAGGACCGATAACCCGAAGGCAATCAATTAGCTATGTGCACCACATTGTTTTTAAAATATTTTATTTTCTATGTGCGTCCCATGTGGGACTAAAAAAACTACTTGGACATGATGTTTTTGTGCTTCAATTGATTTCAAATAAATTTGATTTGATTTGCGTGACCCTATTCTACCTATGAGCTAAGCAGTTTCTCTGGTTGTTAGTAGATTTCCTTGATCTACCCATGAGCTAAGTTATTTTTGCTGGATCAAAAGTATTGCTCTAACATCGAAGGATATTTTTTATTTTTTTTCTTCAATGCAGGCATGAAGTATTTTCTAAACTGATCGCAGAACTCCATTACCAGTCGTAACAGTGGGCATAAGGGTTTGATCACTTATCGAGCCTAAAAAAGCGTATTTTGATCTAGCTTCCTTGTTTGCAGGTGACCATCTATGCTGTAATGATTTACAGGTTGCATATCAGTAATTTTTAGTTTATTTCCTAAAGCTACAGGGAATAGTCACCAACAGCAAGATCGCAAATTTGAGGCATCACCGCGGGAGGACGTAGCAACACCATTTATGAAGGGATTGCATCGTCCATGTGGATGAGGAGCGGCACCACCACCCATTGAGGACACTTCACGCATAGCTAACCTTCTAATAAGGGAAGATTGCCCTCCATACCTAGCCAACGAGCTAGCTGGGCAGTTTGGAGGCCCCCTCGCTAAATTTAAAAAGGTATACAATTTTTTTATTTTAAGTTTGATTAATTTGTTTTTTAATGTTTTTAAAATATAGTTTATTTAAATATATTTTTTTCTTAAATTAATATTCATTTTTAAGAACAATTATATTTAATAAAACTATAGTTTTATTTCATTAGAAAATTCTTTTTTCAACTTGAAATTAAAAATACCTTTGAACAATAAAAACATATTTTTTTCCATCCTACATTTTTGCAAACTAAAGGGGGGCTCATTTATATTGCAAAATTGAAATATGTGGATGAAAAGGGGGGGATAGTGAGAAAAAAATTTCAGCATTGAAAAAGACAATTTGGCATTTTGTAATAAGGTGCATTTTCGGTGGAAACCGACACCTTAGGTTCATTTATTTTTGTGGGCACTTTCTGATGTATGTCGCATTTCCATTTACATTTGCACTACTTCATTAAGTAAAATCAAGCACCCCTAAGTCCCCAAAATTGAACCCATCCATGCAATTCATTTTGCACCATAGTGTTCGGTATCTACGATACCTCTGGCCCACACTTACAGGTAATGCTATCGTGATCAGACTATTGTATCTAACACCTAACATAGCTACAACAACAATGTCTGAGCTTGTTCTCTATCAATCATCGGGGAGATATAAGTTTACCAATTTGTTCTTTTTTTTACTCCATTCCACTACCCTAATCGTTCTTGTTGTTAGACGTAAATCTTGATGAATGTTCTAATATCCAAAGTGTTTAGGGGAAGTTATGCCCCACGCATGAGGATAGAAGACCTTCTATGGTAGGTGTCATAAACAAGATGATTCCCTTTCAGTACCACCTATGTTCCACATATCGTTCTAATCTCAAAATACCTATAGTCTCCCTCACGTAAGGGCGGGTATTTTTTGAAAAGTTTGGTATAAAGGCCTAGCAAAGGTATAAAGAAAGGGGGACCATTTGGTGATATAAGGAACCCTCATTATGGCTGCTATCCACAAGTACCTGATAGATTCTCAGTTATTGAAAGGTTCCAATTACACACCATGGAAAACCAAGATGAAGGCTATTCTCCAAATGGAATATTTGTGGGATGTTGTTTCTGGCACAACAACAAGACCTTCACCAGCAGCTGGATCAACTCAAGCTACACCACCAACTACAGATCATATTGCATTTGACAAGAAAGATAATAAGGCAAGAGTGCTCATCTTGCTTGCTGTTTCAGATGAAGTTCAACCTCACATAGCTGACATAGAACATGGTAAAGAGGCATGGGATGCCCTTACAACCATCTATGAGGGTAAGAATGAATCCACCATTCTACACCTCCAATATCAACTTCACAGTTTGAGTATGAAGCATGGAGAGACAGTTGAACTATTTCTTTGCAGAGTGGTTGAGTTGAAATCAAAGTTGAATTCTTTGGGAGAGACTGTAGATGATAAGCTCCTTACTTCAGTAGTAATGAGAGCTTTACCTGATTCATTTAGAATGTTGATAACTTCTCTTCAAGTGTCACAGAGAAAATTTACCTTTGTTGAGTTGGTCAATATGCTTTAGGAAGAAGAGGCTCACCAACTTCAAAGAGATGAAGCTTCTAATACAACCCTCTTTTCCAACAAGAAGGGCTCCAAGAAGAAGGGTAATTTTTAGAAGGGAGGTTCCTCTTCCAAGGATAAGGGAAAACAAACTCAACAACCTCAATAATAGAAGCGCTATTGCAAGATTTGTAATAAGGATACCCATGACACCAATCGGTGTTGGTATAAGAATAAGCAACCAAAGAACAAGGGACAAAAAAAACCCAGAACAAAAACAAGCAACCCAAGGTGAATGTTGTTGTTGAAGAATCTAACTCAGATTCTGAGTGGGCACACAAGGTGCTCATGACTACCACAACCTCCAAGTCAAAGGATCCTCTGTGGTATATTGATTCTAGTGCCAGTAAGCACATGATTGGTGACAAATCATGGTTTACGACATATGAAGCCAAGGAAGGAAAACCCATCACCATTGTTGATGACAAAACCTACAAGGTTCAGGGTGAGGGTATAATTTTAGTCAACCTTCCAGATGGCAAGTGTCAGATTGAAAGAGTCCTTTATGTTCCAGGATTGGCGAATAATTTGTTGTCAGTCCCACAAATCCTGGACAAGAATATGGTTGTTGATTTTCATGTTGAGGATGGTCAGAAGCATTGCTTTATCACCAAGAGGGGTAAAAACATTGCAACTGCTTCATACAAGCATGGCTTGTTTGCATTGGATGCTATATCCACCCCTCATGTTGCCATGATAGTCTCTACAAAGGAGGCAACTTCACTTTGGCATAGGAGATATGGGCATCTCAGTTCTGGATATTTACTTGAACTAAGTAAATATGAGATGGTAAAGGGCCTTCCCTCCCTTTCCTCTATATTTCCAGTGTGCTCTGACTACTTGGTAGGGAAGCAACATAGAGTACCTTTTGAAAAGAGCTCTACACAAGCAAAGAAACCTCTGGAGTTAATTCACACCGATATGTGCGATCCTTTCACCCCAAATAATTTTGGGGGCAAGAGGTACTTTCAGTTGTTTGTAGATGACTACTCATGAAAGATGTGGGTGTTCTTTCTTCATCTGAAATCTGAAGCTTTTAGTTACTTCCAACAATTCAAGCAATTTGTTTGAGGAGTCAGGGACTTCAATCAGGACCCTCCACTCAGATCGAAGGGGGGAGTTCACCTCTAAATAATTTTTTGCATATTTGACCGCACATGGGATCAAGAGATAACTCACTACTACTTATACTCCTCAACAAAATGGAGTTGTTGAGTGGAGGAACCATTCCATCATGGAAATGGTTCGTTGTATGCTCACAGGAGCACATCTAGAGCAATGTTTTTGGGTAGAAGCTATCACCACAATAGTGTATCTATTGAATAGGGCACCCACAAAGGCCCTAAAGGGAATAACTCCATAGGAAGCATGGAGTGGTCGGAAACCCTCCATCTCTCATCTACGTGTTTTTGGATGTAAAGCTTTTATGCACATACCCAAAGAGAAAAGGAAGAAGCTAGATGAGAAGACCTTGCAATGTGTTCTTCTTGGATATGATGAGCACTCAAAGGGTTATCGATTGATTGATCCCTTGACCAAGAAGATTCATACCAGTAGAGATGTTGTTTTTGATGAGGCTTTCACATCACAAAACACATCAGATATATACCTAGATTTTGTGGAATCTAAGGATGAGAAGTCTCCTTCTTCATCACAGAAGGGAGGATCTCCTTCTTCTCCATAGAAAAATATTCCTAAATGGTATAAAAGTACTATCAGAGACTCCAAGATATCCACTCCACTAGATATGACTCTGAATAGACCTCGTACTCGCAGTATGGCTCGTCAAGAGAAAGCTGCAACAAAGACTACTGAGGTTGATGAACTTTGTCAATATTTTGAGGAAATTTCTGTTGAACTTGAAGATATGGATGTGGATGATGAAAGGGTGTTTATGTCTTCACTTGATGAGCATGAACCAACAACAATACAAGATGCCCTTGGTAAGCCACAATGGAAGGCTGCTATGGACATAGAGTACAAGTCTCTGAAGAAAAATCAGACATGGAAGCTTGTTGATCTGCCACATGGAAAGAAGCCCATTGGCTACAAATGGGTGTACAAATTCAAGTACAAGGTATATGGAAAAATTGATAAGCATAAGGCCCACCTTGTGGCAAAGGGCTATGCACAAAAGGAAGGCATTGACTACGAGGAAACTTTTGCACCTACTACTCGGATGACAACCATTCGAGTTCTTTGTGCTATGGCAGCACAATTTGGGTGGAAAGTTCATCAGATGGACGTCAAGAGTGCTTTCCTAAATGGTGATCTTAAATAGGAGGTCTATATGGCCCAACCTGAAGGATTTGAAGTGGAAGGCCAAGAACAAAAAGTTTGTAAATTGGTCAAATCCTTGTATGGTTTGAAACAAGCTCCCAGAGCTTGGTATATAAATATGGATGATCACCTCATGCAACATGGATTTAAGAGAAGTCCGATAGATGCAAACCTCTATTTCAAGAAATAAGGTTCTGAGATAGTGCTACTTGTACTGTATGTGGATGATCTGATCATTACAGGTAGCTCTGAATATTTGATAGCTGCTGTCAAACAAGACTTGTGCACATATTTTGAGATGATAGATCTCAGGCTTCTCCACTACTATCTTGGCCTGGAAGTGAACCAGAAGAAGCACCACATCAAGGTGTCTCAACAAAAATATGCCAAGACATTGTTAGAAAAATACCGTATGACTGATTGTAAACCAATGGCAACTTCGATGGAGTCAGGACTTTAGTTATCATGGTATGATGATTCACCTCAGATAGATGGTACTCTCTATCGATAGCTGATCGAGAGTCTCATATATCTGACAAACACTAGGCCAGATATTGTGTTTGCTGTCAACTATCTTTCGAGGTTCATGCAGGAGCCTAAGACCACTCATTGGAAGGCAGCAAAATGTGTTCTTCACTATGTCCGTGGTACTATGGAATATGGCCTAGAGTACAAGAAGAATGATCAATTCTTCTTGCAAGGATACACGAACTTCGACTATGTCGGATCATATGATGATCGCAAGTCAACTTTAGGATATATCTTTCATCTTGGATCCGGTCCTATCTCTTGGCACAACAAGAAGCAACAGGTGGTTGCTATCTCATCTACAGAGGTAGAGTATCACACCGCATGAGAAGCAGTGTGTGAGGTGATATGGTTACATCACATCTTGACAAGTATGGGTCATCCATCCAAATCTCCAATTCACTTGTTCTACGACAACCAAGGTGTTCTCAACCTAGTCAAGAATCCAGTGCATCATGAATGAACCAAGCACATTGATACACAATGTCACTTCATTCGAGATGAGGTTCCAAGGCACCAAATTCAGCTTCAATACATTCCCACCAGTGATCAAGTTGCGGATATCTTCACCAAGGCCCTTGCATGCATCAAGTTTGAGTTCTTTCGCAACTCACTTTGTATTGCAAAATAATGTAATAAGGGGGGATGTTAGCATAGTATATACTTTAGTTATTACTTTATTTTATCATGTCGATATCTTTAGAATTATGTTAAATTGTTGACATATTTTATTTTTAGATATTATGGAGCATATATTGTCATTACGCTCCTATGGGAATATTTGTTTTTCTATTTTGTCATCCTTGTCATCCTACCATCCTAAATATCCTACTTTGTATATAATCTAAAGTTTCTATCAATGGAATTATAGATGTGTTGCTCTGCTTTCAATCATTCATCAATGAATTGAAATATCTTCACTTTAATCCCCAAGAAGGCCATATAGTCGGACTACTCCATGGGAATGAGGTGTACATTTCATTCTTCTATGAAATTTCATCAAATCATTGAACATAGTGATTCACCTCAAGATTTAATTGAATTACTATCATCTTTATTCTCTAATAAATCCATATGGTTGGACTGCTCCATGGGATAGAGATGTACAATTACTTATCATGGTTGAAATCATAGTTGTAATAGGACTTTCCCTTTTACATTTGTTATCATCTTGTAACACTCAAAACAAGCCATCTTGATTAAGTGACTCATCGCTTTCATCACTTTCCATTTCCTCATCATCTTATTGCTTGAGTGGGTAGTCATAATAAAATAATTCATAATCAAAATAAATATTTAAAACACTTAATCATGCAAGATGGCATTCATCCATGAATCATTTCTAACAGCTATCATAAGCTTCCCTATTTGCTAGGGAAAAAAGCAAAAATGATAATCTAAATATTTGTATTTCTAGTCTAGTGGAATATGTAGCTTGATAATGTTACCCGACGGCCTTCAGATTCATAAAATTTTTACTCAAATTAAGCCTACCCATTTTTTGGAGATAATGATTCAAAGATGTATGCTCTTTTCATGATTGAAACATCTAACGTTGACCAGATCAATGAACATCAAGCAACCTGTAATGTGATGTTAGGTTGTTTATTTTTGCTCATTGTTGTACTTTCACACAATGCATCTCAAAAAGGGGTATTTGTAGACACCTAAAACACATCATGTTGAGGAGACTACTCATATGGACACCTTTTCAAGCCATATGACTCATCTTGGGCCTTCCCAAGACCTAACAATGGTTCTAACCACTCAAGAGGGCAATCTGACCCTTTGCAGCCTAAGTCGTTGTGCCTTTTGATGGCTCCTTGGTAGTCATGGTGCTCTATAATGGCCTTGTAGTAGCCACTATGACTGATGATGTCCCACAATCCCAACCGTTAGAGCCAATGATGGCTACACTTGTAACAAACTTGGGCTTCCAAAGCTGAGCCAAATCAGTTACAGGGCATTTGAGCTTAACGGATTGAGTGCAAGAAGATTCTAGAAGGTGACGCTTGGGATACCTAATCCTAACCGAATCTTGATCTTGGCTTCCCTTGCAAGCCAAGAATGCCAATTGGGAAAATCTATAAAAGGTACCCAAAAACTTGAGAAATATAGATTTGAGATCCCCAATATAATGCAATGAAGTGTTGTCGATTTATCTAACAAAGAGAACAATCTCTCATAAGCATCACAATGCTACCCAAATCACATCATGAAGCTTGCATTTGCATCAATGGTGATCATTTGAGTTTGAAGAGCCCAATTCAACCATTTTTACCATCAAACATCCATATTTAGAACCAATTCTCTGTAATTCAATCATGCATTGATCGAGCGACCCTTGAACAATCAATTTTATAGAAGAATCATACATCACCATGCATCAGATTCGAAGAAACGATTCTCTATTCAATGTTCATCTCACCCGAGACAACCTATAGATGGAGCAGATAATGGCCAGTAGTATAGGCCAAGCCATCCATGATGGCCTCTCTGTGAATCTATATTTTTCATGTTTTCTCAGTTATAGTAGATTAGCAGCAGTTTAATTTCTATTTTAGCATAGTTTATTTCAAGTTTTCATGCATTTCTTCACTATTTTTAGCATTTTCCTTTCATTTACATATCATGGAAAATGGACCTCATCTTGAGAGGTTCTACATTTACTACTAATTTCTTGTAAGTGCTTATGTGTGCAGATCTCAGGTTTCCACAGGAGCAAATCATCATAAAGATTCCTTAATCTTTGCATCATCAAGCGGAGGTCACTAAGAAACCCTCCATAATCATTTTTGAAGATTACAGAGATCTTGTGAAGACACCTATCATTGGTTACTTGATGTAATTTGTATCAATTTGGTGTAATCCCTAAGAGGGATATTTTGTAACCTTTTGTAAAGATAATTTTCAAATATCAATGAGAAGGGCACTTTATTTTCTCTATTTATTTGTCATTATGGTTACTTGATTTGCATTATCAATTTGATTTCATGTTACATGTTTAGGTGTTAGATATTTTTTACATCTTACACATTAATTTAAATTAATGGTAACTAAAATTAATTAAAAAGAGAATTTATAGAACCCAATTCCAGAAAAAAAAAAAAACAAATTACCTGTAAAGATCTCTCTAACTTCCTCAACATCAATTGCATGCAGACATGAAATAGAATATGGAGCTAGACAAACAAAAGGAGATTTTGAAGACCTAATGTATTTTGCAGACCTTGTTAGTGAACGTTCTGGTGATAGTGTGTCAAAATCTCCACTACCCTCTGGGTTCATTTCCTTATTTGTAGCATCTCTTCTATTTGAAGCTAACATCACTCTTATCTACATTAAAGCAAATTTAAAAATTAAAAATATAAACAGTATAAAAATTTATTGTAAATTTTTATGTTAAAAAAATGTTTTCATCTATTCGATGGTTAAGGTAATTGACTTCAATTTTGTATGGAGTGAGGTGGATATGGTGGTATTGCTTACATTAAAATATGCTTCATTTTAGTAGCAACAATGGTAGAAGTGATCATAGTATTTTTGCACACATTTTGAGGTTCATTTTTTAATTTGGTAGAAATATACGAGGACCAGTCGTATTTGTTCTTTTTGAGACAATGCACAATATACCCCAAAGCCCATAAAGGTGTGTATGATGTTCTTCCCTGTAAAAAAATACATGACTAGAAGAACTCGACAACCACTTTAAGGAAGTTGTTGGTAACATATGAAAAATTGAGGCCCATTCTGTATGGAGTTGCATCCACTGCAAAAACATTATAACAAAATTAATAATTATATTTACATATTACACAAAGAATCAACCATGTTTGGCACCTAAAAATTTTCTAGGAGGTGGCCCTAATAAACAATGGTGGCCCTAAAAAAACAAATTTTTTACAGAGTATTTTACAGTTATAGTATTCCTATTTATAGTGATATTGACTCCTATGATAAATTATAAATTTATCTTGGAAAAAAAAAAATTGTACAGCTTCAAACTTTTTTAAGGGAAGAAAGAGCATCATTGGTTTGAAATAAGTCTTTAAATATTCACTATTGCAATTTTAGACATATGCCCCAAATATTGCAATCCATGGAACCACATCTCTCTGTGGAATTCTATCAAACACTTCGTATGCATCATCAATCCAACATCTGACATCTCTCATACATATCAACAAGAGCATTACCAACAAATACATTAGACTTGAGTCTAGTTTTTCTTATTAAGGCACACATTTAATTTTATTGATCCAATGTTGGAAGGTTCACACATGCACAAAGAACAGTAGAAAAAGTGAAGTGATTCACTTTACTACTTGCAAATTGCATTTTGCCAAAGAATGTGAGAGCCACCACTGCTTTAACCATGTTGAGTATACCCTATCATCATGGTATTGCAATACACCTATTGTCCTAAATCATAGTGCAACATATTTGAGCATCTCCTAAGCATCCAAATTTGTAATATATGACTAGAACACAATTAAGAAACTCCCCACAAGATAATGGAAACTCAAATCCACTTTTCACAATGCAACTACTTGCCTTATTTATTCTAGAGAAAGACAACCAAGACGAAAAAAACTCAAACACTCTTCTCACAAATCAACTACTTACCTTTCTCATTCTAGAGGAAGAAGACCATTTCTCGCAACACACATACTAAAATGTGTAAGTTGATTGTTTTTTCACCTGCATAAAGCATATTCCAAAGGAATTTAAGGGTCTCATATTACTTCCCTTTATGTGCATATCCTAAAACTATGGCAGCCCACAATACACTTTTCATTCATTTTTTCAAATTATAGAAGTGAACAATTGTGTATATCCTGAAACTATTCTTGCATATCCTAAAATTTTTGATTCCTAGTAATATTATTTAAACTGGATCTTGCATTACATACAACATGTCAATTATGTATGAAGGGATATAGTATGCAACAATTGTGTATGAAGAAATTTAGTTTTCTTGTAAAATTATTTAATCTATATCTTTTCTTGCATACAATAGGGAGGTTATAATTCTTGAAGCCTCATAGATTTGGGTTGAATCCCATGGTTAAGGTAAGTGAACAACAGATAGGTAGGTAATATTTAACTTCTTTAATATAAAATATGGATGCAACAAAATGTACACATGCAGTAATATTTAACATCTTTACTGTGTTAAATATATCCAAAACTACATTCTAGACTTACGGGCATGGTAAATTAATCACTTTAAAACTAAACAATATTTCATTTTCAAGCCGCCCAAAGATCTTTACAGAGTTTGATTTACCTTTTTCCCCATTAATGACTATGGTAACTGTAGCCCAAAAATTATTGCACTTCTTTCCTCAATGCTAATGGATCTGCACCTCAGATAGGAATGGAAGAATGAATGGTCTACACCTCGAAAGAGAGGCACTTGATCATACCTTCTTATGGTGATTTTTGATGAATTGGGTGGGTTCACTAGGAAACATTTTATGGTAGTTTCCAAGCCTAGGTTTTAGGATTTGTTTTGATGTGTTCCTTTTATCAAATCATGCATACACCTAGTTTGGCTAATATGCAACTACGCTAATCTATATGCAATTTTGATTTATATGTAAGCAATAAAATCAAAAAACTGAATCTAAATAGATAATGAAATGCTTAAAAAGTGATTTAAAACACTTAATTGTATCTGAAAGTCTGAATAAGATTCTAATTTTTTGGGGGTGGCGATATCGGGAAAAATCCAGCAATATCGGTCGAAATCAGGCAGTATCGGGTGATCCGATTATACGAAAAACCAAGCGATCTTGACTAAAAGTTGTAGTTTTATAATTGGATACAGAAAACAAGAATTTCATAGAAAAATATGCATTTGAATAGATTGAATAATAATGAGCAATGATCTTGGGATAACAATGGAAGGATGTTCATATGTATTTCTATGCTAAATGTTTGAAATAATGAAGAAATATGCCTATTAGATCTAAAATAATAATATTAATGGATTGAAATTAATATAATGAGCATGAAATATTAATTCTAAATGAGAGAGATGGAGAAAGGAGATGCAAACTCTAAGGTTTGGATGCCCCCAGTCGGTTAAATTGTAGTAATATGTATTGCAAGCAAAATTGGGTAACTTTGTGCAAAATCAGGTGCTTTTGTGTAAAGTCGAACAGAACGATATCGTGATCGGGTGATCCGATATCGCTGAAATCTAACCGATGCACACTCTAAACCTACAAAAACACAGTGAAAAGGGTGAAAATATGGGATAAAAGTATGCAAGAATTCCAGGGTGAATCCGAGGTGAGGATCTTGGATTAAAAAGGAGGGGATCAGGTAAGCTATTGGGAAAAAAATGGAAGAAGTTACAACTTCTAATTCGATCAAAATCGGGTGAACCGATTTTGCAATTGTCGTGCAGTTGCCCAAATAGAGACATGGAGTTATAACTTGTTTTGTCGCCTTGCTAAAGAAGACATTTTTCAATTTTGAGCAAAATTGGGTGACCCAATTTTGTGTAAAAACTTCTGATTTTGCACGAAACCGTGTGATTTTACACAGAGGTTAAAAACAACTTATAACGGACACAAAAAACGAGGTAACAAATTAATGGTGGAAATTTTGAGTTTTTAAAATATTTTTGGCTAAGTTTTAATTAATGTGAGTCATTTTTAGGGTGCTACATTTTGCCCCCTCTTTAGTGCATTTTTGAAAAAAAAAATGCGCTAAAGATAAGATGGCATGCTTTATGAGAAAGCAAAAATTTTATTGCAAATTTGTTGATGGTTTCAAGTTTTGTTGTTAACTATTTTATATATGGTGCCCCCTTCGAGTTTTTGTACCAATTCCAAATTTGGTAAAAACTCAAAATTTGCATCTTTTATTAAAGTGAATTTTAATAAAATCTGAGAATTAAAATAAAAACCCTAATTCATTTTTACTGTGCAGTTATTCTGTTTTGAGCTCTGGAGAAAAGAAAATGGTGGAAGTTCCTCATCGAGTAGATCTGGTGCATAACAAGATTGGCCAAATATGGGTAAGGATATTTTAACTTATTTTTAACTTGTAATTTGTGATTTTAATGTTAAATTTTAAGTTAATTTTGGATTTCTAGGGCACAGTATACGTGTTTTTGTCGTGTCAGCAAAATCAGACCGATTTCTGCGATATCAGCTCGATTTCAGCAATATCGATCAAAAACTAATCGATATCGAGGAAACGATCTGATATCATAGAATATCGCTCGATATCAAACAGAAAGATATTAATTCTATGAAAACATATGGAATAACTTATGGGTATGAAAAATTAGATAGATGACTTGCGCTTGAAGAAAATAGTTACCTAGGAACTATACCATCATCATGAAAATCAAAATGAAATGCATGATGAAAACTTTTAATTTTGCAATGCTATTATTAGTAAAGTATAATTTTATGATGATAAAATGATTTATATAAATTAATACTAGGGATTGATATTAGTTATCTATCCCAAAGAAATATTTTAACTTATTTCAAAGACAAATTTAAAATTATCTAGAACCTAGTGTGTGAAAGGTGAATTCATTCTTTATTTTGATTGTCATGATGATACAAAATCTCTCAAGTAACAAATGTGTGTGCTTTGTAAAGTTAATTTACCAATTTTGAGTAAGATAATGATAAAGCGAACTTGAATGAACCAATGTGTGTGCAAGTGAAATGTTTATTTGACCATGATTTTATGCATGCATTGGTACTGAACTACTATGTAAATCAAATTACCAAAAGCTAGCTAATCCGAATGCGGACATTGGTTTGTACAAAAGAAATATTACTAATGTGACAGACATATCACCATGTGAAAGGAATTACCCAAGGTCAAGCAAGTTGGGCACAAATCACCTATTATGGGGCTTACCTCATGGTTTTCGAATAATTGAGAAATTCCAGGGATTCAAGTTCAATACTCCCTTCTTTTTTTCATATTTTTGGAATAGGGATTTCTTTTCCATTGTTGAAAAAGGGGATTTTATTGCTTTGTTATGGAACATTTTTTGTGATTTTCTGTTTCTTTTCTTTTGTTTCTTTTTCTTTCTTTTTCTTTCTTTTTTTTTATTTTATTTTGGGATACTTTCTCAGATTAGACATGGAGCAATGTATTTTATTTGGGTAGGGAGGAGCTTGTCCTTTTGCCAATTTCTTAGTATTCTATACCATGCACATGATAGGATAGCAAGGAAAACCTTTCACTTAAGGTATTGAGACTTACTATGTAGTATCACTTCTCAAATTTGTAATAAATAGTTTTAAGATGTGAAAGTGTGTTCTTGGTTTAGGAAGTAGCAAGATCATTCTCAAAACTCAAAATTATTTAATGAAGCAATAGTGTTCTTTGGTACAAGAGAGATTTATAATCAAAATAACAAAATCAAAACTATTAAATATGTGAAATTTGGTGCATGGTTCAAGATAACTTTTGAATTTATCTGAAGTAAACTAAAATATAACTTGCAATATTGGTAGATAATAAATGCAAAAATAATGCTTTAATAATGCTTTGGAAATATTTTTGTAGATTTTCAGATTTTGTAATTTTTTGGTTGTTTGTTTTTTATAATATATTGAAATGCATGAGAAAATTATTTACAACTATGTACAGTGATGATACTTTTGGCTTTATGCATAATATCTTTTTAGATGCATAATATTCATGGGTTCCTTGAGATCTTTTCCATCCAAGGTAGCCAATCTATATGCACCTAATCCAAATTTAGCAGTAATGATAAACGGTCCAAGCCAATTAGGTTGAAATTTTCCTTTAATATCTTTTCTTGCATTAGTATTTTCTTTTATTTTCTTTTAAGACTAAATATCCAACGTCAAAGGATCTATTGTGAACTTTTTTTGCATATGATATTTTAAGTTTGTCTTGGTAAGCATGAAGATGCTCTAAAGCATGGATGCACTTTTCATCTAGAAGTTTGAGCTGACTTAACCTACCAACGCAATATTCATCTCCTACTTCAACATCTTAAAGTAGAAGAGCTAAAGAAGGAACTTCTAACTCAAATGGAAAAACCACTTCAGCATCATAAACCAATACAAAAGGTGAAGCACCTATAGGAGTATGAACACTAGTTCGATAAGCCCACAAGGTAGGATATAATTGTATATGCCAATCACGGCCTATTTTATAAACCAATATTTTTAGGATTTTGATTAATGTTTTATTATATGCTTCAGCTTGGCCATTTCCTTGTGGATAATAAGGAGTAGACCATCTATGTTGGATTTTATATTTTTGACATAATTTCTTAATATATTTATTTTTAAAACATGTACCATTTTTAGAGATGAGATTAGATGGAATTCCAAATCTGCAAATAATTTGATTGAAAATAAATTTAGAAACTTGAACTCCTGTGCAAGAAGCTAAAGGTATAGCTTCTACCCATTTTGTAAAATATTATGTTGTTATTATTATGAATTTATGACCATCAAAGGAAATAGGATTAATTTTACCAATAATGTCTAAACCCCATTTAGAAAAGGGCCAGGGAGAGGCTATGGCTTGGAGTTCCTGAGCAGGAGCATGAACAAGGTTAGCATGTCTTTGAAACTTGTCACAACGACGCACATAATTATTGGCATATTTTTCCATGGAAGGCCAAAAATATCCCATTCTAAGGAGCTTTTTAGCAATAGCACTTCCACTAAAGTGTCCTCCATAGGATCCATCATGGGCTTCACTTAAGGCTTTCTTAGACTCTTCTAGATTAAGACATCTTAATAGGATACACTCAAAATATCTTCTATATAAGGTATTACCAACAATTACAAAGTGGACAACTCACTTACGTAATAGCCTACGTTGGTTTCTATCTAGTCCTTCAGGGAAGGTCCCATTCTACCAAAAATTAAATATATCTATATACCAAGGCTCTGAGGTAATTTCATTAATCAAAAATACATCTAATGGCTCTAGGAAAGACTTAGAGGAAGCAGGTTCTTAGAGTTTGTGAATAATGATAGTAGCATATTCATCATCCAACTCCAAAGGCAATAGAGAAGCAGTCATAGCCATAGCATCGACAACACGGTTGCTAGTTCTAGGAATGGCTTCTAAAGTTACTTTATCAAATAATGATATAATTTTAAGCACATTTTTTATAAGGGCAAAGCTTCTCATCTCGTGTTTGATAAACTTTATTAATTTTATTTATCATGAGCTGAGAATCTCCAAAAACTAACAAGACTTTAATTTTTAAAGCTAAAGCAACTCATAATCCTAGGATTAGAGCCTCATAATTTGTAGTATTATTAGTACAAGCAAACTATAATTTAAAATATAAAGGAATAAAGTGCTTTTGAGGAGATATTAATATAATACCTGCACCAGCACCACTCATACATCTAGCTCCATTAAAAAACAATGTCCAAGTTTCAAAATGATCTTCCAAATTAAGACACTCATCAGGAAATTCAATGTTCATAGGATGAGTAAACTCTAAAGGCGCAACAGCTAACTGATCAGCTATAACTTGGCCTTTTATGGATTTTTGGTCGATAAATATGAGTTCAAACTCACTACGAGCAATAACCCACTTAGTTGTGCATCTGGATAAATAAGGTCTACTCATCAAGTATCTTAATGAATCAAACTTAGCAATAACATATGTTTTCTGACTTAGCATATAATGACGCAAATTTTGCATAGAAAACACAACTATTAAACAAATTTTTATAATGGATTATATCAGTTTTCATAACTTATTAATGTTCTGCTTATATAATATGTAGCTCTTTCTTTCTTTTCATCATCAATTTGAGCTAACATAGCTCCAAGTGCAAGTTTCGAAGTAGAAATATATAGAATAAAAGGACAATCCGGTCTAGGCAAAACAAGCACTGGAGGGCTGAGGAGATATTTTTTAATACTATCAAAATATTCTTGACATTCCTTATCCCATTTAAAGGAAATATTTTTCTTGAGCAATTTAAGAAAAGGTTTTGTTCTATCTACCAATTTATCAATGAAGCGATGAATAGCTTGTAATTTTTCTTGTAAGATTCTTAATTCTGATATGTTTTAAGGGGGTGGCATATCACAAATAGTCTTAATTTTTAGAGGATCTATTTCTATGCCTCGCATAGAAACAATAACTCCTAATAATTTTCTAGATTTTACTCCAAATGCACACTTGTCTAGATTTAAACGTATCAGATATTCTCTTAATCTATCAAACACTTTTCTTAAATCATTAATGTGATCATATTCTTTTATCGAACGAGCTATAATATCATCCACATAATAATGCAAAATATCATACATCATATCATGAAAAATATATGTCATAGCTCTCTGATAAGTTGCACCTACATTCTTTAATCCAAAGGGCATTACTTTCCAACAAAATTTTCCCCAAGGAGTAATAAATGTTGTTTTAGCTTGGTCTTCAGGAGCTATTCTAATTTGGTTGTATCTTGAAAAATTTTCCATAAGTGATAACATTCCACTCCCAGCTGTAAAATCTATGATTTGATCCATATTAGGAAGAGGAAAGTCATCTTTAGGGCATGCAACATTAATATCTCTAAAATATGTGCAAAACCTAATCTTAGTAGCTTCTTTCTTAGTTAATGGAAAAATATTTGATATCCACTCAGCATAGTCAATATCTTGTATAAAATTTACATTCAAAATATTTTCTAACTCACTTTTAACTAGTAGTGCTACTTTAGGATGCATTTTTCTAAGTTTTTGTTTTACATGTTTAGCATTAGGATGCACTACTAAATGGTGAATAACTAAGAAGGATCTAAACCTGGCATATCTACCTATGTTCAAGCAAAGACATCAAGATATTCTGTGAGGAATTCAATATATAGCTTTTGCTTTTCTTCACTTAACTCTGATCCAATCTTGACCATGCGAGGGTTCTCTTTTGTCCCAATATTTATTTTTAAAATATTTTCTACAATAATATTTAAATCTCTTTCAAATTTAGGTCGTGCAAGTGACACGCCCATTTCTTGTAATTCTTCTAATGTGCATTTAGCTAACTCGTCTTGAGGATTAGTAGCTTCAATATGGGCTATACATGGCATAGATCCATAAAAGAAGAACTCATTCCTTAAAATTTCATCAAGAGATATATCATGATAGATATCACCCTCTAAACATTCATATAGAGAAGCAATCATTTTTGGATAAACCATAGTCAACATATTACAAGTATGTATTCTTTTAAGGGGCTCTTTTTGTTCCATATATTCTTGATATGTTATAATATGATCATCATATTCATATGGGAATGGTTCTATTTTTGTAGGAATATAACCAAGACCACATAAAACCGACTATTCCATAACTTCTAAAGGTTCTTTCATACCATTTTCATAAGGTCCTAAACCTTTACCTCTATATCCCATATTACACATCATTGGTTTTGATTTTATATATCCATTAGAAAAATAACACTTAGCAAATCCATCCTCCTCAATTGTAATTTTTACAATTGAAATTTTTCCCCAATCATATCCTACATACACAAAGGCATAACTCCCAATATGAAAAATGCTTCCCTTATTTAGCAAGCCTAATGTTCGAGGAGATGGTGGTAACTTAGATAGCACCAAGGAATCTTGGGTAGCAAAATTAACTTCTTTTGTATTTGCAAGCACTGAAGATAAATCCGGTAATACTTCATCAGAAATGGTATATGAAGTAGATGGACTATCTTCCTTAACTGGTTCTTTAGATGCTGAAAAATTAAATGTTGTAGACTCAGGAGGTGAATCTGCTATTATAGATTTAGAAAATTAATTAAATATAGGCTCAGAGGGTGATGATGATAATGATTTATAATTTGTTAATGTTGATGTTTTGGACTATGTTTTTAATGATGTGGAATTAGTCTTAGAAGGTTTTGATGATGAGGGTATATTAGGATGAACAACAGATATAGAGGGATAGAATAGAACTCCTATAGGTTCCTCTGTGGCACACATGTCAAAAGGTCTAGGGTCACCATGAATGGTGACTAATTGATTTTTAAACTCAAATTTAACACATTGATGTAATGTGGAAGGTACTACTCTCATTGCATTGATCTAGGGTCGACCTAGAAGAATGTTGTATGATGCAAAACAAGGTACAACAAACACAGTCGTATCCAAAATCCTTGGACCAACGTGCAATGGGATTTTCATTACTCCACATGTCTCTTGAGTTTCATCATTAAATGCTTTAATAATCATTTCAGTTTTTTTCATATCTTCTTTTTTAAATCCAAATATTTGAAAGAAATCATATGTGCATATATTTAATGATGATCCATTATCAATTAAGACTCTTTTAACTCCTACATCTCCAATCAATGTTGTGATGTATAAAGGGTTATCTCCATACAAAATTTGAGGAGGAATATATTTATCACGAAAATCTATGAAATTTGTTTCATCCAAAGTTATAGCATTAGGTTCAATATCTTCAGGTACCATCATCTTACTTAAAGTTCTCATCAGTTCTTCTCTATGTATGGAAGAAGTTCTTAAGATATCCAAAAGAGAAATTCTCACTGTGATGGTAGCTAATTGTTCATTAATATCATATGGAGATCTTTGTTGTGAACTTATTACATTATTTCCCTTAGTGGGAGCTTTTAATACAAAAGGAGCTGATTTCTCATTTTGACTTTGATCTTGAGAATTTTGGTTTTGTGCTTGTTGTCTTGTAATAGCTCCGATGGTACCTACAATGTTGCTATGTCGTGGATCACCAAAGCGGGGTCTAGAATTTTTTGCTTGCTCATTTGAAAGCCATTATTGAGATGATGGTCTGGTAATCACTCTTCTTGGAAAAGGTGCTTCGAGAACTGATAAATCTATAATAGGGGTGACATGATTTGATTCATACTCAAAACTATTTGAAGCAATCTCTAATTCGCTCTTTGTTTCACTTTCTGTGTCACTTTATAAAAATGTACTTTGGCAATTCTTTAGAGGTCTAACAGTGACTAGATATTCAGTAGTTACACATGTTTTTTGCAAATATTGATGTGGTATAAAACTGCTAATAGTTCCTACATATCGAGTTGTATGAGGAAAATTGTGATGATCTACTTGATTTACAACTTCTTTACCATGCTTTGGTAAAGGGTGTTGAAAAATATCCAAATTTTGATTTACATTTTTATTTTGAGGTTTCTGTGTATTATTTTGAGCATTTCTCGAAGGGAAATTTTCTACTTCCAATTCACCTTTATCAATTAGATTTTGTATCAGCTCTAAACCCAGCTATGGTTGTATCAGGTTGTCTTATTTCAGGCAACCGTATCAAGCCTTGTTTCAATAATTGAGGTAAAACCATAGTTAAAGGTTAATTTAATATTGTAAATTCTCTTGGTGGTTTATCAAGAACTTTTAATACAAACTTCTTCACAACTTTAGCAAAGTTAACATTTGAGTTGTTTCTATTGTTAGTAACTCCATCACCTACTACTTTTTTATTCTTATATTGATTCTTAGAAGTTTTGTCTTCATATTTCTTCTTAAATTGACCTCTTCTAATAAGGGTATCTTATACCCTCCTTGCTAAATTAATGGCTTGATCAAAGTATGTTACTCTAGTAGTAGAAAGTTCGTAATACAGTTGTTCTTGCAAATTACCTATTAATATATCCAACATTTCATTATGTGGTAATGCAAAATGTAGTTTACCCAAAAGTTATCTCCACTTAGCCAAGAATTCAGCAAAACTTTCATATTTTCCTTGTTTCAAGTTGTATAAATATTTAATAGTCACATGCCTCTCTATGTAGGCACTAAATTGATGGACAAACATTTTCGTTGTCTCCTCAAAATTCCTTAGAGAATTAGTGGGTAACTGATAATACCACTCTAGAGCCATGCCTCCTAGAATTTTAGGAAACATATTTAGCAACAACAAATCATCATGAGAAACATCATGACATGCTATCCTAAACATGCGAAGATGCTCTATAGGATCTTCAATTCCTTTATATATCGGGAGGACAGACATAGGGAAATACTTAGGATAAGGTTGAGCTACCACAATAGGATATAAAGTTTGACTATAAATTTCTTGATAACTATATGAGGGATGGTAGGGATCCATCCGGTCTATATGAGAAGCTAACTGTTTAACCATGGCTTCAAGTCCCTGTTGTTGTCTACCAAACTGATTTTGTTGCACCATATTATTGTATCTTTTATAAGTTGATATTTTTGTGTAAGGATTTCCAACTGAAACACTATTGTGTAAAGTCTATGTGGGGACAGTATTATGGAGTTGATATGAAATCTTGTTTTGTTGGATTTTCTTTTGAGGATTGGTATTTTGCACTTGTTTAGATTTCTATTGATTTGACATTTGTTGATTAAGAGCTTGAGTGAACATGAATGTGAATGGTTGTTTTTGTTGTTTAGGATTTGCTTGTGGGTTGCTAGCAATAATATTGGATGATTGTGCCATTGGTTTTTGAGCATTTTTATTTAAAGGTATCATGTTTTGATTATATGGTCATGCTTGATCATTATCTTGGTCTATTGAGTTCATGTATGATAATGGATTTGTATGTATTCAAAAAGCAGATGCTAAGGTTTGTTGAGAAGCAACACACCCCCACTAAAAAAATGAAATTCCATCCTTTGAAAATATTTAGTTTTCATTTTGCCATAGGGACCCTCTTGATGTTTTTCAGGTTTTAATTCCAAATTTTGCTTGCCTCTTTCTTCTTCAAGTTTTGCATATACCAAAGGCTTGCAGGTGGTTTTGATTTGAGTTTAGAATTTATTTGTTATGTTAGAATCATTTTGAGTAAAGAAGATCTTTCACTAATATGTAAAAATGCAGGATACATATGAATAAATTCATTGGAGTCAACCTACAATTTCTGGAAAATTTGCTAAGTAATGAAAGCGTCGCGATTTTGCGACATTTTCTATTTTTGGAAACGTCGTGATTTCGTGACATTTTCGTTTTTGGAAACGTCATGATTTTGTGACATTTTTATTTTTGGAAATGTCGCGATATCGTGACATATTTTGGTAGAAAGCGCCAAGCGAGGGAGACGTCGCGATTTCGCGATAGGTTTGAGTCGGAAGCCAAACTTGATGAAAATGTCGCGATTTCGCGACATGTTTTGGAAGAAAAGACCAAGTGATGAAAATGTCACGATTTCACGACGTGTTTTGGAAGAAAAGACCAAGTGATGAAAATGTCGTGATTTCACGACGTGTTTTGGAAGAAAAGACCAAGTGATGAAAATGTCGTGATTTCGCGATGTGTTTTGGAAGAAAAGACCAAGTGATGAAAATGTCGTGATTTCGCGACGTGTTTTGGAAGAAAAGACCAAGTGATGAAAATGTCGCGATTTCGCGACGTGTTTTGGAAGAAAAGACCAAGTGAGGAAAATGTCGCGATTTCGCGACCTGTTCCATTTTCGCGACGTCATAAGCTTGAAAGAAGCTAAGTATGGAAAACGTCACGATTTCGTGACATGTCGCGATTTCGTGACAAGGAAGAAAGAAAGAAGCAAAGTGGGGAACACGTCGCGATTTTATGACATGTCACGATTTTGCGACATGTCACGGTTTCACGACAAGGAAGGATGAAAGGAAGCTAAGTGCAGAGGACGTCGCGGTTTCATGACATGTCACGGTTTTGCAACGACGAAGCCAAAAGGGAAGCTAAGTGCGGAGGACGTCGCGATTTCGTGACATGTCACGATTTCGTGACATGTCACGGTTTTGCGACGAAGAAGCCAAAATGGAAGCAAAGTGCGGAGGACATCACGATTTCATGACATGTCACGATTTCGTGACATGTCACGTTTTGCAACGACATGGCCAAAAAGAAAGCTAAGTGCGAAGGGCATCGCGATTTTGTGACACGTCACGATTTTGTGACATGTAGCAATTTCACGACATGTCACGGTTTCACGACGACGAAGCCAAAAGGGAAGCTAAGTGCGAAGGATGTCATGATTTCGTGACATGTCATGATTTCATGACATGTCACGATTTCGTGATGACGAAGCCAAAAAGGAAGCAAAGTGCGGAGGACGTCGCGATTTCGTGACATGTCACGATTTCGCGACATGTCGCGGTTTCGCGATGACGAAGCCAAAAAGGAAGCTAAGTGCGGAGGACGTCACGATTTCATGACATGTCACAATTTCGCGACATGTCGCGGTTTCATGATGACGAAGCAAAAAGGGAAGCAAAGTGCGAAGGACGTCACGATTTTGTGACATGTCACGATTTCGTGACATGTCGCGGTTTCGTGACAAAGAAGCCAAAATGAAAAGCAGCTTGAGGAAAACATCGCGTTATCGCGACACGTGTCAAAAGAAATCAAGCCGACGTGTGATAAACATTAGAGGTTTAATTTAATAATATTAAAATGCTAATCCTTGTTTTGTCTTTTGCAGAAAGCCATCTGGCAGTTGCATACTAGCGAAAGTAATGGCAAAAAAGACAAAAATAGGCGCAGATCCAATAAGGGCCGTCAGATAGAAAGATGAAGATACCTTTTCATGCAGCTGCCTCATTTAATGAAATATATCGACGATTGGCCGAAAAGTGGAAATATCGATACACAGTTACCAGAATTTGTCGATGGATGCATTTAATGGGAGAATTTATGGTGAAAGTAATGGCGTGCAGAGAATTTTGACTCAAACCAAACAAAAAGCGGTTGCACGAGGATAGAAGGCCCAAAAAGTTAGTGACTCATTCAAATTTCCCAGAGGAATTAATGAGATGCTCCCGACAGATGCACCAGAAAGATGAAGATATTTACAACGCAACACATGATGGATGAGAATAATATCAGATCATGTCTTCCTCCATTTATGGCAAGACCGCACAAAGATTTTTAGAGTGATTAGGTTTTATCAAAACTCTATATAAAAATGTCGTATATTGTAAAACCTAGGTAGTAGGGTTTTGAGGATAAGATTTAGGGTTTGGAAGGAAGATATTTTTGAAAAGATCAGGGTTTGTCCTGAGTCTATAAATACTTCCTCTGAATGTAAGATCGAGGAGGTGAAAACTTAGAAATAAAAGCTATTGGAGCAATTTCCTGCAAATCTTGTTTGAATGCTTTGTTCTGGACCTGGAGTTGGTGTAGTTTCATTTTCTGTGATAGCATGGCCAGGAGCCTAATCTCTTTCAGACTGCGATAAGTTCATCTTCTTTTGTTTTCATTTCATTAAGGTTTATTTAATTTATGTTGTAGATCTATGTTATCAAAGATTGGGTATGCTACTAGGCTTCATTCTTTTTATTGTATGCTAGGGAAAATTATAGATTTAAGGTTCAAGCCTGTTCTAATTGCTCTGTCCTCACTGTGCGAGCTAAGCTGCTAGTGAGAGATACCAATTTCAACTGACTTTCCTTCTGTTTGTGATTTTCTTTCAGATCTGTTTTGTCTCTGTCTTATGCTCTTAGTGGAAGGTGATCTTAGAAAGCTGGACACTTTCCTCTTTGATTTGTTCTATTGTGAAGCTAACCGGTATAACTAAAATTGGTAGTTTTGGTTTTGCAGCTAAGTTAGGTAAACTTCTCTTTCTGCCCTACTCTACTCTCTTTGTTCCACCGATTGAATGATCCATTTTTATTTTCTTTAGAATTTGTCTTTTATTTAAATATGCTAAAACATAAAGAGCTAGATCAAAGAACTGATTGTAAATCTAAGTGTCCACAAAGATAACCAATTCCAAAACATTACTGAACTAAAGTCCCGAACCCGTTGTAAGGTAACAGATAGTCCGCTTGAAACTATTCCAGAAGCGGAAAAGAGTGAATAGACATTCGACCCAACTCTGTAACTCACACCTTGGATATCCAGCAAGATCCTAAAGTGAGTGGGATTTATCCCTTATAAGTGTTATCGGTATTTCATGCTCATTCTTCACAGGGTGTGTATAAAAGTCGAACCAACATTTAAAATTGGCGCTAGAAGGAGGGCCGAACTTACGTTCTTAGTGCGCTTGAGTTGAGAAATATGATTGTATGTGGTATTTAACAAATATTATGTTTTATCCAGAGTCTGGTAGCCTTTTTCCCTCCTCCTCATCCTTTTAAAACTTGTTTGTTTGAGTTTTGCCTAAAAGTGAACTCAACACCAACATTTAAAATTGGCGCTAGAAGGAGGGCCTGAAGTTCAGTAGTTTGTTAAGGATTGTAAGGTTGTAAGTGCTGGTGAAAAAGCTGGATTCTAATTATAGAGTAACAAGGTCCCACTCTAGAGCTGGAGAGCTCCTTGTGCCTGAGTTAGAAACCCCCAGAAGAAGCAGCCTCCAGAAGGGCCAAGTCCTTGTCTCGAAATAGTTTTGTCACCACTTGTAGTTACTCCAACTACAACTGAAAGTATCATCGTCAATCAAGTAGTAATGGCAAACTGGTTGGGTTCCACTGCCTTAAATATCCTGGGTGCAGCCCATGACCTACCCAAAAATCCTGAGAGATATCTTCCCAGATACAAGCATGATGGAACTAGGACAGCAGAAGAACACCTAGTAGCATTCAAGAATGCTCTAAAATTGTTAAATGTACAACATGAAGATGTGGCTTGCAGATTGTTCCCTTTCACTCTCCAGGAGGGAGCATACGACTGGTTTCTGAATCTCACTAATGATTCTATTACCAGTTGGAATGACTTGGAAAAGGTTTTTGTATCGTAGTTTGGTGAAGTGATAGATCCCAGTGTATTATATCAGCAATTTTCTGGTATTAAAAGAGAAATAAATGAATCCGTCGGATCTTACAATGTCAGATTTCGAAGGCTTATGGTAGACCGACTGGTTATTATGTGCCAAATGCAGACCTGGCATTAGAAATTTTTAGGAATTCTCTAGATCCAATGACTTCTATTTTCTTGAAAAGAGATGCCTCTATTACCAATCTAACAGAGGCTTACAAAGAGGCTCTAGTTCTTGAAAGACAACTGGGACCTCAACCTCTGAATGCTCATCAAACTCCTTTTGTGACACAGGGTGCTCCTATTTTCAATCCCGTACCACACCAAATGATGTTGCCAGCATGTCAAACTCCACCATCAAGAAATCCATTGGTTGTAACACCTGCTGAAAATGTACAGAATCCAGGTAAAGAAGCTGATAACGCAAGAGTCGAGGAAGTGTCAAAAATAGTCCAAAAGCTGGCAAATGACTTTTTAAGTTTTAAAAGGCAGGTTTCTACTGGGGAAAACTCAAACAGGTATTCTTATCAGCAGAATAGATTCACTCGGCCCCCATACGAACCCAATAAGGATTATAAAGGTAAAGGGCATGATGTAAATATTTGTGACTTGGCTTTGCCTAACTGGTGCAGGATACATGCCACTTCTCAGCACGGGGAATTGGATTGTTTGGAATTCTATAACGCCTTTGAAGCTTTATCTGGTGAGTTGATTTCTCCTGAACATCAAAGAAATGCGGATGGCCCAAGTTCATCCAACCATAGTGCAGCTATGGTCTTAGATTCTTTCACTTTTCCAGGTGAGTCTCGAGAATGTAGTGGAAATGCCTATGGATGAGGTGCAGGCTTTTCAACAATACAGGAGGGACAACTACAACCTTAGAAATAGAAATTCGGAGCCCAACACTACATCTACCCCTCCGGACAACTCCCACAATGTTCCTCCAGATCCATCTTCAAGCAATAACCCATCTCCACCCAAGGGAGGAAATCCGAGAGGACCAGATGCATTTGTCCCTCCACTCAATAAGGGATATAATATAGTGGAGGACATGAAGAAGATCAAAGCCAATATCACTCTCCATGAGTTAGCTCAAATTTTGAAACAGAGGGATAACTTGATTAAAACATACTCTGGGCCTACTACCAAATCTTTGGACAAGGGAAAGAAGATGGCAAATGCAAATGTGGCCATGTATAAAGAGAAGACTGAAGTTCCACCTTTTCTATTGATTGTTCGTATATTTGGGAAAAACTTACACAACTATCTGGTAGATTCGGGTGCTTCAGCTAATGTTATGCCTTTGGCCATTTGTCAACAGTTGGGTTTAACCCCAATGAAGTCTGAAAGAAGAGTTGTCCAATTGGATAAATCAGAGGTTAAAGTAGTAGGTGAACTTTAGAATATTCATATCCAGTTAGCATCTGAGCCAAGGGCACAACACAAAATTGAAATTCAGGTGGTAGATATTCCCGTGGGGTACGAGATGCTTCTGAGCAGAGATTGGTCGAAATCTTTGAATGGATACTTGGCAACTGATTTTTCACATATGTGGTTGCCGTGGAAAGGGGTTGCAAACCAATTAAGGGTTGAAAGAGAACCTAGATACAAACATACGATCACTGAATATAATGCAAAAAATGAGACTGTAAATATTGCTGATGTAGATATTGGGGTTTATAATTTAACAACGGGACAAAATGAGAAGTTTAGTAAAGCTCATCTTGTTCATAATAATGAAGTTTGGATGCTTCATGTGGATGGGGCTAAATCTAAATAGGGTTCTGGTACAGGGGCAGTCCTTAAAGGGCCTGAGAGTCAGACATATTTTATGTCTTATCGCCTACAGTTCCCTTGCACAAATAATTTAGCGAGTACGAAGCACTGGTGCTAGGATTGAAATTTGCTTTGGACAGAGGTGTAAGAAATATCCAAGTTTTTATAGATTCAGAGTTGGTGGCTAATCAAGTTAAAGGTAAATTCCAATGCAAAGCATCCTACTTAAAAGGATACAAACATCGAGCGTGGGATCTCATGGAAGATTTTGATGCTTTTAATTTAACGCACATACCTAGAGAGCAGAATTCACGTGCAGATGTCTTAGCTTCATCAGCCACAAGTCTAAAGCCACTGGAAGAATTCAAATGGAACAAGTTTTCGATCGAGTTAGTCCCTTGTCCTTCGGTCCCAAATAATGTGGATAATTTTCAGGTTTTCTCTGATGACCAGCAGATTATAAACTTTTTATAGAGTACCAATGCATTTGAAAATGCTATAATCGATGATGGTCAAAGGGATACTTTGCTGGAATAGTTAGATGATGAAAAGGGAATAATAAGGTTGAAAGATAACAGAATTCCAAAAGGGATGGTGGAACTGGAGCAGTTGTTTTATGTTGACCAAATTAAGCAAAAGGTCAGTTCTGGGGATTCTATTGGTGTAACAAATAGTGAGACTGAGAACCTGAATGTGGGGACTGAAGAAGATCCCAGGCACCTTAAGTTGGCTAAAACTTGTGACCCTGAAATAAAAAGAAATATGATTGAATTTCTTCACAGGTCCAAGGATGTTATGGCCTGGTCTTACAAAGACTTAAAGGTTTTTGATCCGAAAGTTTACACTCATGTTATACCTTTAAAAGAGTTTTGCAAACCTTTTCGGCAAAAACAGAGGCATGTCAACGCTTTGCTAGAGCCCCTCATCAAGAAGGAGGTAGAAAAATTATTGAGTGCCGCCATTATTTTTCCCGTTAGGCATTCTACTTGGGTGGCCAATTTGGTGCCGGTCAGAAAGAAAAATGGAGAGATCCGCTTGTGTGTGGATTTTAGAAACTTGAACAAAGCATCTGAGAAAGATAATTATCCTCTGCCTTCCATGGATGAGGTGCTACAGATTGTCAATGGTTCGAAAATGATGTCTTTCTTAGATGGATTCTCAGGGTATAATCAGATACTAGTTGAAAAGGAAGACAGGATGAAAACTGCCTTCACAACCAAGTGGGGAACTTTCGCCTACAAAAGAATGTCGTTTGGATTGACTAATGTCGGAGCTACTTTTCAGCATGCAATGGATCATGCTTTCAAAGGCCTTATGGGTAAATGCATAGTTGTCTACATGGATGACTTGACAGTTTTTTCCAAATCTCGGTTTGACCACGTGAAGCACTTGGAGTCTATTTTCAACAAATGCAGGGAGTTCGACATTTCTTTGAACCCGAAGAAGTGTGTTTTTGGTGTAACTGAAGGAAAGCTCCTTGGACACTTGATCACCAAAGATGGCATTTCCATGGATCCTGATAGAGTTGAAGCCATATCAGGGATACCCTTTCCCAACTCTAAGAAAGAGTTAAGATCCTTTTTTGGGAAAATTAATTTTGTCAGAAAATTCATCTCCGGCTTCGCGAAAATAGTCAAGCCACTGAATGACATGCTGAAGGAAACTGCTAAGATCGTTTGGACAACAGAAGCCAAAACAACATTCTAGGAGATCAAATCTGCCATCCAACAAGCTCCAGTGCTGGTGAGCCTAGACTTCAGTACATATTTTTATTTGTACTCCTTTTCTTCTGAACACACACTTGCTACGGTTTTGACCCAACGAAGAGAAACAGGGGAGCATCCGATTGCCTTCAAAAGTACCAACTTAAAAGGGGCTGAGCTAAAATACTCTCGCTTGGATAAGCAAGCCTATGCCTTGGTAAGAGTAGTTAAGCAGTTCAGGCACTACATACTAAGAAGCAAAGTCCATGCTATAGTTCCTGATCCAGCTGTCAAATACTTATTAAGCCAGGACGAATTGGGTGAGCTGAGAGGTAATTGGGTTACAAGATTGCAGGAATACGACTTAGAAATTTGGCCTGCAAAATTAATCAGAGGACTTGGGTTGTCTCGACATATTGCTGAAGTACCTGTACAAGGAGAAATTAATCAGCTGGATTCTGAATTCGATGATTGGTATGGAGATATCATTCATTTGCTGCAATTTGGAATTTGCCCATCTCACCTGAATAGAACCCAGAGAAGAGCACTAAAGTTGAAATCTGCTCATTTTCTGCTCAAAGGAGGTAACTTGTATAGAGAAAACTATGCTGGCATATTTTTAAGATGCATTTCCCAGAATGAAGTCAACGAGGTGATGTCCATTTTTCATGAGAAGTTAGGGGCAGGGCATTCTTCAGGTTCCTCTACTGCACACAAGATATTGATAGCAAGCTATTACTGGCCTACTTTGTTTAAAGATGCACATCAGCATGTGAGAACTTGCCATCAGTGTCAGACTTTTGCATCCAAAGAGGCTAATCGAGCTCTACCATTGCAGCCTATTGTAATAAACAAACCTTTTATGCAATGGGGACTTGACTTTGTGGGTGTGATAAACCCAAATTCATCAACAGGGCATAAGTATGTTCTAACGACCACTGATTATTGCACAAGATGGGTTGAAGCAATAAACACCTTGAGGAGTACAACCCATGAGGTGATCGAATTTCTAGAGTCAAATATCATAACCATGTTTGGAGTTCCTTTGAATTTGGTGTGCGACAACAGGCCAGCCTTTCAATCATTAGAGTTTGCAGAGTGGGCATACCAGATGGGGATAGTCATCAGATTTGCATCCAACTATTACCCCCAAGGTAATGGACTAGCTGAGTCCACAAATAAGAATCTGATGAATGCCATTAAGAAGTCTACTGCAGACAAACCTAGACAGTGGCACACATTACTAAAATATGCACTTTGGGCTGATAGGATAAGACATAAAGTAGCTCTTAAGACTTCCCCATTTGCTTTGTTGTATGGTATTCAGCCCATTGTTCCTATTTCTTTGAAATTGCCCACTTATCAATTTGTTTTAGACTATTTTGAGGATCAAGAAGATGCAGAGGCTCGTGTTTTGGATTTAACTAATTTGCAGGACGAACGACTTCAAGCCCTGGAACATTTCAGTCGGCACCAAGAAACAGTCAAGCGCTGGTTTGACAAAAGAGCCAGAGTGAAAGCCTTCAGACTCGCAGACCTGGTGCTTCTATGGGACAAGGCCCATGAAAAGAAAGGTAAACACACAAAGTTGCAGCCGCTATGGATAGGGCCATACCAGATTGTCGAGATCCTAGGTAATAATGCATTTTGTCTACAGGACCTCGAGGGTAATTTTTTAAACCTTCCGTTAATGGTCAATACCTAAAGCATTATTTCTCAGCTGTTCCATCCAATACATCATTTGAATAAAACACAAAGACGTTGTAACATGTGTATATATTGTAAATAAGCTTTGAAGTAGTTTATTTTTATTTTATTTTGTTTGATTTTAAAGTTCTGTGTTTTATCCTTTGGGGTCTGTACAAAGTAGTTTGTTTTTATTTTATTTTGTTTGATTTTAAAGTTCTGTGTTTTATCCTTTGGGGTCTCTACAAATTTCTTTTAGCTTTTAAAGCTCTATTTTTTTTTAAGTTTTGCCTGGGCAGCAAAGAAAGAATCAACCTTTAAAAATTGTTTTATTCTGAGTTCAAAAGCCTGTGTTCATTTTGTTTTATTCTAATTAAGAGATAGTCTGCTTAAACTGAACAAAGTGGAACTATTTTGTTATTCGAACAACAGTAGAAAGATAATTGGATTTTGTGTCTTGCTTGCCACAATTATTTTAATTATAAAGAAACTACTATACTGTTGGGTTGAAGAACTCCCAGGGAATCCAAGAAAAGTTGGTCGTAAGAGGGGACTCTGATTTGTGAAATTATTTAAGTGTCCAAAGAGGCTATCGGTACCCAGGCTTTCCAGATTTTGGTATATTTCAAAAGAGAGAGAGAGAAGGTGAAAATTGAGCAGGGCAACATAAAACTGGCACTCTTTTATTTCCTACAAAAAAAAAGGGAAAGAAGAAGTTATGTGATGAAAGAGATAGCCAAGGCTTCAGAAGATGTTTTCTTTTACCAAGTTGTAGATACCACCTCACAGTTGTGGATCAGGGTCATGAAAATCTAAAGAGTAACTCTGTCGGGGCTGTAAAAGGCTAAACTAGTAAACAGAGCCCTACTCGGTTTCCCCTTTCACAATCTAGAAAAGCTGATCAATCCAGAGTACAACATTCGAAGGCCCAATCATTCTTGAAGAAAGTTTTATACGCTTATAATTGCACATCAAAAATCTTCCTTAAGTGATTCAACCTAGTATGTCCTTGGGAAATTTTAACAACTATCAGGTAGTAGTTAAATTATTTTGAAGAATATTTGTGGCAAAGCATGGTACATGGTCTATATTGTTTTGAAACTAGAGTCCTGGATTCTAAAATAGTGCTACTATTTTCCTCCGTAGATATCGCCATTTGTTGAGAAGCAACACACCCCCACTAAAAAAATGAAATTCCATCCTTTGAAAATATTTAGTTTTCATTTTGCCATAGGGACCCTCTTGATGTTTTTCAGGTTTTAATTCCAAATTTTGCTTGCCTCCTTCTTCTTCAAGTTTTGCATATACCAAAGGCTTGCAGGTGGTTTTGATTTGAGTTTAGAATTTATTTGTTATGTTAGAATCATTCTGAGTAAAGAAGATCTTTCACTAATATGTAAAAATGCAGGATACATATGAATAAATTCATTGGAGTCAACCTACAATTTCTGGAAAATTTGCTAAGTAATGAAAGCGTCGCGATTTCGCGACATTTTCCATTTTTGGAAACGTCACGATTTCGTGACATTTCCATTTTTGGAAACGTCGCGATATCGCGACATATTTTGGTAGAAAGCGCCAAGCGAGGGAGACGTCGCGATTTCATGACAGGTTTGAGTCAGAAGCCAAACTTGATGAAAATGTCACGATTTCGTGACGTGTTTTGGAAGAAAAGACCAAGTGATGAAAATGTCACGATTTCGCGACGTGTTTTGGAAGAAAAGACCAAGTGATGAAAATGTCACGATTTCATGACATGTTTTGGAAGAAAAGACCAAGTGATGAAAATGTCACGATTTCATGACATGTTTTGGAAGAAAAGACCAAGTGATGAAAATGTCACGATTTCGCGACGTGTTTTGGAAGAAAAGACCAAGTGATGAAAATGTCGCGATTTCGCGACGTGTTTTGGAAGAAAAGACCAAGTGAGGAAAATGTCATGATTTCATGACCTGTTCCATTTTTGCAACGTCATAAGCTTGAAAGAAGCTAAGTATGGAAAACATCGTGATTTCACAACATGTTGCAATTTCGTGACATGTCACGATTTCGTGACAAGGAAGAAAGAAAGAAGCAAAGTGGGGAACATGTCGCGATTTCGCGACATGTCACGGTTTCACGACAAGGAAGAAAGAATGGAAGCTAAGTTGGAGGACGTCATGATTTTGTGACATGTCGTGGTTTCACAGAAGCCAAAAGGGAAGCTAAGTGCGGAGGACGTCACGATTTCATGACATGTCGCGGTTTCACGATGACGAAGCCAAAAAGGAAGCTAAGTGCAGAGGACATTGAGATTTTGTGACATGTCATGATTTCATGACATGTCGTAGTTTTGCGATGACGAGGCCAAAAAGGAAGCTAAGTGCGAAGGGCATCACGATTTTGCGACACGTTGCAATTTCGCGACATGTCATGATTTCGTGACATGTCACGGTTTCACGACAAGAAGCCAAAAGGGAAGCTAAGTGCGGAGGACGTCACGATTTCGTGACATGTCATGATTTCACGATGATGAAGCCAAAATGGAAGCAAAGTGCAGAGGACGTCATGATTTCGTGACATGTCATGATTTCGTGACATGTCGTGGTTTCGCGACGAAGAAGCCAAAAAGGAAGCTAAGTGCGGAGGACGTCGCGATTTTGTGACATGTCATGATTTCATGACATGTCACGGTTTCATGACGACGAAGCCAAAAATGAAGCTAAGTGCGGAGGACATCGTGATTTTGCGACATGTCACGATTTTGAGACATGTCGCGGTTTCGCGACTACGAAGCCAAAAAAGAAGCAAAGTGCGAAGGACGTCACGATTTCGTGACACGTCGCGATTTCATGACATGTTGCGATTTTACGACAAAGAAGCCAAAATGAAAAGCAGCTTGAGGAAAACGTCGCGTTATCATGACACGTGTCAAAAGAAATCAAGCCGACATGTGATAAACATTAGGGTTTAATTTAATAATATTAAAATGCTAATCCTTGTTTTGTCTTTTGCAGAAAGCGATCTGGCAGTTGCATAATAGCAGAAGTAATGGCGAAAAAGACAAAAATAGACGCAAATCCAGTAAGGGCCGTCAGATAGAAAGATGAAGATACCTTTTCATGCAGCTGCCTCATTTAATGAAATATATCGACGATTGGCCGAAAAGTGAAAATATCTATACACAGTTACCATAATTTGTCGATGGATGCATTTAATGGGAGAATTTATGGTGAAAGTAATGGCATGCAGAGAATTTCAACTCAAACCAAACAAAAAGCGGTTGCACGAGGATAGAAGGCCGAGAAAGTTAGTGACTCATTCAAATTTCTCAGAGGAATTAATGAGATGCTCCCGACAGATGCACCAAAAAGATGAAGATATTTACACACAGTCACAGGTGGATGAAAATAAGATCAGATTGTGTCTTTTCCATTTATGGAAAGATCGCACAAAGATTTTTAGAGTGATTAGGGTTTATCGGAACTCTATTTAAAAAGGCCTTATATTGTAAAACCTGGGTAGTAGGGTTTGAGGTGATAAGATTTAGGGTTTTGGAAGAAGATATTTTTGAAAAGATCAGGGTTTGTCCTGAGTCTATATATACTTCCTCCGGATGTAAAATCAAGGAGGCGAAAACTTAGAAATAAAAGCTATTGGAGCAATTTCCTGTAAATCTTGTTTGAATGCTTTGTTCTGGACCTGGAGTTGGTGTAGTTTCGTTTTCTGTGATAGCATGGCCAGGAGCCTAATCTCTTTCAGACTGCGATAAGTTCATCTTCTTTTGTTTTTGTTTCATTAAGGTTTATTTAATTTATGTTGTAGATCTGTGTTATCAAAGATTGGGTATGCTACTAGGCTTCATTCTTTTTATTGTATGCTAGGGAAAATTATAGATTTAAGGTTCAGGCCTGTTCTAATTGCTCTGTCCTCACTGTGCGAGCTAAGCTACTGGTGAGAGATACCAATTTCAACTGACTTTCCTTCTATTTGTGATTTTCTTTCAGATATATTTTGTCTTTGTCTTATGCTCTTAGTGGAAGGTGATCTTAGAAAGCTGGACACTTTCCTCTTTGATTTGTTCTATTGTGAAGCTAACCGATATAACTAAAATTGGTAGTTTTGGTTTTGCGGCTAAGTTAGGTAAACTTCTCTTTCTGCCCTACTCTACTCTCTTTGTTCCACCGATTGAATGATCCATTTTTATTTTCTTTAGAATTTGTCTTTTATTTAAATCTGCTAAAACATAAAGAGCTAGATCAAAGAACTGATTGTAAATCTGAGTGTCCACAAAGATAACCAATTCCAAAACATTACTGAACTAAAGTCCAGAACCCGTTGTAAGGTAACAGACAATCCACTTGAAACTATTCCAGAAGCGAAAAAGAGTGAATAGACATTCGACCCAACTCTGTAACTCACACCTTGGATATCCAGCAAGATCCTAAAGTGAGTGGGATTTATCCCTTATAAGTGTTATCGGTATTTCATGCTCATTCTTCACAAGGTGTGTATAAAAGTCGAACCAACAAAGTTGTTTCCATATCACCTTCTCCTGAATTATCCATTTGTACTGCTTGATTAAACTCTTCTATGTGTTCTTTTATAAATTGGGTAAATTTTCTAAGAGATTCAAATTTAACATTTCCTTTTTCATCTAATGTAGGTTAATCAGGATCTTCCATTTTATCTTCTCCATTATCATTTTCATGTTTTGAAGGTACATAATATTCAATGAGCGCTTTATCCTCAATTTTTTCTTGATCTTGTTCTCCCATATTATCATTGTCTACTTGTTTACCACTACTTAATATAGGTTTTTTTTTTTAGAATATTTTCTCTTGCAGATATTATATATATGTGTATGTGTGTGTGTGTGTGTGTGTGTGTGTGTGTGTGTGTGCGCGCGCTAAAACTTTTAGGGTATATATGCTATATATACCTAACTAAATAAACTAAAATAATATGATTTTTATTTTGGGTTTTTGTAGTTTTAGATTGCAAACACACCTATAATATTATAGATATTATATTTTTAATTTTTTTGAAAAAACCTATAGATATCATTAACAGGTTCAAGTTGGTTTGGTGACATGTAGTGTTCTTCTTCAAATTGGAAGTTGGATTTTAAAAATTTTATGAAGTGTGCTATAGTGATGCAATCAACTTCACAATTGGACACATAAAAGCATAATTCATGACAATATTCTCGATAAAGCATAGCTCTAGGAACTTTGTTAAATCTTCTCTTATCGTCTAGGACAATCTCTTGATTTTCCACTCGTGATAGAAATTGATGTACTACTATTACATTCTCAAGATAATATTCAAAGGAATAAATGCTTGGAGAAATTACAACTCTCTTATCTGCTAGCCACCTATCACAGGATCTTTGAAGGTCAAAATAAAAAGGTGCACTATTTGGATCTAGGATTCTAGACAAGTCAAACCTTATGATTTTCTTAAGTTCAGTTTCTTTAGCTCTTATAATATCTAACCTTCTCCAAATATCGGGTATGGCACACTACCTAATGAAGAAAAATATTGGTTTGCTAGTACTGTACTAACATTAATTTGAACGACTCTCCTTATGTTGTAATCTACCATCTATGAAATGCAAGATTATGTGATTTAAACTAATGTTTCTTGTTGTTTTGTTTTTGTTTTGTTTTTATGACTATTTAAAAATCATAAGAAAGCCTATGTTTCACGTCGGGTTCACCAAAGAATGTAGCCCAAAAATTCTCACACTCCTTTCCTCAAGGCTAATGGATCCATGCCTTAGAGGGGAATGGGAGAATGAATGGTCTACACCTCGAAAGAGAGGTACTTGATTGTAACTTCTTATGGTTATTTTTTGATGAATTGGGTGGGTTCACCAGGAAATATATTGTGGCAGTTTTCGAGCCTAGGTTTTGGTATTTTTTTTGATGTGTTCCTTTTATCAAATCACGCATACACCTAGTTTGGCCAATATGCAACTACATTAATCTATATGCAATTTTGATTTATATGTAAGTAGTAAAAGTAGAAAACCAAATCTAAATAGATAATGCAATGCTTAAAAAGTGATTTAAAACACTTACTTATATCCAAATTTTTGAAGAAGATTCTGATTTTTTATGGTGACCATATCTGGTAAAATTCAGCAATATCGGTCGAAATCAGGCAGTATCGGGTGATCTGATTATGGGAAAAACCAACCGATCTTGACTAAAAGTTGCAGTTTTATAATTGGATGTAGAAAACAAGAATTTCACAAAAAAATATGCATTTGAATGGACTGAATAATAATTAGCAATTATCTTGGGATAACAATGGAAGGATGTTCATATGCATGTCATTGCTAGATGTTTTAAATAATGAAGAAATGTGCCTATTAGATCCAAAATAATAATATTAATGCATTGAAATTGATGTAATGAACATGAAATATTAATTCTAAATGAGAGATATGAATAAAGGAGATGCAAACTCTAAGGTTTGGATACCCCTATTTGGCTAAATTACAGTAATATGTGTTGCAGGCAAAATCAGGCAATTTTGTGCAGAATCGGGCACTTTTGTGCAAAATCGGACAAAACAATATCATGATCGGGTGATTTTATATCACTAAAATCTAACCGATGCACACTTTGAACCTGAAAAAATATAGTAAAAATGGTGAAAATATGGCACGAAAGTATGCGATAATTCTAGGGAGAATGTGAGGCGAGGATCCTAGATTAAAAAGGAGGGGGTCAGGTAATCTATTGGGCCAGAAATGGAAGAAGTTACAACTTCTAATTCAGTCAAAATTGGATGAACTAATTTCACAACTGTCGTGCAGTTGCTCAAATAGAGACAAAGAGTTACAACTTATTTTGTCGCTTTGCTAAAGTAGGTATTTTTCAGTTTGGAGCAAAATTGGGTGACCCGATTTCATGTAAAATCTTTCGCTTTTGCATGAAATCGTGTGATTTTGCGTAGAGGTTAAAAACAACTTATAACGGGTATAAAAATTGAGGTAACATATTAGGGGTGGCAATTGTGAGCTTTTAAAAAAAAATTGGCTAAGTTTTAATTAATGTGAGTCATTTTTAGGGTGCTACAGTAACAAAAAATTACAAGCCATCTTATCTAAAAAGGAATTGAATGCATTGTCATACATAAATTCTAGTTTGTTTGGATAAGATGAAAATTAATAGGATTTTAATTATTTTATTAGTCATTACCAATCAAATTATTTTTTTATGATAGTTTAAGCCTAATTTTTCAAGAAAAATTCAAAATCTTAACTACTAAGTTGTCCTAAAACAAATATAAACTAAGCTAAACTCAACACAATACATTGTGAAGAGATCCTAGGATATGGGTTGACTAAGGGATGATTTCAAACCAATAGACTTACCTATACATTCATAGTAATTAATTTTAAGGTTATAATTCATGAAGCATCACAAATTTGGGTTGAATCCCATGGTTGAAGTAAATGAACAATAGGCAGATAGGTAGAGGTGAAATAGTTGTAAAATAAATATGTAAGTGTTATATATAATAGCTTAATAGACTCAACAATTATGTCAAGAAACAAATGGAAAGTTATATAGAATATTTTAATAGATTTTATAAATAGTGTCCATAAACCATTAAAGGCATCTTATTTGTTATTTAACTTATATTGTATCTGCTAATAATAACATTTACATATTACACAAAGAACAACAAACTCATAATTTGAAAGGCATACCTTGTAATGCAGTGGATAAGAGATCATAGTAAGTCTTGAGATAGATTTCTTCTTCATCGATCAGACTAAAATTTGATGATACAGGTTCACAACTTTGATAGGTAAGGGTTGTTAATCGATGGACATTAGATGGTTTCACCGAGAAGGTAAGGATTTTATTGTTGACCATCATTGTAATAATTGACCCTTGATTTTTATAGGACTGAACAATTGTAGTCAACAAATGAATGTATGTGTCGAATTGGGGTATCTATGCTAGCCCTAGCGGCCTAGATTTCCTCATCCATGTTGAATCATTGTTGGGATCATTGACAATTTATGAGATGAGTAGGAAAATGATATTTTGAATGAAATTCTACCTTGACTAGAAGAATTTGTAGTCATTATTGGGACTTTGAATGTTTGGAAGGGTTTTGAATGGTTTTTGGAGGTTTTTGGAGGTTTTTTTTGCTATGCATAAAAAAAAAGTGAGTGGGTTTCAAATAGTTTATATAGGCATTTGCATGTGAAGTCTTAACGAGATGTTGGCACATGGTAGTGTGAACAACATGTGTTACACAATGAAGCTATCATCCCTCGTATGATTCCTATAAATAATCACTAAACATGCTCTAATTTGAAACTACTAAAGTATGGGTGTTGCATTAAAAATAATAGGCGATAGATTATTTTTATAGTGTCAATCAATACAATAGATAAAATAAATATCATGTCATCAAAAATTTTCTCATAACACTGGTATAGTTTTATTATACTGTGGTTTATCTCAAAAGGATTGTTTACTTCTGGTTTGAAGAGGACAACTCCAAAATATACATATGCTAGTTTACAAAGACACAAAATTTATAAAGCATTAAGGCCTACATCACTCTATCTGACTTTAATTAAAGGTTTTATTCTACTAAAGTTTTCTAAACTAGGGAAACCATTATTTATTTAAATGAAACATTATATCCGAGTAATATTTCACATATGTGTCACTTTAAAGAGTCTAAAGAAGTGTGAATATATTCTAAGAATTAACATATTTTCTCTTTCATCTGTAGGTGGTCTCAAGATACATTTTTCAAGAGTTTAAATCACCATGTGATCCTTATACAATAGAGAAATAAGTAGAGTTTATTATTTCAGAGTTATTTGTAATTTAAGTTTGTTGTCCCACATATGATGTCTATGGACTCACACACGTCATCCCTCAAGTGAAGTCTATGGACTCACCTAGGTCGTCCCTCAAATGAATTCTATGGACTCACATGATATCTTATGGTACGTTTATCAAAACATTTGGTGAATTCATCAACTTTTTATTTTTTCTTATGAAAAAAAGGCAATTCACCATGTCCTCTACATGACTTTGAACCATATTCGCCTTGGTTTCAAAACTGATTCACCCCATTTTTCTATATACATTTTTAGGCCTACCCCTTATGCATAACCCTACACCCATCCCTTAGTCATCAAGTTTCTCAATGAGGGCTTTAGTGTAGAATTCAAAGAGCCAGAGTCTTGGACTTTGTTTTTTATGGAGCATAATGCTTAAAGGGTGTTGGTGCTAGAATTATTTTGGTTAATTGAAAAAATAGCTCATCCTCCTGTCCTTCAAGCTTCATTTCTCTTACTCAAATAATACTGTAGAGTACAAAGCTTTGATCCTTGCTCTTAGAGAAGTCTTAGCTTTGAAGGTTAGAGTCCTTTTGATCTTTGGTGACTCTCAACTTGTGGTCAATTAGATTAATAATTTTTATTAGACTCATAATGATAAGCTAAAACCTTACAAATAGATCATCACCAATATTTTGTCCATATTTGATTGGTTAATCATAGAGTCTATCCCTAGATCCTCCAATCACCATGTGGATACCATGGTTTATGTTGCATCCTTTTTTACCTTGGAGTTGGAATATGATCAAGCATTGATTATCATTATACAACTCTAGGAGCCCAAATTGCTTAGCTCTAGTCTTATTTTGTTAGATTTTTTGACATATCATAGCTTCCCCATCTAAGCCATGGTATAGCAACATGTTTAATTTCCTTAAGGATGATTCAATTCTTGATGGTTTAGATTGTATTCACAATTTGATTTTACAAAAGAGCATTCCAATTTGTTATAGTTGTCAATACTTTATATCGATGTTCTTTCAAAGGTATCCTCTTACGATACCTTAAATCCGATAAAACTTAGCTAGCTCTTAGTGAGGCTTATGAAGGTTCATGTGGAGATCATCTCAATGATAATTCCATTGCCAAGAAGCTCCTTTATATGGGGTATTATTGGACTTCCATGGAGAAAGATACATATGACCATGTTCTATTTTACAACAAGTGTCAACACCATGACAACCTTATTCATTCTACTTCTTAAAACCTTCAGGTTATTTATTTCCCTTGGTCATTTTCCATGTAGGGATTAGATATCATAGGGAAGATTAATCCCACATTGTTCGATGATCACAATTTTATCATAACTATGACAAAGTACTTCACTAAATGGGTTGAATCCATACCCTTGGCCATAATTATTGGAGCTCAAGTCTCCAAGTTCATCTTCAACCAGATCCTTTATAGATTTAGGATTCCTTTAGTGATTGTTTCCAACAATTGCACTCATTCCAAGAATAAGGATATCCATAAAATTTATGCTAAGTACAAGATTGAGCATAGGTGTTCAACTCCATATTACCCTTAAGTTAATGATCAAGCCAAAGTATCCAATAAGTCTTTGATCAAGATCCTCAAGAAGTTGGTTAGTAATACCAATCGCGATTGGCATATCCAACTTTATTTTGCCTTATGGGCCTATCACACTAGTGTGTGAACTCGTACAAGTGCTTCTCTATTTGTCTTGGTCTATGGGATTGAGATCATTTTTTATTTGAGCTAGAGGTCCCTTCATTGCACATCTTTCTACAAAATACCTTGATTGACGATGAGTATTGCTTAAATTTTTTGAATCAATTGGAGTTGTATGAAAAGTGCATTCATACCTTAGAGCATCTTCAAGCCTATAAAAATAGGCTCAAGTGATCTTATTACAAGAGATTTTATAAATACTATTTTGAGGTTGGGAACCTTATCCTCAAGTAAAACCAAAATAACACCAATGCTCGTTCAAATTTTAAAGGTAAGTTTCATCCCAATTGGTTAGGCCCCTTTGTCATAAAAACTAATTTTAACCTAATACCCTATCATTTAGCTTATTTAGATGGTAAATAGCTTAAATAAATGATGAACATAATGCATCTCAAAAGATACTATGCATGATTCTGCATTTTCATATTGCATTTAGCTTAGTTTTTATATTGCATTTATCTTGCTTGTTCATACTGCATGCTTTTCTATTATTATCTTGCATGGTTTGCTTAACATTCTATTCCACTTTGTATTTTGCTTATCATATAGTTGCATTGTTTCTTGACCATATTTGCATGACTACTTGATCATATAGATTTTTGGGAACTTCAAGAGGACAGAAAGTGATGAAACCTAGTTATATCTTAGCTCACAGGCATTACACTCATACTAGGGCTTTGATTCCCAGCGAATCCCCAACCTAGGATCCATATTCATGCATTTCCATCATTTCATTTGCTCATGTCTTCTCTTCTTCTCTTATATTCCTTGGCCTTGAAAGTATAAAATGATCATCAATTTTCTTCTTCAAGTCAAGGAATATAGTTCTTCTCTTTGTATATCCTTGTCCTTTGCATGTTTTCTTTCTTCTCTTTGTCAAGATAAAGGATATATATTCCTTCTTCTATTTGCTTTTTTTTGCTTTTACTCACACCTTTTGATATTTTGATTGTTAAGTGGTCCTCCTAGGATAGGGTAGATACCACATGGATATCATTTATGGTATCCATACGAACACTAACTATCTTATGTATACCTCTTATCTGTTAAACTTAAATATGAACACACACACACACACTATTCTATCCTTCTCACTTCTCTCTTTCTTTGATCTCTTTCTTCTAACACAAGTACACACTTATACTTTTTGTCATGCTTTTCTTTTCTCATACACCTTTTTGCACACATCATACCCCTATGGAGTAGTACTCATTTTGGCAACATCAATCATAGATTTTTACCCCATATAGGATAAGCTTCATGGACATACGTGAGGGGTAGCCTCCATATCGACCATTTGCTAGCATACATACTAGTGGATATCTCTTCATCTCTATCCATTAGTGAGCACTACACCCATAGTGGGTATCACTCCACACTTATCCATCTTTGTGAGCATAACACCCTTATAGGATAGCTTCATGGCCATGAGCGAGGGGTAACCTCCATTCGATCATTTATGATAATACATACTTACAAGGTTTTTCTCCTGTTTGCTTTTCTTCTTTTTGATGTTTTGGAGCTTTGCTTTCGTCTTCTTTCATCTTTATTTCTCCTGTCATCATTTGTTTCCTTCTTTCCTTCTCATTTCTTTTTGTACTTTCTTCTTTCCATCTGCTCACCCATGCATTTCATTTTATATTCATTTTAGATTGCATTACCTTAGTTAGATTCATTCATGTATTTCATTTAGTTAGGATTATCATGCATTGCAATCATCATGTTCATGATCATCATGCATCATTAAAAAACAACATAAAAATATCATACATATAAGGAACACATATTTAGTACATAATAAAATAAAGCAACTTGTATTTCTTGAAGGCACTATGTACATGCTAGTTGATTGATTTACCACAATAGAGAGCTTGATACACTCACCCATCCCTAGGGATGCACGTCATAATTAAAATTGATATATCATATCGATCCCTACCCTATTTATGTAAGCTTATCCCCTTTACCTATTGAAGATGGTGGAGGTGCCATGTACATAGATGATGAATCAAATTGTACCCATGACTGCGAGCGACTCTATGATCGAACAGATAATAATGGTGGAACCCTCTGATCTATTGGAATGGCATGGAAATATGTTATATGGTAGTAGTATTCCCTCTGCACTACCATCTCTTATGACTTCCTCATCCTCTGTAGCTTCATCAGTAGTAGATGGCCTCCTTCACTCTATTGGATTTCTACAATGATAACCACCCCCTCTACCCAGGCTTATTTCTAATCTCACTTCAACTAGCCCATCTCCCCTATGAGGTTCTCTACCTCAGTCCTCACTATGTCCCTCTCTACTCAATTTTGGTTCAGCGTTGTGTGAATGGTGTCCATATTGTTAGAAATAGACTATTACATAATTTGAATTATGTAAATATATATTTCTTGGTACATACTTAGGACAATAGATTACTTTAGGGGGAAGTTATCTAGTTACTTCATGCAATGTAATAAATACACAAGTGTCAAAGTGTAAGTTGTATATGTGTAATTTGTCCCTTGCACATCTAGGTAGAGTGTTGTCCAAGGAACCTATTTCCTATATAAAGGGCCATAGACATAGAGTAATATAGAGCAATAGGAAGTAGTGTAGACCAGAGTGGCATGATGTAGTAGTGTGATGTATTGTGATGGGGTGTAATATGCTCAATGCCCATTCTTGAGCTATAGCTATATTCATGGAGTGTTCATTTCCTCCACAACTACTTTTGTAAACATCTCCATAATTTCTATTTATAGTATATTTTCATTCATCTCACAGATTTACTTTATTTCATATTTTTTGCATCATGTGATTGCTATCTCTAATTTTATGTTGCATCAAAAGCTAATAGCGGTATCAGAGCCATGGTAGGTCTATGGGGAAACCACCATGTTGGAACCGATTCTTGCATCCATAGGATTTTAACTATCATGCTACAAGAATCTGTTTGAAACCAACGAGCTATTACAGGCTCTGGTCAACCTACCTCATTGTTCTGCTAAACACAAATATTGCTAAAGAAAACTACAGAACGGGTAAGGAAACCCTAGCGGTAATTCTATGGCTAAAACTCTAATTACACGCTCTAGATTTATATTATATTATATGTATTAAAATGACCAAGCATGAAAACAACCATTTGTTATGCCTTATGTAGACCAGTGCCTAGATTCATTAGGTTGTTATAGCAATTTAACAACAATTTTAATATGAAACAGAAAGAAGGGGAGAAGGAAAATTGGCGTTCTTAATCTCATTCGAATATCGCAATAAAATAAAGAGTTAACCAATGAAAGAAATGTATATAATGTGTTCAAATAATGTAACCCATTACACAGTGACACACAGTATTGAGACAAAGATATGATAGGAATAAAATTCAGAATTGTATTGATTTCATAAAATATTACATGAAGAGTGGGCGGAATGCCTTTTAACTCTATTTTTCTCAAAGAAATACATCAATACAATGAAGAGGACTCTATTAAAATAATGTAATAGGTCTCTCCAACTCTCCTTGTTCCAATATGGTAACAGTAGAGTCTCTGAATCCTAGGCTCAAAAAGGTAGGAAATGATCTCAACTTCTTGAGCGCTTTCCTATCACAATCCTGCAAAGCAAAGGGAAGAATAAGAAATGAGAAAGGAAAATAGACACAGAAGGGGATACAACAACACAACTAATAGGGCACTCAAGTATACCTCTTAGAAAAAATGTTATTCTCTAATTTCTTGATGCAAAATCTATCCACAACTGCTTCTTCTTATAGCCTCTGGTTCTTGATTCTATTATTTCTAGTTTATTTTTGACCTTACACTTGTCAGCATGTGATTGAACCTATTCTATATGTTGTCCAACTGGTGTGGCTTTGAACTAACTATTAAGGTTCTTCTCTAGACTGAAGGGAGCTCTTTGCTATTTAATTTGGCCTTTTTGCTCTCTCTGGTTGGCCCTAGAAACTAAGGATTCAACACTATATTTTTCCTTTTCATTTTGCTTGTCCTGGCCACTATGATCTGTTGTTAAGGATTGACCAGTCTGCCATCATGAATTCTAGACGAGGAATGGAGGGGGACCCAACGTGATGGTGAAGACAAGGGGTGGCATGCCAGTGGCAAACATATGGAGTTGCATTGATCACGAGATAGAGTGAAGGAAGAAAAGAGGAAAGGGGGTGGTTCAACACAATGGAAGGTGGTGAGATGGCATGATGTGGGATCAAATATCGATATGGTTAAGGAAGAAATCCTAGAAGGAGGGAGGCGGTGGTAAGTAGGAAGAAGGTGGGAATGGAAAACAAGATCTGGAAGCATTTATAAGTTGCTTCCATAACTATACTCCGTTGGAGTGTTTCCCTTGTAACTATATTCCGTCGAAGCACGGATTGAATGGCTTTCTGTAAGTCGAAACCATGCCTTCTTCTTCATGTGCACTTTCATCATCTTAAGTATTTGTAGAATAGAAATTGAATATATTTATATTCTTTATACTCCATAGTTTCACTTTGTCGATGCCTTTTAGCTCTCCCTTACTGTCTCTTATTTATAAGTTGTGACTATGCATTGTAGTTTTATTTTTGTGGTACACTATTATTCCAATGAGATATACATGATCTGGTTGTAGGCTTGAGCATCAGGATTTGTCTTTCATTTGGTCTGCTTTGTCCTGACCAAGGTACTATCCATGGGATTTTTTTTTATTTCCTCGAATCTTTCCTTCCATGAGTATTCTTCTAGATTCATAGCGTCTATGCATACTGTTTTGACTCTGTCTTGGCTATTGATCTTCATAGTGTCTTTCGATGTACCCTATTGTGAACGAGTCACCTCTTTGATTTCTACCTTGATATATGTTGAGGGTATTTTTGTGAAGCGATCGTCCTTCTCTAGGAGCTTAGTCTATCGAATCTTTCTCATGAATGATTTCGTCGATCTTGCTGGTTTGTGATTTTCATAGGTTTCATCATGGCTGCTTCTAGTATTCTTAAACCTGCAAGAATGTTAGTTTTCCAAACCTCTAAAGACATTGGTCAATGGCAATTTTATTTTTATTTATATCTTCGTGTCTATTGGGCCAAAGGTTTGACCACGTTCAGCTTGTTCGGTCAGCCTTTGTCTTATCATTTTTAGATATTTTATAACCTGTAGGTTAGATAATCGAAAGATGCATGCTTTGAACTTTCTTCATTTGATTAAACAAAATGAAGATGACACTTAATAATATGCTAATGCACTTGTTAAGAATGTTCAAGATTTTAATTAATCAAGCGTTGATTTAAGCCCACCTTTTGATTTACCTTTGGTTCACGTGCTACCGTTGGATCTGAGTGGAGGTGAGCGCATCCGTTAGATAAGTTGAAGATGCTCGTTCATTTAGCCCATTTGTATTCTTTTGTCTTGACTCTGACTCATTTGCGATCGTCAGATCTTCTTGCTCCCGATGAAGCGCTACCATTGATGTCCTAGAACTTGCATGATAGTTAGTATACCTATTCGCATATAAACCTTTGAAATAACATGGCTTATTAATCCTTATTTAATCATGATTATCCAATGTTTATCCCCATGATTTTTGACCTTAACAACTCGTATTAAGTGAAGGTATCATATAATACGTTCACTTCCTTTTGCGATCACCGTTAGATCATACCATGGTGGAGGCGTGACCGTTGGATTTTTTGACCATGTGCTAGGTTTAACATAAGATAGAAGGGGCAGATTATAAAGTATTTAATTAACCAAAAGAAAACCTTTAGATTAAACTTCGATCACTTTCATCGATGCGCTACCATTGGATTAGGGTGGAGATGTGCGCTACCATCAGATCTCTTTGATATTTCATTGGGGTTGTTTTATCGTGGTTGAGTGCATCCATCCAATCTCGTTTTAAATAGGGCACAACCGTCGGATCTCCTGTACCTGCATACTTTAATAACCAGGGGGGTGCATCTTTTATATTTGATTAATCTTGATTAAGCCGAAAGGGGGAGATTAGCCAACGTGTTAGACCCTTACTAAAACATAATTAATTTTGTCTTTACCTTCACCTTTCTCGATATACTACCGTTCACATTTTTGGATTTAGATTTTGGCATGACCATTAGATCTTCGATAGCTATTGGCATGGTCATAGATCTTAATCAACCTGTAGGTTAGTTTACAAGGGGTACATAATATTAACCTTGATTAATCCGAAATGGGGGAGGTTTAGCAATGTGCTCAGACCCTTGTTAATCCCATTTAAAATTTGAATTAATCACATGGGGGTTTTTACTTTTTAGAAGCATCTTTGTAAGGGCGCTATCATCGGATTAGGTCTAGATCAAGCATTGTCGTTCGATCCATCCAACTTGCTCGATGATTATTTCAAAGGGGGCATGTATTCTTAATTCCTTATTGGACCATGGTATTTTAATGTGTGGTTTAATTAAATTAAGTGCAAACATCGATCTTGAGTTCACTTCGAGTGCTATTGTTCGATCTGTTGGATTTGCTCACTTTTTAACTGGCAACTTTGACCTATGATGACTTTTTTTAAAGCTTTGACTCTTTGGAGATTGTGCAGCCATTGGATTTGGCTTGGATCAAGCGCATCCATCCAGATCATTGGAGTTGCATGGATTTAAATCATTACTAACCTTAGGTTATAATATTGTTTTCACTTTTACTTAACCTTTACTTGATTCCTCGGAGCGCAACCATCCGATTAAACCTGGATCTAGCATGGCCCTCGGATTAGATTTTAGGTGCTCGTATTTTAATTAAAGAGGTGCATGCCCATGAGATTTAATCAAAATTTTTGACCTTAATTATGCTTTTTCGGGTTTAGACCAAGGTTTTGACTTATTCCCCTAACTTTAGCACACCTTAGGACTGAAAGAGTTATCGTTTGATTTTTAAGTCTAAGGGAAATTTTTCTATGAGGTTCGGAGCTAGGCTTTTAAACATTTGATTAATAATATCCTACCATATCCTTTATTGAATACCATGGAGCTTTATTAAAGGGACACACATTATTAACAACCAAGGTTAGACTTCATCAAAACAACCAATGAAAAATTAAGAGACTCACACCAATTTGAAGAAGCGACCAGCATTATTATCATTTTGATTGAAACCAAAAATTTAAATTTGGGGGTTTCAAAGTTGAGTCAAATTTGGCTCCAACATAGGCTCTGACTGGGACAAGGTGTTGAAAACATGAGGCACTTGAGAACCACAGAATATCCTGGTTTTATTTGCAAAAGAAATTGAACAAAAATTAAAACTTTTTGACTGCTAAGTAAAGCTTGAAATACATAAAAGAAACTTTTTCTTCCTCTTTTCTTTCTTTTCTTCTGCTCTTTTTTTATATATACTAAAAAACTGTATGAACAACATGATATCAAAGTAAATAGAGTATGAAAAACTGTAGATCCCTTTTCATTCAATTTGGAAACAAGGGTTAGAATTTTAGAAACCAATGAGTTTTTTTTTTTTGAAATATTGTAATGCTTGTTTTAGCTAAGTCATAAGATATGATTACACAAATTTTGTCACAATCGCTTGCTTCATCATATTTTTGCCCATGTGTGTGTTTGTGCATTTTTTTTTTTGGGATTTCTAAATATTTCAGAACTTTACCATATCTAAGAAAAATAGTCAAGCCTAATATGTGATTTCACTCTTTAAAAATTTTCACCATTCTATAGGGCTCCACTGCCAGTCAGGCGTCTATAGCCCCGTGGAGTTGCTTCTAATCCCATATTAGTTTTACCCTACTGCCAATCAAGCGTCTATAGCTCCGATAGAGGTTTTCCAAGATATCTCAGGTAGTGACTCAGTTTTACTTTATTTTTTATTTTTCTTTCTCATGAGAGAAGTATTTGGATATATAAGCAAATTGTGCAATAAGTATGCCTGAGTTGAGGATTAGTTTCTGGCTATAAAATATGAGTGTAATGATTTTTGGCTCAACTACCCTCTCAAAGATAACTCAGTTCTTCAGACCTTTGAAGTCACCTTAAGTATCATTTGTAATGTGAGGCTTGACATGATGTTTCAATCAGCTTTGTTTTCTTTCTGTTTTATCTCATATCAAACAACTATTGCATAAACACTCATATTTGAAAAAAATTGTAAACCTCATCAAAATCTAAAATAAATCCCCTTTTTTTCTTATTTTTTTGGTGGAATAAACAGTTAGATATACTCATCAAACTAAGATATCATGTGTACAGTAAACTCATAATTATTCAAGAACAAAAGAGAAGCTTAACTAATACACAAAATAACAAAATACACCACTCTGTTTTTGGATTTTTGTTTTTCTATTTTTTTTTATTTTTTTTTGTAGTACACCTTCAACAGGGATTGTACATTTTGAGGTGTTGGCCATTAATAGGGATAGCCATTATTTCTCCCTACAAATTCTGTAGCTTGTATGTATTTTGACTGATAACATGGGCAATTTGATATGGGCCAATCCATTTAGGTTCAAATTTACCTTTTTCACCATGCTTATCATTTTTAGGATCCCAATAGATGACTATATCTCCTTGAGAAAAAGGAGTACCCTTAGCTTTCTTATTAAAAAATTCCATGGTTTTCTTGGTTTGTTCCATCATTCTATTAAGGGTCTCTCTTCTTTGCTCTTCTAACAGGACAATTTGATCAAGCCTTCTATGTATGGGATTGGGGTCTTCATGGTCTTGCAATAGGAGGGAAAGTGCCAATTTTTCTATTCTTGGGGGTAACAGGGCCTTCTCTCCATATACCATCTCATAAGGGGTTCTCCCTGTGTTTCTTTTGATAGACAACCTATCAGCCCATAAAGCAAATTTCAGTTCATTATCCCATCCTCTTTTATTCTTCCCTAATGACCTTTTCATTATTGTTATTATGTTTTTATTTGATGACTCAGCTAGGCCATTTCCTTGGGGGTAATAATTAGCAGAATGAGATAATTCAATTCCATATTCAGCACAAAATTCTACCATTTCATATGAAACAAAATATTGTGCATTATCAGTAACCAGTTTTTGAGGAACCCCAAACCTGGTCAAGATGTTTTCTTCTAAGAACTTGATGATAGTGGCAGTAGTAGATGTCCTCAGGGGTGCAGCTTCTACCCACTTTGTGAAGTAATATGTTGTAGTTATGATCCACTTGTGTTGTCCGGATGAATTAGGTTTGATCTCTCCAATCAAATCAATGCCCCATTGGGTGAATGGTGCTTCAATGATTACTGGCTTGAGAGGCATGGCTGCCAGATGCTTCTTTCCTACAAAAACTTGGCAGTTATGACAATTCCTAACATATTTATATACATATTTAAAAATGGAAGGCCAATAATATCCTGCTCTCATAATTTTATTAGCGGTAGCTCTTGGAGAAAAATATCCCCCACAAAAACCATCATGGAATTCATTGATTATTTTTGGGACTTCATTTTCATATAAACAGACTAATAATACTCCATCAGGGTGTTTCCAATATAGCACACCATTCTGTATATAATATTTTTGAGCTTGAAGCTTGACTGACCTTATTCTGTTTATTGACATGTCTTTAGGGAATGACAGGGTTTGTAAGTATGACAAAATTTCTTCATACCATTTGCACTCAGTATTATTGATTCTTCTAAGATCATATGCCTCATCTATGGTGAGAACATTTTCAAACCCTTCTCTTTCTTTGTTTGCCAACAATTTAGCTAAACCTTGTCCTTTGATAGTTTTTACTATTTTGAATTCAGCATCATACTGCAGAAGTTTTACCATCCATCTTGCTGGTCTTCCTAATGGTTCTGATTGAGAAAAAATATCTTTTATTGCTATAAAAGGGATGCAGCAGTAAACCTTATTTGAACCAAATATACCTTTGAAGTGTTCTAAAGATTGTATGACTGCATAAGCATGTTTTTCTAGCAAAGTATATTTGAGATGTGCTCCTTTTAATCCTAAACTCATGAAGGCTATTGGCCTTTCATTATTTTCATTATATTTCTATGAAAGAACTGCAGCAATAGAGTGTTCAGACGCATATGAATAGATATTAAAATCTTTTGCATAATCAGGGCAACTTAAAGCTGGAGTGGTTGATATGGCTTCTTTGATCTTGTTAAATGCTTCCATATTTTCTACTGTCCATTTTATTTCTCCAGTTTTCTTAACCATGTCATTTATGGGTTTGGTCATTTCAGCAAAATTTGGGACAAATCTTCTGATGAAATTTATCTTGCCAAAAAATGACCTGACTCCTTTTAAATTTCTAGGTGGGGGAATTTTGGAAATGGCTTCAATTTTGTCTGGATCAATACTTATTCCTTTTTCTGAAACTATATGTCCTAGAAACTTTCCTTGTGTAGTCCCAAATATGCATTTCTTGGGATTTAAAGAAATTCCAAATTCCTTACACCGAGCAAAAACTGCAGTTAAATGTTCTAGATGATCTTCTGGATTTTTAGAAAATATTGTGATATCATCTAAGTATACAACTACAATTTTGAACATTAATCCTTTAAAGGTGAAGTCCATTGCTCTTTGAAAAGTAGCACCGACATTCATTAGTCCAAAAGGTATCCTTAAATATTCAAATGTGCCCTAGGGTGTAGTGAATGTTGCCTTATGTCTATCTTCTGGATTTATCTGAATTTGATTGTACCCTAAAAATCCATCTAACAAAGACAATCTTGTTGAACCAACTACTACTTGCAATAATTGTTCCATGTTGGGTAAGGGGTAATTGTATTTTAATGAACTCTTGTTTAAATTTCTAAAATCTACACAGAGTCTAATATCCCCATTCTTTTTCTTGACTGGTACTAAATTGGATATCCATGAAGAAAATCTTACCTTTATGATTATTTTGGAATCCAATAACTTTTGTACCTCCTTTTGCATTATTGGGTGCAGAGTTGGATTGTATTTCCTTTGTTTCTATCTGAATGGCTTGGAATCTTCCTTCAAAGGTATTATGTGAGTCATTACATCTATCTTGAAGGTTTTGAGGTCTTCATAAGTCCAAGCAAAATGTTCTTTGTTATTTTTCAAGAAATTGATATATCCAACCTTTTCTTTAGCAGGTAAAGCCATGTCTACTTTCACTATTCTGGGTTCTTTCATTGAACCAATATTAATATCCTTAGATATCACTTCTCTTCATAAAGGTTTATAGGCTTTGTCAAAATCATCAAATAGACTCTCTAGAGAAACTAATCCTTTGGGTATCTTATTAGTTTTCAACTGGATTACTTCTACTGGCTCTCCTATTTGATCTTTTAGCTTTTCTTCATATTTTTCATCATAGATTACATCTGCATATTGATTTTGTAGAGTCATAAAATCTTTAATATCTATATCATCCTGAAATACCTATAAATAGACTATGTTATCTGGTACATAAGGTTTATAGACTGAGATAGTTGGAAATTTATCCATATATTCTGTAGTTATCTCTGGGTGATCTAGACCTGAGGCATTCACAGCTAAAATATCTGCAACATGGTTTTGTTCTCTAGGAATATATGATATATTGAAAGCTAAGAATTTATCAATTTCTTCCAATACTACATTTCTATATTGTTTAAGCCTAGGATGCTTGGTCTGATATTTACCTTTGATTTGTAGTATAATAAGCTCTGCATCCCCTATTACAGTCAAGTAGTTAATACCTAGCTCTTTTGCTTTCCTTAGCCCTAATAGTAAGGCTTCGTACTCAGCTACATTGTTTGTGCAAGGAAATTACAATCTGTAAGGAATACTAAGGTAGTTTCCTTTAATATCAATCAAATTTACACCTGCACCTACTCCAGATTGGGATTTAGCTTCATCAAAAGACATGGTCCACATTTCTTGAGTCAAAACTCTATCTGATTCAGCATCTACTATTTTTATATCTTCTGGATCCATGTTCTTTGCATCTGGTACTTCCACCAGGAATGGGTTGTGCCATACTGAATAAACTCCCATCCCTTTTTCTTCCATAGAGTTAACTAAGTTAATCATGGTTTCATCTGTTTGAATTAACTCTACAGAATGTTTGTTGAATGGTTCTCTTCTCAAAATTATATTCTCCTTATCTGATATTGGGATTGTAGCATAGGACCAATCCAATTGAATTGAACCTCCTAGTTGTTCTGCCCAATGTCTACTAAGTAATAATGAGAAAAGGGATCAACGTCAACTACTGCAACATCCATGACAATGCCATTTTTGGGGTGTTTATCTAGGAAAACTAACAATCCATTTATCACCCCTACACATGGAATTTGCCTACTATCCATTACAAAAATAGGGGTAGAATCTCTAGTATAGATTAATCCCATTTGATCAGCTATCAGCTTAGGCATGATATTATGTGAAGCTCCACTGTCTAGAATGAAATTATGAATCACATATATTTCCCCTTCATCTGAATTATATCTTAATGACACATAGAAGATTTTAGGGTTTGGCAGCCAAAAATTTCTAGGGTTTTGCAACCGACATTCTTAGGGTTACAGCCGACGGATTTTAGGGTTTAGCAGCTGACAAATTCTAGGGTTTCTCAGCCGACGTTCTTCTAGGGTTTGTTTCTAAAATTTCTTCTATAAAAGCAAGGGTACTTTGAGTTTAAAAATATGGGTGTGAAGATAGTGTGCGACAACGAGCAGAGTGAATGCGCAAGTAAAATTCTTATTGAGCAGAGAGCGAGTCGTATCGAACTTGTGCGAATGAAGTGCGCGGAGAGCAGTTGTTGAGTCATCTCGATTCAAGCTGAGTGTGAAGCAATAGTCCGTGTGTGTGAGTATCATGTGCGATATGCAGCTGTAAAAGCATAGATAGCGCAGAACTGGCAAAATGATAGCGAAGTGTATAATGTGAGCTGGTCATGTCGAGTTGTTCGAAGTTTGATTATGAATATGCCTAGAGAGCAGAGTGTGGAATGACACAGAGTGTGCAAAGCATATGCACAGAGAAAGCAGAGTGTGTAGAGAGCACAAAGGGCAAAGTTGATTGCAAAGTTTGGTTGTAGCAGTGCAGCAGATTGTGTGAAGTTATTGTGCAAGAGAGAGAGCAGAGTGCGTAGAGATTGTAAAGGTGAAGTGGACCAGTTAGAGTCTTGCAATAACAAAGGTATCTATCAAACATTTTCATTAAAAATTGAAGTCCAGTTGGTGCTGGCAAATTAGGGGTTGATGCTCCTTTCTGTTGGTGCAGAAAAATAAGGGGTTGGTGCTCCTTCTAGTTGGTGCTGGTAAACAAATTGTAAAGTTGGTTCTTTGCAAGAGGCTAGATTTGGATAGGAGTCAATGCAGCCATTCTTTTTGAGGAGTAGCCATTTTCGTGAACCTCGTTAAAAATCTGTGTTGTGTGATGTTCTCTTGCGGTACTTATTATATCTATTTATAAGTTTTATCTGCTACAATTTTTAGAGCTGTTTATTTATGTTTTGGAATGCTACACTGATTCACCCCCCCTCTTAGTGCGATACTAAGTACAACAATTGGTATCAAAGCCAAGTTCCCTTTAAAGGCTAAATCAGCTAGGGTTGATCTTGGATTAATACTCTAATGGCAAAGAAAGGCAAGAATGGAACCATGAGACACAAGAAGAAGAGATCACACAAGGTCATAAAAGAAAATAAAGATAAATTCATTATTGTTGCAGATTCAAGAGATGAATCAAACAATGGAGAAAAGGCCAAGAGTCAACTCGGTCATAATACAGGTTCTCAAGGTTCAGAATGTTTTGATCAACTCCGGCATAATGAACGTCAGTGTTATGGGTTTAGTAGCAGTGAAGATGAAGAAGAAATAGAATCAGAACGAGAATGTAATAAAGAAGAAATAAATGCAGAAGAAAATTGGAATGAAGATCAAATTACAGCTCCAAGTAAGAAGAATAGAACCTCCTTCAAAAAGACATCTCGACCAGTTTTAGTTTCGTGGTAGAGGAAATTGAACAGAAAAGGCAGAAGGAGTGAACACTGAAGCAGATAATAAAAACCTCAATGTTGAAGTAGATTGGGAAGGTGAGTTGATCTCTGCTCTTGAAGAGTGGAGTATAGAAAAGAAAAAGAACAAAATACTATCCAAGAAATTGGAAGAATATGGGGATGAGATTGAAAATATGTTCTTACAATTCCAAAAGGCCAAGAAAATAGAAGAAGACTTGAAGTCACAGCTGAATGATAAAGTCAATGTGTGTAACAAACATGAAGAGGATTCTAACAAAGTAGTTAGTAATCTAAAGCTGCAAGTAGAAGAGTCTAAAAGGATTGAGGAAACTCTCAGGTCGCAGATCAATGAGAAAGAGATTATTTGCCGCAAACAAGAAGAAGAGATTGTTTCATTGAAAAAACAACTAGAAGAGGCCAATACAAATCTTAAATTCGATAAGAGCACATAATTGCCAGATAAAATGATAAGTCATTAGAAAAGCTCCACGGTTAAGCATGGTCTTGGATATGAAGTTGAACAACCTTTATCTTCCAATTCTGTAGAGAAGAAGAAGTTCATTGTTGAAGGGTTCGAGCAAGAAAAGGTTAAAGTTGTATCTTCAAAAGAAAGAAAATATCAAAGGAGATTTACAGAAAAGCAGCCACAACAAAAGAGGTTCTACCACTCTCACTCTTTTCATGCTAACACTTTTAATGGCTATTGTTTTAGATGTAACCAGTATGGTCACAAGGCAACTTATTGTGGATTAAATAATAAATCAAAGAGTTATGCTAGTCAAAATACATTTGCATATCTGAGTGAACACTTTGTACAATGTTTTCAATGCAATGGTCATGGGCACATGGCAAGGTTTTTTCCAAGCACTTTTGTATCAAATCTAAGGCAAAACAGTAGATTTCATAAGATGCAAAGAACACAACACAGACAGGGAATAAATCAGGTTCATAGAATAAAGGAAAATAATCATTCATCATGGATGCATAAGAGACAACCACACCAGAGAGATATTCGAGTTCACACAATGATGCAAAATAGGGACGCAGGTGAAAAATCTAAGCTCGAGGTCAAGAAAGTCTGAAGAAATAAAGAAGAGAGGAAATCATTTCTCCTTGAACTAAAGGAGACTGCTCTTCTGCTGCACTAAGCAACTCCAGGTAACACATCCTCAAGGGGAGCATTTTGAAAAAGGTTTTATTTTATTGCTCTTATATGTTTGTTGGATTAACCTGAGGATGAAAGGCAAGCAGTAAGGAGGAGTTACACTATAGTTGTTTAAATTTATTTTAGTTCATATAGTTGTTTGTGGAAGTGCCATGAAGGCTGGAGATTAAATGGAGAGTTGCCACCATTTCTAGTATTGTTATATGTCATTGATGTACTGTTGATGGTTCTTACTGTAACTGTTCGAAGCCATGAAATGTAAAAGTTTAGATAATTTGATTAGTGGAAGAATTTTTGCTCTAGCTACGTATTTATGTTTCGATAAAAGAAGCGTGTATCTGTTCCATTCATTGATGTAAATATTGTTAGAACTTTCATGGTGCCTTGGTGGAATTATTTAATTCTCAGACAGTTTCGTTTTAACTGTTAATAAAATGCCAATCCGAGGTTAAGAAGTATTAGGCTGAGTAAAGAGATGAATGGTTGGTCGTGAAGTGTTTGACAGAATGTCTTCTCCAGATTTGCATAGTTTAAAGTAAGGGGTGACCAGCGTTGACTGCAGAAAACTTAGACAAAGCTGCAAATGTAAAAACGGATCTGAATTGTGTTAAGGTACAATATTTTATGTGTGCACAGAGTTGATAGTAATACTACAGTGTTGGTATAGTACTGAACAAGAGTTGGTTGATACATTATTGGACTAGGGTTGTGTGAGAGATGATTGGTTGAGTAAAGATAATTGAGCATAGTCAAGTGATTGATTACATGTGGTTGTTCAAGTCCCATAAAATAAACTTTTCTTGATTTGAGTTGAGATTGAGATTTGAGAATAGAAGATATTAAGTCTCTAACAATATTCTGTATGCTTCTATAAAGTGGATTTAATTTTAAACTATCATTCTTTGTTGAGCTTATCTTGAGTACCACTTGAGCATGTTTGATTGAGCCTTTGAAGAAGGTCTTTGGGAAATATTTTGAGGACAATGCTGGGACAAATTGCCAGAGAAGTTTTGGACAAGTTTTTAGAGAGCTTGGCAAGAGCATATTTGGGCAAGTTCCTTGGTGAGCTTGTTAAGCAGGTTCTTAGTGAGCCTATTGACTGAACATTGAAGGTGACAGAGTACAAAATACAGAATTTCAATGAATAGAAATTCTGGCATCCAACATAGCTGAAGTTAGATCAGAGTGAGGATTCTTCAAGTGAAGAAGAGGTCCACCAGTCAGTGCAGCAAAGAGACAGAGTCTTCTATAATATTACAAGGGTACTATGGAGTATGGGTTATGGTATCCTAAAGATGCAGATTGGTTGAGTGGTTAAAATTCCCAAGAAGTGACTAACTTGGGATCACATTCTCAGGGGGAGCATTTGTGTATTTGTTTTTCTTCTTGTTCATTCTTGGAATATTTTCTAATTGTAATAATTTGTGTCTAAGAATGTTGTGCATAGACTCAGGGGCAGTCTGCAGTAGCCCTTTGGTATTATTGTCAAAGGGGGAGAAGATTTAAAAGAAAATTGCACATGTGTTGCCAACAATTCCAAAGGGGGAGATTGTTGAGCAAGGTGCAACAAATAGTATTGTCATTGTTGTCAACACAGTCAAACAGATTTATTGATGCAATGGAAAAGAGTTTATTGAACATCAAGGTGCAGCCAAAGTACAATGGATAGGAGTTCAGTGTTGAGCAAGGTGTTGCAGGAGGATTGTCATTGTTGTCAATACAGTCAGTTAGATCTAATGATGCAATGGACAAGAAGTTTAGAAGTCACTCAGATGCAGAGGATAAAGTTCAAAAGTTAGTCAGATCATGAGTCCTTAAATGATAGATGCACAGAAACATAAAACATAATTCAGAATGAGAAGAAGAAGTCTTCAGAACCTGAGATGTTAAGAAGCGAAAAGGTTTTTTTGTGAAAACCAAGGTAGTAAAAATAAAAAGTTTTATTTAAAACCATGGATAACATATTTGAAATATGTTTTTTTTAAAACCCAAGTTGGCTCTTCGTTTCGTTGAAAAAGATGCCCCGGTGATGAAGATATTTAATTTTAAATATTTAGTTTAAATTTTAAAGGTTTTTTGTGAAAACCAAGGCAGTCAAAATAAAAAGTTTTATTTAAAACCATGGATAACATATTTGAAATGGGTTTTTCTTAAAACCCAAGTTGGCTCTTCGTTTCGTTGAAAAAGATGCCCCGGTGATGAAGATATTTAATTTTAAATATTTAGTTTAAATTTTATTTTATTTAAAATTTAAATTAAAATATTAAATTAAATTAAAAGGGCCGACGTGTTACTATTTCACGAAAATAAGCTACAGGAAAGTGATGAAGGTGGCAGAAGAGTTTGATGCCGACAAAATTAAATCTGGGCCGACGGATTTTAGGGTTTGGCAGCCGACAATTTCTAGGGTTTTGCAGCTGACATTCTTAGGGTTACAGCCGACGGATTTTAGGGTTTGGCAGCTGACAAATTCTAGGGTTTCTCAGTCGACGTTCTTCTAGGGTTTGTTTCTAAAATTTATTCTATAAAAGCAAGGGTACTTCGAGTTTAAAAATATGGGTGTGAAGATAGTGTGCGACAGCGAGCAGAGTGAATGCGCAAGTAAAATTCTTATTGAGCAGAGAGCGAGTCGTATCGAACTTGTGCGAATGAAGTGTGCAGAGAGTAGTTGTTGAGTCATCTCGATTCAAGCTGAGTGTGAAGCAATAGTCTGTGTGTGTGAGTATCATGTGCAATATGCAGTTGTATAAGCACAGATAGTGCAGAACTGGCAAAATGATAGCGAAGTGTATAATGTGAGCTGGTCATGTCAAGTTGTTCGAAGTTCAATTGTGAATACGCCCAGAGAGCAGAGTGTGGAACGACACAGAGTGTGCAAAGCATATGCGCAGAGAAAGCAGAGTGTGCAGAGAGCACAAAGGGCAAAGTTGATTGCAAAGTTTGGCTGTAGCAGTGCAGCAGATTGTGTGAAGTTATTGTGCAAGAGAGAGAGCAGAGTGCGTAGAGATTGTAAAGGTGAAGTGGACCAGTTAGAGTCTTGCAATAACAAAGGTATCTATCAAACATTTTCATTAAAAATTGAAGTCCAGTTGGTGCTGGCAAATTAGGGGTTGGTGCTCCTTTCTGTTGGTGCAGATAAATAAGGGGTTGGTGCTCCTTCTAGTTGGTGCTGGTAAACAAATTGTAAAGTTGGTGCTTTGCAAGAGGCTGGATTTGGATAGGAGTCCAAGCAGCCATTATTTTTGAGGAGTAGCCATTTTGGTGAACCTCATTAAAAATCTGTGTTGTGTGATGTTCTCTTGTGGTACTTATTATATCTGTTTATAAGTTTTATCTGCTACAATTTTTAGAGCTGTTTATTTATGTTTTGGAATGCTACACTGATTCACCCCTCCCTCTCAGTGCCATACTAAGTACAACAATAGAAAGGTCTGACAGAGGATGGTGATCTTGTAACATGTTGATTTTGTCTAGCAGCATGGCAAGTTGGGTCTTCTTTTTGTTCTACTAATCCAAATGCTTTGTAGAATTATTCTTTGTACTGTTGAACTTTCATAATTTCTCCAAATATGATATTAACCTTTTGCTTACTGAGTTATGACCCAGCATAAAATTATATCTTCTTTATATCCAATGGTTTATTACTTTCTTCTTTGGGAATTTCTTCCTCCGATTCTATTACTTCAAGAGTAATATTTTTAGGGTTCCTATCAATTTTCTCTTTACTGATATTTTTATTGGTGAAATTTTGTTTTCTTGTTTCACTTGTAGAGGCTTTCTTTGTCCTTTTAGGGACTGTTCTATTCCTTAAATTTAGAATATGGTTTTCCTCTAATTCCTCAACCTCTTGAACGGTGGGGATTAATTTCCCTTGCTTCATCTTATCATATATTGACTCATGTGATTTTTGCAAGATTTTAGTTCCTTCAGTTACTAAAATTTTAGGATGATGATTTTAAGCATATTTATCCATGTCTTCTTAAAACAACCTTTCTCTGGATTCATCTTCAACGGACCAACATGCATTGATTCTTATATCCTTTTCTGATTCTGCATGCATATCTACATTACGCTAATCACTTAGGTGAATTCCACATGCATCAGGGTTATGAGGTGCATCACAAGTAGAGCAAAAATAAGGAAAACCTTCTGCTACATTGGCAGATGGCATCGGGTTAGGGACATTATTTTGATCCCTATCAGAATCTCTATTTTTCTAGCTATTATTCCCATTACCTCTATTCCTATTTCCTTCTTCAAAACCATTATTGTTTCCCCAATTCTTATTGTAATTTTTCTTAAAGGGGGACGGTTGTCAATATGTGGTCGCTCTGTTTGTGAATATTCACCATTATTTCCATTTCTTTCAATTCTTGCTAACCTATTACTCATGTTGTTGAAAATTTTGTCATATGACTAGTCAACTTCTCCACAGGATCAATTTCAGTTCTTCTTTGTATATCAAAAGCCACTCTCTTAGGTTTTCTCTCAGGCATGTTAACTTCTAAATAATAAGGCTTCATCTTACCACTGTCAAGCATATTTCTTTCTATATCCATTGTTTTTTCCATACAACCATCAATGGTAGTGGCTTGTTATTGCCTTAATTCATAATTAAACTCTCCTTGAAAAGCATTCTTATAAAAATAATTAGATTGAATATCACTAGGCCTGAGGTTGGCAGGGATTTTGTTCCTAGTCTTTGAAAATCTTGTGTTAAAATCACTAATAGCTTCATTTTCTTTCTTCTTCATAGTGGCTAGCTCAGTTAACAATGATTGTTCATTTTTCCTTTCACCATACTTCTTTAGGAACACCTCTTCCATTTTGGTGAAGTCTGGGATATCATTGTTAGGAAGGGAATTAAACCATTCTCCGGCATATTTTTCTAAAGTCTCGTAGAAACAGTCTTAATACTACATCTTCATGTTCAACTTCCAGACTATCCATTGCATATAAGAAACTTTTGATATGATCCTCTCTAGTTACTGCATTGTTTCCTAAAAACTTAGGGAGGTATTTGTGAGCTTTACTAGGTAAGGCATTTAAATTTATTGGTAATGCAAAAGGCCTATATCTGTTAGTTCTCCATAAATGAACATTAACCTGGGCCATTGCTACTATAGAATTCAATTTCACAGTTGTAGTACCTACAATGTTAAGGGTCTGGGCAACTTGAATGTAAATTGATGGATTATCTACCTTTGAATTATTATTACGTGTATCTTCTACAACAAAATTCAAATTTCTATCTACAGCAGAATTTAAATCATCTTCTACAGTGATATCAGTAGTAATAGTATTTTGAATTTTCTTTACGTACCTTTTATCGCTAGAATTTAATCTACTGCTATAAACAATATTCTTAAAAAGTGGAGTTTTCTAGGTATGTATAAATACCTCTGGATTCTCAAGTTCTAGAAATAGCTCCTTACCACTTCTCTTGGTGTTAGCCAGTACATTTTGTTATCTCCTTTTTATTTTTTTCTTCTGGGTTCATCCAGCAGAGTCGCCAGCACTAGGGTGCAAAAAGAACAATGTACGCTTTTATCAAGAATGCTTGATATTATCACTCATCCTCACAAGAGTCAGTTCTTGGGATAAATCAAGAAAATCAAGAAACCAAAATTTCAAGAAGATCAAGAAAATCAAGAAGATCAAGAAAAAGAAAATTGATTGAAAAACACGGGTAATAAATAACATAGAAAATATAAAAATTAAGACAAACGTTCTCTATTCCAACTGGCCACCCATTGATTTAAATATAATTTCGTTCGAAGAAAAACTTTTAAGAAGGTCATTAACTCTTTCTATCAAGTTCTCCCCGGAAACGGTGCCAAAAAACTATTGGAACCGATTATTGCATCCGTAGTATTTCGACTATCACGCTACAAGAATCTATTTGAAACCAACGAGCTATTACAAGCTCTGGTCAACCTGCCTCATTGTTCTGCTAAACACAAATATTGCTAAAGAAAACTACAGAACGGGTAAGGAAACCCTAGTGGTAATTCTATGGCTAAAACTCTAATTACATGCTCTAGATTTATATTATATTATATGTATTAAAATGACCAAGCATGAAAACAACCATTTGTTATGCCTTATGTAGACCGGTGCCTAGATTCATTGGGTTGTTATAGCAATTTAACAACAATTTTAATATGAAACAGAAATAAGGGGAGAAGGAAAATTGGCGTTCTTAATATCATTCGAATATCGCAATAAAATCAAGAGTTAACCAATGAAAGAAACGTATATAATGTGTTCAAATAATGTAACCCATTACACAGTGACACACAGTACTGAGACAAAGATATGACAGGAATAAAATTTAGAATTGTATTGATTTCATAAAATATTACATGCAGAGTGGGCGGAATACCTTTTAACTCTATTTTTCTCAAAGAAATACATCAATACAATGAAGAGGACTCTATTCAAATAATGTAACAGGTCTCTCCAACTCTCCTTATTCCAATCTAGTAATAGTAGAGTCTCTGAATCCTAGGCTCAAAAAGGTAGGAAATGATCTCAACTTCTTGAGCACTTTCCTATCACAATCCTACAAAGCAAAGGGAAGAATAAGAAATGAGAAAGGAAAATAGACATAGAAAGGGATACAACAACACAAATAACAGGGCACTCAAGTATACCTCTTAGCAAAAATGCTATTCTCTAATTGCTTGATGCAGAATCTATCCACAGCTGCTTCTTTTTATAGCCTCTGGTTCTTGATTATGTTATTTCTAGTTTATTTCTGACCTTACACTTGTCAGCATGTGATTGCACCTGTTCTATATGCTGTCCAACTGGTGTTGCTTTGAACTGACTATTAAGGTTCTTCTCTGGACTGAAGGGAGCTCTTTGTTGTTTAATTTGGCCTTTTTGCTCTCTCTGGTTGGCCCTAGAAACTAAGGATTCAACACTATATTTTTCCTTTTTGTTTTGCTTGTCCTGGCCACTATGATCTGTTGTTAAGGATTGACCAAGCTGCCATCATGAATTCTAGATGAGGGACGGAGGGGGACCCGACATGATGGTGAAGACAAGGGGTGGCATGCCAATGGCAAATAGATGGAGTTGCACTGATCACGAGATAGAGTGAAGGGAGAAAAGAGGAAAGGGGGTGGTTCAACACAATGGAAGGTGGTGAGATGGCACGATGTGGGGATAAATGTCGATATGGTTAAGGAAGAAAGCCTAGAAGGAGGGAGGCGGTGGTAAGTAGGAAGAAGGTGGGAATGGAAAACAAGATCTGGAAGCATTTATAAGTTGCTTCCATAACTATACTCCATCGAAGTGTTTCCCTCATAACTATATTCCATCGAAGCATAGATTGAATGGCTTTCTGTAAGTCGAAACCATGCCTTCTTCTTCATGCACTTTCATCATCTTAAGTATTTGCAGAACAGAAACTAAACATATTTATATTCTTTGTACTCCATAGTTTTACTTTGCCAATGCCTTTTAGCTCTCCCTTACTGTCTCTTATTTATAAGTTGTGACTATGCATTGTAGTTTTATTTTTGTGGTACGTTATTATTCCAATAAGATATACATGATCTGGTTGCAGGCTTGAGCATCAGGATTTATCTTTCATTTGGTCTTATTTTTCCTAACCAAGGTACTTTCCACGAGATTTTTTTTATTTTCTAGAATATTTCCTTCCATGAGTATTCTTCTAGATTCATAGCGTCTATGCATACTGTTTTGACTCTGTCTTGGCTATTGATCTTCATAGTGTCTTTTGGTGTACCCTACTGTGAACGAGTCACCTATTTGATTTCTACCTCGATATATGTTGAGGGTGTTTCTGTGAAGTGATCGTCCTTCTCTAGGAGCTTAGTCTATCGAATCTTTCTCACGAATGATTTTGTCGATCTTGCTGGTTTGTGATTTTCACAGGTTTCATCATGGCTGCTTCTGGTATTCTTAAACCTGCAAGAATGTTAGTTTTCCAAACCTCTGAAGACATTGGTCAATGGTGATTTTATTTTTATTTATATCTTCATGTCTATTGGGCCAAAGGTTTGACCACGTTCAGCTTGTTCGGTCAGCCTTTGTCTTATCATTTTTAGATATTTTATAACCTGTAGGTTAGATAATCGAAAGATGCATGCTTTGAACTTTCTTCATTTGATTAAACAAAATGAAGATGACACTTAATAATATGCTAATGCACTTGTTAATAATGTTCAAGATTTTAATTAATCAAGCGTTGATTTAAGCCCACATTTTGATTTACCTTTGGTTCGCGTGCTACCGTTGGATCTGAGTGGAGGTGAGTGCATCCGTTAGATAAGTTGAAGATGCTCATTCATTTAGCCCATTTGTATTCGTTTGTCTTGACTTTGACTCATTCGCGACCGTCAGATCTTCTTGTTCTCGATGAAGCGCTACCATTGATGTCCTGGAACCTGCATGATAGTTAGTATACCTATTCGCATATAAACCTTTGAAATAATGCGACTTATTAATCCTTATTTAATCATGATTATCCAATGTTTATCCCCATGATTTTTGACCTTAACAACTCGTATTAAGCGAAGGTATCATATAATACGTTCACTTCCTTTTGTGATCATCGTTAGATCATACCATGGTGGAGGCGCGATCGTTGGATTTTTTGACCATGTGCTAGGTTTAACATAAGATAGAAGGGGTGGATTAAAGAGCTTTTAATTAACCAAAAGAAAACCTTTAGATTAAACTTTGATCACTTTCATCGATGCGCTGTCGTTGGATTAGGGCAAAGATGTGCGCTATCGTCAGATCTCTTCGATCTTTCATTGGGGTTGTTTTATCGTGGTTGAGCGCATCCATCCGATCTTATTTTAAACAGGGTGCAACCGTCGGATCTCCTGTACCTGCATACTTTAATAACCAGGGGGTGCATCTTTTATATTTGATTAATCTTGATTAAGCCAAAAGGGGGAGATTAGCCAACGTGTTAGACCCTTACTAAAACATAATTAATTTTGTCTTTACCTTCACCTTTCTCGATATACTACCGTTCACCTTTTTGAATTTAGATTTTGGCGCGACCGTTAGATCTTCGATAGCTATTGGCGCGGCCGTAGATCTTAATCAACCTACAGGTTAGTTTACAAGGGGTACATAATATTAACCTTGATTAATCCGAAAGGGGGAGGTTTAGCAACGTGCTCAGACCCTTGTTAATCCTGTTTAAAATTTGAATTAATCACATGGGGGTTTTTACTTTTTAGAAGCATCTTTGTAAGGGCGCTGTCGTCGGATTAGGTCTAGATCAAGCGTTGCCATTCGATCCATACAACTTGCTCGATGATTATTTCAAAGGGGGTGCATATTCTTAATTCCTTATTGGACCATGGTATTTTAATGCATGGTTTAATTAAATTAAGCGCAAACATCGATCTTGAGTTCACTTCGAGCGCTATCATCCGATCTGTCGGAGTTGCTCACTTTTTAACTGGTAGCTTTGACCTATGATGACTTTTTTTAAAGCTTTGACTCTTTGGAGATTGTGCAACCATTGGATTTGGCTTGGATCAAGCGCATCCATCCAGATCATCAGAGTTGCATGGATTTAAATCATTACTAACCTTAGGTTATAATATTGTTTTCACTTTTACTTAACCTTTACTTGATTCCTCAAAGCGCAACCGTCCGATTAAACCTGGATCTAGCACGGCCCTCGGATTAGATTTTAGGTGCTCATATTTTAATTAAAGAGGTGCATGCCCATGAGATTTAATCAAAATTTTTGACCTTAATTATGCTTTTTTGGATTTAGACCAAGGTTTTGACTTATTCCCCTAACTTTAGCACACCTTAGGACTGAAAGAGTTATCGTTTGATTTTTAAGTCTAAGGGAAATTTTTCTATGAGGTTCGGAGCTAGGCTTTTAAAAATTTGATTAATAATATCCTGCCATATCCTTTATTGAATACCATGGAGATTTATTAAAGGGACACACATTATTAACAACCAAGGTTAGACTTCATCAAAACAACCAACAAAAAATTAAGAGACTCACACCAATTTGAAGAAGCGACCAACATTATTATCATTTTGATTGAAACCAAAAATTTAAATTTGGGGGTTTCAAAGTTGAGTCAAATTTGGCTCCAACACACCATTATCATTGACCCTGAGTTTTTAAAAAACCTAACGTGCCATTGGACCAGTTACTGTCAAAAATTCTCAGAAGAGTCTTAGTGGTAGAATTAAGGAGAGTCACAAGTAAGAACTGAAAGAAATCTTAGATTCTAGAATACTGAGATTGCATATGGCTAGAGTCTTTCCATAGAGTTTCAAGGGAAAACTTGTGAATACTAGGACTCAACACTTGATCCACTAGTTTTATGAATCAACTAGTGAAGCTCATCTAAGAGATCTGGAGAAACTAACCTGGAGGTTATTTTATTGTAGGGAATTAATACTCAAATAATTGGGACATCTCCTACAACAGAAATCTAGGAGATTTCAACTTCGTTGATCGAAGGTCGGAGTACCTTAATAGCGTAGAGATTAGTTGTTGTAAGAGAACACTACAGAAAATACTTTTGGAGAAGAATTGCAGTGAAGTTTGGATATAGGAGATCTCCATTGCTGGATTGGAAACTTCATAAGAAGAAAATACCATAGAATCCTTGATCCTAAAGAAAAGGCCATAGAAGCCTTGATCTAGAGGGCAAGGCCATAGAAGCCTTGAAGAAAAGGCCACAAAAGCCTTGGTACTAAAGAAATTGCCATAGAAGCCTTGAAGAAAAGGCATGTTGGATCCTCAAAATCCAACTTGTTTTTCCTCCATTTTTGAAAATTTTGGTGTCCTATGAGTCCGCTCAGATTTACCTTGGTCTATCTCTGTTGAATAAATTTTTGGGTCCTTGGGTCTTTTCCGGTCCTGTCTCGTCTTTTCGAGGGCATTTTTGAAAAGGGTTGTGTCATCAAAGTTGGGTCGGTCATTTTTGGTCTCTTGTCATCATTTTTGGACCTTAATGAAAATTTAATTAATTATTTTTTACCCATGGGTCTTAAATATTTAATTAAATATTTTCTTTTTAATAAAGTTTGAGTATATATTTAATTACGTATTTAATTAAATTTAATTTAAATATTGAATTAAAATGTGTATACGTTAATAATTATTATATAGTAATAGTATGTTAAAAATTTAAGTTTTCATAAAGTTTAGTCAATCGACTGATTCCTAAGAGGAGTCAGCCAATTGGTCTTTCATGTTTTTTTTACAAAGTAAGTTACAAAAATAAAAATAAAAATTAATTTTAATTTTTCGGCCGATGGCCATTGCTCATCGACTGAAGGAAATTTCCCTCAGCCGATGAGATTGCCCATCGGCCATTCCTTTTAATTAAATTAAAATAAAATAAAAAATAAAAAAATTAATTAATGTTTTCAATCGATGACCATTGTTCATTGACCGAATGAAATGTCCTTAGGCCGATCCTATTAATTAAATTTAAAAATAAAATAAATATAAAAATAAATTTAATTATTTTTTGACTGGCCATTGCTCATCAGCAAAAGGAAATGTCCTTCAGCCGATGAGAATGGCCATCGACCATTCCTATTAATTAGATTAAAAAAATTAATTAATTATTTTTTTCGGCTAATAGCCATTGCTCATCGATCGAAGAAAATGTCCTTTGATCGATGAGAATGTTCATCGACCACTCCTATAATGGGAATCAGTCGAGGCCGATTCCCTTGTATTGTAAAGGGAATTTTTCCCTTTACAATACAAGGGAATGGCCATGGCCATTCCCATAAAAGGAATTATTCCCTTTAAACGGCCATGTGGGCCATTTCCATATAATATATAGTATATTTATTATATATTATTTTTTATATATTATATATTTTACATATTATTTACTATTATATAATATATGAATATGTAATTTTGCATGTATTTAAATAAATAATATGATAATATTATTATTATTATTTATTAATAATAATAGTTTATTATTATTATTTAAATTTTGATAATAAAAATTAAAATTGGCTAAGGTTAAAACCTTATAAAAATGGAAAAATGATTAAAAATTATAACTAGCCTCATTTTTGTGGCCAAGTTTCAACGAAAATTAATTTCTTGAAGTCATTTTTGGGTCATTTTCAAGATGAATGGAGACGTTTTTGATCAGTGGAGACCACTACCAGGCCATGAATGAGAACCATTTAATGCAAGCAATATGGTGGATCAATTTCCGGAGGCAGTTACAATTTTTATGGGCCATCACCCGATTTTTATAATAGTTGCAATTATGAGCCATCATCAGAGCAGTTGCATTTTTGGCAATTATGGGCCATCATCAAGCTTTGAATGAGAACCAATCTACAGGCTATATGAGAGAGTGGCTGCAACAACTTTGATCATCAAGTTTTTTGTGTAGTAATTCTGCAAGAGGTATACCAGAGTGCCATCCTTGTCAGTTGTATTTTCTTTTGTGTCTTGTCTAGTCACCCCATTTTCTTCCCTATCACTGTGCAGGTTTTTTTGAGGAGGTGTCCAGTTTGCTGAGATCATTTCCAGTGATTGAGATCGAAAGCTAGGAGGCTCTTTGTTACATCATTTGAACGAAGAGTTGCAGTTCTCTATTACATTATTTGAATGGAGAATTTGTTTGTACTTGCTTAGTGAGATCTGGTTACACTGATCAGACTCCATTGTAATGATCCGTTGATCAATGTTATCCTGCTTCCTCCTTTTAGCAATTTCATGTGCAGTTTTGCTTGTTGTCCCATTTATATGTTACATTATTTGAATGTATAAGTGGTATCTTCTTTCATTGGCATGTTTAATCATCTCTGTTACATTATTTGAATGGATGTGATTGGCTCAATTTTATCTCCTTCCCCTTCTTTCTTCATCATCCTTTAAGTCTAGCTACAATTGCCCAATGGATAAGGCACCGGTCTACTGCTTGAAGCATTAGCTGGGAGTTACTCTAAAGCTTGGTCATTTTTAATATTGTAGTTTTACTTCATTTTTGTTAATCTGGATGAGCATGAGCATATGAGAAGTATTATAGGCTCACCTCCAAGGTGTCCTTACCTTACTCGGTCTGTCTAGAGTCTTTATGATAATATTTTCCCGAGTTAAAGAGGTGGATCCACCAGAGTCCACAGTGTTGTTTGTGAACCAGTGATTTTCTTGTGGCGTGACAACCCCAAATTCTTAAGGACACAAAAAATCACCACAACAATTTTTGGTGTCATTGCCGGGGAATGAACTTTTGTGCTATATGCAAGTTATTTTTCTAAAGTTTACTTCCTAGCGATATTTTGAATCTTTTACTTGCCAACTTAACACCAATAATTTTTGGTGGCTTAGTATTTTTGTGTGTTTTATTTTTTTAGTCTCTCCTAGAGTGGAATTTGTGAGAGTTGAGTGAATATCAAGCTGAGCAATCTTAGCCCAAGTATTATTGAAGATCTTGCTCTTTCTTTGCACATCTATGTTGGTGACTCCGAATGAACTCAAAATTTAAAAATAAAAGAGGAGTTGGATCTAGCATCTACAAGAAGAAGTGGCAAAGAAGTGCTTTCTGGAGTGCCAAATCCTGAGGTATTTTTCAAGTCTCATAGAAAATATTCAATTCCAATTTTTGTTTCTAGCCCAAATCTTGGTTTGAATTAGTCTTCTCCTATTGTAAACCAAGTACCTATAGTGAATCAACCTGTAGTGAGTATGGCAGCTCCTAATGCAAATCAAAATATCAATATAAATCAAAATGTCAATCAAAATGCCAATGCTAATGTTAATCAGTGGAGGACCAATAGATATAGAGCTTTTGTTTTACCTACAAATCTGAATCCTCTCCCTGGTAAAGCTCATAAGTACTTGCCTAAGTTCCAAGGAAACAATGTTGTGACTGGTGAAGATCATATTAGATATTTTCTATATGCCATGGATAGTCTTGAGGTGGATGATGAAGATGTTGTCCTTAGATTATTCTTTCAAACTTTAGAGAAGGATGCTCAAGAATGGTTTAACAACCTTGGAGCTGGTACTATCCATAATTTTCAAGAGCTAGAGAACACTTTCCTTAGGAAATATGGAGAGAGGAAGAATGAACAGTCTTTGCTGATAGAGTTGGCTACCATGAAGAAGAAGGAAAATGAAACAGTAGAAGATTTCAATAGGAGGTTCTTCAAGACCAAAAATAATATTCCTGTAGCATTAAGGCCAAATGATGATCAATCCATTTGTTTCTACAAAAATGCTTTCCCTGGAGATTTTAGTTATGAGCTAAGGCAACAAGCAGCAACCACCATTGATATATGTATGGAAAGAGCTATTGAAATAGAGAGACATATGATTGATAGTGGTAAGATGAAAGCATACTCTCTAGAGCCCAATCAACCTGAAATAAAGCCTAAGAAGGTTGAGTTCTCTATCCCTAAGAAAATAGATCAAGATCCTATGAACAAGATAGCTAATCAATTGAGTGAGATGTTTACTACTTTGAATAACAGGTTGGCTAGACTTGAAAAAGGGAAGGACAACACTGCAGAAACTTCACAAGGAAATAATAGATAACAGGAAGATAACAGGCCTCCTTTTAGGAGGAATTTCAATAGAAACTAGAATAATAATGGAAATGAGGAAGGAAACAAGAATCGGAATGGAAATTGGAAAAAGAAAGAAGTAGAGAGAGATCTAAATTCTATTCCAAATCCCATGCCATAAAATAATATAGCATCATATTATCCCTTTTATTGCTCTGCTTGTGATGCACCACATAACCCTATTGATTATGGCATTTATCTAAGTATGCATTCTAATGTTGATTTGAATGTTGAATCTGAAGATGAAGATATTAGAATTAATGTATGTTGGACTCAGGAGGATGAAACCAGAGAACAAAAATTTGAAAGGGATATGGACATATGTGCCAGTGATCTTGAGCAAAGAGCCTTAGTCTTTGGAGAGGCATCAACCTCAAGTGAGCCTCCTAGTACCAGATTTGATAGAATGAAGTAGGGGAAGCTTGTACCTACAATAGAAGAGGTTGAATATTTAGAAAAGATACATGTTATCAATCTCAGGAATAGAATAGTGGAAGATAAAGTTGATGAAGGGCCTACACAAAAGGAGAAAGCTACTAGAGTGATTTCATAGAAAAAGGTAAATCAGATGAAGTTGCAAATGATTCCTGAAGAGCTTGATGTAGAAGAAATTATCCAAAAGTAGCAAAGTGACTTGGCTAATCAGAAAACTAAAAAAGGAATTGATGATAAGAAATATCAGTTTGATCTGGGTATAGAGGTTGCCAAGAAGAAGGTCAACATCACTTTTGGGGAATTAATGACTATTCCAAAGTATCGGTATCAGGTATGTAAAGCCTTCAAATTAATTGATCAATCAGGAGGAAAGCCTCAAAACCCCATAGGCCTTGTGAATAATGCAGTTAGAGCCCCATATTCAGTTAAGCCATTTTACATCTCACTAAGGTATACATCAGGCTATGGGGATCAATATGTTATTCATAATTGCATGCTTGATAGTGGTGCTTCCATGAATGTAATGTCAAAACAAGTAGTTGATCAGTTAGGCTTGATTTGTCAGAAAGAGCACCCTCCTATTTCTATCATGGATAACAAGAGAGTACCTTGTGTAGGTATTATCACTAGACTTCTTGTCCATATTGAACAATATCCTAAGAAAGGAGTGGTGATGGATGTTGCAGTTGTAGATGTGGACCCTTTCTTTTCTATCTTACTCTCTAGGCATTGGGTAGAGCAGTTAGGTGGTACTATTCAGTTAGATTGGTCATATGCCACTATTCCAATGTAGGGTAAGGAGAAAGTGATATTGAAAAGAGAACCCTTCAATAGGTATTCAGTTGAATTCAGAGATCCTAATGATAATATGGTTAATGTCATGAATTCTATTGAGGAAAAAGACATGGGGGTTTACTCTATCTAGCATTCTCCTTTCTTGTTGGAAGTACCTGATGCTGAGAACATGGATCCAAAACTGAAGGCTGAAGTAGATGCAAAAACTGATAGAATTCTGACTTCTGAGATATGGACTATGACCTTTGATGGGGCAAAATCTAAAGCAGGAGTAGGAGTTGGAGTATTATTGATAGACATCAATGGCAGCTATCTTGGCATACCATACAGGTTAGAATTTTCTTGTACAAATAATGTTGTAGAATATGAAGCTTTATTGCTAGGGCTAAGGAAGGCCAAAGAATTGGGTATTAATTACCTCAAAGTTAGTGGGGATGTTGAACTAATAATCCAACAAATCAAAGGGAAATATCAAACAAAGCACCCTAGACTAAAGCAATATAAGCAAGCAGTGTTGGATGAAATAGATAGATTCTTGGATTTTGATCTGCAATTTATTCCTAGAGCACAGAATCACAATGCTAATTTGTTGGCCATTAATGCTTCTGGAGCAGAAAATCTTGAGATAGACACTTGGTTTATGGAAAGGTTCCCAACCATATCTATTTATAAGCCATATATTCCTGATAATGTGGTATATTTACAAGTTTTTCATGATGATATACACATTAATGATTTTATGACTATGCAGAATGAATTTTTTGATGTTATTTGTGATGAAAGTGATGAAGAAAAATTGAAGGATGTTATTGGAGAGCCTACAGAAGTCATACAACTAAAGACCAACAGGATCCCTAGGGGTTGGTATCTTTAGAGAGCTTGTTTGATGACTTTGATAGAGCATATAAACCTCTGGTCCAAGAATCTGAGATTGATGAAGTTAATATTGGAACAGAGGAAGAGCCCAAGATTGTTAGGATCAATAAGGCCCTATCAGGAAAAGAGAAGCAACAGTATATCAAGTTCTTGAAAAAGAACATGGATGCTTTTGCTTGGAGTTATGAAGATCTGAAGACCTTCAATACAAAGGTAATGACTCACATAATACCTCTTCAAAAATATACTAAGCCTTTCAGGTAGAAACAAAGGAAGTTCAATCCCACTTTGCATCCAATTATGCAGAAAGAAGTGCAGAAGTTACTGGATACCAAGATAATCAAGAAGGTGAGATTTTCTACTTGGTTGGCAAACCTAGTTCCAGTTAGAAAAAAGAATGGTGAGATCAGGATTTGTGTAGATTTCAGGAATTTGAATAAGAGCTCTCTCAAAGATAATTATCCACTTCCAAATATGGAGCAGTTGCTTCAAGTAGTGGTTGGGTCATCAAGAATATCTTTATTGGATGGCTTTTTAGGTTACAATCAGATTGTAGTGAATCTAGAAGACAGACACAAAACAACTTTCACTACACCATGGGGAACATTTGAATATCTCAGGATGCCCTTTGGATTGATGAATGTAGGGGCAACATTTCAGAGAGCAATGGATGTTGCTTTTAAAGGATTGATGTTCAAGATAGTGGTAGTATATCTTGATGATATTACAGTTTTTTCAAAGAATCCTGAAGATCATTTTGCACATCTAACTCAAGTGTTTGATAGGTGCAAGGAGTTTGGCATATCTTTGAATCCTATAAAATGTGTGTTTGGGGCCACACAAGGTAAACTACTTGGGCATATTGTTTCAAAATATGGAATTAGCATTGATCCACAAAGAGTAGAAGCCATTGCTAAAATTCCCCCTCCTAAGAATCTTAAGGGAGTTAGATCATTCTTTGGAAATATTAACTTTATTAGGAGGTTTGTCCCTGATTTTGCTCAGATTGCCAAGCCAATAAATGACATGATCAAGAAAAATGGAGAAATAAGGTGGATAGAGGAAAATACTACAACTTTTTAGAAGATCAAAGATGCAATTACTAAGGCTCCAGTATTGATCTGCCCTGATTACTCCAAATATTTTAAAATCTACTCATTTGCTTCAGAACACACTATTGTTGCAGTTCTAGCTCAACAAGATGAAGAGAAAAATGAAAGGCCCATAGCCTTTATGAGTACAGGATTGAAGGGTGCTCAACTAAAATTTTCCATTTTGGAAAAATAGGCTTATGCATTAATCAGAGCATTGGATCATTTCAAGTATATCTTTGGGTCCAATAAGGTAATAGCTTGTATCCCCTACATTGCTATTAAAGATATTTTCACTCAACCTGAACCCTTAGGTAGTCCTGCAAGGTGGATGGCCAAATTACTGTAGTATGATGTGGAGTTCAAGGTAGTGCAGATTATCAAAGGACAAGGACTGGAAAAGTACTTGGCCAACAAAGAGGGAGAAGATATGAATAACACTATTGTAGTAGATGAGCAGCAAGAAGCTAGAGCAATTGATAATTCTGATTGTAGATGGTATGATGGCATAATATTCTACCTCAAAAACTTATCATTTCTAGGAGACATGTCCCAAAATAAAAGAAGGTCTATCAAGCAATTGGCTCAAAGGTATTACATTCAGGAAGGTAGACTATATTGGAGGCATCCATATGGAGTGTTGCTTCTCTATTTGTTTGAGAAAGAAGTGCCTCAAGTGTTGAAAGAATATCATTCTGGTTTTTGTGGAGGCCACTTTGCTCCAAAGGCCACTGCTCACAAAATTATGAGAGCTGGTTATTATTGGCCCTCATTGTTTAAATATGTCTACCATTTTGTTAGAAGTTGTCATAACTATCAAATTTTTGTAGGGAAGAAGAATTTTCCAGCCATGCCCTTGAAGCCAGTGATTGTTGAAGCTCCTTTTGCTCAATGGGGAATAGATCTCATAGGTGAGATTAACCCCAATTCTTTTGGAGGTCATAGGTGGATCATTACAACAACAAACTATTTTACCAAGTGGGTAGAAGCAGCACCTCTCAAGAAATCTACTACAAGGGTGGTCATCAAGTTTTTGGAAGAGCAAATATTGACAAGATTTGGGGTCCCTAAGAAGTTAGTTACAGACAATGGTAACTACTTCACTTCTTTTGAAATGATTGAATTTTGTGCTAGGTATTTCTTTACAAGTGGTACCAGAGCATCAATATTAGATCCCTATTATAGTGCAAAAAGGTGGTAAAATGGTGTGCAAACCATTAAAGACCCTCAAAAAATCATGATTTCTTCTTGTTGTGCTTTTGATCAATTTTTTATTCCAACTTCTACCACATTTTCTTCTCTAATATTGTTAGTCATTTTCCAAACCCGATTAAAAAATGGGTGTACTGAGATACTTATGGGAGACCCATCTCATTGCAATCATATCTTTGAACCAATCAAAATAAGAGGCATCTTTAGCAACATATTTTCAAAATTATTCCAAAGGAATATTTTAGATTTTTCTCTCTCCTAGTGTATGAAAGAACTCATTGCTTCTATTTGTTGGTTGTGAATAAACATTTGTTTACAATACACTAGTCATAATTTCACCATGAATATAGGTAGTGCAAAGAGCACAATGGTTATACCAATTCAATGATGTTACTATTAATATATAATGACTATATATCAAGTGGATGGAAAATGACAAGGTCATTTGACTCCATGGATTCCAACCTTCTTCCAAGGTGGTCAGCTCCCATATCATGGAAAATATATTGAAGAAAGATAGTCATGGATTATTTGTCTAGGTCAATTGCATAGAAGTTTAGTATTTTGAGCCACTTCTTCAAACTCTTTCTTCAAACTTGCAGATTATTGTTGATCATTCTGTAGATGTCTTTGGAAAACCCAATGGTCTTCCCCTTAAGCACACATATGATCATGTTATCCACCTAGTTTTGAGTAATCAACCTTTAAAATTTCATCTTTACCACTATCACAACCCAAAAAGTCTAAGATTTAGAAGCTAGTCTAGAAGATGTCGGACCAAGGAACGATATATCCTAGCATCAATCCTTATTTATCTTCGTTGGTTATGGTGTGGAATAACAACTCTTGGTGCATGTGTCTTTTTTTCTGATCTCTAAACAATATCACCATTAAAGATAAATTTCCTATACCTATTATAGATAATTTATTGGATGAATTACATGGTGCTAAATACTTTACAAAACTTGAATTATGCTTTGGGTTTCATCAAATTAAGGTTAGATAAGAGGATATTCCCTAGATTTATTTTTGCATGTATGAGGTTCATTATGAGTTCTTAGTCATACCCTTTGGTCTTCTTGATACTTCTTCCACTTTCCAAAGTCTCATGAATTTTTTTCATCCTTGTCTCTACAAGTTTATACCAGTATTCTTTAATGATATTTTAGTTTACAGTAAGTCTTGGGAAGCTCATTTAGTTCATTTGGACTAGATTCTCATGTTTATATAAGGAAAAACTACTTATCAAAATTTCCAAGTGTTCCTTTGGGATCCATGAGGTAGAATACTTGAGACTTATAGTATCTTGGAAAGGGGTCAAGGTGGATCCCAATAAGATCAAATCCTTGCAAGATTGATCCTTGTCTAAATCTCTTGAACAACTTCATGGACTTTTAGGTTTAACTAGGTCTTACAATAAATTTATTAATAATTATGGTAATAGTATTGCTTCTCTCACTGCTCTCACTAAGAAGGATGCATTTATCTAGTCTGAAGCAGCTTTCCAAGCCTTCTATACTCTAAAGAAGGCTATGTGTATCACCCTTGTTTTGGATACTCTTGATTTTAGTAAACCTTTTATCATTGAATATGATGCTTCAAGCATAGGTATTAAAGTTGTTTTATGTAGAATAGACACCCCTTGGCCTTTGAAAGAAATTATAGTTTTGACAAGAATTTATGTCAATCTACTTATGAGAAGGAAATGTTAGTCATTTTGGATGCCCTAGAGAAATGGCTTGTTTTTTGGGGTGATTTTTAAGAACCTTCTAATTAAAATAAGCACATCCACATAAATATTGCAATAAAACAGTAATTCATGAAGAACAAAATATTGCAATACGAAATGGAAATGCAAAAATCTATATTAATCTCACAAAATCACAATACAGAATCATTGGCCTCTTCGAGGGGGCAACCTCCTTAACAATACTTTGATTCAATATGCAAAAAGATACATTCGTCTATGTCCCCTTGTCTTTTAAAGATACATTTCATGTAACCCTAACCTAACGCTCAAGGGTTGGCTTACATGCAAAGTGCCACCCGAGCTAGAATCTTCTACCAAACAAACAGTTACATTCTTTATAATGGTTACATGAAATGGCCCCACTTGTCTAGGTGCCTCAAGTGCCACATACCATTACAAAATATTACAAAATATCATTAGAATGGGGTCCCCACGTTGGAAAGGGGTCATTACATAATAATGTTAGGATGGGGTCCTAACATGCCCTTCCCCTTCAAAATATTTGTCCTCAAAGCTGGAGATGAGGAAACTATTGTTGTAGCTGTTGGAGAGACTCCCATGTGGCATCTTCTAGGTTGTAGTCCTCGCCATTGAACAAGAACCTCAGTGATGACATGGTTGCGAAGGGTGCACGATCTTTGGTCCAAAATTTGTTCAGGCTCGAGCATGATGGAACCTTCTTCATCTAGCTCTGGTAAAGTGGATTGAACCTATACCTTGTTGCCAACAACCTTCTTGAGAGAAGAGACATGAAAGACTGGATGGATCTTGGATGTGGCTAGAAGGGCCAATTTGTAGGTTGTTGAACCAATTCATTGTAATACCTGGTAGGGTCCATAGTATTTGGTGGCTAGTTTTTGGCATCTTGGGGAGTTGGAGTGATGATTGTTTGTAGGGTTGTAGGTGGAGAAAAACCATATCCCCCACTTCAAAGCTGCGCTCAGAATGGTGTTGATCAGCTTGTTGATGCATACAATTCTAGGCCAATTCAAGATTCATCTTAAGTTGTCGGAGGATGACGACATGTTGGCTGAGAGTGGTGTCGACAGCATGAACCTTGGAGCTTCCTAGAATGTATGAGGAGGGTGTTGGTGGAGGAAGACCGTATACTACTTCAAAGGGTGTAACCTTGGTCGTGGTGTGATATGAAGTATTATACCACCATTCGGCCAAAGGGAGCCATTTTGCCCACTATGTAGGATGTTCGGATGCAAAGCAATGGAGGTAGGTTTCCAAGCATTTGTTAACAATTTTTGTTTGGCCATCAGTCTGAGGATGATAGGCCAAACTCATTTTGAGCTGAGTGCCCTGCAACTTAAATAGTTCCTGCCAAAAATGACTAGTAAAAGTAGGGTCTTTGTCTGACACAATAGATTTGGGCATTCCATGAAGGCGAAATATGGAGTCTAAAAAGATTTGGGCAACTACGGAGGTTGTGTAGGGATGGGATAAGGAACAAAAATGAGCATACTTTGTGAGACGATCCACTACCACTAGAATAACTGATTTTCCTCTTGATTTGGGTAACCCTTCAATAAAATCCATAGAAATATCTGCCCATACTTGTTCTAGAATTGGTAAGGGTTGAAGGGTTCTAGGGGAACACACAGTTTCTCCTTTCATTCTTTGGCACTTGTCACATTCAGCCACAAAAGTTTGAATATCCTTCTTCATTCCCTTCCAAAAGAAAGTACGCTTGGTCCTTTCATAAGTTTTTAGAAACCTAGAATGTCCCATTGTTGGTGAGGCATGCATTTCCTGCAAGATGAATTCTTGCATTTGTGAGGTTTGGGGAATAACAAGTCGGTCATGATATCTCAAGTCTTGACCATCCCAAGTGTATCTAGGGCATGAGTTAGGCTCTGCTTGAAGTTTGTTGATCAAAGTTTGCAAGCCAGAATCCTTGGCCATTTCTTCTCTGAGATTATTAATCCATTGAGGGATTGGTGAAGAGATAGCATTTAACATACTTTGATCTTCAAACTATCAAGATAGTGCATCGACCATGATATTCTCCTTTCCTTTTTTATATGTGATTTCATAATCATAGCCCATCAATTTAGAGACCCACTTTTGTTGTTCAGGTGTGGCTACCCATTGTTCCAAGAAGTACTTGAGACTTTGATGGTCGATTTTGATTGAAAAATGACGCCCAATGAGATATGGCCTCCAATGATTAACAACATGTAAAATGGCTAGCATCTCCTTTGCATAAGTAGATTTGCCCAAATTTTAGCTTGAAAGTGCTCTACTGGTGAAGGCCAATGGTCTTCCTTCTTGCATCAAAATGGCCCCGATTCCATTGCCTGAAGCATCACTTTCAATTACAAAAGGTTTAGAAAAATTAGGCATTGCTAACATTGGGGTGGTTGTCATGGCTTGCTTTAATTCCTTGAAAGCCTTCTCTATTGGTTTTGACCAAATAAAATAATTCTTTTTCAACATGGTTGTTAAAGGAGCCGCTATCTTTCCATAGTTCTATACAAATTTATGGTAATACCTCGTGAGTCCCAAAAATCCTTGAAGTCCCTTGAGGGTGTGAGGCTTTGGCCATTCTTGAATAACCTGAATATTTTTAGGATCGACTTTAACTCTCTTTTGGTGACAATGTGACCCAAATACTCCACTTCTTGCAACCCAAAAGAACACTTAGACCTCTTGGCATAAAGTTGATTCTCAGACAAAAGTTGCAAAGTTTGATCCAAATGTTTGAGGTGCTCCTCCCAAGAGTGACTATAAATCAAAATATCATCAAAGAAAACTAGAATAAATTTGTGAAGGAAGGGCCAAAAAATGGAATTCATCAAACTCTAAAAAGTGGAGGGTGCATTGGTCAAACCAAATGGCATAACCAAGAATTCATAGTGCCCTTCATGAGTCCTAAAAGCAGTTTTAGGAATGTCATCATCCTTGATTCTGATCTGATGGTATCTTGATCGCAAATCTAATTTTGAGAAATATTGGGCACCATGCAATTCATCTAACAACTCATCAATTACTGGAATGGGAAATTTGTCCTTAACAATGATTTTATTGAGTTCTCTGAAATCCACACACAAATGCCAAGACCCATATTTTTTCCATACCAACAACACTAGGGAAGAATAGGGACTGACGTTAGGATGAATAACCCCTGTAGCAAGAAGTTCCTGCACCATTTTCTCTATTTTTGATTTTTGGGCATATGGATACCTATAAGGGTAGACATTTGGAGGAAGACTACCTAGAATAAGTTGAATTGCATGATCGTGAGTACGACGAGGGGGTAGTCCTTTGGGTTCCTAAAAAACTATGGCATGTTTTTGCAATAAAAGTTGTAATTCCTCCTGATGGTCTTTGTCTCCACTATCTAAGGCTTGTACAGCAAATAGTTGGGCCACAACTCCATGGGTTGAATTTTTCAATAGTTTCTCCATCCTATGAGATGAAACAAGTTGAGTAGCCCTAACCTTCAAGCCCCGTAAGGTGTACTATGTTCCCTGCTAGCTGAATTTCATCCATAATTCAACAAAGTTCTAGGCTATTGTTCCCAAGGTATAGAGCCACTATGCTCCTAGCACAACATCACATCCGCCAAGTGGAAGGGCAAACATATCAGTTTTGAGTTCATAGTCCCCTATCTTCAACTTAATATTTTGGCATTTTCCCTTACAAGGTAATGTTCCTCCATTTGCCACCATGACCTCAAAAGAGTTGCAAGTATGTATGTAACAGTTCACTTGCTTAGCTATTTGGGGATCAATGAAATTATGTATACTACCTGAATCAATCAGAATTGTAATTCTTTGCCCCTTGAAGAACCCCACTACCTTCATAGTCTGAGGGGTCAAGATTCCTACAAGTGCATGGACAAAAATCTCTAGTTGTGGTTCTTCCTATGCTTTGCCCTCATCTTGATGCTCTTCCTCCTATGGTTCTACCTCTTCATCAAGAATTTCATGCACTATTGAGTCATCCACATCCAACAAAAACAATTTTTGTTGTATGCATTTATGCCCTAAAGCATATTTCTCATCACAATTATAACATAAGCCTTGTGCTCTATGGGCATCCATTTCCTCCCTAGTCAATCACTTGATTGGTAGAGATTTATTGCTAGTATTTAGTGTGAACTTGGAGGGAAATGTGGGTTTGGCATGTGGGAATTTGGATGACCTCCTTTGGGCAGAAAATTTTTCTTTCACTAATCTCGCCAATCCTATGGCTTGCATCATAGACTATGGTTTGAACATTTTTACCTCTGCCTTGATATCATCTTTCAACCCACTGATAAAACAACTCTGAAAAAATCCTTCACTCAACCCCTTTGTCCTATTAGCCAATTTCTCAAATTGAGTCTGATATTCCTAGATAGTAGAGGTTTGTTTCAATTTGGTTAAGGCTCTTGTAAAGTCCTCATACTCACTAGGGCCAAAACGAGTGAGTAATTGGGACTCAAAGTCTTCCCAAGAAGGGTCAGGAGTCATGTTTTGTAACCATTGATACCATTGTAGGGCCTCAAATTCAAAGTTAAAAGATGCCATGGTGACCCACAAATATCGAGGAACATTATGGAGTTTGAAGAATTGATCTACCCAACACAACCAACCATCAATGTCCTTTCCATTAAACTTGGGAAAGTCTAATTTGGGCATCTTAAATGGGGTATCTATGTCAAAAATAACATGATGAGTTTCTTTCTCTTTATTGCCTAAACTACCACCTAGTCCTTCAGTGTCAATATGCTGGAATACTTTTGGGCCTTCCTTTAAACGCTCTTCAACCTCTAAGAATCTTTCTTCAATCACTACTTTGACTTTAACCTGGTCAATTTTTATAATCTGCATGTGATCTTTCATCTATTTAACTTCTTATCCAATGTGTGACATTTGGCTTTATAGGTTACTAAGTGTTTGATTTAATTGTTCCATATAGTGGCTTTGTTCCAACTCCTTCATTCTCCTCTAGTCCCTCCAACCATATATATGTGATTTGGACCACCCCAACTGACTTACTAAAAATAGAAGTGTTGTTCTAGGAGTTACTATTTTTAGTAATGGGTTAGAAAAAGTGTTTGGGTGTTATATATCAAAATGATCAGCTTGAAAAGATGAATAGAATGGGCTAGGTCTCACAATGATGTTTTTTGGCACCCCAAACTTTTTTCTAGGAAAGTGTTGTCTTCAAGTGTCATTTATTTTTCTCCTAGAGTCTCTGTTCACTCAAAAAATTGACTTTTGTTTGACAACCCCCTTAGTAAGCCCTATAGTGATCATTATTAACAACTATTATATCTGACTTCTGTAAGTCATTATTTCTTATGGTTGTCTTGGCAGACTCTATTACTGACAATTCCTTGACTATTATGATTCATGGCCATCACTAACAACTACATAGGCAGACTCTGTCTTGATTATTACTGACTATGGCCCTAGCTGAAATGATACCCAACTATTACTGACAGACCCTGTCTTGATTGTTACTTCCCACAATTTCTTTTATCTATTTTAGTTCAGTCTATTTTGTGATAGTGTAGTCTCTTTAGTATGCTCAATTTTTGTGGTAGGTTTTTTGGCATTCAGGTTAAACATTCAACAGAAATAGGGTACTCTAGGCCAAGGTGTATGCACTATCCATAGCCCTTTATTATACTATAATGACAAATGATAATGCTTGGACCAATATTTTAGGCCACTACTCAAGGAGGATTCCATGCATACCCTTGAGCACACTACCTGCCTCTCTGACAATACGAGAGGGTGATCTTCCTAAGTGCTATGCTTGGTGCACTATGGATAGATACATGATCAAAAATCTTCCTAGGGCTAAAGGTTTCTCCTAATCCTAGGGGGTCTCCCGATATACCCAAAGATACGTGGGAGCTCAAGTCTATATACGGGTGTTGTCTGAGGCCTGGGTATTGGAGCCTGATCGCCCCTCACTTCACTAGATGCTTTACGAGCAATCTAGCTTAGCCAATAATGACAGCTCCTCCATGATATTTTAAAACCCCTAGCACAGGGTTTCTAACCTATTAAACTAAAACAAAAAAAGGGCTCAATTTTTTTTTAATAGGATAGCAAGCAAAAAAATGAAAACACAAAAATTTATACCTAACAGTCGAAATGGCAAGGCAAGAACTATTGCAAGTCACAACGGAACATGGCCCCTGAAAGTGCTTTGATACCACTTGTTAAGAACCTTCTAATTAAAATAAGCACATCCACATAAATATTGCAATAAAATAGTAATTCATGAAGAACAAAATATTGCAATACGAAATGGAAATGCAAAAATCTATATTAATCTCACAAAATCACAATACAAAATCATTGGCCTCTTCGAGGGGGCAACCTCCTTCAATACTTTGATTCAATATGCAAAAAGATACATTCGTCTATGCCCCCTTGTCTTTTAAAGATACATTTCATGTAACCCTAACCTAATGCTCAAGGGTTGGCTTACATGCAAAGTGCCACCCGAGCTAGAATCTTCTACCAAACAAACAGTTACATTCTTTATAATGGTTACATGAAATGGCCCCACTTGTCTAGGCGCCTCAAGTGCCACATACCATTACAAAATATCATTAGAATGGGGTCCCCACGTTGGAAAGGGGTCATTACATAATAATGTTAAAATCATACTTGCAAAAATCAAAATTGACAAGGCAAAAGAATCAAAAAAATCAAGAATTGGCAAAAAATGGGTAAAAAGTTAGCCAAAAAAAATATAAGAAAATGCAATTTTCATTGGCAAAAATTTGTTTCATGCATATCACAATTAATTAAAATTATGCAAATAAAATATTAATAATTTAAGTGATACAAGCTTAAACTACACATGAAAGTGGCAAGTGATACAAGCTTAAAGCTATTTATGTCATTTTCTCTAGCCATGTTATTGTAGCAGATTTTTTTGGCAAAAAATCAAGATTTTATTAGCAAGGAAAGGAATCGGCAAAAATGGGGAAAAATCAGAATTTTTTGTAGATTTTCTCAACTATGGTTAGAATTACATAATAACGTTAGTATGCGGTCCTAAAAGTGATGTGTTATCATCAAGACTGATCATAGCAGCCTTAAACATTTTCTAGAACATATTTCACGCTCAAAACATAATAAGTGGTTGATAAAGCTCTTGGGTTATGATTTTTTATTGAGTACAAGAAGGGGAAGGATAATGTGGCAGTTGAAAATTTATCTAAAAAACATAATAAAATTATTGTTGTCTATGCCATCTCTAGTCCTCTTCCACAATGGCTTTTCCAACCTTGAGAGGAACGGTTTATTGATTGAGAGACTGCTCGTGTTATTCATGAGGTGGAGTCTGGTTCATCATCACCTTTATTTTTCTTAAATTTTGATGGGGTTATCCATAAGAAGTATTGCATATATTTTCCACCATCCTCGACCATCAATACTAGTGTTCTTCTAGAGTTTCATGCATCTCCTCTTGTTGGATATTTTGGATTCTTAAACACACGCCAATTTTTGAAGCAATCCTTTTCTTAGAAAGGATTAAAAGTAAATGTTAAAACAAATATGGTCAAATATGAAACTATTGAATCTCCTAGTTTTTTTCCACCCTTGCCTATTCTTTATCGTCAATGGGAGCATATCTCCATGGATTTTATTGAAGGCCTTTCCAAATTTGAGTGTAAAACAATGATCTTTGTGGTAGTGGATTGTCTTTCAAAGTATGTTCATTTTTATGCCCTACAACATCCCTTCACAACTAGAAAGGTGTTTCTCAGTTATATTTTCAAATTGTATGGCATGTCCAAGTCTATTTTTAGCAATCATGACCTTGTCTTCACTAGAAATTTTGGATGGAATTTTTTTTGTCCTCAATATTCAAAGATAAAAAAAAAAATAGAATTAGTTGTTGGATAGAGTTAAGAAAATTGGAAAGTGGACCAATAGGTGGATTTCATTTGGGAGAAAAATTACCTTGGTAAAATTAGTCCTTCAGGCTATAACTATTTATGTTTCTGTTGTGTTGAATATCCCAAAGGCTTTTCTTCAATCATCAGTTCCTCTGGAGTGGTACTAAGGAGAAAATAAAATGGGCCTTGGTGAAATGAGATACTTTATGCCTTCCCAAGAATGAAGGGGGTTAGGTTTTTGGTTTTCTATTAATAGCAATAAGGCTTTAGCTACTAAACTATATTGGATGATTTTGGATAACCCCAATTCTCGTTGGGCCAAGAATCTTCATGCTAAATATACTGAGAACAAAAATCTTGAAGACCTTGTTCGCTAGCAATTGCCTACCAAAGGTTATCCCATTATAATGATTCTTAAGACTAGTGAGGATTTGATTAAGAAAAGTTATTTTGGAATTTTGGATCATTCATAATGGTCAAAAAAAAAAAAATTGATAGATTCTTGGGATGGTCACCAGCCTTTGATAACTCAATTTCCTAATTGGAGGCCTTGGATGGAGGAGCTTCATTGAACTAACTGGATAAAGGTTTCTAATTACTATCAATACCATACTAGTAATTCAGAGGTTGGTAGATATTGGATATCTATTGAGGACTGAACTATTCAAATGCCATAAAGGCAAAGAAAATATATCCAAAGCATCCTTCATATGAGATCTCTCTCTTGGTCTCATGATAAATATTTTTTTGGATGGAAAAACACTACTAAGGGTGAGTATTCAGTTGTTGAAGGTTATTTGACCTTATTCCATACTAATCCCAACCAATCATATGACATATTTACTCAGTTGTGGGCTCAAAAGCTTTGGCCTTAGTTGAGGTTCTTTATATGGCTTTTATTGCATTGTAGGGTCCTTACTAGTGAGCAACAAATTAAACATGGTTTTCATGGCATGTTTAGATGCGAAATGTGTGGAGAGAATGTGGAAAATCTCAACCATATTTGTATTGAGTGTACCTTAGCCTCTGAGCTATGGAGGAGAATGGCCATTTTACTTGGCTTACAGTGGTCCATTTTTTTTTACTTTTGAATAGCTATGGAGGGATTGGTCTACTTAGGAGGGTGTTGATCACTTTATTAGGTAGCTAATTTGGATGGGTTATACCATCCTACCTTGGAATATCTAGAAAGAAATAAACAACCAAATTTTCAATCAAAAAATGAAGGACATTCACTATATCTAGCAAAATACCATTGCCAACTTAGTTGAATTAATCCAATAACTCCTTAAACACCCTCAGAACTCCCACCAAATATGGTATCAAGTGATGCAAATATTGAATATTAACTCTTTTAAGGGCAACTAGCTTAAAGGGAATGTGAGTAATCGAAAGATGGATAGAACAAGGAATTGGTAGCCTCCTCCTAAGGATTTTGAAAAATTCAATATCGATGGAGCCTCTAGGGGGAACCCTAGAAAATCTAGTGTAGGAGGAATTGGTAGACTTTCAAATGGTTCCCTGATATTCACTTTTCCTAAAAATTTGGGTATCCTTTCCAATAACCTTGATGAGGGGTATGGTATCCTTAGAGGCCTTCGAGAGGCTACTAATTTCATACGAAAAAGGTGTTGGTTGAATCTGACTCTCAAGTCATGATTAATTTTTTGAAGACTCCTTATAAGAATCATAAGATTGATTGGAGAATAAAAAGAATTGTTGAGAATATTCAATTAATCCAGATGGTTTTTTTGAAATTTGAATACAATCATGTGGTCAAAGAACAGAACAAGAGTGTTGATGCTTTAGAAAATTGGGCATTGGACAAATGTGATCTTACTTACTACATCCACCCTCCCAGATGGTGAGATTCGCAAATAAGGGAAGCTCTTCTTTCTATCCTTTCTTTGGATGGCTCTAGTACTAGAGGTACCTAGTTCATTTTTTCTTTGTTTTTGCTTCTCTTTGGTTTGGTCAAGGTATTTTAGTTCCCTTGCTCAAATTGATCATTCTTATGTTTTCTTTGTTGAATCTTGTCTGAATAGCCTTTTGGCCTAGAAAGGCCAAACTTGTATTCTATTTTTCCTCATTTTTTGTTTTTTGGTGTGTGTTTTTTTGTATTGTTTTCGTTCTATTTTAATTTTGTACTTTTTGTGTTGTTTTTCATTTTTTCGTGTGTTTTGTGTTTTTGTTCTTTTTTGGGTGTGTGTGTGTTTTATTTTTTGTTGTGTTTGTGTGTTTTGTTATTTTTGTGGTTTTTTGTTTTGTTTTTTGTTTTTTGTTTTTTGTTTTTTGTTTTTTGTTTTTTGTTTTTTGTTTTTTGTTTTTTGTTTTTTGTTTTTTGTTTTTTGTTTTTTGTTTTTTGTTTTTTGTTTTTTGTTTTTTATGTTTTTTGTTTTTTGTTTTTTGTTTTTTATGTTTTTTGTTTTTTTTTTAAGTTTTTGTGTTTGTTTTGTGTTTTTTGTCAACTTTTGTTGTCTTTATGTTTTTTATGTTTTTTGTTATCTTTTTTTTTGTGTTTTTTTTATTTTTTATTTATTATTATTTTTTGTTGTTTTTGTGTTTTTGTGTTTTTGTGTTTTTTTATTTTTCATTTATTATTTATTATTATTTTTTGTTGTTTTTGTGTTTTTGTGTTTGTTTGTTTGTGTTTTTGTTGTTTTAGGAATGTTCTTTGAGTGTGCAAAATGGGGCAAGCCAGGTGTGATCCCTAGGTATTTTTGGTGGAATAGATACCCCTACCTCCTTGGGAATTACCCGAAAGTGGCATCCCAATTGGGGTGTTTTTCACAAACAAAAAAATTGAATGTCTTCTTATCACCCTTAATTGGATGGTTAGACAGAGATTGTAAAAAACTATTTAGATACTTACCTTCATTGTTTTTCCCAAGACAAATATTATCATTGGGTTCATTGTCTTCCTTTAGCCGAATAGTGGTATAACACTTCTTACCTTTCTTCCCTCAAGATGTCCCATTTGAGGTATTGTATCGCTAGAAACATTCATCAATGATAGACTATGTTCTAAGATCCTCCAAGATGACCCATGTGGATGATTTTTTATAGCATTAGTTTCTGTTATAACTCCTTAAAGATAGTTTATCCTAGATCCAAAATTGCATGAAGCAACAATATGACCTGCATCACTCTGGTTAGCAATTTGTCATGGAAGATATGGTCTTTTTGTGATTCCAACCTTATAAGCAATTATCCTTGAATACCAAGTCTAATCAAAATTTGATTCCTTACTTTTATAACCCTTACAAGGTAGTTTGTTGCATTTTTGAAATGGCATATTAGTTTGATCTTATGTTGTCTTCCCACATCTATATGTCTTTTGTGTTTCTTATATTAAATAAGTTATTGGTCAAAATATGCAATTCCAGAAGCAGATTCTAGTACTCAATGAAGAAAGGATAATCACACTCCAACTAGAAGTCCAAAGTCCATAATTTGTGGTCTTGTTAGATTTAGAATTTCCTCATAAAGTGGAAGAATATTTTTGAAGAATATGCAACATAAGATACTAAGAGCATTTTCCAGCCATTTCTAGCTTTGAGGATAAACCTTTCTAAGGGGAACCATGTAACAACTCCAATATAGCCACATATCATATCTCTACTATTGTTAGGGTTAGGGTTATTTTATATTTCTATAAATAAGAATTATGTTGTAGTTGAGAACATATTTCATTCTTGAATCTTAGTTGCCTCTAATGTGCATATGAGACTTTACCATTTTCCAAGTGGCAATGAGATTTTTACCTCTCTAAGAGGTTAGGAATGTTGTTTCTTTATATCTATAGAAGGTTCTTCATTATTTTAAAAGTTGAACCCAATATTATTTTTTATTTATTACATTAGTCATTAGTAAGAAAGTGGAGTTTTGACCAAATCAATGGCATGTGAAGAATATTTATGATGATGTAAAAGTGATTACTTTAGGGCATTGTAATGAAATAAATAATATGTTTGGTGGTGTTTCTTTATTTTGTATTAGAATTATTGTATCATTATGGTGGCTAAGGCTTATTCTACTAGTGAGTTGTGGTATCAATGCTTGGGATGTGCTACATATGGATCCTAAGGCAAAACATCTTCATATGGTTTCTGATCTTCCTCTGGTCAACTTGTCTAGTGAAATGTGTGAGAGATGTATTGTGGGAAACATTATAGGGAGTTATTTAAAAATGACAAATAATGATGTACTTCATATCCTTTAGAGTGAATTCATAGTGGCATTTGTGGTTCTATGGCTAATTAGTTCATTGATGGTCCCAAGTAGTTTTTTATTTTTATTCATTATTTTCCCATGTTCCTTTGGATTTTTATCATCGATTTCAAAGATGAGCCTTTGCAAACTTCAAGGATTTTAAATAAATCATAAGAAAAAATAGAGTGGAAAGAATATCATGTGCCATGGGGGAAATTATATCAACAATGACTATAAGGGTGATCTCATTTTCATAGTATCTCTTGGAAGTTGTCCATGCACTACACTAACAACAAAATCAAGTGATTGAGTAAAAAAATAAGGCTATCTTGGTTTTGAATTTCAAGATATTTGGATTAGTTGCATGGTCTCATATCCCTTTTGAGTATCAAATAAAGTATCATTTTAAGAGTGAGATGCATTTTTTTGGGTATAGTAACAATGTAAACACATATTATTTCTATGATCTAACTACTCATGATTAATCACTCCAAGATATTTTTTTGAGGTATTCACTTATGGGCTCTCTCAATATTTTCAAACTCTTCTCAACTTTCATATCATTGTGTTCTCTCATTGAAACTTATCAGCATATGTTGATCTTGTTTAGTCTTCCATTGATAGATACTTCAGTGGGTTAGATTACTTCTCTTAGAATTTCCATTATGAAGCTTCAAACAATATCCTCCAACCCATGCTAAGTCCTTTATAGGTAGACAATGTGATGAGGTGACATATTAGATAACACCATAGCATTGAGGTATTTCCATGCATGTAATGTATAGTCACATGTATAGATGTGATAACATGTCTTTGTTATAAAATGGTATGTCAATTACTATATGATATTTTTATTATTCTATATGTAGAGTATCAAGTAGTTAGGTATCCTGCTAGTTGTAGCAATTGCCAAAAGTATATTGGTTTCTCATCAACCCTATATATTATCACTATTCCAATTGACTCCAAATATTGATGGATGAGGTTGTTATGAAATGATGTTGTCAAATTGTGCGTATGTGTTTTGATATGAGAGAGTAGATTGATCAATATTATAATTTTCTTGATATTAATGACATGTTATTGTTATAGTTGTGAGTTTTCCTATTATTGTTTTTAGTTATCATAAAACATATTTTTATTATATCTTGCATTATATATGCCCTCTTCTCTTTTATTTCTCTCTAGATTATGTGACTAAAATAGTCCAATACCATACCATATTCTAAGGTAGATTATCATCATTTATTCTTAATGTGTAATTGAAATGAACCTCTTCTTCTCATGAGAATATTTCGCCATGAAATTCTTAGTTCTAAGTAGTACTAAGATAAGAAATTCAGTGCCAAATATAATTCTAACTATGATTACAAAAGTTATTCACAAAATCAGCACTAATATCGTATATTTAATAATAGATACATTCATTAAATGAAACATGAAAATGCAAAATAACAATAATTGCAAAATTTTGAGACAAGTAAAATTACTATCATTGGTCTATTTGAGGAGGCAATCTCCTTACAAAATGTACAAATTCTTCACTAGCCCCGTGAGGGTTACATCCTTCTCTTTATATAATATTTACAACCATAATTTCTAACATCCCATGACAATATTCTTGACTACATATTCTATGACAATTACATTTATGATTCCAAAGTGGTTACATACATGATTCTATGACACATACTCCTACCTATATCTAACTTAACATGTGGTCCACTTCTAACTTAATGCATGGTCCATTTTACATACAATATCATATACCACTATGAGTTACAATTGTGGGGTATGTAACATGCCACCCCCTTAAGAGAAGCTTTATCCTCAAAGCTGAAATGTTGGAAACTACTACTAAAACTCCTTCAATAGCTCACATGTGGTATCTTCTGGTTGTAACCCCTACCATTACATAAGTACTTCAATGATATACTAGGAGTAAATATGTTGAGTCATATGATCCAAAATGGTTGCAGTTTGTAAAAGAATGGATCTCTCTTCATCTAATTTAGGTAGTATTTTTAAGAATATGAGCGAACATTTAGAAATAATATTCATAATGCAAAGCTTAAATAGTACAATATAGGCTAAAAATATCCTTCTAAATATTTAGAAAATAAATCCCCTAACCACGCTAACTAACGTGCTTCACAAATAAGCGCTAACTACTAACCTAATAACATAATCAAATTGACTATGATGACTAACTTACTAACCCCAAGATATTTCGTAGTGAATATCTTCTATGTAAATATTAAATAATATGAAACTACCATGCAGTAAGTAAAAACTACCTAGGAGAATCTACTAATTACCAAATGAGTTAATAATTATAGTTACTGTAGCATAGTAACTCTAGCATCCCCCCTTATTACATTACTTGGGTAATGTATATAACTACCCCAATACAGTAAAAAAGTTATTGATATGATGGCTCTTTGCTCTATCTTGAGCTCTTTCATAGTGCTCTAGATGCTTTAATAAAAAAGTGGGTCATTCCTCACTTTGTTCTCACATCAATGAATGTCCTTATTGTAATATTTTTATCCAACCTGATTGCATGGGTAACCAGTCGCTGCAATCACTAGGTGTAGTAGAGTAGATCACTACATACGAGGTTCATTTTGTTACACTATGATTTTACAAAAATTTTGATAAGGTAGCTAAGGTGTCGGTCGCTACCAAAAATTCACCCTTATAAGTTTCTCCCCTTTTTGCAAAATATGTTGTAATGGAATTTTTGGAAGAAGTGTGACTAAGGTGTCGGTTGCTACCGAAAATACACCCTTATAAGTCGTCCTCCCTTTTTAGAAAAAATATTCTCTAAGATAAGAAAGGAATAATTATCCCACTTAAGTGCAAAATATATGCAACTTATGAAACTTGTTAAGGCTTTTACAAAGATTACCTCCTAGGCAAATTTCAAAAAATTACACCAAAAAATCCCCCCTTTTATTACAAGCACTTTAAACAAAAAAGAGTTTGCTATTTTATGAAGCCTAAAAAGAGGTACAATCATCCCTTTATTACAAGTAGTTCAAACAAAAACATTTTCTATTTATGAAGCCTTAAAAGAGGGTTGGAGTGGTGCTTGCCTTGGGTGACAAATTTGTTTCCCTTACAAAGTTGTATGAACCATGAGCACCTTGTGTGATCTTTTTGAACTTGAATCAGAATCAGAATTAGATACTTCATTAGAAACATGGCCTCTGTTTTTTCTATTTTGCCTTTGTGATGTGCCTTTGCCATTTTTGTTTTGCTTGTTTTTAAACCAACATTGATTGGTGTCATGGTTGTCCTTTTTACAATTTGTGCAAAACTTATTTTCTGATTGAGGTTGCTTTCCCTTATCTCTTGAAGATGATCCTCCCTTCTAAAATTTTTCGTTATTCTTTCGACCTTTGTTGTTCTAGTAAAGTGCATTGTTTGAAACTTCATTGCTTTGGAGTTGATTTGCTTCCTCGGTTTGAAGCAAATTGACTAAATCCACAAAGGTTACTATTCTTTCAGATACATTAAAGGATGTTATTAGCATCTTGTAGGATTCTGGAAGAGCCCTCAATATTACTGAAGTTAATATAGTATCTTCTACTTATGCTCCTAAAGCATTCAACTTTGACTTTAGTTTTGGCACTCTACAAAGTAATAGCTCTACTGTTTCTCTTGACTTCATATGGAGTGTCTGAAGTTGAGTTTGAAGGTTTAGAATAGTCAATTAATTCTTACCTTCAAAATGGTACTTAATGTGTCCCATGCATCTTTACCAGTTTTGGCTTCACTTATGTGAGGTTGGATTTCATCAGTAGTAGCTAGGAGAATCAGCATAAGAAGATGATTATTCTTTTTTCCCATGCTTTCTGATTTGATCCTGTTGATGTAGGTATTTTATCAGTTCCATCCACTAAATCCTATATTTCCTCTACATTCAGAATGACCTTCATCTTGGTTTTCCATGTTGAATAGTTAGAACCTTTGAGCAATTGTGTATCATTTAGGTATTTGTTGATAGTTGCCATAATGAAAGTTCTATAATTTGCACCAAGATGATATTTCTTTCACTCTTAGTTGATATTTAATGGAACCTACCTAAAAAATCTCTTGAAGAAAGATGATCATTTTGAGGAAATTTAAGCTAAACAAATAAGAAATGAAAGAGAATTCACTCAAAAGATATTTAATGGCATCTTACTGAAAATCCTCTTGTAGAAGGATAATCAATTTGAGGAAATTGAGCCAAACAAATAAGAGTGAATTTAGGGTTGTATGGAGAGAATATCAATTTTAAAAATGGCTTTATAGTTGTGCAATGAATTATACAAATGAGTGTAAAATTTAGGGTTTTTGAGTGCTCTTGATTTTGATGACTTATAATTGCAGAAAACAAGAAATTAAATGCAATAATCAATCAAAGAGTGCCCACAAATTTTTATCACGTAGGTGTCGAATGTAACCGAAAATGCACCTAATTTATCAAATGCCAATTTAAAAATAAATGTGTCGATTAATATCGAAAATGCACCTTATTACTAAAATTTGCAACAAAATTTTGATTTGTGTTGTGCAAAAAATTGATATTCAAATTCTCCTCTTGTTTTTCAATTTTGCAAAGAATGTGGCATAAAACAATTTCCTTTCTTTTTTGTGTTGAAAAATAAACAAGTTTTGATTTTTAAGTGCTCCTCACTTTGTGTTACAATTTTGCAAAGAAATACAATTTCTTGTTTTCCCCCCTTTGATTTGTAAAATTAACAAAGTAGCACTCCTTTCAAGTCAATTCGCCATACAACCCGTGTTTGAAAGGCTTTCCAGAACCTGTCAACACATGACTTTGTTTTAGTGGACCCAAGATCTTCAGTCTCTTCTCAGTTTTACAAAAAACAATATGTGCAATTCCTTGTGTGATATTCCTCCTTGGAGAAAATAAATGCACAAATTTTAACTTTGGATCTTGCAAATTTAGTGTTTGCTTGTGTTACAATTTTGTAAGAGAAGAATCACATTACTTGATTTTTTCTCCCTTTGATTTTACAAAATAAACAAGGTTTTGAGAATATTTTAGGGCTCCCTAATTTGCAAAAAAAAATGTGTTATTTATTTGTCTTATATTCCCCTCTTGGAGAAAAACAAAAACACTCTTTTGTTAGAATTTGCAAAAAAAAATAGGTCCCTCTTTTCTTTGATTTAATTTGCAAAATTTTTAAAAGTGTATTCATATAATTTGAATTAATAATAAAAATAAACTTATGTTTTGTTAAAAAAATCAATTTATAAAAAAATGATTTTTTAAAAACATAATTTATATTTAAATTATTAAAAAAAATATATAAAAAAAATTTAATTTAAAAAAAAAACAAATTAAAAAAAAAATACCTTTTAAATTTTCAGCCTTTGTATGGTGGAGTAAAAAATTGAAGTTTTTGACCTCGATGGGAGTCGAACCCCCGACTTCCTATCGAGCAATGCCTTAGCATTGGGTTTGCTACCATTCCATATGGTAGGCTAGATATGAACAAATTTTCACGTTCCTATTTATCTTCTTCTCTGCCAAGGAAGCAAAAAAAAAAAACTATCGGACTATTGTCCCACATGCACCTTGTGGGTGCATATCCCCTCTTTAAATACATAAACATGCCAAATTTTTATCGATTGCCTTCGATAAATTGACCAATATGCAGTGTTTTACTATCGAATACTGAGAGGTATTTGTACGTGCCACGTGGACCAAGAAGAAATCACCACATCACAAGCCTATCAATGCACGCCACATAACCCCTCTTGCACATGCCACTTTTGATCACTCATTCAGCTGCCACGTCAATAGAGCCACATCAACACTACCACCTTAGCCTCATATTATGTGTTACCACATCAAATGGAATTTCCACCTTAGCCAAGTTGACCACCTTGATGCTCATGTCATCCACATCAGCCACGTAGGGTAAAGTTGTCAACTATCACCTCAAGGATTGTGTTGCCATACTTCTAGGTCAGCACCATCTTATCTTACCTCAATCCACATGTTGTACCTATAGGATTCCATGTTAGTACCTTGAAGTCGATTTTTGGGGTCCACATCAACACCTCAAAGTTGACATTCACCAGCTTAGCCTCAAGGTCAACCGCCAGCATAGCAGATCCGATTAGATTACCTTAGATTGATGTTAGTTTTAGGTCAGTCTCGAGTGTCGCATCAGGATCCCGTTAAACTAGTTTTGATGTCAACACTATTCAAATTGTTGGGCTCATCAAAGTTCAGTGTTGGTTTCAATGCCACTTGTGTTAGCATCTAATTTTTCATGCCAACCACATTCAGGGGTTTCCAAGAGTTATGTACACTACGATAGAAGGGGACAGCTACCTGTTGGGAGTTACGCTACACTATGGTAGGAGGGGACAGCCACCTATGATTATCAGACTTATGTAGCATCTGAAACTACAGGGGGGACAGCCTCCCTGTTGAGTGGGTCACTCGAATAGCATTTTCAGGTGGCATATCTAACAATGCTCGTCTATTGTAGGATGTAAAATTTTAGGGCCCAATTAAAATTCAAGACCACAATAAATTAATAATAATTAGATCACGTCGTCCGATGAATATCGAACAGAGCAAAATATTACCTCAAAATGCATGTTGAGCCTAGTGACGTCAGCTCCTCATCATGATGCATGTCCTATCCAGGGGGGTCTCATATCGAGATTTGAGCCCCCATGGTCTAGACCTGGAGCAAAAAATATCACCTTGTCCAGCATCGAGGGTCACCCAGGTAAGTTTATCCACTTGCCCAGGTATGCTCTGATACCAATGTAAGAATATGAGTGAACCATTAGAAATAATATTCATAATGCAAAGCTTAAACAGTAAAATATAGGCTAAAAATAGCCTTAAGAATATTTAGGAAATAATATCCCCTAACCACGCTAACTAACACGCTTCAAAAATTATTGCTAGCTACTAACCTAATAATGTAGTCAAATTGACTACGATGACTAACTTACTGACCCCAAGATATTCCACAGTGAATATCTTCTAGGTAAATAGTAAATAATCTGAATCTATCATATGGTAAGTAAAAACTACCTAGGAGAATCTACTAATTACCAAATGAGGTAATAATTATAGTTATTGTAGCATAGTAACTCTAACATCCCTCCTTATTACATTATTTGGGTAATGTATATAACTACCCCAATATAGTGAAAAATATGTTGATATGTTGGCTCTTGCTCTAGCTAGGGCTTTGTCACAGTGCTCTGGCTGCTTTAAGAAAAAAGTGGATGATTCCTCACTTTGTTCTCACATCAATGAATGTCCTTATTGTAATATTTTCATCCAATCATATTGCATGGGTAACCAGCCACTGCAACCGCTAGGTGTAGTAGAGTAGATCACTACATACGAGGTTCATTTTGTTACAATATGTTTTTTCTCTACTACAAATGTAAGAATATGAGTGAACCATTAGAAATAATATTCATAATGCAAATCTTAAATAGTAAAATATAAGCTAAAAATAACCTTAGGTTATTTTTAGCTTATATTCCACAAGATATTCCACAACGAATATCTTCTAGGTAAATAGTAAATAATCTGAAACTACCATGCAATAAGTAAAAACTACCTAGGATAATCTACTAATTACCAAATGACATAGTAATTATAGTTACTTTAGCATAGTAACTCTAGCATCCACCCTTATTACATTATTTAGGTAATATATATAACTGCCCCAATACAATGAAAACATGTTGATATTCAGGCTCTTGCTCTGGATTGGGCTCTATCATAGTGCTATGGATACTCTAAGAAAAAAGTGGGTCATTCCTCACTTTGTTCTCACATCAACGAATGTCCTTATTGTAATATTGTCATCCAACCTGATTACATGGATAACTAGACACTGCAACCACTAGGTGTAATAGAGTATATCACTACATACAAGGTTCATTCTATTACAATATGATTTTGTAAAAGTTTTGATAAGGTAGATAAGGTGTTGGTCGCTGTCGAAAATGCACCCTTATAAGTTTCCCCCTTGTTGCAAAACATGTTGTAATGGAATTTCTACAAGAAGTGTGACTAAGGTGTCGGTCACTATCGAAAATGCACCCTTATAATTCGTCCTCCCTTTTTAGCAAAAATATTTTGTGATATAAGAAAGGAATGATTATCCCCCTTAAGTGCAAAATATTTGCAAGTACTTCAAACAAAAACATTTGCTATTTATGAAGCCTAAAAATAGGGTTGGAGTGGTGCGTGCCTAGGGTGACAAATTTGTTTCCCTTACAAAGTTGTATGGACCATGAGCACCTTGTGTGCTCTTTCTAAGATTGAATCAAAATCGATATCAGAAACTTCACTAGCAACATGGCCTCTATTTTTTCTATTTTGCCTTTGTGATGTGCCTTTGCCATTTTTGCTTTGCTTTTTTTAAACCAACATCGATTGGTGTCATGGTTGTCCTTTTTACAATTTGTGCAAAACTTCTTTTCTGATTGAGGTTGCTTTCCCTTATCTCTTGAAGATGATCCTCCCTTCTGAAAGTTTCCTTTATTCTTTCCACCCTTGTTCTTCGAGTAAAGTACATTTTTTGACACTTCATCGCTTTGGAGCTAATTTGTTTCCTCAGTTGAAGAATTGACTAACTCCACAAAGGTAATCATTCTTTGAGATACATTAAGGGATGTTATTAGCATCTTGTAGGATTCTAGAAGAGCCCTCAATATTACTGAAGTCAGTATAGGATCTTCTACTTGTGCTTCTAAAGCATTCAGCTTTGACTTCAGTTCTTCCACTCTACAAAGGAATAGCTCTATTGTTTCTCCTAAATTCATATGGAGTGTATGAAGTTGAGTTTGAAGGTTTAGAATAGTTTATTGATTCTTGCCTTCAAAAATGGTACTTAATGCATCCCATGCATCTTTACTAGTTTTGGCTTCACTTATGTGAGGTTGGATTTCATCAGTAGTAGCTAGGAGAATCAGCATGAGAAGACGATTATTCATTTTATCCCATGCTTTCTCATCTTCTCCTATTGATGTGGGTCTTTTACAAGTGCCATCCACTAAATCCCATATTTCCTCTACAGTCAAAATGGCCTTCATCTTGGTTTTTTATGCTGAATAGTTAGAACCTTTAAGCAATTGTGTATCATTTAGGTATTTTTTAATAGTTTCCATGATGAAGGTTCTATAATTTACATCAAATTATCTTTCTTTCACTTTTAGTTTATATTTAATGGCACCTGCCTAAAAACTCTCTTGAATAAAGATGGTCAGTTTGAGAAAATTTAAGCCAAACAAATAAGAAATGAAAGAGAATTCACTCAAAAAGATATTTAATGGCATCTGCCTAAAAATCCTCTGGAAGAAGGATAATCATTTTGAGTAAATTGAGCCAAACAAATAAGATTCAATTTAGGGTTGTATGGAGAGAGTATCAATTTTTAAAATGGATTTCTACTTGTGCAATGAATTACACAAATGAGTGTGAAATTTAGGTTTTTTGAGTGCTCTTTATTTTGATGACTTATAATTGCAAAAAACAAGAAATTAAATGCAATAATAAATCAAAGAGTGCCCACAAATTTTTATCACTTAGGTGTCGGATGCAATCGAAAATGCACCTAATTTATCAAATGTCAATTTAAAAATAAAGGTGTCGAGTAATATCGAAAATGCACCTTATTACTAATTTTTGCAACAAAATTTTGATTTATGTTGTGCAAAAATTTGATATTCAAAGTCTCCTCTTATTTTTTAATTTTGCAAAGAATGTGGCATAAAACAATTGCCTTTCCTTTTTGTGTTGCAAAATAAACAAGTTTTGATTTTTAAGTGCTCCTCACTTTGTGTTACAATTTTACAAATAAATACAATTTCTTGTCTTCCCCCTTTGACTTGTAAAATTAACAGAGTATCACTCCTTTCAAGTCATGTCGACACATGACCCCTGTTTGAAAGGCTTTCCAAAACCATTTGGCATACAACTTGGTTTTAGTGGACCCAAGGTCTTTAGTCTCTTATCGGTTTTACAAAAAATAAAATGTGTAATTTCTTGTGTGATATTCCTCCTTGGAGAAAACAAATGCACAAATTTTAACTTTGGATCTTGCAAATTTGGTGTTTCCTTGTGTTACAATTTTAAACACTGCTTTTCGGAGGATTTAATCAGCATTGTTCAAAAATAAAATGAGTAGGTTTCTTAATAATCATAGAAATGCCAACAAAGGTATTTTTTCAACGTCATAAGGTGTTTTGTCAACACCGGTGTCTTTCCTTTCAAGTATTTTTTCAACACTATTGTTAGTTCCAACAAAGATGTTCTTTTTAATGCTATAAGGTGTTTTGTAAACACCCTGTTTCTTTTGTCTTTGGTGTTTTGTCAACACCATTCCTTGTCCGTTTCAGGATCCCACATGTTTCCTTTCAAATTGTGGGCTTTTTCAAAATTGTGGTTTTCATCACAAGGCTATTGTTTTCACCTCTATGCAAAACCTTCTCCATCTGATGAGTTTTTTAATTCATGGAATTATGGAATGGTTCATGTTAGAGGGCTTCAAATTGAGTTTGTGGATGCAACTAAAAATATTACTAGCTGTGCTACTGAAGCCTTTCGCTCTAGAATCATCAGCCATGTCTCGGGGGTGGTTGACCAACTCCTGGCAGCAGCCAATATGATCAAGGAAGTTGGGGTCATCTTCTCTCTTAACTTCAATGAATTGCAGGATCTTTCGACGTCGCTTAGCGCTCTTCTCGTTCATCAACATAATAATGCTACTGAAGATGGTGATAAAACCTAGTAGTCCTAGGTTATGGGTTAGTGGGATTTTTGAGTTTAGTTTCTATTACTGAACCTTCCATGTTTTGTCGGGTATATCTCTGGTTTCTTTTTGTTGTCGAAAAAGGTTATTGGAATCTTTTGTTTTATTTTTTTGTGTTCCCATGGAACTAGCACAACTCTTCCCTATGTCTATGGGGGTTGTTCTATTTTTATTTCTTCTATGCTAGATAATAGCCTTATGTGAATAGATATTGGGACCCTTCAACCGAGCGATATTAATAAATTTTATTACCTACCAAAAAAAAATGTAAGAGAAGAATTACATTGCTTGATTTTGTCTCCCTTTGATTTTGCAAAATTAACAAGGTTTTGAGAAGATTTTAGGGCTCCCTAATTTGCAAAAAAAAGGTGCTATTTATTTGTCTTATATTCCCCTCTTGGAGAAAAACAAAAACACTCTTTTGTTAGAATTTGCAAAAAAAATAGGTCCCCTTTTCTTTGATTTAATTTGCAAAATTTAAATAAAAAGTTTAATCATATAATTTGAATTAATAATAAAAATAAACTTATGTTTTGTTAGAAAAATCAATTTATCTCCCCTCACATGTTGTGGATATGTTGTATATAAAAGGTTCCCCATCAAAAAAAAAAATCAATTTATAAAAAAATTATTTTTTAAAAACATAATGTATATTTAAATTATTAAAAAAATATATAAAAAAACTGTAATTTTAAAAAACAAATTTAAAAAAAAAAATACCTTTGAAATTTTAGGCCTTTATATGGTGGAGTAAAAAGTTGAAGTTTTTGATCCCGATGGGAGTCGAACCCCCAACTTCCCGTCAGGCAATGCCTTAGCATTGGGTTGGCTACTAGCCTAGTTGGTGGGCTGGACGTGAACAAATGTTCATGTTTCTAATTTTATCTTCTTCTCCGCCAGGGAAGCAGAAAAAAAAAACTACAGGACTATTATCCCACATGCACCTTGTGGGTGCATCTCCCCTCTTTAAATACACAAACACGTCAAAGGTTTATCGAGTGCCTTTGGGCAATTTGCCAACATGCAGTGTTTTATCACCAAAGACTGAGAGGTATTCGTATGTACCACTTTCACTACATCAACATCGCTACCTCAACCTCGTATTGCATGTTACCACTTTGGATGGAGTTGTCACCTCAACTAGGTTGACTACTTTGATACTCATGTCGTCCACATTAGCCATGTCGGACAGAGTTGCCTTGAGACATATCTTCGATTTTTTCTCATGTTTCTTGCCTAGAGAAGGTGGTGGGAACACATACCCAAGTACTTCACTTGGATTGGTTATGAGAGACAAAAATCGAAGATATGTCTCAAGGCATTTACTTACCACCTTCATTTGGTCATCAATATGTGGGTGGTAGGATGTGCTTTGTTTCAATTATGTTCCCTGGATGTAGTGGAATTCCTTCCAAAATTTACTAGTGAACACCTTGTCGTGATCACTGACAATGGATTGTGGGATCCCATGGAATCAAAATATCTTATCCATAAAAAATTGAGCCATTGGACATATAGTATAGGGATAACCTAGGGAGAAAAAATGGGCATACTTGATCAATCTATCCACAATCACCATGATAATGGATTTTCCACCAGGTAGGAGCTCTTCAACGAAGTCCATGAAAATATTTATCCATGATCACCATGACAATGGACTTTCCACTAGATAAGAGTCCTTCAATGAAGTCCATGGAAATATTGATCCACAATCACCATGACAGTGGATTTTCTACCAGATAGGAGCCCTTCAATGAAGTCCATGCAAATATCTATGCAAGGTGACTCTAGAATTGGTAAAGGTTGAAGCAACCATGGTGTATTGATTGTTTCCCCTTTTTGGTGTTGGTGAGTATCACAAGCATCCATAAGTTATTTTACATCATACTTCAACCCATGCCAATACAAATTGTGTTTTACCCGTTCAGAGGTTTGTAAGAAGCCCGTGTGTTCCCCTATTAGAGAAGAGTAAAGCTTTGTTAAAATATGGAATTTGAGTTTTAAAGTGGATGGAATAACAACCCAATCCTTGTAACACAATTTCCCCTACTTCCATGAAGAATTTGGATGGTCTCTTACCAGTATTTGAAGGTCCTGAAAGTTTTTTGCAATTGTGGGATCATCCTACCATTCTAACTTAAGTTTTTCTATCTAATCAATCCTAAGGATGGATATTGTAAAAAGGATATCTCGTATTTCTAGCAGTCTAGAAAGGGCATCAATGACCACAATTTCCTTTGCATTGGGATAGAAAATCTCATAGTCATATCCTAAGAGCTTAGTGACTTATTTCTATTTCTTAGGAAATAATCCTTTAATCTAGGAGATACTTAATTCTATGATCATCCATCTTGATGATGAAGTGTCAACCTAACAAGTATGGTCACCAAAGGAGGACTACAAAGAAAATAGCCATCATCTTCTTTTCATAAGTTGGTTTTGCTAGATTTTACCCTAATAGGACATTTCTTATGAATGCAAGGGGTCCACCTTCTTGCATGAGCATAGCCCTTAACCCCACTCCTGAGGCATCAATTTCTATTACAAAGTTTTTGGAAAATTTTGGGATTGCTAAAGCTAGTGTGTGGCATTGTTCCATGCAAACACATATTTACGAACCATAGTTGTCAAAGGTGTCATAATTTTCCCATAATCCCTAACAAACTTTCAATAGTACACTATGAAACCAAGGAATCTTCGAAAGCTCTTAAATATTTGGGATTTGGGCCACTCTATGGCTTCAATCTTTGTTGGGTCGATGTGTACACCATCTCTAGCCACAATGTGGCTGAAATATTTCACCTCGATTGCTCCAAAGGTCCACTTAGATTGTTTGACATATAACTAATTTTTTTGTAGAGGTTCAACACCTATTCTATATGTTGTAGGTTGTTAGGGTGCCTAGGAATAGATATTTGGGGATATATTATTATATTTTATAAGGTTTGGCATGGGCCACCCATAACCCAAGGTTGATTGGGTTCCTCGATTGGTCATGTCCATTCATTGATTATTTAATCTATTTATAGGTAGAATGATTTATTTAATTTATCATCATAAATCATAAATTCCATTTACATATTCCACAAGAGACTCTGCCCTCTCTAAGTGGTTATAGGACTCCGCCCTCCTGAAGTGGCTATAGGACTTCACCCTCCTTAAGTGGATAATTATTTAATCTAATTAATTTATAGAAGTGGATTGATTCAAGTGGTATTAGAGCAATGATTTTGGAAAAGGGAATTTTTTTGTGGAATTGCATAATTAGGGCAGATTTTTTTCTAGAAAAATATCTCATCTTTTAGGAGCCATATCTCTACGAACGTTTATCTGATTCAAGCGATTCTTGGATCAATTTTTGCATAATTGGAAGCACTTTAAAATGAGTGATCATATGAAGTAATATTATCAGTATTGAGGTAGATATGACTGTAGACATCTAATCGCACATTGTCCCTCTCCCCATTTCCATGGTCAATCAATTTGCAAAACCCTCAAAATTGCATAAATTGGATAAAAACATTATTCATTAATCAAAATTACTATTCATCATAATTAACCCCTTTGGGCTAATGAATCCCATTCCTACACTTAACCATGGATCTTCATATGACCTCATGCAAACTCAACTAAGGTTGAAAGCTCTCACCATGGTTAAAAGGCACTTTATGGTAAAATTATGCTTTATGGCTAATCTCATCATTAATTAGATCTAATATTGATTTAATTAAATCCTCCACCTCACCTAGTCTATTTTTACTAGCCTAGCCTTCCACCTCACCTAGCCTAGCCTAGCCTAGCCCTACCACCTTTCCACCCAGATATTTCTCCACCTCACATCCCCCGAGGTCATTAATGCAAGATGGATATTTTTGCAATTAAAAAGGCAATTTTAATACTAAATATATTTCAATAAAGGTGATTATTAATAACAAATCAAGATATTTTGAAAATCATAATTATTTATGGATGGGTGAGGGATTCTCTCACCCAACCTCACTTATGACCCAGGACACCTCAGGGGACACATATTTGGTGGACACCTCACCATTGCCACCTCATAGAGGACACCTCTTTTGTGGACACCACACCACTGCCACCTCACAAGGGACACCTCATCCCATTTCTTTCACCTTGGCCCACTCTATAAATAGAATGCCATTTTCACCATTTCACAACTCACTTTTGCATACCAAAACTCTATCAAAATCACTACTACCATTGCATCCATCATACATCCATTACACAACCATCATATGAGCATCACAATCAATCTGTCTCCCTCACAATACTATTTGGTGAATGAGATAGGTTGAGAATACTTCCAATAGTTCACTTTTAGAAGGAAAATCAAATAAATCATCAACAACAACCAATCCTGAGCATCCACAAAGCCCATCTAAAAAATATGATCAAAAAAGGACTAGTTCACACCTCACACGTGTGAACCACTCGATTCACACCCTAAGAGTGTGAACCTCTACAATAGGTACCAAAATCACCCGGACAGGTAATAATAGATTAGTTTTCTATCATATGTTATTTTTAGTAGTTTATTTCATGTTTTGATTAGTTTTTATGAGTCTTTTGTCTTCATAACTACGGGGTTTGACTAAGGCAGACCCCTCAATGCACTAATAGGATTTTTAGGTTTCTACAGGTCTAGAAAAGCTCAAAGAAACATCTCCAACAAGTGGTGGCTCACAAGCAAGAAGCCCACCTACATCAAGGAACCCAAAAATACAAATCTTGCTATCTTTGTACCACATCTAAGAGGGATTCCTACAAGAAGGCCTCATTGTAGCCTTCAGAGCAATATTGTAAAAGGATATCACCTCTTGTAACTCTTTTATGATTATCAATACAAATGAATTAGATTCTATAATATTGAATGAAGTGTTATAGTGTCTATTTTATCATTTCATTCTGGCACACTCGGTGGGACTTGAACCCATAATCAATCGCCTGATTCAAATTTTGCAATATCATTACTCTTCCACCCAGCCCACCATTATCATCCACTCAATTCACCCCCACTCCATTCCGGTCCCTTGATAACACATATCCATCCACTTCACAATATCCTACTCCACCATCTGATCCAAGCAACATTGCCTCCTCTTCTTCCAATCCACCTCCACTTCCCTTCACACAATCAATGCCCACTTTCTCTCATCGCCCCTCCTTGCCTTTCATGCCATTCCCTCCATTTACCTTTTTAGCTACACCTTCCATTCCATCTTCATCTAGTAATCCCCCCATTCTTCCTACATCTCTGACCTCTTCTCGCTACTTTGTGCCCCGCTTGACGTGAACACGGGTAATTTTTAGCTCACCTACCACTACTTCCAGCCCCACTTCCCAATTCACTCATTCTAACCACTCTATTACTGTAACACATGTTGAATGCTACGAATGGACATAGCACGCCTCTCACCTGGATGACCAGTTAGCTCAATCTAATACTTCCACTTCCACCATCAATCCATCAACACCAATTCCATCATCTCCTACACCACCCAGGGGGTCCTCCCCTCTGCCTGAGCGTACGACCCCTCCTGATGTCTCCATAATCATGACCACACCAGGTCCAGGTGAGTATAATGTAAGTAATGTTTGGGTCCTTCCACCCAACATCCAATCCACCTGTGAATTTAGCCATCCTCATGATATACCCTTGACTATTGGGGTAGTGGTTCCTTTAGGTCCTCCTAATAATTGCACAAACTTTGTATATGGGGGACTTGACTCATCTGTATATCCTTCAACACCTTTGATGAGTGTCGTTGAGTCTCATCATGTTAGTCTTACAATGGCACTGAGAGGGGGGGTGAATCAGTGTAGCTATTTAATTTCAAATCTACAACTCTTAAATCTAAAAATGAAAGCTTAAAACTAGAAACAACAAGTATCACAAGAGAGCATCACATAACACAAGATGTAACAAGGTTCACCAGTTTTGGCTACTCCTCAAAAATAGACTGCTTGGACTCCCATCCAAATCTAGCCTTTGCAAAGCACCAACTTTACAATCAATTTACCAGCACCCACTGGAAGGAGCACCAACCCCTAATTTATCTACACCAACAGAAAGGAGCACCAACCCCTGATTTACCAGCACTAACTGGAAGGAGCACCAACCCCTGATTCCAAGCACCAACTTGGATTTCTATTTTGAATCTATTTTGACATAAAAATGCCTTCGCTTTTACAAGACCCTCACTAGTCTATTGCTCATCCAATATCTGTTTCAATTCATGAAACACACCCACTCCAATGGTTCTGCTTACCGCACTCTAACAGCCCTGTCTTACGGCTCACTCTTACGACTCACTCTTACTGCACTCTTATAGCTCTATTTTCCCTCTTTTAGCCATGCTCTCTCTACCCTTTTTTGTAGCACTTCTCCTCTATACGGTGGCACTTTTCCACTATGAGCAGCAACCTAACTTCTCCACATAGTGGCCCTTTTATAGTTCTCTTCCTTCACTTCTTACATCTCTACCTTTATCTCATTTTGCTACGCTTTCTCAGCCACGCTCCTTCTGCCACACTCTCTCTAACACGCTCTGTCTTTCAACCGCTCTCTCTCTGACGTGCTCTGTCTTTTAGCTGCTCTCTTTCTGACGTGCTCTATTTACTACGCTCTGACAGCCTTCTCTGCTCACTTTTCAATTCTGAGCTACACTTTACTTCTGCACACAACTACCCTTGTAGCACATTTACTCTTTCAGCAACGGCACTTTAACTCTTTACGATGGCACTCTTTTCAATTCTGATCCAACTGCCCTCGTAGAACATTTACTCTTTTCGGTGACACTCTTTTCAATTCTGAGCCAAACTTTTTCTTCTGCATGCAACTACCCTTTTATAACAATATTTTCATCTTGAAACCCTAAGTCTTCTGTAACTTCCATAATCCCGCATGCAGCCTATTAATAGCCACTCCTATAAGTAACTCCTTTCTGACACAATATTCTTACATGCAACCTATTAATAGGTTTGTCTCTTTATTTGGGACTCTCAGTATGGCCACCGCTCGACGAATTTACTCTGTAACGGGCCCTGTAACTACCGTTCTGACTTTAGTTCTCTGTTCTTATTTTAGCTGCATGAATTTATTCTGTAACTGCCTCTGTAACAGTCGAATGGACTTCAGTTTACTGTTCTTATTTTAGCTGCATGTTTTCTTTCTGTAACTGCCCCTGTAACTGTCGTTCTACTTTAGTTAACTTAACTTCAGCTAGGTTCTTCATTTTTGCTTTTCATCATGCAAAAACAATATGTCGCGATATCGTGACATTTTTGCCCCTTTGACTTTTTCTTGGCTGTTGACCGTGAAAACATGACATGTCGTGATATCGCGACACTTTCTGCCTCCTTGTCCTTTTCTCAGCTTGCACCTGCGAAAACACAACATGTCGTGATATCGCGACACTTTTGTCTTCTTACTTTCTCTCTCCTTCTTAAGTCGCAAAAATGTGACATGTCGCGATATCGTGACACTTTTGCCTCCGTACTCTTTCTCTTGCCTTCGGGTCATGAAAATACAACATGTAGCGATATCACTACACTTTTGTTCCTTGTGCTTTATCTTTGCTTCGGCCTGCGATAATACATGTAGCGATATCACTACACTTTTTCTCCTTGCACTTTCTCTTTGCTTTGGCCTCCAAAAATACATCATGTCATGATATCGCGACACTTTTTCTCCTTGCATTTTCTCTTCTCTTCTGGCCGTGAAAATGCAACATGTCGTGAAATCGTGACACCTTTTTCTCTCTCCTCTTTCTCTTCGCTTTGGACCGCAAAAATGAAACATGTCGTGAAATCGCGACACCTTTTTTCTCTCTCCTCTTTCTCTTCTCTTTGGACCACGAAAATGAAACATGTCACGAAATCATGACACCTTTTTCTCTCTCCTCTTTCTCTTCGCTTTGGACCACAAAAATGAAACATGTCACAAAATCGTGACATTTTTTTCTCTCTCCTATTTCTCTTCGCTTTGGATCACAAAAATGAAACATGTCATGAAATCGCGACACCTTTTTCTTTCGGACTCTCTCTCCTGCATTATGTCGTGAAATCGTGACACTTTTTCATTTGTACAAACTTCCTTGCAATATGTCATGAAATTGTGACACTTTTTCATCTGTACAACCTTCCTTGCAATATGTCGCAAAATCGCGACCCTTTTTCGTCCGTACAACCTTCCTTGCAATATGTCGCGAAATCGCAACACTTTTTCGTCCGTACAACCTTCCTTGCAATATATCATGAAATCACGACACTTTTTCTACTTGCATTTTTCTCTTTGAACATGTCACGAAATTGCGACAGTTTTTCTTGCTTGCGCCTTCTCCCCGAACATGTCATGAAATTGTGACAGTTTTGCTTGCTTGCGCTTTCTCTCCGAACATGTCACAAAATCATGACAGTTTTGCTTGCTTGCGCTTTCTCTCGAACATGTCGTGATATCGTGACAATTTTTCTCTCTCCTCAACATGTTGCGATATCACGATAGTTTTTCTCTCTCCTCAACATGTCGCGATATCACGACAGTTTTTCTCTCTCCTCAACATGTCGTGATATCACGACAGTTTCTCATGCTTGCTCAACATGTCACGATATCGCGACAGTTTTCTTACTTGTCTTTTTCTTTGAGCTTTTGCCTATGGGCCACTTCGGTCTTCTTGGAAATTCACTGTGCATGCTCTGTATGACCTCTGAACTCCTATCCACTGTATCAGAATGGCTTCTGAACTTTCTGTCCACTGCATCAACCGATCTATCTGTCTGTGTTGACAACAATGACAATACCACTTCGGTCTTCTTGGAAATTCACTATGCATGCTCTGTATGACCTTTGAACTCCTGTCCACTGTATCAGAATGGCTTTTGAACTTTCTGTCCACTGCATCAACCGATCTATCTGTCTGTGTTGACAACAATGACAATACTTTTGGTTGCACCTTGCTCATCAATATCCCCCTTTGAAATTGTTTGCAACACTCATGCAATCTCTTGTAATTCTTTTCCCCCTTTGACAATAATACCAAAGGGCTGCTGCAGACTCCCCCTGAGTCCATGCACATCATTCTCAGGCACACGTTATGACAATTAGCAAGAATTACAAATATGAGCAAAAAGATAATCAAATATGAGAATGTGGTCCCTCACTCAGATCTATCTTCAACTGTGTTGGCTGTTGGATCTCTATCCATTGAGACTCTGTCCTCTGTACCCTATCAATAGGCTCACACAGAATCTATCCAATCTTATAGAATCATAAAGAGAATTTTTAGACTCAATATGTTCTATACTTAATGCTCAATCAATATATCAATTAAATCTCATAGAAGCATAAAGAGAATTGTTAGAGACTCAATATGTTCTATACTCAAATCTCAATCTCAACTCAACTCAACCAATCACCTCAATGAACATCCCTTTATCACAGATCTTAGTCGAAGCATGTATCAACCAACTCGTGTAAGCATCAAACACTGTACCACAACTATTTCCCAAAGACCTTCTCAAAGGCTCAATCAATCATGCTCAAGTAGTACTCAAAATGAACTCAACAATGAATGGCAATCTCAAATCAAATCCACTTCATCAACTTTATCATCGGCACTCTCCATAATTTTCTTTGGCCTCTTGACTGCCACCTCCTTCGTGACTAACGACTTTGCCTCGTGTTCGTTGTGCAGCTCAATGTCTCTGGTTTCTAACGGCTGCCATGAATGTTTTTATTGCCTGCGCAGGTATTGACAGAGGACTATTACATCTAGTGTTGGAACCTCAATCTGTGCACAGTCATCAACACTCGGTATTCTTGCTTCTTGTTGGGGCATTTGTTAGGGCTACTCAATTTCTTAGGTGAACATTCTTCACGTGATTCCAAGGAGCATTTCTCCTTGCTGTGATCAATGGAATCCTCGGGCAATATCTCGCATTTCTCAAATAATGCAAGACTTTCTTAGATGCATAGGCATCTTGTCCTCCTTGGCGCTTCACCACCTGGGTGCTCTTCTCTTAAGTTAATCACCACCCTTCAAGGTACTGCCACAGTCAATGACATGAACTGAACCACACTTTGGCAACTATACGACAACTCACCGACTTCTTTCCTTTCATCCTCAGATAACCACACAAATATATAGGAGCATTAAAATAACCTTTAACATTGCTCCCCCTGAGGATGTGCTACCTGGAGCTGCTTAGTGCAATAGAGGAGTAATCTCCTTCTGTCCAAGGAGACACGATTTCCTCTCTTCTTTCTTTCTCCAAGATTTCTTGAACTTGGGCTTGAGTTTTTCAACTTCATCCTTATTTTGAACCTTTTTGTGAGCTTGAACATTTCTCTTGGGTGGTTGTCTCTTGTACATCCTTGATGGATGATTCTTTTCCTTTCTTTGATGCACATGATTTCTTCCCTGTCTGTGTTGCATTCTTTGCGTCTGATGAAATCTATTGTCTTGCCTTAGATTAGATACATAAGTTCTTGGACAAAACCTTGCTATGTGCCCATGACCATTACATTTAAAACATTGCACATGGTGTTCAACCGAAATAACAGATGTATTTCTACCAGTATAACTCTTTGATCTATTATTCAATCCATAATAAATTGCCTTGTGACCATAATGGTTGCATCTAAAACAATAGCCATTAAAAGCATTATTATGAACAGAGTGAGAATGATAGAACCTCTTTTGTTGTGGTTGCTTTGCTGTAGATCTCCTTTGATATTGTCTTCTTTTTGAAGATTCAGCTTCAGAATTTTCTTGCTTCGATCCTTCAACAGTGAACTTCTTCTTCTCTGCATATTTGGAAGATGAAGGTTGTTCAGCTTTACATCCAAGACCAAGCTTAGACATGGGGCTCCTTTGTTGCCTTATCATTTCATCTAGCAACTCTGTGCTTTTCTCAAATTTGAGATTTGTATTGGCCTCTTCTAGTTGATTTTTCAATACAGCAATCTCCTCTTCTTGTTTGCAGCAAACAATCTTTTTCTCATTGATCTGTGACCTGAGAGTTTCTTCAATCCTCTTGGACTCTTCTACTTGCAGCTTTAGATCATTAACAACTTTGTTATATTCCTCTTCACATTTGCTACATACATCGCCTTTATCATCCAAGCGTGACTTCAAGGTTTTTTCTATTTTCTTGGATTTCTAAATTTTCTAAGAAGAGATCTTCAATATTATCCCCATATTCTTCCAACTTCTTGGACAGTCTTTTGTTATTTTTCCTTTCTATACCCAATTCTTCAAGTGCAGCAATCAACTCACCTTCCAGATATACTTCAGTCTCAAGTTTTTCATCACATACTTTAGAATTCACTTCTTCAACCTTTTCTAGTTCAATTTTCTCTTCCATAGGAACTGAAACTGACTGAGATGCCTTATTTGAGGAGGATTTATTCTTCTTACCCATTGTAAACTAATCCAAGATCAACCCTGACTGATTTAGCCTGAATTGGGAACCTGGCTCTGATACCAATTGTTAGTCTTACAATGGCACTGAGAGGGGGGTGAATCAGTGTAGCTATTTAATTTCAAATCTACAACTCTTAAATCTAAAAATGAAAGCTTAAAACCAGAAATAGCAAGTATCACAAGAGAGCATCACATAACACAAGATGTAATGAGGTTCACCAGTTTTGGCTACTCCTCAAAAATAGACTGCTTGGACTCCCATCCAAATCTAGCCTTTGCAAAGCACCAACTGGAAGGAGCACCAAGCCCTAATTTATCTGCACCAACAAAAAGGAGCACCAACCCCTGATTTACCAGCACCGACTGGAAGGAGCACCAACCCCTAATTCCAAGCACCAACTTGGATTTCTATTTTGAATCTATTTTGACATAAAAATGCCTTCGCTTTTACAAGACCCTCACTGGTCTATTGCTCATCCAATCTCTGTTTCAATTCATGAAACACACCCACTCCAACGGTTCTGCTTACCACACTCTAATAGCCCTATCTTATGGCTCACTCTTACGGCTTTCTTACGGCTCACTCTTACTGCACTCTTACAGCTCTATTTTCCCTCTTTTAGTTGTGCTCTCTCAACCGCGCTCTCTCTACCCTTTTTCGTAGCACTTCTCCTCTATACGATGGCACTTTTCCACTATGAGCAGCAACCTAACTTCTCCATGCAACGGCCCTTTTATAGTTCTCTTCCTTCGCTTCTTATGTCTCTACCTTTATCTCATTTTGTTGTGTTTTCTCAGTCGTGCTCCTTCTGCCACACTCTCTCTGACGTGCTCTGTCTTTCAGTCGCTCTCTCTCTGATGCACTCTGTCTTTCAGCCGCTCTCTTTTTGATTTGCTCTATTTATTGCACTTTGACAGCCTTCTCTGCTCACTTTTCAATTCTGAGCTACACTTTACTTCTGCACGCAACTGCCCTCGCGGCACATTTACTCTTTTCGACGAAACTCTTTTCAATTCTGAGCCAAAATTTTTCTTCTGCATGCAACTGCCCTTTTATAACAATATTTTCATCTTGAAACCCTAAGTCTTCTGTAACTTCCATAATCTCGCATGCAGCCTATAAATAGCCACTCCTATACGTAACTCCTTTCTGACACAATATTCTTACACACAACCTATTAATAGGTTTGTCTCTTTATTTGGGACTCTCAGTATGGCCACCGCTCGACGAATTTACTCCGTAACAGGCCCTGTAACTACCGTTCTGACTTTAGTTCTTTGTTCTTATTTTAGCTGCATGAATTTATTCTATAACTGCCTCTGTAACAGTCGAACGGACTTTAGTTTACTGTTCTTATTTTAGCTGCATGTTTTCTTTCTGTAACTACCCCTGTAACTGTCATTCTACTCTAGTTAACTTAACTTTGGCTGGGTTCTTCATTTTTGCTTTTCGTCACGCAAAAACAATATGTCGCGATATCGCGACATTTCTACCCCTTTGACTTTTTCTTGGTTGTTGACCGTGAAAACATGACATGTCACGATATCGTGACACTTTTCGCCTCCTTGTCCTTTTCTTAGCTTGCACCCGCAAAAACACATGTCATGATATCGTGACACTTTTGTCTTCTTACTTTCTCTCTCTTTCTTAAGTCATGAAAATGCGACATGTCGTGATATCGCGACACTTTTGCCTCCGTACTCTTTCTCTTGCCTTCGAGTCATGAAAATACAACATGTAGCAATATCGCTACACTTTTGTTCCTTGCACTTTATCTTTGCTTTGGCCCGCGATAATACAACATGTAGCGATATCGCTACACTTTTTCTCCTTGCACTTTCTCTTTGCTTTGGCCTCCGAAAATACATGTTGCGATATCGCGACACTTTTTCTCCTTGCATTTTCTCTTCTCTTTTGGCCACGAAAATGCAACATGTTGTGAAATCGTGACACCTTTTTCTCTCTCCTCTTTCTCTTCGCTTTGGACCATGAAAATGAAACATGTCATGAAATCGTGACACCTTTTTCTCTCTCCTCTTTCTCTTCGCTTTGGACCACAAAAATGAAACATGTCACGAAATTGCAACACATTTTTCTCTCTCCTCTTTCTCTTTGCTTTGGACCACAAAAATGAAACATGTCACGAAATCGTGACATCTTTTTCTCTCTCCTCTTTCTCTTCGCTTTGGACCGCAAAAATGAAACATGTCATGAAATTGCAAAACCTTTTTCTTTTGGACTCTCTCTCCTGCATTATGTCACAAAATCGTGACACTTTTTCATCCATACAAACTTCCTTGCAATATGTCACGAAATCGTGACACTTTTTCGTTCGTACAACCTTCCTTGCAATATGTCGTGAAATCGTGACACTTTTTCATCCGTACAACCTTCTTTGCAATATGTCACAAAATCGTGACACTTTTTCGTCCGTACAACCTTCCTTGCAATATGTCACAAAATCGTGACACTTTTTCTACTTGCCTTTTTCTCTTCGAACATGTCGTAAAATCACGACAGTTTTTCTTGCTTGCGCCTTCTCCCCGAACATGTCATGAAATCATGATAGTTTTGCTTGCTTGCGCTTTCTCTCCGAACATATCATGAAATCGCGATAGTTTTTCTTGCTTGCGCTTTCTCTCCGAACATGTCACGATATCACGATAGTTTTTCTCTCTCCTCAAAATGTCACGATATCGCGATAATTTTTCTCTCTCCTCAACATGTCGCGATATCGTGACAGTTTTTCTATATCCTCAACATGTCGTGATATCACGACAGTTTCTCATGCTTGCTCAACATGTCGCGATATCGCGATAGTTTTCTTACTTGTATTTTTCTTTGAGCTTTTACCTATGGGCCACTTCGGTCTTCTTGGAAATTCATTGTGCATGCTCTGTATGACCTCTGAACTCCTGTCCACTGTATCAGAATGGCTTCTAAACTTTCTGTCCACTGCATCAACCGATCTATCTGTCTGTGTTGACAACAATGACAATACCACTTCGGTCTTCTTGGAAATTCATTGTGCATGCTTTGTATGACCTCTGAACTCCTGTCCACTATATCAGAATGGCTTTTGAACTTTCTGTCCACTACATCAACCGATCTATCTGTCTGTGTTGACAATAATGACAATACTTTTGGCTGCACCTTGCTCATCACATCATTTAATCTCAATGATTTATCAATACAGGGTGGTGTCCAAGGCTGTCTACGATAGAAGGCTAGGGTAGAGTACAATTTAGGCATTTAGATTTCAAGCATTTATTGGTGAAGCAGATTTTGGTTTAGCATTTTGGTGTCACACTAAACCTAGTCTGAATAATGGAAACTAAAATAAATTATAAGAATTGAAAACTAAATCTAAATTGCAAAATTTAACAATTAACTACAATTGCATGAATTGAAATTGTTGAATTGAAATCTAATCTACTTTTGCATAATTGAAATAACAGAATTGAAATTGCTAAATTGAAATGTTGCTAAAATGAAATCCTAAATTACACTTGCAAAATTGAAACCTATTTTACTCTTGAAGAATGGAAGTGATGCTTGGAAATAAAACACCTGTCAATGCCCTGCCACAAAAGGTCGTCAAGCTTCTGCTACAGGAATTGACAACAAAATGAAATATGCTGAAAATGAAAAGTTGCTAAAATAGAAAGTAGGGAAAACATGGAAAGCAAAGGAAAAATTCTTAATATAATTTTTCAACTGACATACACACAAATGTTATACACAAACATAATAGAAAACATAAATCACATAATACAAAATAAAAACAAGAAAATGAAATCTGACAAGTAATCTATTAATTCTGCTGTAGCAAAATTACAAATTAAAACCTGTCATAAAATCCCTCCTTCTAGATCTGAAAGTGGGCCCATACTTCCTAATCTATAAGGAGGTGAAAAGCACTCCTTAACTAATTAACACTCAGAATAGAAAATGATAAAATAGCTACACTTTTATTGATGACAAAACATGCTGAAAACTGTTACAAAAAATTACTATACAGTCCTAATTGCTGCAATTGAAAACTCTCCTCTATTCTAATTCCTAACTGCCTCAACCAAGGAGGGAGTTGTGTTATTTATATAAATATTTATAACATATCCCATGCTCAAATGAACCTATGTGCTACTTTATAGTGATTTACCAATAATTTTGGATCTGAAATAAATGCAAATCTAGACAGTTTGTGTTGCAGTAGTAGTCATTGGCCCTTATAAAGCATCTTCAGTGGTGGGAATATATGGAAGAAGTCTAGAAATATCTCACACATATTTCTTCACTTCAGAATATGCCATTTCTATCTTGCAAACAACTTCCTATTATGCTGCAATTATTTGTGTTTATCCTAGAAGAGGATCCAAATTGATCTTTTCCATGAATGGTGGCTTTGGACGGCAAGGACGAAAAAATCAGATGGGAGATATTTTCCCTTAACATTATCAACCTTCTTTTCTTTTTTCCATCATCAAAAATAGTCAAAAAGTCAAAAAGCACTTTTCTGTTCTCATTTCGAAGATAAGTGGCTCATTTCGAAGAGACTATATTTCTCATTTCGAAGATGTCTTGTTCATTCCGAAGATCTTCGAAATGAACAACTATGTGCTCTTCAAATTATTTTAGCTACATTTCTCAGGTGGATTAGCCCTTAGGATCATATTACAATAGCCTTCATTCCTCTCCATGTGTGAATTCCATGCCTTACCATTCATTGGTAGCTTGCTAGAATTTACATGGTAAATTACTACATTTTCCAGCTCTGCTGCATAGTTGTAAAATATTGGTATTTCTTGCAAATTCAAACAAATTATAACATGGAAAAATTATTCAAATATCAACATGAAGGAGTACATCAAGTTGCTATTGAATTTATACACTTCATTCACCAAGTAACCATGCTAAAATAGTGCAACAATGCTGCACAATTGCCCTTGCTCTGTTATACCCTGTTGTTGCCTATTTAGACCATGTGGGAATGCTTATAAATAGGTCAGATGTCTTCTATAGTCCTTCTGAACTCATTCCATCCATATCCTCATGCTTTGCTTGACAAATTCAAGGTGTTCCTATAAAGTAACAGCTTGTTGATTTTTATATGGCTGTTTTTTTTAGATTTTCATATTTATGACAATCCTAAACTTTTGTCTTCAATGTGGATTTGAAACAAGTTGAAGGGCAGGAAAACATTCAAAAACCATTGAGAATTTAATGGATATCAGCATACCACATTTGGTTAATTTAAATTCATGTTCTTACTTGCTACTTAATCAAGCAAAATCAGTCACAAAATGCTGAAAATAGTCAAAAATAGAGATATAGTATTCCTAACATAAAATCATATAAACACTTAACAAATAGTATATTTTAGTCAACTATTTGGCAATTAACTTATCATATGGTAGTCAAACATTGTGCAATAATGAGGCACTTTTGGGCCTCATCATCCCCCCCAACTTGAACTGATGCATTCCCTCATGCATCTTAGTAGGCCATAGTAATATGCAGGTTTTATTATTGTGAACAACATCCTTTGCTACCTGCTAACTGAGAAATTTATCTTTGCTAAACTATATCAAGTATTTTGCAATTAAGCACACCTGTATGATTCTTTTTTTGTCTTTTTATAAGTTTTAGTGTTGCAAGGTACCTCTTAAAGGTTTGATATCATGTGATTCATCTTGCAATAGTCTTATTGTGGAACCATATTTGGTAGATGCACTACTACTGATGGAATTTTCTATTCTTAACAACATTTCAGCCTGAATGCTTATTTTTGTTGTTTGCATCTTTTGAACAAAATTGATAAAATTTTTGGATTTGAAATGCTTGAGGGATGTACTTACTTGTGGTAGAGCCTTATAAACCTCAATATTTGATGTACTCTACTCTTTTTGCTATTCTATAGCATTTTCAACAATTTTGGTACAGTTTTTGCTCATTTCAAAGATATCCTACTCATTTCGAAGAGACTATATTTCTCATTCCGAAGATGTCTGCTCATTCTGAAGAGACTGTATTTCTCATTTCGAAGATGTTTGTTCATTTTGAAGATATTCAAAAAAAATGCAGAAATGACCTCCTATGCAAAAGTTAGCTACATATTGGCCCATCTCTAGAGTGTATAAGCCTTTCATAACATCAAAAATCTCTTCTTCATCCTTTTGTTTAGATGTTATTCTTTGTTTTGTATGTTGTTTTATTTCAATAGTACTAAAATAGAACCTTCAGGTGCATTTTGTTGATTATCCTCCAATTTATCAGACAATTGTGAGATACAAATGTGCAGTTCTCCTTCTAAAATTTTTCCTACAAATTGAAATAGAATTGCTACCATGTCTGTCCCAAAATCAGGTTTTTAGACAGTTTTGGAATTTCCATGCAATTAAGGGCATAAGGGGGTGTTTCTTGACATCTTGAACATGTTCCATTTTCAACTTGCCAATATTGTATGAATAGTTTATGCCAAATACCGATTATCATACACTAAATGCTAAATGTTTACTATGAATTAAATGCAAGAAACACATACCTTACTATCTTAAAAATTGGTCATGCACCTTATAAGCTGCTTTTGATGATTGTTAGCAGGCTATCCAAAAACATAAAAATAACACATGTGCAGTGTGAGATTTGTACAATGGTGGAATAATGATGGGTAGATCAACAAGGCAATGCATGCCAAAAAAATTAGTTTTCATGCAAGCCAACTCAGTAGCACCTCCAAGAAGGTTTTCACTATTGAATTATTTTTTTTATTTTTTCATCATTTTTTTTTCATTTCCTTTTTTTTTATTTTTTCATCAGAAGAGGTTGCCATTTCTGGTTTTCAACCAACTTCTATCCTCATTTTTTTTCAAGTGCTTCAATGAGAGAGAACATTTCTCACTCTTATTTGGATAAGACCAATCCTTATTCTGCAAAAACATTTCAATTGTTGTATGAAAACACCATCTCTTTCTGTTGAAACCTACAACATTGATGCAACCTTCCTTTCTAGATGAGCAGTAAGAATCTTCATACATCATAATTGCCTCCTTATTGTTGTAAATGAAGTATTGGCTCCATTGTTCCTCTTCCTTGCTGAAATTGATGTTTGTCCTCATGTATCCCCATTTTTTGGGACATGCCTCTACTGCAAATATTTTTTTTTTCTCTCTTTTTTTTAATTTTTCTTGTTTTGCTTGTACCCAAGAAGGAAGTTCACAAACAAGACTATTCTTCTTTTTGCTTTTCTTGTATTTTTTTCTTTTTTTTTTCTTTTTGTCAAACTTTTTATCATTACTCTGAATCTGATATTGAAGAGAAATTCTCTTCCATTATGTGTACATCCAATGGAATATCCTTCAAGAACTCCTCCTTAGTTAATGGTGCATGGTATACCCGAAGGCAATGTCCATTCACCACTAACATCCTCCATGAATTACCAATGGGAGAAAGAAGCACTACTCCATATCTGAAAACTTCTTCAATCAAGTGTTGTCCATGCCTCCTAGTCTACAAAATCTTGTCAATCTATTCTTGAAACAATTAAATACCAATTCCTAAAATATGTTAAGTGCTTACATCAAGATAAAATTTTGATATACCCTTGTAATTCCATGTAAAGGGATTGAAATATTGTTTCAAAATAGCAACAATTTTGCTTTTTTTCTATAATTCAGCCTGCTAATAATGTTCAAAAAATTTCTTGGCTGCACTTCAATTTGTTTCATTCCTAGGAGGACAGAATTTATGTAGTTTTTCTAGTTTTTCTCCTTTATCCAAGGCTAATTTCTGTGTATTTGGACTAAAGGTTTTCTGTGTATCTCCATTGATTTTTGTCTCTTCAAGTTCAGGTAAGTTCTTGTTTGAGCATAGTTGGATGTTGCTGCAGTCAATAACATTTCCTGCAAGTTTTTTTTTTATATACCAGATTCAACTACATAGAAAAGGGTTGCCTATCCTGTATTATTTGGACTGATCATAGGTTGGGTTAAAAAAGAAATATTTTTGGTTTTCACAATAAGACAAGAAATGTACAACTTTAGCAGATCAACTACTTTTCAGGTAGGATCACCTCTAATGAGATCAACTATTGTCTGTGTAGGCTAATAATTGCTAGGTTGCGGTTTAGCGCGATAAAATCCTAACAATATTTAAGTAATAATGTAAAACTCTAGGATCATCATTAAGTTGTAAACTCCTATTTTTATTATGCAAAATTTTTTGTTATTTTTTTTTTAATAGGATTCATCTTACATAGACAAGGGTTGCCTATCCTGTATTATTCATATTGGCCACAGGTTGGGCTTAAGGTGGTGGTTGATTTACTTGCCCTGTTTGTTGTTGTTGGGATATCTCTTTGAGAAGAATTCAGACTAGGCAACAGATTTTGCATCTCTGAGTTGTGGAAGTAAATGACATTCATCAATGATATGTCCCTGTGAACAAATGTTATAGGTAGTTGATATGGCTATTTTATTCAAGGGATGGTCTTGTATATCTACCATGATATCTTTCCAACACCTAGTACAAATTTGTTTATACTACCCTGATGATATGGATATAAAAAGGGCGATACTAGCGAGATGGCTCTTCTAAATTTTTTAAGAGATCTTATGTTTCTTGATAATGAGGATGATGAATTCTTTCTATTTTTATCAATAATTTCAAACATAGGCAATTTAACCCCCAGGTGTGAAGATCACCTCCCTATGGTTGCTTGTTTTCTAAATGTATTGAAATGCAACTATCAATAATTATTATTTATACCAGTTATTTCATTCAGATTTTACTCTAAACTTCCTAAGTTAGCACAATAATAATTATCTGACTACTTTTACCCTCTAACAACACCATGATCCCTGGAAACAGTGCCAAAATTATGAGTGTCATTGAGTCTCATCATTTAATCTCAATGATTTATCAATCCAAGGTGGTGTCCAAGGCTGTCTACGATAGAAGGCTAGGGCAGAGTACAATTCAGGCATTCAAATTTCAAGCATTTATTGGTGAAGCAGATTTTGGTTTAACCTTTTGGTTCAGCTGACATACACACAAATGTTGTACACAAACATAATAGAAAACATAAATCACATAATACAAAATAAAAATAAGAAAATGAAATTTGGCAAGCAATCTATTAATTCTGTTGCAACAAAATTACAGATTAAAACCTGTCATAAAATCCCTCCTTCTAGATCTGAAAGTGGGCCCATGCTTCCTGATCTAGAAGGAGGTGAAAAGCACTCCTTAACTAATTAACACTCAGAACAAAAAATGATAAAATAGCTGCATTTTTATTGATGACAAAACATGCTAAAAATTGTTACAAAAAATTACTGTACAATCCTAATTATTGCAATTGAAAACTCTCCTCTATTCTAATTCCTAACTAGCTCAACCAAGGAGGGAGCTATGTTATTTATAAAAATATTTACAACATATCCCATTCTCAAATCAACCTATGTGTTGCTTTACAGTGATTTGCCAATAATTCTAGATCTGAAATAAATGCAAATACGGACGAGTTTGTGTTGCGATAGTAGTCATTGGCCCTCGTAAAGCATCTTCAGTGATGGGAGTACATGGGAGAAGTCTGGAAATATCTCACACATCTTTCTTCACTTCAGAATATGCCATTTCTATCTTGCAAACAACTTCCTATTATGCTGCAATTATTTGTGTGTTTATCCTATAAGAGGATCCAAATTGTTCTTTTCCATGAATGGTGGCTTTGGACGACAAGGACGGAAAAATCATATGGGAGATATTTTCTCTTAACCTTATCAACCTTCTTTCCTTTTTTCCACCATCAAAAATAGTCAAAAAGTACTTTTATGTTCTCATTCCGAAGAGACTGTATTTCTCATTCCGAAGATGTCTTGTTCATTCCAAAGATCTTCGGAATGAATAACTATGTGCTCTTCAAATTATTTTAGCTGAATTTCTTATGTGGATTAGCCCTCATGATTAGATTGCAATAGCCTTCATTCCTCTCCATGTGTGAATTCCATGCCTTGCCATTCATTGGTAGCTTGCTGGAATTTACATGGTAAATTACTACATTTTTTAGTTCTTGTGCACAGTTGTAAAATATTGGCATTTCTTACAAATTCAAACAAATTATAACATGGAAAAATTATTCAGATATCAACTTGAAGTAGTACATCAAGTTGCTACTGAATTTATACACTTCATTCACCAAGTAACCATGATGAAATAGTGCAACAGTGCTGCACAATTGCCCCTGCTCTGTTATACCCTGTTTTTGCCTATTTAGACCATGTGGGAATGCTTCTAAGTAGTTCAGATGTATTTTGTAGTCCTTATGAACTCATTTCATCCATATCCTCATGCTTTGCTTGACAACTTCAAGGTGTTCCTATAAAGAACGGCTTGCTGATTTTTATATGGCTATTTTTTCAGATTTTCAGATTTATGACAGTCCTAAAATTTTGACTTCAATGTGGATTTGAAACAAGTTGAAGGGCAGAAAAATATTCAAAAACCATTGATAAGTTAATGGATATCAGCATACCACATTTGGTTAATTGAAATGCATGTTCTTACTTGCTACTTAATCAAGCAAAATCAGTCACAAAATGCTAAAAATAGTCAAAAACAGAGATATAGTATTCCTAACATAAAATCATATAAACACTTAACAAATAGTATATTTTAGTCAACTATTTGGAAATTAACTCATCATATGGTAGTCAAACATTGTGCAATAATGAGGCACTTTTGGGCCTTATCAACCTCCACCACCACAAACCCACATCTACGATAACCTTGACCACATGTCCAATCTAGATTTTTCCTAGAATTATTTACGTATGTTTAACTGGCATGGTTATGGCCTTGGGGAATATGAATAGGTCTATCACACCTACATTCATCCTCCCTCACGTAAACCTACTGATCGATCCAAAATTGGTTACCATTCTCTAGCAATCAATACACTTGAGCATGAATTTCAACATCTGAATCTTGATCATATCAACCTCTTGCCCGATGAGGAATTTTAACTTAATATTTCGACACAGCTCTTCCTCGCATTCCATAATTTATCTTCCTTCCACATTGTTTCCACCATCCCCACCGCATGAGCCACTCTCTCCCCATGAATTTGAAACCCTTGCTCACCACTTCCACTCCCTATCACTTGATCCATTGCTTATATTTGATCCACCTTTACCCGAAGATCTCCCTTCTTCACCACCACCCTCTATTCCATTCTTCCATGTTCGATACTTACTGCCACCTTCTGGCCTGCATTCTCATTTCCCATCACCACTTGTGGTGTTAAACCCAAGCTGCAATCAACCTTTTCCAGATTCATTGCTATCTTCATCTGATTCATCCCAAACCTCATCCCCTACATCCCCTATCTCTAATGCTTCGATCAATATGATCTCTATTGACTTGTATGCTCTGCTACGATATCCACACCATCCAACTTACATCCCACCTATTGTACTTGATTTTATTATTCTCGATGATATCTCTAAAATTCCCATCATCATTGAATTCCTCCCAACACCCCACATGCTCCACTCCACCAATGTTGATGAGGATTGATGTTTGATCACTCATATGACACCTCTAGTAGTTCCTAGCTAGGTTTGCATAGTTTATTTCTTGCAAATTAATATTGTAAGTGAGTCTCCTTCTCACATGCACTTGTGGGCACTAGTTATCTTCTAGTTGTCATTTAGAGTGTTAGTTAGTAAGTGTGAACTCAAAGTAGGAAGTGTGTACTTCAAGATAGCTAAAATGGATCTTATAGTTAGCATTATTCCTTTCCTCTTAACTTAGAAGTTACGTGCATTCTCCTTTGCACTTTTGTAGCTTATGGTTAAGCATATTGGATCAAATCCATGATTTGATGGGTTTGGTTATGTATTTTGGGCCATTAGAGCCTATATAATGAGTTTGTAAATAATATGAAGTTAGTTGGATTTTCAATCCTTTTCATTGGTATCAGAGCCTAGTTCAAGTTTGCACTAGGGCTTGTGAGGTGAGAGGAAAGGAGTTAGATTTTTCTTATGAGAAACTTTTTCTCATTGAGGACTCGGTTCAAGCTCAAGGGGAGCTTGAAAACCATTCGCAGAAGGAAGTTCCTTAGGCATCAAAATCCTCGTTCCAACTTTCTCCGTATGCTCAAGAAGTATAGGAGAAGTTTACCCCGATTTCTGTCTTACAAAAATCCCTTGGCAGGTTTGGATTTCTCCTACGGTGAAATGCGAATTAGGGAGCCTTTTGTTCCTGATGTTCCTGCCATTGAGGAGTCTTGAAGACTGAGGAGCATCTATACCAGGTCGTGTGTCGACTTGGGTCTGGTTGCCTTTCAAACGCTGGTCGTGTGTCGACTGGATCTTGAAAGGAGAGCTACTGAAGGAGTCTTGGTGATATGCAAGAAAAATTAGCAAATTGTTAAGAAAATTTGAAGGTAATTTACCTTCAAAAATTGCTAATATTTGTAACAGTTTAAGTTTTCCATGTTTTTAAATTAACCCTCCTGGTTAATTTTAAAAATTTCATTGTTTTTATTAGAAAACTTAAATTTTAATTAATATATATTTTTCTTTATATATTAATTAAATATTCATTGTAAAAAAAAAAAATTATTTTTGGCCCCTCGACCCCATCTCAGCAGGAGCCGAGGGCCAATATTCGTAGGCGGCTCGGCTGACTCAGCATCGTCGCCTGCTTACGTCGGCCCCTAGACATCCGTCGACCGATAGACATCACCTGTCAATTACCGACGGACATCGGTCGACTTTCACCACAACCGACCGAACGTCGGCTATGTTACATCACTGACAGGCCGACGGTGTTGTTCGTTTGCCTACAAATACTGCAGGGGCGGACGTCGATGCGCTAGGCCTGCTAACACTATCAGGCTGGCAAGCGTTGTCCCACCTACCATCTCTGACATACCTACGGTGATGTCTGCCCGCTTGTAAGTACTGTAGGTGCGAACATCGACATGCCAAGCCTACCGACGCTATCAAGTCGGCAGGCGTTGTTCCGCCTGCCATTGCTGACAGGCCGATGGCGCTGTCCGTCCACCTACAAGTTCTACAGGTGCGAATGTCGATGCGCCACACAGTTGACTTTCGTCGGCTATGTCGCATCATAGGCCACCAACTGGCAGGCATTGTCACGCCTACCAAAATCTGACAGGCGTCAGTGCCCTGTTGGTGGTTGATTGGTCGGGCAGCCTGCAACCTGCACGTAGCCACGAGGCTGTAACAAATAGCCTCGTTGAGGCTGCTGCTCACCAGGCACAAAAATTTTTTTGCACGAACTATTTGTTTTTTTGGCCTTGAAATTGGTGCCTCGAGAAACGTGCCACTGAAGTTCGGAAAGTCATGCACAGCAAGTGGAGTGCAGTTTCGGTCTTACCGAGGGTAAAATTGTAATTTTTTAAAAATTTTACTATTCTAAGGTTATGCATGTCATTTTTATTTTTTATTAATTTAATTTTTAATAACTTAATTAAATTAATTAATCTTTGATTAATTACAATTTAATTTTTAATTAAGTTATTTTTAAATTAATAAAATATAAATTGTAAACCTTAGGTTAGTTTAAATTTTTAAATTTTGAGCCTTAGGAGTATTTTTCAGGGCACAACATTGTAACAAGGAATTTCCAATTTTTACCTTGATTTTCAATGCTTTTTCCTTTTACTCCTGGCTTATACCCGGTCTCACATGGCTTCTGACTTGGCTGCCCAAGTGGCAGAACTTGCACATGTTGTAAATGCTTTAGCAGATAAAGCTAATGATACTACCATGGTAGAAGTTCTTGGTAACCTTGCAATGAAGGTAAATGATATTTCTCTCCATAATGCTTCAACTTCTGCTCATGATTCTCGCTTGAGAGTTCGTTGTGAAGTGCCACTTTATGATGGATCCCGAAACCCCGAAGTCTTGAATAGTTGGATTCTTGACATGAGTTCTTGGTTTTCTTACACTCGACTTTCGGATGAGGATATGGTTCCATATGCTAAGCTAAAACTTTCTGGTTTAGCTAAAGTACTTGTTGAAAGAAAAAGAGGTCATGATGAACTCACCTCATGGGATGAGCTTGTAGACTGTCTTAAGACCAATTTTTATCCTTCCAATTATTCTAAGGAATTGGTCATTAAGTGGTTTCGATTTCGACAAAGTACTAATATGACTATGCAGGAATATATCTTTCAATTCAACAGGTACAGGATACTTTTGAATGTGGAGGAAGATATTAAAGCTTTGATTCTCAAATTTCAAAGTGGTTTGTTGGAACATTTGTACAGGGAAATTATGTTTGTTTCTATGGACACATTGGATTCGGTTTTCAACCAGGCGCAACTTGCGGAGGACAAGTTTAAGGCGCATTCGCAGGCATTCCGCGCACCTGCTACTCAAGTGGTTGCGAACTCATCAAAAGGGAATAGTTCTTTCTCACCAAAGAAGAACTTTGCTCAAAAGAAGAATTCTTCTTCTCCATCTCCTTCTTCTCCTTCCCCTTCCGCTTCTACTCCTTCTTCTTCTTCTTCTTCCAAACCTTCTTCTTCTTCAAAAAAATTTTGTAACTATTGTAAGAAGAAAGGTCATGAAAAAGTAGATTGTTTTAAGCTTAAGAAGAAAAGTTTAGTCATCACTACTCAAGAACAGGATGCTTCCAAAGGTCCCCTTGAGTCAGTGGGAGAAAGTAGAGTATACATGAAATTACGAGGTAAGCTCAATGAGGTTACCTTGGTAAATGTAAGTTCATCAAGGGGCGCTCGTGATGCTTTGTTCATCACTCGAGCTCATTTGCTCCATAATTTTGCAACAGATTGTATAGTGGATAATGGCTCGCAGAAAAATCTAATTGCGAGGTCCATTGTCGAGCGATTGAAGTTACCTATGGAGCCTCATCCTCAACCTTATTCTTTGGGTTGGAAGGATAGTGGAAGGGGCTCAGAAATCACTCACACTTGCACATTAAAATTTGCACTTGGCCCACATTTCATAGATCAAGTCACTTGTGATGTGACTCCTATGGATTGTTGTGGGATTTTGCTTGGACAACCTTTTTAGTATGATAGGAGAGTTGTTTATGATGCTTTCAAAAGAACCTACACACTTCAAAAATATGGTCAGGTCTTTCTCATTAAAAGCACCAACACTCCTAACATCATTCTAAATTCCAAGCAAACAAAAAGAGTAATTAAAAAAGGTGGTGACGTTGCTCTAATTTTCATTCGCTCTCAAAACACTCCTACATCCACATCCATTCCAAAGCAACACTCTTCAATGGATAAAATATTGCAAAATTACTCACACATATTTCAGGAGCCAAAGTCTCTTCCTCCAATTCGCACAATTAATCACAACATTGAAATCATTCCCGGTTCTTCACTACCTAATGCTCCCATGTATAGACAATCTATTTTGCAAAATGAAGAAATAAAAAGGCAAATAGAAGATTTTTTGTCTAAGGGTTTCATTAAGGAAAGTACTTCTACTTGTGCCTCACCTATTTTGTTGGTTCTTAAAAAATATGGCACTTGGAGATTGTGCATTGATTTTCGTGCTTTGAACAAAATTTCTATAAAGAATAGATATCCACTACCACGCATTGATGATTTATTAGATCAGCTCCAAGGAGCTAAGTTCTTTTCAAAAATAGATCTCAAAAGTGGATATCATCAAGTGCGTATCCAAGCCGAGGATACATGGAAGACAACTTTTAAAACGAAGATGGGCCTCTTTGAATGGTTGGTCATGCCCTTCGGTCTTACTAATGCTCCTGCAACCTTCATGAGGTTGATGAATGATGTATTTCATGATGTACTTGACAAATTTGTAATAATATATCTTGATGATATATTGATATTCTCAAAGACTTGGGAGGAACACCTTAGGCATATCCATCATACACTTGATCTTCTTGCGAAGAATCAATTATATGCCAATTCTTCCAAGTGTTCTTTTGGCAATACTTCAGTTTCTTACCTTGGTTATGTGATTAGTGAAAGTGGAATTCAGGTAGATCCCACAAAAGTTGATGTTTTACTTAAGTGGTCCCCTCCTTCAACTCTCACTGAGTTAAGGAGTTTCCTAGGACTTGCGAATTTTTATCGCAAGTTCATTCCTCAATATTCCACCCTTGCAGCTCCATTGCATTATCTCACTAAGTCTAAAGTTCCATTTCATTGGGAGAAAAGCCAAGAGATTGCCTTTGAGAAACTCAAAAAGAAACTTTGTACAACACCCGTGTTAACTTTACCTCGACCTCTCTCAACCTTTTGAGATTGAAACGGATGCCTCTAAAGTTGCCTTAGGAGCTGTGCTCAAACAAAATGGTCATCCAATTGCTTATCATTCAAAAAAAATTTCTCTCGCTAAGTTGAACTATTCTACATATGACAAGGAGTTGTATGCATTAGTTCAAGCTATCAAGTACTGGAGACATTATCTTTTGGGAAAATATACAATAGTACACACTGATCATATGCCTCTCAAGTTTTTACAATCTCAAAGTAAAATTGAAGAATCAAGACATATGAAGTGGGCCTCTTACCTCCAACAATTTCACTTGGTGATCAAGTACAAAAAGGGGAAGAGTAATACTGTTGTTGATTGTTTGAGTAGGCCTCCAGCCGCTCTTGCCTTAATAGTTATGTCCACTTCACACTTGGGATTTCAGACTTGGCCTAATCAGTATTCACAAGATCCTAATTTTGGGAAAATATTTGAGCAAGTGAGTAAGCCTTCTTCTTCCAATTTGCATCCTTTCCAAGATTTCTACATCAAAGAAGGACTTCTTTACAAATTGGATAAGGTTTGTGTTCCTTGTGAGCCTAGAGTGTCACTTCTTAAGGAAGCTCATTCTACACTTTATGGTGGTCACTTTGGGAAGCACAAAACACTTCATCACTTGCAAAGATTTTTCTACAGGCCTAAAATGCAGAGGGATGTGTTGAGATTTCTCAAACAAGTAGTGCAGTTTGTTGTCGCTCAAAACCAGCTAACAAGAAGTTTGGCTTAGGCATGCCTTTGCCCATTCCTTCCCATCCTTGGGAAAGCATTTCCATGGATTTGGTTAGTGGTTTTCCCATGACAGTGCGACAACATGATTGTGTGTTCGTGGTGGTTGACAGATTCAGTAGGATGGCTAAGTTTATTCCATGCCGCAAGAAAAGTTCTACAGTAGACTTAGCCCAATTGTTCTTTGACAGCATTTGGCGTTCCTTTGGTCTACCTACCAGCATTATATCGGATCGTGATTCACGCTTTGTGGGTCACTTTTGGCATTCTTTGTGGAAAATTTTGGGAGTTTCCCTTAACTTTTCCATCGCCTATCATCCGCAGTCCGATGGGCAGATTGAAGTGGTAAACCGTACCCTTGTGCAAAGTTTATGAATCTATCATCACGCTTCACCAACGAAAGTGGGACTTGAGTCTCACTCATATTGAACATGCCTACAATAGGGCCCTACATTCTTCTACAGGTCACTCACCTTTTGAGGTTTGTATGGGATTTCAGCCCTTGGCACCTTATGAGTTACCTTTGTCTTTGCCTTCTCTTGTCACTTCACATCTTCAGAAGGAGCAAGACAAGGCACACTCATTTATTTAGCACTTGCACAATCTTCAATCAAAGGTGATTGAGATTTTGCAAAAGACACAGCAGCAACCAAAAAAGGCCATGGATCGACATCGCATTCCTCATCCATTTTAGGTTGGTGACAAAGTTTGGTTGCATCTTGACAAGCGACATTTTATTGATAAGACTCATAGTAAAATCAAACCGATTCGCTATGGGCCTTATACTATTCTTCAACAGTGTCCGAGAATGCTTTCTGCCTTGATCTTCCCGCACACTTGGGAATTCATGACGTCGTCAATGTAGATCTTTTGAAGTTGTACTTTGACTCTACATTGGAGACCGCACCGACCTATCGATCATCCTGTGGACGTGGTTCCTGATTCTCAGTTACCATTGGATTCTGATCAGATCTATGACACAAAGACTCGATAGACTCGCTAGGGGTCTACCACCTCATATCTTGTGGCTCGACGAGGACAGCTGTCGCATCAAGCTTGTTGGATTTCTTTTCATCAGATGTCCCGTGACTTTCCTACTCTTCTGAAAGCATTGGAGGCCAATGCTTCTATTGTGGGGAGGCATGATGAGGATTGATGTTTGATCACTCATATGACCCCTCTAGTAGTTCCTAGCTAGGTTTGCATAGTTTATTTCTTGCAAATTAATATTGTAAGTGAGTCTCCTTCTCACATGCACTTGTGGGCACTAGTTATCTTCTAGTTGTCATTTAGAGTGTTAGTAAGTGTGAACTCAAAGTAGGAAGTGTGTACTTCAAGATAGCTAAAATGGATCTTATAGTTAGCATTATTCCTTTCCTCTTAACTTAGAAGTTACGTGCATTCTCCTTTGCACTTTTGTAGCTTATGGTTAAGCATATTGGATCAAATCCATGATTTGATGGGTTTGGTTATGTATTTTGGGCCATTAGAGCCTATATAATGAGTTTGTAAATAATATGAAGTTAGTTGGATTTTCAATCCTTTTCAAATGCACCTTTACCTACCATCCCACCTCACTTCCATGGATCAATCATACAAATATTTATCTATATGATGAATTCCAGCTTCCTAAATCCATCGACGACCTCCACCTCATCCCTACACCGCCTAACTTTATGATTGTTCTCACATGCTTGTTGAGGATACCATTGAAGTTGACATTGGTAATGATCCGGAACACACTCACATCATCTACCTCACCGCCAGTTTATTCGAATACGAGCATGTCCTTTATACCAATTTACTCAAGTCCTATATTAAGGTGTTTGCATGGTCCTATACAGATATGCACGACCTTGACCCATCATTAGTCATACATAACCTTATCTTGGATGCCATTTCCAAACTTGTTTGACAAAAGTTGCATCGCACGCATCCCATCATTGCGCTTATGGTTAAACAGAAGTTACATAAACTCCTTTATGTTGATTTTATAGTACCTATCGATTACACTGAATGGGTTTCAATCATGGTTCCCATCGAAAAACCCAAAGGGGGTATTCACATTGTTAGGAGGGAAAGCTGGAAGGGATTTTTTTATTGATAAAAATGTGTTACATATATAGGCAGAAGGCCTATATGATGAACATGACACTTGTCAATGAAACTGACAAGTGTCAAACTGAAGGCATAGTGCACTTTAACTCTAACATTCCCCCTTAAAGTGCACTATCCTAACTAAAGAAAAAACAAAGCAAGTCAACATTAGGTAACATTCCCCCTTAATGTTGACTTCTCGAAAAACAACCTATCATCCTCCTTATTGCTGATTTGGTCTTAGGCTCGTGCTTTGTGCTCTTGGCTCTCCAACTGTGAATAATGCTAGATCCACTATGTATACATCTCGATCTTTTGCCTCAGGGTTAGCCACTTCAACGGGTCTGTGGCCACTGGGTCAGCCGTCTAAGTGCCTCGGGGTCATCATGGGTGCCTTAGGGTCAGCCACTTTTGGGTTTGTTGCCTCTGCAGGTCATCCTCAGAGGATGTTGCCTCTCGTAGGTCACTGACTAGATTCACCATGAGTATGAAATCCCTCCTCATGGTGAACTCAATCTAGAAGGTGTCGGTCTCTGTCAAAAATGCACCTAATGAAAGGAAAAACGAGCCATATAAGAGTGTCGGTATCTACCAAAAATGCACTCAATACAATAAAATGAGCCATAGATCCAAATAGGAGGAGATAAGAAGAAAATAAGAGAATCTTCTGAAGTGTCTTCGTCTGTAGTCTTTAGAAGTAGATCCGAAAAAAACCTCGGATAGAGTCTAGGGTGTCTATGTCTGTAGTCCCTAGTATAAGTGTCCTTATTGTGACCATGTCATCTCACCAAAATGCATGGGTAACCAGCCACTGCATTCGCCAAGTGTATAGAAAAGATCACTAGTTACAAGGATCACATATAAAATTACCTTGGGAGTGTCGGGTACAACCGAGAGTGCACTCCAAGGTAGGAAAAACTTTGAGGCTAAAAAACTTAATTGAAACAGCCTCAAAATGGCAATATGACACCACCATTGTGTCCATCGTGGAAAACCATTTCCAACGACTATAAATACCCCTATATTCCACCATCAAAGGGGCCTTCAACTTGCTAAAAAACCAATAGCATGCCTCTCTAGGCAACAAAATAGACCTCAGGAATAAAAAAAATCCCTGGCATCGCACTCTGGCGGCATAAAACAGTTTCATTCATGGGCATCCAAGTACCCTTACAATCAATAAAGTGATCTCTCCACTTAAAAAAAATGCCCATTACAATTTATAAAATGAATCAGTTTCTCTTCACTTTCATGTGAGCAAATATTTAAAGACTATAGGCTATACAATAGCCTTCCATGAGCCATGTTAACTGCACATTTCCTATTATTATTTCATCTGCATTTTAATAAAAATAAACCTAGAAAGCATTCCACAAAACATTTGGACGCATTTGGTTACTGGCCACTCCTTATACAGGTCGTCGGTGCCACCATCTCCGCTGCCATCTCCGTTGCATTCATGGAAACCTATTCAAAAAAAAGTTACACCGATGCTGCTCCACTCTCACTGTTGACTATTTTTGTCGATTCTGGCACGCGTTGTCGATGGCCTCGATTTTGATGCCGAGGTCGGCTAGCTGCAGCTGGCAGTGCGCCAGTGCTAGAGTGCTACTCAGTGCACAAGTCAACGCATGAGATGTCGCATGGCAACTCAGTTTTTCTGAGGCATCTATTGAAACAGCTGCAGGGCTTCCTCCACAAGCCCATTTCGTGCACACCCTGCAACCATGGAGGTCCATGATGCAACGTTCCTCTTCGACATCTCCCTAAATAGTCTCACAGTCTTCAACGCTTATCCTTTCGAAGGCAATCGAGATGTCAACTCGGCCCGAAGATTTTGTGTTGAATCACTCTTAGTTCTCGTTCCTTTAATCTCGTCGGCTATCTCCTCATTAACGGCTACTGGCAGGTTCAATAATCATCGATGCTGCTGCACTGGAAATAACTTAGTGCACTCCTTGTCGCGCACTACTTTTTCTCACGCTGGTGTGTTCAAAAAAATAGGTTAGACATACACGCGTCCTCCACGGCAACAGGAATGCAACGTGATGCAATGCAGGCACTGGAATTTAATCATTGCAGGGTGTAGGCGAATTCGTTCGTTGTTCCTTTGATGGATCATTGTCATCGGGCGAAGGGCCGATCGTGGCTCTTGCTCTTCGTGTGTGGCGTTGTGCTGCTGCTGCCGGTACTGTGTAAAGGCGCCTGCAACTTTCCTGCCATATTCAATTTTGGGGACTCGAGCTCCGACACGGGCACCCTCCACTTCGTCTTTCCTTATAACATCGAGGCGGAGAATCCTCCCTACGGCCGCACCTTCTTTCGGCGCCCCGCTAATCGCTATAGCGACGGCAGAGTGTCAATAGACTTCTTTGCGTCGGCTCTGGGGTTGTCGTTTCTGAGCCCTTATTTGCAGCCGGTGGGCTCAAATTTCACGCACGGGGCCAACTTTGCTGCGGCCGATGCCACGGTGCAGGGCGTCAATTTCATTGTTTCGATTTCTCTAACCGTTCAGGTCAATCAATTCCAGGTGTTCAAGCAGCAGGTCCTGGCCACCATTCAGATTCACCGCCGATGATCGTGCCATATCCGAAATCTACTGCGGTCGACGAAAAATAACAAACCCCAGATCTCACAGGAGCTTCAGCTCAGTCTAGGCACCAGGGGATTCGAATCAATGACCACTTTTACGTGCAACAGATCTGACCATTGTAGAAAAAAAATACTGCTCAACACCATCACAGATCTGACCATTGCAGAAAAAAATACTGCTCAACATCATCTGGAAAAAAAAATTTAAAAAAATTTCCCAAACTTTAAAAATTTTTACCATCTGGTTTTTGATCCATCAAATGATGGAGAGCATACTCCCTCGGTAAAAAATTTAAAAAAAAATGGGGGAGGGAGGATTTCCATGAGGGAAATCCCCCCTCAAACTCACAAGCTCAGGAGACCGCCTGGAGCTCTGATACCAAATGTTAGGAGGAAAACTGAAAGGGATTGTTTTATTGATAAAAATGTGTTACATATATAGGCAGAAGGCCTATATGATGAACATGACACTTGTCAATGAAACTGACAAGTGTCAAACTGAAGGCATAGTGCACTTTAACTCTAACACGCATTTGCACTAATTTTAGGAATTTTAACAAAGCTTGTCCCAAAGACAATTTTCCACTCCCTAATATCGACACTTTGGTCAATGCCATAGCTGGCCACAAAATATTGTCGCTCATGGATAGTTTTTCAAGTTATAATCAAATTCATGTCAATAAGACCTCTTTCACGATCCCCTGGGGGACCTTTTGTTACAAGGTTATGCCATTCGGTCTCAAAAACACTGGGGCAACTTACCAACGTGCCATGACCTACATATTTCATGATATGATGCACAAAACTATTAAGGACTGTATTTACGATCTCATCGCTAAATCCAAAACTCATGGTCAACATCTTGAAGACCTGCGTTACATCTTCGATCACCTATTGGAGCATAATGTCCGATTAAATCCGAAGAAATGTGTCTTTGGTGTTACCACTAGTAAAATATTAGGTTTCATCATTTCACAAAATGGCATCGAAGTAGATCCTACCAAAGTCCAAGCCATCCTTCACATGCCTCCCCCTACAAACCTCATGTAGTTACGCAGCTTACAAGGTAGGATTCAATCCATACGATGATTCATCGCCCAAATTTCTAACAAATGTTAGTCGTTTAATCATATTTTACAAAAAGGGATCCCATTTAAATGCAATAGTAAATGCCAAGCTGCATTTGATGCCATCAAGTCATACCTCTCATATCCACCCATCCTCATTCCACCCCATCCCGAATGCCCGTTTCACCTATATATTTCCACCACCAATGTCGCATTGGGTATGCTTCTGGATCAAAAGAATGAACATGACCAGGAGCAAGTTGTATACTATATCAATTGTACATTAATTGATTACGAGATGTGGTATTCTTACATGGAGAAACTTTGCCTTATCGTTATCTTTGCTACCCAAAATTTGTGCCACTACATGATTAGCCATACTACCTATGTAGTTGCCCGTGATAATCCCCTCTGCTACATGATGAGTAAGAGCTATCACAATACCATAACGGACAAATAGATCACTCTCCTCATAGAATTTGATCTCAAATTCATAAGTCAAAAATCCATAAAAGGCCAAGTCATTGTTGATCAGCTAGTCGAGGCTCCATTACCCAGTGATGCACCATTGCTTATCCAACTTCTCGATGATTCAGTATTTCATGTAAGTGAAGCAAAAGATCCAGTCAAGCCTGAATCCATCATTGATTTAACCTTGTTCTTTGATGGCTCCCGTTGCACACACACTATGGGTGCAAGAATAGTCTTTTTCACACAGCATGGGGAGCCTCTCCCCTTTTCCTTCAAGTTAGGCTTTTCATGCACAAATAACAATGTCAAGTATGAATCTCTTATCCTCAGCCTAAAGCAAGCCCTTTCCATGCACATTCATCGCCTATACATATTTTGTTACTCAATTCTCATTGTGAATCAAATCAAGGGAGAATGAAAATGTCATTGCCCTATCTTGCAACAATACAAACAAGTAGCTAAAAATATCTTGGCTCAATTTGAGTGGTACAACATCATCGCTACTCCATGATATACAAACCGTTTTATCAATTACATGGCCTCACTAGGCTCCCTCATCCCATAAAACCCACTTTTTGATGCCACTCACATGTCCATTCACACCCTTTTCCATTCTGCCATATCCACCAATTCGCCTTCTCATGATGATGGCATCCATATCACCGAAGCTCATCCACATGACCCATGGTTTTCCCAAGTTAAGGACTACATCAAGCTCGGTATTCTCCCACCTGATATAAATCATACTCACAAATAGGATTTTAAATTGTGTGCCATTCGTTATACATTTCTAGGTGATATCCTATACAAGCAAAGTTGTGATGGCATTTTATTGCACTAGCTTAAGCCTTTCGAATCCCAATGCATTACTCAAGAGTCTCATGATGGTACTTATGGTGGCCATTTCAGTGGCATAGCCATCACCAAATGTATTCTACGGATGGGTTATTACTAGTCCACAATGGACCATGACTGTTGTGCCTATATCAAAAAGTGTGTTAAACGCCAACATCACGCCAATATTACACACTTACCTTCTCAGGCTCTACAACCTATTCAGTCAATGTGGCCCTTTTCACAATGGGGCTTGGATGTCATCGAAAAAATCACACTTGTCTCATCTGCTAATCATAATTTCATCATTACTGTAAACGAATATTTTACAAAATGGGTTGAGGTCATCCCTTTAATTCAAATTATGGGTCCTAAAATTATTGATTTCATCATTCAACATATAATTTATCATTTTGGCATCACATCCAAAATCATCACATACAATGGCACTCCATTTAAGAATAAGAATGTTCGTGCACTATATTAAAAATTCAACATACAGCATAGTTTCTCTACTCCATACTACCCACAGGGTAATGACCAAGCAAAAGCTACAAACAAAACCATTTGTGTTATTCTTTGCAAAACTGTTGCAGAGTCACATAGTGATTGGCACAATCAAATGCCACTAGCACTATGGGCCTATCGTACTAGTATTCGTTCTCCAACTGGGGCAACCCCATTTTCACTTGTTTATGGCAATAAGGCCATCATACCCTTAGAGCTTGAAATACCATCTTTACAGGTTTCCATGCAAGAATTCATTGACGATGACACCGCCCGTCAGGCTAGACTTAACCAATTGACCTTATTGGATGAACATCACATCCATGCTATTGAACACACATGAGTTTATCAATATCGTCTTCGACATGCCTATAACTCCAAGGTACATCAACATGAATTTCAAGTTGGAGACTTAGTCCTCAAAGAAAACCAATAGATTACTAGCCAACCGTGTCATTTCTACGATAAATTTACACCCAATTGGCTAGGCTCGTACATGGTTACTCAAAAATTTGGATCTAGGGCATATCATCTGGCCATGTTGGACGGCATAGCTGAACTTGAGCCCATTAACATTATTCATCTACAAGCATTTTATGCCTAGTTGTAGGCATTGTAGCTCATCATTACTTGTGTACATATGTATATAACAAAAACAACAAAACAACAAATCCAAAAAAAATAAACAAGCAAACAAATTAAAACCACTTTACCATTTTTGACGTTTGGTGGCATTAAGTTCACCTGCATATACATTTAAATTTGCTTGCTCCATTTCTCTCCTCCCCTCCCTACTTCTTCTATAAGTGAATATTGTATGGTCATGCTTCGAGCGACTACATACCTTTCATTGTTCCCTTTCCTCTCTTCCTTTTCTCTTCTTTCTTATCTTATTTTCTTCTAGTTACTTGTCAATGTTGTATGGTCACGCTTCGAGCGGCTACATAAATTTGATGGGTTTCTTTTCTTTTCCTTCTTATATTCTCTTCTTCTTGTTACTTTTCAATGTTGTATGGTCACGCTTCGAGTAGCTACATACCTTTGATAAGTTTCATTTCTTTTCCTTTCCCCCGTCTATCTCTTCTTTTCTTCCTTCCATTCTCCATTTGCATACCATTCCACCTCATACCCCATTCCATTTTCCATAACACTAGGGACACCTTGTACATAAATACTTGCTTTTTGCATCCATGTAAGCATCTGCATATATTCATTGAAAAGAACATGCAAAGAGAATTAAAAATGCACATGCTAGCATACTAAATTGATGTCCAAAACCTTTTTTCAAGAGACAGGATTAGAGCTATGTTTTGATTGCTTCGACCACAAACAGTTACATAATCAACCATCATCCAAATTTGGCATATTTTAGAAATACTTCTAGGCTTCCCTTTGTTACCTTGCTCTCTTTCCTAGACTTACATGCATATCTTACATACTAATAACATTCTAGAAACGGGGTTGATTACGTTGCATGCCAGCTGATGCTTAGTGAAAATTACTCCGCTCATTAAATCATTCAGATGATGTCTTTTGAACTGGAGGAATAACAAAAGGACAAGGTCCCCCCTCTTCTAGAATAAAATCCCTTGTTCAATAGCTAATCTGAGCAAGTATCCCAAAAAAAAAACAGAGAGATAAATAGAAGAAAAGAAAGAAATAGAGAAAATAATACTTCCCACCAGAAGATAGTCATATCATAGAAGGCAGAAAACAAAAGCAAGGGCCTCAAGAGTATCACCCGCTTGAATCCCTACATTCATCAGGTCTTTACGAATGAGCTAGCATATAGGCTAATGTGGCATGCAGTTATGACCTACCCTATTCCAGAATGGTTAAATGAACATCACTTTCCACACACAAGTCCAAGATAGAGGTCTTGTTTACCAAGATAGCCTCCAAGTGAGTCAAGAAGTTTCACTCAGTTAGTCAATGGGATTGATTTTACAAACTATAATATTTGAATCTCCTCATGACATTCCTCATATCCAACTTCCTTGGAATAACAGAATGGATCACATCATTTGAGTAATGTAACAATGCAAATGCTATCCCTAAGAAAATTGTTTATATCATGCAAATTTACGCATATCATTTTATTTTTCTTCTCACAACTCATTTTTAGTTCATATTTACTTAAGCATATCATTATTCCATTTCCATACAACTATATATTATCACATCTACGCTAATTATACGCTACCATAAGCAGAAAGAAGCAAACACAAAAATGTAAATAGACACAAGTGTTGTCAAACATAATATGTATATATATATCTCCAAAAACTAATACCATCAGGCTAAAATAACATATGTGATCGCCCTTGCGGGCTCCTCATATAAAAAATACAACATCGTTGTACATCTACATCTTAAAAATGCCATACAGTTACAATGTGATATGCATCCATGCTGATGCACTGCTACCAAAAAAAACATACATCATGTACATATATATCCCTCTGCAACTGAACAAAACTACAAATCATCCTCCATCATTGCTACCATGCACCCTCATGGCTGCTATATCCCAGATGTCTCACCACTCCCCTCGCCAGCTTGGCCTCCTCTAGATGCCCGCTTTGATGACTCTGCCTCACCTATGATGGTGGCCCCATCCTCACTGGTACTTATGACATCGTAAGTGCCACTACCTGTTGAATCCTACCACCAATCGAGGGTGCACTCTATTGTAGCTACACCTATGATAAGGTCAACGATATTGAGTACTCCGAGATCTCCAACCCATGCACTATCAACTCACCCTCATACCTCACCCTCCTCCCTTCCTCCTTCGTTTTTGTAGCCAATAACCTCGCATTCACAACCTTCAAAAATGCCACCTCCCTTTGTGATGCCTCTAGCTGTGACACCACATCCCCCAACCTCTAAATCTCCTGCTCCACTCATGCCTTCGAGGCTAACACCTCTCGTATATTCTACTCCAACTCAGCCACCCCGACAACATGGTTAGCTCTCACAGCCTCCGTCTCAGCCCTCACCTCATCCACCAATAGTTGTATCTTCTCAACGGACTCAATCATATCATCTCGCTCAACTCACATCTCCCTGCACTCCCATCATGCAGCATCCCTCTCCTCCATAGCCAGCTGCCAACCCACCCTGCTCTCATCCCACATAGCTCATATCTCACTACACTCCCATCGTGCAGTATCCCTCTCCTCCATAGCCAGCTGCCAACCCACCCTGGCCTCATCCCACTCCTCCAAGGTGGCCCATAGGTCTACCTCTACCTCTCTCTTCTCCTACTCCAAGGCTGAGTGATTAATCACCCAATATGTCTTCCTATCAAATAGCATGTCTCTCAACCTCTTCATATCTCTCCTCAATACTACCACCTCATCCTCAGTCTCATTAGTCGTTGCTACATCTCCCCCAACGTCATCCTCCTCTATATCCACATCGATCGCTGAAATATCTTCCATCCCCTCCATGCCAACCTCCATATCCTTACTACCCTCTTCATGAGGTTGTACCAGCCTCACCAACCACTCATCAACCATCGCATCTACATCCATCAAAGGGATGTCCTCCCTCTCCTTCGCCCCAACCCTCATCTCCTCACCACCCTTAGTTGATGGCCCTAAATCACTATCACTCACCAGCCTATCTCGATCATTGCATCATGGCCTCACCTGCCTAACCAGCTGATCCATCTCCTCCTCCTCCTCCTCACCCGGCTTGGGTGATCTTGGATCCTCCTAATCCTCCACATCTCGCATTGGTGACCCTACTCTTGCCCCTCATAGTAGACCTACATAGGGCAGAGCTCTTACTATATCCACCCACTCATCTACCACACCATACCCTAGTTTCCATATCTGTCTTGACCACCACACATCATACTCTAGCGTGGCATTGTCCACGTTCGAGATAACAATCGGCTCATCAAGAATCACATCTAGAGGAGGCACTATGGGTTGTGGCCCTGTGTCACCCTCTACCCTATAAATCTCTACAGGCAGGTCCGGTCACCCCTACACCAACCCAAACTATCGTTGCACTCTATAAAATAGAAAGTACTCAACCTGCATTGTGTACTTTCCCACCAACCATCGACTATGTTGAATGCACGCTAAGTGCACTGCATCCTCATCCCCTTTGGTCCTCCTCTCCATGGCCTCCATCTGACCTGATCCATCATTAGTCATCCAAGCTCCTCTTGATGATATAGTAGCTCGCCTATGCGGGTCCTCTTCTTATTCTCCCTGTCTGCTCTTCACATTATGGCGTAAGGTACCTCATATCCCTCATGAACATGTGCCTCATAAGTTAGTTGCACTGGCCTCAATATGGTCAAGTGCTCCCAAGTTTATATCTGCAGTAAGGGACTAACACTGAGTCTTGTCCTCTCTGTCCTCACCACCCCATGTAGCTCTCGATATACTTGTACCAGTAGTGCAGGTGCCCATGCATACCATTGCTTCCACTCCACCATATCGCAAACCACTCCCATCATATTCCAGGGGAAATTAACCCCTGAGGCATATTGTAGTGCATAGCTCGCTATCAATAACATGGTCATCGCATGGCGAAGGGAGAGCCACCCCCTCCTCCAATATGCCATGTAGTCCACTCCCTTCTTTGCATCCACCTATCGCCACCACTACCCAAACGCCCACTCCAGGATACCCTCCCTTTCCTCATTTTCCACTGTCATCACTATCACCCCATCTATGGGCAACCGATAGATGTGATAGATGTCCTCCAGGGTCACCGTCATCTCCCTTGTAGGTAAATGAAAGGTGTTCCTGTCTGGATCCCACCTCTCACACAATGCAGCTATATACATGTGGTTCACATGAACCTCATGCATCACCCACACTCCATAAAATCCCATCGCCTTCAACCAAGCCACACCATCTACCTTCCACTCATCCTCCAAAGACTTCCTACACTTTCAAAGATGATGATGTGTAAATATCTTCTTCACCTGCCATCACAAACACATCACTTGTTAGCAGCAATTCAAGATCTTATATATATTCATTGAACATAACACAACAAAAACATTTACTTTTCATTATTTTATCAATTTAGTTTGTACATGCATGTTTACAAATTCATTATATATTCCACATGCACAAAAAAACACACAAAAATAGTGGTTCACACTTCACATGTGTGAACCAGTAGTTTGCACTCCAGGAGTGTGAACCACCCATTCACATGCTAGCCATGTGAACCACCCAAACTAGGCAAAAATTTGCATGGACCGGTTCGCACTTATCCAACCATCACACTCATGCACTCGGTATAGCCCCCACATGCCCACACGTGTCAAAACATCACAAAAAAATGAGACAAAACCCTACCCCGACATTCGATACAAAGCAATAAAAAACAAGGTCAAATCATCCATGCAAGCACAATTTTGGATACCCATTTGGCCAATTAACACACCCCATCTATAGGTTTTCACATGCATTTAGGTTTCACATCATATTTCACATCATGTCACTTACACGCATTTCCATACGCCAAGCAGTCACATACAAAAATAACTAGCATATCAGGACACCCATTTGGCTATTCTTCCATATTGTATATAAATTTTCATCATTTTCTACCCTTGCCTTCATTTCACAGAATAAAAAGCAAAATGTTTCACTTTCAAAGCCTCCCTGAAATGCACACATGTCGAGAAAGAAAAAAGCACTTACATCAGGTATTCCCACTCCTGAACTTGTGCTCGTTGATGCGCTCACCATCCCTTATCGTTCGATTCATCCTCCAACATCACCCCGTTTCATTTTCCTCATCTCCTCTACCTCATCATTGTCACCATCACGCATCAAATGACGTAAAAAAACCCTAAGAATCCTTTTTAAAGTCATTTTTACACTGGTTCGCACGCCAGCCATGTGATCCAGCTGGTTCAGACCCTAGCCGTGCGAACCTACCGCCTGACATCCAAACTCTGCCATTCACCTCAAGTTGCCTCCAAAAACTTGCTCCATCATCATTTTTGTTCATCTTTATGCCCAATTTTATACATCTCATCAGTCTCTTCATCAACCGTTTTGATGAGTGCTAAAATGTGCATGTATTATGGAACCTTTTATATGTCTTTTATCTGCAAATATGTGAAACTGGATGCATTTTGATAATTGTTATATCTTATTTGCATGATTTATGACTAAATTTTATTTATGATGTTAAAATAATAAATACATGAATTTTACACTAAATATGTGCAAGCTTTGTATGTTTGGATAGAATAATGTTGAAGAACACTTCATGGGAGATTGATGCAGCAAAACAGGACTTCAACCATATGCTGAGCATAGGAGAAGATGGTCATAAGAATGATGAATTACGAAGACTATAGATGCAGGTTATAGAAGTATATTACTGAAGGTAATTACTAAAGGTAACTACTGAAGGTAGTTACTGAAGAATGTTTTACCAACAGTAGTTGAAGGATACTAAAGACTGTTGACTTATGTAGCGTGCCACATCAGTGACGGCACATCAAGTTGGACGGAAACATATATTTTTACTTAGCAAAATATTTCATTTCTCGTATACTATTTGCGATAATATTTCAAGTTGATAAAGTTGTTTGCTTTATAAATCTTGTAATCAGTTTATTTTGGGAAGTTTTAGATATAGACGCAAGACTGTTAGACCTTTCCTAGAATATAGGACATGAGGTCCTAATGTATATCTTGCGAATCATTTAAAATAGCATTGTCTTGTTAGGATTATTTGTAGGATGTCACTTGGACCAGTCAGAATATTTATCAAGTCCAAGTAGGAATATGTATTATGTTAGGTTTAGATTATTTTGGTTGATGCATAGTTATCGCATCATAAAGTCCACAAAATTTGCATGGCAAAATATGTGGAGAAATACTGTTTGGAATTGTATTAGTTACAGTATAAATTACATAGGAGAGACCTTGAAAGAGGTCTACTCTCTGTTGGAGAATGCCAGGAATTATTGTTAATGTAATGTTCTAAGTTTACAATTCTGAATAAATGCACTAGCATGTACGACTAATTTCCCAGCAATAAAGTAGCTCTTTTCTTCGTAAAATGGTAATTGTGTCAATTATGTTTATTGTTTAATTTGTTCCTGTAATATTTCTTTCTTTTTCCTGCAACCATGAAATAATTAATATTAGATTAATCAAATGAGAGTAGAGTACTGAAGTAAAAGTAGAGTAGAAAATAGGGAAGGAGTTAACACTAACCTTTCGGAGGCAGGGCCCACTCGGAAAGGTTAGTCCCTAAATCTCTTCCCCCACTAACATGGTAGATATAATTAGATTAAAGATTAATTTACATGAAAATATAATTATAAATTATAGTAGATAAATAATGCAGTAAGTAAATCATTACGTGGATCCACATTAGAATAATTCATAAATTGCATATTTAATTTTATTTTATTTTATTTTCTACAAACTTTAATTTCTGCAACACATGAAACCAGAAAGAGACCTGAACTAAGCTTAGTATTGATCCCTACGGTACAATCTATACTGGATTGCTATTCTTTAAATCTAACCTTGATTGCCCTCGGATTGATAAAATTAAATGTAAGCTCTATAGTCGATCACGTTTCATCATCGATTTTCGTTTCCTCCATCGCCAATTCATCGCTTGAGGGGGTAATCATTCAATATATCAAAAGCTACCTTGCACATGATCAAATAACCAAACATCTAATCATCGATACAATAAATTCCCAAGAAAAATTTTGCTTAAGATTATCTCAAGTCCTTATGCTAGGACAGATACGAAACAAGGAAATTTTTCTTCTTGATCAAAATCCAATCCAAAAACAAACCAATGTTTGATAGGCTTAAAAATGCCTCTGACTGTAGACACCTCATAGATTCCAATATTCATAGTGGCAGTCATAAGACCACTTGTGAATGAAGCTCCTGAAATTTCTACCCTACGGCTCCAACAATCTATCAAATGTTGTCAAAAGAACTCATCAATCAATCCAAAGCAAACTTTAACAAAGGAATTTGTTTGTTAAAAATTGAAGCATTTATAGTTGATCATAATGCAAAGTAATCATACGCTTTCCTCCAAAAGCAATCATTCACAAACCATTTTATCAATGCATCTCTCACAATCATCCACAGCTCACCGAATCACAAATTCCTTGCCTTCCAAATCACTTCATCAATCTACATCATGATTTTTGTACTAAACTGTGTTTCCACATAATCCAGTACAAAAAGGGGTAAAATGTAGACACCTAAAAGTCGCACATTGTCCCTCTCCCCATTTCCATGGTCAATCAATTTGCAAAACCCTCTAAAATTGCATAAATTGACTAAAAACACTATTCATTAATCAAAATTACTATTCATCATCATTAGCCCCTTTGGGCTAACCAAGCCCCTTCCTACGCTTAACCATGGATCTTCATATGACCTCATGCAAACTCAACTAAGGTTGAAAGCTCTCACCATGGTCAAAAAGCACTTTATGGTCAAATTATGCTTTATGGCTAATCTCATAATTAATTAGATCTAATCCTGATTTAATTAAATCCTCCACCTCATCTAGTCTATTTTGACTAGCCTAGCCTTCCACCTCACCTAGCCTAGCCCTGCCACCTTTCCACCTAGATATTTCTCCACCTCACATCCCCCTGGGTCATTAATGCAAGATGGAGACTTTTGCAATTAAAAAGGTAATTTTAATCCTAAGATATTTCAATAAAGGTGATTATTAATGACAAATCAAGATCTTTTGAAAATCATCATTATTTATGGATGGGTGAGGGATTCTCTCACCCAACCTCACTTATGACCCAGGACACCTCAGGGGACACCTCTTTGGTGGACACCTCAGCATTGCCACCTCACAAGGGACACCTCATCACCTTTCTGTCACCTTGGCCCACTCTATAAATAGAAGGCCATTTTCACCATTTCACAACTCACTTTTGCATACCGAAACTGTCGAAGTCACTACTACCATTGCATCCATCACACATCCATTACACAACCATCATACGAGTGTCACAATCAATCTGTATCCCTCACAATACTATTTGGTGAATGAGATAGGTTGAGAATACTGCCAAGAGTGCACTTTCAAAAGGAAAATCAAACAAATCATCATCAACAACCAATCCTGAGCATCCACAAAGCCCATATGAACAATATGGTCGAAAAAGGACCAGTTCGCACCTCACACGTGTGAACCACCCGGTTCGCACCCTAAGAGTGCGAACCTCTGCAACAAGCACTAGAATCACCCGTACAGGTAAAAATAGATTAGTTTTCTATCATATGTTATTTTTAGTAGTTTATTTCATGTTTTGATTAGTTTTTATGAGTCTTTTATCTTCATAACTACGGGGTTTGACTGAGGCAGACCCCCCAACGCACTAATAGGATTTTACAGGTTTCTACAGGTCCAACAAAGCTCAAAGAAAAATCTCCAACAAGCGGTGGCTCACAAGCAAGAATCCAACCTACATCGAGGAACCCAAAAAGACAAATCTTGCTATCTGTGTACCACATATAAGAGGGCTTCCTATGGGAAGACCCCATTGTAGCCTTCAGGGCAAAGATTGTAAAATGATATCACCTCTTGTAACCCTTTTATGATTATCAATACAAATGCAGTAGATTCTATAATATTGAATGAAGTGTTATAGTGTCTTTTTTATCGGTTCAATGACCTTTTGAAGTCAGTCATCTAGAACAAGGATATTGATGAATTTTGCAGATTTTTTCTAGAAAAAATGTCTCATCTTTCAGGAGCCATATCTCTACGAAATTTTATCCGATTTAGATGATTCTTTGATCAATTGGTGCAAACTTTAAAGAGCTTTAAAATGAGTGGTCATATAAAAGAATCAGAGTAGTATTGAGGGAGATACGACCTTTTGAAGTCAACCATTTAGAACAAGGGCAGTGACAAATTTTCAATTTGCAATTTTTTCAAAAGATGAAATTTGTTTAGTTCGGGTAAGCAAATCAGTTGCAATTTATTTTGTTTAGAAAACAAATTGCAAATCTAGTTGTCTCTATGGAATTTTAGCTTCAACTCAGTGGGAAGATGTTTATTTCCATAAAACCCTAGTTTGCATTAGGGCATGATATATATTGTCAAAAAACCCTAGTTTGCATTAGGGCATCAACTATGGAACTACAAACATATTCTGGAGAAGATGATATTGATGTTAGAGAATGGTGGAAACTATTTAAATCTACATTTACTAGAAATTGTGTTTGGTATTGTTATCTTCCTCTTTATCTTGGAGGAGAAGCTCTCTCTTGGTTTTATAGTCTTTGTAGCACCCATAATGAGCTGACTGGGGATAATATAGAGCAAGAATTCTTGAGTCAATGGGACCCGTATAAAAAAATAACTAGTTTGAAGGTCACCATCAATGGATATGAAGAAGAAATAAACATGCTTCAAAAAAAACAAAAGAAATTAAAAAGAGAGCTAGAAAATTTCAAAGAAGTGGTAGAAGATAAAACAGTTGTCATTATGCAGACTGTGGAAACCATACCTTTGGTAGAAGATAAATTGAAAAGTGGACAAGGGGATTTGCTTGAATCTAAAAATTCTATTTTGCAGGTTCATGGAGGCATTCAAAAGGAACAGGTTATTATTTCCATTGACCCTAGTAGCAAATATAATTTTATTAATATTGTTTTGGCTAAGAGGGTGCAGTTTCAAGCAACAAAAATTAAGGACACACATCTTGAGGGTGAGAATGCTCAAATTTTTGAAGATTTGAAGATCACCATGGATAAATATGTTTTACATTCAGATTTTCATGCTATTCATATGGATGATGAGGATATTGTTCTTGGTTATCCTTGGTTAGATTCTTTGGGTATTGTTAACATTAATGTGCAAAAGAAGTTTATGAAGTTATGGTACAAGAAAAAGAAGATAACATTGCAGGATATTTCTCAGCTTAAAGAACAAGTATCCCAGGAAAAACAAGAAGTGGCTGCAGAGAAACAAATTGAAGAACAAAGAGAACCTGAAATAGAATCCAAGAAGGAAGCAACAACAATAGAGTCTATGGAAGAAGCAGTAGCACCAAAGTCCATGGAAATAGCAGTAGTAGAGTCCAAGGAAACTTTGATAGAAGAGCACAAGGACACACCAAACAAATGTAATAGGAAAGCACAATGTGTAGAAGATTTTAAAAAAAATGGAGCCAAATGGTGAGCAGTCAAAGAAGGTAGAACATCAAGTTAAGGTTGCACCATATCGCCATCCACACCACCTTGAGCGACAACAATCTTGGAGGTATGGCTCAAGGCAGCAATATTATGGTTCTACATAGAATCAGAAGGGCACCAACTATGGCAGTGTTTGACATAGAAAGCATAGTGATCATGGTTTTCAGAGTGGTTCATCAGCATCAAGGAAAAAGTGGATCCATCATTCAAGTTATCAAAATACAACAGTAGAAGTGTGGAGCCAACAAAGCAGATTTGGATACTCAAGTAACAAAATGGCATACCAACATCAACGTGTTTCACTTGGATGGATGGATGATCAATATTGGTACCAGTTGCTAACATTGCTTGGCAAATCATATTATCTTGTTTCTTCACATGTTTTGAGGATGAAACATTTTTAAGGAGGGTGGCATGTTAAGGTACCTAGGAATAGATATTTGGGGATATATTACTATATTTTATAAGGGTTGGTATGGGCCACCCATAACCCAAGGTTTATTTTATTATAATATTATATTAGTAGTAGGCTCCCCAAAGTAGAATAAGAAGATGGATATATAAAGAAGAGATATTTTTCATTTTAATGATCATGGAGATCAATCATACGTAATTGCCTTTGCCCACAAAGTGGCTTATGGTACTTTGCCCTCCTTAAGTGGTTGTCTCATCTTGGGAGATCTTGTGGAGTTATTCCTTCCTAAGGATTATTATTGGTGTTTCCCTATCTTAAGGGTATTATCTATCTCTCTCATTTGTGGATTGTTATTGTGGATAATTATTTGTGGATGAATGATTTGATATTTTTTGCATATGATGAATGGTTTCTGTTAATGATAATAAAGTTTTTGTAAACTTTCGTACATATGGTTTAAGAACCATATACATCAATCCTTGAAAAGTTGATGGTGCATTAGTGAGACCAAATGGCATAACCAAGAACTTGTAGTGCCCCTCATGTGTTTTGAAAGTTGTTTTGGCTATATCCTCCTTATGAATGTGAATCTAATGGTACCCTAACCTAAGGTCTAATTTGGTATTGAGCACCATGCAGTTCATCAACAAGTCATCAATCATAGGGATGGGGAACTTATCCTTGATGGTGATATTATTGAGTTCATGAAAGTCCACACACATTCTCCATGATCCATCCTTCTTACTTACCAGTAAGACTAGAGTTGAAAAGAGGCACAAGCTTGGATGGATTAGTCCTACTTCCAACAATTCCTTCACCATTTTCTCAATTTCATTCTTTTGGTGATAAGGGTACCTATATGACCAAATATTTGGAGGTTGGCTCCTAGGAACCAAGTTGATTCTATGGTCTTCCAGTTGACTAGGATGTAACTGTTTAGGCTTATTGAAAGCCCTCTTATTCTTGTTTAGAACAAGTAACAAGTCTAAAGGCATATTTTCATCATGTATAGCACACAATTGCATTTGGAAAAATTTACCCACTACTACCTTGACCCTTCTTAATCATTCTTTGCATCTGAGGGGACATTATTACTTTGGGTTTTCCCTCTTTAACTCCTTGAATGGTGCAGTTTTGTCATTGATAGTGAATTGCATCCAAAGTTTTGAGAAGTCCCACATCTATCCCAAAGTTCTTAGACAAGGTCAATCCAACACAATGTCCACTTCTCCCAATGGGACTGCTTAGAGATCAATATAACGTTGATTTTGACACCTCCCATTACAAAGTCATGATATCCTCATTAGCAATTTTTTCCTTTATTTGATCCCAACCATAGATGAAACAATTTTCTTCTTTGGATGCATCGAGGTCAATAAAGTTATCTATGCTACAAAAGTCTAATAATATCAAAACCTTGTGCTCTTTGAGAAATTCGTGGACTGTCATGCACTAGGGTGTCGATATTTCTGCAATAGCATTCAAATAAAGGGTGGGATTTCATTCTATATGACTATTGGTTGGAGTTTCTACATCCACTGATTCTAGTTGCTCTTTTACTAAATCCACAAATTCATCCCTCATGTTTGTAGAAGACAAAGTACTACTTATATCTAGAGATAAGAAGCATGTTTTGCACTTGTGACCCATGGTCAATTTTTTATCACAGAGTCCTTGGGCTTTGTGGTTTGCCATCTTCGTAGGTGTTAGCCTCTTGACTATGGGAGCCTTTGCAGCATTATTATTTGTAGATGTAAAAGTTCTATTCTAGAATGTCGGGAGTCTAGAAGCCTTCCATTGGGCATTCCATTTGCTCTCTGCAAGTTTAGATATCCCTATAGCAGTCATGTAGGTGGTCGAATTGAGCATTTGGACCTCAATTCTTATTTCTTCCTTAAGACCACTAATAAAACAACTCTTGAAGAATTCATTTGGGAGAGCTTTGGTTCTATTGGTGAGCTTCTCAAAAGTAGTAATATACTTAGGTACAGTACTTGTTTGTTGAAGCTTGGTGAGGGCACCAATAAAATCTTCAAACTTTGACGACCCAAGTTGATTAAGGAGTTCCCTGTTGAATTGTATTCACCCAAGGTTTGGGACTTGTTTCCGCAACTATTGGTACCAATGTAGTGTTTCAAGGTCAACATGAAAAGTGGCAATAAGGATTCGTTGTTCGAAGGGAATTTTGTGTAGTTCATACCATTGCTTGGCCTTAATCAACCAACTCTATGGCTCAATCCCATAAAACCTTGAAAAATCTATTTTAGGAAGTCTAGGAGTCATGCCTCTATTGTTTCCTAACCGCTAATTGTTTTCCTCATTAAAGACCCTAGAGAAATTTGGTTGTTCAATAGTTTTCCCCCTCTAAGCTTCTAGGCTATTTTTAGCATACCCATCAAAATTTGGATTTTTAATCTTAAGCACTTCAAGGTCCTGACCCATTTGTCTTGCTCATGTTGGTTGTCTGATAAAAAGTCTTTGGTGGCATTTACTAAAAACAAAATTGCTATTTTTAGTAAGGGTACCAAAAAAGTGTATGGGTGCTAGAGACGAAAATGATCAGCTTGAAAAGATGACCAAAATGGGCCTATACCACAAAATGATGACTTTTGGAATCCAAGAAAAAAGTATGGATGTTATATACCCAAATGATCAACTCAAAAAGATGATCAAAATGGACTAACCCTATAATGATATTTTTTGGTACTTACATATACAACTCTTTAGCCCTTTGTAATTGAGCTTTGTAGTCTTTTGTACTCTAGTTTTATGTCCCATCAACATTGTTCTTGATAAGGAAAACAGGAAATGGAGGTGTTATAGGTTAAGGTGTGTACTCTCCATAGCCCTCTAGTATACTACAGCAACAGTCGATAATGACATTCAAGGCACTACCCAACAAGGATATAGCCAATATCCTTGGGTACACTACTCATCTCTCTGATTAGTACGGGAGGGTAATCTTCTCGAGTGTTGTGCTTGGTGCACTATGGATATTACATGACCGAATCATATAATGAAGGTTTGGCTCAAGGTTCCTAAAAGGGGTCTCCCGAGATATGCAAGGTTCGTGGAAGCTCAAATCTATGTACAGGTGTTGTCTAAGGCCTAGGTATTGGAGCTTGATCGCCCTCACATCACTAAACACTTTATGGGCAATTTAGCTTAGCCAATAACAACAGGTCCTCTGTGTTATTTTAAAACAGCCGAAACGTTGTTTCTAACCTAAGGACCTAAGGTTAACAGAAGAAAACAAAATTGCTCACAAAAGGAGCTTACCATGCCCTAGAAAGATCTCTAATACCACTTGCAATGAACCTCTTCTTCTCATGCAAATATTTCACCTCGAAATTCTTAGTTCTAAGTTGTATTGAGATAAAAAAATTTAGTGTCAAAGATAATTATAACTACAATTACAAACAATATTGACAAAAGCAACACTAATATCACATACCCAATAACAGATGCATTCATTAATTGAAACATAGAAATGTGCAATAATAGAAATTGCAAGAATTCGAGACAAGTAATATTACTATTGTTGGCCTTTTTGAGGGGGCAACCTCCTTGCAAAATATGCAAATTCTTCACTAACCCCACAAGGGTTACATCCTTCCCTTCTGATAATATTTACAAGCATAATTCTTAACATTCTATGACAATTTGCTACGACATTATTCTATGACAATATTCATGGCTACATATTCTATGACAGTTACATTTATGATTCCAAAGCGGTTACATAAATAATTTAATGACACGCTTCTACTTATATCTAACTTAACACATGGCCCACTTTTAACTTAATACGTGGTCCACTTTACATACAATGTCATATGCTACTATGCATTACAATTGTGGGGTATGTAACATTAATCAAGAATAGACAACTTTGAATTTTAATTGTCAACCTTCTAAGAAAATTAGATTTATTATTTCATCCATTCTCATGGGAGTTATTGTCTAACAAAAACGAAAGGAATAAAACTGTTACATCCAATGACATCCATAAGGCTGAATACAAAAGCCTTCCGAGAGCATGGAAAGGAGAAAATCGTGATGAAATTAAGTGGCCATCAAGTGAAGGTGAAATACAAGCCAATAAATCTATATCAATAAAATGGTAGATAAGGGGCATGCTCTTTCCACGTTTGCAAAATGTAGCATTCATTAATGATAGTAGGGAGAAGTGAAATTTGAGGAAGCCAACCTTTAGTAAATGACTCCAACATTCCCTTAAGATGAATATTAATTGTTGGTAAATATAAGCAGAGGTGAATCCATAAAGAGGACTTAGATTTCTTGTATTGGTTATTATAGGTGCTAATCAGAAGGGCATGAACGTCCCTTGATAGAATTAATAACTAGCAGAGTCCCCTTAAATTCATATCTAATTCAGTATATCCAAAAAAAATGCTTCAGATCCTTGATAGAATTAATAACTGCAAAAACCCCTGTAAATTCGTATCTTATTCAGTCTATCCAGAAAACTAAATTCAGATCATTGTATCAGAGCCAAGAAAATTCAGGGAGGCATCAGCTAGATGAATAATGAAGATCTAAAAACCCTATGATTAGTCCCTGATAACTCCACCTGCTCCCTCTTTCCTCTGGTTACCATTTGAGGCCCCATTAAATTCAATTTTTCAACACTAATTGAAGGAACCCTAGTTGGCTTGGGCACTCATTTGTCCTAAAGTTTATTATTTAATGGGGATCATTATCCACCTCCTAACAACCATACAGTAACAGGTGTTGTTAATCATAATCAGCAAGCTATGAATGGCAACACAGCTGCAGTTACCAATAGCTACATATGTAACAATGCAATACATCATTCTCCCAAATTCGAAGACAAAATTTTGTATAATGTAGATATAAACAGAGCAGCAGAGTCTCTCTGTAGGCACTTATCTTAAGGTGCACTGAATTCAAAAGCGAGCAACTTGTATTAGTTATTTGTGGCATCATCCACCATTGAAACAACCATACAATGACCCAAATCATCAGTCATCAGCTATAACTAAGAAGTTATACGCATTCAAACATAATGCAGTCACCGATAATTATGGTAGTCACAAACATGACCCATTGTTGCAGACCCCCCACAATACCAATATATAACACTTTCTCGCATCCGAAGACCGTATCTATAAACCATTTTAGCTAAAAGAAACATTGGTACTTAACCCAGAAATAAGGGATGGGATCATGACAACCATCCATCAGTTCAATACAGAGAAACTTTTCTATGAATTTTGTTGTATCTTGAAAGTTGAAAGTTACATGTCTCGTGATATACCAATAATTTCTTTGTTTCAGTATCATCAAAAGATCAGCCTTCTCATCAAGAAATTAATCCTTTGGATACTCACATGCATTAGATTTTCATGAGAACTATGCAAGATGAAAACTGCAAAATGAGAGATTGAAATTGCCGAAGCTTTATTAAATATAAGGAATTTGGTAATAAGGAATATTGAAGAGAGAAAAAAGAGACCATGTTCAATCTTATGCATGGCCAAAAATGAAATCATTTAATAACGAGGACAGTGCATTTCATTGCATCCTTTTATCATTCAGCAAAACATTCTATTATCCTTTTCCGCAGGATGATGATGCGGAACTAGATCAAGATGAAAATTATGAAATACAATCAATTGAAGACACATCAAGAGACTCGTGCAGAGAAGTCAAATTCATGGGTTCAACACCTCAGGTTCTCCAGAGGTATAGAAAGAGAAAAGACACCATTAATTATTTCCCCTAGTCCATTTGAGATTTGTGTGCTTTGTTGCTGTTTTCTCTTGTCATTTGCTCGGCACTTCTTGCTCCCAAAAGACTTTGCTGGCTTAGCTGAAGGAAAACATGAGTGTGATAGTACACAAGGAGAACCCACTTGTCTGGATAGCAAAGGAAAAGTAGTTATGCAACCAAGGTTCTGATCTGCTTTTACTGCTTTAAGTCTAGCAACATACTTTCTTGATAGAGAATAGTTTACAAACTTTGGACTGTCTGTTAACTTCACGTTTATTCCATTCCATGACTTCCCAGTACCACTGCCAGGGCATTCTGAGCATGGAGAACCAGCCACAGAAGGATTAAACTGTTTGTTTTTAATCCATGATGCAAGGGGATTCAGCTGGTGCAGGGCAACCTGCAATGTTGAGATTTAAATAAAACAAGTTAATATTGCTTGGTAACAAACCTGTCTTAAAGCTACCTTCTATTATACCATAAATAGTTTGTGGATTGATGCATCAATTTTAAACAAGTCAGTATAAGCGACAGAAAACACTCTAATCACATATTCTGTAGAAAAACAGGCAAGTACAGTATTGCACCTTAGAAACCATGCTTATAGATGCAAAGAGAGTTGGAGTTGATGATGATCTATTTTTATCCGTCTTTGCATCAGAATTACTTTGATAACATTCAGATGCTGCAAAAGCAACAGTTCCAAAACTCCTTGGCTTCTCATCTTCCTCTTTTTCTTCCTCCTCCTCTTCCTCTTCATAATCCTGGTATGGTCCACCCTTAAAATCATCTGCTCCTGGTTTGTCTTTAGGTTCCTTTTCTTGGGCCAGTCCTGGTTTGTCTTTAGGTTCCTTCTCTTGGTCCGGTCCTTGTTGGCCTTTAGGTTCCGTCTCTTGATCTGGTCCTGGTGCGCCTTTAGGTTCCTTTTCTTGGTCTGGTCCAGGTGCACCTTTAGATTCCTTTTTTTGAGCTTTACGTTCTTTTACTACTTCGTATACCTGCTTAATCTTAAGTTGGGCTTCTATATCTTCCAGTAAATCTTGCAGTTTTTCCTGAGCATCTAGGTATTCCAGTTCTAAGTACACATCTTTACGTTCTTCCTCCTCTGATTTCTTCTTCTCTTCTGACTTTTGCTTCAACTCTACTTCTTTATGTTCTTTTATTTGTTCCTTCTTTTCCGTGATCCTTTTTAACTTGACTTCTTTAGTTTCTTCCTCTTCCATGAAGTCATCAAAACCAAGAGGAAGAAATTCTCGCTTTTCAGGCTCAACTTCACGACCATAGGGTTGCCAAAATAGACGAAGACGTCCCTCTTCATCCTCAGTCCAGTTGATGAGCTGGCGAGTTGGTACATGCAAGAGAAGTTCGTTTCCTTCCTCAACATCATTAAAATTAGGAACAACCATAAATTCAGGATCTGCAAAAACATTCACGCTTGTAATAGGCTTCATAGCAATTTTATGTTATCCAAGTATTAACGCCAAAAGTAACCCTTTACAAAAGTTCAGAATTTCCACTTGTGATGCAAAAATTGCAAAATGATCCATATACCGTTAGCCCACCAATATTCCAGCTCAGGAGGCATAGGTATCCTCAATGGTGACTTGTAAAATGAGTTGAGCCACGTCTCTCTTTCTTCATCAACATCCTGCACATACCTTTTCCAGACATCTGGAACCTGCAATTAAGGATAGTATAAGAGAAAATGCTATAAATTGGCAAATAAACAAAAAACAATTATTGCTGGGATTTTCTTACCTCATGAAATTGATGAATAAATCCTGGTGCCATCCACAAGTCATCTTCTTCATACATGTATGGATGTTGAGGATCACTATATGGGCCCTTCAATTCTCTGACACCTTAATAAACGATATAAATGCAATCCCTCAGTCTCTAGTAAATGATTCCACTGCATTATAATGATCTTGCAAACTTTAATTAGGCGGAGCAAAAAAAACTTACATCCGTCAGGCTTGTTAACAAACATCCTTGCTTTTGCAGCTGCAACCTCAGCTAAGGATGCATGCATCTGCAAATGACAATTACCACACCTTTATACTAATCATTAAGAAAAGCTTCAAACAAAAAAATTGATGAAAACTTATTGGCACAGATCTTGGGACAAATTGAGTAGATATGATGTAAAACCCAAAAACATTGATAAATCTCATCATACAGATGATATTTCATCAGTGCACTCTCCAGGATCAATCAATCGCTTCCCAAAGTAGAATTTACCCTGCCAACATCATAACAAGAATAAAAGAGGTTTGGGGGGGCATTAGTTATTTGATTAATTGCGGTCAATCAAGAGCTCACTCAAAAACATTTACAGTAATGCATAAGAAATATCATAGGGGTAAAAATGACTCTTTCATTGGCACACAGCACTGCAAAACTTTGACTGTTTCAAACAGTACAATGACTGCCGCTTTTAATTTGCTTGCAAGTAGAAGAGCAAAAAAGTCTGTTTCATTGGCACATGTTACTGCAACATTTTGACTGTTTCAAACAATACGATGACTGCAGCTTTTAATGTGGTTGTAAGTAGAAAGGTCATCCAACAAGACATACCCATTCTAAACGGCGATTAAGTTCTACAACTCCGCACCCATGAGCTCGCCCATGTTTCCACTCTCCAGCATATCTATATTGGCCCCTTTCACTACCAAATACAAAAGTAATCAGATTTTGAATGTAAAAGATGGCAGTAGTTTACAAAAGATTGAGCATACCAAGGAGTAGTTGTAAAATTTGAATTTATCCCTCATCTATTCTCGTTCAGTATGGAGTTTGGACAATAGAAGAGAAATACTTTTAAAAGGATAAGATCTTTTCTTCCACTTTTTAACCATACACAACTTGATGTCTTTTATACATTATTTGTCTTCTTTCAATATTTTCACAAGAAGACATTCACTCAAATCAAAGTATATTGAATTGATGACTAGCGGGTTAACAATTGACAGTCTAAATTATATGTAACCTACATAACAGAACAGCTCATGAATAGGAAGGAAACTCACGGCATCTCTCCCATGATGTCTATCCATTCAGAACTCTCATATGGTACACCAGGAGTCTGATAATTTCCAATCTTCTTGGCAGTATCATGTATGTCCATTTCCAACCATTTCTTGTCTTCTGGGCTCATATAATCTGCCTTCAATATTTTCCCCTGTGCTCGCATCTCTTTTGCAAATCTAATTTAAATCCCACAACCAAACACTATTTCCAAGTCAGCACTGTCTCACACTTGAAAATAGAACAAACATTAAATAAAGGAAAAAAGATAAAAGTAACTACAGTAATACTCTGAACCATGGACATACATACTCTGTATTTGGTGCAGGTTCAATTTCAGGGATATCCACTTCAAGCACACCATGACCTTCCATCAGATTTTGATGCCACTCTCCTTCATACCTGGGTATTGGAGGCATAAGATGCCGAAACCATGATATCTCCAAAGGAATATTTCAAATCCTAATGAACCTATGGCATTATTTCAACTTCACTGCATTTATATTTGTTCATTCTATTCATTGCTCATGAATAAAAAGAAGAATATGGTGATGTGCAACTAATTGTAGTGATAAGGGCTAATAAAAATCAGCAATCACATTACATTCAAGCAAAAGATCCTTAAGTATCTTGAAGCCCGTTGCCAGCATTCCAGGTTTCCAATACAGTCTTGAGTTCAGATAAAAGCTTCTATTTAGCCTTGTTTATAACTCAGGTTGCATGATCATTTAAGTGTATAAATGTCCAGTTTCAGTTCCATCTGGGACAAGGATATCGACCAAACATCGTTACCATCTTGAGACGTGGAAAATTACCTAAACTGAAGCCCTTCTCAGCACAAATACGATATCAAACCCAGGCACCATCTCAAGATAAGGAATACAACGACAATGGGCTTCATTCTTGGAACAAGCATAATACCAAAACCGGGCTCCATATTGAAACAGACAGATGCACCTAAACTAAGCAGCAACTTAGAACAAGAATAAAGCAACATTTCTGGCATCGCATTTCATTTAATAGAGTTCAGTTCATCATCAAGTGGCATTAGCTCAACCGGTTAAATTCCCCAACATTTCAAGGAGGAGACCCAGGTTAAAATCTTGTCCAACGATACATGGATAATATCCAAACTTTGTTGTAATACTCCTATGTGGTGATGCTATGATAAGGGTGGGGCCCGTTTCAATCCCATATAACCCATTGAAAAAAAAATAGAGTTCACACTGTCCCATGCAGTAAAAATAATTCATCATCACTGTAGTGCAGTACAAGATGCACATCATTTAAAGACATCAGAGTCATGATTGGTGAAACGGTCCACATACCTTATGATTTTCTCAGTCATTAGCAAATTCAATCACTCAACAACAAATGATCAAAATAAGGATTGTTAACGCAAATTAAAAATAACAAGAAAGAATATCAAACTTGCAAGCAGCAACCATAAGAGTTTGAGAAAAAATTATCCAACAAAGGCAAAAGTAACCACATGTTTGAAAAATCATTACTAAGTTTTACTCGCAAAAATCGAAACTTCAAAGAAGGATCAAAAGTTACAAGATGAAACTAAGATGCAATTCCTCAATAAAGAAATATCAATAAATGCAATTAAGTGTGCAAACAAATCAGTTGCCACTAATAAAGCAATCATCACTATCCCTGTCCTGATCATGAAACTTGTCAAAAATGGGTTTATCAACACCCATGTCATCATTAAAAGTAACAAGAGTTTTAATTCTTTCTAAAACAAACTTATATTCCAAATTATTGAACAGCTGCATGGATTCAAATTCAAATTAAATTCTCTTAAAATTGATTAGGAAAGATCAATTTTTGATTCAATGGGGCAATATATATTTATGATAGATATATCTTCATATATAGTGATGTGCTTCAAATAAGAACAACTATTGTAGACGCTTTTGCAATGGACAATCAAATCCACAAAAAGGTTATTGTCAACAATTTAAAGCCTTCAATAATGATTCAAGCTCAAAGATTTTCAAGAAGGGGGGCTGTCGTAACTTTATATTAAATCATAAACATTAAACATACATATATAGCTCTAGCTTATATCAAAACATATGTTATTGGTTGCGTCTCTCAAGTTAAATCCATCTATCATTTAGCTTAGATAGGCATGAATATCACTTTCATATAAAGCATTACATATTGAATTCTTTATGGATTCTCTATAAGATATCCATCTGTCCCTTACAAACTTGAAAAGCATGGATGGAAATTCGAATAAGTGCTTTACCCAAGCTCCTAGTTTGAGGTGACACGGACAATTGTACCCAACAACGTAGCAAATTTCCAAGGAATTAAGTTACAGATATTGTCTATCTTATTTATTATTGGTAATCAATTTTTTCTCACATAATCTCTAGCCTTTGAGTTACTCCACATGTAATCATCTGAGGTCCTCATCTTGGTCGTCCATCCAACTTATTTATTCCTGTTTGTTTGCCCCATCTCTGGTTTCTCTACCCAAAACAGCATCTGTGTCACCCATGCACCATTTGGAACCAACATTTCTTTTCTCTGGACTTTGACTTGAACATTTGGAATGATTGTGTTCATGAACAGGCATAGCATTTGTGTCTAAACAAAGAGGCCATGAGTCCACACATGACTGTGTTGAATGTCAAATGGCGCCTCAATTGGACATTTTGTCTGCTGTGATCATGCACAACTGCTTGTAGTTGTTGTGGAAGTGCCCTCAAGGAATGCCAAGAGGGCAAACAGCTGGGAAGTTCCAAAGCCAAAAGAGGAGAGAAACTTTTAAGCATACACCAGAGTAAATTTTATGGAATTTGTTTTACTAGTATAGAATGAGAGGTGAATCTTTTCATTCCAAAGACTACCAAGTATATGTGTTGCATGCTATTTATTGAGGAAAATTACAAAATCTATTAGTATTATATATAAATTTTGGCAAACCAAATATTTTTATCCATGTCTTTTATAAAAAATTGGTGAATATGTTCTTAAAATTTTGCCATTGGCAAATCAAAGTTTTGATATTTTCATGAAAATTTTGCCAACTGATAAAAAGTAGCCCCTAAAAAATACCCCGGCATGCACAAGCAAACTTACACCATAGTCAATCCCTTCTCATAGATGATCTAGACGATCATTCCAAGTGTCAGAATGTCAAGTCCACAAGAGAAATGAGCTCATTCTAGCCAAGAAAGTGATGTTCATGTCTAAGTATTTTCTTTGCTTAGGTTTGCTAAATTTATCTACCAATGTTCTTTGTTGTCGATCACTTCCTTTATCATTCTATTGTCCCATCGACGAGTAATCTACCAACAACAAGAAATGTCAACTCAGCCAATCCAGCTTGTACCCTTTTTCTTTATCCTTTCTTTTCTTGAAAGTAGGGTGTGGGGGTATCTATTGTAGGGTTCTTTTTTTTTTCTTTTTCAGTTTTAGTTTGTTGATTGCTGAGACATTTGGAGATATATCAACTCTGACCTGTCCAACTTTCTAGATTGTTTTGATTCCCAAAAACAAATACATAGAAATGAAGTGTGTTGGGACTGAGCTCCAGAGGCAAATATCACAACTCCAAAACTAACTTCAAGAGAAAAACACCACCACTGAAGCTCTTCACCACCAAATTCAAGCGTAGGATGAAAAGATTGTCAAACTAGAACTTGAACAGCGTTAGAACTTGAACAGCGCTATACCCTTCCATCTAAAGATCATCATCATCTCTGAGAAGTAGTTCTGACATACAACATGTTGGTCAGAGATATGCCTTAGGTAAAGGGTTTGTTTATTTATACGCCTTAGACCCGGCCAACATTGAAAGGCTGAGAGGAAGAAATGCCTCCCGTGCCAATCTCCAGAGAGGGGCTGGTTCCCTTGCTATTCTAACTAGGGGGTTTTAAGATTAAGGAACTAGAAAGGAATGGGAAATGACTGAAAGGAATGGGAAATATGGCCACAGGCCAAATAGAACAGGGGTGATGGACTAACAACACGATAACTCTACTGCACTCCGAATCAAATAGCCCTCAAATACAGACAACTAACAGAAATTAAAACTGAACATCTAACATGCGTAATCTCCAAGGCTACTCCAGAGGTTCACGTTTATCAGAAGCTAAATCCAGATATTACAATTCAAGCCTACAGACAAACCAGAGAACTTAATAGAAGATAAGCAATAGAAGACATACACATAAAATAGAAGTCCGACTTAGAGCCAAACATCAGCTGTATTGATAGCAGAATTCGGGTTACATCAAGCTTCTAGCAAACATCCATCGTTTTACAATAAAAGAGCAGGCTTATATAGCAAATTCTGCCACTTGAAATATTAAATGCACACCTACAAAATATGGCGGTGGCAGCCAAGATAAGAGTTACAAGAGAGTATAGTCATGAAATAGTTATTAGGCATGGCCGGGACTTATGACTCCTTGAAAATGCAATTGAGCTCCTTCAATGCCCTGACAGGCTTGGCTTGTTGGCGTTGCCTCCTCACTCGCGAGGACCACTTCCGTGGAAGATAGACTTGAAATCTCGGAACATCCAGTTTGGAAGCTTCTCAGAATGGCTGCACTCGAATGGATAAGGATGTACCTTCGCTTTGCTGATGTGGAGCGCAGCTGAGAAAGACCAACGCCCGAGTTGACATGTCCAGAGGTGAAGCGCAACTGGCCCATTGCGCAGCTCAAGGAGTGCGCCATAGTCTTGCGCACTTTAGGGAGTGCGCCACATTCTTGCGCACTGGAAGGAGTGCGCCATAGTCTTGCGCACTTTAGGGAGTGCGCAACATTCTTGCGTACACTTATTTTTCATGCCGAAGTTGGGTGTTGCGCTTTTGATCGTTTTAACAGGCGTTGCGCTCTGCTGGTAGTGCGTTCCTCAAACTGGGCTTATCTGTTTTGTCCCAAGACTGGGCTGCGCTCTTCCTTCTCCATGGGGCCAAATTGCATCAGGGGACTTGGCACGAAACACCATCGCCATCGGAAGGAGGATTTTCCTGCATGGTCAGTAGACAGAAACAACTGCACACTGTTTCAGGCGCTGTAGAAAGGGTTTGACAGTAAAACTCGGGAGAGAGAAATGCATTCAAATAATGAGAACAGAGTTTCTGAGGAGCAGAAATTATTGGAAAGCTGAATATACACCATGTTGCAGAAATGACATCTCTGGCGGCTCGCGGGGAAATTGAGCTCGCCTCAATGTCGAAATCCCAGGCCTTATTCGTTGGGCTCAGAGTCATCATCGTTATCACTTTTCGAATGTTCCCTGGTAGCAGCAGACTCTTCACCCGATTCTTCTTTTCCTGTTTCCTCCCCCTCCTCTTGGCACTCACTGTGTTGCTCTTCATCTCGCCCTGGCACTTCGTCTTGGCGCTCGTCTTCCTCATCCTGAGGCTCTTGGCCTGCGCCTTGTTGGGGCTCAAGGCTTTCGCCTTGGCCTTCTCGCTGAGCGGGGACCTCCTCCTCTTGAGGCTCTTGGCCTACGTCTTGTTGGGGCTCATGGCTTTCGCCTTGGCCTTCTTGCTGAGCCGGGACCTCTTCCTCCGTACGAACTTCTCCCTGCGCCTTATCTTCTCCTTGTGCTTGGATTTCTCTTTGCACTTTACCTCCTTCCTGCGCTTCGATTTCTCCTTGTGCTTGGATTTCTGCTTGTTGTTGAGGAGGCTCAGATGGCACGAGTTCTTCCAAAATGTGGTTACAGGTCGCTTGGACTAGGCCCCAGTCATCTTCGTGTATTATCTCGCGCTTCTGGATTTCCCGAATCAGGTACCCGAACCTTTCAAACTGGCAGACGTCAACGTAAACCTCTCGTTGAGGTCGACAAGACAAGCTTCCATCAGCGCAAACCTGGTCGTACATTGCATGAACTGAAGCTCAGTAATGGGCTCCTCCCAACTGTCAATTTCTGAAGTATCGCTTTCAAAGGAGTCCCAAACTGACTGCAACTCTTCTTTTGTTAACGTGCGATCTGTTTCGTCAGTGAAGCTCGGCGTTCTGTGCCAAAGTCTTAAAGTACATTAGACAAAGCTTCCTTTCCCTCTCAAACCTGTCCATCAGATCTCGGGCCTTTCGGGCTGCCTTAGCCTTTTTTAAGAACGACCTCAGCGTCGTGCATGCAGTTGCCCATGACCTACCAAGGTCACACATCGGGGCAAGGTTGTTGAACTTTCTAATCAGAAGCTTCAGCATCCTTATTTTCACTTTTATCTATGTTCATATCTACTTCAACAGGTACAACCTGAGTTGTTTGTTGTATCTACTTCCTTTGCATAGATTTTTCATTAAAAATATCCCGACTAAAAATTACCTTGTGGGCAATAGGATCCCACAATCTATACCCCTTCACTATATCTCCATAGCCGAGAAAAACACATTTCTTTGATTTTGGGTCAAGTTTGGACCTATTTTCTTTAGGCACATGGGCAAATGAATCACAACCAAAGCTACGTAAATGAGAGTAATCAACTGGCTTACCAAGCCAAACTTCCTCCAGAGTCTTTCCATCCAACACAACTGTGGGAAACCTATTAATAAGATAAGCAATTGTATTAACAGCCTCCGCCCAAAACTTTTTATCCAACTCAGATGTGTTGAGCATGCTTATTGCACGTTCCATTATTGTGCGATTCATCCACTTAGCCACACCATTTTGTTGTGGAGTATATGGCATAGTCTTTTGGTGCTTAATTCCTTGTTGCGTACAAAATGCATCAAACTCCTTGGAGCAATATTCACCCCCATTATCTAACTTGAGACATAAAATAGGCTTGCCCAAACTTTTCTCTACTCGTGCCTTGAACTCCTTAAATTTCTCCAAAGGTTCCGACTTCTTTTTCAGAAAAGAAACCCACGCTCGTCTAGAGTAATCATCTATAAATAAGTACCTTTCAAGTACCAAGTAGGGATTGGTCCAAATATATCAAAATGTATAAGTTGCAGTAAATCAAAACTCTTACTAGGGCTTGCAGTAAACCGAACCCTCTTTTGTTTACCAAAAATACAGTGCTCACACAAGTCTAAATTACAAGACTTAATCCCATAAAGCGTAACTCGGTCATGCAGAATTTTCAATCCTTTTTCACTCATATGCCCTAGGTGTTGATGCCATAGCATTACTTCATCCTAAGCATTTCCTGAAGTTGTTGTTGCTGCATGGTTTGTCGCCGTATCACCCCGCACAAAAGATACAGGGTCCCATAAGATTCTCCTTTTGCTACTACTAGGGCTCCTCTAGTAATTCTGCAATACTTGTTACCAAAATCAATAAAATACCCAAGCTTATCCATCATCTTGATTGAGAGCAAATTCTTCCGTAAATCAGGCACATGTACATCACACAACATCCTTTCTCTACCATCATCCAGCCTTGATCCTTATGTCCCCTCTTCCCACAATTTCTAAAGGATGATCATCACCCAAGTAGACCATCCCACCATTATAGGGTTGATATTTGACAAACCAATCTCTATGTGGAGACATGTGGAAAGATGCACCCTAGTCCAAAACCCAAGTATATAAAACAGATTTGTTGTTATTGATACAAAAGGCCTCACATGTTGTAGTCTCTACTGAATCTACTATACTGGCCTCAACTAATGGCTGATTTTGCTCTTCACCATTCTTTTCCTTTTCCAAATGCCAACAGTCCTTCGAGTGCCCTGGCTTCCCACAATGCCAACACTTCCCTTTCAACTTGCATCCTCTTGACTTAGATCTGGACTGTGATCTACCTTGTTGACTCCTTTCGATAGATCAACCTCTCACAACTAGGGCTTCATTGGCTAAGGGTTCCAGTGACGTTTTTTGCCTCAACTCTTTTGCCAACGAAGCGACTATGACATCATCAAGTTTTAGAGCTCCTAATGATGCATTGTTGATGGTCATCACCAAATGATCCCAGGTGTCCGAGAGGGAACAAAGTAGGGTGATTGCTCTGTCCTCATCCTCCATCTTCACATTAACGGAGACAAGTTTACTGATTAAGGTATTAAACTCATTCAAATGATTTGCCACAAATGAACCCTCCTTCATCCTCAGGCTATAAAGCTGCTTTTTCAGAAAAGCCTTATTTGTTGTTGATTTAGTCTCATATAGCTTCTCAAGCCTCTCCGAGAGGGCTTCAACGGTCTTTGCTTCAACAACATTGAACAAGACAAAGTCTGTAAAAACTGCCTTCCTGTCTAGCTTTACCCACTCCTCATTTGTCATGCTGCTAGGTTTATTCGCAACCCCTTTCAAGGCTAGGGCTTGGTCGTTTTGAACCAGCAAATCCTCCTTCATCTTCCATAGGGCGAAATTCCTGCCATCAAACTTCTCAATCTCAAACTTGGTAACACCTCCTGTCATTGTTGCAGCTCCCACTTGCACAAAACCCTAGACCAACAAATTTTCAGAGAACTTGACTCTGATACCAAATGTTAGAAAATTAAAAGCAAGCAAGCTAAAAACAACAATAAAACAATACACAATATTTATGTGGAAAAACCCTGTTGTGTGCAAGTAAAACCACGGGGCAATGGCAGCTATAATCTTTTATTAATCTCAAGGAACTATTTCACATTCGCACCCTTTCTTCTATATATACAAATACAAGGGGTTATTCATTTTTATAGGAAAACAAGAGAAGATTCCAAAAAAGTCGAGATACATCCAAAATGCGTTAATTAACAACCACTTTTAATTAATTGTCGCTTACATTAATTAATTGTCTCTTACAATAATTGTCATGTTTAATTAATTGTCGCTTATATTAACTGGCCGCTATAAGCTGCACCACCATGCACCACTTTGTTGAAGACAATCGGAGATCTGTATATTGACTTCACCTCCTAACAAGAATATAATCCTTGAGTGGGACACTCTTCTCATCCATTTATTATTAGTTCAGGAATGACTAATCTCTCTCAAAGCAAAGAAGAAGCTCTTTAGTCTTTCCACCAAAATTTATCTACATAAGGATATCGCACATCTTCAAATGGAGGAGTTGCAAAAAGCATACACACATATGGTAATTGCCTGAAAAGACAATAAGTAACTTACAACTTAAGGCAATGACTTGTGATTCTCCTCCCCCAAGGTAGTCCTATTCCTCGCTTGCAAATGAAGTTGTCGTCGAATCCCATAAGGCAATAGTGGGCCAGTGGCCTCCCCATCACTTGTTAAAAGGCAATATGGTCTTAGCCAGGTATATTCCATGATGTTATATCTTCACGTGATCATGTTTTTACCCCAATGATCTACAAGAGCCTTGAATAGGCCCTTCCACCTATGAATGGGCCACCATTGGGTCCTTGCTTTTAGACATAATACATGCACATTAGTTGGTGTTCACAGTTTAGGTGGCATGGCTTCTCTTTTTCAAGGCTGACTTCGTCAACAAATATTTGGTTAACTTCATATGAGTACTCTAGATATATGTTGTTTTGAATTTGAAACAACCTCTCCCCCAATCATATGCTACTTCCTCTAGCATCCTCATCCTTTGTCATCCATTCTAGTGGCGACCCAAATCAAAATCTCTATTTGGAGATTTTTATACATTCATCTTTCATGATATCAATCTTTTAGGTGATTTTAATGCCTGCACCAAGACCCGCAAAGCACCTTTTCATGACCTTATAAAAGACAAACTCTGGTATTCAAACTTGAGGCCATAGACCTTGCAATGTATAGAACCTTTGCAAATGAAAAGCAGTCGATCACAAATTACAAGGAACATTCACTTTAATTGTGCAAGTCACACAGACAATTCTTAATGGGAGTTTGAGATGTTAGGAGGTGAAGTCATTATCCAGATTTCTATTGTTCTTCAGCAACAAGTAGCTGCAAACATTTGCAGGCGTCCAAATTGCAGACGTCTGTAGTCTAGACGTCTACAAAGACGTCTAGGCTGCAGACGTCCAAACTGCATACGTCTGACTGCAGACGTCCAAACTGCAGTTTGGACATCTGCAAAGACGTCTAGGCTGCAGACGTCCAGACTACATACGTCTGACTGCAGACGTCTAGATGTGTAGCTTCAGAAGGATAACATGCTAGACATGTAGCCCCATATGGGTAACCTGCCAGACGTCTAGCCCCAGACGGGTAGTCGCCAAACGGGTAGCCGCCAGACGTGTAGCTCCGAAAGACGAAACGATGAAATTTAACATGCTTACACACAATTCCATTTCTACTTAAATAATTCTACAGATCTACAGTCATTAACAATAACAATACACAGAACAGCAATAACAGCAGCAATAATGGCAGATGACAAATAGATATGCAGATTTATATTAACAATGGCATATACAGTTACAACATTACAATCTTGCAGTTTGCAACCCTATGTAGAATCCTCTTCATAAATGCATTCATAGCCTGTCTGCATTATGCCCTATGCAAATATGCAACAGCATTCTCTCTCACGTACCAATGCTTCTCCAACCATCAATGCCATCAATCCCTGAATGACTAAATGAATGAGGAAGGGGAGGGACTTATTTATACAACCAGAATTTAGTTACCCTCCAACTACTTGACACCTCATCATTTCCCTAAATTACATTTCATATGCATTTGTCTTGCATTTACATGACATTTCCCACTACAAGACAAACTAACTTATGACTTATGACTTTACCGACATACATGACTTAACATCCTATTATTACATACAATATTAAATTGCCACTTTATAACATTATTAAATATATGTATGCACATTTCATCAAACACTTTCGTACAATTACAAACTAACACAAAATACCAAAACTGATTCACTAAATGCAGACATATCAATTTGCCTGTCTACATCTATCCCCTCCTCTAAACTGGTCGGCGTCCTCGACAACACATGAGCTGAACACTGGGAATAGAAGCACTAAACAACATAATAGAATCTCTTGTCATGCTCCTTCCGTTTCCTCTTGTTCCATACATTGTTTGCAATAGACTTCACTTTAGACTGCTTGCAACACCTGGTTCTCCGATTGTGCACTCCACTTGCTACAATCAATTGTAACATCAACATGATCAACATGACCATTATTCTCTGAATAGGCACTTCACTTTGTGCAATAAGCCATATTATCAACATGAGCAACATAACCAACATAGCCAACATGATAGAGATGACCTTCACGACGAACATGATCAAGATGAACAACATCATCAACATGACGGGCAACACCCATCGCCACCTATATCGGGGGTCAAGGGGCAAAAGCCCCCTTGCAGGGTCAAGGGACAACGTCCCTTACGAGGTCGAGGGGCAAAAGCAATGAACTCATTACTGCTTGAACTAAATTTTTCTCCTCATCAACATTCTGGGAGCCTTCACTCAAAACAACTTCCCCTCAGCTCTAATTCATTACTTTCTTTATCCAACTGACTACTTGTCAACCTCTGACTGACATCTCCCTCGTCGGACAATACTTTTGACAGCAACTCCTCTAACTACATTGCCTCAAACGACAACATTGCTAACAACACTTTCTCAGATTTTTCTGACGACGAGTCTTCTGACGGCAATGTCCCTGACGGCGCTGTCCATGACGGCAATCCTTGATGGCTCAGTCTCTAATGGATTAGGCTATGTCGGACAATCTATGACAGATGACTAATAGACTATGACGAATGCCTGCATGACGAATGACTAATGACGGAACGAGAAACCTGACGGATTGTCTCAGACGGATTGTCCTAGACTGATTGGTTGGACGGGTTGTCCCAAACGGATGACTGATGAGCTCAGACGGATTGGCTCAAAAAAATTGGTCCCAACAGATGATGGGTTCCTCCTGACGGATTAGCTCAGAAGAATCAGTCCTAATGGATGACTGATGAGCTCGGACGGATTGGTCCTGACAGATTGCTCCAGACTGATGACGGATTTCTTTAGACAGGTTAGTCCTGACGGCTCCAGGCCTGACGACTCTTCCTCAGACAGATTCACCTCAGACGGATCGTCCTTAGACAGCTCCTCAGACGGCTCCTCCTCAAACGAATCCTCCTTAGACTGCTCCTCAAACAGATCCTTCCCAGACGGATCCTAGCATGACGGCTCCTCCTCAAACAACTCCTTAGACGACAACTCCTTAGACAACACTTGCACCTCCGTCAGATGCTTGCAGCCTCCATCCGTCCTATCCTCATCTGTTTGACCAGCCTCTTGACAAAGCCTTGTCGTTTGGCTTCCTTCCTGACTGCACTCTGTCGTCTGGTCTTCTTGTTGATTGCAGGTTTTTGTCTAGCGACTTGATTGACTGCATTCTTCCGTCTGGTGACCCGTCTCACTGCATTCTTCCGTCTGGTGACCTGTCTCACTACATTCTTCTGTCTGGTGACCTGTCTGACTGCATTCAGCCATCTTGTCACCCTCTTGACGACACTCTGCAACTTCCTAAAATGTTTCAACTTCTTGCAAAAAGTCTCCGTCATTAATTGAAATTAGATTCACTTGCTCAATTTGAATCAAACTCATCAAGTTCACCATCTCAAGTAGGTTCACTTCCTCAAATGCAATTGGCTTCACCATCGTTGCTTCCTGGCAATGGTTGTAACTCTTCTTTGTCTAAGGATGAATCACTGGTTCATCTCGCTTTGCAGCATTTTGACAATCAAGTGCAAAGTGCCCCCACAATTGACATTGCCAACATTGCACAATAGGTCTACCCTCACTATCATACTGAATTATTTGCTTGAGTTCTCCGACGGTTGGCATAGACTATCTCACCTATGGTATTCCTCCTTTATACAATCTCCCTTGGTGTTGCATATACCTGTAGTGATGATCTTGCACTCTCTGAGTCATACTCGTCCTCAGAGTCATCAGTCGTCTCTTAGGAGTCGCTTCCTTGACTACTTGACCCCAATACTTTAGCGATGAACTACTCTCCTCCCCAAAATCATCACTCTCACCGTCTAAATCCTTCTCAATATCAGAATCACTTTCATCCTCAGGGTCACTCTCATCGGTATTAACATGATGCCAATACTTCGATGTTTTTGCATCACTTTCCCAAATCAAGGCATATTTTAGAGCCTCTTGGTATGACGTCGAAGGGACCATGCTCATATTCTTCCGATATGGAGTAAAAAGTCCATCTATGAACCATCTCTTCAATGCGTCTGATTGGTCTTCCTGAAAATGGTCAAACAGCCCACTCAACTTCTTGTTGTAGGAACGAACAGACTCGTTTGTTTCAGGCTATAGATTTCACCAATGACTGCATTGTCATCGTCAAACAACCAAAATCCTTGCACAAATGCATCGAGTAACTCTTCCCATGTTTGTTACTTGTCCTTTGGGAATTTCAGGTACCAATCCATTGCAAAGCCACGAAATGTCGCAAGAAACCAACTCCTCCAATTTGCTTCATTATTTGCTCAGTCGCTTTCCACATCATGCGACAAATTCTCCAATGCCTTACTGGGTCTTCTCTTGATTCGCCATGAAATAGTGGACACTTACACGATATGCCCAAATTGGCCTTCGGTTTGATAGGTTGGCATAACCTTGACAGTGGTTCGTGGCATATTGCTCTCTTATGTGAAGCCTAATGCACATCACCTTGCAATTGCTCTTTCATTGTACTCTTGTTCGTACCATGAAACATTCCAACCTACAGTTGCTCCGATGTCGAACTCCCGTCCTACTCCCCATCGAGCATACTAACCTGCAGTTTCCCTAGTGCTAGACTCCCGTCTCGCGCACTGTTGGACATGTCATCTATCTTTTGCACCGAGGTCGGACTCGTGCCTTGCTCACCATCGTGCACCACAACTTGTAATTGCTTCAACACCAAACATTTTGTGTCGACATGCAACTTCTCATTGACTACTCTTTTTATTTTGTCGTCTTCCGGACAGCTAATTGCACTGTTGTCGTCATCCTGACGACTAACTACACTTGTGTCATCAATATGATGGTTAACTGTTCTACCGTCATTTGGATGGATCCTATCAGTCCTTCCGTCATCATGACTGATTCCATCAATCCCGTCGACGTCCTGAATGATGCCATCAATCCTACCCACAGTCTGACTAATTCCATCAGTCCTGTCGACGTCTAGACCAATGCCATCTGTCCTGCCATCGTCCAGACTGATTCCATCAGTCCTGCCAACGTCCTGACTGATGCCATCAATCCTGCCCACATTCTGACTGATTCCATCAATCTCGTCAATGTCTAGACTGATTCCATCAGTCCTGCCGACACCAAGACGGCCGCTTCCAATCCTACCGTCTTCCTGACAGGTTCCATCTGATCTACCTATTCTACCGTTATTTTGACGACTGACAGCAACTTTTTAGACTGCAGATTCTCCGTCAGTAACATCTGCAACACCAATCCTCATGTCTGCAACTCTTGCATCTGTGACTAAAATTTTCACGTCTGTGACTGAAGCTTTTGTGTCTACAAATCCTCAATCTGCAGAGTCTTCATTTGCATTTTTGCATCCCGTTTGCACATTTGTTATGCACGTTTCATTGGATGGCCCTTCGTCTACATCAACAAACAAATCTGGTGCATCTTCACCTACTTCTTTGGCTACATTCCAGTGTTCTCGTTGCGCATCTTCCCAAGGGTTTTGCTTCTCAGAACTCCATGTCACCAAATTAGACCCAACTTCGTACAGGCAACACCGCCAAAATGTAGAAATGAAATTTAACATGCTTACACACAATTCCATTTCTACTTAAATAATTCTACAGATCTGCAGTCATTAACAATAACAGTACACAAAACAACAATAACAAGCAATATTGGCAGATGACAAATAAATATGCAGATTTATATTAACAATGGCATATACAGTTACAGCATTACAATCTTGCAGTCTGCAACCCTATGCAGAATCCTTTTCATAACTGCATCCATAGCCTGACTGCATTATGCCCTACGCAGATATGCAACAGCATTCTCTCTCACGTACCAATGCTTCTCCAACCATCAATGCCATCAATCCCTGAATGACTAAATGAATGAGGAAGAGAAGGGACTTATTTATGCAACAATAATTTAGTTACCCTCCAACTACCTAACACCTCATCATTTCCCTAAATTACATTTCATATGCATTTGTCTTGCGTTTACATGCCATTTCCCACTACAAGACAAACTAACTTATGACTTATGACTTTACCAACATACATGACTTAACATCACATTATTACGTACAATATTAAATTGCCACTTTATAACATTATTAAATATATGTACGCACATTTTGTCAAACACTTTGCGTACAATTACAAAATAACACAAAATACCAAAACTGATTCACTAAATGCAGACATATCATTTTTCCTGTCTACACTTTGCATTGGCTCTTACCCCATGAGTCATAGATATGTTGAGGCATGTAAGTCTATGTATCGAAAGCTCTTATTTGCTCTTGCCCATGAGCCTATTGTTGTACCCTCCCAACCAAAGGGCATATAAATTCATCGTTTGACACAATAAACAAGAGTTTCTTGTTTCTAGGCATTTTAGACTTCTAGAAGCTCTTCATCACTCTCCAAAATCCTTCTAGCACACCCTCTTCCCTCAACAACCCCCTCCCTCATGCATTGATATTCAGATTTGGGAGTCACATGCCAATTCCTTAATATGACATTCTAGGTCACCCCACCATTTAGATCTCATCCCTCATTACGTCATGTCACTTCTTTTCTTGAGGAGACATCAAAAGAGCCATACAAAAATTATAAACATACAAAGATGCTGATTTTGAGGGATTAAAGGTTGAGTTTCTTAAGTATGGAGTTGAATCTATTGGCCATCTCACTTCAGAATTAATTAATGAGGTTGTTTGTTCTGGCTTCCCCCCTTCTTGGTCAAGACGTGTTATCTACCCCATCCACAAGTCTAGGGACTAATAAGATCCTAACTATCATGAGCAAGCTCATGTTTGCTAAGTTGAAGATGAAACTATCAAAACAATTAGCAAGGCAAACATAGTGCAAGAGGGAAGGCTGGTTTCACATGTGAACATCCAACTACTAACCACATCTTTGCTCTCCAAGCTATCATTGAGCCTCATCAACGGTCTTCTAAAGTCTTATGTTATTTTGTTAACTTTAGAAAGGCCTTTGACACTATCCTCCCTAGCCATCTCTTCTTTCTCTAAGATCATTATCATTGTTTTCAAGAGATTTTATGAGATGGTTGTTGGTCGTTTTAGCATAGCCTCTAGCTCCTCAAAGGATGGTAAGTGCACAATTCGCGTCAAACAAGGGTGTCATGTTTCTCCCATAGTCTTTGGGATGTATATTGATGAGCTTAAAGAATTCATTCCTCAAAACATACATGCTAACTATGCTTGTTTCTTGGATCATGTCTTGATAGCCATTTAGCTTTATGCAAATGATTTAGCTCTTATCTCTAATACTCTCGAGGAATTGCAAAGCCAAATGGATGCTCTTGCTCACTTTTGCAGTTCAAGATAGCTAGTGGTCAATACTAGTAAGACTAAGGTGATGGTCTTCAACACCTCAAAAAGTGCCCTTTGCAAGTTTCAATTCTTCTATGAGGTCAAGCCAATTGAGATTGACATTGCTTACACATGATAATGAGTTCAATTTACAGGTCCTTCCCTTAATCTTTGATGAGCTTTGTAATCATGGCTTTGTAAGAGGTAAGCATCTCTCTTAGTTCTTGAATGCCAATGTTTCCAACTACACATCAAGAACATACCTACAAAGATGTGCCTATTTGATTGTATTATCAAACCCGTAGACCTTTATGGATCTGATATTTAGGGTCCAACTCTAGGAAGAACTGATTGGGCTTGTATTGAGAGGGTCTAGACCATTTTACTTCAATGGTTTATTCGATGTAAGAGAACGATTCCACAATATATTGTCTAGGCTGAGTTTGGCACCCATCCTCTTTGACTTGAGAGCATCTTCAGAATTATGTTTCACCTTTATCGCCTTAGATCCCTAGGTGATTGTGCTTCACACAGAGAGATATTTAGCACTTTGTTACTCATAATGGATTGCTTCTAGAAATAGACTATCACCAAGTCTGGCACTTAAAAGCTAGTTCACTTCTTCAATTAACTAGCATCTTTATATGTCAATTACCTCAATTCAGATACTCTCTAAATGCTGACCTCAAGATCCCCCTTTTGGTCAACCCAAAGTCCAAAGCATAAATATTAAATAAATCAACTGCAAAACAATAATCCACACATCAACATAAATCAGCCACAAATACCCATAAATATCAAATGAATCACCCACAAAACAATAATCCACACAAGTGATGAATATAGATAATACCCTAAAGTTAGGGTAAAACCAACCAATCTTCCATCACTGAGTTAAGGCATACTTTACGTTGCCTTCCGACGACTCCAGCTCGTCGTGCGCCTAACAGCGGGACCAACCCACTTGGCCAAAAGCCATTCGGCTCTAATTCGCGGAGGAGCCCACTCTGCCTACATACTACCCAAGACTGTTGCGCAGAGCACGAAAACCTGCAAAGCATGGAAATTGCAACCGCAAACACCTGCACGCCGCCCGAGAAATCCAGCCGAGACCACAAAAGACTGAACCAAAAGCACGCACTTCTAGACCTTTGACGCAAAATTCCAAACCCTAATTCCATTGGTCCGGAATCTTCCAGTTCATTTCTGATTGGCCACACAAATCCCGAGGCTTGCGGATCTCAAACCCCATTGGCGGATCTCAACCAATCGCAGGCTTTCGTTGATCGTGAATACCGAAGTGACACATGGCAGGGTTCTTTGTTCCGATCCAACGGTTGACAAGGCGACACATGGCAGCATTTAGTGGACAGAGGTGCATTCATTTTTGGCAAGGGTTTGGTGGGAAATCTTTATCCCACATCCTTCACGCGAGAGGTGTGTTCGTGTTATAAGAAGGGCAACCTCGCCCTATTGAGGTAGCCAACACACGCTGGATAGAGCGCATGCCGGCTACATGCCAAGTGGCGCCTATTGTGTTAGTGCTCCTTTGACCAGTTTCTCTTAACCGTGCACTGTTGTTGGCCGCAACCTTTGAACCCACTGACCGCCCGCGGGTCTGTTGACTTCCGACTACAATCGATGTTTTTTTTTATTGAAGATAATACTTTATTAAAAAAGAATCAAAAAAATTACAGAGCCATTACATCAGCTTCCGGAGCAAAAGCAGACCTTCTGCTCTCATAGACTTATCTATTCTACCACAGTCCTTCAAAATATCATTCCTAAAGGCATTTAACTGTTCAGAGATCATTCTACAGGCTATACTAACAGTATGATCAACTCCTACAACATCACTCCCAAAAACTATATGACACCTGTCCTTCCATATGGCAAACAAAGTACTAATTCTAACAACATGCCAGAAAATACAAGATAATGGAGATAGGCGGGACGAATCTCCGAGAATGATCAACTGCCACCATGGAGGGCTAGGCATGACAGAGGAATAAAGCTGTCCTATCCGCTTCCAGACACCTTTCACTCGAGAGCAGTCCCAAAAAATATGCTTAACCGTCTCCCTTTTCCCACAAACCGAGCAACCATCAGAGGCAAGCAACCACTTGGAGAGTCTAGCTTTGCTCTGTAATCCTTGCATAAGGACAAGCCACGCGAAAACCTTCAACTGCATCGAAATCCGAAATCGCCAAACACCAGTTAACCTTTTCCTCCATTTCTTCACTGAATAATTAGTACCCCATCTAATATTAAGCACATCTCTGAAGGAAACCGGGGGAACCATCCGATGATAAATACGGGCAGAGCTGAAAATCCAAATAGGCTTCCCATAAAACCAACGCCAATCACGCCAAACAGGACCGGGCAATCCATTAGAAACCTTGTCATACTGCTCAACAGGAAGAAGCCCCTGAATCTGCTGCACTGCAAACTTGTCTGAAGCTTTTAGCTTAAATTTGACAAGCAACTGCTGCCAAGACATCCACTGATTATTATCTACATCCCAAAGATCTGCCCAACAAACAATACCTTTCTTATGCAGTCTCCTACACTGCATGGCCGGGATATCAGAGGCATATGCACCATTCTCCTTCCACAAGCAAATAGCTTTGGAAGCAAGAGTCAAACCTCTCCTAGGATCCTGATAAGACCACTGAACATGTTTAGCAACATATCTCCAAGCTTCCCAAATTCTTCTGAAGAGAATACTCCCCCTAACCTTGAATTTATCCGGATTACCCACAATATCTTCAAGCGTGAAAGGGCCCCGAAAACCATCAACATGCTGGGAGCTCATTATACGAAACCGGATATGTCGTTGCCAACCAAGATCCCCAATCAAAGCTCTGACCACCCATTTTGAAGCCAACACCCTGCCCTGCACCTGGATATCTAACAAACCAAGGCCCCCTTTAGCTCTGGGTGCTGCACAATATCTCCAACCCACCAGCGGAACGCGCCTGGAACCGTCCATATTCGAACACAAAAAGCTTCTTATACTAGATTCTAGCCGCTTATAGTGAGAAGCATTAGGAAGCCAGCAAGAAGAATAATACATGTGACAAGCCTGGAGAATCTTGCTCACCACGGTCAGTTTACCCGCAAATGAAATCAACTTATGCCTCCAGAACTGAATCTTCTTTTCGAACTTTTCCATACACCAGTCCCACATGGCTTTAGGAGAGACCCTCCTTCCAAAAGGGATACCCAGGTACCTGACAATCACCCCGTCTTCAATCTTTCTCCAACCAACATGAACATCCGCCGGAAGAGAATCAGCACCAACTAACCAGTAATCAGATTTGGTTTCACTAACCACCGCTCCAGAAGCATCACAAAAAATTTTGAGACACTCCTGCATGTGCCTAATAGACTCAGTGTCCATCTGAACAGATAGGAAAGAATCATCAGCAAAATGGTTGTTCGCCAACTGTCCCTCCGGGAGAGAAATACCACGAATCAACCCACAACTTATTTTGTCAGCCAACAAATATCCCAACGCATCAGCAGACAGCACAAACAGAAGAGGAGCAACAGGACAGCCTTGTCGGATAGATCGGAACAACTGAATACTATCTGAAAGTCTGCCATTGACCATCACTTTAGCAGATGCTGAAGAAAAGAGTATGCCAATTTTGTCCACCGCCCTCTCACCAAAACCCAGAGAGAAAAGCATCTGAAGCACAAACGCCCAATCCACCCTATCATAGGCCTTGTCAAAGTCAATTTTCAAGAAAAGAGCTTGCTGCCCAGACTCCTCAGCCCAATCCATTGCCTCCCACACCGAGAGAACAGTATCCAGAATAAATCTGCCCTTGACAAATCCGGTTTGCTCCTCTCTAACAATCCTGGCCGCAACTTGCTGGAGACGTAAAGCAATGGCTTTGGCCGCAATCTTGTACGAGACATTAAGCAATGTAATAGGACGCCAACCACTAATTTTGTCCTTGTTCGCGCCTTTTGGAATAAGCTTAATGATCCCTTGATTCATCCACTCCGAGAAGCCCGCACCACCAAAGACCTCATTAATCATCCTGTAATAGTCTTCCCCAATGTCATCCCACATGGCTTTGTAGAACTCTACAGAAAGACCATCAGGCCCAGGAGCCTTACCATTCTTCATACTCGAAAGGGCGATAAACAACTCATCTTTGGAAAATTCTGCAGCAAGCTTGTCGCTCTCATAACCAAAAACTTTCTTTGGAATACACGACTGAATCTGCTTCCTAGCTCTTTGCACATCAGGGGAGTCATCATAAGCAGAAAAGATCTTTCTAAAATGATTTTCAAAAATACCTTTGATCGCCTCCTCATTTTCAGTATGACCAGAATCATCAGTCTCAAGAGAAAGAATCCTCTCCGAGGCATTCTTCTTCTTAATGTAATTGAAGAAGAACTGAGACGGAGCATCCCCTTCCTGCAACCAGTGAAGCCTGCTCCTCACCTTGGCTCCCCTGCCAACATAATCCTCATATCTCCTCACAGAACTCTCCTGAACAGCAACCCGCTCCTGAAGATCCGTGTTGAAGGGATCAACCTCCAGAAGACGCTTATCCACCTCCAAAGAATGACGAAGAGATCTAATGTACCTCCGCCGCCTTCTAGCAATAAGCCTGCCCCAGCCTCTCAAAAATTTGACAACCCTTCGAACAGCCGAATCCCACCAAGCCACCCAACCAACACCATCAGGTCTCGGGACTAAATTCCAAACACATCTAATCAGCTCCCTGCAATTAGCGGAGTCCAGATGAGAGATGTTGAGCTTAAAAGGCACAGGTCTCTTGTCCAAACACACAGATCCAACATGAACACACGAGCAAATGGGAGAATGATCGGAGCCAGTAATCCCCAAATCCACATCCACCGCTCTACGACCATTGCCAGCAAAAGTGAACAAAGAATCAGCATAAAATCTGTCCAGACGAGCGAATATCCTGTCCTCTCCTTTTCTCCGATTAGACCACGTGTGCCAACCTCCTGACTCAAGATGCTTCTGCTTAAAGTTAACATCGAAAACCTGCAAATGAGCTTTAGTACTGGACCACACCTCTTTCTCACCACCACACAGACACCCTCCAGTTCCTCCTTCCCTATCCCCGTCCCACTCCACCATGTTGAAATCCCCTCCAAGAATCCAACAAGCATCCGGAAGATTATCCTGCAACCATCTCCAAAGAATGGTTCTATCATGCGCAGAATTAGGACCATAAATGCAGCAAATGCCCACTACCTGTCCTGAGAGTGCAAAGGTAGCCCAAATAGCTCTTCCCTCCGGATCCTCGCCATGATTAAGCAACAAAGAAGCCAACCAGGGACGCACAGCCAGAACAAACCCTCCTGAACCTTGCCTGTGAGACGAACTCCACCAGGTGCCTCTCCAAGCATTAGACAGACTACTACACAGCTCAAAACCACTAAGCTTAACCTCTTGCAAGCAAACCACGTCAGCAGCAACAGACTTAAGAAAACCACAAACAACACTACGTCTTTCAAGGAGGACCATGCCTCTCACGTTCCAAGATGCAATATGAAACTTCATTGAGAAGTTTGAGAATGAAGAACCGCAAACCGGTTGCCTGCCGAGGCATTCCTATCACCTCCCTGCCTCACATCTTCTCCTGAAGGAGATCTGCGAACTTGCGAAGCCACATCCGAAGATCCAGGTGACTCACGGATTTTCGTTCCATTGGCCACGGCCTGTGAGTCTAAATTACGTCGTGCCTTATTGGGTTTGACCGGGGATCCCCTAGACTCCCTCCTCTTCTGTACAACCTTCCATTCCGTATTATCCTGCACCATAGGGGATTCCTTTGTCGGGACATACCCCCCCGACTCCTCCACATTCATCTTATCTTTCTGCACTTCGACTACCTGGGCCTCCTTATCCTTCTGAATTTCTGCAACCTCTTCCCCTTTATCATTGTTTTGAGCAGGAGGTGAAACCCCCTTTCTTTTGGGACAATCCCGAATCATATGGTCTAGGGATTGACACCCAAAGCATGCATTAGGTAAGTTCAAATACCGCACTTGTTGATAAACTGGTCCTGTCGGCGTAAGAATCTTGATCTGCTCCGGAAGCTTGCGCTTCAGATCCACCTCCACACAAATTTTGGGGCTCGCCTTGAGAGACAAGTTCCCTGAAGGATCCAACCAAATTTTACCAAATCTTTGTGCCATCGTCCTCAGCATGCATCGTAATTCCGTCTTCATCGCGACAAATTCTATCCAGAGAGGGTACTGTGCCTGCGAACTGTCTCTCGGATCAAAGTTGGGCCGCCAGGTTTGAACAAACGTTGTAGACCCCGCAATGTTCCAGGTACCATACTGCAGAACGTACCTAGCTGCATCTGCTTTTTCAAAAAGGACAGAAACAAACCTCCCGCCAAGACCCCAAAACGATTTGACATGCACGCCCTTAGCCTCCCAATTAAGGCGCACCCACTTCTTGAAATCATTTTCCAATGGAACCCTTTTCAGGAAAAATAAAATCAATCCTTTGGTTTCTAGCTCTTGGCACATTGCTCTATATTCATCATGCTCAATAGCATTGATTGTGAATTCGTCCTCCTCTTGCGCCATTTCCGAATCCAGTCGATCCAGCTGGTAGCCTAGGTCAGTCTCCAAATCATCAGCATCAGCCCATGAGCTAGTTGGCATATCGATTCCCGGAATTCGTAGAAGCCCAAAGTCAAACCCTTTACCAGCTTCTGGTGATTGCTTGACCACTTCAACATACGAGTTGAAGCCAGCAGATTGTGATTTGTCGGTGGACAAAGAATGTTTTTTTGAATACACTTTAAGGTTACCTGCTCCATCCCCGCGAGAACCCTCCTTCGCGCCACTCTCGTTATTCACCACAGTCAGATCACGTGATTCCGACTTGCCATCAGGGCTTCCGCCCGACAGGACTTCTCCAGCAACAGGCGATGAGATATTCTTGTCTTCCTTCGAAGCCTGTTCGCCCGATAAACTCACAACATTCTCCTTCGCAGAGGTAACCAACACCCCCGACGCGCCCGATAAATTCCCGATTTCAGAGCATTTACTCACAACATTCTCCTTCGCAGAGGTAACCAACACCCCCGACGCCTTTTCACAACCTTCGTCGCCTGCATATAAAGGGTTTTCGAAGCCCTTTATTAATTCACGGAGGTCATCCCGCGACCTTTCGCGTGGTAAACGCCCGCCAGATGAAAAACGACTGCCTTCGCGATCAATGAAGAACTCCTGATCACCTGCGTCTAAGCTCCCTACGCTCATGCGCGGGCTTGCACGCCCACGCCCGCGGAAACCCTCTCGCCCTCGACATGTGTTCTCCCCCTATTCCGCTCTTCGACTACAATCGATGTTGACTAGCGCTAAAATTATTTTTTTTTATTTTTGCAAAAGAAAGGGGATTAATTTTAATTAATTAAGTTTTGTTTTCTTAATTAATTAAAAATTTAGGTGCTTTAAAATTTTGCCCCTCTAAAGCATTGTAAAATTGCATTAAACATTTTTGTTTTTGCAATTATTTGGGCAAAAAGCACACAATTTTTGTAACCCCTTTAGGCATCAATTAGGTCCCTTTTGTAAATCATACTGTTGGCTTACACAAGGTCTCAAATGGCTTCCGATTTGGTGGAGCAAATGGCCGCAATAGCAGTAGTAGTTAGCCTCTTGGCCGATAAAGTCACTAATAGTGAAGTCAAAGCAAAATGCGAGGTCAAAACTTATGATGGGTCCCATGATCCCGAGGTCCTAAACAGTTGGATTCTCGATATGGACACATGGTTTGATTATAGCAAGATTTCAAAGGATGAGCAAGTCTCCTTTGCTAAGTTAAAACTTTGGCATAGCCAAAGTCTTGATAATGGACCGCCAAAGAAATCAAGATCCCATCGACACTTGGGATGATTTAGTGAAAGCATTGAAGGATACCTTCTATCCTTCAAATTATGCTGAAGACCTTGACTTCAAATGGCTTCATTTAAAGCAAGGATACAACATGAGTGTCCAAGAGTACATCTTTCAATTTAACAAATTGAGGATTTTAAATGGTATCCAGGACTCAACTGCAAAACTAATCAACAAATTCAAGAGTGGATTGCAAGAACCACTTTTTAGGGAGTTGAAATATACACCCATCACAACTTTGAATGCAGTGTACAATCAAGCACAACTTGCGGAGGAGAAGTTGCAATCGAGAGGATCTCGATCTTCGTCGTTTGGAGGAAATACTAAGGCGACAAATCAACAACAACAAAAGGTGAAAAAGCCTTCTTCTACTTCTTCTCCTTCATCCTCTTCCTCTTCTTCTTCTTCATCCAAAAATCCTTCTTCTTCTAAACCTCCATTGGTTTGTACTTTTTGTAAGAAGAAAGGTCATCTTAGGCATCAATGTTATAAGTTGCAAAATTTGAAGAAGAAATCCCTAGTTGTAAAGCCTCCAAATGAGGACCCAAAAGATGGTCCCATTGAGGCTATGGGGGAAGGAAGATCATATAAGGAGTTAAAGGGTCAATTGAACAATCTGACCCTCATGAATACTTCTCAAGGTGACCGTGAAAATTTGTTTGTCACACGGGCTCACCTAACTCATGATTACTTTGTTGATTGTATAATCGACAATGGCTCGCAGAAAAATCTAATTGCGAGGTCCGTTGTCGACAAATTGAAGTTGCCTATGAGTCCTCATCCTCATCCTTATTCTTTAGGATGGAAGGAAAATGGGACCTCATCCAAAATCACACACACTTGCACAGTCTCCTTTGCCTTTGGTCCAAAATTTGTGGACAAGGTTGTGTGTGATGTTACTCCTATGGATTGTTGTGGATTGTTGCTTGGGAGGCCCTATCAATATGATAGAAGGGCTATCCATGATGGTTTCAAAAATACTTACACTTTGCACTTAGATAACAAGGAATATCTAATCAAATGTACACAACACACCAAGAATTTGGTATTAAGTTGTAGACAAGCACGCAAAGCGGTAAATCAAGCAAAGGAATTGGCACTCATTTTCATAAGGCCAACAAATGAAGGAACACAAGCATCAATTCATAAGCACAAAAGGTATACTTCACTTGATAAATTGTTGCAATCATATTCCAATGTGTTTAAAGAGCCCACAAGGCTTCCTCCTGAATGCCATATCAATCATAGCATAGAAATTGTGCCTGCAACACCTCTTCCTAATGCTCCAATGTATAGGCAATCTATTGTGCAAATGGAAGAAATTAAAAGGCAAATCCAAGACTTGTTGTCTAAAGGATTTATTAAGCCAAGTACTTCTCCTTGTGCATCTCCAATTTTGCTTGTATTGAAGAAGGATGGTACTTGGAGGCTATGTATTGATTTCAGGGCATTAAACAAGATCACAATTAAGAATAGATATCCACTTCCAAGAATAGATGATCTTTTGGATCAACTTCAAGGAGCTAAGTTCTTTTCCAAGATTGATCTTAAAAGTGGATACCATCAAGTCAGAATTCAGGCTGAAGACACATGGAAGACAACATTTAAGACCAAGTTGGGACTCTTTGAGTGGCTTGTTATACCTTTTGGTCTTACAAATGCTCCAACAACATTCATGAGATTGATGAATGAAGTGTTCAGAGAAAGTCTGGACAAGTTTGTAATCATCTACTTGGATGATATCCTTGTATATTCTCCTACTTGGAAGAGTCACTTAGAGCACTTAGAAAAGGTTCTCCAAACCCTTCAAAAGAACCAATTGTTTGCCAACTTCCCTAAGTGTTCTTTTGGCCAATCTTCCATCTCCTACCTTGGCTTTGTAATAAATGAAAAAGGCATACAAGTGGACCCAACCAAAGTTGAAGTCCTCCTCAAATGGCCTACTCCTACTTCCATCACCGAGTTAAGGAGTTTTCTTGGACTTGCAAATTTCTACCGCAAGTTCATTGAAAGATATTCCACTATTGCCACTCCCTTGCATCACTTAACCAAAGCCAAAGTTGAGTTTCAATGGACAAAGGATCAAGCTCATGCCTTTGAGACATTGAAACACAAACTATGTACAACACCTATCCTAGTCCTTCCAGATCTTGCCCAACCTTTTGAGATAGAGACAGATGCATCACAGTTTGCCCTTGGAGCCGTACTGAAGCAGAATGGCCATCCAATGGCCTATCATTCTGAGACATTTTCAGCTGCCAAGAAGAACTATTCCACTTATGATAAAGAGTTGTATGCTTTGGTGCAAGCTATCAAGTATTGGAGGCATTACCTTTTGGGAAAGGAAACAATTGTACATATTGATCACATGCCCCTTAAGTTTCTTCAATCACAAAACAAGATTGAGGAAGCTCATCACATGAAGTGGGCATCTTACTTGCAATAATTTCACTTGGTGATCAAATACAAGAAAGGGCAAAGTAACATAGTGGCAGATTGTTTGAGCCGCCCTCCAGCAGCTCAAGCCTTGACAGTTGTGACCACTTCCCACATTGGTTTCCAAACATGGCCAGCACAATATCCTATTGATCTAGATTTTGGAAAGGTTTACCAACAACTCTTGCATCCTTCCTCATCAAATCTAAGTCCTCTTCAAGATTTCTACATAAAGGAAGGATTGCTCTACAAGTTGGATAAACTTTGTGTACCTCAAGAGCATCGATAATCTCTTTTGAAAGAGGCACATTCCACACTCTATGGGGGACACTTTGGGAAACAAAAGACTCTTCATCATCTGCAACGGTTCTTCTATTGGCCTCATATGCAGCGAGATGTTCTCCGCTTTCTGAGGCAATGTGCAGTTTGTAGCCGTTCAAAGTCAGCTAACAGGAAATTGGGCCTCAACATTCCATTGCCCATTCCTTCTCATCCTTGGGAAAGCATTTCCATGGACTTGTTGAGTGGTTTTCCCATGACAGTTAGACAACATGATTGTGTCTTTGTAGTTGTGGATAGATTCAACAAGATGGCTAAGTTCATTCCTTGTCGCAAGACCAGTTCTGCACCTGACTTAGCTCAACTCTTCTTCAACACAGTATGGCGCTCTTTTGGTCTTCCCAACAGCATTGTTTCTGATCGAGACTCACGATTTGTGGGGCACTTTTGGCGATCTTTGTGGAAGATTTTGGGAGTATCTCTTAACTTCTCCACTGCCTATCATCCTCAGTCAGATGGGTAGATGGAAGTAGTTAATCGCACACTTGTGCAAAGTTTGAGGATCTATCACCACTCTAGTCTAGCTAAGTGGGATTTGAGCCTCACCCATATAGAGCATGCATACAACAGAGCAGTTCACAGCTCCACCAGACATTCTCCTTTTGAAGTTTGTCTTGGATTCCAGCCCTTGGCTCCATATGAGTTGCCTTTATCCTTGCCCTCTCCAGCTACCAAGCACATTCAAAAAGAGCAAGATAAGGCTAACTCATTCATTCAGCATTTGTAGAGTCTTCAGTGAAAGGTGGTTCTGATTCTGCAAAAAGACTCAACAACAACAAAAGCAAGAAATGGACAAGCATCGTATCCCTCATCATTTTCAAGTTGGAGATAAAGTTTGGCTTTACTTGGATAAGCGATGTTTTTCAGAAAAGGCACATAGCAAGATCAAACCACTTCGCTATGGGCCTTATACCATCCTCCAACAAGTTTTTGAGAATGCCTTTCACCTTGATCTTTCGACACATCTCGACATTCATGACATCGTCAATGTGGATCTCCTCAAGCCATACCATGATTCTACCTTGGAATCAGCTCCTGCCATCAGTCATCCTATCGATGTGGTACCAGATGTTCAGCTTCCGCTCGATGCCGACATAGTTTTTGATACGAAGACTCGATAGACTCGATAGGGCTCTACTACTTCATACCTTGTAGCCCATCGAGGCCAGTTTCCACATCAGGCTCGCTGGATTTCTGCTGATCACATGTCTCGTGACTTCCCTTCTTTGTTAAAAGCATTGGAGTCCAATGCTTCTATTGTTGGGAGGCATGATGAGGAATAATTTAAGCAAGCTTAGTCTATTGAAATTAGGACTTAGTCTTATTTTTGGCTAATAAGCAATTTGTGGAAAATTGTAAAACGTGGGCTTTATGAGCTCATGTTGGATTTAGTCTTTAGGCCTAGTTGTCCCAATATCTTCTAGAGGGATATTGGAAGTTAGGAAGATAAGAGGCTATCCCACGAATGAGCATTTTGGATAAAGCTTATCTTCCCAATTTGGGAATTGGTTGCTCAATCCAAGGAAATGGTTGCTCATTTCAAGGGGAATTGGTTGTAAGATGGGCCTATTTAAGCCCTACATTTCAATGCAAATGTTAGCTTCATTTGGATCCACATCAAAAGGGCCACTCCATGGGCAAATGCCAAAGACAATTACAAAGCAATCCTTGATATGGTCAATGATCACTCATTACAATTAAAAGATCCCTTCTTTATATACTCTTCACCTAATGCTACTTAGGGAGTGTATAACCCTAACCCTAGCTGACTCATTAACCCTTCACTAACTCATTAGTAAAATAAAATATCTCAATACAATAGCCCTTAGGTCACATGTGGCCCATGCCAACTATACATAACACCCATATACTACACAATATCATATCCCTAGCTATCTATCACTAGGTGTTATACCAATTGGAGACAAACCACCATATTCCTTGAGATGATAGAGTTTGTCACCTTTACTCTCTTTGGAAGGCGAAGACCAAAGAGCACTTCATCTTCAAGCGTCCCATCTATTATGAGATTTAAGAGACGTAATATTGCATGTACGGGGTTGTTGGTCGATTGCTTGCCATTTTCTTTCATTATCCTAGTAAATAATGCCTAGCTCTATACCTTGAAGAGGCTATCACTCTTCCGCATTAGATGTTACAAGAGAGAGTGACTATCACTCGTCCAATCACATCATTTTTCACCCTATCTCTACTACTAGGAGCAATAAGCATTCATCCGAGTATATGTTATACAAAATATACTTTCATATTTGAAAAGCTTCTTCACATATGAGAGTTGTTATCATGGCTCTAGCACCTTCTTCATCCCTGCAATAGAATGGGACTATGGCTTGCTCACGTCAAGTATCGACCACTTCTCACTTACCCAAGAGACATTGATTGATGCAGCTTACCAAATTCTTATCGTTTTCTATCATTTCCTCAGCCATAGAAGCTAGCAAGAGTTTTAAGGGATTGGACTTTACACCCACCCCCAAGATTATCCAACAAAGCTTCCTTAGTCCTATCCATTCTCGTGGGAGCATGGTTAGATCATGTTTTGGCTCCTTTCACTCAAAGTTGATGATGATGACAGCTCAGTTTCTATTCTATACCCCTACTGACTAAAATTATTGCATCTCTCTTTATATATATATAGCATGTTTTGGTTTATCCATTTTGGGTAACCCTCAAGGCTGTAATTTTATGCCATACAATTGTTCCACTTTAGAGTAGTTTACACTAGATTTTTTACTCTAGTTTAGCTTATTTTTGTAGTACTTTATGGTTACTACAATGCATTGTAATTTGTAACAGCTCTTTTCAATGAGTCCCATTGGCCTACTTTGGCCATTTGTGGACATTAATAGAATTGTCTTATCTCTCCTTCTCGTTTCGATTCTCTCATCACTTTTTTGCTACTTCCATGCTTAGGGTTTAATCAATTTTGGGTACACCCCATGATGTTGTACACTAGTTTTACTTAAGTATATTTTATTTTTTCCTATTAGCATTTTATGGTTACTACAACGCATTGTAACAGATTTCTAATGAGTCCCACTAACCTACATTTGTCATATGTGGAAATTAATAAAATTGTCTTGTGTGGACATTAATAGAATTATCTGATCTCTCCCTCTAGTTTTGATTCTCTCATCAGTTTTTTGCTACTTACATGCTTAGGGTTTAACCAATTTTGGGTACACCCCATGAGGTTGTACAATAGTTTTACTTAAGTATAGTTTATTTTTTCCTATTTGCATTTTCTGGTTAGTACAACACATTATAACAGATTTCTAATAAGTCCTATTGACCTACATTGGTCAACTGTGGACATTAATAAAATTGTGTTTTCTGATTATAATCAATGAAGATTAACTAGATTAAATTATTTTTTATCAGACAATTATGTTTCAATAGAATATCTCACATGCTTTAATCCTTATAAGAACTAAATATGAAATTGAAGAATTATGATTGATTTTGAAATTTCTGTCCTTTGGTATTTGATTTATAATTTCTGCACTTCAATTTTCTTTTGTTATTTTCTCAAGAGTGCTTACACACCTATACTACTAATGTCTGACGGTTATGAATAGGATGGTTTTGCACTTGCAATTACTAGATTATTTTGTTTTATCATTACCATGAAAAGCATTGTTGAATGATCCCATTGTCTAGTCATTACTCTGCACAATTTTGTTAGTATCAGTCAAACTGGATGAAGAAAGCTTGGACAAAATAACTATATTTTGACTATCAATGTCAATGTTGTTGAATAGATTTAGAATGCCCCTTCTGCAACTTAGCTTCAACTTTTAGTTTTAATCCAAACTGGAAAGCTTGTTTAGTGATGAAATTGAAAAGTCCTAATTGCTTTCTCAGACACTCAATAAGTCAAAGATAAATTTAATTTGAAGTATTCTGCAACATCTTTTACCTCCTATTCGATGGATAACTTGTTCAGTTAGTCAATATTGTCGTATATTCCGTCATGAAAAGTACAAAATATGGAACCAACGAGCCAATAATCCTCCCCTCCAAGGGAATGAAAGCACATATGAATGACTGATTTGAATTGGTTTCACTATTAGATGGTTTTTTTGTGGCACAGCCAAGAAGTAGACAAGGGACCATCACCATGCAGAAGCATGGTCATTTGTGCAAAAATAGGTTCCTAGGCTTCTAAGGCATACATCCAACTTTCTTGCCATTGAGGGATCCATTAAATTGTGGAATGCCAATTTCGTATGTAGCTTGTTCATAGACTAAGTGATATGAATCATTCTAGGATTCATGGTCTTTTTCCAGCAAATATGTGTACCAAGAATTGTCCATGTTTATAAATAATTTGCTTAGGCATCATGTACTCTACCTTCATCTAAAAATCATTCTGTGGTGTTGTTGGTCCCAGACCTCTTACTTAATTAACTAGACTTGGTTCTTGAAAGAACTAAATGTCTATGATCTCATAATTTTTTGAGAGCATAGAAATCTGTGAATGCAAGAAAACCTAACATCCACAATATACCAACATTATTTTTCTTAATTATAAAATGGAAAAAAATCAAAAACAATAAGAGTTGATTCCTAGCATATGAAAAGTGTTTCAAATAACAATATCTATCCTCTAAAGCTTTGATACCATCCAGAAGTCTCATATGAAAGCAAAATTTAGGCCTTCTGCAAAATGAATTTATAATCTTGACATCAATATCTACCATTATGGTAAGATTTTAGGTAGAATGGAGAAGGTTCATATTTGCACACTTTCCAACATTAAACATAAAAGGTGCAATGTTGGTAGGTTACAAAATGACAACAAACTACACAACAAAATCAACATTCTTGCAAAGACTTAAAATAAGAGGAACATAAGTAGGCAACAAGCCAACTTAAAACAATATCAAAGACTATAAATGCCTGTTCATCAAGCTTTATTGGTAACTTATGTAAACATTTACACAATAGCAAGAAAGGAAACAAGGATTAACCACAGAATTCTTCATTGACCTTAATAAGTAAACTAAATTCTACCAATAAAAAATAAAGAACAGGCAAGGACTATCATTGCTTCCTGTACAATACTAAGAATGTAGAATGTGTCAAGCTCCTGTATATAGTTTTAGACGTTTGCTACACGATAATTTAGTGAACTAGAAAAAGCTGTCTAGCCTGTGGTTAGAGGGGTGCATAAGTAAGCCTGGCATTAGTATCTTGGAACATAAAATATGAAATAATTCCACTTTTATCTAAGGCTTCTCATCTGTCTGTCATGTGCACATGCATGGTGTTAGAAGTTCTACAAACTACATTGTAGCGTGTCAAAGAGATGCAAGTCTGGGGATAGTTAGAAGGTCGCAAATATAAATTCAACTTTAGAGATTTTGAAGAGAAAATCCCATTTGTGTCTGAGTTTTCATCGTGCATCTGGGATGATAATGAAAATCATGTAACATTCTTGTATAGATAAGCTTGCATAAGCCTTGTATGAGTGGATTGTGCTTCCCTTTGGTCTATTCAGAGCTCCGCTGCCTTCACTAATAAAACCCTAGTCAGCAGTACGACAATTTCGAATAGGTTATTTAGTAGAGGTCATAACCTCATGAGTGTAGCTCTGATTGTGTCCATTCAAAAATGGTAGGAAAGCTTAGGTATAGTAGAATGCAATTAAAGGATGCAGAAATATGTTCAAGAGAGTTTAACCCCCCACCCCCAAATACAAAAGAATTGCAAAACAATGAAGCTGTTCCGAAGTTGCGTCCCACAAAAAAATAATTCAGAATTACCACAAAAACCTCCAAGTAAGCACCAACTCAATACAAGTGGTTGAAGGATGGCACCAAACCTCTTACTAACCACTGGAAGATGAACCCCTCCATCTCCAAACAATGTTTCTTTATATTTCATTGTACATGAAAACCACATCAGTCGTATCTGAAGAACTAGTCCACATCGTTCTATATCTCTTTTTAGAGATTCATTGTATACGGTCTCCGTGAAGTTAACAAAATTTCTGTTTCAGCAATTAATTGATTTGTCCTCTTCATGTTTGAATGGTCTCTTGTACTTTTATTCTTCACAATATGCTAGTTTCTGCAATTTAATGTGTTGTTATCAGGGTTCCATCAACAAGCCAGATCAGTGGTATTAGAGCAGTTGTTTGTATTGTATGTTTGCCCCAATGAGATCATGCTACAGCAATCACAGTCTCATTACACGTGACCTGTCAAATTACCTTCCTTGTCGTTTAAAATGATTGTTGATTGCAAGCAACATCAAATCATCAGATCCTTTCAAGTCAACATTGAATGAAGAATTTGAGAAACAAATGGACAACCTTCTTAACCAGTTCACACAATTTCTTTAAGAAGTCCTAGGAGAGACTCATCCTTCTACAATAAGGAGATCTTCTGGAGGCTCATCACCATTACAGATAAACTTAAGCATTCTCATTTTCAAAGGAAATATTGATGCATAGGCAACAACAATCATCTGTTGTGCATAATTTTTCTAAATTGAAAAAAATCACATTTGCAATGTTGAGAACTATTGTCGCTGTCATAAATCGGTAGGGAGCATATTCAACTCAACCCACAACAGAGAATGCAAAATTAGGCACAGTCATATTGGAATCCACGTGGGTAGATTTTGCAGATCCCATCAAGGACGAGTATTTATCTTATTAAGAACTATAATGAACAGTGTCTTCGGAAGGAACAATTGCACCAAGGATGGGACCAACAAGAAAGGATTACATAAATGCAATCCTTACACTGTTGGTGAAGCTTGGTACACATAATACAGAATGGCACAAAATCCTCAGGTACCATAGCGGTTTGCATCGATACATTTAGATTGAAATTGATTTTCTAAACGTCGCAAAGTTTGGGGAGGCCTATAGGTATGTGACCAAGAATGAAGAAAAGCTTAAGAATAAAGGAGATTGGAAGGACAATGACTTCAATAGTCAGAAATAACAACTCAAAAAGGATAAGAGTGGTCGCAAGTTTGATAGCAATATGCAGAATAGAGGGCAACAACAACAGAACCAAACATTAAAGCCAATGCAAAAGAAAATCCTATACACGTGATCTATGGAAATCCCAATAGATTGAAGAATAAGCTAGTCTCCATGATCTAGTGTCTCCTTTTGACCAAGGAGTTTCATAAAGGGCTAGGAACAGGTATCTCTCCCAATTTGAGGCATTAGTTTCTATGCACCATAGCTGATAGAGATGGGACACGAGTTGAAAGACAAACTCAAGATGAAGTGGTTGGAGTGCAAACTCGATCTGTACAATGCATTAAAGAACAGTATGCTTACACTGGATCATATGCGAACGCAAAATAGTTCTAGTTCTCTCAATGCATGCTCAATCAGCAACTACCAAAGTCAACTCGCAAGCCTAGAACACATACAGAGGTGTGTTAAATGATACAGTCAAAATGTTGCATTTTTTGAGATATCTTGGAAGTGCATCTACAAATACTCTCATTCAAGAACAGCGTTGCATATTATTTGTAAATTCATGAGGAGGAAATGGGTTAGAGATTATGGGATGGACCTGAGAACTGAACCACCATGTTAGTGCAAGATGCTGTGATCTCAACATGTTCGCTCTTGTAGAAAAATTAGAAATTGGAGAGAGCATCCTTTAAGGTGTTGAAGATCATAAAGTTGACCAGAAGTTGCCTATGGTCATAGACCAAAGCAACTGCATACAACTATCAATGCAAGCCCTAAAGGGAGTGAGCAAAGAGGACACATCATAAGTAAAGAGGACATAGCCATTAAAAAACAATGTAAAAGACATCTATCCTCTGCATGAGTCTGCTCCCTAATAAATTCCTCATGCTTATCAATGCAGATACCAAAGAGAGTTGTTTATAGAAGGCACCCTTATCTAACCATGATAGTGCTCTTAATCTCATTGAAAGACCCTTGGGTTGCCCAAAAGTGACAAAATATTGTGTGTTGAAGATCATAAAGTTGACCATAAATTGCCTAAGGTCATAGAACAAAGCAAGCGCATCCAACTATCATTGCAAGCCCCTAAGGGAGTGAGCAAGGAGGACACGTTGTCAATAAACAGGACACAGTAATCAAGAAACGATGTTAAAGACATCTATCCTTTGCATGAGTGTGCTCCCTAATAAATTCCTCAAGCTTATTAATGTATATACCAAAGAGAGTTGGTGATAGAAGACACCCCTATCTAACCATGATAGTGCTCTTAATCTCATTGGACAACACTTGCGATGCCCAAAAGTGGCCAAACACTATCTTGTGAAGTTGCATCATAGATGTATTAAGGAGCTCTCAAATGTCCATGTCACATAATATTTAGATTTTGGAATAGCAAGTGTATAGGCATTGTATCGAAGGCCTTTTTATAGTCCACAATATAATAGAAGACCTTGCTAAGGCCTCCCCAATGATAGCATGAAGATTGAAAATATGGTTCACAGTCTAAAAAACTCTCAAACAACCTGCCTCCCCTCTTGCTTTAGAAGTGTCACTCTTAAGTTTCTTAGATAGCTTCATGTCCAAAACTGTGGCATATATAACTTGGCGAAAAACTATGCCCAATCATAATGGTCCTACAATTGTTCGACTCTGAATTGTCTCCAACTCTAAAAATGGGATGTACAATATGCTGAGACCATAGTTATGAAACTCATTAAGTTTTTCAAAAAACTTGTCGAGTCTGTGTAGGCTCAAATGAGTTGTTTGGGATTGACTTGGAAATTTTCAAAAACTTGCCAAGCTTTTGGGAATGCTTGCCGACTCTCTAAGCTTTTGCCAAGCCCAATGTTTTGCCCAAGTTTTCTAAGGTCAATGAGATTTTGCACTTTCTATAATCTTTTTGTCAAGTCCCGAGTCCGAGTCAAAAATGGCCTTGCCGAGTCTTAAACCAAGTCTAAGTTTTTCAACTATGGTTGAGACCAGGACAGTAGGAAACCATAGCAAATGACCTCATTGAATTAGCAATGCAACGATATAGACAAAGGATTTGATTTCATTATTGTGGGAATCAACCTATAACCCTTCATAGTCCACTAAATTGCTAGTGCATTGATTTTGAACCACCCCCTAGGCAAAAGAATTAACAAAAAGAAAAAAGAGATGTGATCTAAATGATGGGTTAGAATCGGATTGCAATGAGAGACTGCAGGGTCAACCAAGCCAATGTGGTCGCCATGAGGTGCCAGGTGAGGGGGGTGTGCAAGGGATGGAAGGGAAAGGGGGGTTCAAGGGGTGGTGTGTTGTGGCATGGGAAGAGAACACACACTAGAAGAACAGGATGGCCAAGCCCAACGAGGACAAGGCTCCCAAGATGTGGGAGATGGTATTGTCAACAAAAAATGGTGAGGGAAACCCGTGACCTCCAACCAAGAAGACTATCACCAATATACATTGTTCAAGTGAGCAAGCCCACCAATTCAAAATAAACATGAGGCCCGTCAAACAAAACAACTCCATTTCAGTTGGTTCCACATGTTCAATATTTTTTTTTTTTGATATCAGGGGAATCGGTATCATCCTTTCCTCCTTAACAACTGGGCACGGGGGACAGACATTCTCCCCGAGGTTGTTGCCTCCAAACACAGGTCAAATCATTGAAGTTGCCTCTCCTCGGTAAACACGACTCGGAGTGAGGGAGACCCCCGATGGCTCGGGGTTGGTACCGTCGTCGTCAAGCTGGCGCGCACTCAGCGGACTCAAGTCAGACTACTACCTTTGCCCATATTGGGCATGCTGTTAGGAGGTGAATTCAATATCCAGATCTCCGATGTTCTTCAGCAGAGTGGTGCTTGGTGGAGCTTTAAAAATGCTTTTGCTTTAAAGCTGTTTTTTGCTTTAAAGCTGCTTTTTGCTTTAAAAGCTGTTTTTTGCTTTAAAAGCTGCTTTTGCTTTTAAAGTTGCTTTTTGCTTTAAAAGCTACTTTTGCTTTTAAAGCTGCTTTTGTCTTTAAAGCAACTTTTGTTATAGAAAGCAGTTGATAAAAACAGTTTTTTTTAATAAAGCGCTTTATGTCACAGCTTTTTTGGAATCTCCCTTTGTATTTCTATAAAAAGGGGAATGCCCCTTGCATTATCACAGAGAGTGCGAATGTATGAAATCAGCTGAGAATAATAAAAGAAGAAAAGTTGCCATTGCCCTGTGGTTTTACCTGCACACTGCAGGGTTTCCACGTAAAATCTCGTGTACTGTTTATTGTTGTTTATGCTTGCTTGCTTTTAATTTCCTAACACATGCCCCCAAGGTTTGAACTTAGGTCTCCTCTTGGTAAGTGCCCAAAGTCTTACCAATCCACCTAGCCCTTGGGGACTTTGATTTAAACTAAACTTTTGAATTTTGCCCTCACACTGCTCAAAAAATCCTAAACTTAGACCACAAATTTTGCTATCCACATGGTTAAATAATCCAAAGCACAAAAGGGATCCATACTACTTTTAACAAGGATTCTAAATCTGTAAACAGATCTGAAAAATTCCCCATGGTGCCCTGGATATGTATGTTTTGTGAAACTTAGTAAATGGACCAAAAATCAAACTATGGTTACTCAATAGCTCTGTTACTTACCTAGTTGGAGCAAAGCAGACAGATTTTGTGGAAAAAAATATAAAATCTTATGCCTCGAGCAAAATGAGCTCAACAAAGAGTCTTTAGGACCAAAGAGACAAGTCCTATTTAGACCACTCTATTGAGAGTGGTGAAAAGTGGTTTTCCCACTACATACCTAACAACCTCCCACAATCCTCGAATAAGTGCAAGCTCCAAATTCTAAAGCTTGTCACCCTAGGCTCTAATTACCATGTTAGAAAAACCAAAGATTTAAAATAAAAAAAGCATTTACACAATAACATAACAAATATGGAGAAGGATAATGAAAGATTCAACTTGATGACTACAAATGAAAAGTGGTGTGCCTTTATATAGGAAAAAATGGTGAGGTTTACAAAAGCTGGCCTTGTACCTACCCAGATTTGAACATCTACAATAAATTAAGCATTGTGCTGAACTCCTTTTCTCGATTCAATCCCTTGTCAATCACATAAGCCACTTCAATTCTAAACAAGGAACACACATCAACTTCATCTGCCTCTTTTTGGCCCTTTCAGCCCCATAAGTAAATGCCCTTGCTATACAAGCTTCTATAGACAGCACAAGAGATCACTTAGGGCATCTTCCTATCATCACACCTGGCATTATGCATCCCTATCCTATTGACATCCTACTTCTTTCTGTTGTCATCGGCATTTGTCACCAAGTGTTGAACAAATTTCAAAGGGGATCAATTACGTTCGTCTCCCTATCATCAAACATATAGCCTTCCACACGACGTGTATTTTGGCAATTGTCTTCGTCTCCTATCCCTCCCAACACATTTGAAACCTTCTACCTGTTCAAAATCATTCAAAATGTCATTTTTTCCCTTTTTCTCAAAGACAGTTCCAATTGCTAGGTGATGATTTCAACTTGTCAAGCGACAGTTTTATCTTAAGAAGATTTTTTGGCCATTGCAAACTAATCCCAACACTTGTCCCCGGACCATTTTGCATAGTTTTCCTCCTGCCTGACAAATCTTGCATGTTTTACAAACCCCATTTTTTGAGCCTCTCTTGGGGTCCCTCGTGCTTCAATTCCATTGTGTTGTTAGGCTGTCAAATTGATCTCTCCCACTCTAGAGGCTTTATGTTGTTGTAACTATTGTGTCTAGTGTCAATTTGCTACTCTCAATTATATCAACACCTTGTCAAGTTCTTATTTGGTGTCTTTTTTTCTTTTTGTTAGGTTTCCTGTCTACATAGAGAATTTGTTAGGATGTCTACCTTACCATTCAACATCTCGCTTGCTAACTCACTCTCTCTTTGTCCAAATTCAACTCCCAGTATATGGAATGGCTCGTTTGTGTACCAAATTCGGTGAATGAGTGATAGTGATTGCAATATCACGTGGAATACAATTCCTTTCACATTTTGAGGGGACTATTATCACTTTGCTTAAGCTTTCCTAACAATGAAAGGGACTATTATCACTTGTGCTTTATTCAATTTCACTTTGTCCTTGAATCTTGCATGTCATATTTAGTGTTTTTCCTAGCTTTGCAAGTAGGATCCTTCTATTTTCTCAGTGCATGCATACTTATCTTTCTTTCATGTACTCGTAATTTGTAGGTTTATATTTGTTGGGAAGAGGTGTCATACACCTTGCAAATCCTAACTGTCTCATGTCTTATGTTAAGAGCATATATAAAAGAAAGAAAAAGGCATTAAGCAGTCTGTGGTATTTCAGCAATGTTACTGCAGGTCTATTTCCAATAGTGTTACTACAGGTCTATTTCCAGCAGTGTTACTGCAGGTCAGTAATGTTACTGCAGGACAGCTGTGTTACTGCAGGTCTATTTCCAGCACTATGTTACTGCAGGACAGCTGTGTTACTGCAGGTCTATTTCCAGCACTGTGTCACTACAGGACAGCTGCATTACTGCAGGTCTATTTCCAGCACTGTGTTACTACAGAATAGTTGTGTTACTGCAGGTCTATTTCCAGCACTGTGTCACTACAGGACAGTTGCATTACTGCAGATCTATTTTCAGCACTGTGTCACTGCATGGCAGTTGCATTACTGCAGGTCTATTTCCAGCAATGTGTTACTGCAGGGCAGCTATGTTACTGCAGGTCTATTTCCAGCACTGTGTTACTGCAGGGCAGCTATGTTACTGCAGGCCTATTTCTAGCACTGTCACTTCAGGACAGCTGCATTATTGCAGGTCTATTTCCAGCTTTGCTGATAAATAGGCCTGAAGAAGTGGATACTCGTAGGAATGTATTGTAAAAAGCAGACTGTTGATTGCTGAATAATACATTTTTTAGTGCTCCTTGAATGCTGGGTTTTTCCCAAAAGGGTTTCCTAAGGCATATGTTGCTTCCCGCATGAGATATGTGTGATTTATCTTAGTTCTTTTCTTTGTTGGGCTTTTTAGCCTGCTAGCTGGCAGTCATTACTGTCCTTCTTATAGTCCCTTGGGTCTTATTTTGGCCCACCGCAGACATTAATAATATTTCATTTTTCATTTCATTTTCATTTCTAAAGATTAAGTAGGAAGTTGTTCCGCATTTGTCTAACTTCCTTTCAATATTACTTATTAGTTAGCTTGTTTTACACCCATGGAGTTTAGGGCAATTGATCATGAGTGAAGAATTTTACACTATTGACCAAGGTTTTAATCCCATGGGTGAACCTTTACATTTTAATCAAATGGCATGAGCTCAAACGGTTAAATTCCTCGACTTTCAAGGAGGGGGACCCAGGTTTGAATCTTGTCAGGCGATACATGCACAATAGACAAGTTGTAAAATCATTATGTGGTCATAATGTAATACAGGTAGGCCTGTTTCAATCCCATGTAACCAATTAAAAAAAAAAAAAGTTAGCTTGTTTTGTACACTTATTAGTTAGCTTGTTTTATACACTTTGTGCTAAAGTTGTTTTGCCTTCTTCCATGCAAGCTGAAGTTAATGGTTAATGAATCTTTAACTTACCAACCTACATTTTTAACTTGTACTAACCTGCAATCTCTCTAAAGTTCAATTCAGAAAATGATTAATCGTTAGTAGTTGTAGAAGGATGATTAAACGTCATATAATTTCTACAACTAACCCTCCCAACCTACAATCCATGCAAATATCACAATCACTATCACTCCAACACCCATTCTTCTCTTTTCATTTGGGGCTCTTCATAGTCTTGACAGTTTCCCCACCATAAACTTATGCTAGTGAACCACATCACATGTTGGAGGTGGAGAAACCAAGGTTGGAACAAGAAGACGTCCCCACGTGGATCCGACTCTTGTCATCCTCTTTGAAACCCCAAATAGGAGGGCTTTCCCTTTGGGTGCTCCTTATCCTAGCTTTATGCTAGTGTACAAGGATGCAGATGCAATTTGTGTTGGAAAGTTGCACCTGCATTAGTTTCTTCTCTTATTAGTTAGCTTGTGTCTTAGTTCTTTTCTTTGTTGGGCTTTTTAGCCTGCTACCTGGCAGTAATTATTGTCCTTCTTATAGTCCCTTGGGTCTTATTTTGGCCCACCGTGGACATTAAATAATATTTCATTTCTTTTCTAACTGCTTGTTGTGTCAATACTTCTTTCAACTTTCTACTACCTTGTCCAACACCCAACCTCGTTGGTGTTATATTGATTGTTTGAGGAGCCTTTTTACTCTTGTCTAGCAGCCAACCACCTTGGTGTTATATTTTTTTCTTTGAGGAGTTTTATTACTCTTGTCTAAAGTGTCTAGCCCCAACTGATGACAGGTCTAGTACATAAATTCGAGACAAGATTGGCCCCTTTTTTCCTCAGAGGTATGTGAAGCCATCCCTTATGGTTGGTTTCACATTTCTTGTTTATTTTCATAGACCCTTTGTTTATTTGGTTCATTCCTTTCTATCTTGTTTGTGTCATCCCTCTCTCCTACGGGTTCTTGTGTCTTTCTTGAAACAACAAGTTGGTTTTAAAACCTCATTGTTGTCTCTAACCCAGTCACTAGGAATAATCCTCAAGATCTCCTCCTAGTTCCATTGTCTTTCAAGGACTTCTCACTTTGCAAATGGGCCTCTAGTTCTAAAATCAATGTCCCTTTTGTCAAGTTCAAGTTAGATACCCCTTTGAAGGACGTTGGTCTTGATGATTTTGTTGATATTATTGCCCGTATTCTATAGTTGATCTAGCACATTCGTGAATGCCTTAGGCACATCCATTGAGAAAGCTTCATCCCCATCATTGTCCTTCATTGACTCCTTAGCCATGACCCTTACACATCAAAGCCATGGGGTTTCTCTATCCTCAATGATAAGTGCTCCTTCTCAGCCTTAAGATCTCCCCCCAATTCCATCTTTCAATCACTTTAAAAATGGGCCTTTAGTTCTCTAATCAATGTTCTTTTTGTCGAGTGCAAGTTCAATACCCCTTTGAAGGACATTGATCTTGATGATTTTGTTGACCTCATTGCCTAAAGTCTGTTGCTGATCTCGCACATCAATGAACGCCTTAGGCACAAATCTTACATTGAGAAGAATCCATTCCATCGTTGAATTAAACTAACTCCTCAACCATGACTCTTACACCTCAAAGTCGAAGAGTTTTCTATCCTCGAAGATAAGTGCTCCTCAACCTCTAAACAACATAGATAAGGTTCCTAGTCACACTCCTAATTCCAATTTTTGTCAAAGCCAAGTTCTTTTTTAACATTTGGGTGACTAATCGCTCTCTCCAGGCACAACTCAATCATTTGGTTTGTGTGAACTTGTCTTTCAATAAATGAATTTTGATCTTATCGACTCTCTTTTGGCTCAAATATAGATTAGTTTTGTTGGTTGTGGAGCCTGATTAATTTAGAGGTTTTGTTTTCAGCTGCACTTGGACCCACTCCGCGAAGGAGGGGGGTGTAGGGGGCATCAGCCCCCCTACTTATGTCACCATGGGGGGGTCCAGGGGGGGCGACGACATAAATATATCTGGAAGGACCATTTGTTATTAGGTCACAGATCGGACGATGGATTTTAGGCGGGTTATTTGCCCTAAAATTGTAATGCGCTTTTATAAGAGGATGATGTATGGCGGTTTATTGTAATGTTCGGTGTACGCGGCTATGTAGAGAAGGGTTTTCTGGAAGGAATAAAAGGCCTGGTTATTTTCTCCGTGGACGTAGCCCATATTGGGTGAACCACGTTAAATTTGTGTCTCTTGTGTATTGCATTATTCTTTTGTGTTTTATTTCCGCATTTAATTATTGCTCGTGTTTTGTTATTTAATCCTAACAACTGGTATTAGAGCTTAGGGTTTGAAAAACGCACTCGAAAGGAGGGTTTCCAGTTTGAGTGGGAGCAATGACAGAAGAAGGCAGATTTAGGGTTGAGAAGTTTAATAGCCAAAATTACCAACTATGGAAGATGCAAATGGAGGATTATCTTTATCAGAAGGATCTTTATCTACCATTAGGCGGAATAGCAAAGAAGCTGGCGACAAAAATAGACGAAGAATGGGAAGTTCTGGACATAAAAGCACTAGGAACAATACGGTTGTGCTTGGCATCGTCGGTGGCCTTCAATATTTCAAAGGAAAAGACAACGGAGGGTTTAATGAATGCGTTGGCTAAACTGTATGAAAAACCCTCAAGCTTCGAACAAGGTATTTCTTCTACCTTGGCTCATTCCATTCAATTTGTTTCTCAACCTTCTCCTCTTTCTAGTAATCTACAACTTCCTCATTATTATTTTTATTCATCTCATAGTCCGTCATCTCATACCATCCCTTAGCCTATACCAAATTATACGTTTTTGCCTCTTCCTATTTCCTTCCCATCCATTTGGATGTCTCACTCATGCTTCTATTAAGCCTATAACTGAAACCTACCTAGCGTACCATAAGAAGCCATTTGACCTAACTATTAGGTTTGCTATCTTGCCCAAACCTATTCTGAATCTTCTAAAATATAAAAGCAAAGGGCAATCCTAACAATCACGTCAAGTTATGCTAAAGCGATGTGGAGTTGCTACCTTCGAATCCTATGGTCACCAAGTGTCTTAAAGGAAAGGCCTTGGACTTGTATTACTGTCTTCCCAATTCTTCTATTCATTCATTCAAACAACATATCTCTGAGTATGTTTCAACCTTCAATGTGTAAGCTTCTACACACTAACATCCTCAATTTCAAACAAAATGCCAATGAGTCATGTTCTAATTTTATACAAAGATGGACAAAAGTTCACTATTCTAGTACAAGTCAAACTCGCATGGAGCCTAAATTGTCAATAAAACTCTTTGTACACACTTTACACGATGACATATGCTCTCAATTTCAGTTCCTCCCCTATAAAACCTATAAACAAGTTGCGGAAATGGCCCTTCGCATCAACCATTGTGACAACCACACTTTCTGTCAAAAACAAAGGTGCTACTACAGATGGTGTACCTAATTCTCCTTAGCCTAGTCATAAACTTGTTTCTTCTCAACCTTGAGCTAAGGCTAAGTCCTCTAATCTAGTTCATCTCTTAACTAAGAATTAGCATAATAGTTTAGAAATTCATGTCCCTTTCACTATCTCACTTCAACCTCGATGGGCTTCTGGCCAACATTACTTCCAAAGACAAACCCTTGATTCTAACATGCAACCCTCGGTTTCTAATCCAGCCAAAGAGTGTACTTAGCATAGGACTAGGGGTACAACACTAATTAATGCCATGACTTCAACAGTATTCTCTTTAAATTGCTTGAGAACCAGGGAAGCATATTTGTGAAACCATTCTCCAACAAGCCAATCTCATTTCTAGTCACCAAGATCATCTTTCTCCCCAGAATGCAAATCTTTGTGTTTACAATAATCCTTTGCCTTTTTTTCCATCACGCTAGTCAATCTCCTATGATTGGTCTCAGGGACCCTAACTCTAGCTACAATACCACTTAGATTGATAATCGTAATATGTTTAAGGTCATCAGTTTCAATGACACTAAGTAGATGTTGCAACTCATACTCAAATCAATAAGCTTCCCAAATTTCTCCCCTTACTTGAAGATCCTCTTGTCTTGTTTGAGCCTACTTCGCCAAGAGCTCAATCAACTTGTTCTAGAATCATTTCTCTAGCTCAAATGGGAAAACCCATGAGGGTTTTTTGGCCAGTTGGATATTAATCTATGTCTAACAATCTAGCTCAAACCTTTCTACATAAAGACTTCTACTCATCAAACCTCTTTTTGAAGCCCTAGGTCTTCGCCACATAGCTCACATTTGTCCTCCTATTGAGACAAACACAAACCATGTAGATCAGGATTTCCATCCTTTTGACAATTCTCTATAAAAGGCCCTATTCTTCTTCGGCTTTCACTATCTCCACGATGACAAAAAATGATTAAGAGGGGGGATTTAGCTCTTTATCTTACCATATGGTTGCATGATCATGTTTTAGTAAAAAGACCGTTAGTCAAAGAGGCTGCCTTTGTAAACCTTTTTCCTTTCTCTTTCATCTAGCAAATTGATTACACTAAAGACAGTTATCATTGTACTTGGATCTTCATTGAAGGTTATGATAATATATCGGTTTCTTGCGTGTTACACTAAAGACAGTTATCATTGTACTTGGATCTTCATTGAAGGTTATGACAATATATCGGAATCTTGCATGGGCACAATTATCCTTCCTATCCAATTGGGTCCTAAGACTCTAATGATATAGTTTCTGGTTGTTGACTATCAAACAACCTATAACATTATCTTTGGCCAGCATTGAATTAATCATATGAAGGTTGTTCCCTTAATTCTATTCCAAGCGATTTAGTTCCTTCAAAAGTTGATCCAGATTATGTTTCCAAGCATTGCCACTAATAGGTTCCCCTCATTATGACTTGCTCTATGTTGAGTTGCAAAGACCTTCCAAGATACCTAGGATGAAGCAATCACCTCCTCTTCCTTCCACTTCTCAACCGCAATCAATTCGTTTTTTTCATGTTTTTCACCATTGCTTCTCCTTTCATAGGATGAGCCTTTGACTCTTCCTTTCGAAGTAGTAGGTCTTGGACTCAAGAGGGATAATCTCTATGAAATATTTATCTTTGTGAAATTTTTTAGCATCTTCTTCCACCTAAAGTTGAACTTGCGTCTTGATATGTGCATGCTAGAGATTCATAAGGATGATGGTGACATTTTTGTGTCTTCTTTTTCCAAAAATTCTAACTCTAAAGTCTCATTCCCTCTCATTTTTAAACCTTGCATTTCTAAGTCTTCATTACTTGTTGAGGCAAGAACAAGTAGATGAACATCCCATCCCTTTTGCTTTCCATTTAGACATTGACTATTCCAACAATGTCGTTGAGCATGAAGCTTTAGTCCTAGAATTGTTCATCACCAAGTGCATGGAGACTAGCAATCTTGGAATTTGTAGTGATTCTCAGTTTCTCATCAAAAAAATTATTTTCAATTACCAAACTTGTTCCATGTCACTTAGACCTTACAAGCTAGTTGTTGAAAAGCATAGTACAACATTTGACATCTCTCTAAAATTAATCCCAAGAGGAGAAAATCATATTGCTAATTCTATTGCTACTTCAACTACACAATTTTGCCCTCATAGGGTCATGAGTGACCAAAAATTCTCTCTCTTGTAAATTGAGCTTACTTGTTCCTTTAAGATTGTGCATCTTCAACCATTCTCTTTGATGTTAAAAGGGAACATAAATCCCTCACTCTTCACTAGGCCAAATTTGATGAAGGGATCATTGACTTTCTCCTTTCTCTCAATTGTTTACCTTATTTTTGTTAACATAGAGCCTTTGCCTTTGTTTCTCACCTGAACAATTATTTTGATGAAGACCAATTCATTGATAACCTTTTGAATGATCATCTTGACCTTCCTCCAAGACCTCTCAAATTTTAAGGACACCCCTCTCTGACAGAGGAGACTCTCGATCTTAACATTGGTTCCCCTCAACAACCTCGTATGATCAAAGTGGAGGCATTGCTAACTATTAAGAAGCAAAATCGTTATCAACAACTGCTCTCAAAGTTTAGAAATGTGTATCACTTGGGATCACTCTAATATGCCTGGTATGCAGGCATAGACCCTTCAATCGTTGTTCATAACCTAGTTACCAAAAGCCTCATGTCATAAAATCGTACATTGCCTTCATTAGGTTCTAGCTGGATTTCCAACATTATCCTCTTATGAAGAATTAGAAGATCCACATTTACATCAACTTCAAGGATATGAACCAAACTTGTCCCAAAGATAACTCCCCTCTACCCAACATAGATATGACCATTGATTCTACTACGAGATACAAGGTTTCATCCTTGATGGACAACTTCTTTGGCTATAACCATATCACTAAATCCATTGAATACTTGAGTAAAACCACATTGACTAACCCCTAGGGCACCTTCTACTTCAGTCTCAAGAATGTTGGAGGCGGAGCTACCTACTAGCATAACAAACTGCATATATTCCATGATCTCATTCACAAGATTGTGCAAGTATATATTGATAACCTATTGGTAAAGTCTAAGCTTTGTGCTTCTCCTATCATAGATCTCAAAATCTTTTCCTTGGCCTTTGTCGATTCAAGGTCAGGCTCGGCCCATAGAATTGTGTTTTTGGCATTACTGCTAGAAAGTTGCTTGGCTTCACAGTCTCCAAGAGAGGTATTGGCATTAATCCATCCAAAATCAAAGCTATTATCACCATGTCTCCTCTGAAAAACCAACATGAGATTAGATCTTCCTTAGGAAAAGTCGAAGCCATCCATAGAGTTATTCATCTCACCTTTACATCCCATAACATTAATTAGCTCTTAAAGAAAGATCGCTCTTTCAACTAATCTTAGCAATGCCAAAACCCACATGAGGTCGTGAAGAAGATTTTAGTATCGCCTCCCACTCTTGCTCCTCTTGTTAGAATTAGACCTTTGATTCCTTGCCTTGGAGCCATTAGTATTTCATTGCCTATTGTAGGAAAGCGAATTGACATGTTTGCATTACAGTTTTTTCATTTTATGTTATTTTGTTGTTTGTACGCAAAGTGCTTGACAAAACGTGTGTGCGTATAATTAATAGTCATAAAGTGAGTCATGAAATGTAAATGTGAATCAAATGCATGTCAAATGAAATTTAAGAAAATTATAAGGTGTCAAGTAGGTAGATATTTGGAGGATGCAACTACCTCCTCATTTGTATAAACAAGACCCCTCAATTCATTAGGGGTTGGCATGGTATTGAGCTTTGGTGTTGAGGTCGGTGTTGTATGTTGGCATTGCACGTGGTAGTAGAAGTTGGCTGTAATCAAACATGTATTCGTGAGATACTTGTGCCAAGCAATCTAAATTGTTGTGTAGGGTAGTCTAAACTGTTGTACCAAGCCGTCTTATATATGTCTTGTGTGCAATGTATGCATTTTAATTGTAAGTTATTCACATTGTATATTTTGTTCATTTAAGTGGTAATGGAATTGTGTTGCAGTATGTTGTATTCCATTTCTATATTCTGGCACTATTGCCTGTTCGAAGTTGGGTCAAGCTTGGTGACATGGAGTTATGACGAGCACATCACTCGATAAGGTGCACAACGACAACAATAAAATGATTACAATGCAACTGACGAAATAGATGAAGATGCAAACTTGTTTGTTGATGTTGACAAAGGGTTGACGCATGAAGTAGATGTGCAAGCGGATGTGCAACCAAACACACAAGCAGACATGCCTGGAGGAGACGCACAAGGGGTTGTGCACGAAGAGTTGCATGATGGCGACGAAGAGTTGCGTGACGACGATGGAGAGTTGCATGTTGGCAACAAAGTGTCGCATGTTGACGGCAGAGAGTTGTGTGACGATGACAATAAGTTGCATGTTGACAACAGAGAGTTGCATGACAACGAAGAGTTAAATGTCGACAATGGAGAGTTGCACGTCAGCAGTGGTGAATTACGTGATGATGACGGACAGTTACCTAACTGTGGTGGAGAATCACGTGATGACAAGGTACATAGCAATGAGGAATTGCATGAGGACAAATATATTTAGGAATATACTCATGGAAGAAAGTGAGTGAAATGCCACTAGATCAATGAATAGCTAAACAAGGTCATCCATCTAAACAACCTAAAAGACAAATGCCTCCAATAGAGCTCATAGACAACCAATCTACCCAAGGAAGAAAATGATTTGAACAATATCTAGATAAACAAGAGGAAGAAAATTAGCTTAGGGTGATCAAGTATCAAAGGACATAAAGCATCAAACCAACTGCATCACCAAAGATTAAAAACAGATTTCAGACCTCTTTGAAAGTCAAAAAGAAGTTGAAATCAGCACCTGAGCTGAGGGAAAAAGGCAAGAAGTGTTTCATACCTAATAAGTTAAAAGAGATACAAACTTAAATTTTGTTCTACCTAGCATGCCACAAACCTCCCTGCATTAGGGTTAAACGTTTGTTGAATCTAGCAAAGCCTCAGGACTACCTCTTTCATCAAAATCATTAAAATAAATATTAAAAGAGAATTTATAACCTATTAAAGTTAAAATAAATCCCTAATTTAATTCCATAACCATGAATAAAGCATGAATGAAACGATCGATTTCCACAAGCATACCTTCAAATCCCTGAAGCTACATATAGCCAAACAAAGAGTAAAGGATTGAGACCAACTCTAAATAAAAGAGGGCTGGGATCAATTTCTTAAAGAAAGCTCTAAAATAGTAAAACGTATATAATTTAAGTAATTAGGACCAAATTTATCATCCATCTAACAATCATCCCTTAGGACTTCACATGGATGATCTCAATATGTTAGCAATTCTCAAGTAAGAGGCACATATATATTCAAATCATGTAGAATCTAGTTCACAATTTGAATCAAAATAAGGATGCAGTTTTCAAGAGATTCTTGAGGAAGGCACTCCTAAAAAAAATCAAATAAGGAAAGTTACGTATATAACGACTCAAAATTACAGTTAGAAAGCTTCTAATCTGAAATCTAGGCATACAAAAACAAAATACCAAATGTCCCATATCTAGAATATGAAAAACACAAATTTGTATGTCATGTAGAGCATGAGCATTTTAAAAAGCTTTTCTTTCAAAAAAATTTTAAAAAGGCTCCATGATATTGTCTGGTCTAAGCCCCTGGCCTTGTATCAACAAAGTAGAGGTTTTGAACTAGATCAAAGAACACCTGTGCCAAATCCATTATTAATATGCCAAGCTCTTGCATAATGAAGCTTTTAAGAGAAACACAAACAAAGGTAAGGAAGAACGTGTGATTACTCCATAGAGTCAAAATTTCCTTACAGCCATCACAGGTGTTATGACCTTAGGAAGAGTCTTTCAACTTATACATTCAGGAATCAGGATGATCCTTATCCAGTAGATATGTTTCCATGGAGATTAAAATAACAATGGATCTTGCATTAAAGGATCTCAGAATAGGTCAGCCAAGAAATTTGAATCATTGGAAATAATATATATCCCTAGAGAATATAATACATTAACAAACTCAACACCCAAAGTAACCATAAGTTTGAAACAGCAATTAATTTACTTAATAGTTTGTTTACCATCTGCAAATCTATCAAATTTTTAGCTGATCAAAAACAATTTTTATAATTTAACTATCCAACTTGTATGCCATCACAGCAATATTTTAATTCTATTTGAGTTAAAGCTTAGACTAAATATTTATACCAAAATAACTGCATGCAAAATACGTTTAATGTCCTCAGAGATTGTCAAATACCAAAATAACCTCATGCAAAATACACTTAACGTCCTGAGAGATTGTGAACAGCATAATTCTTCTACATCGTTCTTGGCACAATCAGATAAAGTTTTAACCAACCTGCAGAGATCCATAGGAGTGGTCAATACGCCTTTCCCCTGAGCCATATCATTAAACACAGTCCCTTCGTATCTGGCAAAATGAAGAGAAAAGCATGAGAAGGAAGCATTAGATACAGGGTTTCAAATGCACCCTTCCAAAAAAAGGATTTCAAGTTGCAAACAGAAAAGTTAACAACACACAACCAAATAACCTCTTTCATGCAAGGAAATCACCTAGACTGAATTGCAATGAGTTAGGAGTCAATCCCCAATACAAAGCATTTCATTTAATTTGTAAACATGCTAGCTAGCGTATCTGTGTGCATTTAGTTAGAAAATAAACATGTTTATTTATACTTGTAAACATCAAATAAAAGTAATAGATTATATAAACTCCAGAAAACATCTAGAACACTCAAACACAATGACATGGACAACATTTACTATGCTTATATGGTGAAAGCAACATAAAATATGGCCTTTGAGCCAATACAAGCACCTCAAGTTCAAGAAAGAAAGAAAATTATAGAAATATACACAGATGACCAAAGTAGATCAATCTGACTTGTAAGTACATCCACTTACAATAGAAGGTACCAGGCTAAAGTGAACCCTAGGATCTGAAAATTACCTAAACAGTACAGTAAAACAATATCTGATTCCTCCTCAAAAGTTACAAAAATGATGTGTAAAAGTCCTGATAAACAAGCTACCAGAAATTAAGAAAGTCATGTGCAAGCAAAGGATGAAATAGGGGAATAACAAAAAGCTAAAGTGAAAAAAAAGTGACCAAGCTACTTCAGGTCTTGTTCAATTATATACCATCATGCTGTGCACTGCTAACTTCAAAGTCAATATCCCCAAAAAGCATAAGGTCTGATGTTTATGATCTTTTATATACGCTCAAAATTCTACATAAGAATCTCTCCCTCTCCCCATGGTTAACCTGAATCACAAATAGACAATATACGGTTGCCTTTCTTGACAACTGAACCCTTCTTGGAAAAACTATACTTACCTTTCTAAAGACCAGTATCTCACATAAAGTGGTAGAGTAGGGGAAACAAGTCAGAACTATGCAATACAGCCAGGTAAGTAAGATAAGATAATTCTATTAAGGGTCAAAGTAGGCCAATGGGACTCACTGAAAACAGCTGTAACAAATTACAATGCACTGTAGTAACTAAAAAGTACTACGAAAATAAGTTAAACTAGAGTAAAGAACCTACTGTAGCTACTCTAAGAAGGAACAATTGAATGGAATAAAATTACAGCCTCGAAGGTTACCCAAAATGGATAAACCCTAACATGCTAAATGTAATGATTAAGAGAAAACTAGAAGTTAAGGTGCAACAGAGATAGAAGGGAGCTCCCATGGATCGTAGCACCAACATTATTCTATAGTGTGGGTTGTAAAGTAGAATCATAGTCGTCGTCATCACCAACTATCCCAAAAGGGCCAACATAGTATTTAATGATGCTCCTAAGGGAATGGCCAAGACTAAGAGGGCCTAGTTGGATAATCCTAGGAGAACATGGAGTTCGACCCCTCAAGACTCTTCTAGCATCCATAGTTGTGGAACAAATAGGAGAGGACAAGAAACTGGTAAGTTGCGTCTATCTACAACTCCTCGATATGTGAGGGGTGGCCAAAACCCGATGTCGAAGAACTATAGTCTTAAAATGTTGTAAACAAGAACAAAGAATCGAAGCCCTAGCAGCCACTTTTGTATGTAGACAAGGGCGCACAATCTGTCATTAATATTTTGGATAGTCGTAGCTTCAAATGAGCAATTATTACTCGAGACTACAAAGATAGAGTGAAAGAATGAGGTGATTAGTCGAGTAGTAGTTTGTCTCCCCTATAATAATTGATGCCAAAGAGTGATAGCTTCTTTGAGGTAAAGAGCCAAGCATCTTTGGTCAAGATAGCTGAAAAAGGTGGCAAGTGATCCACCTAAGTCTCTATACAAGCAATAGTACCTCCCTTGAATCCCATAATAAATAGGACAACTAAAGATGACATGTTCTTCAATCTCCACTTCTTGAATAGAGCAAAGATAGCATAACCTATCCTCTCTAGGAATATGGCGGTTCGTCTCCACCCGCAATTGACGTGAGCATACTCTGAGCTGACCAAGAGGAATCCTCAGGTTGTGTGTCCGATGTCACTCAACATAATTAGGATGAGTAATAATGCCATTCTCAATCCTCATGAAATGTTTGGTGTAAATGGCCAACGTAGGACTAAGATATTGAGATGGAGTGACCCAAATGATCTGAATATATTGTCGATAAACATCATCTCTAATTGCTTGATTAGTTACCCTCTTATCGGGAAAAGGACGAGGAGGAGCATTTAAAGAGTATTTGAATGGAGCTAATTAATCCTTGGAGATGCCAACTAACTAAAGAAGAGAAATAACTTCCAAGAACCATCCATGATGACAACCAAAAGAGCCCCTAGTGGTAATGCATTATGAGAAGCAAACTACCAAATATGGGTATCTCTCTTAGCCTGAGGTGCAGTCACCCATGGATCTACGGCGATGGAGCTGAAAAATAAATATCAAGACGCTCTCAAGGCGAAGAGGATGAGCACCAAACTCAGCCTAAAAAATACATTGGGGAATTGTTCTTTTACATTTTATAAATTGTTGAAGCAAAATAGTTTGGACCCTCTCAATGCAAGCACAATCAACACACCCTAGACTTGGACCCCAAATCTCATATCCATAAAGGATTGTGTGTTTGATGATGCAATCAAAGATGTGCATCTTTGTAGGTATGTCTTGGAAGTGTTGTTGGAAGCATTGGGATTCCAAGACTGAGAGAGATGTGTATCCCTTGCAAAGGCGTGACTATGAATCTTGCCGAAGATTAAGGGAAGGAACTGTAAACTAAACCCCCAAGTAGGCATAAGTAGTGGTGAACTTAATAGACCCGCCCTTATAAAAGAATTGAAACTTAGATAGGGTACTCTTTAATGTGTTGAAGATCATCACCTTTGTTAGGAGGTGAAGTCACTATCCAAAAGTTTTAGTCAGCAAATTTTAGGCAGCAGAGGCAGCTGCTAGACGTCTGGGCCAGACGTCTAGGCCAAACATCTAGGCTGCTAGACGTCTGGGCTAGACGTCTAGGCAACAGTATGGGCCAGACGTCTGGATGCGGAAGACGAACAGTTTCAGATGCTTTTCCTTGGGAGTGAAAACGAACAATTTTTCGGAGGCTTCCTTTGGGAGAGGAAACGAACAGTTTCGGTGTCTTCCTTTTCTGCTCTATAAAATGGGAATGATCCCTTGCATGTGCATGTGGTTGAGAATGTAAAGTTTGCTGAAATCAATAAAAGAAGAAGTTGCCATTGCCCCGTGGTTTTTCCTGCACATTGCAGGTTTCCACGTAAAATTTGTGTTACTTGTGTTGTTGTTTTGTTCTCTGTTATTGTGTTTTCTGCTTGCAGGTATAAAATTAGAAAGATTTAACTAACATCTGGTATCAGAGCCTAAGGTTTTGTGCGAGTGGGAGCTGAAACAATGATAGGAGATGTAACCAAGTTCGAGATTGAGAAATTTGATGGTAGGAACTTCACTCTATGGAAGATGAAGGTGGAGGATTTGTTGGTTTAGAATAACCAAGCTCTAGCCTTAAAAGGGGTTGCAAGTAAACCAAGCAGCATGAAATTTGAGGAGTGGGCAACGCTGGACAGGAAGGCGGTCTCTACAATCCGTCTCTGCCTAGCGAACTCTGTCTTGTTCAATGTAGCTAAAGAGAAAACCGTGGAAGCCTTTTGGCAAAAGCTTAAAAAAAATTATGAGACAAAATCAACAACAAACAAGGTTTTTCTGAAATTAAACTTTATAGATTGAGAATGAAGGAAAGTTCATTCGTGGCAGATCATTTGAATGAGTTTAATACTCTTATCAGTAAACTAGTTTCAGTTAATGTGAATATGGAGGATGAGGATAGAGCTATCACCCTACTTTGTTCCCTCCCGAACACCGGGATCATATGGTGATGACCATTCGTAATGCATCATCAGGAGCTCTAAAATTTGATGATGTGGTAGTCGCTTTATTGGCAAAAGAGTTGAGGCGAAAAACGTCTCTGAACCCTCAACCAATGAAGCCCTATCTGTGAGAGGTCGATCTTTCAAGAGGAGTAAACAAGGTAGATCATAGTCCAGATCTAAGTCTAAAGGACGTAAGCAGAAAGGGAAGTGTTGGCATTGTGGGAAGCTAGGGCACTCAAAGGACTGCTGGCAATTAAAAAATGGTGAAAATCAAATTCAACCATCAGTTGAGGCCAGTACAACAGATTCAGGAGGGACGGCAACATGTGAAGCATTCTGTATCAGTAACAACAAATCTGTATTATATACCTGGGTTTTGGACTCAGGTGTATCTTTCCCACAAAGACTGGTATCAGCCATACTATGGTGGGATGGTCTATTTGGGTGATGATCACCCTTTAGAAATTGTGGGAAGAGGGGATATAAGGATCAGGTTTGACGATGGTAGAGAAAGGATGTTATGTCATGTACAACATGTGCCTGATTTGCGGAAGAATCTGCTCTCCATCAAGATGATGGATAAGCTAGGGTATTTTATCACTTTCGGTAACAACTACTGCAAAATTATCAAAGGAGCTCTTGTATTAGCAAAGGGAGAATCTTATGGGACCCTATATCGTTTATGCGGTGATATGGTGACAAACCATGCAACAACAACAAATTTTGTTCAGGATGCAGTAATGCTATGGCATCAACACCTAGGCAACATGAGTGAAAAAGGTCTGAAAATTCTGCATGACAGAGGTATGTTTTTTGGGATTAAGTCTTGCAATTTAGACTTGTGTGAGCACTGTATTTTGGTAAACAAAAGAGGGTTCGGTTTACTGCAAGCCCTAGTAAGAGTTCTAATTTTCTGCAACTTATACATTCGGATATATTTGGACCAGTCCCCACTCAGTCCTTGAATGGTGTTATCTATTTTCTGACTTTTATAGATGATTATTCTAGGAGAGTGTGGGTTTATTTTCTGAAGAAGAAGTCGAAAGCTTTGCAGAAATTTAAAGAGTTCAAAGCACGAGTAGAGAAGAGTTTGGGCAAGTCGATTTTATGTCTCAAGTCAAATAATGGGGGTGAATATTGCTCCAAGGAATTTGATAAATTTTGTACGCAAGAAAGAATTAAGCACCAAAAGACTGTACCATATACTCCACAACAAAATGGTGTGGCTGAGCGGATGAATCGCACAATCATGGAACGTGCAAGAAGCATGCTCAACGCATCCATGTTGGATAAAAAGTTATGGGCAGAGGCTGTTAATACAGTTGTTTATCTTATTAACAGGTCACCTACAGCTACGTTGGATGGACAGATTCCGAAGGAGATTTGGTGTTGTAAACCAGTTGATTACTCTCATTTGCATACCTTTGGTTGTGATACATTTGCCCATGTACGTAAAGAAAAGGTCCAAACTTGACCCAAAGTCAAGCAAATGTGTTTTTCTCAGCTATGGAGATATAGTGAAGGGGTATAGACTGTGGGATCCTACTGCCCACAAGGTAATTATTAGCCGGGACGTTATTTTTGATGAAAAATCCATGCAAAGGAAGGAGGTACAACAAACTCCTAATGTTGTACCAGTTGAAGTAGATATGAACAAAGATGAATATGAAAATCAGCATGCTAAAGTTTTTGATCAGCATGCAGAATAGCAAGTAAAACAGCAAGAAGAACAGTCGGTCACAAGACCAAGAGCCACAATCAACAGATCATTGGGTTAGAAGATCTACACGTCCACAAAAGTGTCCGGAAAGGTATTCTCATGTTTATCAATCTTCTTTTGCTTTGTTAACTGATGATGGTGAGCCTAGTTCATTACAGGAAGCTAGAGAGTCTGAGAATGCAGAAAAGTGGAGGAAAGCCATGGAGGAGGAGATCAAGGCACTTCGCAAGAATAAAACGTGGGAACTTGTGGATCTCCCACCTGGAAGAAAGGTTGTTGGAAACAAGTGGGTTTACAAAGTAAAGAAGAACAGCAATGGGTTGTTGGAACTGTTGAGAAATGTAGCTTGGACAGGAACTTCTTGCACAGGCTTCAGTATGAACGTGCTAGAAGTGGTTCAAGACATTTATAATTCTATTTTGAATTTCACTTAAGTGATTTTCTATTTTTAAGTTCACTTAAGTGATTCTATTTTGTAATTCACTTAAGTGATTTTCTATTTTTAAGTTCACTTAAGTGATTCTATTATGTACTTCACTTTAGTGATTCTATTTTGATATTCACTTAAGTGATTTTCTACTTTTAACCTTACATCTCAAGATGAGATGAGATCTAATCTTAGGGTTAGAGAGATTAGGGTTATCTTTTTCAAGGATAAAAGGAGAAAATCAAGAGTGTTTTAAAAACACAGACAAAGACACCCAGGTGTTGTAGGTGAGTTGGAGAGGAGAGAGCAATCCTCCAAGGGAGGTCCCAAGTTCGAATCTCCACCCTACCAAAAAGCTGAATTGGGTACCAAAAGTCCAATTGATAATGTTGGTGCAGGCAGGGCTGGGTGCGACCCCCAAGTGACTTTGACTTAGACCAAGGCGGCCCCGCAAGGGGTTTTTCGCTTAAAAAAAAAAAAAACACAAACAAAGACACAGAAAGGAATGGGAGGAAAACAGATTGTTGAAGGAAAAATACAAGCTTAGGAGGAGAAGAATAGTGCTTGCTAACTAGAAAAGCAGCAAGAGAGCAGAAGTGTTCTGCTGTAGCTATAGCCTCTTTTATTTGTAATATTTTAGGTTCAGAAATATATTTAACTTCCGCTGTTCACGCTGTTTATGTTTTCCAGCCATCTGTGTGACTGTTGCATGTTTGAATAAATTATTCTCAGATCTGATTTATTTTAAAAGAACATAGGACAACAGTTATCTAGGGTTTGGAAAATTTACATGGTATCAGAGCTAGGTTCTGTGACTGAGATCCTCAAGGGTTTACAGCAGTAGATCACTGCTGGATATTAAAGAAAAAAAAAAAACAGCAGTTAGGGTTTCAAGTGAAAAAAAAAAAAACAGCAGTTAGGGTTTCAAGCGAAAAAAAAAAACAGCAGTTAGGGTTTCATTTTTTTTTTGGCTTGAAGGACTAAGCTTATTTGCAGGACTGTTTTTTTGAGTCATTAATATTTCAGCAGTTAGGGTTTCAAGCAAATAAAAAAAAAAAACAGCAGTTAGGGTTTCATATTTTTTTGGCTTGAAGGACTAAGCTTATTTGCAGGACTGTTTTATTTCAGTCATTAATATTTCAGCAGATCTCAGAAATGGCAGCAGCTAGCCTCAGATTTGAGGATAGATTGGAAGGTGCCTCCAATTTTTTGCCCTGGAAAGTTAGGGTAATGTTCTTATTGGAAGAGAATGATCTCTGGGATATTGTCAAGGCTGATGTGACTTTGCCTACAGATCCACAGGAATTGGCAACTCACAAAAAGAAGGAAGTAAAGGCCAAGCGGATGATCTTGGATGCAGTGAAGGATCACCTGATTCCTCACATATCCGAGAAGACTAAGGCAAAGGAGATGTTCGATGCCCTAGTTAACCTCTACTAGAGTGAGAACATAAACAGGAAGATGATATTGCAGAACAAACTCAGATCTATGGAGATGACCAGATCTGACACCGTTACCAATTACCTAATGAAGATCACACAAATTCGTGATCAACTGGCAGTAGTAGGGGAGAAGGTTGAAGACGCAGAGTTGGTGAACGTGGCACTTAATGGTTTCTCAGCTTCATGGGAACCATTTGTCAAAGGCATTTGTGCTCGTGAGAACCTTCCCAAATTTGAGAAAGCGTGGGATGATTTCATCCAGGAGGAGACTCGGATGGAGTCAAAGGCCAGCAAGAAAGGTGGTGACGATAACCTAGCTCTTTTTGGGCAAACCAAGAAGGGCAAAGGTAAAGGACCCAACAAGGGTGAGGTAAAGAATGAGGAGTCAACCTCACAGTCAGGGAAGACGGACTTGAGCAAGATCAAGTGCTTCATTTGTCATAATCACGGCCATTATGCATCACAGTGTCCAGACAAGAAGGGCAAAGGGAAGCAGCAGCAGATGTAGGTAGCAGCCTCTGCAGAAACTCAGATGAGTGAGTTTGCTGCCAAATTCGAGAAGGATTTCTCATTGGTCTCTTGCCTTTCTACCAGCACGGTTCCAAGGAATGCTTGGTATGTGGATAGTGGGGCATCTCGGCACATACATCAGCCCGACAATGTTTTACCAGTCTACAAGAGCGAGGACTCGGGGGTTCGAGGTTGAGCTTGGTGATGATACCAAATATCCACTTGTAGGAATTGGTACCATTCCTTTTCGACTCCGATCGGGGAAATCTTTAGACTTTGATGGTGTTTTGTTTGTTCCAGGTCTCAGGAAGAACTTGCTTTCAGTTTCGGTTATGGAGGATAAGGGTTATGCAGTGGAGTTCAAGAACCAGCTTGTCCTTATTAGACCAAAAGAATCTAGCCCGAAAACAACACAAGTAATAGGGGTTAGAGAAGGCGGTTTACACGAGTTGCGGGGGTGAACTCTGTTCGAGCCCTAGTTCATAGCGATAATAACTTGTGTGATTTGTGGCACAAGTGGATGGGGCACTGCATCATAGAGTGTTGCCTATTCCGAGGGAGATAGTCACAGGTCTTCCAGAGTTCAGCATTGAGCAACAGGGAGTATGCGAGAGGGTGCACGCTTGGCAAGCACGCCAAGGTTGTTTTCCCAAACAGTGAACATAGGTCTAAGAAGATACTAGATCTAGTACATTCGGATGTTTGTGGACCGATGTCAGTAGCATCAATTTCAGGTAGCATGTACTATGTTTCCTTTATTGATGATTTCTCTCGCAAGACATGGATCTACTTTTTAAAGACCAAGGATGAAGTCTTTAGTAGGTTTCAGGAGTTCAAAGCTCTAGTTGAGAACCAGACAGAGAAGAAGATCAAGGTCTTGAGATGAGACAATGGGGGTGAATATACCTCCAAGGACTTCGATGGTTTCTGCAAGCAGGCAGGAATCAAGAGGGAGCTGATTGTTCCATACAACCCACAGCAGAATGGGGTTGCAGAGCAAAAGAATCGATCCATCATAGGGGCTGCTAGGGCCATGATTCATGACCAGGGCTTGCCGATGTTTCTTTGGGCAGAAGCATGCAACACGAGCAGTCTACATCCAAAACAGATGTCTTCACAGGATCTTGGAGGACAAGACACCAGAGGAGGCATTCACTGGTGTGAAACCAGATGTGAGTCATTTTCGCATCTTTGGATGTCCAGTTTATATCCATGTTCCACTAGAGAAGAGGACCAAGTTGGAGCCCTCCAGTAGGAAGGGTTTATTTGTAGGATACGGTGAGACTTCAAAAGCTTATAGGGTTTATATTCCAGAGAAGAGGAAGACAGTAGTGAGCAAGGATGTAAATTTTGAGGAGGACGTTGCATCCAAGAAGTCCCATGAGCCTATTCCAGTGATAGAGAATGAGGAGCAAGAAGCTCCGAAGGTTGAGCCAAGGTCACCAAAGACACCAGTGGTTTCCAGTTCAGAACAACAAGCTTCAAATTTACAATTTTAAAAGAACATAGGACAACAGTTATCTAGGGTTTGGAAAATTTACAAGAACGCTATAAAGCTCGCTTGGTGGCAAAAGGCTATGTGCAAAAGTCAAGTATAGACTTTAATGAAATTTCCTCTCCAGTTGTGAAAATGACTACTGTTAGAGTTTTACTTGCACTTGTAGCAGCACAGGATTTAGAACTAGAGCAGCTTGATGTAAAGACTACTTTCCTGCATGGTGATCTCGAGGAGGAGATTTATATGGATCAGCCTAAGGGCTATGAAGAAAGAGACAAAGAGCATTTGGTTTGCAAACTGAAGAAATCTCTGTATGGGTTGAAACAGGCGCCAAGGATGTGGTACAGAAAATTTGACACCTTCATGAAGAGCCAAGGTTTCAGCAAGAGTGAAGCTAACCATTGTGGATACTATAAGAGGTTTGATGATGGCAGTTTTATTATTTTGCTGTTGTATGTTGATGATATGCTAGTTGCAGGCCCCAGCATGAAGAAAATCATTGATCTTAAGGCTCAGTTGGCTAGGACATTTGAAATGAAGGATTAGGAGCATCAAACCAAATTTTAGGGATGAAGATACACAGGGACAGAAAAGGAAGAAAGATTTGGTTAAGTCAAAAGTCATATATAGAAAAGATTCTGCAACGCTTCAATATGCAAAATGCAATACCAATTAGTACCCCACTTCTTTCACGCTTAAAATTGTCTTCCAACCAGTGTCCTAGAACAGAAGCAGAGAAGACAAGCATGTCTCGTGTATCGTATTCATCGGCAGTAAAAAGCCTCATGTATGCCATGGTGAGCACCAGACCGGATATTGCCCAAGCAGTGGGAGTAGTCAGTCGGTACATGGCAAATCCTGGTATGAAGCATTGGAATGCGATGAAGTGGATATTTAGATATTTAAGAGGCACTTCAGATGTTGCTATTTACTATGGATCGGAAAGTTTGCAAGTTAAAGGTTTTGTGGATTCTGATTATGGTGGAGATAGATATGGGAGAAAGTCCACTACAGGATATACTTTCACTCTTGCTGGTGGAGCTGTGAGTTGGGCTTCTAAGTTGCAGTCAGTGGTGGCTTTATCAACCACTAAAGCACAATATATTGCAACGACTCAGGCCAGCAATGAGTCAATTTGGCTAGAGCGATTGTTGGGTAACTTCAAGGTAATGCAGGAGAAAATTACGTTGCATTGTGATAGTAAAAGTGCTATTCAGCTAGTGAAGAACCCAACATTCCATGATCGCACGAAACATATTGATGTCAAGTACCACTTTATAAGAAATGTGGCGGAAGAAGGTAGGATCCTGTTGCAGAAAATCGATACTGAAGTTAATCCTGCAGATATGCTTACAAAGCCGGTCAAGACAGACAAGTTTGAGTGGTGCAGAACTTATCAAGGCTTGCTGAAAATGTAACAAAGGCAGCATTGGGCAATTGGCACTGGATGAAAAACATTGGTAAAAGAATTCATGTATACTGTCTTCAAGTGGGAGAACGTTAGGAGGTGAAGTCATTATCTAGAAGATTTAGACAGCAAATTTTAGGCAGTAGAGGCGGCTGCTAGACGTCTAGGCCAGACGTCTAGGCAATAGTATGTGCCAGACATCTGGATGCGGAAGACGAACAGTTTCAGATGCTTTTCCTTGGGAGTGGAAACGAATAGTTTTTCGGAGGCTTCCTTTGGGAGAGGAAACGAACAGTTTCAATGTCTTCCTTTTCTGCTCTATAAAAGGGGAATGATCCCTTGCATGTGCATGTGGTTGAGAATGTAAAGTTTGCTGAAATCAATAAAAGAAGAAGTTGCCATTGCCCCGTGGTTTTTCCTGCACATTGCGGGTTTCCACGTAAAATCTCTGTGTTACTTGTGTTGCTGTTTTGTTCTCTGTTATTGTGTTTTCTGCTTGCAGGTATAAAATTAAAAATATTTAACTAACAACCTCAGTCTTGCTAAGATTGACTGCCAGTTGTTTTAAGTCACAAAAACAAGCAAGAGCATTCAACTGTCTTTGTGACCCCTTCAAAGTATGAGCATGAAGAGCATCATCTGCAAAAAGCAACATAGATATCAAGATATGTTGTAGAAGGCAACCATCATCAACATGTGTGCTTTGACAAATAAATTCTTCAAGCTCATCAATATAGATCCCAAAGAGTGAAGGAGAAAGAGGACAGCCTTGTTTGATGGCAATGGTGCTTTGGGTGTCCTCTAAGAAACCAAAAGTTGTCAGATAACAACAACTACCTCATATAGTCTCTTGATGGCAATGATAAAACGCTCCAAGATGTCGATGTCATGTAGTCTTTGAAATAAAATATTGCCTGGGAACAGTGTCAAAGGCCTTTCTAAAGTCCACAAAGCACTAAGTGTGAAAACATGATCAATAATCTGATGATCCCTTCTAAAACCAGCCTGCCCTCTTGATCTAAGTTTGCCCTAATCCAACAGTTCTGATAGTTTCTTATTCAAAATTGTTCTCTAGTTCTCTAGTTGTTCAGATCTGAATAGTCCCCCAAGAATGTAAAGAGAGATAAAAGAAATTACCAATACAATATAATCTGCAAGTCTTTCTATTTTAAAAAATTAATAGATACAGATATTAAATGCTAATATATAAGAAAGTGCATCAACAGAAGTCGATACTGCTACTTGCAAATTGTGGAAAAGGCAGTCAAACTTAACTTTGTAGATTAAAAAACTTAATTTTTCAAAAAAGAAAAAGAGAAAGAGTGAGAAAGAAGGGGTTTAAACCAAAGTTTTTTTATGGGTTATTTTTCGGCAGTTATCTAATTTTTTACAAAATTTTCAAAAATTAGATCCTTCAAATAGCAAATTTCCCAAAATAAAACAGTTTTCAAAGTTATTAAGTTTGTCAAAAACTATAAGCACTGATAGTAAAATATATGTTCTGTCAAATAGTAGACTATTATACATATTCCTTATTTTTTGAAATGAAAAGATTTGCCAACTATTTGTCAAAAAATTCTCCATAATCTAAATTTTCCATTGAACCAACCAACTGATGAAAAAAGACCATAAAGTTTCCTCTAATGAACATATGAAATGCACTAAAGGGATGTTAGATAAACTTACGTGCTGCCATCCTTGAAAACAAGGCTGTGCCATTTAACATATTCTTCAATCCTGTCTAGTTCCTCAATCACTCCCATTGGACCACGGATATCATATGCTTTACGTGGGATAGGTGGATAAGATCGCCGCCATGGAACAAAAAAGGGGATGTTTAACAAACTTCGATCAAATTTTCGTCCTTTATCCTTGTCTAAAAATCTTATGAATCGTGGATCACCAAGGAGCCGTCTATAATCCCATCCAGAGCCAAGATCAAAAGTAGGTAATTCTGATTTAGGCCACTTTCCTTTATAAGGCACTTTAGATCTGGATTTCCTACCTTTCTTCTTTTTTGTATAAGCATCATCATCCTGAATAGCTGGATAGTCATGCCAAAACTCTCCCAAGTCCTGTTCAGACCATCCCTCCTTATCAATGGGAAAAACCCATGTATCAGGCTCATTAGGATCCCTAGGAGGGTCCTCCACTTCATCAGAATCATAGTCAAGTATTGTATTTATATCCATTTTCTTTTTCATCCTTTCCACCATCGGATCCTTTTTCTTCTTCCTTCTCCACCACCTCATTTTTCCCTTTTCAGTAGCCTAGACTCTTCTTTGATTGGTCAGTTGCTCTCAATAACGCAGACAGGCACCTCTGCAAAACCATGGATTGCATTAATGTCAAATGTGTTTGCAATGCAGAAGAAAATCCTTATATGACCTTTTCTATGGCACAAAATAAGCAGGAATGAACCCAAAACTATTACAATTATTATAAACATGCATTCAAAGTGGCCCTTCAAGCAATGTTTGATATGACATATGACTAAATCTCAAATTCTGACTTTCACCCAGATGAAGATGGGGCCACGGCATCAATTAAGCACTCATACAATGAAGAAGAATCACCGGACTATTAGTTAGATTGATGGGTTGTGATTTTCTGGCATATCTCAAATACTTACCTCCACCTAAAGCAAAATGATGATGATAATAGTTGTAATTAACAAAGCACTATTAAGCACTCCTCCAATGAAAAAGAATTATCACTCAGGCTATCAGTTGTACTTGTATGAAAAGTCACTTATGAACTCATCACAACAATTAGCCAGATTCAAAAAAGTAGACTATCAAGGACACTATTGGGGTGTGGGCCAGTGACAAGTTGAAACACTTACCATAACATTACCCAGGCTCCAAACAATAATCAGTCAATATATTGGGCTGAGGTTTAGTGGTAAGATGGGGCAATTTCGCAAGAATGACCAAAGTTCAAATGAATGCATTATTGGTGAGGCTGCTGGAGTGTGTTCTAGTAATAAGATGAGATACTTATCAATTACCAAGGTTTCAAGCAAAAGATTATTGGTTGGTCTATTGGGCATGTTCTCGTGGCATGGTGGGGCACTTTGCTGACAATATCCTAAGTTAAAATCATAAACGAGGCTGCTGAGCTGTGATTTAGTAGAAAGATAGGGAGCATTGTTAGGAGGTGAAGTCAATATCCAGATCTCCAATGTTCTTCAGCAGTGAGGTGTATGGTGGTGCAGTTTATTGTGATCCATCCCCACGCGCTGTTTGTATGCACCAGGTGCGCCAAGGGGGGGTCGCAGGCGGTTTCCCCCTTCCTAGGGGTTCGGGGACGGATCCCCCGACCCAAAATTTTTGGCCATCCGTACAATCGTACGTTGTGAGAGGAAGAGAACAGTTTTCTGGAGTCTTCTTTTGGGAGAGGAAGCGAACAGTTTTCTGGAAGAGGAAGCGAACAGTTTTCTGGAAGAGGAAGCGAACAGTTTAATTTTTGGAGTCTTTCTATTTCGGAAAGGAAACAAACAGTTTTTTGGAGTCTTCCTTTGTTTTTCTATAAAAGGGGAATGACCCCTTGCATGTAATAGTTTAGTGAATGTAAAAGTTTGCCGAAATCAATAAAAGATCGAAGCTGCCATTGCCCCGTGGTTTTTCCTGCACACTGCAGGTTTTCCACGTAAAAATCTGTGTTACTGTTTTTTCTGCGTTATTGTTTTGCTTGCTTATAATATTTGTTTTCTAACACACATAAGATTCACAGTCAAACGATAGTAATAAGATAAGGCACTTTGCTACCCATGGGTTTGGAACAAACATTATGAAATAAAGAGTTCCATATCATAGACCAAGGTTCCAATCCCATAGGTGAACCTTAACATTATCAAACGGCATAAGTTCAACTGGTTAAATGCCTCGATTTTCAAGAAACAGACCCAAGTTTGAATCTTGTCAGGAGATACATACATAATTGCCAGAAATGTTGTTGTAATACCACTATCTGGTCACAATGTAGAGCGGCTGGGCCTGTTTCAATCCCATATAACCAATTAAAAATAGGATAGTGCACTTTGTTAACAATATCTCAAATTCAAATCATTAATAAGGCTGTTGAGCTGTGGTCTAGAAATAAAATGTAAAACAAAACGTTCTCCATTGTGGCAACAATATCCCAAGTTCAAGTTATTAGTGAGGCTACTGAAAGGTGGTCTAACTGTAAGACAGAGAACAAAAAAATTATCGGTAAACCTATTGGGCATGGTCTGGTAGCAAGATGGAGCATTATGGCAACAAGATCCCTAAATTCCAATCATTAATGAGACTAGTGGCTGGTCTCGTAGGAAAACGAGCACTTATGACAATATTGACGAAGGTTCAAAACTTGAATAGACCCCATTGAGGCTGCTACCTGTAGTACACTGGTAAGATTGCACACATACAATAACGTCAAGTAGCTTTAAGATACAAGTGTATTGAGCATTTCAGACCACCCTAGTACTCCTCTGTGTCCACGATACATAGGAGGCGGCACCTAGGGTTGTGCTATCCGCCCAGGAGGCATAAATAGCCTTACCCCTGAGGACTCGAACCTTGAACCTCCTATCTGAAATACCGAAGACTTGACCGCCAGACCCACCCAGGCTGAACTTAGATTCCAATCCCATAGATGAACCTGATCCAAGTTTGAATCTTTTCAGAAGATACATGCATAATTGCCAGAAATGTTGTTGTAATACCATTATCTGGTCATGGCAGGTGCGGCTGTTGAGCTGTGGTCTAGATATAGTCTATTGTGAATGGAGCTATTTTTAAGTTGCAAAGATATACTCTATTGTGACAAAGATTGTTAAGTGTAACAGCAGGCAACAGCGGAAATTCCATACTCTATATTTGGAGAGAATTTCCACATTCTCTATTTAAGGGGGAAAATGGGGATTTCTCAAAATAAATAGTACTGATGGAATGGCGAAATATTGGCCAAAACTGAGCCCAATAACAAAATACCCAAAACTTCTATACTGCCAGAATGCTCCAGAATTTATTCAAACAAGAAGAAAATGGGAAGGGATTTGACAAAATAATTAATACTGATAAAACAAACCCACGCATTCTATACAGCTAAAACAGAATCGGAATGAACTGGATTGAAAAGTAAAAACTCTGAATAAATTAATGAGAGAGCAACCAACAGTAGAATGCAGTGGACACAGACTTAAGGATTACCTTGAAAAAAATTTGTTCCAGAAGATTAAAGAGATAAAATGGGCTTGTTTTGGACTTGGAGTACCACGATTTCGTTGGAGTAAATGTTTGGTCTGTGGCAGATGTGGGTGAGTTTAAACCTTGAGAAAGGAGGGGATAAGGCCTTCAGAATTTGAAGCGTAAGTTCAACTAGGTTTATATAATTAAAAGGTCCAAAGGTCGTCATCATCAAGGCCAGGGAGATTGCGAAGTTTGGGAATCATGTGAATTCTGTCGTTTAGCCATTGAAAATAAAAAATTTGACCTTGGCCTTAAAAAAAAAAGCAACGTTTATATGCATGATAAAACTGTAATTAGTATTCCGGAGTTTGGCCAGTGAGACCGGAGAGGTTTATTTATTTATTTTTATTTTTTTTCAATTTAATTAATGTAAAAAAAATTTAGGCGTCTTGGGTTGGGTTTATCTTCTCATTTAATTTTGAAAGTCTTAGTGATAAGGGGTGAATAGGGTTTGCATTTAAGAGGGATGGGCTTTCTAATAGGAAGGGAATGACGAGCCTTCACTACGGTCATGGAGAGCATTGATTGAGGATGAACTTTGAGGTCGGGTAGTTGGGCCTCGAAAGCCGGTTAAGGTTGGGCAGTGAAGAAGAAGGAGGTCTCTATATTATGGAAAGGGGAGAGAGCAGCAAAAGAAATGAAATGAAAGATTTTAATTTCGTTGGTCAGATTCAAATATGGAAGTACAATTACTCAAATCATATCATATGATTTTTAATATCTTTGAGAAGGTTGTTCCTTCTCCTATTGATTGGGGTTAGTAATTCTTCAACTTTTTTATTTTACTGTCTTCAAATAAATTTGTCATAAACCCGTTCTCAGGTGTTTCTTTGTATTTGTCATGAATATTTGAAAAACTCAGGCATTTATAAATGAAGTGTTCCTCTGTCTGTACTGCTCCTGTGTTGCATAGAGTACATATCCTTTCTTCTCATTGTTCTTTGGTCGTTGTTCATCTTCCTGTTTCACATCTAAGCCTATGAGGGCTAGTCCTTATCTGAGAAATGAGGATTTTTTCCTTCCACTTGATTTCAGTGCCTATATACGCTTTTTCCTTGTGGTCATACGTTGGGTTAAAATTTGCAGTATAATATTGTCTTTTCCTGCTTGCATTTTTCCACATTCCACTTCTGAACTTTTCATTCACATAATTTTTTATGTCTTTGTTGACATTTGGGCATTCATTTATGTTGATTTCTTAGTTTTTCATCCATTTCTGATTTTGTTTCATCCATGTATTCTTTCGCCTATGCAACTCTTCGTCCCTAGTTGCCCTAGGCCATCTATCATCTTTCATGTTTTCTGTTTTTTTCAAGTAACATAATGACTTGGTCATAGCAATTGCTTCTAAAGGGAACATTCCAGTTTCGGCTAGAATAATTTCATAAGGGGTTGTGGCCTTAATTTTGAGAAAATTTGTGATTAGATATTTTTGAATCCTTTCTATTTGCCTCCATTTTGCATTTGTTGTGCCATTAGCCCACACCTGGCAACCATACAACAAAACCGGTGTAAAAAGTAGGACAAATAAGACCTTGGTGGTCTTCGAGTCCCACAACTCGGCATTTCTACACCTGTTTTGAAGTGCATATAGTGCTCTCCAACCACTTTGAGTTCTTTTCATCCTACATGTATTCCAATTAAGTTTGTCATGAAAGTTTATGCCCAGGTATTTGTATTCTACTACTACCTCAAGCGGTTCTCCCGCAAACTGAAATTCAAGTTGTTGCTTCTTCTTTGTTGCTAAAAAAATCATAATTTTTGTTTTTCTCGTGTTCACCTGCATCCCAACTTCTTTACAAAAGATTTCTAGAGCTTGAAGGTGATCTTCTAGATCTTTGGTTGTTTTGGCCACAAGAATTACATCATCTGCATACATGAGGAGTTTTACCACATATTTGGCTAAGTACACACCCTCTCCCCCAAATTTGTTTATCCATTCTTCTAACTTGTCAATGTACAACCCAAATAAGGTCGGAGATAGAGGGCAACCTTGTTTGACACCTATGTCACTACCAAAACATTCAAATAACCCTTCTTGTGTTCTAATTCTAGCCTTTACATGCTCATATAGTCTGTGAATTATTGCCCTGTAGTGAATTGGAACCTCTATCTCTTCCATTCTGCTCCATAATTTTTTCCTTGGCACTGTGTCAAATGTCTTTTTGAAGTCTACAAAACAATAAAAAGCCTCATCTTTTTTGTCCCATATTTTTTCCACTATGTGTCTGAGCGTGATACAGTTTTCAATAGTTGAGTGCTTCGGCCTAAAACCTGCTTGCCCCTTTGTTCTCTTTCCCTTTTCTTCTGCCCATATGCTTATCCTACGCTCTATCATACTCCCAAAAAACTTTGCAAAGAGAGGGTTGATCATGATAGTTCGATAGTTTGAGGGATTATTTACATCTCCACTTTTAAACAAAGGAATGGTCAAGCTAGTTGTCCACTTAGTAGGGAAGCCATTTTGTATGACCTCATTGAAAATTTCTTTGATCTGCGGTGCCAAGATATCTACCCCCCATTTTATATGCTCTGCTTGAAGATTGTCTATGTCACAGGCTTTACCAATTGCTAACTTTTTTATCCCTTGAATAATGTCTTCAATTGTGAAAAGTTCTTTCTTGACAATGATAGTAGGAGGTGTCTTCTGCTGGTTACTACGCTGATACAGTTGTTTTGAATACTCCAACCACTGATTAATTGTTATGTTATTTTTAGTTTACGTCCTTTTCACGCTTAGTTCCTTCCAAAATTTATTTGGGTCATGCTTCCCTAAGTAAATCAATTCACTCCTCCTTGTTCTAGTGTATTTTTCTTTTTTTGCCCCTACCAGTTTCTCATATGCTTTTGTGTTTGGTTCATGCTTCCCTAAGAGTCGAACCGAAGGAGAAGGCATGGGGGATCAATCTCAGAAGAAGAATAATGGGGATGACCAATTGCAGGAAGTCGACCTATTTAATGGGGGTAGCAACCCTAAAGACTATTATATATGTATAATAGAGAAATAAAGATATTATAATTAAAAGGTGATTAATTATTTATTTTTTGATAAGTAGCTATCGTATTTAGAGTGGGTTTTAACTAGGATCCCAAAACCTGATTACATAAGAGTTGGAAATAACATGCCGAGAATAAGCCATTACAACAAAATTTTGGGCCCAAGGCACCAATACCCTGAAAATGAAAAACAAACAGAAATCCCGCCCAGCGGGAACAAGTAAATTTGAACAATCCCGCCCAGCGGGAAACCACCAATTTCGAAGGAAGGTAAGTTTGAAGATCCCGTCCAGCGAGGAGCAGCTGAAAATCGCCATCGTGTAAATCTCGCACAGCAGGAAGCAGCAAAAAACCATTATAATATAAATCCCGCCTAGTAGGAAACAGTCGAAAAACTACCAAAGAGTGAATCCCGCCCAGCGGGAAGCAGCTGAAATCCATCCCAGTGTAGATCCCGCCCAACGGGAAGCAGCAAAAACCTCTACCAAGTGAATCCCGCCTCCCGAGAAAACCAGCAGGAAATGAGAAAAACCTTCCCAGCGGGAAACCCAACGGTTCTGGAGAATCTTGCCCCGTGGGAAACCATCTCGCCCATCGGGAAGCAGCCAGAAAGCACCACCAAGAGAATCCCGCCCCCAGGACAACCAGCAGGAAAAGACAACAGGTTAAGGGACCAGGGATACAGGGACTGGGGATCCTATGCGGGAAGAGGTAATAGCCACAAATATGGGATCCCTGGGAGCCTAGCCTGGGGGATCCAGGGTCTGCATGTATAGATCAGATCCCCCCATGATTTGAAAAATGCAGCAAAACCTAGAGAACCCCAACAGCAGGGGCCAAGAATCCCATCCTTGCACAGGAGAAACTTCAGGGAACTGGGACTGAGGCTGGGAACAGCCTAGGTAGAGAAAAAGCCCCCCTAAGGCCAAACAAATGCCCAGGGTGTCCACCAAGGAGCAGAACCAACACGAAGAAGCCTCCAAGCAGGAAATCGAAGAGGGCCCTCCCCATAGGGACGGGACCAACAGCAGCCACAGGATCCCAGAGAGGATTCACTAGCAAAAGGGGGAAAGAGGCCCCCTAGACCACCCCCAAAGTAGTAAGGACCTCAAAGGAAACCCCAGGAAGCCGTCAAAAACCCAACCAATCACCCCCACCACCCAGAGAACCGCAGGGAACCAGATCTATGCCAAAAACCTGCAGAAAACCCCGGGGGGAAGCCTGAGGGAAAAAAAAGGGAAGGGATCCCGAAAACAACAAGGAACCCTGGGAAGCACCAGGCCAAAAACTCAAACAAAGGAACCCTGACCGACTGGGAAAGGTGCAGAAAGAGGAGAAGGATCTCCCTCAAGGAGATCATCTGCAACAAACAATCCCAAGGAGGGATGACCTAGGATGAGCTAGGGACTGGGTAGGAACCAGGGGAGGGGGAGCAAGGAAGGGATCGGGACCCTCCCCTCTCTACTTTTTTCTCTCATGTCTCCTATTGAGTTTCTTTCAAAAAGGTAATTAATTATAATATACACTATTATATATAATATAATAGAGAAATAAGGATATTATAATTAAAAGGTGTTTAATTATAATATAAACCATTATATATAATGTAATAGGGAATAATATTATATTATAATTAAAAGGGTTAATTATAGTATAATCTATTCTATACAGAGTTGTATATTATAAATAAAAAGGGATTTATTTATAATATAATCTATATATATTTTGATAAGAAAATATTATAAATATAATATAAGAATATTATATTTAAAAGGATATTATTTATCCTAAAAGAAGATTATTATATACTTATAAGAGTAAAATATTATATGTTTTATAAAAGGGATTTAAAATGCTTTTATAATCGTGCATCCCAAATCAATGTTGGGATTCGATTTGATTTTGAAAATTGAATGTTATAGTATAATATTGTTGCCAAAATATCCTTTGGTCTTAGTGATAAGGGGCGAATAGGGTTTGCATTTAAGAGGGATGGGCTTTCTAACAGGAAGGGAATGGCGAGCCTTCACTACGGTCATGGAGAGCATTGATTGGGGATGACCTTTGAGGTCGGGTAGTTGGACTTCGAAAGCCGGTTAAGGTTGGGCGATGAAGAAGAAGGAGGTCTCTATATTATGGAAAGAGGAGAGCAGGCAAAAGGGTTGAACCAAAGGAGAAGGCATGGGGGATTAATCTCAGAAGGAGAATAATGGGGATGACCAATTACAGGAAGTCGACCCATTTAATGGAGGTAAGCCATTCGCTAAACATGCACCATATAGTATACCTTTGGTGAGTTCAAATGGAATGCCTCGGCATCTTTGTTGTATATTTGTATGAATGTGCTATTTCAATTTTGATTATCGCTTTTGCCGAGTTTGTTCGTGTTTAATGAGAAGGAAGTCACAACCCATCTAATTAGTGACACTGCCCTACAACCACACCATGTTTTCGCTTTCGTAGATCCCATAGAGGGTGTAAGGTTGTTCAAGGATGCATTTTATGTTTGGATGCGATCATTTTCTAGAGCAGTAGAAGTTCAACCTGAAGCTAACACGCTTCGATATGAGCCTAGAATTGTAGGACTATTCTAATAACCTAATCAAATCCTAGGTGCCTTCGAAAGTTGAGGAAGGAAGATTTGCTTTATACCTTTAAACCACCAAATTCCTTAGCTAGCCTGGCGATGGGTTGGGGGATTCGTGGGCTCGTAGGAGCAATAGGTGTGCTCTCCAGGATTGCAACTTATTGAATTTTAGGTCGATTGTCTTCTTCCTAGAAAATTGGATGACTTTTGTGCAAAACTAAAACCCACATTGAACGTCCATTTTAAGTTGCATAGTTGGGATAACGCTTTGCTAGTTATACCACTGCAAGAGTTTAAACAAAAGTTAGTAGGGTTTAATGTGCCTTCTGTCGGCCATGAACACATGTTGCTACTTTCAAAATGGAGACATTGTGCTTTTGTAAACCGATTTAACCGATGTTGAATCCGTCTGTGACAATCTGTTGCATGGCCTATCTAGATGATTGTTGGCTGGTTTGACTGGTTACTTACATCGGTTTGTGGGCTACTCAAAACCCTCCTTTTATCCGATGGTTGCTTAATCAAAATATTAAGAAAGCATGTTCAAAAGCTTAAACTGTGTTATTTGGTTGTATTTCAAATAGCATGTTTAGTTATAAATTATGTTATAGTTGATATAGTTTTTGAAAAAGGTAATATTATGTTATAGATTAACATAGTTATGTTAGAAGTAGACTATGTTATAGATAACATAGTTTACGTTCAACTATAAATTATCTTAGAGAATAGAGTAGCATAGATTATGTTAATATAGTTCATTTATATTTGATGATAGACTATGTTAAAGGAAATTAATATAGCTAATTTATATTTGATGTTAGACTATGTTAAAGGAAATTAATATAGTTCATTTATATTTTATGTTAGACCATATTAAAAAGGAAATTAATATAGTTCATTTATATTTGATGTTAGACTACATTAAGAGGAAACTAATGTAGTTTAATTTATATATGAAGTTAGACTATGTTAAGAGGAAATTAATGTAGTTTCATTTATATATGAAGTTAGACTATGTTAAGAGGAAGTTAATGTAGTTTCATTTATATTTGAAAATAGATTGTATCTAAGAAGGAATATGATCATACCAAAGTTGATTAGTATAGATTGTATTGAAAAGGAAATGTGATTATGCTAGAGTTGATTAGCATGGATTATGTTTAAAAGGAAATGTGATTATGCTAGAGTTGATTAGCATGGATTATGTTTAAAAGGAAATGTGATTATGCTAGAATTGATTAGCATAGATTATGTTTAAAGATAGATATGATTATACTAAAGTTGATTAGCATAGATTGTATATAAAAAGGAATATGATCATCCTAAAGTTGATTAGTATAGATTGTCTTATGTGATTATGCTAGAGTTGATTAGCATAGATTATGTTTAAAAGGAAATGTGATTATGCTAGAGTTGATTAGCATAGATTATGTTTAAAAGAAAATGTGATTATGCTAGAGTTGATTAACATAGATTATGTTTAAAAAATAAATGTGATTATGCTAGAATTTATTAGCATAGATTATGTTTAAAATGAAATGTGATTATGCTAGAGTTGATTAGCATAGATTATGTTTAAAAGGAAATAAGATTATGCTAGAGTTGATTAGCATAGATTATGTTTAAAGATAAATATGATTATGCTAAAGTTGATTAGCATAGATGGTATTTAAGAAGGAATATGATCATACTAAAGTTGATTAGTATAGGTTGTATTGAAAAGGAAATGGAATTATGCTAGAGTTGATTAGCATAGATTATGTTTAAATATGGATATGATTATGCTAAAGTTGATTAGCATAGATTGTATTTAAGAAGGAATATGATCATACTAAAGTTGATTAGTATAGGTTGTATTGAAAAGGAAATGTGATTATGCTAGAGTTGATTAGCATAGATTATGTTTAAAAGGAAATATGATTATGCTAGAGTTGATTAGCATGGATTGAGTTTAAAAGTAACAATTGTGGATTATGTTGTATGTTAGATAACATAGTGATAATGATTATGCTAAGATGGAAAGTGGTTTATTAGATTAACTAAAGGTATGAGACTTTAGTTGGTTTAGTAAATGGAAAATGATTTATTAGATTAACTAAAGGTATGGGACTTTAATTGGTTTAGTAAATAGAAAGTAGTTTGTTAGATTAACTATAAAGGCATGAGACTTTAGTTGGTTTAGTAAATAGATAGTGGTTTATTAGATTAACTAAAGGTATGGGACTTTAGTTGGTTTAGTAAATGGATAGCAATTTATTAGATTAACTAAAGGTATGAGACTTTAGTTGGTTTAGTAAATGGATAGCGATTTATTAGATTAACTAAAGGTATGGGACTTTAGTTGGTTTAGTAAATGGATAGTGGTTTATTAGATTAACTAAAGGTATGGGACTTTAGTTAGTTTAGTAAGATGGAAAGATTCTTATGGGGAATCTAGTATTGATTGTATAAGTATGATAAAGCAATCATGGAGATTGTTGTGTGGATGAATTGAGCATTCCACGATAAAGTCGTATGAACTATGTGTTCTACGCATTGTATTGGCTTATGTTGAGAGAAAAGGATTATGGATCCTTGTATTTGTAAAAGATCAAACTTATGCAATATATGGAACGTATTTGAGGTTGGGTTTTCCCTTTAAGGGTTTTCCCCAAGATAAATATTGTGTTATAGGTATTGACTCTTTTTTATCTTGGTTTAATGTATCTTTTTATGTTGGTTTCCATAGTTGCTTTTGATGTATCTTTGCTTAGTTAATTCTCATGTTTCAATTTGATTTAGTGCTTGGTTTATATTGTTATTTATTTTTTAAAATGTGATTCTTTGTGGTTGTTAATATGTGATGTTGTTAATGATTTAAAAAATAAAATGTAGTAGTAAATAGTGGCATCCCTAGACTGGTTGAGTTTTGGGGTGTTACATGTAGTCTACAAGATCATTACTAAACTGATGGTTGAAAATCTTAAGAAGGTTTTGGTTAGCATTATTCCTCTAGAGCAAGGAGAATATGTGGAGGGTTGACAAATTCTAGATGGAGTAATCTTGGCATGAGAAGCAATTCACACATTACATCATAAAGTTCGAAGAGGTATGTTTATTATATTAAACATGTATAAGGCCTATGCTAGAGTTGCTTGGTAGTTTATGGACTGAATGTTATAGAAATTTGGTTTCGCTCAGGGTTGGAGAGAATAGATCATGAGTTGTGTCTCTTTTACCTCCTTAGTCCTCTTCAATGGTATTCCCTCAACCCCTTTTTAGGCCTATAGAGGAATTTGGCAAGGAGATACTATATCCTTGTACCTCTTTATTATTCTTGCTAAAGGATTAGGCGGATTTCTTTGAAGGAATAGGTAACAAAAAGTTATCTTAGGAGTGTAAGTTGGAGTGGTGAATTTGACCCATTTATAATTTATGGATGACACCGGGTTGCCTGGAGCAGCCAATGTCAAGGAGTAAGAGCACTCAAAGTTTTCTTAAATACATATCTGGAAGTCATAGGCCATGAAGTGAATGCAACCAAGTCCAAGGTAGTGTTCTTTAATACTAAAAGGGGTATCTAAGATCAGATTCTAAACATCTTAGGCTTCTCTCAAGGCTCCCTCCCATTAGACTACCTAGGGTTTCCACTTCACTATAAGAAACAAAAGGTAGTGGATAGAATGTGTAAAGATAACTAATTGAATGCACCATTAAATTTCTTTTGGAGGAAGAGTGACTCTTCTTCAATTAGTGGTTCAAGCAATGCCAATTTACAAGTTCTCTATCCTTACTACTCCGATTGGAATACTAAAGGAGCTGGACTCACTCATGCAAAAATTCCTTTGGGATGGCCCAAGGATGGGTAAGCAATGGGCTCTAGTAAGTTGGGGCAAAATTTGTCAGCTTAAAACAAGCAAATGATTAGAAATTTGAAAAGCACCATTGAATAACCAAGCTCTAGTAGGCAAGTTGTATTAGAGATGGATCTCCAATTAGGAAGTGTTGTTTAGCAAAGTCATTACTAGTAAGTACTTGGGTAACATTCCCTATGAGGAAGTAGGTCGCATCCCTATAGGTGGTCAAGGTTTTGTTGTTTGGAAGATGTTGAAATTAGGAGCGAAAGTGTTAAAACCAAAACTATTTTGGAAAGAGCGTATAGGGAATAAAGTGAATTGTTGGACTGATTCTAATTCAGAAATCAAAGATAAAATAATGGGTGAAGGTTTGTGGTTTATGGAGAGATGCCTTTTATTTAAGATAATGGAGTAAAAAAAAATTGTTGAGACAAAAACTATTAAAAATATTTTCGATGTGGGTTGGGATTTTTGGATTTACATATTAGCTAATTAATAAGAGTCTTTTTAAGAATATTAAAAATACCCTAGGGAAACTCATCAAAGAGGGATAGATTATTAAGGAGCAAAAACATGCTAAATATATTCAAATATGTGCTATTTTAGATATTTTAAAACCTTCACCACCATCCATCAAGATTAAATATAAATCAAGAGAATAGAATCAACAAGTAGATTATGAAACATTACATTTTAGTATTGTAAATTTTATAAGATCAGACACATAGTAAGAGATTTCAAAGCAAAAACAAGGAATAAAGAGATAAAATAAATTATCATGAGATAAACTTTAAAATGAAGCAAGAAAATCACATTGTAGTAGAAGTTGGATTAGATCAAGGATATTCCACTCCAAAAGAAGAGGCAAAGAAAGACTATCTATAACATTATATCGCAAAGGCCACTATAGTTTACTCTGATCGACCATTAGAAGAAATATAAGGGTACAAGGGATAAGAGGGTACAATATGCAAGTTCAAATTTAAAAGGAATTAAAGGTGTAAAGAAAGATGTGGAAGAAAAGTTTAAAACAAAAAAGTTGAAAGAGGTTAGAGAAGTATCCTTGTACTTTAAAATTTCTAGGACAACATAAAAAATGAAGTGCTTTTGAGGTTCTTCTTTACACTTCAAATCCTTCACAACAAAACAAACCTATAGATAATAAGTCTCACTATGAATAGTGTGAACAATAGTATTAATGAAGATGAAAGTGTTGGTGGAAATGAAAAAGAGAGAGAAATATCTAAGAAACAGTAACAAAGAGAAAAGAAAAATCATAGGGATGATAAAAAAGCAAGTATCACAAATGTTAACAAGAAGTGGACCAACCCCCTAAGGGGTTTGGCAAATGGTCTGGTGCTTTAATGATCAACAAATCTGAAGGTTGAAGGAGCATGAAAGGTTGGAGGCTGAAGGAGCATGGAAGGCTGGAGGTTGAAGGAGATCAAAAGGTTGGAGACTGAAGGAGCATGGAAGGCTAGAGGTTGAAGGAGCATGAAAGTTTAAAGGCTAAAGGAGTGTGGAAGGTTGGAGGCTGAAGGAGTGTGGAAGGCTAGAGGTTGAAGGCGCATGGAAGGTTGGAGGCTGAAGGAGCGTGGAAGGTTGGACGTTGAAATAGTGTGGAAGGCTAGAGGTTGAAGAAGCGTGGAAGGCTGGAGGTTGAAGGAGTGTGGAAGGTTGATAAGCTGAAGGAGCATGGAAGGTTGGGCCTATTGAAGGAGATGTAACAGAAGGCTAGGATGTTGAGTGAAAGGCTGGGAAGGCTGAAGGAGCATGGAATACTGCTTACAATGAGAAAAATGAAATTGCAAAGTGTGAAGGATTAGGATTTTTTCCTAAAAAATATCTCATCTTTTAGGAGCCATATCTTCGCAAAGAGTTATCCGATTCAACTAATTCTTGGACCAAGCAATATTGAGGGAGATACGATCCTATGAAGTTAACCATTTGTAACAAGGGCAATGATGAAGGATTAGGGTTTTTTTCTAAAAATGTATCATCTTTTAGGAGTCATATCTTCATGAATAGTTATATGAGTCAGCTGATTCTTGGACCAACTAGTGCAAAATTTGAATAGCTTTAAAATGAGTGGTCATATGTAAAAATATGAGCAATATTAAGGGAGATACGACCCTGTGAAGTCAACCACTCGAAACAAGGGCAATGATGATTTTTCAAGTCATGAAAAATAAAATTGCAAATATTTGCCAACTAGGGTTCGAATGATGGGAAGAACAATGAAGGGCTATGACTTCAATGAGGAAGGAAACTAGCAATTTAGTTTTGGTAAAGTGGACTATGATAGTGCGATGTTTTGGAAATATTACTCTACTAAGATGCAAGGCATAGATAGTAGAGGTGAATTTTTGGCATTGTGAAGGCTACTATAGGAAAATATCAAGAAAAATGCTAAATTCTGGAGTAATTATATTCATACAAATTTTTTAAAAGATCGAGAAAATGAAAATCAAGAATTCAAACATTTTATGTAAAATGATGTAGGTTTCTAGCTATAGCATCTCAATTGAGATGAGAAGTGTATCTATTTGTAAACTCTCAAGCTCTAAAGAAGATAGATTTAATTTGTCAAGGGTGGGGGACCCGAGTACAATCCCTTTTTATCCAGCAAAAAATAACAAGAAGTGGGTCTAAGCCCAAAAATAAAACAAATTTTGATGATGAAAATGATATCTCAAAATATTAGGGGTATGAATGAGACTTCTAAAAAAACAAAGGTTATTATAGCCAATATGTTTATAAATAGGAAATTTGGATGGTAGATATTTTAACCATCTACAGTGTTGATTTTGATCTTAACCAAATTCAAATTTTAAAAGGCAACTAGGCAATTGGGATTCTATCTCTTAATAAAATTGATATCAAAAAGTTTTCTTTTCACAAATGCACAACATATATCATCTTCTTTTCAAGTTCTCCTCCCAAGGTGCACAACAACATCAAATTCAAGTCTTCAATGCACACATCAAGTTTTCCTTGACACACAGGTCTTCAACGTAACACACACAACAATCTTCTTTTAAGTGTAGGTTCCCTCAACGAAAGCTATCACACTCCACTCAACAAAAGGATCTTGATGTTTCAACAAATGACCCTCAAAGCTCTCAACGACCGACTCTCAAAGCACTCAACGATCTTCTCGTTCTCGAATGCAGATGCAGCATGCGAACGAACATAATCTTCTTCTCCCAAGAGCAACATGAATCACATCAACTACAACATACCCATCATCTCAAAAACAAAGCTAGGTTAACATAAATAAGTAATTTTAATCCTTTTGAGTTTTGAGTCAACCTTCACATTATCAACATTTAATTTAATAATGTCCCACTTTAGAAACCTTACTTTAATATTTAAATTTTTAATTTAAATATTAAAATGTACATTAATAAATATGTACATCACCCTTTCAATTCTCCAAGCTCTATAGTTTTTATCATCCTTGAAGAGTATTTCCTCTTTGACTGCTTTTTTCCTTTGACATCAATGACAACTCACAATTTCCAACAATCTCCCCCTTTGTCATTGAAGGCCACCCAACACAAATTTCTTTGATTTCAACTAGATTACCAATGTGCTTCCCTTGAGAAGTTGCTCCCCCTTACTGATTTCTCTCCCCTTACTGAAACTCTCCCCCTTTGACATCAATGGAAAATGGCTCCTTTGGGGTTAAAAAATAAGACTCTTAGCTCAGCCCCCTCACCACCTCCTCTCCTTGAGGTGATCAATTTTGGGGTGGGAGTAAGTCTACTCCCAACTTACAATGCTCTTCTTCCTTTTCAACCTTCTTTTTCAACACCTTTGTAGTGATACCCTTTTTATCCTTTTGAGTGTCCTTGTTCTTGCTTGTCTCTAGAAGTTTTGAAAACTTTGCTCTACACCAGTTGTAGTTCTTGGAAGGTGCATATGACTTGAAGTTCCTCTTGGTGAAGCCATAACCATTTCTATCATGAACCCTATAGTGTATAGCTTTATGACCAAAGTGATTACATGAGTAGCAATAACCTTGAAAGAAATATCCATCTTCGAATGAGTTAAAGTTCCTCTTATTGAATCCATACTCCTTTTCATGAACCCTGCAATGCATAGCTTTGTGACCAAAATGATTTCATGAAAAACAATGCCCTTGGAAGAAATATTTATTGTCTTAAAAAATCTGGTCTCTTGGTCCTTTCTTTGCCTTCTCTGTGATGATCCATCTTTCTTGTGTGTGCATTGTTTTCTTTCTCAATGAAGCTTCCACTCTTCAACTTATCAGGATAGGTCTTAAATTCTTCTCCAATCTCTTCCTCTGAAACTTCCTTTTCTTTTGATCTTGATTCCTCTTTTTGTATCTCTTGACCTTTTTCAAAACTAGGTCATGTTTTGATAAATGAAGATCTTTGTGCATTGATAATGTTATCCAAATATTTTGAACTTTTCCCAAACCTGTGTAGCTTATCCTTAGAATCTTTCACTTTCATCCTTAGATAAACCACTTCATGTTCTAATCTTTCACATTCTAACTCTTTTACCTCTAACTTTTCGACCATAACTTCTTTAAATCTCCTTGCCTTACCTTGTAATTTTTTGAGATCTTGTAGAAGCTTTTTCTTTATTTCCTCATCTTCTTGAACTTGAGCCTTTAGTCTTGAGTTCTGCTTTCTAACTCTTTTCAACTCTCTGAGAGAAACAATAAGTTCCTCTTCTAGATCAATTGTGGCTTCTTCTTCTATTTCTTAACCTTCCTCTAAGTCTTCAATTATAGGAGCATCTTATTTTTCTTCTACTTGGTCAAAATCATCTTCTATAGGTGTGTCATTTTCCTCCTCTATTGCCAAAAATATAATCTCTTCTTTTTCACTATCTAAGGATCTTTCATCACTGTCATTTGAAGCACTGCTTGCTCTTTCAACATATAAACTCTTCTTGTGCATTTGAATCATCTTCTATAGGTGTGTCATTTTCCTCCTCTATTGCCAAAAATATAATCTCTTCTTTTTCACTATCTAAGGATATTTCATCACTGTCATTTGAAGCACTGCTTGCTCTTTCAACATATAAACTCTTCTTGTGCATTTGAATCATCTTCTATAGGTGTGTCATTTTCCTCTTCTATTGCCAAAAATAGAATCTCTTCTTTTTCACTATCTAAGGATCTTTCTCAGCTCTGTCCTAGATCTGCACACATTACATAAACCAATCTATATTAGCTCTGTCCTAAATTTGCACACATTACATGCATAAATATGTCTTAACTCTGTCCCAAATTAGCACATATTACATGCACACATTTGTCTTAACTTTGTCCCAAGTCTTCTTACAAGACTTGCTCAAATCTGCCTCAAACAATCTGCACAAATTTGTCTACAAGCCTTCTCAAAAGGCTTGCTCAAAATAGCTCACAACTTCTCACAACACAACTCACCAACCTACTCAAATATTTCTAAAACTTGCACATAAATAATGCTCACAATAATGGTTATATTCCTTTCAGAAATACTTTCTTCAATCAAAGTAATTCAGACATATTCTACCCAAAATTCGTTTAACCTCTTGCACATACAAATAATTATATGCACTAAACAAACGCTCAATACGTTCTTAACATTTATTAAGTTTATCTCTTTCACATGTCTCAAATTCAACAAATCAGATATCTATCTCTTTCAAATTCCTTTCAAATCAAATCATGCTAGTGTAAAACTTTGCTTCACAAAATTGGTTTATGTTCCATGTAAATTTTTCTCTCAAGGATCAAACACAATAATGCATAAATTTGCTTCACAAGATCGATCTCAAACACTTTCACAATTAATTTCAATGTCACTCAAACCAATACCCAAATGCTTCACAATGATGCACAAACTTGTTCTCAACCCTAGGACAAGTATTTCCAATTTCACTAGTCAATGATGCACAATTTGCTCTCGAACCCTTGGACATAATATTTCGAACAATGCATATAAGATTTAACCTTATAACTCCACCTTATGTCTTAAATATAACTTCCTTAAATCACAACCACCTTGAGAGGAAGTTAAAACAACATACCTCAACAATTGTCTTGATGATGATGTGCCCTCAAAAACCTGCCTTTAACAAAAGTAATATTCTTCTTCCCATTTTAAAACAGGTTAGCAATTTATCTTTTCAAAAAGTCCATATTGAAACCTTTCTCAATATGCAAGTTACAAATCAAAAGTACTCACAAATTACACCTTGTAACTCCTTTCTCTAGAAAATAAACAACCTTATAAATTTCTTATAAAGATGCAGAAATGATTCCCTTACACTTTCTTAAAGATATAATTTTCTTATTACACCATACAACTCCCACTCTCCACATGCAAATATATTGCCTTCACATACATTACAATTTTCAAATGACCATAGCACACCTTAGACCTCCCACTGGATATTTAATTTAAAATCAAACCAAAAACCATGTCTTATGCATCACCGTGACCCATTCAAACCAACTTAATCAAAAATAAAAATTTAAATACCTCCTTTACTGCTGTGAATTGAACCTCCAACCTCATGACATTCAACACTCTCTCAAGCAATTTGACCAGCTGCACTACCATGGTGGATGAGTCCAAAATATGGCAATATATTTCTTAAACCAGGGTTTGTGCATTGTTCAACATGAAAAGCATGAAACCAGCGATGATGTGAAATAACACAGTGACCTCCACTACGCTCATAGACCCCCGTTGAGCTCACAGACCTCCACTGTGTGGGCTACTCCCGACGAACGAAGACTATGGTGTAAGCAATGAAAGTGAACTTTCTATTATTTTTTAGTCACCATAACTTCTTTAAATCTCCTTGCCTTACATTTTAAGTTTTTGAGATCTTGTAGAAGTTTTTCCTTTATTTCCTCATCTTCTTGAACTTGAGCCATTAGTCTTGAGTTCTGATTTCTAACTCTTTTCAAATCTATGAGAGCAATAATAAGTTCCTCTTCCAGATCAACTACGACTTCTTCTATTTTTGAACCTTCCTCTAGGTCTTCAATTATAAGAGCATCTTCTTTTTCTTCTACTTGGTCAGAATCATCTTCTATAGGTGTGTCCTTTTCCTCTTCTATTGCCAAAAATATAATCTATTCTTTTTCACTATTTAAGGATCTTTCATCAATGTCACTTGAAACACTGCTTGCTCTTTCAACATAGAAAATCTTCTTATGCCTTTGAAAGAACTTCTTTTCATGCTTGCCCTGACCATACCTATTTTTATTTTCATGCTTGTATTTCCTTTCTTCCTTTTTCTTATGATCATGTTTCTCTTCACTGCTACTACTTCCAGATTTTGGACAGTTAGATGCATAGTGACCAAAATTACCACAATTAAAATATTTTATAGTCTTCATATCTTTGTATTTTCTTGAGTATTTCTTATTTCTTCTCACATAGTTAGCTTCTTCATTACTACTTGACTCATTACTTGATTTTGGTTCCTTATCTTTTGTATTATTTGAAACTTTGAATGTTGCCTCTCTCTTGGAGTTTTGATATTCTTATGTCCTCATCTCATAAGCTATGAGAATTCCATGTAACTCATCCATTGTCAACTTATCGAGATCCTTTGTTTCTTCTATTGTTGAAACCTTTGCATCATACCTCATAGGGAGTGATCTTAATACTTTCTAAGCAACGCTAGAGTCCTCAATTTTAAATCCAAGTCCACGCATGGTATTAATAACTTCATCAACATGAAGTAAGTATTTAGCAATATCTTCCTCATATTTCATATTCAAATCTTCAAACCTCCTCCTGTGAGTTTGATGTTTTGCCAACTTAACCTTTCTATCTCCTTCATATATGTACTTCAATTTGTTCCATATTTTTTTTGTTGATTTGCATTGCATAACTTTCACAAAATTTGATTCATGTAATCCACTTCAGATTCCATTCATAGCCTTGGCATTATTTACATACGATTGCTTGCCATTCTTATCTATGGGAGGAGTAACTGTAGGTGTGAACCCATCCTCAATAGATTGCCATGTTTCATATCCTTGTGCCATCAAATAATTCTTCATACTCATACTCCAGAAAGCATAATTATTCCCATCAAATATTGGAGCCTTATTTGTTGAAGATCCATTCTGAAAAGCCATCTATGTTCCTGTAAGATCTTCCTTCAAGTCGTTGGAATTTTTTGAAGGAACCCGCTCTGATACCAATTGAAGAACATAAGCTTATAATGAGAGGAAGGGGTAAAAAGTATAAGATAAACTTTTACTTTTCTTTCCCAAATAATATCATCCAATGTTATCAATTGCAATATTTTTTCTTAGCAGTATTAACCAATCTCATCAATAGCAATAACAATGCAATGCATAAATCATCACACACATGAGGGACACAATTTAACGTGGTTCACCCAATGTGGGTTACATCCACGAAGAAAATATTTCTTCTAAATTTTCTCAACAGATCTCTTGGAAACCAATTCCCTATTACAATGTTTATGGACCTCTATCCAAAGGAGATCTCAATCCCTTATGCTCAAGTTTGTAGATCTCTATCTATAGGAGAACTCTATCCCCTTAACTCTGGTTCATGAAACTCTATCCACAGGAGAAATATATCCCCTTGCTGGTCTAGTTTGTGGAACTCTATCCACAGGAGAACTCTATCCCCTTGCTGGTTTGGTTCGTGGAACTCTATCCATAGGAGAACTCTATCCTCTCGCTCTGGTTCATGTAACTCTATCCACAAGAGAACTCTATCCCCTTGTTGGTATGGTTTGTGTAACTCTATCCACAGGAGAACTCTATCCCCTTGCTACGGTCACCTCCAAAGTTGGTACACACCTCTGCTTAACTCTGCTCCAAGCCTACTCATGAGGCTTACTCAGGTCTACTCACAAATCTATCTAAAACCTGCTTCAAGTCTTCTCACAAGACTTGCTCAAGTCTACTCATAAATATGCACACACTATATGCACAAATCTGTCTCAACTTTATCCCAAATTTGTACACATTACATGCACCAATTTATCACAACTCTATCCTAAATTTGCACACATTACATGCACAAATCTGTCTTAACTCTATCCCAAATATGTACACATTACATGCATAAATCTATCTTAACTTTATCCCAAATATGCACAAATTACATGTACAAATATGTCTTAACTTTGTCCCAAATTTGCACACATTACATGCACAAATATGTCTTAACTCTATCCCAAATCACCACACATTACATGCACAAATCTATCTTAACTCTGTCCATAGTCTTCTTACAAGACTTGCTCAAATCTGCCTCAAACAATTTGCACAAATTTATCTACAAGCCTTCTCAAAAGGCCTGCTCAAAATAGCTCACAACTGCTCACAACACAACTCACCAACCTGCTCAAATATTTCCAAAACTTGCACACAAATAATGCTCACAATAATGGTTATTCCTTTCAGAAATACTTTCTTCAATCAAAGTAATTCAGACATATTCTACCGAGAATTCATTTAACCTCTTGAACATACAAATAATGATATGCACTAAACAAACACTCAATACGTTCTTCACATTCATTAAGTCTGTCACTTTCACATGTCTCACATTCAACAAATCATATCTCTATCTCTTTCAAATTCCTTTCAAATCAAATCATGTTAGTGTAAAACTTTGCTTCACAAAACTGGTTTATGTTCCATGTAAATTTTGCTCTCAGGGATCAAACACAATAATGCACAAATTTGCTTCACAAGATCGATCTCAAGCACTTTCACAATTACTTTCAATGTCACTCAAACACTTTCACAATTACTTTCAATATCACCCAAATGCTTCATAATGATGAACAAACTTGTTTTTTACCTTAGGACAAGTGTTTCCAATTTCACTAGTCAATGATGCATAATTTGCTCTCAAACCCTTGGAAAAAATATTTCCAACAATGCATATAAGATTTAACCTTATAACTCCACCTTATGTCTTAAATATATCTTCCTTAAATCACAACCACCTTAAGAGGAAGTTAAAACAACATACCTCAATAATTGTCTTGATGGTGATGTGCCCTCAAAAACCTATCTTTAACAAAAGTAATATTCTTCTTCCCATTTTAAAATAGGTTAGCAAATTATCTTTTCAAAAAGTCCACATTGAAACCTTTCTCAATATGCAAGTTACAAATCAAAAGTACTCACAAATTACACCTTGTAACTCCTTTCTCTAGAAAAAAATCAACCTTATAAATTCCTTATAAATATGCAGAAATGATTCCCTTACACTTTCTTAAAGATATAATTTTCTTATTACACCATACAACTCCCACTCTCCACATGCAAATATATTGCCTTCACATACATTACAATTTTCAAATGACCATACCACACCTTAGACCTCCCACTTGATATTTAATTTAAAATCAAACCGGAAACCATGTCTTATGCATCACCGTGACCCATTCAAACCAAATTAATAAAAAATTAAAATTTTAAAAACCTCCTTTACTGCTGTGAATCGAACCTCCAACCTCACGACGTCCAACACTCTCTCAAGCACTTTGACCAGCTGCGCTACCACAGTGGCTGAGTCCAAAAGATGGCAATGCATTTCTTAAACTAGGATCTGCGCACTGTTCAACATGAAAAGCATGAAACCAGTGACTATGTGAAATGACACAATGATCTCCACTACGCTCACAAACCTCCATTGAGCTCACAGACCCGCACTGCATGGACTACTCCCGGTGAACAAAGACTATGGTGTAAGCAATGAAAATATTTTGTTCTTCTTCTCAATGGCGAATAAAAAATAATAGAAAGTGAACAACAATCCTTTTGTAAGTCTTAAATGAACCAACAAATCCTCAAGCTCTTCTTTCCGAATGTTGGACAACAAATATCGAAATCTCTCTCCCAAGCGTACAACAAGCATCAAGCGCAGGTCTTCAATACAAACATCAAGTTTTCTTTTCACAAATGCACAACATATATCATCTTCTTTTCAAGTTCTCCTCCCAAGGTGCACAACAACATCAACTTCAAGTCTTCAATGCACACAAGTTTTCCTTGATGCACAAGTCTTCAACGTAGTGCACACAACAATCTTCTTTTAAGCGTAGGTTCCCTCAACGAAATATTTCACACTCCACTCAATGAAAGGCTCTCAATGTTCTCAACAAACGACTCTCAAAGCTCTCAACGATCGGTTCTCAAAGCGCTCAATGATCTTCTCCTTCTCGAATGCATATGCAACATGCTAATGAATAAAATCTTCTTCTCCCAAGAGCAACATGAGTCACATCAAATACAACATACCCACTATCTCAACCACAAAGTTAGGTTTATATATATATATATATGTGATTAATTTTAATCCTTTTGACTTTGGAGTCGGCCTTCACATTACCAACTTTTAAATTAATAATGTCCCACTTTAGAAACCTTACTTTAATATTTAAATTTTTAATTTAAATATTAAAGTGTACATTAATAAATAATGTACATCACCCTTTTAATTCTCCAACTCTGTAGTTTTTATCATCCTTGAAGAGTATTTCTGCTTTGACTGCTTTGTTCCTTTGACATCAATGACAACTCGTAATTTCCAACAATTGTTTCTATCTTTCTATTCAACTGCCTCTTAGCATCAATGTCTTGTATACTTGTAAAAAATATTTTTTTGATTTGTATCTTAATTATTGATCTTTGTAAATAATATTTGAAACTCTATCACCATATTTGTCTTGAAGTAATCTCATCCATGGTGTTAAAAATTAGATCTAGATTGAGTAATTTTTAATCACACCAAGTATTCATACAAATAAATAAAAAATGCTCTAGTTTCCACAACCCATCTTAGACCTTTAATCACTAGATCAGTTATTTTTTAAAGTCATTCTATTGTGTAGAACCATATGGTAATGAGAATGCATTAAATATTAAACTTGGGTCATTGGGATCAACGTACTTAGAAGAATTCTTGCCCATTATCTTTGAATATCTTTGTATGATATCCAAATTATTTTCCCAAAAAATTCTTTTTAAATACAACTCTAAATGGGCGGTACAAGAAGATTTTAGTGAACTTGTGGAAAGCAGTTGGAACCAATAGTTCCCATCCATCAATCCCCAAGAAAAGTGGAAAAGCAAAACTCAAAAATTGAACCACATGATAATAAATGGTTGGCAAAAAAAGTGAGAGTCAAACCAGATAAGAAGTAGTTGATGCAACAACTAGAGCAACTAGAAACAAAAATTAGGGATCCTCCTCCTCAACCATGGTAAGAAGATGCAAGAAATTACCTGATTCAAAAGCTCAAAAAATTAAGCACTAAAGAAGAAACACATTGGAGACTTAAATCCTAAATGGTTTGGCTAAGCAATTGGGATAGAAACATCAAATATTTCATTTGTAAACCATGCAACGCTGCCAAAGGAACATAATCAAGGAGATAGAGCATGAAGGAACCACTTATACAGATAGAGAGAAAATCAAGGAACTTGCCAATCAACATTACTCAGCTCTACTCTCTAGAGAAAATGGTAATCCACATTCCTAGGGAATATCGTTATAGCATATACTGATAATATTAAGTTTTAAAGACAAATAGGATCTTAGTCAACCAATCACTATGAAGGAATTTGAGGATATTATAATAGTTCTACCAAAGGATAAAGCTCCCGAACCTGAAGGATTCACAAACAACTTTTACCAGCAATACTTACACATCATCGGAGAAGATTTTCTACGAATGATTGAGGATGTTAGGATGAAAGGTAAGCTTCTTGGAGCCATGAACTCCACCTTTATAACATTGATTCCTAAAGAAAAAATGCCACTACTTTCTCTAGATTTAGACCAATTTCTCTATGTAACTCTTCCTATAAAATTATTACCAAATTGTTGGCCTATAGAATAAAGAAGAAACTTGACAAACTAATATCAGAAGAACAAGGGGGGTTCATGCCTATAAAAAAAAATATGATAATATCATAACGGTGCATGAAGCCCTCCACAATAGTATAAAATAAAAAAAGAAACAAATTATTATAAAACTTGATATGGCAAACACCTTTGAATGAGTTAATATACAATTTGTAGAACAAGTCCTACAAAATTTTGGATTCCCACATCAGGTTATCAAGTGGACTGAAGCATGCGTAAAAAACCCATGAATAGCCCTCTTAATAAATGGAGAACCAACAAATTTATTTCAGACTACAAGGAGAATTAGACAAGGGTGTCCACTATCACTATACCTATACATCATTTTAGCTGAGACTCTTGGAAGATTAATTAACATCTTCAAAGAGAAAGAAAAATAACAGGGATAGAGGCTGAAGCAAGATGCAAGGCTGTAACACATACCCAATTTATAGATGATATCATTCTTCTAGTCAAAGCCACCAAGCAAAATGTTAGATAATTCAAGTAATGCTTGGACTAGTTCACACAATCTACCAAGACTTATATAAAGACTCAAAAGAGTCATTTCTATACACAAAATGTTGCAACAATAAGAGTCAAACTCTTTTGCACTATCCTAGGATTTCATTTTGGCACAAAAAAATACTTCAGATATCTAGGAGTGCCCATGAGCTTCCACCTCAAAGCCTCAGACTGCTGGACCCCAACATTGGACAAGATGATTAGAAGGATACAAAGTTACAATAGTAGTTGGCTCAGTCTTGTAGGAAGGACAATATTGATCAAATTAGTGTTAGCTTCTCTTCCAGTCTATTAACTATTAGTATATCATGCTCCTAAGTTTATTTTGCAAAAGGTATATGGAATCATATGTAACTTCCTATGGCAAGGAGGTAGGTAATTAGAAAGAAAAAATTTCTACTTGGTCAATTGGGAGATGGTCACCAAAAGTAAAATTCAAGGAGGACTGGGAATTAAAAAATGGAGATAGTTTTAAAAGTATTGGGAGCAAAACTTCTCTGGAACATGCTTAAACATAATCGAGCAGGGTAGTGCATACTAGTCAACAACTATGTAAATAATCAAACAGGTATTCAAATGCTCAAACACATAGACAAACTTCCCAAAGCCTTGTTGGTTTGGAAACATATAGTGGCTACAAAGAGCATAATAGAGGATAGAATTTCTTGGCTATCGGGATATGGTAAGTCAATTAATCTATGGGAGGACCCGATCCTAGGAAATCCACCATTAAGAGAGAGAACTCCAATCAAATTGTAGAATCACTTGGAAAGCCAAATAATACTCAAATTAGGTGACTTATTTTATTGGACCTCAAAAGCTTTGAACTAGATCTCCTCTCCCATTCCATCTCAGCTTCAAGGAGATTGGGATTATTTTAATTCCCACATGATGAACATTAGATATCTTCATCCCTTGATTCCATATAAACTTATTTAAGGTAGCATTAGCAATAATGGAGAACACTCAGTGCATCTAGGAATCCAACATCAATATATTGGGCCTGCCAATAAAAAACTATCGATAGTGTAGAAAAATAAAGCACCACCTAAACTGTAAGTTTTCAGCTGGCTAGTCTCTCAAAATAAAATATTAACATGTGATAATCTAAAAAAGAGGAGTATAGCAGGATCTCATGTTTATTATAGGTGCATGCAAAAAAATGAAATAATTTTCCATATTTTGTTTGAATGCCCAAAGGTAATTTCAATTTGGTTAGGAATAACCAAAATTCTTGGCACTTCCTACTCTAAAAGGTTAACCTAGACACATGTTTTACCAAGTGGAACAAATAATATAAAGGTAAACTAGCAGGTAAGCCCCTCCTAAAATATTTGTGGAGCTCTATACCATATTTTGTCATCTAGCACATCTGGTTGGATAGAAACCAAAGGATTTTTGAAGGTAAAGGTAAGGACAATAAAACTCTAATACAAAGGATAAAAGAAGAATTAGTCCTAAATTTCAAATCTAGTTTTTTTAACAACAGTATGAAGACGATCTATCACTCTGTTAAGATCCTAATCCTAAAATTTAATCATTAACTCATCACTTATCACTTTATGGACCATTGTGTCCCTTCACTCACAACTTTAGGTTAGATATTTATAATCATGCAAATAGGTGTAAGTAAGCATCTAGGATGAAATATTAAAACATTTGTTTAAAACCATTGGAGGATTCCCTATTCCAGTGCAATAGTGATTCTATCAAATAATGATTCTCTTAATTTAGGTGTTATTTTTATTTATTTATTAAATTATTGTGCTAGAACCTTTAGGGTTCTACCATCTAGTATTAGAGCCTCATTTCGTGAAAATAATTCACCATCATTTGACTAGTTCATTCTGCAGTCCACCAAGAAAAATGTAGTAGTTCACTCCAACTTCAATATTGGGTAGTCCAGGCTTAAACCAGGTCTTGGCTACTTTTGAGGAGTGCAGGAGGAGCTTCTATGAGTTGGGTATTGCTTTTGGGAGCAGTATTGTAGAACCAAGTTCATATAAGCTGCACAAAAATTATTTTTACGTCTTGAATCCACAGGAAGTTTAGGATAATTATTTTGGCTAATATCATATTTTTTTCCTGTCTTTAAAACAACATAGTGACATGTGAACTTGTAGAACAAGAGATCGCCTCATCGTCAGCTTGATCTCAATGATGCTTCTACAAAGTTTTGAAATGTTTGGGTGAAAACTAGATATCATTTTGGTACGTCTAGGTGAACGACGTAAATATCCTCAATGACGGATTATAATATCGCTATGAAATTAATCTCTTCAAGAGTTCGTTTAATCATAAAATTAATCTCTTTGAGAGTACATTTCACAAAAATTGCCAAAACTTTTGACTCGTTCGTTCTCCATGAGACTTCCTCCATTTGTGGCCTTAACAAGTTCATGGTACCTGGCTATTAGTTCTAATATCCTAACGATATTTGCCTACTATGAATACAAGAGGGTCATTGCCAGTCTATGTGTCACTATCCTTTGTAAAAACCAGTGAACACACAAGCTACGCCTTAACATTTCATAAAAATCGCCAACCAATCCAGTCTAGTTTGCATTCATGGAGCCTAGGAAGAACTTCTCGGCTTATGTCCTTCACGTTCTTGTCACTATTTTTGAGCATGGTATTACAGGCAATAAGGAATTACTGGGAGGCAAAGAAATCTAAAAATCTTCACTGAATCGTAAACCATTTACTAAATCCTAAGTCTTAAAAATATCTTCATCCAACATGAAGGAGACACGTGTGCAATTTAATTTAATTTTTATAAGGTTCTTCTCATTTGACCTTTGCTATTCCGTTCGGTGATTTCAAAATCCATTAAATTAAATATCCTACATCGGGGGTATTTTGGCTACACAATGCTTTAAAAGTATTTTTGACCATAAAGAAAAATTGACCACGCTGTGGTGGTCAAGACCCCTCTTGTAGCTTGTCCCATTTATCCTATCCTACCGTTTGTCATTTATCCCTATCCTTCCTATTCATGCAGTGTGATCATAAAACCTCCAAATTTCTATGTTGTGTGACCGTTGTAATAGTTCAAACCTCCGTGTTGTGTCGTGTGATCATTATTCACTGCTTGTGACTATTTAAAACTTCATGTTGTGTCGTGTAATCGTTATTCACCGTTAGTGATAATTACCTTACAACCAATCATTATGTTATAGCTACCAAGTGATTGTTACCTTTCTGCAAACCATTGTGCTATCATTCAATTCAAAAAAACTGCAGTTGATAAATCAAATTTTTAGCAGAAATTATCAAAATTTTGACAAAATTTATATAAAATTTTAGCAAAATTTTTAACTAAATTATATAACTTTGCAAAGTTTTTATTCAAAAAATAATTCCATCTATCAAAAAATACTTACATCTTACAAACCAGTCCTAAAATGGCTGATGGTAGGAGATCGCAATCCCAAGACCCTACCCTTCAAGAATTTATCCTAGAAGTATGCCCGTGGAGGAAAGAACTTAGAAATAGTACAATACAAAAGGAGGAGTTCCACTAATGGAAGGACTAAATTACAAAACCTCCTCTATGGGAATCACAAAACCACCTATGGACAGATACACCTGAGGATAGCACTAAATATGAGGAATAATTGCATGCCATGACCAAAGCACCTGATCACAATGAAGGCAATAAGGTTGATGTGCCAGAAGTGATCGATGCATCAAGAAAGAATGAAATAGACATACACAAAGTGACCAATGACATCTAGACATACACTCTACAAGAACTACATACAAGTTCCTCACCATTAGTGAGTTATCACCACATGGTCAAACCTCTTCAAAAATAAGGCAGAAAGGGGACTCCACACTCATTTTCCCTTGACTCTCCAAGGGAACACCATGCCATGACCAAAGCACCTGATCACAATGAAGGCAATAAGGTTGATGTGCTAGAAGCACCTAATTCCATCTATCAAAAAATACTTACATCTTACAAACCAGTCCTAAAATGGTTGATGGTAGGAGATCACAATCCCAAGACCCTACCCTTCAAGAATTTATCCTAGAAGTATGCCAATGGAGGAAAGAACTTAGAAATAGTACTATACAAAAGGAGGAGTTCCACCAATGGAAGGACTAAATTACAAAACCTCCTATATGGGAATAACAAAACCACCTATGGACAGATACACTTGAGGATAGCACTAAAGATGAGGAATAATTGCAAGCCATGACCAAAGCACTTGATCACAATGAAGGCAATAAGGTTGATGTGCCAAAAGTGATCGATGCATCAAGAAAGGATGAGGTAGACATACACAAAGTGACCAATGACATCTAGACATACACTCTACAAGAACTACACACAAGTTCCTCACCATTAGTGAGTTATCACCACATGGTCAAACCTCTTCAAAAATAAGGCGAGAAGGGGACTCCACACTCATTTTCCCTTGACTCTCCAAGGGAACACCATGCCATGACCAAAGCACCTAATCACAATGAAGGCAATAAGGTTGATGTGCCAGAAGCACCTAATTCCATCTATCAAAAAATACTTACATCTTACAAACCAGTCCTAAAATGGTTGATGGTAGGAGATCGCAATCCCAAGACCCTACCCTTCAAGAATTTATCCTAGAAGTATGCCAGTGGAGGAAAGAACTTAGAAATAGTACTATAAAAAAGGAGGAGTTCCACTAATGGAAGGACTAAATTACAAAACCTCCTCTATGGGAATCACAAAACCACCTATGGACAGATACACCTGAGGATAGCACTAAATATGAGGAATAATTGCATGCCATGACCAAAGCACCTGATCACAATGAAGGCAATAAGGTTGATGTGCCAGAAGTGATCGATGCATCAAGAAAGAATGAAATGGACATACACAAAGTGACCAATGACATCTAGACATACACTCTACAAGAACTACACACAAGTTCCTCACCATTAGTGAGTTATCACCACATGGTCAAACCTCTTCGAAAACAAGGCAGAAAGGGGACTCCACACTCATTTTCCCTTGACTCTCCCAGGGAACACCAGAACAATGTAGACATATTACCACCAATTTTGATGCATCATTCTAAAGTGTTTAAGGAACCCCAAGGGTTGTCCCCCCATCATCGTCCTGCTCCTACTCTTCTTTTTGATGATCCACCACTAACTATTCCACCTTCTCGATATCCTTGCTTACGAAAAGATGACATTAAAATAGTGCAAGAACATGAGCAAATTCTACTTGGAAAACAAGTGACAAAGCTCCTCACTTTGATATTTGAGTACAAAGCTCTCTTTAAGGAGGGTGGCATGTTAGTATCCCAATCCTAACATTTAACCATTAACTTATCACTTATCACTTTATGGACCATTGTGTCCCTTCACTCACAAATTTAGGTTAGATATTTATAATCATGCAAATAGGTGTAAGTAGGCATCTAGGATGAAATATTAAAACATTTGTTTAAACCCATTGGAGGGATTCCCTATTCAAGTGCAACAGTGATTCTATCAAACAATGATTCTCTTAATTTAGGTGTTATTTTTATTTATTTATTAAATTATTGTGCTAGAACCTTTAGGGTTCTACCACACTCACTGAAAGAAGAATGATCTATCAACTTAATCTCCAAGATTTCCTAACATAAGGAGGTTACAGAGTAAACAAATATTTTCTTGACATATGTTTCTCAACGCTCTTCTTTGATGGTGCCTCAAAGTCCAACCCCGATCAAGCAATGGTAGGGGAACTGATTCTTACAGGATCTCGTGAGATCCTGCTCAAATACATGATTAGCTTGGGAACAATATCTAACAACGTGGTAGAGGCTATTGGATGTGAAATCAACTTAAAATTGGTGGCAAAGCAAGGAATCACTTAGGTCACAGTTTACAAGGATTCTAAACTAATAATAACAACTCTTGCCAAAAATAAAGATTTTAGATATTTATAATTAAATATTATTCAAGACAGGATTAGAAAACTAGGTAGGATAATTGGTAAAATATCCTATCAACACATAAGGCATGAATTCAACAAAGAGGTTGACACACTAGCAAATCAGACAATAAATATAGTCCCTGGTTATTACCACCAAATCATCAAGAAACAGAAGGGCAGGGGTGGTATGCAAGGGTGATGAGGACTCCAATAATGAGGTCCTTTTTAATCTTCATCTTCTATTTTTTAGAATACTCTTTTCACTTTAATCTCTCTGATTAGTGAGTTTTGTACCTTTTTGTTAAGTAAATAAATATTTTCCTTAAAAGAAAGAGCTAAGTTTGTATCACTTAATAACAATCATTAAAATTTAATAATTATTTATATTAAAATATAATAAAATATATATATATTTTTTTATAATATAAATAAAAAATCTTACAACTTTCATGGACCTCTAAAGTATCTTGTATATAAGAAGGTAGAAAATATATAATTTTTGTTGGAGAACAAGGGGTTGTACTTGGGTCCTCCACCCTTTACAAGCTACAACTCTCTCCTTTAGATCTTGAGAGTTTACAAACCAATTCAATTCTCATATCAATTGAGATGCTATTTCTAGATACCTACATTTTTAATAAAATGTTTGAATTCTTGATTTTTCCTTTTGTGGATCTTCTTCAATTTTTTGTGTCAATACAATTTTTCCATAATTAAGCATCCTTCTTCTTGAAATTTTCCTACAACATCCTTCACAATACCAAAACTCCACCTCTATTGTCTATGCACTACATATTAGTAGAGTAATATTTCCAAAAATTTACGCTATCATAAGCCGCTTTACTAGATCTGGATTGCTAGTTTCCTTCTTGAAGCATAAGTGCAACCACAAAAATTATAATAAATAGTTTATATGAAAACACATTAATGTTATAAAATAAAGTAAATATTACCAATGAAAAACATTAAAGTAAATCTTAATCATTATTTTATTTAGGCAATCAACATTTTCTTGTCAACTTCAACTAAACTTACTACTTCCTCTAACCATGGAAAAGATAATTTAACTTCACGATCCTCAATTAAAACCCCTCTATTAGCTAGCCTATCTACATATTTGTTTTCTTCCCTTAAGATATATGTAAACTTGATTTCTTCAAAATCTATAGCAAGGTCTTGAATTTCCACAATTATCTTTTGTATGTTCCATGGAGCCTTTGATTTCCTTAAAATTGCATTTATCACTATGAGTGAATCACCTTCCATCCATACTCTATTCCATTTCATTTGTTTGCATATTTTTAATCATTTCAAATCTGCCCAAGTTTCACCTTCATTATTTATCTTAAATCCACTATTGAAAGCATAATGACACAACATCTCTCCTCTATTATTTCTAATTATTCCTCCTCCTCCTATTTGCCTTGGATTTCTTTTAGATGCTCCATCAAAACACAATTTGACAAACTCCACATATGATGGTTTCTACTTTATATTTTTTGCCTTATTTTTGTTTCTCCTATACCCAACATCATAATTCCATTTGATGACTTGAATCCATCTATCAATGCTCTTTGCTTCTAGATTAGGGATTGGGTGAGTTGATAGGGTTAGTTTAGACTCCTCTATGGCTAAAAAAATCTTCCTTTTCATTACCTCTAAACTAATTTTCTTTCCTTTAAATATTATTCTATTTATTTCTAGCCATACAGTCTAAAGTATTGTATCTTTTGATATATTCTAGATTGTTTGTAAAGCCTCACTTTTAAAAGTGCTTTGCCATTGCTTTAACCATTCTTTAATTTTTCTATTCATCACCATGAATTTACCAAACATATTAAGAATCCATTACCATAGATTCCATACTATTGAGCAATGTCCCAAGAGATGGTCTATACTCTCCTCCCTTTTACAAAGAACATATTGTGATGGGCCATGAAAACCCCTTTTCATTAGGTTACCCTAAGAGAAAATTCTTATGTGACCTACTAGCCAAACAAACATTTTATCATTAGGAATGGTCGAGCTATCCCAAATATCTTTCCATATTATTACGACATTCTTATTTCGTTGGTGCTACACATTATATCCACTTCTTGTTGTGTATTCTCCTAAGCTATTCAACTTCCAAATTAGCTTATCCTTGGCTCCCCTCAAAATTTTCATTGTTGTTATATTTTTGGTGAATTGCCTCCTAGCATCCATGTCTTGTATACTTGTGAAAAAATATTCTTTTCATTTATATATTCCTTCCTTATACTTGTACATAATGTTTGAAACCCTATCACCATATGTGTCTTGAAGTAATATCATCCATGATTTCAAAATTGGATCTAGATTGAGTGGTTTTTTATCATCCATCCAAATAGAAATCTTTTCTATAGTTCCCACCACCCATATTAGACCTTTAATCACTATAACAATAGATTTTTTTAAACCGTTCCTTAGAGTAGAACCATTTAGGAGTGAGAATGCAGTAAATATTATGCTTGGGTCATTGTGCTTAATGTACTTAAAAGAATTATTGCCCAGTGTATTTGACTCCCTTTGTACAATCTCCAAATTACTTTTTTCCGAAGAGCTAAGTTTGCATCCATAAGAACTCTTAAATCAAGACCTCCCCTAGTTTTATCATCACACACCGTGCTCCATTTCACCAACTTTTATCATGTAAACCTGACCACAAAAAGGATTGCATAATATAGATTAAATTTTTTCTATCGATTTTTTTGAGTGAAAAGTTAAAAATTTGTATTAAAAAAAACACTTATTACATTATTTTCCTGGTAACTTGCCTCTCTTGGCCAGTGCCAGGATACAAATCAGCTTTTGCTTTCTGTCTCTGCAAATCCTCCTGATCATGGTGATCATAAGGGGTTTTCCCCAATTCCTGCTCTACCTCTCCTTTATCTCCCTTAGGCTTCTCTGTTGCTTCAAATTTGTCTTTCTCTGCACTATGTAACCCATAAATAGATACATGTAATAGCTCACAGTTATTCTTCTCATCCACCTCTGGTACAATTTGTTTTTCTTCATCTTCCTGTACTTCTTGTGTTGTCCCTGTCCTGAGTTGTCCCCATCCTCAGTTTTTCCCAAATTTCTTCCTCCTCTGTGTGTATTTGAGAGGCCTCCATATTTCTTGCATCAATAGTTTCAAGCACCTTTCTTGCTATAGTGCTCCATATGCTCTCTGTCGGTTTGAATTCCTCCTTAAAAGTTCTTCCATTTCGTTCTAGCCAGATTTGCCAGCAAATAAATCCTAAACCCAAATCCCATGCAGTTTTTATCCTCTTTGTTCTGAATTTGTTGGCTTTCCAATAATCCCAGAAAGTATCCATGGTTGGAATTTGGACCTCCACTTGGTTAAAAGTAATATACCATTCCTTCCACACTGTTTGGGCAAAAGTGCATTAAAAAAGGAGATGAGAAATTGTTTCCTCATATTGGTTGCACATTATACACCTATTAGGCCCAATAAATCCTCTTCTATGCAAATTGTCTTGGGTCAAGATACTATTGTGGGCCATCTGCCAAGAGAAACAATTTATCTTTATCCATCCCTTAGGTTGCCACAACTTTGACCAAGGGGGTTGTTGTATTGGGTGGTTGGGAGAAGTTATAAATTTATAGCCCTCCTTCACTGAATAATTTCCCATAGTTCCATGACCCCATGCTATCTTATCTGGTTCATTCCTTTTTAAACACTGTCTATTTTCCAAAATATTTTGTAGCTCGCTTTTCTCTGCTTCCCACTCTTCACTCGACCATTCCTCCTTAGGTTTCCACTGCTTGGCTCTAGGTCCTTCTGGATGTGGAGGTTTGATATAGTGGAATACCTGATACCATCCATGGTTGTGCAAATCCAATTTGAGGCCTACTAGATGAGGGTGAGTATTATCTATTGGTGGGTGCTGCTCCCATGAGTCCTCCCATAATCTTGCATTTTTCCCATCCCCAATTTTCTAGAATAGACCCTGCTTAATGATTGGGGCTCCTTTTTTCAGTGCTTTCCAGATCTCTGAACCTTCCCCCATGACTGGAAGATGGGGAATTTCTTCTGTTGGGTGGGTTGGGTAGTATTTTGAAGATAATACTTGGCACCACATTTGGTCCTGATTGGATATCCATCTCCAGTATAATTTGGTAGTGAGAGCCTGATTATTTGTTTCTGCTGCTCTAATTCCTAGGCCTCCTTGGTTCTTTGGTTTGCATACTTTGTCCCAACTGACTAGGGCCATTTTTTGATCTCCCTTTTCCCCTGACCATAAGAATTTCTGCATGATTTTATCAAGATCCTTCAACACACTCTTTGGGGCAGCCAAGATAGAGAACTGATACACAAGCATTGCTTGAAGGACAGATTTAAGGAGAGTTACCCTACCTCCAAAACTCAACCATCTGTTTGTCCAATGAGCTAGTTTTGAATGGATTTTATCCTTAATAGTTTTCCAATATTTGCTTTTTAACCTCTTTGTTGAAAGGGGGATCCCTAAGTATTCTAGGGGCATATGGGCTTCCTAGAATATGAGAATATGGGATATCCTTTCTCTTACTCTTTTAGCTACATTGAAGAAGACCACTTTGGATTTTTTTCATTTACCAATTGGCCTATCACTGCTATATAGCAATCCAAGAGATCACGGATGTTGATTGCTTCTTGTAGTGATGCTTCACCCCACATTCCTGTGTCATCCACAAATTGAAGATGGGTAAGGTCCACCTCATTGCAGATACTGATTCCTGTAATGCTTCGTTCCATTTTCCTTTTTCTTATTAGTCTTCCCAATCCTTCTGCATAGAGAATGAATAGATATGGTGAAAGAGGATCACCTTGTATGATACCTCTGGATGCCTGGAAAGGTTGGGAGGGGATTCCATTTATGAGCACTGAGAAGGAAGTCGAGGATATACATTCCATCACCCATGATATCCATTCCTCTTTGAAGCTAAATTTTCTTAGAATTTGTGCCAAGAACTTCCAGCTGACCCTATCATAGGCTTTGGATAAATCTAGCTTGAGAAACATCCCCTTCTTCCCTTTTTGGTTAAGAGTATGGAAGGATTCTTGGGCCACCACTATTCCATCTAGAATCTGTTGACCCTGCACAAAACCTCCCTGTTCTGGTGATATTATATCTGGTAAGATATTTTTTAACCTTTCTGCCATCAGCTTGGTCATGAGCTTGTAGGCCACATTACAGAGTGCTATTGGTCTGTAGTTGGCAATGTCCTCCACCTCTCCTCCTTTTGGGATAAGGGCTAAATGGGTGTGGTTGGTGGCTTTGAGGATTCTTCTATTGATTCTGACTTCCTCCACTACTTTAGTTAGATCCTTCGCTATTATGTCCCAAAAAGCTCTATAAAATTCTACTAGGAGCCCATCCGGTCTTGGGGACTTTCCTGTCTACAAAGCAAGGATAGTACTTTTGACTTCTTCCTCTATTATTTCTTTTAGGAGTTCCTCATTCTGATTTTGAGATATCATCTCAGGAATACTAGCTAGAATTTCCTACTGATGATGGACAGAAATATTTGGATCTGCAGAAAATAAGGAGCTAAAATAAGAATTTGCTACATCTTGCATACCTGGGATGGTTGTTTACCTATTCTCTGGGCCATTTGATAAGGCATCCATCCTATTATGAAGGCTTCGAGTAGTAGTTGTATGGTGAAATAATTTAGTGTTTCTATCTCCTTCCTTTAGCCATGTCACCCTTGCCCGTTGTTTCCAGTATGCCTCCTCTTTCTTATCTATCTCCTCCTCTTATTTCATCAATGTTTCTTCCTTCTGTAGAAGTTCTTCTGAGATAATTCCAAGTCGAATCTGAGCTGCCACTTGTTCCATACTTGTTGAGATCACTGCTCTCTATTTTTGGAAGTCAGTTCTCTATAGTTTGCTCCATTTTTTCAAGCTTTGTCTAACAAATTTTAATTTCCAGAAGAGTTGGTACTGAGTTGTTCCATATGCGGGTTTACCTTGCTGCCACCATTGTTGTACCAAACCATAGAGATCCTCATTTTGCAGCCAAAAGTTCTCAAATCTAAAGGGTTTTCTTGTAGTCGGACTTCTTTTTGCTATGGAAAGGCTTACTGGAAAATGGTTTGAAGCCAACCGATTTAGGGTCTCAGATTGACATTGCCATAGAGTGAAAGCTTTTTCCCCTACTAAAAACCTATCTAATATGGATTTTATTGTTTGCCTCTCTTTCCTTTTATTTGTCCATGTGTTGCTGCAACCTGGTGGGGGTATATCAATCAACTCTAAATAGTCAGATTGGGCTATGAGGAGCCTATCCTTTTCGTTGAGTTGTGCTATACCTCCTTCTTGGTCATTTACTGACATCTTGGCATTCAGGTCCCCTCCCACCATCCAGAGGTCTTCGGGGTAGGCTTCCCTGATTGCTTGGACTGCTTTCCATTGGATTTTTTGTTCTCGTACTCCTTGCATTCCATACATATTAATGATCATCCATACATTCCCTGAGTTTCTATCTCTTAATCTAGTCATCAACACTCCTCGAGCAGTTGTTGAACTCAGTAACTGAAAGGTGTCCCTATTCCACATTATTGTCATCCCTCCTGAGTAGCCCTGAGAGGCTTGGGCCACATAATCACTTTACCTCCAACATCTTTTTGAAATAGTTTACATTATTTCAAGAGATGTTCTAGTTTCCTATAATAGCACCACATCTGGGTTTATTTCTGAGATCATTCTCTTAACAACCAATTGTCTAGGGTGGTCATTTAATCCCCTTACATTCTAGGTATTTATAATCATTGGGGTTCTGTGTTGTAGAAGTTGGCTATGGATTTAACCATACCTGACTCTCTCAATTGTTCCCCCTACTGCTGCACTCTTTCTCTATTTGATCTTCTTCCTGCTCCATGAGAACTAGCATTTTTATGTCGTTTCTCCATTTGACTAATTCCTAGAATTGGTTTTTCTCTATTTTTCTCTGCTAATCCCATGATGACATCCTTAGTTGGTTCTTGTTCCTGATTAAAAACTATCATTGCACCTCCTATCTCCAGTTGTTGATGCCCCTGTAGCTCCCCTTGTTTTTCTTGATCTGGATGAGATTGTTTTGGAGAGTTTTGGCTTCCCTGTTGGTCCTCCAATCCTTTTAAGGAATTATGGTCTCCCTTGTCTGTAGATTGATGGATTTGATTTTCCTCTTCTGTAGACATATCTTGATTCTTGGCATGTTCTTCAAACGGGGTTTCTTCTCCTTCCATTGGGTCATCTAGCCTGAGAAGCTCATATTTGTTAGATGTTGCCCTCCATTCCTGGTGGTGGTTCATGTTTCCTCCTCTGAATTGACTCCTACCCCTTGTCTGGATATTATTTCTCGCTCTTCTTCTTGTTACTATTTGAAAACCCATTGTAGTCTCTTTAAGTGAAGATTGATCCTTTGGATTTTGAACTGTTTGTGGTATCTCCTCTTGAGTGATCTTGGGGTAGTTTCGAAACAAATGTCTATACTCATGGCATGCTCTACAACGGAATGGGACTGATTCATAATCCAACTATTGTTTCCATATGTTGCCTCCCAATCTAAGCTCCATTTCTGCTGGTAGTGGCTTGCTCAGGTCCATCTCCACACAAATTCGAACCACAGAACCTGATCCCCCTCCCACTGATTCTCGTGATCTGCCTAGGTATATGCCCAACAAATTTCCAATCAATTCCAAAACTTCATATTTCCAAAATTCCAAAGGAAGGGCATATAATTTCAGCCAAATCGGTGTTGTTGATGGTTCAACATGGGGATCAAAAGTCGATCGCCATGGCTGCATGAATAGCCCTACTGCCTCGATGTTATAGGGTCCTCCCTCAAAAGCCTTATCCTTATCAAAAATTAGAGTAAATTATGCTACAAAGTATCCATTTGGAAGTGTTATGATGTCCACTTCCCCTTGAGGGTTCCAATGGTTTCTTGCCCATGAGTATAGGAAGCGAGGAGAAGGTCTAAGACCTACAAACCTACAAATCAGGGCATGCATGGATCTGTAAACAATGTCATCTGCTACCAATTCCTCTGCTATTTCCAAGACTGGGATTGAATCCATCTTAGGTAGGCAACCATTTCTTCTTGCTTGATCTACCTCTTTCTCTTTTCTCTTTTCTAAATTTTGCAAAAAATTTTGGGCTTGACCTTCTATATTTTCTTTGTTGGGTTTATTGCCTTTCACTGCATCCGCAAAAGGTTGCATGTGAGGATTTTTAGGATCATGTTTGGTCCCCGAGGGCATCCCTTTGGTTAAACCCCCTCCAGATGATCCCTCCATTATTGCCCTCTCTTCGACTCTCAATTTGTTTCCCACAACTCCATATATCATCGCCATCTCTAGCTAGGGTTTAGTCACCGTCTCCAGCTAGGGTTCAGTCTCCACAGCTCCACTTAGCATCGCCCATCAATTTTGGCATAGTATACAAGGATAAATAATAAGTTGGAATGGCCTGTAAGACTAATTTAATTAGTTGCACTCTTCCTACTGATGATAACCATCTACCTTTCCATGGAAGTGGTTTATTTTGAACTAATAATTCTATCCTCATTCTCCCTTGAAATAAGGGCATCACTAGATAGGTTGATGGTAAATTTGCCTCCCCCATTTGAAGTAACATGCATATCCCTTCTTTGATTCTAGTTGGGGTGTTTAAGAAGTAAATTTTGGATTTTGTCCTATTAAATCTTTGCTCTAATGCTCTTTCATATTCCTTTAATAAGTTATTTAAAGCTTTGGTCTCGTTTATCCTAGCCCTCCCAAAAAGAGTTGTGTCATTTATAAAATATTTATGGGTGATGTTGTCGATGTTATTACTAACCTTTAGACCACTTTTCAACCCATATTTATTAGCCTTCTTCAAGTTCCTACCCAAAACCTCTACCATAATAATGAACAAATATGGTGATAGAGGATCTCCCTGTCTAAGACCTCTCTTGGCTTTAAATGATTATGTTACTAACCCATTGACCAACACTGAATATGAAAATGTAGAGACACAAGCATTAATCCACTTCACCCATTTCTTACCAAATCCAAACTTTTCTAATACCTGCAAAAAGAAAATCCCATTTAACCCTATCACAGACTTTACTTATATAAAGTAATAAGACCGTCACTCTCTCTTTTCTTGAAGTTGTTGAATGCATAACTTCATAAGGTAGGAAAGAATTTGCTAGTTCAAGTAACATAAAATATTATCTAATAAACAATAATATATATGATATTTTATATATTAATAATAATTAATAAATATTATTAGACATAAAATAAAATAGTATAATTTTAAAAGGAATAGGTTAAGAGGTAGAGAAAATATTATACTCCATAATTAGTATAGAATAGAAATATTTTAACATTGGTGAGGCCAACATAGCTTATAAGACAACACACTTTCATTATAAAAAATAAGACGATATACTATTTATTCCTTTAAAAGGAAAAAAATGTATATGAGAGTCAAAATTGAGTTGTTAATATTGATTCTTTATTTATAACATGAATAAAATTTGCATAGTTTCTTTATTTTTATTTATTTTAACAAATAAAAAGTAGAATCAATGTTAATATATCAATATAACCATCTTAAATATTATTATAAACTTTACATTTTAAGAAAAATATTTTGTTGTTTTTACTATCCCAAAACTTAACAGGTACATATTCTCTCTTCCCCTTTTTCTTTAGATTTCTTTCATTTATCTATCTTACATGTGAAAAAGTGCGTGGTTGAATTTTTATGCTTGAGAAAAAGGGGTTGCTCTCAGGTCTCCCACTCTTGAAAAATCACAATTCTCTCCTTTAGAGTTTGAGAGTTTACAAACATATTTAATTCTCATCTCAATTGAGTTGCTATAGCTAGATACCTACATATTTTTTCATAAAAGTCTAAATTCTTGATTTTCATTTTTTGGATCTTCTTCAATTTTATTTATAAATACAAATATTCCAAAATCAAGCATTCTTCTTCTTGACATTTTCCTGCACTAGCCTTCATAATACCATATTCCACCTCTATTGTCTATGCATTGCATCTTAGTAGCATAATATTTCCAAAACTTTATGTTATCATAGTTCGCTTTACCAACTCTAGACTATTACTTTCCTTCCTGAACCATAAGTGCATCCTCAAAATCTATAATAAATAGTTTACAGTCTCAAAAAGTTGAAAATTCATGATTAAATCTTATCAAGGAATATATGCATAGTAACTAAACTATAGTTATTTATATAATACAATCTAAATTCATTTTAATCCCAAATTACCAATTAAAGAAACATTTTAATGAGTTATAAAATTAATCTCATTCATATTATAATGACATTTTAACAAATAATAATAGTATTATTTTAATAAATAGTTTAGCAGTCTCAAAAAGATGAAAGTTCCAATCCAAACTTCATCCCATAATCTAACCAATAACTTAAATAATCCATTCAACCATGAAGTCCATCTTCTTTTTCTTCTTCATAATACAAAACTTATACTCCTTTCATGAAATCATAGTCCACTTTACCAAATATGGATTGCAAGCTTCCTCTAACACATTGATCTATAAATGGATCCCTTGAAACCTTTTGTAGTCCTCTTGAACGCTATTTTAAATTTGCTCCTTTTAGATTTTTTTGTTAGCTTTAGCTAAACTTACTACTTCCTCTAACCATGGAAAAAAGAATTTAATTACATGATCCTCTAATAAAATACATCTATTGGCTAGCCTATCTGCACATTTATTCCCTTCCCTTAACGTATGTGTAAACCTGATTTCTTTAAACTCTATAGAAAGGTCTTGTATTTCCACAATGATCTCTTGTATGTTCCATGGAACCTTTACTTTCCTCAAAATTGTATTACTTACTTTTAATGAATTGCCTTCTATCCATACTCTATTACATTTCATTTGTCTACATATTTTTAATCCTTCCAAAGTTGCCCAAGCTCTAGCTTCATTATTTGTCTTAAATCCACTATTGAAATTGTAATGTGACAAAATCTCACCCCTATTATTTCTAATTGTTCTTCCTCCTCCTTGTCCTGGATTTCCTCTAGAAGCTCCATCAAAATTTAGGTTGATCAACTCTACTTCCAGTGGTTTCCAATTTATATTTTTTCCTTCATTTTATTTCTCCTGTACCCACCATCATACTTCCAATTGATCACTTGAATCCATATATCAAGACTATTTGCTTCAAGATAGAGATTGGGTGAGTTGATAGGGCTAGTTTAGACTCCTTTATTGCTAAACAAATCTTCCTTTTAATTACCTTTAAATTGCTTTCCTTTCCTTTAAATATTATTTTGTTTCTTTCCATCTATATAGTCCAAAGTATTGTATCTTTTGATGTATCCTAAATTATTTGTAATGACTCACATTTAAAAGTGCTCTTCCATTACTTTAATCATTATTCAATTCTACCATTCATCACCATGCATTTACCAAACATATTAAGAATCCAATAGTTTCCAAACTATTGAGCAACGTCCTAAGAGATGGTTTATACTCTCCTCATTTTTACATATAACACATTGTGAGGGGCCATGAAAAACCCTTTTCATTAGGTTATCCCAAGATAAAAAAAATCTTGTGACCTACTAGCCATAATAACATTTTAACTTTTGGAATGTTAAGGTTATCCCACATATCTCTCCATATTCTTTCTATATTCCTATTTTGTTGGTGCTTTACATTATGTTCACTTATTTTTATGTATTCTCCTAAGCTATGCAACTTCCAAATTAGTTTATCCTCGATTCCCCTTAGAATAATCATTGTTGTTATATTTTTGCTCAATTGCCTCCTCACAACAATATTCAATATACTTGTAGAAACATTTTCCATTGGTATCTTCCTTCATGATTCTTGTATAAATGTTTGAAACCCTATCACTATATTTATCTTGAAGAAATCTCATCCATGGTTTCAAAATTGGATCTAGATTGAGTGGTCTTTTATCACACAAAGTATCCATGCAAATGGAAATTTTTTCTCTAGTTACCACCACCCATATTAGACCTTTAATCACTAGATAAATTGAGTTTTTAAAACTTTTCCATAGTGCAAAACCATCTGGTAGTGATAATGCAATAAAGATTAAGCTTAGGTCATTGGGCTCAATGTACTTAGAAGAATTCTTGCCCATTGTATTTGACTCTCTTTGTACAATCTCCAAATTAATTTTTCCTTTAGAGCTAAGTTTGCATCCATAAGAACTCTTAAATTGAGACCTCCCTTAGTTTTATCATCATACACCTTTTTTTTGTTTCACCAAAAAACAATTCCTTTTATCATGTAATATTGACCATAAAAATGACCACATAATATATATTAAACCTTTTTCTACCAATTTTGGTATATTATATGAGGTATATATTGGAATAGCTTATAATACTATTTAATTAGCTACACTCTTCTTGATAACGATAACCATCTACCTTTTAATATTGGTAGTTTATTCTAAAGTTTACTTATAACGAGATTCCACAAGGATATAAGGCTTTAGAGCAATCAAAATTTCCTATTCCTAAATATTTTTATCGAAAGAGTGTTTTCTCGCTTCAAACTCTCCCTAAGGCCTGAGCTTTCATTTGGTGAATAGTCCAAAGTGAAATTATTTAATATAGAACCAAATCAAATACCTAAAATTTGATTGAACCAAGAAACCTCAAATCTGCCTCAAAACTTGCCTGAATATTTTCATTAATATAAAACATATTTATAGGCATTTAGAAAACCATGGTTGGGAAAAAACAATTACCCAAAACCATGAGCAGAGTAGAATATAAGACCTAAAAATAAGATAGGCCTCAAAACATTTGTAGGATAAGGCCAGAAGGCCTAACTTTTTAGAAATCTAACTTTTCAGAACCTATTAATTAATTAAATTTAATTAAACTTAAAATTTAATTAATCCTTATCATTCCTACCAACAAAAAAATTATTGGAATCCAATGCATACAAAAGGGGAGGAGAAAATCTATAATAACACAAGAGATGGAACACAGGCCACTCAAACTTGATGCTTTATTAGACTAAGCAAGTATTTACAAAACTTGAAAATACCAATTCCATTGGATCAGGCTCTAAAAATTCTTTTTGATGAGTATATATAAGCCTATAGGCATGACTAGATGGAGCCCTCGATTTGTGAAAATAAAGTGTGTCATTGGTAGAAAAAAGATAAGTGAGAGAGGATTCCCTTCAAAGGCATCAAGGAATGTTCTCGTCGAAATATTTGTGAAGAATATGCTAGTGTTTGTAAAAGTTACATGGGCATTGGTCTTATCAAAACATGCATTTAAAGAAGGAAATAAAACAACATAAAAGGACATCAACTTGCCCTCCCATAGTTCATGTGGGATAATGTTTATCTAGAACAACTAAAAATGGATCCCAAGATACCTAGTGCATTACTATGAGAGTGCCATACCACATGTATGTTGACATGATGGTAGTGTCATCCACCCATTATTGTGCAAAATTGTTACACAAAATAAGGATGCTCAAACATGAATGGTTCTCTTGCTCATGCAAATGGGGAATTGTGTGGCGGGTGAAACTGGTCATAGTGGTAAAATAGTTGATGAAATCCTCTACGTGAGATGGAGGGTATAAGACCACCATAGGGGTCATGAGCAGAATTGAAGAGTTACAAATACATGGAGGGATTTTCAAACTCAACAACATAATAAAGCTTGGTGGAAGAACAAAATGGAGAAAGCCCAGAGGCGCTACGTAACAAGTGGCCGAAATGCATCTCAATAATATGTTGCACTAGTGGTCAAAATGCATTATCAAAATATGCTATAGCAGGTGAGGTCCAACATTTCTCAAGACTTCTTTGACATTGGATGATGAAAAGGACATTGACAAAGATGTTTAGCATAGGAAGTCAATGAAAGGGCATGTAAGAAGTAGAAATGTGCACAAGTGACATCACACAACATTATAAGAAGAGACCAAAAAGCCTTGATCCTAATTATAGACATTGACTAGGGAATGGGTTGATAAATCTAGATTGTAGATGTCAAATAAGGTATGGGTCGACAAAGGATGACAATATATTATAATGACTTTGCTAAGAAAACGAGGACGATCCAACCAGCCACATGCTAAAGGATGCGGTTGCTTGTAGGTGGGAACCAAAATCATATATTGGGCTAGGATGTGGAGTGTCTCCAATGTCCACATGATGCTCTCTAGCAAAAAATACGTGCCACAAAATTACTACAGACCAATCTATGCATGCCATGGTCATAGTTTGAGGTGAAAGAAAACAGAATAAAAAACATGGGTACTATAAGGATGGTGGTTGTGTTATGGTTTTATAGATGGTCATAGAGGTAGTGACCATGGAGGAGCATCAATGAAGTATCTTGGTGTTGTTGCAACAATATAGTTAGGGGCTACAAAGGTGATGCACGATGGTGGCCATGATCATAGTGTAGTGGTAGGGTCGTATGTGGCAAGGCATAATAGGTGGTGGCACTAGAAGGGGGTGACCATGGCAGTGAGGGAGGAGGACTATGGCAACACTGGAACAACAATAATAATCTTAGTATACCTATTGTTAATTACTTCTCTAAGGGCATAATGGCATGCCTAAAAGCACCCAAGCCATACCCCAAGACATCAAGCCCATGATCCCAAAAGGGTTTCTTTGACTTTGGAGGAGAGTTGTAGCTTCCATAGATGGAACTTGCACCTCCAAATTGTCCCACTCCTCTTCTTCTTCTTCTGAGTTTTCATCATATAGATCCTCAATTTCTTCATCCTAAATAAACATGGTATATCCATAGCAGAAAATACTAGCAATATTATCTAAGGGTAAGACAATGGATTTTTGGCTCATAGATCCTGGTTCAAGTTTAGGTATTGATTCATCAGAAAATAACTTCTTGTCAATGTTGATGGTGTAAGAATCACCTTCTTCGACAACTTGCTTGGAGTCCTTAATAATACAACCCTCTTCTAAGTCCTCAATAATGAGGTTTTCTTTCGTATCATCCATGTTTGACACAATTGAGATAACATCGATGCAAATCTCCTTGATCTATTACACAATATCTTGATTAGGAAACATGGTACCTTGATATAAGCAACCCATAGATAGATTGGGATGCTCTGATACCAAAATGATATAGAATCAAACCAAAAACATAAAATCTGATTGAATTGAAAAACCCTAAATCCAATTGATGAGGATTATGTTTACCTTTGAACTTGCCTAAATATTTTTATTGATATCAAACATACTAAAAGATATTTATAAAACCATGGTTGGGAAAAACCATTGGCCCAAAAACATAAAAAAAGTGAAAGATAAGGGATGACAATAAGATAGGTCTGACAACATTTGCATTATAAGGTCAGAAGACGTAATAGATTTTCGAAAAGCAAAATTTTTTAGAACCTATTAAATAAAAGCTTTATGAGCTTTAATTCAACATAAAGTCTAATTAATATTTAATTAATCCCTATCATTCTTGCAAATGAGATTCTATAAAGATGAGGATATCTTGTACCTTTTAGTTGTGCATTGTGTAGGAAGGATACAAAAAAATCAAATCATTTACTTTTTTATTGTCCCTTCACTTACACCATTTAGGGCCACTTTTTTAAAAATAGAATATAATGTATAACTCCATTAATATTGAAAGAGTTGAAATGTTGAATTATTTGTTCAAAGATAAAACATTATGAATTTTTTGGGGGTCATTCCTATCATTATTTATTGGAATTATAGTTTAAAAGGAATAATAGAATTTTTAAAAATAAATCTTAGAATCATGCCTAGTTGTATTGTTGCCTTTCTTATAGAATGTTTACAATAATGGTGTTCATCATGGTAAGTCTTAAGTACAAAAAAAATAGAGCTAGTCTTTTCATTATAAGATTTGAATTTATGTGTAAGGGTTATATATAATAATTAAGTTAACACAAATGATCTATGTTGATCTCTGGTAAAATGAAAATTTCCAAAAGTTAGGTTTATCAAAATTAATTTTAATGAGGAGAAGTAGCTTTGGTTCTTTTAGTGTGATCTTGTAAATCTAGGTAGGGTTTGAGGAGTTTTTTTAGAGTTCATATATGGTCCCCAACCTTGGTAGGCCAATGGATAGTGTTAGTGCCACGAAAGGCAATGCATGCGATAATGGCTACAATCAAACATCTAAGGAAGTTTGTCTTGAAGGTGGTCCATGAGGTAACTCTTCCTCCCTTGATGTTGTTCTTCCTCTACTTAATTTTGACAATGCATGCAAGTGGTTGGTCTTACAATATAGTAGGGTATTTTGTTGGTTGTATCCCCAATGAAGCTTACCTTTGGGATTGGGTGAACTTAGCTTAGACTCCCCATGGGGTCAAGCTTGAAATGATTCAGAATATCATAAAGGGTTTTTTCACTTTACAAACTATGCCCATGCAAAAGTGATTTATGAGCATGGGGGTACATGTAGAGCTCACTGCTCATTCTTTTCCCATGGACCCAATATTTCTCTGCATCTAAAGAAAAGACTACTAAAGTCCTTATTTGGGTTGAATTCCCTAGTCTTCCCCTTCCCCTCTGGCCCTTTCTAAATTGCATATCGAATTCCTTGGGTCAGGTTATTCTCATTGATTTGGACAAGTTTTTTCATGCATGCCCTCAAAAGTGTGTGTTGAAGTTGATATTTCTTAATACCTCAAATAAATAGTGGAAATTCATGTTTGATTTTGTAATTTAATAGTGGGTCTCAACTTGCCCAACACTTGTTTTCGATGCCAATAATTTGACCATAAGGTCAAATATTGTCCCCTCATGCCTCATAACAAGGATAAATATACCCCTAGCCCATCTAATGTACCTACCCCTTAAGCCAAGGAGGATGGCTAGACAACCATTGGTGGGTATAAAAATGTGTGTTCTATGACCTCTAAGGTCTTAGACAAAGTCGATGGCCATGCTTGCATCAAAGCCTTTAGAGAAGGCAAAGGAAAAGGATAAGGCTAGCCCTCAACCAATAAAAATTGCTAGCAAGAGGTTTCTAAGCCTTGGAAAGCTTACACCCAAGGGTAGCAACAGTAATTGGTTCTTAGTCTATTGCTAAATCCAATTCCCTCCACACTTCCCCTCAAAAAGTACTCAACGCTTTCGCAATCCATGTCACAGGGAAGCAAAGGATGACCTCATACCAAAGAAGAGAATGCATCTGTCTAACATTCAATTGGGAAGTGATGATCTAGAATCCTTTAACAATTACAATATGCTAGAGTACCTCAATGGTGAGATATATCATTAGAATATTTACCTCAATTAACTTCCTTTCCTAGAATATTCAGGGTCTAACGAATTCTAAGCGAAAGTTTGCAGTGCAAAAAGTTTGATCAAATTTTCTAGATTTGGGTATTTTGGTTAAGTGAAAGTTACAGGTTTTTTGTTGTCCTCGATGTGTCATGCTATTTGGCCAAAAATTCACTTCCTTCACAACAATCATGAACCAGGTCAAGGTAGTGTTGCCATATTCATTGCACCATGTTGGAGACCCCATCTAGTGGACCACGCGCATGACCCTACCTATAGAGTTATGGGCTATAGTCAACATTAATAACCATGAATTGGGGTGATTAATGTTTACACTTCTAATGATGCCATAGAATGAATTCACTTATGGCTTTGGATTGGGGAATCTTTACCTTCTACTGCATGGATTGTATGTGGTGACTTTAATATGATTGAAATCACCTCATACAACAAGGGTGGGCACTGCATACATTGGATAATTGACAAAAGGGATGCATGGCTCTATATGCACCATAAAATAGGATTTTATAATTCCAATATTGGCTAATGTCATCCTAACCTTTCTCGGTAAATGTGGTCCAATATGTGGGTGGGAAAAAATAGAATCCTCAAATGGCTTGATAGGGCAATGTTGTTAGGGTAACCCACATTTATTTTTGGTAACTATTTTATTCTCTTGATAGAACCATTGCACAAGGTAGTGCTGTTGGAAAAATCCCCCATACACTTTTGCATTGAATGATAGAATGGCAGAAATATCTCTTTAAGCAATCAATTCTATCTAAAGACATCATTGCTTAGCCACAAGCCATCTCTGGCCCATATTCACCACTTTTGGAACCTATTTCCATGTCCTCATATGCAAAATAGGTGGATAGATTTGGCGATTGAACATACCACACTCTTCTTGTGCACTTATGAGAATTAGTTGATGCTTTGTCATCATCGCTCGTACACGACCAACATCACCAACGTAAGGTAATCCACTTTGAAATTAGAAGCTCAACCTTACTCTAGCACTCTTCAATTATATGTGGCCAAACTTACACACCAATAATAGATTATGAATATTTATGTAGCCCATGGAGTGCAAATTAAAGCCAGGATTTATTGGCTTAAATGGGGGACAGAGTCTCCAAGGAAATATTTCAACGTCTAAGAGGGTGAGACCCTACCCAAAAACTCAAGTCCATCAAGGAGGGGCAACAAATACTTTTTTAACTTCTTGATATTATACAGGCCTTTGTTCAACACTACCAATAGGTGTTCATAGTGCAAAATCCTTCCCCTACTTAGGATCTTTCTATACAATGGTGTACTAGCATAGTACCCTACCAACTCTCTGTGTCGCAAAGGGCCCTCTTTGATAACCCAATGTCTTAGGATGAACTTAAAGTGACCATTATTTCCATGGCCAATGATAAATCTCTTAGTGTAGATGTGTTCTCTTATGAGTTTTACAAAGCCCTTTGGAAAACGATGAGACTTGACCTTTACCAAGTTTACCTTTAAGACCTCATAACCAACTCTTTGGGTCAGCTAATCAATAAATATAATATTAAAATCATACCCAAAACAAGGGATCATAAGGATATTTGCAATTGGAGACAAATCACTTTACTTAATGCCTTCTACAAGATCATTGTTAAAGCTTTTACCCTCAGGTTGAGAAACCTTCTTCCCTTCATCATCCAACTAGAGAAAAATAGATTTATCAAAGGTGAATACATCTTGGATAACATCATTGTTGTTTGAGAAAGAATGAAATGGGAATGACAATCTCAATATAAACCCTTATTCCTTGAAATTAATTTTGCAAATACCTATGGTATGATTAAGTGGACTTTCATTTTGGCCATGCTCCAAGCATTAGGTTTTGGTTCAACTTTATTGCACATTGTGAAAATGTTGTTCACATATGCTTCATCATGTATTACTATTAATGACCAAAAATTATCCTCCTTTGGGTTACACAAATCAATTTTCCAAGGATTCTCTCTTGCCCCAACTCTTTATGTCTTAGCAATAGAAGGGTTTGGCTATATTCTTATCGATGCTATCACTAAGGGTCATATGAAATGAATAACCTCACCCGACACCTCTTAGTAGCTAGTTAATGGGAACTTTGCAAATGACTATTTTTTTACTCTTATTAAAGATAAGGATAATGTTGAATAGGTCCTGTAGTATTTGGACATATTCTTCCTAGCTTCATGATCTAATATACAATGGAAAAAATCTAGTGTTACAAGCAGTCCTTTTTGTCGAAGCCCTCTTGGCTTAACTGATAAGGATGGAAGTGGATTAAACATGGAAAAATGTTTGGATTTCTTGGGATCCCTTTCACCTTTTAGCCATCTTCCTCCACCATTTAGCAATATGTCCTTGATAGAGTGGAAAAAGTTACATAAATGACTTTCCAAGCCTCTTTCCTTAGTAGGAAAATTCTAGGTCTGCTCTAAGATTATAATTGCCACTTATGTTTATTATTCTTCATGTTGGGATCCATCCAAATACTTATACGAAAAGCTGGAGAAACTATTTTGAGAATTTATGTGGGACTCTTTAGAGGAGAGAAAAGGCTTCCATAGAGTAGCCTAGGAATTCTGTTGTCTCTTGAGGGACTTTGGTGGGTTGGGCCTTTTGGACACTCAAAGACAAGGGAAAAATCTATGTGCAAAATGGATAATTAGAGCTATCCAAGGAATTGAAGCATATAGAATTTTTCTTTGCAATTGCATTACCTCTGGACCCCCTCAAGAAAAAAATCTTGAAAAGGACTTGAGCTACACTCCATTTTGGTTATGAAGGTGATTGTTTAGATTCAGGGCACCTTTGTTGCCAAAAGAATTTGGAAATCTTGGGAAGCTACTAGATCTTGGATTCAATGGAATGACAACAACTTTAGTAAGGGACTCTCCATAAACCAACAATCAATCTAGTGGTCTCCTAGTTTTACCTACCAGAACCAACCTTTAGCTAAATTTCCCTATATTTAGGCCTTATGCTTCTTCCACAAAGGCATAAAGGTCATTTTTGACCTTTTTTCTAGAAGGACCAGAGTTTGGCTTTTATGGAAAAACACCAAGTCTTAATTCAACCTCTCAAAGTAAGAGACTGAGACATTTTAGATGGTCAACGATGTAGTTCCCCATGATATGTTGTACAAGATAGGGGTTAGAAGCTTTAGCCTATAGTGGAAATATTGGAAGTGGTACCCAAACACCCCTTTCAGTAGTTATATGTCCTACAAAGGGTATTCCTATGTTTCACTCCATCTACCCATGGTATCGAGGCTTAATGAATGATGGAAAATCCAGTCTACTAGCAAATAATGTTAAAATAACTTCCACACTATATGGGATGCAATTTTAGAGCCTAAAGTGGCTAATTTTTCTTAGTGTCTCCTTTTTAAGGGATTGTCTTGAGGAGAATGCCTAGTTCACTTGGGAATGACTAACCCCAAATGTCCTTTTTATCATCGTAAGGAGTTCATCAAGCACCAATTCTAGTTTTACTTTAGAGTATAGTTGGCCTAGACCTAGATACATAATTTTCGAAAACCATTCAGGCCTAGACCATTCTCATGGTCCATAATTTTTCTTGGGGATAAGACCAACATCCCAACAAGAATTTAATAAATTTGGCATATTTTGATAGCTTAAATATTGTTTAATATTTGGAAAAGTCATAATATTGCTATTTTTTCTAAACAAGCTTCTACTGATTTTATAGTTTATATGAAAGCTTTAATCTACTCTATTGTCTTACTTTAGATTTAAGCATAGGCCAACAAGGTTACTCTCAAAGTTTAGCATTTGTTGAATCTTTTGGACCATTGAGCAAAATGCTCCTTGCATAATGGCTCGTATTTTGCCCTCTCCATCCCATGAGAGAAATTCCCTAACCCAACAAAGAAATCAAGGTCAAAAGATATCTCAGGGATGGACTCTAGCTTCTCGTAGCCCTAATATCCAATGCCACTCCATAGGTGGTGTCAACTCTCCACAACCCCCCACCCCCAATTCAAGGACTAAGGATCTTCATCAAGATGGGAAAACCTGATTATTGCATCATTTCAAATAATTGAAGTCACTCCCAAGCAATAGGATGAAGGAGATGGATATGGTTGGGATCCCATTCTTAAGGAGCCCAATTCACATGCTAGATAGGGTAGTCCCATGGATAAGAACCCCCTCCTTTTGTTGGAGCTCTTTTCATGACAACTTGAGTGTTAGTAGATTCCCACTTTTTTTTGCTAGTTTGTTTATTTTTGGTAGTTATACTAGGACCGAAAGGTTCTAGGATGGTTCTATAGTATAGGCTTTAAGGAAGGTTTTGAGTGATGACAACCAAGAGGTGGGCTTGGAAGTATTCATCCTTTGAAGAAACCATAATAACTCATTGGTCTAGCTCTATATCACCGAACATGTATCGAGGCTCAAGTGATTCACCAAATTGATCAGACCTTTTATTTTATTTTATTTTATGTTATGAGGATCAATAGGAGGATGTTTTGTAAATCAAAGAAGGGACCAAAGGCTCAATGACACTCCTAGAGATATCAAAAGTGATAATGTTAACATGAGTAATGAGAATCATGTAGAAAACATGATTTCCTACCATTCAAAGGTTTCTGCATTTCCATACCACCTATTATTTTGTGAATAGTGTACTCTTATTATTCATTTTAATAATATAAAGTCACTTTCAACAAAAATATTATTTTTAATGGTGCTTTGAAAGTAAATCCATAAAAATTGGCAAAGATTATAATGAAAGGTAAAATTATTCTTAGTTACTTCGAATCCTATGGAACTTCAACTAATAATTAATGCAAGGGTCTAGGGCAATTCTTACAAGGATCAAGATTTCCATTAAAAAAAATGGAAATATACTTCAATTGAGGGGGGTTCACACATTATTATTAATTATATTAAGAAATATAGATGTGGATATTGAATCAAATACATCATTATATTTTATGTTTATCAACTCAATGTTAGAAGTAATATCTTGGAAATGTCAACATATTTACAAAGAGTGAAATAGGGTAGCTTATAATTTAACCAATAATTATGTTGATCTTTATAATGATGAAATTTAAATTTAAGCAGGCAAAAGACTGAGGGATATCTTATCTATGAATGAAAATTATGTCAAATAGTGATTATAGAAGATGAAGAACATCTTTGATAAAAAGGTAAATGAAAAATATCTTTAATAAAAAAACCAAGCTAGACGTGGTTTAATTGATCTAACAACAAATGTATTGTCTTGTTATTTCAATGGGATCAGAAGCCACATATAACTTATTAAAAATAAACTATATTATCATATGTCTTTCTATTATGAAAAAATTACCATAATGCAATAAGAGCACTTATTTGCAATCTAATTTAATGTTATTGGTCAAGGGTAATAATTTATAAGTAGTTTGAACAACCTTAGTGGCACAAGTGCATGACTATATGAAAATACATATTTTATTGTAAAAACATCATGTACTTCAAATATTCATGGAATGCTAAAGCTTTTAGGATGGTTCATATTCATCCACTTTCAAACTTGAAAAGCATAAATAAAATCTAAACCATATTTATACAAGTTTTAGAAAAAAGGTGAAAGACTCTAAATATATTTCTCTTAGGAAGATCTACAATTTAAGGTTTGGAATTGAGAATTGTTAGTAATACCTTCAAGGATGAATAAGACATTAAAAATTAATTATTTACAGTCATCATATTCTTTGCTAAAAGGGAGAAGAGTATTATATCGAGGAAGATGTCAAATCAAGACATTACTTAATAAAGGTAAACCCAAATTATTTGAAAGGAAAAGTAAATTTCTAAGGGAGCAATTGATCTCAATACTCAAATTAAAAATATATTTTGAATTCTATGATCTTATCAAGGAAAAATGTTTACCTAACTAGATTCTTGTTAGGAACCTTCTAATTAAAATAAGCTTATTCACATAAATATTGCAATAAAAACATAAATTCATGAAAGAACAAAATATTGCAATACAAAATGTAAATGCAGAAATATATTAATCTCACAAATCACAACATAGAATCATGGGCCTCTTTGAGGGGGCAACCTCCTTCAATACTTTCATTTAATATGCAAAAAGATACATCCATTTCTACCTCTTATATTTTTAAAGACTTTGTATCCCTACCTAATGCTAAAGGTTGGCTTACATACAAAATGCCACCCGAGCTAGAATCTTCTACCAAACAAAATAGTTACATTTTGTATAAAAATTACATAAAATGGTGCCACTTGTCTAGGTGCCTCTAGTGCCACAAACAATTAAAAAATATTACATAATATCATTACAAAATATTATAATGGGGTCTTGTTGGTCACGAATTTGCCTAGTTACAAGATATATGCCTTGTGCAACCTAGACCCGACCAACATTGAAATATCAAAGGAAAAAAATGTCCTCTGGACCAATCTCTAGAGAGGGCTGGCTCCCTTACTAATCCTACACCGGTTTAAATCTTAGAGTTATAGGAAAGAAATAGAAAATTACAAAAAGAGATGGGAAATATGGTTATAAGTCAGTAGTATAGGATGGGGATAAACTAACAGCTGAAAGTTCACGAAGCAATTGGCAGCATGCAATAGAATTCCAAGCGTAAAAACTTCTAACAATTATGCAGGAAAATAACCCCAAAGTGCACTTCAATGTTCACTCCCTCACAAGCAAAGACTAAATTCATAAGTAGAATTTACTCACAACACATAATGGAAATGAAAGCCTTCAGAAATCACACATAGAAAATTACCAAGTGCAAAACCACTAGAAGAACCAGAAGCCAAAGCATTTATATTGATGTGGAAAACTTAGAATATTTTTTTGCAGAGTGTCCATCCTCCTTTACAATGAAAAATGATTAGTATTTAAAAAAGGGATTGCGCCTCTGTCATTTAATGCATATACAACAAAATTTTGGTAGATCAAAAACCAACATGCATATTTTCTTCCTCGGCATCAGTGATGTCTTTATTCAATACAGTATTTATGGAGACAACGATCCCGCTTTGATGGGAGAATCTCATGGGAAATATGTAGGATTAAATGCTTGAAGGCAGCTTCAACGACGGTGCATTGGGACGCAATGAAATTATCTGAAAATCTGGAATTTGACCTATGAATTCACTTTGCCCTTAGGCCTTGGAAATCAATTTCTGCCAAGATAGTCCACCATGTACTAATGCCATCTTGAAAAATAGTGCAGCCGAGTGGTGGTGTATTGGAAATGAGCCAGAACAACATTTAATCTTGCATCTTCGAAGTAGAAATTTTGGAAATATAGCCTGCATTGCCTCCAAAAATTAAATTTTATCTTTCTTTGTCTCTTTCCAAGAAAATCTTCAAAATTACGCCTTCGGGAGCAACATCCCTGAGAAATTAAAATTAAAGAATTAATTTTGCCCAAGAATGGGGTGAAACAACCTTTTCGGAGTAGAAATGGGTGACAACACAGTTTGGTTCGACATCTTCGACAATTTTACCCATTAGTCACTCTTTTTTAATTACCATCTTTGATTTCATCTCAGAGGAGGGCGACAAGGACTTTCACCCCTTTGAGAGGTGAGATCACTTCTAACAACTTTAATTTTGATGTATTGCATTGCACAATGCTTTTACCCATAATTGAATCATCAAGCCCCATTCGCTCCCTAGAGAGGCAAAACCACATGGTGCCTCTCAACAGGGGTGCATTCAATTTTACTATGCCCCGACTTTGCATTGAGCACTTTGCTTTTGTTTTCCTCTATCATATTTGAAATGGGTCCCACGTTGCCATTTAGCTCTTTCATATTTAAACACATTTGAAATCTTCTTTCACCCCAAAGAGTGGCGATAAAGAGTTTCACCCCTTACTTGGGGCGACAACGCCCTTTACATTTGTTGTGCTATGTTTACATTGGGCTCGTGCCACTTTAATTTTAAAACTTTTTTCAATTCCTGTTTTACCTCAAAGAGGGGCGACAAAGACTTTCACCCCTCTCTTGGGGTGAAAGTGCTTTGAAAAAACTCTTCAACTTAGTTGGTTCTCGACTGATGTAGCGCTACTTAATATTTTTATTTTATGCTATGTTTCGCCCCAAGAAGGGATGCTAGGGAGTTTCACCCCTTTTTCGGGGCGAAAGCACCTTCAATTTTTAACTTTTACGTAGCCAGTGATTTTAAAATGACTTTCACCTCAAATATGGGTGATAAGAGTTTTCACCCCTCAATTGGGGCAAAAGCATTTTACTCCTTTATTTTAACTTGAAACATTCATCCCTTTCTTTCTGTCGGATGATTTTACTCTTTTGGAATTTTGTTTTACCTCCAAGAGGGGTGAAAGGGATATTTGTCCCTCAATTGGGGCGAAGCTACTTACATCCCTTTCTTCAAATTTGCTTTGAAATTAGAGCATGATTTTTGTATTTTTTATGGCAAAAATTCCTTTGCAAGCGGAGCTTGGGGTGAAAGCACCCAAATTCATTGCTCCTTCTCTCTGAAGTGCTTCTCCCTTTAGAATAAATTTCTTGCTGGTGCTTTTGTTCCTTAGTAGTTTTTAAACAAAATTTGTTCATTGCATTCATGATTTCCATGTTATTTACATAAATGCAATATTATAAAAAGAGGTAAAAAATATAATTAAATATGCATTAAAACTACAACGCCTTCATTAGTAAACTTATCAAAATTTTACAATTAATATTCAACAAAACTGCAATGTGGTAAAGTTGCAAAACTACCAACATTCTTGGTGGCTCGTGGGGTATCCAGCTCACATGGATGTAATCGAACCCAGACCCTCATCCATTGGGTTCAAGAGTCAACTCCACCAGGTGCATCAGGTTGCTTACTTCTCACCCTGACATCTTGCTCCTCGACCTCTTTCTGTATCTTCTTCCTCTAAGAGAAACATGACTATGGCCTTGTATACTGCAACAACATCAGACCAAGCCTCTCTAGTGATTATCTTTGAGTCGTTAAGCGAATCTACTAGGTACCTAAAAATCTCCACTGTCCCCATGTCAATGTAATCTGCTCACTGGCTGAGCTCTAGTAAACTAGAATCGATGTGTGTGAGCTTCCTCATCATGGGAAACACATGGTTTTTGGTAAGAGGCTCATCCTAGTCATAAATTTCATAGGAATCATAAACAAATATCACCCAAGATTATTCCAAGTCCTTTAACAGAATGTTTTCCCTATCATCAGTGAAACTAGGGAAACCATTTTTGAGTACTGCATTGAAATAGGTTATTGAAATTTTTCTCTCCTGCTCAAACACATCAAGTAGCTTGTGGGCCTCCTTAACCTGATCTAGTATGAAGAAATACTGGCACAATACAACTTTGGTGCTTTCCCAAGCTAAGGCCATATCACTCATGGGATGAAATCGGAGATCTGATCTAGCCAACACCTGCATATGCATTACCTTTACCATAAGAGGTTCCAAGTGCTCTTCACCATGCTCCACTATATACTGACCATACGAGATGAAATTTTTTATTTCCTGAAGGTACATGAGGACCTGTGTCACCTTTGCCACCATGCTATTATAATGAACAAGAAACTAGCTATGCATCTCCTTGACTTTATCTTTTGTTAGGACTATGGTCTGTGTTGCTTTCATGGCTAGCTGATCCTGTAAATTCTAGAGTTCGCTTTTCAACACCTCAACCTATTTTTTTGCTCCTCCTTTGGCCTGTTGGTGCTTTTGGAGTGTTTTCTCCAACTCTTCTACATTTTTCCACCAATGAGCTGCTTCTAAATGTGTAGACTGCAACTGCACTCAATTTTTTTCCAAAGACTCCTTGAGATCGGTAATCTTAGATTCAACCTCAAAGAAGTGATTCTTAAAATGCTCGCCATGCAGGAATAAGAAGCTTGTCTCTACTTGAATTTTTCCCACCATCTTCGTGGTTTTGAGATTTGTGAGGTCCTTAGTGATGATCTTGTAAGTATAATCATTCAGAGTCATCTCACCCTAAGGCTTCTAGACCTAGGGAAACATCTTCACTGTATGGGCCTCCATGGCACTAGGATCAAAGGAGACCTTCTTCAAGGACTTCGTTGGTACCATAGATTCTCTTATTTTTTGAATCTTCAACCACTATTATGAACTCAAGAGAGCCTAGATGATCTTTACTGCTATAGGTTGTTCTTGTACAACCATTATATCTGAATCAGGTAGCACCTGCAGCTCCAAAAATGGGGTGAACGGGAAACGAGCTGGCTGTGGATTTGGCTCGAGGGAAGTGGAAATTGGCATAGTGGAAACAGTGGAGGAAATATAAATAGTGGTGATGATAGAGGCAAGGAGCTCGACCGTAGTCACACTCACTCGAGGAGGTGCTTGTGTACTTACAATGGAAACATAGGTTACTATAGTGGATGATACAAGAAGTGAAAATTGATTTGGAGTGGAGGCAAAAGAACTAAAAGAAAGGGAAGTATAAGAAGCATGAATAGAAGAAGCGAGAGCATTGGTGATCGGTGGTTGGGAAATAAGAATAAAAAATGAGGTGGAGGGCATGCCAAATGAAGGGGATATAGAAGTGAAAACCAAAGGAAGGGAAACAATAGTCGCCAACTGCTCAGGGAGAGGAGAAAGGGAAGAGGACCTACTTTCATGCTCTAATGCTTTTCGAGCTGGTTGGGATGTAGGTAGTTACAACATTAGATCTTTCTCTGCTTGGTCCTTTGGTTCTGCCACAATATCCTTCTCAATATTGATAATATCTATAATATGAATCAACAACTTTGACTAGACCAAAGGAATGGCTTCTAATACATATGCTCATTTAGCCAAAAGCAAGGGAGGGGGATTTGAGGAAATTGCTTTGATTCTTCACTTCTTCAAAAAATTTATACCTGGTAGCTTTTCCTGCCTTCTTATATTCTTACGCTGCAACGGTTCTTCTGGTAGATGCTCCTCTTCCTCAGGCACAAGTAGTGATTCCTGGACCACGAGATTCTCGTCCTCGACCATGTTTTCCTCACTATTGGACTTTTGTAAACTCCAAGGCATAATTGGTTGATAACTGGTGTAGAACTCATCATAAGTGCCCAAAAATGTTTCATCCATTACCAGACCATATGGCAACCCAATTTTTCCTCGATGAGCCCTCATGATCCACTAGTTCATACTTTTTTCTTCAGACCAACCCAGAAGCTGCTCCTTCAACTGGCTAAATAACCCTAGTGGAGAAATCTGATTCTTATGTACAACAAGGTTGTATTCAACCTCCATTTCATAGAAACTATGCCAAGGTGGGAGTGACATCATGTTTTTCATGTTCCACTCCAAGTCATGCCCCTCCAGATTATTTTGGCGCTGCTCAATATTAGGCCTTAGACAACAATGAAATCTTTTGACCTTGATGTGCTCAATGAAGCGACCCAAAGGATCATACTTCCATTGTTGCGGCAACTCCACCATTTCGATGTCATAAAAAGTCTCCATTATTATTAGGGTTCTAGACCACTTGGATCACCTCAAAGCCCCCAAATTGAAAAGGTATATCGCACGTGGTTTTCTTTCCATGCCCTACCCCATACACATCATTGATAAAATCATGTTGTCGCACCACCTCCAAAATAAACAAGTGCTCTGCGTAACACAACATATTGCATCAACAAAAATATATCGCCTCTTTACTTTGAGATGATTTATTCTCTCACTGCCCTCGGTACCCTCTCACTTTTATAAAAAATCAATTTTGGGGTAGGAACCACAAACATACGGTTGAAATTATAGAAATACTCCTGCCTTGACAAACTAGAGGTCCACATATATTCTGAAATTTTTATATTCTCCTTGTCAACCTGCCTACTTGCAATAAAAGAAAACTTCTTGTGCAAGTGAAATCAGAAAAGATGTGTGCATGAATACCTTTGTTCCTTCGCTCTACATTCTCCAGCTAGGAATGCATTATTCTGGAAATATGATTTGCCCAGTCAAAGAAAATGGGATTTGTCCTTCCCATCATTTCTACGGGGGTATATAATTCAACCTGGGATATGCACTGCACCAATGCTCCCTACCAATTGTGCACCGTTGAATTTATTGGAAGACCCATGATCCAAGCCACCATAGAAAACAAATTAAGGCTCTTAAAATTTGTCAATGGCTTTGGTAACATTGATAGCTCACCATGTTGAGATATTCTTATCAACTATATCTCCATGAACCGGTGTAGTGTCACTGTCGACTGATATCTCTCTTCCTGCTTGCCAATGTGTAATTGATTGAAAATCAAGTTTAAGGGTAGTGTAATTCCATAGGTGAATGCCTCACAGATATCTTTAGTTGAGATGGCAAAAAACATATCACCTTTTACATTCTGCATCATCCTAGTTTTTGATACGAAAAAGGTAAGTGCTAACAAATAATTATTAACAAAATAATTAGAACCTTAATCAAATTAACCTTAGCTTTGAAATCAACTAGGTTTATATAGGTTACAAACTATAGGATAGATATTAAATTAATATCTAACCTGTAATATCTCTAACCTACGCGCTTAGAAGAATAAGCGCCAACAACTAACAACTAACCTAGGATATTTAGGAATTTACCTAGGTTAACCATTAGATATTTTAAACAATAAATATCTACATGGTAAATAGTCAAAGTAGATGTAATAATCTAACTAATGTAGTATAATGCAATATACTACCTCATTTTACCCTAACATCCCCCCTTTATTACATTACTTTGATATACAAAGTTTACTCCGAAACAATTGAAATTTGACACGTCCAAGTGCCTTTGTAAAAATGTCTGCAACCTGTTCGTCGGTGGGAATGTGTTGGAGCTGAATTCTGTGTTTAGGAACTTCATCACGAATGAAATGACAATCTGTATCAATATGTTTAGTTCGTTCATGATGTACTGGATTCTTGACCAAGTTCAAAACACCTGAGTTGTCGCAAAACATGTGAATAGGAAGATTCTTTGGTAGGCCCATGGTAGCCAAAATGCGACTTAGCCATATCGCTTCACACACAGCTCCACGTGCAGCGCGATATTCTGCCTCGGTTGAAGATAAAGCAACAACCCGTTGCTTTTTACTATGCCATGAGACAAGACTAGATCCAAGATTAAAAACATAGCCTCGAAGTTGATTTTCTGTCATCTATGGAGCCAAAGATAGTCGTAGTCGATGTAACTCTGTAAGAAGAATGAGTTATTCTTCTTATACTCTAGACCATAATCTGCACTACCCTGAATGTAGTGTATGACTCTTTTAGCTGCTTTCCAATGGGAGACCTTTGGTTCTTGCATGAACCGAGAAAGATAGTTTACAACAAAAGTAATATCTGGTCTAGTATTAGTCAGATAGATGAGGCTTCCAATCATTTGTCTGTAAAGTGTTCCATCTACCCGTGGTGAGTCTTCATATCGTGATAACTGTAACCCTGATTCCATCGGTGTTGCTTTGGGTTTACAATCAGTCATACGATATTTTTCTACTAAAGTCTTAGCATACTTTTTCTGGGTCACCCTTAGATGATTCTTTTTCTGTTCTATTTCAAGGCCAAGACAGTAGTGGAGAAGTCCTAGGTCTGTCATATCAAATGACTTTTTCAAGTCATCCTTCACGGCTTTAATCACATTCTCTGAATTGCCAGTGATGATCAGATCATCTACATATAACACAAGAATCACTATCTCAGAACCTGTGGTCTTGATATAGAGATTTGCGTCTGATGGACTTCTCTTAAATCCGTGTTGCAATAGGTGACTATCCATCTTTATGTACCATGCTCTTGGGGCTTGTTTTAGCCCGTATAATGATTTTACCAATTTGCAAACATGTTGCTCATGGCCTTCCTCTCGCAAATCCAGGAGGTTGAGTCATGTAGACATCTTCCTTCAAGTCTCCATTAAGAAAGGCACTTTTTACATCCATCTCGATGTAACTTCCATCCGAATCGTGCTGCCATAGCACAAAGTACTCGAATGGTGGTCATCCTTGCTGTAGGAGCAAAGGTTTCCTCATAGTCCAGTCCTTCCTTTTGAGCATAGCCCTTTGCCACAAGTCGGGCTTTATGCTTATCTATAGTGCCATCTGCCTTATATTTTATTTTGTAGACCCATTTGCAACCTATGGGTTTCTTACCTTTAGGCAAATTCACTAGCTTCCATGTTTTATTTTTAATGAGGGAGTTATATTCTCGCATCCATAGTTGTCTTCCACTCGAGGCGTACTAAGTGCTTCATCAACTGTAGAAGGTTCATTCTCATCACATGCTGATAAGTAAACCCTCTCCTCATCTATCTCCATCTCATCTTCCCTTGGTAACTCTCTATCTATAGAAAGGTCTTGAAAATCTGCACAAAGATCATCAACTATAATCGAAGCTTTACCCTTGTCTTTCTGTGACATGCTTCTTGTCTTTGGACGATTGAGAGTAAGATCTGGTGGGGAAGTGAGTTTAGAGTCCTTCAATGTGCTTGTATACCATTTGGGTGGCTTCTTCTGTTGTGAAGAAGAAGAAGAAGGAGGAGGAGGAGGAGGTTGTTGTTCCTCCTCATCATCTAGGTATACTGATGTAGTGTTGGATGTGAAAGCTTCATCAAACACTACATCTCTACTTATATATATCTTCTTGGTAAATGGGTCTATCAAACGATAGCCTTTTGAAATTTCATCATAACCAAGAAATATACAAGGTAGAGATTTCTCATCTAATTTCTTTCTTTTCTCCTTAGGTATATGCATAAATGCCTTACACCCAAATACCCTTAGATGAGTTATGGAGGGTTTCCTACCACTCCATGATTCCTGAGGAGTCATACCTTTAAGTGCCCTTGTGGGAGCCCTATTCAGAAGATATACCGCAGTTTGAACAGCTTCAGCCCAATAAGTTTGCTCAAGGTTGGCCCCCTTAAGCATACATCGAACCATTTCCATTATGGACCGATTTCTTCTCTCAGCAACCCCATTGGATTGAGGAGTGTAGGCCGTTGTTAACTGTATTTTTATCCCATGTGTCTGTAAGAATGAGGAAAATTCTTTTGATGTGTATTCCCCCCTCGATCTGAACGGAGGGTCTTAATAAAGCATCCTGATTCCTTCTCAACAAGAGTTTTAAACTCGCTGAAAATAGGAAAATGCTTCGGACTTCAACCGCAAGAAGAAGACCCACATTTTGCGTGAATGATCGTCAACAAACAATTGAAAATACCGTTTTCCTCCACAACTTGTAGACATAGGACCACACAAATCTGTGTGTACCAACTCCAAAGGTTCTTTAGCTCGAAAAGAGCTAGGTTCAAAAGGTACTCTATGTTGCTTGCCTGACAAGCAATCAGAGCACACTGGCAAAATAGACGAAAGGGGAGGAAGTCCTTTCACCATTTGATATTTACTCAGCTCTAGTAAATATCCTGAACTCAAATGCCCAAATCTCTTATGCCAAAGAGAAGTGGCCTCCTTTGTGGTCACTTGCAAGTGCAATATGAGTGGAGGTAAGTGCATCTAAGACAAACAAACCATGTTTGTATGAGCCTGTTGCTATCGGTTTTCCATTTTTGGTGATGAAGCAACGTTTCTTGTCTTTGTCCACAGTAAAATTGACATTCATGTTATTGTCCAGGATTTGTGGAACTGACAAGAGATTATTTTTTAATCCTGGAACATAAAGAACTTTTTCAATATTACATTCTCCATCTGGAAGGGAGACTGAAACACTGCCTTCGCCCTGAACTCTATAGGTCTGATCATCAGCAATGGTGACCGGTCTACCTTCTCGAGCTTCAAAAGTAGCAAACCATGATTTATCGCCGATCATATGTTTACTAGCGCCTGAATCTATGTACCACAAAGAATCCTTGTGGGAAGAATCTGTATGGGTCATGAGCACCTTGTGTGCTCGTTCAAAATCGGAACTAGAATCTTCAGCTGCTATGTGACCTTGTTGCTGATTGTTCTGGTTCTTAGGTTTGCCTTTGCCCTTCTTATTTCTTTGTTCATTGGGCGGTTTGTTCTTAAACCAACATCGTTTGGTTTCATGAGTGTCTGTGTCACAAATTTTACAATGTTGTTTCTTCTTCGGAACCTCTTTGGCTTTACCCTTGTCTTGTCTAGAAGAAGAACCCTTTCGTTGATTCCACTTTTTCTTACCACCTTGTCGTTGTGAAAAAAGGGCATTGTTAGATGCCTCATCTCTCTGGAGTTGGGTAGCCTCTTCTGTTTGAAGCATATTTACCAACTCGACAAAAGTTACTGTCCTACCGTAAACTTGTAAGGAGGTGATCAACATTCTGTAGGAGTCAGGAAGAGCTCTCAAAATGATTGAGTTTAAGACTTGGTCTTCCAACTTTTCTCCTAAGGATTGTAGCTTTGTTTTTAATTCTGCGACTCTGCAGAGGAATAGCTCTACTGTTTCTCCCGATTTCATATGTAATGTATGAAGCTGTGTTTGAAGGTTAAGAATCGTTGATTGATTCTTGCCCTCAAAAATGGTACTTAAGGCATCCCAAGCTGCCTTACCAGTTGTAGCTTCACTGATATGAGGTTGGATATCATCAGTAATAGCAAGCAAGATCATTAAGGAAAGTTTCTTATCCTTTTTATCAAAGTCTATTTGATCTTGTCCAGAAGATTGAGGTCTAGTGACAGTTCCATCTACTATTGACCACAAGTCCTCTACAGTTAAGATAGCCTTCATCTTAGTCTTCCATGCTGAGTAATTTGAACCTTTGAGCAGTTGGCTCTCAGTGAGATACTTGTGTATCATGGCCATGGTTTAGGTTTCAAATTTGTGGAGAGGACTAATATGATGCTATCTTGCACTATACCCTAAGAAAAGGTATAGAGAAGTTGGTTCAATTTGCTTTCTATAAGATATTTAATGGCACTCGCCTTAACACTCTTAGCAAGAGATGAAAAGTTTGAGGAATATTGAGCCAAACAAAATAGAGCAAATGAAACAAGGGAAGGTTTTGTCAAACTTTTGATATTTGCTCTCTAAGATATTTAATGGCACCTGCTTTTAACACCTTTGAAAAAAAGATGAAAAAATTTGAGGTTTATTTAAGCCAAACAAAAGAGAGTCTTATCAAGGTGATTGAAATTTTTGACCTTTTGATGGGGAGAAATTACTTGTTTGAACCTATGCAAAGTTTAGCATGGTGTTTGAGTGAAGTTTGGGTGTTTGTGAAAAGCTCCTTGTAATGTTTTATTTTTGACCTTGTAATTGCAAAAAAAATGTTTTTAGTGCAATAATAAAAAAAAATATAAGAGCACCCAAATTTATATCACTCTAGGTGTCGGATTCCACCGAAAATGCACCTAGTACAAGCAATTTTGAAGAGAAGGTGTCGAGTAAAATCGAGAATGCACCTTTCTTTAAACTCGAAATAGCCCCCCTTTATCTTTACAATTTTGAAAACTATAGAATTCTTAAAAAAATTCTATCCCCCCTTAATGTTTACAAAATGTAGAATTTAGAGCATATCTTTCAAGACAAGTCGACACACGACAAGCATTTGAAAGACCTTCCATAACCAGTTGACACACAACTTGGTTTTCTATCTCCCGTAATTATTCAATACTCAAAAATAGGAGGTGCATCAGGATTAAAGGGTTCCCTAATCCTCATGGGACCATAACTACGATCCAAACCCTTCCAAGGATCAGTGTAAGTATTGAAACGGGGTAAGCTCCTTCTATGCTCTCTAAGCATACGACGAAAATGAGATCTTGTCGTCTGACGTCTAAGTTCGTTCCTCTTTCGAATAACTCTTAGACGACGAAGGGCTTTTGTGATCCAAAGCTTTTTCTTCATGAGACAAAAAATTTGTTCTCCCAAAACAATTGATTAGAAAATTTTGGAGAAATTAAAAATTTATTAGAAGTCTCAAAGCTGCAAAAGAAATTTGTTTCAATGATTGTCTCTTGTCTCCCTCAGTTTGATTAGGAGAAAACAATACAAAAAAAACTTTTGCCTCTCTTCTTTTTTTTTTTATAAAATTTTATTTCAATGCATAATTTTAACTTTTAATTTAGAAACATTTAATTAATAAAAAATTCCTGATAAAAAAAATCACTTAATTTTGAAAAAAAATGATTTAAATAACAAAAAAAAATTTATTAATTAAAAAAACTAAGAGAAAATTAAAAAAAATGCAAAAAAAATAAAAATTGTTTACCTGTCCACGGCTGGGGATCGATCCTGCGACCCCGCGGCAGGATTTCGGCCGACTGGCGCTCCTGCCAGTCGGTCTACACTGCCCGACGACAAGGGAAGGTGAATGCCTTCCCTTTCGTCCTGCTCGCGGCAGTAAAGACAAAAAAAATTAAAAAAGGGATTCGAACGCGGATCGTCCGCGTTGGGGAGCGTCCGAGGCTGGCAGCGTTTGCCAGTCCTCCTCCCTTGGCTGATCCGTCAGCCAAGTGTGAGGAAGGCTTCTCAAGCCTTCGGCGCTTGTATTTTTTTTTTAAAATCGTGGGAGTTTATCCCACATGCGCCCTGCGGGCGCAATTCCTTTGTTTAAAAAACCAAACCAACACATTTGCCTTTGATTGCCTGCGGGCAATCGGCCACGCGCAGGAATCTCTTTTGCCGATCGCTTCAGCCACGCGTAGTTCACCTCGGGCCACGTGCCACCACGCCAGATCGGACCGCCACGTCAGCAGATCAGACCGCCTCGGGCCGCGTGCCGCCTCGGGCCGCGTGCCACCACGTCAGATCAAATCGCCACGTCAGCAGATCGAATCGCCTTGGGCCGCGTGCCACCACGCCAGTAGATCGCCTCGAGCCGCGTGCAGGTCACCTCGAGAACCGGGTCGATTAACTCCTGCGGGCCGCCTCGAGAAGCATGTCGATCAGCCTACGGGCCGCCTCGAGAAACGTGCCCAAAACCAGACTGCGGGTCACCTCCTCGGGTAGCGTGCCTCGAAGTGCTGCGGGTTAAATCCGGGGTATGGCTCTGATGCCAATGATATGAGAAAGGTAAGTGCTAACAAATAATTATTAACAAAATATAGAACCTTAATCAAATTAACCTTAGCTTTGAAATCAACTAGGTTTATATAGGTTACAAACTATAGGATAGATATTAAATTAATATCTAACCTGTAATATCTCTAACCTACGCGCTTAGAAGAATAAGCGCCAACAACTAACAACTAACCTAGGATATTTAGGAATTTACCTAGGTTAACCATTAGATATTTTAAACAATAAATATCTACATGGTAAATAGTCAAAGTAGATGTAATAATCTAACTAATGTAGTATAATGCAATATACTACCTCATTTTACCCTAACAGTTTTAGGATTATATAACTTCGAAATGGCCTCCACCAATTATTGGCAATAGTGAACTAGAGTGCATATATACTAGAAGAGATGGGCATGATATGCTATTGTAAGAGGACTCTCTAATGTTAACCCCTGTTAGACTGCAACAACTACATCCTGGCAAAATTTTTCAATGCCATTTTTGGTAATAACACATTCTCCCACCTCAGCTAGCGTATCTGAGTATGGATCCAAGTTTATATTTTTATGGCACCTTGCTTTCTTAGACTCCTTTCCTCCCTCAATCTTCTTTTTCACCTTCTTCGGATATTCAGTGCTAGCAGATTCGGAAGTTATTTTTCCCATTTTCAATAATGCTCAAGCCTCCTATAACTTTTGCACTCAATTCACCTTAATGCAACAATACTTCAGAGAACACAAAAAAACTTTTACCTTCTCTTCACGGATACACCAAATTTATAACTGCGCTTTCTCCAACCAGATTAAATGCACATGCTAATTTTTGAAAGAGTTGGGCGAACGTGCGTTTTGGTAATTGCATTGGGTACAATCTTTAATAATGTTTTAACTGTCTTCAACCTCCCCTCGCCCAAAATATTCCTTGATCCTTGTGCTTCTACCGCTTCTAAACTTTGAAAACCGCTCCACAATCATCAATGAGCAACCTCAAAAATGAAAACTGCCAAGTGTCTACGAAAGGCGCACCTTGGGATGGAAACAAATCTACCTCGTAGCTTAAACTTGTCAAAATTTCATTTTGGAGCGAAAAGAGTGAAATTCCACCTTTCTTGGTCACTCTTTAATTTTTTAAAACAACGTCAAGGCACTTTTGAAATCAGTCCTTGGTAAAAGAGATCTTCAATAACGCTTTGCTTTATAAAAAGTGTCTTTGGGTAAAAATAATCTGCACTTTACTCTTGCTCCAACCATCCGTGCTCCTAAAGTCTTCCTTTCTGTTGCTTGGCGAAAATAATAGCTTGAGCACCCTTTTAAAACACTCTTCCTCGATTTAGCTTCGAAAAGCACTTTCTTTGGAAAAAAAATAAGCTTTCTCTACTTTTTTAGAAAAAACTAATTAAATTCATTTCACCCTTTTTCAAGAAATAAATTTTTTTAGACTGACGCTTCTGCATGAGACTTTTATTTTCCCTTATTTTTATTTGCATTTGGAATTGCGCTTTAAAACAAACTTTCGCTCCAGTTTTACATAAACTGCATGATACAAAGCTTAGGGCAAAAAATCTTATTGCTTGTTTTTTTTTAAATATAACATTCGCCCAAAACAAGGCGCTCACGACTTTCGCTCCCTAATCGGGGTGAAAGTGCACCTTTTAATATTCGGTTACCCCAAAATTGGGCGAATATGACTTTCGCCCCTTAACTGGGGCAAAAGCACGCCTTTTTCCTTTTTTTTTTTTTTTCTGGTTTCACCTCATCATAGGGCACTTATGACTTTTACCCCTTAATTGGGGTGAAAGTGTTTTTTCATATATGTATTTTTTTAAACACACTTTTACATATATACTCATTTTTTTTAATATCTGAGCATAACATGCTTGAAAAATAAAAGGAGAAAATTGTACATATATACGTACTTGTGTCCATGAATTTCAATGGTGGTAAGTCTTCATATGAAGACCATTTACTGGGATCTGTAGCTCTCAGCCATCCATATCCCGAAGATAATAAGCATTAATAGAATTTGCTCCTAAAATTTGGAATGGACCCTCCCATATCACCTCAAATTTATGGTGCTTACCTGGTTTTACATTATCTGAGTTCCACTTTAGCACCAAGTCGTCGACTTTAAATGCTCTTTCAGATGTCTTTTTGCTGAACTAGTTCTATGTTGTTCTGGCGTGCTCCACAAAAGCGTTATATGCTTTCTCTCTTTCTTCTTCGAGCTACAAGAGCTATGCTAGTATCGCACTCATAGGATCAATTTCATCGCCCTCATCACTAAGCAACTACAAAGTTTGGAGGAATGGGAGTTCAATGTGGGTAGGCAACACCACTTCCTTGCCATACACAAAAGACTAGGGGGAAGTTTTAATTGATTTCTTTACTGATATGCGATCTGCCCATAAATATTGGTCTAGTAGTAGATGCCAACTTATTTTATTGCTTCCAAGTGTTCTCTTCAATATCTGAAGTAGATTCTTGTTCATGGACTCAACTAAGCCATTTCCCTACGAATAATAATTGGAAGATGCTTTCAAATAGATTCTATATATGCTCGCAAACTCAGTATTCTTCGCTCTAGTGAAAGGAGTCCCGTTATCAATCATAATGGCATCTGGCACACCAAAATGAGTAATCAACCCTTCAAGGAAAGAAATAATTGTTGCTTGATCTGCTTTCTTTGTTGGAATGACCTCCACCCACAAAGTAAAGTAGTTCGTTGCTGTCCAAATGTATTTATGCTTAGCAAAAGAGTTAGGATCTATGACCCCAATGAATTCTAAGTCCCACTGTTGAAACAAAGCTTCTACCTAGATCAAATGTAGAGGTAAGGATGCCTTCTTACTCTTGCTAACATATTATTGATAATTATCACACCTTTGACTCACCTTATGTGTATTTGCAAAAAGGGTGGGCCATAAATATCTAGCTTGAATGATCTTCAAGGCCATAACCCTCCCTACATAATATCCATCGGATAAGCTAGAGTGAAACTCCTCCAAGATCTTCTGCTTCTTAGGCTCTCTTAGGCATCTGAGGAGTACTTCGTCTATGTTATTGTGGAATAAACCACTCAGTAGCAGGACATATTTGAGTGCCTATAGCCTAAATATTCATCTTTGAGAAGAGTTGAGATGAGGGGAACATCTTCCAGATGTGAAGAATTCAATAAGGTCCTTCGTCTAGTTGCGATCACCTGCAACTCGGTTGACAAGATTGCTTTCGCTGACAACCTCATTGTGTAATGGTACTAGCGATTGAGAAGCTACGCTCCTAGCTAACTCTTGACAGAGTGCCCGACCGTGAACCAATTTGGTTGGCCAAATATCCACATCATACTCTTGAATCTTTGAAACATAGCCTGCTATTTTATTGCCAAGATCTCCTTGAATAATAAAATTCTTGACGTCTGGATGAATGACATAAACAATCATTTTGCTTTGAGATACGAAATGTCAAAATTTCTTCAGAGACTTCATTATCGCATAAACCTACTTTTCAATAAAATTATACTTTTTTTGATGTGGTTGAATAACTTGTCTTAGAAAAACGATTGGTTGTTCTTCTTTATTCTCTTGATTTTGTGTAAGCACGTCGGCATAACTCTCCTGCTCGCCTACTACATAAAGGATAAAATCCTTAGAATAGTTCAAATTGATCAGCACTGGTGTTTGAACTATTCTCTCCTTAATCTCCTAAAACGCTTGTTTCCTTTGCTCCATCCATTTGAAATCTATGTTTTTCTTTAGGAGTTTTATCATTGGTTTCACCACCTAAGCAAATTTAATGATAAATTTTCGGATAAAGTTGATTTGACCAAAAAAGGACTATAGGTCTTTCTTATTTGCTAGGAGTGGTAGTTTTAAGAGAGACTCAACTCTCGCAGGATCAATGGCTAGTCCTTCCTTCGAGATCACGTGTCCCAAGAGCTTTCCCTCCTTGATAGAAAAATGGATTTCTTCGAGTTGATAGAGATACCAAATTTTGACACTTTTTAAATACCTGTCTAAGATGAGACCCATGTTCTTACCTGTGATGTGAGAAAACAGTCATATCATCAAGGTATATAACAATTATTCGGTTCAAAAACTCACCAAAAATGACATCCATGGCTCTTTGAAAGGTGGTTCCAGCATTTGAAATACTGAAAGGTATTCTTTGATAGGTGAAAGCGCCTCACTTTTTAGTAAATGCCATTGTGTGCTAGTCCTCGTCCTTTATCAATATTTGGTTATAGTCGAAGAAACCATCAAGCAATGAGAACCTCTATTCTCTAGCAACAATGTGGAGAATCTGATCAATCTGTGGCAAGGGATAGTGGTCTTTCAAATATGCTTGGTTTAGATTATGAAAATCTACACATAGGCAAATATCTCTATTCTTCTTTCATACTGGAACCAAATTTGCCACCCACATCGAGTGTTTGATGGGGTAAATGATTTTCACCTTCAACATTTTTAGCAGTTCTGCTTTCATAAGCACTTCAATATTTGGATTAACAGGCCTCTGCTTCTTTCGAAAATGTTTCACCCCTTCTTGCAATTCGATGGTGTGTTAAATTATATTTTTGTCATATCCTTTCATATCATGATAGCTCCATGTAACAATGTTAGGGAATTTAGAGCACATATTCTTGATGTCCTCAAGCTCATCTGGAGAGAAATCTATCCCAACTTTGATAATCTTATCAAGTCCCAACTTAAGCTCGGTATACTCTTTTTCATCCACCTTGATCCTATGCTTTTCTACTTTATCACTCTGATCAAAGAAGCTCTCTAATGTAATCAATCCCTTTGGGATGTGATTATTCTTGATCTAGATCGAACCTTTTGCTTCATCTTCGTCTAGCGTTCTCTCCTCCACACTACAAACTTTTTTAATTAGAAAGTTCACAATCTATTCATCATTATCAAAAAAATTCCACTATATATTCGTATCTAGAACTGAAGGTCTATAAATCATCCTTATAGTCTTGGGCCTTCGCACCACACTCTCAACAGGAGAGAAGTTCACACCATGGGATGCTAGGAGATATGTATGCTTATTTTGTTCTCATAATTTTTTTTTGAACATTTAATGCATCAAATGATTCAAACAAATTCCATACCTTGCTTCGATACACCTTTAGATAGTGCTTCTTTGAAACGCACTTGCTGGTCACCTAGTTGATAATTAACTCGAAATCGCCAAAAATTTGTAGTTGTTCAACCCTGAGCTTCTCTGCTTTCCTTAGACCTAAGCATAGTGCTTCATACTCGGTGGCATAATTTGTACAACTCCAAGTCAGTCGGTACGAATATGTTTTCAAAATTCTTGAAGGAGAGATGAATACTACTCCAGCTCCAACACCATTCTTGCATATGGTGCCCTCAAAATACATTTTCTAAAGTCGATCAAGAGAAAAACCTAGATCATCAGGCATCTTATCTTCACCCTTATTCGACTTTGTGATAGTGTAGTAGCTGATCTCAATCTCCATTATTGCATTGAAATCAAGCATAGAAAACTCGTCCTCTAACCGAAGCTCATCCAAAGCTTCCTTCATCAAATCCATCTCCTCCAGCTCTTCAACCACCATGTTTACTAAATCTTTAGCCTTTTATTCTTCCTCAAAACTTTTGATATGATGTGTGGAGGGCTTATCATTATAAATGTCTATTCTCCTTCCTTTGAACGAAATCTCTAGGTGAGAATAGTCTATATACAAATAGCCTCCTAGCTTGGCTGTGAACTCTCTCAATAAACACATACTGAAATATGGTACCAAGTATACTACCATAACTTCTTGAATTATAGTAATCTGTGACATGTTGTACAAAACAATTGGGATATCTTTGATCACTCCTACTATTTTTATAGGAGTACCATCCAACTGTAAGATACTTGGGTTACTTCTTGTATACTCCAATCCCATGATTTTGCATACTACCTTTGGCATGATAGTTGTTGCTGCACCTGAATCAATCATGCAATAATGTATGATCCAATATTCCTTTCTAAGAGACAGATATAATGGGGGAGGTATATTTTTCCTCGTGGCTAAAGTGGGCAGCGTATGATCTAGTACTATCTACCCAAGATTTTTCTTCTTATCCTTCACAAATTTCAATGATTCTTGCAACAGATCTAGTTGTCTAGGAAGCTATAACACATCATAAAGACTCACTTTGGTGGGAATCCTCTTTAGTTATTTAAAAATATTATACAACTATGCATTGGGCTCCTTTACTTCACCAACAACTTCAAATTTGGTTTGGTACTGCTGTGTAGCCTCCACTCTCTAACACTTTCTCAAAGATGGGTACTTGAGTTTCTCCTTCGCATTTTCTCTCATTTTGATTTGCACTTGTGCAACGGTAGGTTACAAAGTTAACACTTTTTCTTGCATTATATCCTTTGATGAAGTAGGCATAAGATCTTTCAATAATACAAGCTCATCTGCTTTAGATGCTAGCATAGGTGCTTTCACTTGAGGCTGCATTTTTCATTCTGTATCTTCTGTTAGGTAGGTATATTCAATGGTTCCATTTCAGTTAGATCTACAGTGATAGGTTTCTTCCCAAACCTTGTGAGAATTAAAACTTGCTCAACAGATGAGACCATGAAGTTGTGATCAATTTATGAGATCATGTTAATTTGACCATTAGAAGCAATTTCTACTAGTTGTTGAGTGGTATTTTCACATAGTTGTGAAAGTACACTCTCCTTTAGGATTTGGGTTCCAAATCCCCTCTTGCAAAGAAGTTAAACAAACAACTTCTCCAAGGTCTCTGCTATATTAGCATTTGCATATGTGTATTAGTAATCTCAAATAAAGATATTCAATTTTAAATGCTTGGAACACCTTAGTGATTGCAAGTAACTGTAAACAAGGGGCAATGTTGGTTTATTTTACCATGAAACTTTAGCAATTGTTCATTGAACAAAAATAAAGAAAATGTGAGTTGGCCCTCATATGACCACGATGTAATACTCGAATTACCCCTCTTTCGTAAAATTAGAATTTTTATGAAGAGAGGGTAATTTTAGGCTCAAAATGGAAATTTGTGAAAATGCCATAAAACATAACTCCTTCAATGAAATTGGAATTTTCATGAAGGGAATGTCATCATAGGCTCATGAGTGTAAAAAAAAACTGAAAAAATGAAATTTGACCTTAAAATGGAAATTTTCTATTTTCGGATTTTTAAAATCTACAGTAAAACAACAATTTCGATGAATTTTTAAAAAATACTAAACAACTCCGAAAATGAAATTTCAAAGTGCGTATGGGAAGTCTGAAGTATAACCTACGCAATGGTGAAATTATTTTTGGATTTTGAAAATTTTTAAATGTTTATTTTAATGCCTGAAGATTAAAAAAAAAAGTTAAAATTTCTGGAAAATAAAATGTAGAAAAATGAAAATGAAATGCAGAAAACTAAAAATAAAATGCATTTAGTATGATGCTATCCTATTTCGACAAAACCGAAGATGTGAGGTTTCCATGCATGCAACCTAACCTATTGGACTTGCAAAACAAGCACAATCCGGATAAGCTAAGTGCTGGCTCCTAGGGTTTTAAATGAGGTTTTTAGATTTAAGCATTCACATGAAGCAACCAAGAAAACTTGCATAAACTCCATTTACAAGCCTAAAATATGAAAAGGGGAAAAATAGACATTTAATCTTGCATGCAGAAAATGACTCCTTTCTTGTCCATAAGATGCAACTTTCTGAAATTTTTTGTATTAAAAATTTGTCATTTTACAATAACATAAATTTCTGGTTTTCCCAAACCAGTCCATGGAAGAAAACGACTCAAAAATTTCCAGAATGGACCTCTTGCCTTCAAATCTGCAACATTGCTCGCAGCAATTTCCAACCCCTCAAAACATCCTTGCCTTGCATATTTAAAAATTTTAGGAAGCTTTTCGTTTCATTTTCCAATGGCTGTTCGTTTCACCTTCCCTTGTGCATGCATGTGTTTTGTTTTCCAAAAAGGCTTTTCATTTATATTTTGTGGCCCTTCGTTTCATTTTCTCCACATGGGCTTGCGTCCGTTTCCTTCCGTGTGTAACGACCATCTTAAATGATTTCAAATCATTAAAGATTCCTTATGTAACATTTTGTCTTATTCATTGGATTTTGTCCTTATGTGTCCACGTCATTATGCAGTCTTCAGTTTCACTATCCTGGTGTTCATCACTAATATCAGACGCACTGTCCACTACTCTGTTTTCTTCACGAAAATACATGTCACGATATCGCGACACTTTTGTTTCTCTGCCTGCCTACCCCTTTTGAGTCGCAAAAATACATGTCGTGATATCGCGACACTTTTGTTTCTCTCTGTTATTTTGGCCGTGATAATGCAACATGTCGTGATATCGCGACACTTTTTCTCTTTTGGCCGTGACAATGCAACATGTCGCGATATCGCGACACTTTTTCTCTTTTGGCCGCGACAATGCAACATGTCATGATATCGCGACACTTTTTCTCTTTTGGCCGCGACAATGCAACATGTCGCGATATCGCGACACTTTTTCTCTTTTGGCCGCGACAATGCAACATGTCGCGATATCGCGACACTTTTTCTCTTTTGGCCGCGACAATGCAACATGTCGCGATATCGCGACAATTTTTCTCTTTTGGTTGTGACAATGCAACATGTCGCGATATCGCGACACTTTTTCTTTCTTGCTCTTTCTCTTTGCTTCGGACCACGAAAATGCAACATGTCACGATATCACGACACTTTTCTTTCTTGCTCTTTCTCTTTGCTTCGGACCGCAAAAATGCAACATGTCGCGATATCGCGACACTTTTCTTTCTTGCTCATTCTCTTCTCTTTTGGCCATGAAAATGCAACATGTCGCGATATCACGACACTTTTTCCTCTTTGCTTTTCTCTTTGCTTTGGAACATGAAAATGCAACATGTCGTGATATCGCGACACTTTTTTCTTCTTGCTTTTCTCTTTGCTTTGGACCGCGAAAATGCAACATGTCATGATATCGCGACACTTTTTCTTCCTTGCCTTTTCTCTTTGCTTTGGACCGCGAAAATGCAACATGTCACGATATCGCGACACTTTTTCTCCTTGTGGTGTTTTGCTTTTTCTTTGATCTTTAGCATATGGGCCACTTCGGTCTTCTTGGAAAACATGCAAAAAGGTGGGTCCCCAATTTTGGTGTACGTTGTGGGGCAGCCACAACACTAGTGTCTGCACATAGTTTAAATAAACCATGCAAGTATCTTCACCATGAGAGTCATTACAGGTATAGCACCAATATATTCGCTCTAATGTACAAGCTTCTTCATTGGCCAATATGGTTGTATTTATCTCAATACCTTTGCTAGTTGAAGCCGCTTGCTCTCTAGTAATTGAAGGTGTATGAAACCTTCCCGATCGAAAGTCAGCTTCAGCTTACTTCTTATTAATGGATGTGATTTCATTGGAAATCATCCTCACTATTGAGTTAAGAGATTGCATTTTTTTATAATAATTTAATGTGGGGATCAATATTTAAGGGCACTGGAGGTGCTGGCAAAGGTAAGGGTACTGGTGGAGAAGGCAATGCTAGAATAGGAGGAGGGGCAAGTAGTTGTGGAATGATTGTTGTGGGTAATTGCAAGATTGGAACTGGTGCAATTTGAGACAAACTCGAGCTCCATGAAGGAATAGGATACATAGAAGGCATGGGTTGTGAAAAAGCACTAGAATACAGATGTTGTGGAAGATCAGGAAGAATAGACATTGTTACCTTTGGAGGCAACTTACCTATGGCAATCAAATCCACTTTGACCTTTTGCACCTACGTGTACAATTCTAGAAATGTGTTGACATTGGCTTGTCATATAGCCATACCAATGTCGAAGTTAAAATATCAAATATAGTAAAATGCAGCTTGTTCACGAATCGACTGAAGACCATCAGGGACTCTTTGCCAACTTCAAGCGAACCTGACATTGAAATCCACTATTTCCTCCTACGGGTGTCTTTGGATGTTTGTGAATTAATGCAGTAAGGAAAAAGGATCAATTTGCTCATGGAAATTATTAATCAACAATTCTATAAAAAGATCCTATGTGGTGATAGTAGCGGGTGGTAAATACCGGTACCAGTACAACTTTCCTCTGAGGGACAACACGAGCAACCTTACCATAATGTCTTCATCTACAATGTCGTGTATTTTCACCAAAGAAGCCACATCCTGCATGTGCTCGTAAGTAGTCTTACCCATACCATCATAGGTGGGCAAAGCCTTCAATGCTGCTTGAGGGATTGGGTTTTGAGCTTGTAGATTCAAAGCTCCTGAGCTATTCCATGCTAGAAATTGCCTTGGGGATGGCTACTGTGGTGGCAAATTTTGAGCCACATGGACTGGTGTATGTGGTTGGGGAGGTGGAAAACTAGTAGCTATACTAGCAGGACTTGAAGGAACGAAAAACACACCAACTAACTGAGAGGATGTTGCAGTGGATGGGACAGTCGAAGGAACTAACCTAGGGTGTTCTCCTAGCTCTTGGATGTCAATTTCATAAAACTCAATAGGCTCTTTAGAATTTTTGGCCTTCGATCTTGTAATCATGAAGAAAAATTTTGCTCACTTCATGTTCGGAGGCTTCTCGGTAGAGCTGAGTTTCCAAACGTTCTAATTATACTGTACCAGATGAACATCAAACTTAAATACTGTTAAAAGTGGAACCTTTTGAGGATCCCATCGAGCATGCCATAAATTATTGGTCATGAATCTGTCTAGTTACAAGATCTATACCTTGTGCACCCTAGAACCAGCTAACATTGAAATGTCAGAGGAAATAAATGTCCTCCGAGCCAATCTCCAAAGAGGGCTAGCTCCCTTACTAATCCTACACCTGTTTAAAGCTTAGAATTATAGGAAAGAAATGGGAAATTGTAGAAAGATATGGGAAATATGGCTATAAGCCAGTAGTATAGGATGGGGATAGACTAACAACTGAAATTTCACCAAGCAATTGGCAGTATGCAATAGAAATCCAAGCATAGAAACTTCTAACAGTTATGCATGAAAATAACCCAAGAGTGCACTTCAATGTTCACTCCCTCACAAGCAAAGACTAAATTCAGAAGAAAAATTTACTCACAAAAAATTAGAAATGAAAGCCTTCAAAAATCACACATAAAAATTATCAAGTGCAAAACCACTAGAATAACCAGAAGCCAAAGCATTTCTTTTGATGCAAAAAACTTAGAGTATTTTTTTGTAGACTGTCCATCCTCCTTTACAATGTATTTATAGAGGGATTGTGCCTCTGTCATTTAATGCATATACAACAAAATGCTGGTAGATCAAAAACCAGAGTGCATATTTTCCTCCTCAACATCAGTGATGTATTTAGTCAATACATTATTTATGGAGACAACGATCCTGCTTTGATGGGAGAATCTCATGGAAAATCTGTAGGATTTATTACTTGAAGGCAGCTTTAGCGACGGTGCATCGGGACGCAATGAAATCACCTAAAAATATGGAATTTGATCTTTGAATTCACTTCACCCTTGGGCCTTGGAAATCAAAATTTGCCAATATAGTCCACCATGTATTAATGCCATATTGAAAAAAATGCAGTCGGGTGGCGGTGTATTGGAAATGATCCAGAACTAAATTTAATATTGCATATTCGAAGCAAAAATTCTAGAAATGCAACTTGCGTTACCTCCAAAAATTAAAATTTATCTTTCTTTGTCTCTTTCCAAGAGAATCTTCAAAATCATGACTTCAGGAGCAACATCCCTGAGAAATTAAAGTTTAAGAATTAATTTCGTCCAAGAATAGGGTGAAAAAACCTTTTCGGAGCAGTAATGGGCTACAACGTTGTTTGGTTTGACATCTTCAACAATTTTGTCCATTAGTCACTCTTTTTTAATTACCATATTTACTTCCACCTTAGAGGAGGGTGACAGGGACTTTCACCCCTTTTGAGAGGTGATATCACTTCTAACAACTTTAATTTTGACCTATTGAAGTGCACAATGCTTTCGCCTATAATTCAATCATCAAGCCCCATTCGCTCCCTGAAGAGGTGAAACCACATGGTGCCTCTCAATAGGGGAACCTTCAATTTTACTATATCTTGACTTTGCATTGAGCACTTTGCTTTTGTTTTTTCCCTATCAGATTTGAAATGGACTCCATGTTGCCATTTAGCTCTTTCGCCTTTAAAAATATTTGAAATCTTATTTCTCCCCAAAGAGGTACGATAAAGAGTTTTACCCCTTACTTGGGGTAAAAACACCCTTTACATTTGCTACGCTGTGTTTACATCGGGCTCACACCACTGTAATTTTAATTTTTTTTCATTTCCTATTTCACCCCAAAGAAAGGTGACAAAGACTTTCGCCCCTCTCTTGGGGTGAAAGCGCTTTGAAAACCTTCTTCAACTTAGTTGGCGCTCTGTCGATGTAGCGCTACTTAACATTTTTATTTTATGTTGTGTTTCACCCCAAGGAGGGGCGCCAGGGAGTTTCACCCCTTTGTTGGGGTGAAAGCGCCTTCAATTTTTAACTTTGACGTAGCCAACGCTTTTAAAATGACTTTCGTCCCAAAGAAGGGCGACAAGGGTTTTTACCCCTCAATTGGGGTGAAAGCATTTTACTCCTCTATTTTAACTTGAAACTTTTACCCCTTTCTTTCTATAGGGTAATTTTACTCTTTTGGAATTTTGTTTACCTCCAAGAGGGGCAAAAGGGATATTCGCCCCTCAATTGGGGTGAACCCTTCCATCAATTTTGCTTTGAAATTAGAGCACAAATTCCATATTTCTAGGGAAAAACTTCCTTTGCAAGTGAAGCTTGGGGTGAAAGCGCCCAACTTTGTTGCTCCTTCTCTCTGAAGCACTTCTCCCTTTAGAATCAATTTCTTGCCGATGCTTTTGTTCCTTAGCAGTTTTTAAACAAAATTTGTTCATTGTATTCATAATTTCTATGTTATTTACAAAAATGCAATATTATAAAAAGAGGAAAAAAATACAATTAAATATGCATTAAAACTACAGTGCCTTCATTAGTAAACTTATCAACATTTTACAATTAATATTCAACAAAATTGCAATGTGGTAAAGTTGCAAAAATGCCAACAGGTCCCCACATTAAGAAAGGGGTTATTACATAATAGTGTTAGGATGGAGTCCTAAAATGCCCTTCCCCTTCAAAAAGCTTTGTCCTCAAAGTTGAATATGAGGAAACTAATACTGAAATTGCTCGTGGGACTCCCAAGTGGCATATTTAGGTTGTAATATTTACCATTGAACAAGAACATCAATGATGACACAGTAGAGAAGGGTGTATGATCTTCTATCCAAAATTCATTTAGGCTTAAGAATGATGGATTCTTCTTCATCCAACTCTAGTAAAATGAAATTTACCTAGATCTTGTTTCCAACAACCTTCTTGAGAGAGGATACATGAAATATTGAATGAATTCTAGAAGTAACCAAAAGGGCTAGTTTGCAGGTTGTTGACCCAGTCTGTTGTAATACCTAGTAAGGACCATAGTATTTTGTGTTAAGTTTTTTTCATCCATGAAGCTAGAGAGATGACTATTTTTAGGGATGTAGGAAAAGAAAAACCATATTATTGACTTCAAAGCTATGCTAAGAGTGGTGTTGATCAATTTATTGATGCATTCGATTCTGGAACAAGTCAATATTGACCTTAAGTTGTTAGAGAAGGGTAACACACTGTTCTAGAGTGGAATCCACAAATTGAACCTTGGAGCTTCCTAGAATGTAAGAGGAGGGTGTTTGTGGAGGATGACCATATAATGCTTCAAATGGGGTAACCTTAGTAGCAATATGATAGGAAGTATTTTACCACCATTCAGCCAAAGGCATCCACTTAGCCCACTATGTAGGATATTCTAAGGTAAAGCAATGGAGGTATATTTCCAAAAACTTATTGATAATTTTAGTTTGGCCATTAGTCTAAGGGTGATAAGCCAAACTAATTTTGAGTTGAGTTCCCTGCAACTTGAATAGTTCTTTCTAAAAGTGATTGGTAAAAGTAGGGTCCCTATATAAAACGATTGAATTGGGTATTCCATGGAGACAAAATATGGAGTCTACAAATATTTAGGAATTGAAAGAGGTGGTGTAGGGGTGGGACAAGGAACAAAAATGAGCATACGTTGTGAGATGATCCACTACAACCAGAATAATTGATTTTTCTCTTGATTTAGGTAACCCTTCAATGAAATCTATATAGATGTCTATCCATACTTGTTCTAGAATTGGTAAGGGATGAAGGGTTCTAGGAGAATACATATTTTATCCTTTCATGCATTGGCACCTATCACATTATACCATAAAATTTTGAATGTTCATTTTAATTCCCCTCCAAAAAAGTACACTTGATCCTTTCATAGGTTTTTAGAAACCTCAAATACCCTGTTGTTGGTGATGCATGCATTTCTTGTAGGATGAGTTCTTGCATTTGTGAATTTTGGGAAATGACAAGGCGGTCATGATATCTCAAGTCTTGACCATCCCAAGTATAGGTAAGGCATGAGTTAGGATTTGCTTAGATTTTGTTGACCAAAGTTTACAAATTGGAATCCTTGGTCATTTCTTCCCTAAGATGATGGATCCATTGTGGAAGTGGTGTAGATATAGCATGTAGCATTTCCTGATGTTCATAATTTCAGGATAAGGCATCGACCACCATGTTATCCTTAACTTTATTATGGGTGATTTCATAATCATAGCCTAACAATTTAGAAACCCATATTTTCTATCCCAGTGTTTCCACCCTTTGTTCCAAGAAATATTTGAGACTTTGATGATTAGTCTTGATGGAAAAGTGTCATCTAATGATATACGACCACTAATGATTAACAACATGTAAAATGGAAACCATATCCTTTTCATAAGTAGACTTACCCAAATTTTGGCAAGAAAGTGCTCTACTTGTGAAGGCCAATGGTATTCCTTCTTACATCAAAATTGCCCCAATACCATTGCTAAAAGCATAATTTTCAATTACAAAAGTTTTAGAGAAATCAAGCATTGCTTACATGAGGGTGGTGGTCATAGTTTGTTTCAACTCTTTGAAATCCTTCTCCACTAGTTCTAGCCACATAAACAAATTCTTTCTCAACATGGCTATCAAGGGAGTTACTATCTTTCCATAATTCTACACAAATTTACACTAATATCCGGTGGGTCCCAAAAATTCTTGAATTCACTTTAAAGTTTGAGGCTTAGGCTAGTCTTGAACAACCTGAATATTTTTAGGGTCCACTTTAACGTCATATTTGGTTACAACGTGATCCAAATATTCAACTTATTGCAATCCAAAAGAACACTTGGACTTCTTGGCATAAAGCTAATTTTCTGACAAAAGTTGTAGTGTTCATCCAAATGCTTTGGAGAAGCTCCTCCCATGAACAAATATACATCAAAATATCATCAAAGAAAACTAGAATGAATTTGTGAAGGAAAGTTAAAAAAATAGAATTCAATAAACTTTGAAAAGTGGAAGGTGTATTGGTCAACCCAAATGGCATAACCAATAATTCATAGTGCCCTTCATGAGTTCTAAAAGTTGTTTTAGGAATGTCCTCATCATTTATTCAAATCTTATGATATCTTGATCACAAATCTAATTTTAAAAACTATTGGGTCCCATGAAACTCGTATAATAATTTATCAATTATTGGAATGGGGAATTTATATTTAATAGTGATTTTATTAAGTTCCTTGAAATCCACATACAAGCGCCAAGACCCATCATTCTTATGTACCAACAACACTAGAGAAGAATAAGGACTAACACTGGGATGAATAACCCCTGCAACACAAAGTTCTTGTACTATTTTTTCAAATTTTTATTTTTGAGCATATGGATACATGTAAGGGTAGACATTTGGGGGGAGACTACCAGGAATAAGTTGAATCACATGGTTATGATTACAATGAGGTAGTAGTCCTTTGCGTTCATATTGGCATTTTTGCCAAATTATTTTTGTTGTTACTGTTCATGTAAAAGAATACACAAATTGTAAGGCAAAGTAAGTGTAAGATGTCATGATAACGCGACATGTCGTGATATCCCGACCTGTTGCAGTTTCACGACGTCCAAATGCAGAAATCAGCTAAGTATAGAAAATGTCGCGATATCGCGACATGTCGCATTTTCGTGACTTGTCATGTTTTTGCGGCTAAAATCAGCCAAAGGAAGCGAGGGAGTAAAACTGTCGTGATATCGCGACATGTTGGATTATCGTTCTAGGAGTGTAGTAACGGAAAAGTTGTCACGATATCGCGACATGTCACATTATCGCAACTTGTAGTGGAAACAAAATAAATGATAGAAAGATGTCACGATATCGCGACATACAACAGCCAAGAGGAGCGCCAATGAAAAATGTCATGATATCGCAACAGGAAAGCAAGGAGCAGATGGTATGGAATGCGCGATACCGTGACATGTCATATTATCGTGGAAGGGCTGAAGATAAACACAAGGCAAGAGAAAGATGTCGCAATATCACGACATTTTTAGAAATGAGGCCGAGAAACTTGTCGCGATTTCGCAACAGGAGGCGACAACGACAGAGAAGGCAAGAAACTATCGTGATTTCATGACATGTCATGATTTCATGAGGCAAAAGTACAAAGTACAAGAAAACAAAAACATGTCACGATTTCGTGACTTATTGAAGACAAAAGGACAAAACGGAGAAAACATCGCGATATCACGACATGTCGCATTTTTGCGACCTGTCGTGTTTTTGCGAAATGAAAGCTGAAAAGTACAAGGCAACGAGAAATTGTCATGATTTCATGACATGTCATGATTTTGCAGTGCAAAAGCGAGAAAGATAATGCTAAGTACGGAATGTCGTGATTTCATGACATGTCCCATTTTCACCACTTGCAAAAGGAGAAAACGACCAAGACAACGCTAAGAGAAAGATGTTGCGATTTCGCGACATGTTTCATTTTCGTGATAAGGAGTAGCGAAGAAGCCAAGAAAGAGGAGAATGTCATGATTTCATGACATATCATGGGGACAAAGTTGAACAAAGAGAAGATGTCACGATTTTGCGACATGTCGCATTTTCACGACTGGTGGCAGAAATAGGAAGTAGTAAGGTAAAAGTGTCGCATTTTTGCGACCTATCACATTTTCACGATCGAAGTAATAACAAAGGCCCGATACAGTTCTGTTTGCATTTTCCTTCAAAATTGCATAGGAGAACGTGCAAAGAAGATAAGGATCAAACGAAGTAATGTTTTAAAAGTTCTCCAACTGATTTTGAGATCGTGGTCAAAGAGTCTCCAAGATTAAATGTTGTTGTTTACCTATGTGCGTAAGATGGAAGAACATGAGGCAGTTTTCGATGCCACCAAAATTAAATATGCCTCCAATATTAAAAGCTCCTGTTCGTGATCTCCTAACAACTTCCAGCTTGCCCTGATCATGGTCATTTAATGAAGAAATATGGTCCCTTATTTCTGTTTAATTTTTAGTTTTGATCCATGAAAACAGGGACTGTCATTTCTTCGAGGCAGATTAAGGGGTATTGTTTCTTCAAAATCTATTTCATGTATTAAATGTTGTAATACGAAAGAAAGAGGAAAGACCTTTATAAATACCAATGTAAAATCTAAAGCAAAATAGGGAGGACATTTTTGCAGAAATTGAAGTAGAAATCCTAGATGCATTTTGCTCTATTCTTAGTGTCTCTTGAATTGGTGATCCAAACTGTTGTTAAGTTTTGCATTCTGTCTGAGTCACTTCTGTTTAGTCCAGTGTTAAAATATACGTTGAATTTTGCTATTTTGAATTTGGCTGTATTTTCATTTGAACGTTTGAAGTATAATTGAAGGTGAACTTACGGCTAATGCTTGATCCAATTTTTGTATGTGCATCCTAAGAATCAGTTGTCGCTTATCTTAGAGATCTGGTTTGAGATTATTTACTATCTAAGGTTGTTCCCCATCAACTATCAGCTTTGGCCACATTTACATCTCTTTTTGTTATTTCCCTTTCTTTCCACATTTTCCCATTTCTTTCCTGTATCCTTATCTTGAAACCAGTTTAGATTAGTTTGGGAGCCAGCCCTCTCTGGAGATTGGCCCGGGAGACTTCTCTTTCTCTCGGCATTTCAATGTTGGATGAGTCTAGGGCACACAAGTGATGAAATCTTGTACTTAGGCATATTTGTGACCAATAGTCTTTGGCACACCCGATGGGACAGATAAGTCCCATTTTTGACACCCGGAGGAATCAAGATTTTGATGAACCGTATTGACCTCAAAGCAGAGATTGTAAGTTCATCTGGTGACTCTGTTGAGCTGAAGATCCAAATTTCTTGATCGTAGATCCCTTTTGAATCTAAAAGAAGACACCCTGGAGGAATCAAGGTTTGGTGAGCAGCCTTGACCTCACAAGTGGAGAAAAGAATGTGCACCTGGCGACTCCGACTTAGTGGCGATAACCGTGATCTCTGTAGACCATTTCTATAATGGCAAGTGTAAGCTATCCTAGCTGGAATGATCCTAGCCCCCTGAATCTTCAAAGTTACCATGAAATTCCCAAAAGCGCCTTGAAGACATTGATGAAATACAATGGCACTAATGGAATGGCTCTAGAGCATATTGAAGATGTTTCCACTTTGTCAATCCTCCATGCCATAATCCATGAAGATGTCATGATCAGACTTCTGGTTCTGTCTTTGGAAGGAAGGGCGTTGCAGTGGTACAGACTGCTCGAGAAAAAAAGCATTAGCTCATGGGATGACTTAGCGGGAGCACTCATTAGAACATTCGATGAGGATCCCTTTGACAACTCTCAGGATCCCTTTCAACTTTTAATGTACATCATGAGAGCACCTCTGGAGATCATCACAGACTTCAATGTCCAATTCTATAGAAGTTGGAAGAGAATTCTAGGGGAGATCCAATCGACACCCACCCAAGCCCACCTCTTCTATGTTCGTGCCTTTCACCCGGACATAAGCCTCCTCTTACTGTAATCAGGTGAACGAAGGTTCCCTCAAATATTTGAAGAAGCAGTGCGAGCAGAACAGATTTTGCTCCTGTCAAGAAAGTGGTAGTGGGGAGAAAATCCATGACTTTCCCCGGTAGTCGCCGCTCCTGTCTACCCTACGTAGTATTCACCATGGAAGATTCCTCATACTAAGTAGAGACCTGAGATGCAGCCGTGTGGAGCTCAAGAGGCAGATTTCATCCAAGTCCAACGATGTGAATATGCAAGCTTTGTCCCCGCAATAGATAATATGGTTGCTTGTAGTTTCCATCAGGAGATGGGCCAAGGAGAAGAATAGGCTCAAGTGGCAGAACCTGAGAGCGAAGAGGATACATTTTTGCACCCTTTTTGTATCCCAGGGCATAACACGCAAGTATTCAGCCAGAATCCAATAAGTAGGCCTCATCAAGAAGTTGAGCCTGAGGAGATCCTAGAAAAAGGCCTATCGTTGCAAAAGTCCTGTTGTCGCATCAAGGGGTTGGAGGAACCTGTACTCGGTCCACAGTCGGTGGACTCTTCAAAATGGTGGTATTGGCTTTGGCCATTACTGCAACTGATACCCAGAAGAGCCCTTCATGTGGCAAATCTCTTTGTTATATTATTCATCAACTGTGTGGGTACTGACATGCATGATAAATTTCCATGTTGCACCCTGTTTGCAACATGTAGAACTTTGGGAAGAGGCAAAACGGACTTCAAAGATCGACTGAAGTACAATCAGATCTGGTCTGGACACTACAGGTTCACCGGATAGACACCCAAAGCTGGGTTTGTGGTGGCGGCATGCCAATCATGTCGTAAACTTTTGTGTACATATTGTAAATAGCCCAGCTAGTAAATAAAGTGCCGTGAGCACTAAGTGTTGCTTAGGAGCTTAGGTACAGTTTTCTGTTTAGTTTGTGTGTGTTTCTTTTTTGCACTTACCCAGCTCAACCAAGCTAGGAAAAATGTAGTTGTTCAAGAAATAAGGGAAGTTTTGCTCTTCCAGCCCGTAGAGACGTCCAATATCAACCAACACTTATTTCTTCTGCCCCTCTAGCTTCTTGACTCTGTTGACCAATGGATAAAGGCCTAAGGTTCATGTATACAACAAAAATGTATACCCCATGAGCTGCCAAGAATGTTGGCATTTTTGCCACATTGTTTTTGTTGTTACTGTTCATGTAAAAGAATACACAAATTGTAAGGAAAAGTAAGTGTAAGATGTCGCGATAACGCGACATGTCATGATATCACGACATGTTGCAATTTCACGACGTCCAAATGCAGAAATAAGCTAAGTATAGAAAATGTCACGATATCGTGACATGTCACATTTTCGTGACCTGTCGTGTTTTCGTGGCTAAAATTAGCCAAAGGAAGCGAGGGAGTAAAACTGTCACGATATTGTGACATGTTGGATTCTCGCGCTAGGAGTGTAGTAACAATAAAATTGTCACGATATTGCGACATGTCACATTATCATGACTTGCAGTGGCAACATAGCAAATGACAAAAAGATGTTGCGATATCGCGACATACAGCAGCCAAGAGGAGCGCCAATGAAAAATATCACAATATCGTGACAGGAAAGCAAGGAAGGAGCAGATGGTACGAAATAATGCGATATCGTGACATGTCGTGTTATTGTGGAATGGCTAAAGATAAACACAAGGCAGGAGAAAGATGTCGTGATATCGTGACATTTTTGGAAACGAGGCCAAACAGAGAAACTTGTCGCGATTTCGCGACAGGAGGCGGCAACGATAGAGAAGGCAAGAAACTATCGTGATTTCATGACATATCATGATTTCACGAGGCAAAAGTGTAAAGTACAAGAAAATAGAAACATGTCACAATTTCGTGACTTATTGAAGACAAAAGGACAAAACAGAGAAAATGTCACGATATCGCGACATGTCATATTTTTGCGACCTGTCACGTTTTCGCGAAATGAAAGCTAAAAAGTACAAGGCAGCGAGAAATTGTCACAATTTCATGACATGTCATGATTTCGTGATAAAAAAGTGAGAAAGACAATGCTAACTATGGAATGTCATGATTTCGTGACATGTCCCATTTTTGCCACTTGCAAAAGGAGAAAGCGGCCAAGACAACGCTAAGAGAAAGATGTCGCGATTTCGTGACATGTTTCATTTTCGTGATAAGGAGTAGCGAAGAAGCCAAGAAAGAGGAGAATGTCATGATTTCATGACATATCATGGGGACAAAGCTGAATGAAGAGAAGATGTCATGATTTTGCGACATGTCGCATTTTCGCGACTGGTGGCAAAAACAGGAAGCAGTAAGGTAAAAGTGTCGCGATTTTGTGACATGTCGCATTTTCGTGACCTGTCACATTTTCATGACCGAAGCAATAACAAAGGCCCGATACAGTTCTGTTTGCATTTTCCTTCAAAATTGCATAGGAGAACGTGCATAGAAGATAAAGATCAAACGAAGTAATGTTTTAAAAGTTCTCCAGCTTATTTTGAGATTGTCGTCAAAGAGTCTCCAAGATTAAATGTTGCTGTTTACCTATGTGCACAAGATGGAAGAACATGAGATAGTTTTTGACACCACCAAAATTAAATATGCCTCCAATATTAAAAGCTCCTATTCGTGATCTCCTAACAACTTCCAGCTTGCCCCGATAATGGTCATTTAATGAAGAAATATGGTCCCTTGTTTCTGTTTAATTTTTAGTTTTGATCCATGAAAATAGGGACTGTCATTTCTTCGAGGCAGATTAAGGGGGATTGTTTCTTCAAAATCTATTTCATGTATTAAATGCTATAATACGAAAGAAAGAGGAAAGACCTCTATAAATACCAATGTAAAATCTCAAGCAAAAGAGGGAGGACATTTTTGCAAAAATTGAAGCAGAAATCCTAGATGCATTTTGCTCTATTCTTAGTGTCTCTTGAATTGGTGATCCAAACTATTGTTTAGTTTTGCCTTCTATCTAAGTCACTTCTATTTAGTCCAGTGTTAAAATATAAGTTGAATTCTGTTGTTTTGAATTTGGCTGTATTTTCATTTGAACATTTGAAGTATAATTGAAGGTGAACTTACGGCTAATGCTTGATCCAATTTCTGTATGTGCATCCTAAGAATCAGTTGCCTCTTATCTTAGAGATTTGGTTTTAGATTATTTTCTATCTGAGGTTGTTCCCCGTCAACTATCGACTTCGGCCACATTTACATCTCTTTTTGTTATTTCCCTTTCTTTTCACATTTTCCCATTTCTTTCCTTCATCCTTATCTTGAAACCAGTTTAGATTAGTTTGGGAGCCAGCCCTCTCTGGAGATTGGCTCGAGATACTTCTCTTTCTCTCGGCCTTTCAATGTTGGCTGAGTCTAGGGTGCACAAGTGATGAAATCTTGTACTTAGGCAGATTTGTGACCAACAATACCTAAAACTCTAGGGCATGCCTTTGCAATATAACTTATAATTCCTTGGGATGGTCCTTATCCCCTTCCTCAAAATTGTCTATAACAAATAATCAAACCATAACCCCATGGAAGGATTTTTTGATAAATTTTACATCTTATGGGTTGAAATAAATTGAGCAGCCCCAAACTTATTGCCTTGTAAGATGTATTCTATTCCTTGGCTAACTTTCATCCACAACTTAGAAAAATCCCACAAGATAGGACCTAACATCCACATCCACTATATTAACATAGCATTTTTGGTGAAAATGGAATGTTCTTCGGTGATGAACTAGGGTTTCTGAAGCTAAGGAAAATCTAGGGCATCTGTTGGGTTTTCGAAGAGATTTCTGGTTACTGTGGATCTGAAGGCAAGATTGCTGCCCCAGGAGGGTCCAATGGGGACTTCTCCGGATCCTCTCCTAGGGAGAAATAGCTCTTATGCAGATATGCTAAAAGATAAATCTCCATCCAAGACTGACGAAGCTCAAAGAACTGCCTTTAAAATGCTCTTTACGGCTGCGGGAAACAGATCAGCAGCGCATCGAGTTAATGGATGCCTACCACAGTCCGAATCACGGCCCAAGATTGTCATTGAGCCAAGGATGGTCGAAGAAATAGTCCTATACAGAGCCAATCACGATTTGATCTGCAAATTCATGGGTATTCGCCCTACCCTAAATTTTTTGCACTCCTGGGTCCGGAAAAACTGGGAGCCTCATGGTGAGTACTCTTTGTGGTTTATTAGCAATGGGTATTTTATTGTTAGTTTTTCTTCTCTGGCCGATAGAAATAGGGCTTTCAAATCAGAAAAGAGGAATTATGGCCCGACAGGATTATTTGTTCAACCCTGGAGAGTGGGATTCGATCCTCGAATTGAACCCACTGTTGTCCCGGTCTGGATCCGGCTGTATGCACTTCCAATGGAATTTTGGAGCGAGCAGGTTTTGGAGATGATCGGTAATTCCCTTGGAAGACATTTGGGTGTCTCCAAAGACACAATAGAAGGGAACACAACTATTTACGCAAGAATATGTGTGGAAATGGATCTTAGCCAGCCTCTACCGATAGAGGTGGAACTTGAACTTGCAGGACTATCATGGATTCAACAGTTGGATTATGAGGCTCTACCCTTTAGATGCAGAGTTTGCCACAAATACGGGCATTTGGCCCGATTTTGCCCAAATAATATGAACACAAAAATGGAGGCTCCTCTAGGAATGTCAAATCTTCCTAAGGAGGGTAAGGCAACAACAAACAAAGAACAAGCCAGTACTTCCTAGGGCAATGAAGCTCAGAGAGATGGTTTTGAACAGCCCAAAAGAAGGAGAAGGCAAAAGAAAAAAGATGGCAAAGAGCAAACCCAATTCAAGCCCACCAATAGGTATGAGATATTCAAGACACTAGTGGACCAAGAGGAACAATTCATGGAAGGAGTGGATGGTAATAGTGAAAATAATAACATCCACGTTCAAGCTCCTCTTTCTTCTCCCCCCGTCATAGAGCAGGTAATTGACCATAGTGGGTTACCGCAGTCAATGAGTGTTGGGGCATTGATAGTTCATAACCAAGAGCAGCCAATGATTAAGGATGTAAGCATGGGAATAGCAAAAAAGAATAGAGAAAGGCCAACTTTAGGGATAACTCAGGTGGAAAAGAGATCAAAGAATGGCAACTCTCAAGGAGTGGGTAGAAAATCAAATAAGGAATTGCTAGCAGTTCAAGGAGACAAACTGATCACTGGAGGATCGGTGAGGCCAATAGATTCTTACTGCTCTCAAGGTAACTAATGATTATACAATCATGGAATGTTAGGGGTTTAAACAGTAGAACCCATCAATCTGCTATTCGAAGACTCTTAGAAAAATGCAAAATAGATTTTTTGCTTATTCAGGAGACAAAAATGTCGTTAGATCTTATGTGTAAAACAGTTAACGAAATTTGGAGGGGTGTTGGTCATATGGATGTGGCTGCCCAAGGTGCCTCGGGGAGGATTGTTACTCTTTGGAACTCTCTTGAATGGACTGCAATAGAACATCTAGCCTGGAGGGGTGTTCTCACATCACATTTTAGGAATAATGTCACAGCTGAACATGTTTTAATCACAAATTTTTATGGGGCTCAAAACCTTGATGGTCAGCGGCTTCAATGGAAAGTTGTGCATAACATGAGAATCTCAAGGGAAGATTTAGACTGGATTATTGCTGGAGATTTCAATGCTAAATTATCCTCTAGAGATCAGGAAGGGGGAACCCCAATTTTGGACCCAGGGGATCGACTTATGATTGCCCAAGTCCAGGCTTTACACTTAGTGGATATCAAAGGCCCTGGAACCAACTATACTTGGACTAATAAGAGGAGGGAGCCACATAGCAGGAAGGTAAAGTTAGACCATTTTTTGGTTTCAGAGGAGGCATTTGTAAAATGGAATACAAAATTTTAGATTTTGGAGGGTCCTGTTTCAGATCACTTTCCCATTTTGTTGGAAGGAGGGACTCAGACAGGGCAACATCACAAACCATTTAAATTTGAGAATTTTTGGTTACAAAAAGAGGAACTTCGAAAGCAAATTCCATAGTGGTGGGAAGAAGGCCGCCCAGCCTATGGGACAACAATGTTTAGATTCCACAAACAACTTCATTATGTCAAAGCTCAACTGAAACTTTGGAGGCGAGCTAACAAGACAGACTTCCAGGTCCAAAAAGCTCCTTTGGTGGCCAGATGGGATGAGGTTCAAAAACACTTTAGGGAAGGAACAATTACTGAGCAGCTCAAAGCCGAGGATGATGCCTTGCGTAAAGCGGTTGAGGACATTGACAACCAAGAGGAGACCTTCTGGAAACAGAGAGCAAGAACCACTTGGCTATTAGAAGGTGATAGAAATACCAAATTTTTTCATCGGACTGCTTGTGCTAGGAGACAGATGAATAACATGGAAGCCCTTCAAGATGAGAACGGACACTCCTTTGATACTCTTCCAGGTATGCATTCACATGCAATGGATTATTTTTCTAAACTTTTTAAGGAAAGTATGGTGCAAGATGAAGAGGCTCAAAACGACGTTATTGTTGTCATACCTTCTGTTATCTCTGAAGAAGAAAATCAGTCCCTTCTCAAACCCATTGATAGAGAGGAACTGAAGGATGTGGTCTTTGGAATGAGCACCAAAAAAACTCCAGGTCCAGATGGCTTTCCAATTGAGTTTTTCAGGCCTTTTGGGATAACTTGGAGGAGGATGTAATGGTTGTTATAGAGGAGTCCAGAGGTAATAAAAGAATGCTTAAAGCATTAAATCATACTTTCATCACCTTAATTCCAAAAGGGGAGAAGGGGGTCCATATTTTAGACTATAGACCTATTGCCTTATGCAATGTGATATATAAAATAATCACAAAGGTAATGGTTGAGCGGCTAAAACCTCTTTTACATAACATTATCTCCTCTGAGCAAGGGGGTTTTGTAGAGGGTAGGCAGATCCTGGATGGGGTGGTTCTAGCTCAGGAGGCAATCCATTCAATGCAAACATCTGGCAATAAAGGAATGTTCATAAAATTAGATATGTCAAAGGCCTATGATAGGGTGGAGTGGAGCTTCTTGGCAAAGATGATGGCAGCCTTTGGTTTCTCTCAGGATTGGATAGAATGGGTCATGAGTTGTGTCTCTACTTCGACATACTCAGTGTTAATCAAGGGTCTTCCCTCGCAACCATTTGGAGCCACTCGTGGCCTTCGTCAAGGGGATCCCTGCTCTCCCTATCTGTTTCTCATATTGGCTGAAGGACTTGGTAGACTTTTCTTGAAGAGAAGACAACAAGGTGTGCTAACAGGTATCAAGGTGGGTGAGGAAGTTTTGACTCACCTACAGTTTGTGGATGATACTGGATTGGTGGGAGTGGCCAACTTCAGGGAAGCAAGAATGATCAGAGATACTCTTAGTGTCTACCTTAGGGCTACAAACCAAGTCATCAATGATAAAAAATCCAAAGTGGTCTTTTTCAATCTTGATCAGAGGCTTCAGGACAGAGTTTTAGAGATCTTGGGATTCACAAGGACTTCTCTCCTAGTGGTTTACTTGGGGGTTCCTTTGCACTTCAAAAAACTAAAAATAGATATCTGGAGGAATATTTTGGATTGTATCAAGGATAGAATTAATCATTGGTCTCACAAATGGTTAAGCTATGGGGGTAGATTAACTTTTTTACAGTCAGTCATTCAGGCCATGCCAATTTATAAATTCTCTATCCTGGCTGCCCCACATACTATATGGAAAGAGTTGGACAAGATGGCTAGAAAATTTTTATGGGAAGGAGTAAAAGGAGAGAGGAAATGGGCCTTAGTTGGTTGGGACAAAGTAACCCAACCCAAGGTAAAAGGAGGTTTGGGTCCGAGAAGATCCAAGATAAACAATAAAGCTTTGGCTAGAAAGCTTTACTGGAGGTGGATTTCCCAACCAACTTCCTTATTCAGTAGAATCCTAACCAGTAAATATTTGGGACATGTTAACCCAAATGAGGTGGGTCATTTCCCTTTGGATGGTACTGGATCCTTAGTGTGGCAGGCTCTCAAGTTAGGATCTCAGGTAGTAAAAGATCGATTATTTTGGAAAGTGGGGAGAGGGGAGAAGGCTCGTTTTTGGACAGATTCTTGGGATCAATACCCACCTATCATTGTTGATTTTCTTGAATTGCAACCAATAAAAGCAGCCATTGAAACCAAGGGATGGGTCCAAATTGAAAGTTATTTCACCACTAGGCAGTTGGGGGATTACAAGTTTAAATAGTTTAAGAAGTTGGATGAGTGGCCAATTTCAATCCCTCTAGATTTGGCACCCATCATGACTAAAATCTTGATAGAAATATTTCTCACAGGTAGAGACGAGGAGGATGAATTAGCTTGGGGCTATGGGAGCCTTGGTGTCTACACAGTGAAGGACGGATATGACAAGATCCTTCCAGAGCCTCCCCCGCATACTTTTCAGGTTGAGGATTGGAGAAAGATCTGGCATCCCAAAGGTTGGCTGAAAGTTAACTTTTTTGCCTGGAAGTTCATGCACAATGGAATTCTCACTTTTGATAACCTCAGATGTAAAGGAATCATCGGTCCTTCCCAATGTGTCTTATGCTACAAGAGCGAGGAAACAGCTGACCACTTGATGTTTGAGTGCCCTTTCACGCGTCAGATCTGGAAGAGATGGTTTTCATGTTTTAAAATTCAAGCTAATGGTGACTTGAATCGGATTAATATCTGGGAAATATGGAAGAGGGGTAGATTTAAATCTAAAGCTCTTCATCTTGGTTGGGAGCTTGGATTAAACTTTATTTGGTGGCAAGTGTGGTTGGAGAGAAATGCTAGAATTTTTAGAGAAACTTTTTCTTCGTTAGATGGAGTTTGGCAGGTCATTTGGAGCAAAGTCACTAAAACTGTGGCCGTCTATGCTAAAGAGGAAACTCAGGTTGTGATTGGGGCAAGGGAAGAAGGAGTTGAAGTGCAAGAGGGACAGCTCAGAGCTAGTTGGAAACCACCCCTAGAAGGTTGGATTAAAATTAATACTGATGGAGCTGCAAAAGGCAACCCGGGTAGAGCCGAAATTGGAGTGGTTTGCCATAATCATGTTGGAACAGTGCTCTATTGGGAACTGCAAGGCTTGGGAAGAGCTACAAACAATGAAGCAGAAGCCATAGCTATCAAATCTGCTTCTATTTGGGCAGTTAAACAGGGCCACAGGAGGATAATCCTTGAATCAGATTCTCAAATAATGATTGGAGCTCTAGATTGCATGAGGAACTTTGCCTTGAAAGCTTGGAGGTTGAGGATTCTTGTCACTCAAATTAAGGAATTATGGAGGGAATTAGATGATGTGATTCCAGTCTACGTGAGTAGAGATTTAAACAAAGCGGCCGACTTCCTGGCTAAGATGGGTGCTTAGAAGGAGGTAGGGGTTCAATTGCACAGTGACATGGCTATTGAGGAGGAGGTGATTAGGCAGGGTCTTGAAAGGTCCCTGAGCTAATGATCAAAGAAAAAGCAAAGGGTGGAAAGGTGTCACGATATCGCGACATGCTGCTTCATCGCGGCCAAGGGAGGAAAGTTGTCGCGATATCGCGACATGTTGTTTCATCGCGGCCAAGGGAGGAAAGGTGTCGCGATATCGCGACATGTTGCTTGGTCGCGGTCACTGGAGGAAAGGTGTCGCGATATCGTGACATGTTGCTTGGTCGCGGCCATGGGAGGAAAGGTGTCACGATATCGTGACATGTTGCTTGGTCGCGGCCTTGGGAGGAAAGGTGTCGCGATATCGTGACATGTTGCTTGGTCGCGGCCTTGGGAGGAAAGGTGTCGCGATATCGCGACATGTTGCTTGGTCACGGCCAAGGGAGGAAAGGTGTCGTGATATCGCGACATGTTGCTTGGTCGCGGCCGAGGAAGGAAAGGTGTCACGATTTCGTGACATGTTGCGTGGTCGCGGTCAATGGAGGGAAGATGTCACGATATCGTGACATGTTGCTTCATCGTAGCCGAAAGAGAAAAGGTGTCGCGATATCGTGACATGTTGCTTGGTCGCGGCCAAGGGAGGAAAGGTGTCACGATATCATGACATGTTGCTGGGTCACGGCCAAGGGAGGGAAGATGTCATGATTTCATGACATGTTGCATGGTCGTGGTCAATGGAGGGAAGATGTCGTGATATCGTGACATGTTGCTTCATCACGGCCAAAGAGAAAAGGTGTCGTGATATCGTGACATGTTGCTTGGTCGCGGCCAAGGGAGGAAAGGTGTCGCGATATCGTGACATGTTGCTGGGTCGCGGCCAAGAGAGGGAAGATGTCGCGATTTCATGACATGTTGCTTGGTCGCGATCAAGGGAGGGAAGATGTCGCGATATCGTGACATGTTGCTTCATCGCGCCCGAAAGAGAAAAAGTGTCGTGATATCGTGACATGTTGCTTCGTCGCGGCCGAGAAAGAAAAAGTGTCGTGATATCGTGACATGTTGCTCCATCGTGGTCGAAAGAGAAAAAGTGTCGTGATATCGTGACATGTTGCTTCGTCGCGGTCGAGAGAGAAAAAGTGTCGCGATATCGTGACATGTTGCTTCGTCGCGGCCGAGAGAGAAAAAGTGTCGTGATATCGTGACATGTTGCATCTCCATGGCCAAGAGAGAAAAAGTGTCACGATATCGTGACATGTTGCTGCGTCGCGGCAAAAGGAGGAAAAGGTGTCGCGATTTCGCGACATGTTGCAACGCCGCTGCCCAAGGAGAAAAAGTGTCACGATATCGCGACATGTTGCTTCGTCGCGGCCAAAGGAGGACAAAGTGTCGCGATATCGCGACATGTTGCAATGTCACGGACAGAAGAGGAAAAGGTGTCGCGATATCGTGACATGTTGCATTTTCGCGCCCAAAGGAGAAAAGTGTCGCGATATCGCGACATGTTGCTTTTTCACGGCCAAAGGAGAAGAGGGTAAGTGTGTCGCGATATCGCAACAAGTTGCATCTACAGACCAATCTGATCCCACTGTTATCTAGTTAATGGGTCAGGAGATTTGGCCCCATTGCAAATCTTCCTTTCTATTGTAAGCTTGTGTTCTCTATGATTTCGGCTGGGAAAATTCCCTTCCCAATTTGTAATTGATCTTTGTTTTAATACAAGTTTTTTTCAAAATTTTCAAAAAAAAACATCCACATCCACTATGCTACCAAAATGACATCACACCCACCTAGTGGCAAGGCAAATATATTTACCGTAATATTATATTATTTATTTGTATTTTGACATTGTGACACTTCCCTTTACATGGTAGGTGCCTCCATTGACAATCATGACTTCAAAGGAATTACAAGTATTAATGTAACAATTCTCTTGTTTTTCCACATGTGGATCAATAAAGTTATGTGTGCTTCCTAATTCAATAAGAATTATTACCCATTGTCCTTTGAAGTGTCCTATCACTTTCATTATTTGAGGAGTTGATATACCTACTAAGGCATGCATCAAGTTTTCTATTTGGGAGTCATTTCAAACTTTTGATTCTTCTATGTGTCCCTCCTCCTGATGATCCTATTCCACCTCCAAAGATTCTATGGTTGTTACCTCATCCACATTAACAAAATAAAAGTTTTGGTGTACACACTTATACCCTAGGGTATACTTCTCATCACAATTATAGCATAGCCCTTAGGCCCTTTTGGATTCCATCTCTTCTTGTGTCAACTTTTTGATGGTAGGAGATTTGTTGGTAGGAGTTGGTGTTGGCTTGGACAAAAAAGGTGGCGAGATTGAGAAAATTTGGGGGTGCATCCTTGAGCCTTAATTTTTTCTTCTCCCAATATAGCCAAAGTTATTGCTTGTTGTAATGATTGCGGCCTCAAAATTTTAGCTTCAACTTTAATATCATCCTTCAAACCACTCATAAAACAATTTTGGAAGAATTTAAGACTCAAACCAGTGGTATGGTTGGAAAAATTTTCAAATTGAGTTTGATAATATTGAATGGTTGAAGTTTGTTCAATTTCAGAAAGGGATCTTGTAAAATCTTCAAACTCACTAGGACCAAATCGAGTGAGTAGGTGTTGCTTGAATTCAAGATAAATAAGATCAGGATTTGCTTTCTTGACCCATTGAAACAAATGCAGTGCATCTAATTCAAAATTGAAAGAGGCTATTGTTAGGTGCACATAATGGGGAAAATTATGAAGACTAAAATATTTTTCTAGTCAACACATCCATCCCTTTGGATCCTTTCCATAAAAATTTGAAAAGTCTAATTTAGGTAGTTTGTATCCATGGTTATTGGGGGTTTCCCACTATTGATTGCTACTTCCTTCATCCTTACAATCATGAGAACTAAATAGACCATGTGTGGGTATTATTAACTATACAACCTTCAAATTCTTCAATTTTTTCATGTAATTCCTCCTTCATTTCATTCTATTCCCTTGCTACAAAGGTCAAGTATTCATGTAGAGATTTGATATCCAGCCTTATTTGATTTAAACTATCTGATAAATGCTCCCCACATGCTTCCCTAAGACTCTACATGAGCGACAATTTTTGCATGTAATTCTTGTACCTTTTGTTATTCCCTAGTACCTATAGCCATTTTCAATGGACCTTTTGATGATATATACTAAACATAGAAGTGTGGTTCTAGGAGTTACTATTTTTAGTAATGAGCTAGAAAAAGTGTTCGGGTGTTATATATAAAAATTATTAGCTGGAGAAGATGAATGTAATGTGCTAGGTTCCATAATGGCATTTTTTAGAACCCTAAAAAAGTGCATGGAGGCAATATACCAAACCGATCAACTCGATGAGACAATCACAATGGGCTATATCCCACAACACTATTTTTTGGCACCCTAGACTATTTTTTAGGAAAGTTATCTTCAAGTGTTGTCAGTTTTTCCTAGAGCCTTGGTTCACTATGAAAATAGACTTTTATCTAACAACCCTTTATTAGACTCTATATTGTCTATTACTGATATTGTATTATCTAACATTATTTTATCACTAACACTGTAGCTCATTGTCTCCGATGATTATCTAGGTTGACTTTGTTATTGATAAATTCCTTGTCTGTTATGATTCTCAAATGTCATAGGTAACTATTATTGTCATTGGTAAACTCTATCTTAACTGTTACTAACTTTGAATGAATTCATATCCAATTGTTACTGACTACTCCTCTTGATAGTACTTGTATTAATTGTTATGTTTATCACCAATTCTTTCATTTGTTCCATGCAGTAATTCTGGGACAATGGAGTATCCTCAATATGCTCAATTTTTGTGATAAGATTTTTGGTTTTAGGTTTAACATTCAACAAACACAAGGTACTCTAGGCCAAGGTGTGTGTACTGCCCATAGGCTCTTTGTTATATCACAATGATGAACAATAGTGCTTAGACCAATATAATAGGCCATGACTTGAGGATTGCACACATACCCTTGAGCACACTACCCACCTCTCTAATAGTATAGTAGGGTGATATTCCCAAATATTGTGTCCAATGTACTATCTAAAATACATGGTCAAAAATATTCTTAGGGCTAAAGGTTTCTCCTAATCCTAGGGGGTCTCTCGATATACCTGAAGATATATGAAAGCTCAATTTTGTGTATGAGGCTTGGGTATTGTAGCATGATCACCCCTCACTTTACTAAATGCTTTATGGGTAATATAGCTTAGCCAATAATGACAAATCCTCCATGATATTTTAAAACCCTTGATATAGGGTTTCTAACCTAGTAAACTAATAAAAAAAGGGTTGGATATTTTTTATAGGAAAACAAACAAAAAAATAAAAACACAAAAAAATTATACCTAATAGTAGAAATAGTAGGGCAAGAACTATCACAATAACAATGAAATATAGCCTTGGAAAATGCTCTAATACCACTTGATAGGAACCTTCTAATTAAAATAAGCACATTTACATAAATATTGCAATAAAAACAAAAATTCATGAAAGAACAAAATATTGCAATACAAAATGTAAATGCAAAAATATATTAATCTCACAAATCACAACATAGAATCATAGACCTCTTCGAGGGGGCATTATACTTCAATACTTTCATTCAATATGCAAAAAGATACATCCATTCCTACCTCTCACTTTTTTAAAGACTTCATATCCCTACTTAACGCTCAAGGTTGGCTTACATGCAAAATGCCCAAGCTAGTTTCTTCTACCAATTAAAACAATTACATTCTTTATAACAATTACATAAAATGGTGCCACTTGTCTAGGCACCTCTAATGCCATAATTATTACAAAATATTACATAATATCATTACAAAACAATATAATGGGCTTCCCATGTTAATAAAGGGGTTATTACATAATAGTGTTAGGATGGAGTCCTAACAATTCTAAATACTTATTATGCTCACTCAAGATTTCTAATAAGACGAGAGTAGCTTGATTATTTTTGTTTTGTTACATGTAAATATGAGGAAAGCCTAGATAATTTTTATTTTTATATAAAATTGTTGGATCCTTATTTCATAAATCACTCAAGTTGCTCATAGGTCTAATCATAAGAGTGAATTTTTACACCTTAATAGTAACAATAGTACCTTAATGTTCAAATGAGTTCAAGCTACTATCCTTGAGCTTGTACATGTTATTCATATAGTATTAATATAGTGTTTGACACCTTTCAATTGATTCATCCATTATCATAGAGTAACTTAAGTTGTTATTGTAATTAAGAGTAATCCATTAGGGAATTTTGAAGGAAAAGTGTTTAATAATGGGTAAACATAATTTTCTATCAATGTCATTTCATGGATTCATTTGCATACGTATCAACAACATTCACAAAATCCTTTTGTCATATGTTAATGTGCTTTTGAAGGATTAATAGTCACGTTATGATTTTCACTTCTATGTTTATGAGAAGATTTAGCCATCCTAACTCAGCCAATAATAAGGTTTATGTGGTGAATTTAATTGTGGATAATGTCCAACAAGATATCATCCCTTAAATTGAAGGAGAATATAGTCAACAAATTTATCACATTAGTGTTGGGTACTAAATTGCATCAAGTTTTACTCAATACTATGGCTGTTTATCTTCCTACTTTCTATCCAGGCTTGCACCCGATAGCTACAGCTGAGCACTCAATATTGGATGGACCAAAATAGAGTTTTCGATCCAACCTCTAGAGTAGGCTAGTTCCTCATCAACTTAAATAGGGTGTTGACACAATTATGCTCACTTGGGGTTTGAAGGTTAGAGTAAGAAAAGGTTAGGGTTAGAGAAATGTGAACAATAGTGGACGAATAGGTTAAAAACATTGCACCATAATAAAAAGCTCCAAAAAATTAACCCAAAGGCACATAACTCAAACCAACATTATCTCAAATCACATGAATATTCATTCATTAATGCACAATAGATAAATATTGTAGATAGCGATTTCAATATCCAGACAATGATAATCTAAATAACAGAATTCACAAATATCTAGATTCTACAGAAATGCACTTCCTAACAATAAAGATCAATCTCAGAAGTAGATTTCACTTACTTTAACGATTAGTAATCCATGAATTTGACACAAACTAACCACTTAATTATTCACAGAAATGCAACTAAAGAATTCAAACCTTTGATATCAAACATGGAGATGCAAATTTTGAGGCGAAGATCAATGTAATACTCCTTCCATTAGCTCTTGGGGATATTTACAGTAGCACAGGAAAACACACTAGAGTCGACCCTTTAAAATGAGGATTCGACCTCTACTTATATTTTCAAAAGATTAAAATTATCAAGAACATTACAAAGATTAGATTTTGAAAGCGTAGTAGAGAGTTATTACTGGCATTTGCTTACTGGTACACCCTTCGAGAAATCTGCTGTAGATGGACTGCCATGGCAGCTCGGGGCCTCTGCAACTTGTTGGTCGCTTGGCACAAACTAGAGTTCAGGTCGTTGAATATTATAAACCATCATTGATTTTTCTTGGAAGCCATCAACCACTGTTGATTTGTAACCACCTCTTATTCTGTATTCTTGAAAACCCTCGATGCTTTAGCTTCCTCTCCAACTGGCTGTTACAATTTTTGTGAAGAAATGTCTTTAAATACCTCAGATTATTTAACACACTCCCCACTGTTGATCTCCCCCATTGTATGGCTATGAATAATTTTGATATAAGCTTATTATAATGGTGGGGAGAATACAACACCATTATGCTTTGAAAACATTGATGACGCCATCCTTAGAAACCATGGAACACCAATCCAGCTTTGAAATGCCTTAAAGGCTAAGCTGGATTGAATATGCTCCTTGTTCTTCATGTTTCTTCATTATCCACAAAGTCTTAACCAATCCACACAACAATATTGATGACATCATCTCTTCTTAAAGACTTTTACGGATTCCATTCCGGGCTGAGCAAGAGTATTGGCATACTATCATCAATCTGGACCCGTCACAATGTAAAATGACTCTTTCTCCATTCCGGACCATCTTCAAAATAAAACATCCCTCGTCACCATTCCAGAATGGAATTAACCAAAATCATCTCTTGCTATGAATCCACATCCACTACTTTCATAACATTCTGCCTTGTCACCATTTCAAAAAAAAAAATTCTATGTACTCTCCGAAATTGTGCACCCCAACATGTAACCATTTGTAAGATATTCAAAATATCAAGCGGTCGCAAATACACACTTTCTTCCTATTGATGTTATCTTTTCTTAAAGACTTTTGCGGATTCAAGACGCGTCTCTAGTCTGGAGCCAAAAAAAAAAAAAAGTCTTTCGAAATTGCTCCAAGCGTGAAAATTTACTAAGTGTCGGGTGGGCTCGTGCCTCCTGTCATGAATCCGCTCCAAAATACACTATAAGATGTGCAGAATGAGGAATTTATGACTTAGGCAAAATTTTGCAAAATTTTCCTAAGTATGTGGCCATTTTGGGCCTACATTATGGTACCTCCCTGGTGGATTTGCTTGCAAAGCCAAAGAACTTAGAGTCTTATCCATTGGGCCTTAGGAGTCAAACATACCCATATTCAAAAAACATATTTTACAGAATAACTTCCATATAAACACTACTCTAAGAATTTTAACAATGTGCTTAGAGAGTAAAGGTTCATATGGAGGTGATGCCAAAAAACATATAGAATTCATTCGCTCATACAGAGACTATGCTAGAAATACAGGTTTTGCCATTGTCTTCAAAAACTAGACACAAGTCTACTCCTTTTATAAGGCCTTATTTCAAGAAATGCTTTCATGCATAGTCCACTGCTCTTCTGCCTCTGTAGGCTTCATGCCTTTATTGCTCATTTTTGACAATTATCAAAGTAAAAAAAATACAAAACTCATGCATATGTACAAAATAAAAATGAACTAAGCGTGAGCCCCTTCTGGGCCTGTAACCGATCCATCCTACTCTCCTTCTTCATGGCCTATTCCCCAACCTCCTCTTATTTTTCTTCTTCTTCTTCTTCTTCTGGAGCAAGTGTTTTCTGACTCCTTCCTCTAGAAGTATCACCAAACAACTAAACCATCAATTCTAAAGATTGTAGAGCCTGTTCCCAGGCTGCTTCAGAGGGGTTTGATGTTTATTTGAGCTTCTTATAAATATATTGTAGCTCTCCAATGTCCTCATAGTTAGCAACATTCCCTCTATTTCCAAATATTCCATGAGATCTCTCAACCGAGTAAAATTAGTTATAATTTGGATAGCTTGTTCTTGGGGTAGTGGCTCTTCTAGAGAATCTATTCCATATTCATCCTGCAAATTCTTATTAATGCTCTGTTGGATATCTTACATAGATAACAAGCTGTGATACTCCTTCCATAGGCTTTGGAAGCCAACCTAAATCATTTCCTTGTTCAATTCAACAACATCCTTAATCACCCTTTCAATCCTATCAACCAACAACTAGGCTCTTTGAAGTACCCTATGCTTTTTAACCACTATCTTGGCAGAAAATCTAGCGAGATTCCATTCTTTATTAGGAATAGGTTTAGTAGAATCATTGAGTCTGCTGTCAACCAACCTATAAATTTGTTCCGTAAGAATCACCATAGGCTGCAACTCCCCTGTGATCTGATCTAGCTCTTTCTGAATATTGAAGAGTAGGCAGTTGACATCATTAAGATAATCAATAACAATTTGAATCCCTGAAAATTTCTCCTGGACCTCAGAAAGCAACTCTCTTCTAATATTTTTCAACTCATTCTTAGAAAATCCTGAAGACTTAGATTTATTGATTTGCAGCTAATGATTTAAATTCTGAATTTCTTTCGCCCGATCTTCATTCAGCTTCTTTTGCTCTTCTAATTGGTCCTTAAATTTATTGGCTTATTGAAACTTCTCTTGCCAACCTTTATCCTATTTTCTCAGAGCCTTTTCTACTTCCTTTTTATTACTCTTATGGAGTTTTTCAACTTGTTTCTCCAATTTTTCCACCTTCCCTCTGACTATATCATTTTTCACATAGAAGGTACCCAAGTGGGCTTTGGCTATAATCAGCTCATCTTCTTGAGGAAGCTTTTCAATATCTTTTGTGACCTCCCCCACTCGATAATCTTGAATAGTCATCTCAGTTTTAGGTTTTCTTACCAGTGGAGTCATAGATCGAGATACTCTCTATCTAGAGATGGGTTCAACATACATGCTTCTTCTTATGACAACCATCCTGCTGGAAGGCTCAGCAAGATTCTCTGCCCAATAATCATTTATACTTTGAGTGGCTACCTGCTCTTTTGATACAGTGATAGGTCTTGAGAGACCAACAACCAGGGGAGATGATGATACTATAAATGAAATGGTGGAATGAATTTCTGATGATTGGGGTGTGGAGATAGTTATAGTAGCTTCTGTGATGACAGTGGACTCTGTAACTACTGCTGTTATTGTTATTGGTAGACTCATAGGAACTAATGCAAGACTAAAAATTGGATGAATGGTTGTTCTTGGAATGCAGTGTCCCATTGATGGTGGTGATGAAAAATATGGAAGTGAAATGATGGTAGATGATGGAGTGGGAACCTCAGATGTTGAAAATGGAATTTGAGGTGGTTGTGACAAAATAGAAGTGACTTGTACCTTGATGGCTACTGATGACACATGTGGTGGACTGCGAGAGGGAGGAGGTACTCTTGTCATATCTTCTCGATCATAAAGGGAGGGATATTTCTTTGGGGATTCATGAGGATGAAGAGGGGAAGAGGGATTAGAAACCATACCTTCGCCTATAGTTGTAGGGTGTTCTTGCTCTATCTTTGTTTCTTGCTGCTACTGATGAATCAATTATTCTATAGCAAAATAAGCTACCCCTTTTGCAATATCCTCCACATACATTTTTTGTTTCTTTGAAATCTCCATTTCCTCTCTTTCTAGAATTATTTTAGTCCTTCTATGAACCAATTGGAAAGCAGTTATCTCATTCCTAGATTCCTGTTCTGATTCATTTTATTGCATAGTTCTAGAAATCAGAACTTGTTCAAAAATAGGATGTAGTTGTACTGATGCTATAGGGGTAAAATATAGGGGTTTGAAATTGAAAATTTCACCTTTCTTTTTCCAGTAAATATCTATGTCCAGAGGATGACTCCCTAGAGCTAAGCGTTTAGGCCTAGATACTATTTCAATAACTGGATTACTGACAACCTGTTGGCAATTTTGCCACATTGTTTTGATTCATGATTATTCATGCATTAATTGTTAAAGTTCTCATTCCTCTATGTTTCTCTGCGAGTTTTGATCCCAAAACAGCTAAGTCCGAAGACTGTCGCGATATCATGACCAAAAATAGCATGGAGAGCACAGGTTAAAAATCATTGCAAAATCGCAACATGTCATGTTATCGCGGGCCTTTTGAGGAGAGAGAAGCCAAAGTCAAAAAATGTCGTGATATTGCGACGTGTTCCGAAATCGTGGTCAAAGTGGTCAACGGAGGTAGAGCAGTGAAATTGTAGCAAAATTGCGACATGTCGCGTTTTCGCAACTTGCGATGGACGTGGAGCAGAATGTTAGAAATTGTCGCAAAATCGTGACATAATTGAGCAAAGGGCAATGACAATGAATCATGTCACATTTTTGTGACAAAAAAATGAACAAGGGCCATAATGTAAAAATCATCGTGATATTGTGACACGTCGCGTTATCGTGGTCAAGGTGGCCAGAAAAGCTTAAGGCATGAAAGGCGTCGCGATTTCACGACACTTTTGAAGATGAGACCAAGCAAGAAGAAGAAATCGTGAAATTGCGACAGAAAGTGGCAACAGTAGAGGAAGCAAGGAAACGTCACGATTTCACGACATATTGTGGAGAAAAGCTAAATAGACAAGAAATGTCGTGATTTCACGACATGTCTTGTTTTCGTGATGTGATAGCTCAGAAAGAACAAAATGGTATGGAACGTCGTGATTTTGCAACATGTTCCATTTTTGCTACTCTCAAAAGCATCAGGGCCAAGGGAGAGAAAACTGTCATGATTTTGTGACATGTTGCAGTTTCACGGGTAGACAGAAGGACACAGAAGCAGGAGAATTATCGTGATTTCGCGACATGGTGACGTTTTCGCGACTTGGATGAGCGAAGAAGGCAGATGCAGCGAAATTATGACTTGTCGCATTTTCGTGGTTTGAAATAGCGCAAGGACAATATGAGGAAAGAACATCATGATTTCGTGATAGGTCATAGTTTCGCAAGAACAAGGCAGAGAAGGAGTAGAATAGTACGGAACGTCGTGATTTCGCGACGTGTCGTGTTTTCGTGACTTCAGGTGACAAAGGAGAACAAAGAGCCGAATATGTCGTGATTTTGCGACATGGTTGATTTTTACGATCCAAAATAACAAAAATGTATGAAAGAGAAATATGTCACAATTTTGCGACATGTCATGTTTTCGTGACCTGTCACAGCTTCGCGCTAGAAAGCGGTTCAATGGCCCGATGAAGCATTGCGATTTCCAAGGATTAAAAGCACTCCAGAATTGAATGTTTTGCTGCTTTCTAATGTGTGCAAGATAGAAGAACATGCTCAGGCCTATAGTTTTCGAAGCCACTAGAATTGAAGACGCCTCCATTATTCAAAGTTCTGTTCATGATTTTCTAACGATTCTAGCATGCTCTGAGGATGGCCATTTAATGAAGACGATCGGTTCCTTATTTCATTTATTTTCTGATTTCTTTGAGGATGGTTTAAGGGGATCATTTCCTTATTGCTACTGCACATTTTGTAGATCTCGAGGAGGTCAGTTTCATGTTTTAAATGCTACAAAGAGGCAAGACCTCTATAAATATCAATGTAGATCTCAGAAAGAGGGATTGAGAGAGAGAATTTTGCTGAAAAGCTTTCAAGTTCTTTGCATGAATGAAAGATATTTGGCCTCTAGTTTTGCAAGAAATTTTTTGTGTGTTTTCCCTTCTATCTTATGCATTCCTAATTTACGCTCGTATTTCTTATCTGCTGCTTAATTTGAATTCTGCATCTGAGTTTAAATATTGCTAGTGAGGAAGTGAGTTCTGGAATGCAATTCTAAAGGTTATCTGTGCAAGGTTGTAAATGAATTATGTCACTGTCTTCTGTTATATGTTGTTAGCGTGCTTAAAGTTATCTGCTGCTAATCTTTCCTGATCTGATGAATTTGGCCTGTGGCTATATTTCCCATCTCTTTTTGTAATTTCTCATTTCTTTTTGCATATTTCCAATTCCTTTCCTGCAACTTTAGTCTGAAATCAAGCTTAGATTTAGTAAGGGAACCAGCCCTCTCTGGAAATTGGTCTGGGAGACATCTCTTTCTTTTAGCCTTTCAATGTTGGCCGGGTCTAGGGTGCATTTATTTTAAAATCCTTTCTTGTGGCAGATTCGTGACCAACACAACCTTTTCTCTAAAATATTGCATTTTTCTCATCAGCTGAGCCCCCTTAGGAAACTTCTCCACTTGCTCAGTAGTAGGATGAAAAGTTTTCAATACTTCAGGTGTTGTCAAAGGAGTTTATATATCTTTTGGTTGAGCTTCATGATCTGTAGGTGGAGGGAGGGATTCAGAGCCACTTTGGGGTTTTTCAACCGTTAATACTATGTTTCTTACATCCTTCTGTTTCCAAGTCCCAATATTTTTATTATATATTTTTGAAAACTCTTTATCAATTTTCATTCTGAACTTGGACTTAGGTTTTCCAATTTCAATCCTCATTCTCCACCAACCTGATATTTTTGCTATATTCCATTGTCCTTCTTCCTATTCTTCTTCAGCAGCTTCTCCCTTAGGTAGAGGATTCTTTTTCTTTGGAGTCTCCCCATCAATATTACTAATTGTAGCCTCTGTAATCCGATGAATTGGCTTCTTTTCAGGTCAAAATCAACAATTTGCTCATAAAAATCCAACCATGGAGGCAAATGACTCATATTTGAGACATTCCACTCTAAAAGAGCAGTCTCATCATTGTTTCTACCCTGTTCAAAATGAGCTCTGGGCCTCTTTTCAAACTTATAGGCCTTAGGTCCATTTAGGTCTTTATTACTTGCAGTAAAAATGCCATCAAGGTCATAACTCCATCTTTGGGGATATAAAATAGACCTAACCTATCAAGGTATTGGCCAATTTGTTGGCTCTGCCCCTTATTGGTGATGGTAATGTCATCCATAGTGCGATGGGTAAGCAAAGACTTTCTATTTATCCCAGAACTATAGTTCACATCGATGTACTCCGCCTGCATCAGATATTCAAGGGAAAAAAGCCTCTCTGTGATAAAGTGGGGTAGGAGAAAAGGTTTACCCATAAAACCATATAACCTGATTACTGTACCCTTGGTCAACAAACACCAGTCTCCTTCTTATGCACCCTTTGTTCTTAGAATCTGCTCAACCAAGGGTGGCAATCTAGGGCACTTTCCATACATTATTCTTAGGGTAGGTCCAAGAAATTCTAAATTGAATCTATAATAAGACTCATTGCTCCTCAAATGTTTTTTCCAGTAATAAATTAGAAAGGGTTCCCCATAACTGGTTTTATTTTTGATCGGAATTCATGACATTTTGTCTTTAATGGCAGCATAGAACATCCACATCAGACTTGAGCAATGCCTAAAACTAGGAGCATAAACGCCCCTTTTCATACTTACTAACTGCTCATGTATCCTCTATGCGATAAAAGTTGGCCAGTCAAAATAAATCACCCTAGTCCCCTTTTCCTTCACATATTTATCATACATTATTTCATTAGAAATACAATAAGCTGCGGCAATCTGCCAGCTATTTACCATTTTATCAGAGTCTAAACCCTCCATGCAAGCCAACATAGAAAATAATTTGGGATTTACAAATTCTTCAATATGAATAGGGGATTCAAGCATTTCATCTTTATTCCTTATTATTTTAAAATTAAGACGCAACCATTTTTCTATAGCCTCCTTCTTTTTGGATGTTACCATTGCGGTATAAGCCATAGCTAGCTCTGCTATGTTAAACGGTCTAGGCTTTGAGGGTGGCCCTACTCCTACGATGAATAATTCATGGCAAAGTTCTTTTGTAATTGTGAATAGGGGAATGCCCTCAAAGGTTTTAATAGTTCTATATTCAAAATCATAGAATTGGATCATAGCAAAGACTAATTCGTGATAATGATGTATAGAATCATAGATATAGGAGAATAAGAAAGATTTTATAGCTATAGTACCTTATCGATGCATTGGATTTCCTTTGAAATATGGAAATTCGAAATCTGTCCTTAAAAGGGTACTCCCTACTCCCATCATTATGGTATTCATGACTCATCTGGTATGACGCACATGAGCCTATAACCTTGCTCCCATATTTGATGCCTCAGTGAGTGATCTCTTAGGGGCCATTTTGGTAGTAATAAAACTATGTTTTCTCTGTAATTCAAAATAAATATTTCAGGGTCACTTTGATTTCTCACCGCTCTATTGAATGCAAATAGCTTACTAAATGAGCTTCGTATATGCTTTTTTCACCATTTTTATTTTTTGGAGCGTTCATATCTTTTGCCATTAATGCAGCTATTGCGCGACCTCCCTACTGGCACACTTTCCAAATTTTAACAATTCCCTTCGGTAGCTCAATGGTGGCTTTCTATATTTTCATTGGCCAAAAGTTCAAATTGCACTGCTACCTCACTGCATCCCTTCAACTACTCTTGGGTTATGACGTGAGTTCGTTAGCATTGAATGTAGGATCATTCTATGATTTCCACGTGTCACAGTTGAAATTGTTGCTTGGATCTGATTTGCTTCTAAAACTGGTGAATTAAGAGCTATTTGATTCTACGGACACTTAGAAAATTCTATGCGTGAGTTTCCATCTTGGTTCCGCTCCACCTTGCATTAGCTTCGAAAGGTTTTCGGATTGGAAACGCCTTTGCTCTCCTTTGACCATCGACTCTCTTTTTGCACGGGATAAAAGTATTAACATCATTCCACGAGGAACTTCATGTATTTTGATGCAGATTCAAGAGCGGATGCCATTTCAAAAGAATTTACATGCATTCGAGTGTGGAATAGAACGTTGCCACATATTCTATCAACACTTAGTCATTTTTTTGCAATTTTTTTCTTTTTTCAAGATTTTTCAAAGAAGATTGATTACAAAGTGCAGAAAGAAATTAAAGTACAAAGTGCAAAAATGAGGGGAAATAATTATACAATGTATATACATATGTTATAGTGAGCTCATTCCTCACACATAGTAGATTTTGAGATGAAAATCATTCACTGGAATTGGTTGTATGTTTCCCTCCAGATCCTCCAACTGAAAAACATTAGACTCCTTGGCTTCTACTATTTTGAAAGAACCATCCCAAAAAGAATCAAACTTTTTATGCTTGCCTGGATTTGCTCTATCAACATTCCACCTAAGAACTGAGTCTCCAACTTGGATTTTTTTGAATCTAGCCTTCTTATCGAACCATGCTTTGATATCTAAGGAATGCTTTTGAAAATTATCATATGCCTAAGCTCTATACTCTTCCAATTGCAGCAAGTGAGTCAACCTGGTCTTTATCAGATCTGCTTCTGACTCTTCCTCTGTATTGACAAGATTAAGTGTTGGGTTCTCTAAATGAATGGGTAATACTACCTCCTTGCCATATACTAGCACATAAGGGGAAGTCTTGATGGAATTTTTTTATAGTAATCCTGTATACCCATAGAGCCTGGTCTAAAAATAGGTGCCAACTTCTTTTTTTACCTTCAAGTGATTTTATCAAAATCCTTAACGGGTTTTTATTGGTAGATTCTGCCAATCCATTACCTTGTGGATAGTAATTTGAAGTATTCTTAATATTAATGTCGTATTTGCTGGTGAACTCAATATACTTGGCTCCTATGAAAGTTAGGCCGTTATCACTTACCAAGGCCTCTGGAACCCCAAACCTTGAAATCAAATTTTCCATAAAATTGATCGTAACTTATTGATTTGATTTCTTGGTAGGAAAAACCTCTACCCATATGGTAAGATAATCCATGGTAGTTAGGATAAACTTATGTTCTGCTGAGGAATTGGGGTTGATGACTCCAATGAAGTCCAATCCCCATTGCTAAAAAGGTTTTTCAACTTGTATTGGCCCGAGGAGAAATGCATCATTACTTGTCCTTCCAACATATCTTTGACATTTATCACAGGCTCTGGTGATCCTAAAAGAGTCAGTGAATACAGTAGGCCAATAATATCCTACTCTTATGATTTTCAAAGTTGTAACTCTGCCCGAGCTATGTCTGCTAGCTGGTCCTCCATGGAACTCTTCAATGACCTTCTTTTACTGATAATACTTTAAGCACTTTAGAATAACTCCATCCAAATTTCTCTTATACAGGCCTTCTGATAGTAATGCATATTTTAAAGCATGAAGCCCATATATCCTCCTCTAGAAAGCATTTATATTTGGGGGGCATATTCTAGTTTGGAAATACCTAATCATTTGGTCAACCCAATCAAAATCTGTAGTTTGGCTTCTTCCACCTGGTCTTCATATGCTATTTGGAAAGCTATCATTTCTACTATTGTTGCATCCTCTGTTAGACCTTGGCAAAGGGATCTTCCCCTTACCAATTTTGTGGGATGTATTTCTACATCATATTCTTAGATTTTGGTAATCCACCCAACTCTTTTATCTCCTAGATCACGCTAAAGAATAAAAATTCTTACATCTGGATAAACCACATATACCAGGGTCTTGCTCTGTACTAAATACTGCCTGAATTTCTTCAGTGACTTCATCATGGCAAATACTTTTCTTTCAATAAAGTTGTATTTGACCTGATAATCATGTAGTTTTTGGCTCCAAAAGAACACATGATGTTCTTCCCCTTGATCATATTTTTGGGTGAGTACTAAGGCATAACTTTATTCAGCTCCATATGCATAAAGAATCAAATATTTACTAAAATTTGGGTTTACCAGTATTGGGGCTATTGTAATAGATTTTTTTATAATCTCAAAAGCTTGTTTCATAAATTCAGTCCATTTGAACTTAGAATTATTCTTGAGCAACTCAAAAATAGGCCTGACCTTCTATACAAAGTCAGAAATGAATTTCCTAACAAAATTGATCTGGCCTAGAAAAGACTGCAAGGTCTTCTTGTTTGTAGGTAAAGGAAGAGCAAGAATTAATATGATTCTATCTGGGTATATGGCCATGCCTTCTTTTGAGACCACATGTCCTAGTATCTTTCCTTCATGAATTGTAAAGAATGCCTTCTTAGGATTGAGCAAAATACCAAATTCTCTGCATTTTTTAAAAACTTGCTCTAGGTGTGATAGGTGATCTTTTTTATCATGGGAAAATACAGTCATATCATCCAAATAAATCTGAATGACTTTATTGATTAGTGCACCAAAGGCATAATCCATGGCTCTTTGGAATGTAGCTCCTACATTGGATAGCCCAAAAGGCATTATATGGTATGCAAATGTACCCCATTTTGTGGTGAATGTTGTTTTATACTGGTCTTCATATTTCACCAAATTTGGTTGTATCCAAAGTAACCATCCAATAGTGAGAACCTCTATGCTCCTGCCACTACCTACAAGATCTGATAATATGAGGGAGAGGTAGTGATATTTAAGGGATGCTTGGTTCAAATTTTTAAAGTCCACACACAAGCGTATATCCCCATTATTTTTTCTTACGGGTACCAAATTGGCTACCCAAGTAGAATGTTTTATTGGGTATATGATCTTATCCTTTAACAAATTTAAGATCTCCTCTCTCATAATGGCCTCGATTCTCGTATTTATTGGCATCTGCTTCTGCCTAAATGGTTTTGCATCGGGCTCTAGCTCAATAGTATTATGGATAACCTTTTTATCATACACCTTGAGGTCTTCATATGACCAAGCCACAATGTCTTGGTACCTTAAGCATAAAGCTTTGATATATTTTACTTCCTTTGGTGAACATCAAACTCCAGCATTGAGCTTCTTTTCTATACCAATTTCAAATTTCTTATAGATTTTTCGCTGACCTTCATGGTTTTGGTCTTCTTTCTATCCTCATTATCAAACAAACTCTCAAGGGTGACCAACCCTCTTGGGATATTATTGTTTCTTAGTTGGATAATGTCCTGATGATAAATTTATTCTGAATTCTCCTCTTGGATAGTGAAGAGACATGCTTCTCTCACCAAAAATTCAACTATTTGTTCATTACTTTCAAAAACCTGCTAGAAAATCTGCTTGTCTGGTACTACAGGTCTGAAAATCATTTTAATTGCCTTGGACTTCTTGATTCCAAAGTCTACATAAGGGTTGAAGTTAGCTCCATTTATTGCTAATGAATCATTCAAAGTATTATTTTCTCTGGGAATAAAATTTAAATTTAGGGTATCAAAGGATTCCGTTAAATCCCATACCCTGTTTCTATAAGCATTTAAGTAATGGTGCTTAATGCTGCATCGATTTCTTACTTGATGGACTATCAACTCAGAATCACCATATATGCTCTCTACTTGTATCAATTCGAGACATAGGGCCTCATATTCTGAAACATTGTTAGTACATGACCATGTCAGTCTGTAAGAAAAATTCTTTATACCTTTTGATTGGGATTGTAGGACCACACCAGCTCCCACACCATTTCTGCATTTAGCACCATAAAAGTGCATGATCCATGTTTCTCTCTCTTAGAGATTAGTTAGATATAGTAGGAATTTTCCTTTTTGATTTAGTTGAGATGCTATATGTTCCCATACCAGTTTCGAATTGACTATAATATTCTATGAAAGGCAACTCATTCTCAATGTCCAGCTCTTCAGTGTTTTCTACTAGATCAAATTCTTCCATGGGGTTAAGATTGCACATATCCTCTTCAATATTTTCAATGTGATAAGCTACTGGTTTTTTAGGCATTATCCTTATTCTCTTTCCTTTGAAGGGAATTACCATGCTAGATTAATCCATGTACATACAACCCCCTAGCTTTACCGTAAACTCTCTTGAAAGATAACCCAAAAAAGGGTTCTAAGTCGACCACAACTATTTCTTGCACTATTGTCACCTCTGGGGCTTTGTGCAACCTCATTAGTACATCCTTAATGACTCCAACTATCTTGAATGATGTCCCATCTAGTTGTAACATGATGCAGGAGCATCCAATGGTAGCAGCACAATCTTACAACAAAAGAAATAAAGAGTGAATAAAAACACAAAATAGTCTATGTGTTGTAATGTGTTGCGATATCGTGACATAAAAGTTGTCACGATATCTCGACAACTCAGAATAACGGCGAGCGCAAATCGCAAGTGTCACGATATCGCGACATAAAAGTTGTCACGATATCACGACAACTCAGAACCAACGGTGGGTGCAAATCGCAAGTGTCACGATATCGCGACACAAAAGTTGTCGCGATATCACGACAACTCAGAAACAACGACGAGCACAAATGGCAAGTGTCGCGATATCGCGACATAAAATTTGTCACGATATCGTGACAACTCAGAACAAAGGCAAGAGCTAAATGCATATGTCATGATATCATGACAAAAAATATGTCGCGATATCGCGACAAACTTTGAACGCAAGGGAGAGCAAACAAAAGTGTCGCGATATCGCGACACCTGGACAAAGAAGAATAGAAGGCATAAAAGTTGTCATGATATTGCGACACATTGGAAAAAGTAAGCAGAAGGCAAAAAAGTGTCATGATATCGTGACACATTGGTAAAAGAGAGCGGAAGGCAGACAAGTGTCGCGATATCACGACATGTCACGTTTTCGCGACCTGGCTAGGAAAGAGAAGGCAGGTTAGAAAGATGTAGCGATATCGCGACTTGCTACTTTTCACGGCTAGTTACATAATGACATTTGACAGTTCCAAAAGTTGTTAAGGTAGTTCCAGGGAACCGTTGCAGCGGTTACAGGGACAGTTGCGAACGACAGTTGCAGTAAGAACCTGTGATAATAAAAAGAGATGAGTTCGAAAGATTGCGTAGGCTGGAGAGACGAAGACTATGACTTCTTTTGGCATTTTTTGTACTATGTAATCTTCCATGGTTCTGAATTGTAATATTTCCATGCTTCTGAATAAAAATTGAGTCTTTCTCTTTGTATTAAAATTTGGCTCCCCATCAAGTGGTATCAGCGCAGTAAGATTTCGAGTGTATGAGCAGAGCGCTGAACATGAGGCAGCTTGCACCAAGATCTAGGGTTAAGGGTTCTGAGAAGTAGAGTAGAAGAATGCTGCCATGAATAAATTATGGTACTGGAAGGAATGTGGTTCCTGAAGGAGACTTTCGAGCATTGCAGAGGCAAGTGCAGGCTCTGCAAAAAGAATTGTGTAGAGGAGTAGAGCCAAGAGGAGAAGACCAGAGCGATGATGAAGCTTACGTAGTTGATGATCCATCTGAAGAAGAAGAAGAAGCGATGAGTTCTGTAGAAGCTCGAATGATTAAAGCCATTTCTCAAATTGGGAAAAGGCCGAATATTGATGTATCCACATATTCTAGAAATTTAAATCCAGAAGAATTGATTGACTGGATTAACGACATGGAGGAATATTTCAAATATGAGGAGGTTGAAGATCCAAATCAAATAAAATTTGCAAGAACAAAGTTGAAAGGCCATGCTGGCATTTGGTGGAAAGGAGTGCAGCTAGAACGAAATCATAGAGGAAAAGAAAAGATCACCAGGTGGGATTGAATGGTTGAAAAACTGAAACCACAGTTTATTTCGGCAGATTACAAATTAGATCTGCTGAGAAAAATTCAGAGTTTGCGACAGTCCAGCAAATCTGTTAAAGAATATACAGAGGAATTTTTTAAAATTTCCATCAGAACCGGCCATACAAAAGCAAATAAAGAGAGAGTAGCCCGTTACATTAATGGGTTAAGAACCAACATGCAACAAGAATTGAGTCTGGTTCGAATGAGCACCATTGAAGATGCTTACCAGTTTGCTCTGAAAGTGGAAGAGAAACTAAACTGTAGATTTGACAGTAAACAAAGAGGAAGAGGTCGTGGTGGAAGAACTGGTGGAAGAACCAGTGGAGGTAAATATGATGACCAAAAGCAGACTAGTGAAACAAGCAATCACCAGGAACAGAAGGAGGAGAATGCTTATCGACCTTGTAATCAGAACAATGATTATCAAAGGGGACGAGGTAGAGGTGGATGCGGATATGGAAGAGGTAGATTTCGTGGAACCTGTTTCAATTGCGGGGAAGAGGGACATCGATCATATGAGTGTCCCAAACACCAAGAAACATCGAAAATAAGGCTTGAAGGTAATGCCAGAGCTACGGTTGTTGGGGATGGTGTTGAATCTAAGCACTCTTAAGAAGCAGAGCGAGGAGAAGTGATGATCACAAGGAGAACCTTGTTGAACGAAGAGAGGGAACCAAACCAACGAAAAAGCCTATTTCGCACGAGGTGCAAATGTTCAGGTAAAATCTATAATATTATTATTGATAATGGTAGTACAGATAATTTGGTTTTTGAGGAAATGGTGACTAAGTTAAAGTTAGAAAGAAGACAGCACCCGCATCCATATCGAATTGCGTGGTTGTAGAAGGATCATAGAGCATTGGTCAGTGAACAATGCTTGGTCAAGTTTCAAATTGGAAGATAGTAGGATGAGGTCTTGTGTGATATTTTATCGATGGATGCTTGCCATTTGTTGCTGGGAAGACCATGGTAATTTGACAGACGTGCAGCGCATGATGGGCATGCAAATACCTATTCCCTGACAAAAGACGGAGTACGCCACAAACTGAAGCCATTGAAGGAGGTTGAGGAAAAGGTATGCAATAATGCTAGAATTTGTTTAGTAGATGGAAATTTTTTTTTGGATGGTCTAAAGAGGGATTCAATGTGTTATGCATTAATTCCTGCTGTAAAGAGAGAAGAAACTACTAACATTCCAGCAAAAGTTGAACATCTGTTAGCAGAATTTCTTGATATTATATCAGACAATGTGCCTGAGGGTTTACCGCTAATGAGGAAGATTAGTCATCAGATTGACTTAATGCCAGGATCTAGCTTACCCAATAAGGCCGCCCATAGAATGTCTCCTGTAGAAAATGAAGAGTTGAACCTCCAGGTTCATGAATTATTGAGGAAGGGTTTGATTCGAGCAAGTTTGAGCCCTTGTGTAGTGCTAGCAGTACTTAAACCAAAGAAGAATGGTGAATGGCGAATGTGCACTAATTCTCAAGCCATTAATAAAATTACCATTAAATATCGCTTTCCATTACCCAGAATGGATGATATAATGGATTGTTTGAGTGGAGCTAAATACTTCATTAAGATTTATTTAAAGAGCGGATATCACCAGATACGTGTTCGAGAGGGTGACGAATGGAAGACAACCTTTAAAACCAAAGAGGGTTTGTATGAGTGGTTAGTTGGATTGACTAATGCACCCAGTACATTTATGAGGCTAATGAATGAAGTATTGTGTGACTTCCTGGAAAAGTTCGTGATAGTTTATCTGGATGATATTTTAATTTTTAGTAAAACATTGGACGAGCATTTGATGCATGTTCGGACAGTTTTTGAAAAACTGCGAGAGGAGCAGTTATTGATTAATATACAAAAGTGCAGTTTTGTACAGAAAGAGTTGATTTACCTAGGATTTTTCATCTCAGAGGAGGGTCTAAAAATGGATCTTGAAAAGGTGAAGGCTATCATTGAATGGCCTGCCCCAAGGAATGTAACAGAGGTAAGATCATTTCATGGTCTTGCAAGTTTCTATAGAAAATTTATTAGAGACTTTAGCAGTATTTGTGCACCCCTAACATAAACTATGAGAGGGGATAAGAGATAATTTAAGTGGACTGCTAAGGTAGGTACCAGTATGGACATATTGAAGAAGAAAGTGATAGAACAGCCCATTCTAGCACTTCTAGATTTTAATAAAGTGGTTCAGGTTGACTGTGATGCTAGTGGCAGTGCCATTGGAGCTGTATTGAGCCAAGAAGGTAAACCTGTTGCATACTTTAGTGAAAATTTAAATGATGCTAGAAAGAAATACTCTGTTTATGATCAATAATTCTATGCTATCATTCAGGCTCTTAAGAAATGGAGACATTATTTGCTAACCAAAGAGTTTGTTTTATATATTGACCATCAAGCTTTGCAGTATATAAATAGTCAAGGTAAACTTAACCAGCGGCATTTGAAGTGGGTTGAATTCCAGCAGAGTTATACCTTTGTCTTGAAGCATAGAAGTGGAAAATCTAATAGAGTTGCAGATGCCTTGAGTAGAAGGCATAATTTGTTGATAGAAATGAGAGTGCAAGTTGTTGGGTTTGATGAACTCAAGAGTTTATACCCAGCAGATCTAGATTTTTCAGAGGCATGGATGGCATGTTTGTCTCCTACTACTATGGATCGCACTAAGTGGTTGGATTTTATGATCCAATATGGGATGTTATTTTGGAAGAACCAGTTGTGCATTCCACGGAGTTCCATGAGGGAAAATTTGATCAAAGAGAAACATAGTGGAGGACTAGCAGGGCATTTTGGTCGAGATAAGACCATTGCTCTCGTTAGTGAGAATTACCATTGGCCACAGTTACAGCCGGATGTGACCAAATTTATGCAGGGTTGCAGAGTGTGCCAAATGGCAAAAGGAGTCAGCCAGAATATAAGAATGTACCAGCCATTGCTTGTACCAGAGAGACCATGGGAGGACATCAGTATGGATTTTGTTCTTGGTCTGCCAAGGACACAACGTGGAAATGATGCCATTTTTGTTGTTGTTGACAGGTTTTCGAAGATGCCCCATTTTATTCCATGTCAGGAGACAAGTGATGCTGTTCATATTGTAGGCTTGTTTTTCAGGGAGGTTGTGCGCCTTCATGGTCTAGCCCAAAGCATTGTCTCGGACAGAGATACCAAATTTGTGGGTTATTTCTAGAGAACCCTGTGGAAGAAGCTAAAAACAGAATTGAAATTTAGTTCTACGTACCATCCGCAGACTGATGGCCAGACCGAAGTAGTCAACAGAAGTTTGGGTAATCTTATTCGATGTCTGGTAGGAGATAAACCCAAGAGTTGGGATCTAATTTTACCATAGGCAGAGTTTGCTTACAATAATTCTGTCAATCACAGTACTGGTAAATCACCATTCTAGATTGTGCATGGGAACAACCTGAGAAACGCTTCTGAGTTGAGGCCGATGGATAAGGGTGACAAGCGCAGTGCTGAAGCTAAAGACTTTGAAACACACATGAAGAATTTACATGAAGAGGTCCAGCGGCATATCAGTAAAATGAATGCTACGTACAAAGCTAGAGCAGATCAAAAGTGGTGTTTCAAGGAATTCTAGGTAGGAGATGAAGTCATGGTTCATTTGTGCAAGGAACGGTTTCCTAGCAAAACCTACAACAAACTGAAGATGAAAAGGTTTGGACCATGCATAATCATAGGTAAACGAGATTCAGGCAATGCCTATAAAGTAGATCTACCAAGTGAGCTAAATATTTCCCCTATTTTCAATATTTCAAACTTGGTCGAATATCATGAAGGAAGTTGCAGCGAGCCACCTAGTCCGAATATGTGGAGAATTCCAGAATTCACTCCAGCCAAAGAAGAAATTGAAGACATACTCGACACTCGCAAAGGTAGAAGTACCCAAAATAAGCAATATTCGAAGTATTTGGTCAAGTGGCAAGGCCGCCTTGTTGAAGATGTAACATGGTTGTCCAAATCGAAGGTTGATCGTCTGGGTTTTCCTCTGACCATCCAAAAGTGAGGGTCACTTCTAAATCTACCCCGGGTGTCTCATGCAAGAGCATCCAATGGTAGCAGCACAATCTTGCAACAAAAGAAATAAAGAGTGAATAAAAACACAAAATACTCTAAGTGTTGTAATGTGTTGCGATATTGTGACATAAAAGTTGTCGCGATATCGTGACAACTCAGAATAACGGCGGGTGCAAATCGCAAGTGTCACGATATTGCGACATAAAAGTTGTCACGATATCGCGACAACTCAGAACCAACAACGGGCACAAATTGCAAGTGTCACGATATCACGACATCAAAGTTGTGATATCGTGACAACTTAGAACCAACGGCGGGCACAAATCGTAAGTGTCACGATATTGCGACAACTCAGAAACAACGGCGGGTGCAAATGGCAAGTGTCACGATATCGCGACATAAAAGTTGTCACGATATCGTGACAACTCAGAACAAAGGCAAGAGCTAAATGTATATGTCATGATATCGAGACATAAAAGATGTCGCGATATCACGACAAACTTTGAACGCAAGGGAGAGCAAACGAAAGTGTCGCGATATCGTGACACCTAGACAAAGAAGAAAAAAAGGCATAAAAGTTGTCGCGATATCGTGACACATTGGCAAAAGTAAGCAGAAGGTAGAAAAGTGTCGCGATATCGTGACACTTTGGTAAAAGAGAGCGGAAGGCAGACAAGTGTCGCGATATCGCGACATGTCGCATTTTCGCGACCCGGATAGGAAAGAGAAGGCAGGTTAGAAAGATGTCGCGATATCGTGACTTGCTACTTTTTGCGGCCAGTTACATAATGACATTTGACAGTTCCAAAAGTTGTTAAGGCAGTTACAGGGAATCGTTGCAGCGGTTACAGGGACAGTTGCGAACGGCAGTTGCAGCAAGAACCTGTGATTATAAAAAGAGATGAGTTCAAAATATTGTGCAGGCTGGAGAGACGAAGACTATGACTTCTTTTGGCATTTTTTGTACTGTGTAATCTTCCATGGTTCTAAATTGTAATATTTCCATGCTTCTGAATAAAAATTGAGTCTTTCTCTTTGTATTAAAATTTGGCTCCCCATCATAACACCCCTGGACAAGATCGGGTATATTCCATACCCATCTCCTCACAGATTGCCTTAGGCATAACTGTAGTTGATGCTCTTGAGTCAATCATACAATTTCAGACTACCCAACCTTCCATTCTTAGGGATATATAGAAAGGGGGAGACTTATTCTTTAAAAAATTAGGTGTCATCTCTTTATATTCTGATGGTCTACTAAGGATTGTAGTGGCCAACCTATTCTGTGGATTTTTGTTGAGGGAAGCTTTAAACAGGTCAATCTGACTAGGAATGAACAGAGTGTTATACAGGCTAGCTTTTGATGGAATATTTTTCATCTATTCAACAATGTTGTATTCAAACTTAGTCAAGGAGATTTTTTCCAGCCTTCCCTATTGCTCACCATATCTTATTTTATATTATTGGGTGGCCTCTAATCTTGGTATTTTAGTAATAGAGGAGAACCTAAGTCTTTCTTGATCTTCATCTTTAGACCTCATTCGGTCTCCTTCTATTTTTTGATTTCTTAGGAAGACTATACATCTTCTCTTTTCCCTTAGCTTGAGGAATAAGGAAAGTGTCACTACTATGAGGGAGGGTATTAGATCTATTTTGGGAAGGGACTTGGAATTGCCCCATTTTTTGGGGATATACTTACAAAGATTTCTTCCCAAACATTGTCATAATGGTAACTGGGATTTCCTCATCTAGCTCTTTCCCAACCATGATTTTATCAGGGTGCCATAACATATTAACTCTCCCCTTTTAATTCCTTTCAACTTTATCCATAGCTTGTTGAACATGGTGTTGATACATCACATAAGATTGTGAGTCATGGGGGTTATTGCATACTAAACACCAAACATTTGCAAGAGTAGTATCTAAAGAACATTCTAGCTCATCATATACTGCATTCACCCTGACCCCAACACTGTTACTCAGACCAGGTATCTGATTTTTTTTTACATATGGAAATATCCTCTATTGTGACTTTTCTTGGTCTCTTTTTTCCATTGAATTCATTCTATTACTCAAAGTGTTTAGAGTATTTTGTATATCCAAGATAGAAGAAAACTCCTGAGATGATTGAGAAGGAAGGGGAGGAAAAGGAGTTGTAGAGGGTATAGACTTTTGTTGAGGGATCACATTCATTTTTGGATATGGAGATGATAAAGAAAGAGGGTCTATGTAAGAGGGGTTTATGGATTGAATTTGGCTACTAGTGGTTTTTGAGTTGTAGGGTAGCACAGTTTTGGGGGGAAGTCTTCCAATATTAATTAGGATATTTTCAGCATGAAATACCACATTATAAACCTATGGGAAAGTTTCTACTCCTGATTTCTGTGTCTGCAACCCTAAATATGATCCAAGAGCCTAGATATAATACATATAAGCCAAACATGTAGCTGGTCTGGTAGTGAGGGGAATTCTTTTCCATGTCATGCTAAATATCAAATTGAAATCTAAGATAGTTTCTTGCTAAGTTTTCTGCATGGATGTAAAATAATTAAGCAGAGAAAAAGGGTCAGCAGATTCATTAAATTCCTCTATGAATGGCTCGACTAACGCTTGCCATGAAATGATAGTATTGTATTCTAGAGTTCTAAACCAATGTAATATATTTCCTCTAAAGGAGAGGGTTATAATCCTTACAATAATATCCTCTTATTTTATGTTGTGGATTGCTACCAGGTTCAAGATATCCAGACAGTGCTCATAAGTTGTTTTTCCAAATCCATCGTAAGTGGGAATAGCTTTAGATACAGCTTTGGGGATGGCATTCATTTGGGTTAATCTAAGAGGACCGATCGTGTTCCAGCTAGGGTACTTCTGTAATGGTTGATTAGGAGCCACGTTTTGTGTCATATTTCTAGTTGTAGGTCTTATTGGGGGAACTATTGGATTTTCTTCCAGAAGCTCTTCCTCTGTGAGGAAATCTTGATCCAAACTTCTCGCAACAACCCCTATGTAAGGTAACTCACAGTAAAAATAGGAGTTTAGGTTATTCATTTTGAAAGACCTAGTATACATAAAAGAACACTGGTCTACAAGGATAATTCTTTTTCTAAGTCTAAGGACCAGGGAGTTTCCAGGTGAACTTGTTCTTCTCCACTTACAAGGTCAAGACAATTCACCAAATCTTGATTCCTTTAGGTTTGAGATAATAATAACTCATTTGATGGGTTTCGTGTTCATTGTGAACTTGTCCCATTTTTTAAATGACTCACCATCAGTAGCTCGCTTGGGTATATCGTCATTAGGAAGGAAGACATTGTAAAGACCCTCAAATAAACACTCCTTTTGTCACTCTTGCACTTAATGTAACAAATAATATAAATATCTCTCCAGTAAACATACCTCACACCTTAGAGAACTAAAAATCCTAGTGTTGAAAATGGTGACAAAGAGACTTTTAATAATAAAATTTAAGTTTGTCAACTGATTTTCACTAAGAAAAATGCCTCAAAAATCTTATACTTGGAATACTAATCATACTTGTTAGAAAGGAATTACAAGATTTTAAGTACTTTAGCTATCCATACAGGATTTTAGTTTATCCATGATTAATAATCTGAGAACTCTAGTCTATAACATCCAATCTTTTTATATAAAGGTTAGAGATATGACAATACTACTTATTCCAAACTCTCCCCTTAATATTATTTTTGATCAAGAAGGATAAGGTTAACAAAGTCACTTGCCAATGAGGCCTTGGTTCAATGGTTGAGGTATATCATCATGTAACTCACACCAAGGTTCAAATATTGGTAGCACCAAATAGGCTCTATAGCTCAATATGACCAAGTTGATGTAAAAGGGAAAGGGAAACCCTTTCAAATCCCTAAATATATAAAAAAAGTCACTCAATTTTTTTTAGATGATGATTGATGTTGAACACCTCCAATTTTGGAAGGAGAAATTTGATTTTCTTTTTACAAGGGTTCTCACATTTAGATCGACTTGACCTCTACGTTTTCTTGGGGTTGGTTGGTTGGTGGGTTGGATTTCATTTCTTGGTAGTAAATATAACATGTGGTTGAGTTGACTTGTATTCCTTGCTTAGTTGCAAATAGTAAGGGTGGTTAGGTTTCTGTTGGCATTTTTGCCACATTATTTTGATTGTTGATTATTCATGCATAAAATGTTGAAGTTATCACTCCTTTACAGGTTTTGATGCAAAAGAAGCTAAGTCCGAAGACTATCGCGATATCGCGAAAAAAAGCAGCATGGAGGGCACAGTTTCAAAACCATCGTGATATCGCGACATGTCGCTTTATCGCGGGTCTATTGAGGAGAGAGAAATCAAATGCAAAGGTGTCACGAAATCGCGACCTGTCACAGTTTCACGACGCTAAAGGCATAAAAGGGTTAAGTCATAAAACTGTCGCGATATCGCGATGTGTTCCAAAATCACGGTCAACATAGTCAACGACAGCAAAGGGGTAAAACCATTGTGATATCGCGACGTGTTGGATTTTCGCGGTCAAAGTGGTCAACGCAGGTAGCATAGTAAAATCGTCGCGATATCGCGACGTGACTAAGCAAAGGATGATGACAAACAATTTCGTCGCGATTTCGTGACAGAATAGTTAGCAAGATGCAAAAGGCGAAAGCAGTCACGATATCGCGACGTGTTGCATGGTCGTGACAGATTTGGGAAGAAAAGCATAAGACATGGAAGTCATCACGATTTTGCGACACTTTCGTAGATGAGGTCCAGCAACAGAGAAACGTCGCGATTTCGTGACATATTGAGGCAGAAGGACCAAGTGCAAAAAATTGTAGCGATTTTGTGACATGTCGTGTTTTTGCGAAGAGGAAGCAAAGAGGCAGCCAGATTGTGGGGAATGTCGCGATTTCATAGCATGACAAATTTTTGCAGTTCAAAAGCAGTGAAATCCAAGGAGATAGAACTTGTCACGATTTCGCGACATGATGGAGATTAAAGAACCACTTGAGGCAAGAGTGTCATGTTTTCATAGGTTAGAAGCAGGATCATACAGGGTGGATGAAAATTATCGTGAAATCATGACATGTCAAATTTTTGTGACATAGAAGAGAAGATTGAGCAGTGGGTAGATAGTGTAGCGATTTCGCGACTTGTTTGGTTTTCGTGACCCAAAGATAAAACAAAGATGCCGATGGGAGAACATAGCAAAAGCGTGACTTGTCTTGTTTTCACGACATATAAGTGAGACAAAGCCAAAAGAGAGAAAGGTGTAGCGAAATCATGCCTTGTCACATTTTTGCGGAAACAGAGCGGAGAAAGAGCATAATGGTACGAAACGTCATGATTTCGTGACGCGTCGCGTTTTCGTGAGCTAAGGTAGCGAAGGAGCCAAAGGAGCCGAATACATCACGATTTTGTGACATGGTTGATTTTCATGGTTCCAAAGTGACAAAGTGTATGGAGCAAAAATACGTCATGATTTCACGACATGTCGCGTTTTCGCGACTGTTACAGTTTCGTGCCAGAAAGCAGTTCAAATGGTCCAATGAAGTTTTACGATTTCCAACGATTAAAAGCACTCCAAAATTAAATGTTTTGCTACTTTCCAATGCGAGCAAGGTAGAAGAACGTGTCCAAGTCATCAGAATTAAATATTTCCATTATCCAAAGCTATTGTTCGTGATTTTTCTAATGGTTCAAGCATATTTCAAGAACAACCATTTAATGAAGACGACCAACTCCTTGTTTCATTCAATTTTTGGTTTCTCCGAGGCTGGTTTAAGGGGATCATTTCCTTGTTTTCGTTGCATATGTTGTAGATCTCGAGGAAGTCTGTTGCAAGTTTTAAATGTTGTAAAGAAGCAAGACTTCTATATAAATCAATGTAGATCTCCGAAAGAGGGATCGAGAGTTTGAGAGACATTTTGCTGAAAACATTCAAGTTCTTTGCATAAATAAGAGAGATTTGGCCTCTGATTTTGCAAGCGTATTTCTAATGATTTCCTTCTATTTCATGCATTTCTTAGTTGTGCTCGTCTTTCTAATCTGCTGTTAGATTTCAATTCTGTATCTGAATTTGAATATTGCAAATAAGGAAATGAGTTTTGGAATGCAATCCTGAAGGTTGTCTGCGCAAGGTCGTAAGTGGATTATGCTATATTCTATTATTATATTCTATTTATGCGCTTGAGGTTAGATTCTTGCTGAGTTTCTTTCCCTGATCATATAAGTTCGGCCTGTGGCCATATTTCTCGTCTCTTTCATGTATTTCCCGTTTCTTTCCGCACATTTATGATTCCTTTCCAGTAACTTTAATATTAATCAAGCTTAGAAATAGTAAGGGAACCAACCCTCTCTGGATATTGGTCTGGGAGACATTTCTTTCTTCTAGCCTTTCAATGTTGGCCGGGTCTAGGGTGCATAGACATAGAAAATCCTTTCCTGTGGCAAATTCGTGACCAGCAGTTTCCTATATTACTTGATGACTCCATGCCAGTTAAAATCAAAGTTTAATAATTGGTAAATTTTAATATTTCTAATCAAATGATATTATCTCAACTAATTATATTCCTCAACTTTCAAGGAGAAGATCCATGTTCTAATATTGCTAAGCAATAAGTGCAAAATTGCCAAACTACTATAATATTGCTATATGGTCATGATGTAATACAAGTGGGGCCCATTTAAAACCCATATAACTAATTAATTTTGTTTTGTAATATTTTCCAAAAATTTGAAATGACAATGATACTTATAGATCAAGAGAATAAATGATAGGATGGACATCTACTTATTGATGGTGATATTGATGAATAAACAATGGTAATGTATAGGTCTTACTTTTTCTTAAAATCACATGATGAAAAATATTATGCACTTGATATTTAGCAACAACTTCTAGGTTGTATATAAAAAGTATACAATTTAAAATAAATGTGAAAAAAATCCTCATTTGAGTTTTACCTAAAATTTATACATTCATTTCAATTATATACTTTTATAGGTTTGGATAAATCATACTCATCAATAATTTTATAAAGTTTAGATACTATTGCACATACTAGTCAAACTTCTTTGTTCTTTTGTTGGAGGTACTTCTTTATTCTTCATCAAGTCCTTGGTATATGATAACACATCAAGATTTTATATAAGAGTCAAAATTCAAGGGCTTATCTTGTTTTTATTTGAAAGGCACTTTTTATAACACCCTTCCATGGTGCAATTAGAGGATTTTATCTTTTGTGACAATATATCATATCTTTATGCTATTACTTTATATATATATATATATAATCATGACACCCATGGAAATTAAACCTTGATTAGCTCTTTGTGAAACAAACATTCTCACCAGTCATGCTTTAACCTTATGTGAGACAACAAATGACCAAAGGTTATAGTAGAAGAAGAACTGAATAGAAAAATAACATATGGATGAAATACAACAACAAAGAAATGAATAAGTAGGATATTAAATTAATTGAATGTCCAAACAATAAGAAATATGTAAATGTGTTGTAGGTGAGTTGGAGAGGAGAGGGAAATCCTCTAAGAGAGGTTCCAGGTTCAAATCTCCATCCTACCAAAAAGCTGAATTGGGTATCCAAAATCCAATTGATAATGTTGGTGTGGGCAGCGTCTGGTGACTCCTAGGTGACTTTGACAATGTAGAACCCCCTGTTCATGGTCTCTCAGACCAAGGCAGCCCCGCAAGGGGTTTTTCGCTTAAAAAAAAAAGAAATATGTAAAGGTCTATGCTAGAAAAAATTCAAGGTAGGTGTATGCACAAAGGATTTAGGAAGGAAGACAAAACACTATATCATTAAATTTAACCCTACATATGAACACCATAAAAAGGAATATAAAGGGGCAAATATCAAATATAGAACAAATATGCTTACAAATTAATTGATGATAAACTTACATCAAGCTCGTATCAACTTAGATATGAGACAAGTAGATAAGAAAGACCAAAAGAACAATATGAGGAAATTATACACACTTTTTGTACATAAAGGGCAATAGAGATAAATAACTATTTATTGTTGGAATATAATGCTTATAATGATATGCAAGTTAGACATGTTGATACCCTAACAACAAAATTTATGCATGAATTATTGAGAAAGAATAGGGAAAGAGAATTTATCATTGAAATCAACAACAAAATATTAGCAATTCAAAAAGAACAATGATGGGCCAAATTTCATAGTTTTCCTCAACCTTATTTCTTTTCTAAAAGAGCAAGAAAAAAGAAATTAATTAATAATATTGCATTTTGTTATCTTGTGGACTATTTGGCCTCATGGACGTTATTTACTTCTATTATATTCTATAGTTTTATTGTTTTAATAAGCATATATTATTTTAAGTGAGACATTTATTATACTATATATTAATACTCTACCATAGATTTTTTTTATACGTGAGGTCAAGACAATCCACTTGGGGATCTAGCATCCACCACTTATGCACATGAGACCAACTTTTTGAGACTTACACTTGAGCCTTCTTCATGGAACCCGATTTGTCTCGACCACTATGAATTTATTTCTGTTAAGATCCCATCCTAACACTATTATGTAATACCACCTTTCTTAATGCGGGAACCATGTTATAATGTTTTGTAATGATATTATGTAATTTTTTGTAGGATTTTATGGCACTAGAAGTGCCTCGACAAGTGGTGCCAGTTTATGTAACTATTATAAAGAATGTAACTATTTTGTTTGGTAGAAGATTCTAGTTCAGGTGACATTTTGCATGTAACCTAGCCTTGACCATTAGGTAGGGTTATGAAGTATTTAAAAATTAGAGGATAAGGAATGGATGTATATTTTTACATAATTGAAATTAAATTATTGAAGGAGGTTGACCCCTTGAAGAGGCCCACGATTCAGTATTATGATTTGTGAGATTTTTGCATTTACATTTCATATTGCAATTTTATGTTCTTTCATGAATTTACTGCTTTTATTGCAATATCTATGTGAATATTCTCATTTTAATTAGAAGGTTCCTAATAAGTGGTATCAGAGCACTTTCTAGGGTCGTATTTTGTTGCGACTGTGATAGTTATTACCTTGAAATTTTGATTGTTAGGTATAAATTTTTTGTGTTTTTATTTTTTGCCTATTTTCTTATTAAAAAATCAACCAACCATGATAATCATTTTAAAAATAATTATTAGGGAAAAATTTCTCTACTAGGGTTTGGGTCTATCCTCATTCATAAATTTGGCTACTTTGGTTTTGGATATTGATATTGCTACCAATTAGGTGGCTACTTTCCTTTGTTATGGCTTCACCGTTTGCAGATTAACACTTGTTACAGATAGTGGAACTCACGACACCAAAGTGAGCTCAAAAATTTATTTTGAAAGTGGTGGATGACGTAATGATTCTTCTATAGATGTTGTGCTCTCTCTTGTTGTTGTTTATCTAGCTGTAAAATGGTATGAGAGTCATTGTATTATAGCTTATTTTGTTGGTCGAATCATGTCACAAAAATATTTTCAAAATTGGTTGAATTGAGAAGTGTTAGCTTTTGATACAACATGTAATGGGAGATAGCAATCACAAGATGCAGAATAATAAGAAAGAAAGTAAATCTATGAGATGACTAAAATATGCTATAAATAGAAATGAATACAAAAGTACCTATGGAGGAAATGAACACTCCATGATCTGAGCTACTGCTCAATGAATGAGCTCTGATCTTATAGCTCACACACTCTACACTACTACACTATTCTACACTACAATTCCACACACTACTATCTATGGTCCTTTATATAGGAATATAGATTCCTTGGCCAACACTCTACCTAGATATACAAGGGACACCTTGCACATATACAACTTGCACATTTACACTTATGCATTTATTACATTGCATGAAGTAACTAGATAACTTCCCCCTAAAGTAATCTAATGTTCTAAGTATGTACCAAGGAAGGTACATTTACATGACCCAAATGATGTAATATAATCTATTTCTAACATCCCCCTATATTACAATATTTGGGTATTGAAGACTTTAGTATTCAATGTGGATCTTCTTCTTAACCTTGAGATTTTGATTCTTCTTTTATAATTTTTGTAACCTGTTCAAGAAAGTAGTTAGTATCTTTAAAACTTATCATTCCTACTGAAAGAGCTTTGTACTTGGTCCTTATGTAGTTGTTTCAGTATTCATATGATGCAAAAAAGGCTGAATTTGTAGGTTCTTCTTTTTGTTGACCTTGCACTATTTTTCTCCTTAATTGGATTCATCTCCTTCTTCTTCCTTAGCTTTGAATTTGAATTATATCTCTGTGTTTTCATAGGTGGTTGTGCTACTACTTGGTTCTTGTATGTAAGATTATCCTTTCTTGTATTCAATTTGTAAGAAATCTTATGAACAACCACTTAGCGCATCATGATAAGATTTTGAGTTAGTAGAACTTGAAGTGCCAATTCTGCATGAGGATTGAAAAAATTCTCTAGATATGACTCATCTAATTCTACCTTCTTTTTGAGTAGTTCTATCTATCAATCCTTTTTGTTCTACATTTTCATTCTTGTAGTGTTTATATGTGAGTAATGCCATGTATAATATACTCACAAGGTCTAAGGAAAGTGTAATATCAATTTCTCCATTACCAATAGCTTCATTGAGATGGGCTTGAAGATAGCATTTCATAGTATCAAAGTTGTCTTATAAGGCTTCACTATGGATTACTTTAGAAGTTAGATCTATAATTATTTCAAATTTCTTGAGTAGGTTCATGATATCAAGTTTTATGGTACTAGATTTTTTCTTATTGATGTTTGTAGTATTTTTTAAAGTAGACATCCTTATGGCTCCATATTAGGTTAGAAGTATGTAATCTTGATTTGATAAACCCTTTATTAAACCTTGGTTTTTATAGGCTTCCTTATGTCTCCCTAGTAATGAGAGTATATACTCTTAAGGATTTTTAGGTTTTGTAGAAGCTTATATATTGCTAATGGATTTGTAACTTGATAATTTTTGATAAATGCCGATATTGCCAAGTTTTGTAGAATACATTTTGACTCCCTAGTATGTTTTGGATAAGATATAAAGTGATTTTGTAAATTATAGTTCAATTTTGGTTGATTTTGTAAAGTTTTGTAAATACCAAAATCAACTTCTATTATCCTTATTGCTCCTATTGAACTAAGCATTTTTCCCAAATTTAAAGAGGTTTTAATGTTGGATCTTTTGTCTCTTTTTGAGAAGTTTTGAGACAATAATATTATAAATTTCCAACCTTTGAAATGCTTTGACAAAACTCTCTTTAATATCCCTTTAGGATTTAATTCAAGTGTATCTAATTTTTAAATTAATTAGTTTGATGTAGTAACCCTTATAACTCCCTAATTTTAAAAAAATTAGATCACAATAATATTTGCAAGTATTTAAGGTTAATTCGAGTAGAAAACCTTATCACTCCTAAGTTTAATATTACAAATATTATATTATCTTGATAAATGATTCCCTTTGAGGTATGGATTTCAATATAATTGTATTCATCTAGATTCAACCTTATAACTCCCTAGAGATGAAAGCATATAAATATGGGAATAAACCTTACCTTATATCAAGCAATAATCGGTGCTGATTTCATATGTCTAATGGCTGCAACGTTGACTATATCTATTTTAATTGTATTTGAACCAAAGCATTGAATGCTCTACTCCTTGCTTCCATGTTGTGATGACTCCCACATCTTGGATGTAAATGCATTGAAGACTACTCTAAATTGCTATGCTAAAATGCTACACTGAATTGAATTATTGAATTGTTGCATTCTTCCTAATCCAAGATGCCTTTAATAGGTGATCAACGTAGTGACAAGAGTCACTTCGGTTACACTTCAACATTTTATTGGACGTCCATTGCAAGTGTAACATCTGAAATATTTTCTCCCTTATTGTGTTGTCCATATGATAACACCTATGGATGAATGTAACTCCTCTTCCACGTGGTCTATGGGTTCCAAAGACTTGTTGTAACGCTTTCTCACATGTGTGAAATTCCAACGTATCTTAAGAGCATTTAGGGTTTCCTTTAGAGGATGTTAAATGTCACTTGCATGCCCTTATTGTTATAATACCTTCTTGTAAGCTTTTATATTTACTTTTATACCTTCTTCTTGGTTGTATTTCTATGCCGCTAAGATATTTCCAGCCAAGCAAAGCTAGTGGTGGTGCTTTTTTAGAGAGATGAAGGAGCTTTGGTGGATCTTGGATGACAGTGCTATGGTGGAGACTTCTTGATGCTCCAATGGTAGTATTGAATGTTCCTTCCTTTGGATGTATATTTTTAGTTTTCCTTGCTTTTATTTACTTTTATTTTGTCATTTAGATATGTCCCCTTTACTGAGAAACGTGCCTCCTTTCTTGTGCTTTGCAGGTTACCTATTATGGTTGTCCAAGCCATGCACGATGCATGCCCTTTTGAGAGGCTTATTGATGATTGTATTTAGTTGCGCTCTTATAGAGAATGTTGTGCCTTTATGGCACCTTCAAATATATCCTCTTTCCTATGTAGAATGTATTAGAGAAGTGCAATATAATGTACTAATATTTGAGAATAGAATGCTTTTATTGCACCCTTCCTTGCACTTCTTTTGTAGGTCTAAAATTTTAGTTTTGTGGAAATTTTTTGAATGTAGTGAAGGGGTTTTTATGTTATCTCTTTGTTTAGAAACCTTCCTATTTTTGCTTGGATACTTTTAAGATAAATACAAGCTTAGATATAAGCTCTTTATTTGATGCAATTTTCTGCACTTTTATTTCTTTTGCACCAAACCCTGTAATGCTTTGGATTTGAGACTCACCAAGTCTTAATCTTAGAAGATTCTATTTCTAACTTTGGTTAGTTGTTTTCTTCTCCAAATTTCAAAGGATTCCAACATTTTTGGTGGCTTCTATTTGCCACTATGAGTTGTATATTTTTGTGCATCAATAGTGTCTTTAGACACTTTGAAAAATTCTGATTTTGTGCCTTTCTCAAGAACACAAACACTAAACTTTTTGAGAGTAATACAGTAGTGCAAATGAACCCACTAATATTTCAATTTTAATGCACTAACAATTACACCTTATTAGTTCAAATAAATCTCAAAAAATTATAATTACACTTAATCAATTTACTGCAGCTGAATCAAGAATAATCTGAAATGAATCTTCAAGAATTATTCTACAAATTTCTTATAAGCAAGATATTAGGAGATAGTCTTCTTTTGTTTTCCAAAGTAGATGATAGGTAGTTTATAGATAGTTAAAATTCTAAAATCTAATCAACTCCTAATGTGCAAATGAACCTTAAAAAGAACCTTTCTTTTTGCACATTTGAATACTGTAATACAAATCTCCTTTTTGTAACTTTAATCTGGATTAAGGTGCTTTAAAAAATCTAAGAAGTAATCCAATTAATGAATCTACTTGCACCAATAGTTTCTTACCTTTTTCTAAAATATTTTATAGCTCCTTTGTCACTTCTATAGAGGATGTAGATCTTGGTGTCTAAGATCACCAAGTTGCTACCTTGAGTAAGATCTTGCATCTCTTTGTAAATTATTTTGAACAAGTCCTTCTTCACCATATGATGATCTCGAACTTTCTTTCATGAGCCAAATATTTGGTGACTTTATTCTCCTATTTTTGTCTCCTCCTTATACTATAGATTTGGAGAAGTTTGTATCTCTAAAGCGATGTCCAATTGCTATGGGATGTAATATTCAAATATCCTGGATTTGATGAGCTTCTTCTATCTTCACGTCTTCTTGTCGAATTTTGACTTTAAGTAGGATATTCGTCTCAAGATTCTAAATATATTGAGGTCTTCACTCGATTCTTCTTCTACTTATATTTGGCACTCCTTGCCACATTCTCCTTCTCTTGGGCTTGTTGTCGGATGGCTACAATTATCCCAAGTCCACTATTAGGGGCTTCTCCTTGGTATTAGATTTCTCCAGTGAGATCTCCTTTTATGATTTCTTTAGTAAGGATATCCTAGCCTTTTACTAGATGCTCTTAGAGACCTCACCAAGGTCTTTGATCTTGTAGCTTATTCTTGTCTTTTTTGAGACCTTATCTTCAATATTCTGCTTTTGGAAGTGTTGGTGGTGAGACCTTCTCCTGGATCTCTGATTTTGTTGCTTCTAGATTCGAGTAGGACTCTCCTAGTCCTTCTTCTTCTTCCTTGTATAGAAGTTATTTAATGAGATCTCCTCCTAATACTCTTCCTATATTTCTTGTAGGAAGCTTTCCCAACTCACTGAATCTTCTTTTCTTGCAATAAAATTATTAGTACTGAAATCTACTTCTGAATTAGGTACTCTATTTTGGAGTCTTCTTTAGGATAAAGGCTTTTGTGGCCTTTTCAAGGCTTCTATGGCCTTTTATTTAATATCAAGGCTTCTATGACCTTTTCTTCAATATCAAGTCTTCTATGGAATTTTCTTCTAGATCAAGGCTTCTATAGCCTTTTATTATGAATCAAGGCTTCTATGGCATTTTTCTTTTTGTGAAGTTCTTCAATCTACAAATGGAGATATCCTATCTCCTAACTTCACCATGATTATTTTCCAAAAGTTTATTCTAAAGTATTTTGCTCTCTACAACAACTAATCTCGATACTATGAAGGCACTTCGACCTTTAGGAAATGAAGTTGAGGTCTCCTAGCTTTCTGTTGTAGGAAGTGTCCCAATAATTTGAGAATTAATTCCCTATAATAAAAGAAAATTTAGGTAAATATTTATATATCTCTTATATGAGCTTCACTAGTTGATTCATCAAACTAGTGGATCAAATGTTGAGTCCTAGTCTTCACAAGTTTTCCTACAACTCTATGAAAAGACTCTAGCCATATGCAATCTCTGTATTTTGAAACTGAGATTTCTTTCAGTCCTTACTTGTGGATCTCCCTAATTCTACCACCTAGACTCTTTTGAGAGATTTTGACAATGATAGATCCAATGACGCATTAGGTTGACAAAAAACTCAGGGTCAATGATAATGGTAGTTTTACTATTGATCTACTATAGCTTGATCTACAATAGCTTGATCTACCATAGCTCTGATACCACTGTTAGCTTTTGATACAACATGTAATAGGAGATAGCAATCACAAGATGCAGAATAATAAGAAAGAAAATAAATCTACGAGATGACTAAAATATGCTATAAATAGAAATGATGAAAATGAATACAAAAGTAGCTATGGAGAAAATGAACACTCCATGATCTAAGATACTGATCAATGAATGATCTCTGAGTTTATAGCTCACACACTTTACATTACTACACTATTATACACTACTATACCACACACTACTATCTATAGCCCTTTATATAGGAAGATAGATTCCTTGACCAACACTCTACCTAGTTGTACAAGGGACACCTTCCACATATATAGCTTGCACATTGACACTTGTGCATTTATTACATTGCATGAAGTAACTAGATAACTTATTTCTAAAGTAATCTAATGTCCTAAGTATGTACCAAGGAAGGTACATTTACATGATCCAAATTATGTAATATAATCCATTTCTAATAGGAAGCTTATGGCATTGTGGTTGTGGGTATCTGCAATCTTACTATATATATTTTTACTTTCCTTTTAAAAAACCTCGCAATTGCAAATTATGGTTTCTAAGTCCAATTGCTGGTTTATTCACAATAATTTAATGGTCCTTTCTCCTTGGACTCCTTTTCGAGTTTCAAATCAAGTTTCCTTAAAAGTATTGATTTGGCTTGAACTCCTTGGTATTTTGCTACTCTCATGGGTATTTATTGATGATATTGTTAAACCCATTGGTCAGGTGATCTATCAGGAAGAAGAGTGGTTCTTCTCAGCATGACCTAATAAAAGAGTCTATGTTGAGGTTGACATTGCATAGGATCTCAAAGAATTCGTGGACATTCAGGTTGGTACATAGTGTTTTATGTAAAAAAATGTTTACTTTAATTTACATAATACTTATTTTTGGTGCCAATACACCATACATCGTATCAAGGATTTTTTGTTGGTTGCTCATGGCTGCCCCTACTCCTCATACCGTGTTTGCACTAATGAGCATAAAAAATGCTCATATTTTTGTATGAGTTCTAACGATTTTTGTGTTGCATTATAATAAGAGTTGTATCTTTTATGAATTATTTTGTATATATTTAATGAAATTCTGTGCATTATCTAATTTGTGTGTGAAGTGTGTTTTGTGTAGATATTTTTTGATTTTATCATATTTTGATTAGTCGAGGTCCTACGTGGACCTGACATGCTTTTGCTTCAATAAGTCTAAGGCATATTGGGAAGGTGCCTTGATCTTCAGGTAGGCACCTTGACCAAAGGCACCTTGATCTTCAAGTAGGCACCTTGGTCAATGATGCCTTACTATACAAGTAGGTACCTCACTCTACAAGTAGATGCCTCACTCTACAAGTAGGTGCTTAAATCTACAAGTAGGCACCTCACTCTATAAGTAGGTGCCTCAATCTACAAGTAGGCACCTAGCTCCATAAGTAGGCACCTTACTCTACAAGTAGACAACTTACTCTATAAGTAGGCATCTTACTCTACAAGTAGGTGCCTTGAGGCCATACATAAAGGGCACCTTACTCTTCAAGTAGGTGCCTTTATATTAAGCACTTGACATTGTGGATGAAGGAGGCCTTATTGACTGTGGTAAACCTTTGACTCCACGTCATGCAGGCTATCCTTGGAAGGCTACCGAACATATGAGCTATCCTAACTGTATTGGAAGAAACACATAATCACTTGACGAAGCAAAACATGGGTAAAACATAAATCAAACCTAAAAATATTCTATCTCTAGAAAAATATGAAATATGTTGACTGTTTTTATCATAAGCATGTTATAGTAGCTAAACTATCTCAGTTTATATTGTAACCAGATATTTCGTTGTAACAACATTGTACATGAAGCTCTATGTATATTATATAAACATAGACTTCTCTGAGAAAGATAAATGATTTTCTAAGAGTGGTGATGTATGTAAGAATTTAGCATTGTACTACAACATTAATAAAAGTGCTCGAGAGTTCTTCCATTCGCGTTCTATCTTTGTAAGTTAGATGGGCGAAAGCTGCTAGAGCCTGGGCCCACTCCAAGCTAGTATTCCTCCCCTACTTTTTATTGCTTTCTAGATTAGTTCATTTATTTTAGTGTGTTGTATCTTTTATTTCTGCAAGTGTGTTTTACCACTTTTCTTTATTTTACAAGCATGACATGGTGTGATTTATTTTTCCATACTTTTATTTTATGCATGATTTAATTGGTGTGGATGAATCAATGATATCTCACAAACACTCCCCCAACCATAGGATTAGTGGAATCATCTCCAAATGGTGTTGTAATTAGCTTTGAACATGGTACTTTGTAAGATTATGAGTTCCCTAATTTGATAATTTAAATGAGAGGGCTGTTACAAAAATAAGACCATATTTAACTAGTTTTTTTGCACCAACATTTTGGCACCATTGTCGGGGAAGTGCCAATAATAGATTAATTACAATACCTTAAAAATTCCATCTTACTTTGCATGAGTCCATTGAGAAAAATAGGACCCGACAATCTTTTCATAAAGTAGATCCCACAGAAAAATCCTGAGTCAGCTAAAAATTTTGAACTTGAGTTAGAATCTCCTCAATCACCATTAGCAGTGCACTGGAGTGAACACCCTATCTTTGCACAAAGCTCTTCCTCATCCTATCAACCAAGAAAAGAGCTAATTATACAAAATACTTTGTTTAAAATAACACCTTTCAATGAGGATTTGTTGTGGAAATATGTAGAGGATAAAATCATAACACCAACTAACTTGCAGGCTCTCATACAAAAAATTCAAAACGATCGAAAGGCTATAGAAACTACATTAGAGACCACATTTCCTAAAAAAATGGTTGAAGCAAAAGATACTTCAACTGGTTTTAGCTTCTCGATAGAAGAAGATGCGGGAGATACCAAAATGAAAAACATATCCCCTGCTCATATTCCTACCTTCATGGGTTACCCAATAGAAGATCTTGACCTATTTTTATTCAAGTTCGATGTCTTGTGCATGTTTATAGATTACAAATTAGACTCCCAGAAGCTGAAGCTCTTCCCTTCAACACTGGATGACTCAGCCCTGTACTAGTTCATTGAATTGGGGAACAAACAGATCACCTCCTGGGAGTGAATGAAAAATATCTTTTTATAACAATACCCAAATTTTGGTAGAGTGTGAGACTCTAGGGAGGAGGTTCTGAGCATGACATAGAAGGAGGACGAATCATTGGAGGAGTATTGGGAAAGATTCAAATTTAATTTATAGAGATCCCCTCATATGAAGCTAGGTGACAAGTCCCTTAGGAGTATTTTCTTGAGGGGACTTAACAATGAATCACTTGAAGCACTCAACATGATCTCTAGAGGTGATGTTTACTAGCACCCGATGGAAGACATCCGATAATTGTGTCATAACTACTCACAAAGAAGAGGCAAACCATATTCTAGGACCATGAAAGCAATCACTTCAGTCATGAATATAGAGATAGGTTATATACTAGAATATTTGAAGAGCAAAATGCTCTCCTCTCTAGCATTATAGTTGGACACAGTCCTACTGGAGAAAAATAAGAGAACAAATATGCCCTAGCCTATTGTTCGAAATGTAGAGGAAAATATATAAGGAATGCATGTCCAAAGAATAAAGTTAGAGTATGTGCTATTTTATAGCAAATAGCAGCAAAATAATAAGACCCAACTGTATCCACGACTGCCAAATATGAAGGACGATGCTGAAGTCACCGAAGCTTATTTTGTGAGTAACCGAAGGAATTGGCAACAACCTCCTATGGGGAATATACCAGTAGGAATGCTACCCTATGGAGGAGGACCTTACATGTCATAAGGGTAGGTTCAACCATCCAATATGGAATGGTGGGGATCACCACCATGGATGAACGCATCTCTAGGAGCCTCAACCAACACCCATGGATGTTGTACCAACATTTTGGGCAGTAATGGAGAAACCATGATTTATAAAACTTAGCACCACAAAATGTAGCGTAGGATCCACCATAGTAAAGATTACTATATCTCCCTATAGTGAGACCTACAAAACTACCAGTACAACCAATGATCAATCTAAATAACAAGATAAACTAGATCACGTACCAATTGGAAGGAGAGATGTATCCAATGTATAATATTAGTTGTAATCCAATTCAACTTAGATCAGGTAGGTAGTTAGGAGTAGAGGTTCCTCCCATGATAGAAGAGGAGAAGAATGTAGGAGAACCATCTCTCATAGAGGAGGTTGAAGAATAATAGGTTACTAAGAAAACATAAGCTCATTTTCCCAAGAGGTTACAGCAGCAGAAGAAGTCGATACAACTTGAGTTTGATATCCTTTCAAGCTTGAGGAATTTAATGGTTACTATCCCACTTTTTCAATCTATCAAAGACGTTTCTATTTACACCAAATTAGTCAAGAAGCTTTTTTTTGAGGAGCCTAGGATGAAATACAGCCATACCATCAATATAGTAGGGAAGTTGGCTAATCTAATACTAGGAAATATGTGCCATCCTAAATATGTAGATCTAGGCAGTCTGATTTTGACTGTAAAAATAGGCAGTCACTTTTTGAATAACACTCTGGTGGATTTGGGTGCAACCATCAATGTCATGCTGAAGGAAACTATGTAGTATTTGAGGCTCAAAAATTTAAAGCCCACCAAGACAATGTTGCAGCTAGCCGACAAGTCGAATGTAGCACCAAGAGGGATGCTAGAGGATATCATTGTGGCGGTGGATGCATGGGAGTACCCGACGGATTTCTTAGTTTTGCAATCCAAATAAATATTGGGTGGCTACCCACTCATCCTGATGAGGCCATGGCTAGCAACAACCAATGCCTACATTAGCTATCGTGATGAAAAAATGATCATTTCAAATGGTTAAAATGTTAAAATATTGAAAATATCTACATTGGCACAATCTGTAGACACGTTGGGAGAGCCTATGTGGGATAACCAAGATGAAGAGTCACTATCAATGCTACAACCAGTGATGGCACTAAAGGAATTGGAGGAAGAAGCTGATGAAGATGACATTATTATGAATTTCCTCCATGGAGAGTCCTCTCATATTATTCCTGAATTGCCATTGGTTGGTACCCAAGATCACCACACCAGGTAGATCAAAATAGGGCCTGGTAGGACATTAAATATCAGTAGTGGGTTAACACCCATATAATTGACTGAATTAAAAGAAGCTTTGAACAAAAATCAACAAGCCTTTGCTTAGGACCACTCAGACATGAAAGAAATAAAATTAGAGATTTTCACCCATTGAATTTATCTCAAAGAGTAGATGAATCCAATCAAATAGCCACAAAGGAGGATGAATCCTACCATAAAATAAATCATCAAATCGAAGTTGTAAAAACTCCTATATGTAGGATTTATCTAACCCATATCTGATAATGAATGGGTGTCACCACTAGTGGTGGTTCCCAAGGAAAATGGGAAATGGTAGATCTATGTTGACTACAGATCACTAAACAAGGCAACCAAGAAGGATAATTTCCCATTGCCTTTTGTTGACCAGGTTTTGGATACACTGTCAGGGATGAAGTACTTCTCCTTTCTGGATGGATTTATAAGATATAACCAAATCTAGATTGGAGAAGAGGACCAGGACAAAACAATGTTTACATGCCCATGAGGGACGTTCACCTACAAAGTCCTACCCTTTGGATTGTGCAATGCACCAGCCACCTTTTAGAGGGCAGTGTTGAGCATCTTCTTAGACATGATGGGGGAAGCAATGGAGCTTTACATGGATGATTTCACTGTTTATGATGAGACCTTCAATGAAGCGATGACCAATTTAGAACGAGCACTCCAACAATGCGAAGAAAATAATTTATCCCTTAGCAACAAAAAATGCTTCATGATGATGCACGAAGGAATAGTGTTGGGAAACCACATCTCATTAGAAGGGATTAAGGTGGACAAAAAGAAAATTGAAGTCATTAAGGATATGCCTAGTCCTAAGACACAGAGAGAGGTGAGGAGTTTTCTTGGCTTTGCTAGATACTACAGGTAATTTATCACTAACTTTAATAAAATCACTAAACTCCTACACACTCTACTCTCCAAGGATGTGCCTTTCATATGGATAAAAGACTGTGAACGAGCCTTTTATATGTTGAAAGAAAAGTTGATTATTGCCCTAGTCCTATGAGGCTCAAATTGGGTCGTTCCATTCCATATTTATTTTGATGCATCCAAAAACACAATTGGAGTAGTCCTAGGATAGAAGTATGGTGAAGAATTCTATGCCATCTACTACATCAGTATGAATCTAATCAGATCCAAGCTTAATTACACGGTGACACAGAAAGAATTCCTTGCAGTCATTCATACCATTAACAAGTTTCATCACTATATTATGGGTTACAAAGTGTTCGTCCATACGGACCATACGACTATCCAATATTTAATAAGAAAACCCACAATTAGCGATCAAATCATTAGGCGGCTCTTACTCCTACAAGATTTTGATATCACCATCATGGATAAACCCAAAAAAGACAACATATTATCAAACTTCTTATCTAAACTGATGCCATCAGATCATACATTCGTAGAAGACTAGTTCTCAGACAAGCATATTTTCATTATTAGTGAGCAGACATCATAGTACATAGACATAGCCAATTACTTGGCCATCGGTAGAACATCCCCTACTCTCTCACCCTATGAGAAGTAGATGGTGATAGAAAAGAGCACATATTTTTCATGGATTGATGGCCTCCTATTTAAAATAGGACCTGATCAAGTCGTGAGGAGGTGTGTAGTTGAGCACAAATTTTTAGAAATTCTCAAAGCTTTCCACAATGAGACATGCAGAGAATATTTTGCAGGAAAGAGGATTGAGTATAAAGTCTTATAGATTGGGTATTATTGGCCTATGTTGTTCAAAGATGCAACCAAATATGCTAGTCAATGTGATGAGTGCCAAAGGATAGGTAGGCCAAACCCCAGGGATGAAATACCTCTCCAACCACACATGCACATCAAACCCTTCAAAAAATAGGGAATGGACTTTGTGGGGCCAACCAACCCATATTCGATCAAAAAGAGATACATTCTAGTCTGTACTAACTACGTAACCAAATGGGTCGAGGTGCAGGTACTGAGGGATTCCAAAGAAGGAATGGTGGTCGAATTCTTGTTTGCCCAAATTTTCACAAGGTTTGGGGTACCCAGATAAATTATAATGAATCAAGGGCCCCAATTCATTTCTAAGTTAATTCAGGAGCTAATGCGATAATACAAGATTTGGCATAACAAAACCACCCCCTACCATCTACAGGAAAATGGATAGGTAGAAATGACCAACAGGGAGCTAGAGAACATCCTTACAAAAAATGTGCAACATCACACAAAATATTGGGGTGTAAGACTATCGGAGGTGGTATGGGTATACATAATGACATGGAAAATAATCATAGGTTTTACCCTGTTCCAACTGGTATATGGGAAGAGTGTGATGATGCCCATCAAATTTGAAATCAAAATACTCAAAAATATAGTAGAATTGAACATGATCCTAGATGATGCACATAGGGAGAGGATTCAGTAGCTAAATCAGTTGGATGAATATCAAATGGATGCCCTATAAAATACGGAAATCATCCAAAGGCAAAGGAAATAGTGGCATGACTGCCAAATTAAGTTTAAGCAGTTCAAGGAGATTGGGCTATTACTATATGATTCCAGATTCCAGGAATGGAAAGGTAAGCTGATGTAGAGGTGGATGGGACCATATGAGGTGGTAGAGTTGATTAAAAATGGTGATGTGCGTGTCAAGATAATTGACAATAGCAACACCATCTTGACAGTTAACGGTCATCGACTGCATCCATATCACATGTAAAAAATTTTAATGGTGGAATCCAAAATAGGCATGGGGGAGACCCCATCCAATTGAAAATGTCTCAACTTCTCAGCAACACGGTGGACACAGGGGTGTCCAATGAAAATAATTTTATTCTTAGTTTTTCTTTTCTATATGCTGTAGGTATGGTGCTTGCATGCAAGCTGTAGGCATCCTAAGAGCCAAGGCCTAACATGCATGAAATACACTAAAATTGCATTTTACTGATTTCTAGTTTACAACGTGTTTTGCAGGGACAACATCTACAATGCAAGTTGTAGGCATATTGAGAGCCAGGGCCTAATAGGCATGAATTGTGTTTAACTGCATTTTCCTTTTAGTTTTTTTTTATTTTCTTTTACAGGTGAAATGTCTTTATTGTACAAAAACTAGGCATCTTGGGAGACAAGGCCTAAATTGGCTCAACATCCATGAACCTGTACATTTTTAAGAGGTAGAAATTTGAATGTTTCGATCTAGAGGAGATATCCTGATCTGAGCATAAACATGGGCACTAATTCCCTGCAAAGGAAAAAGATACTCATCCCTTTGCTTGGATGAAGTAGACACAAATGCAACATGAGAAAAGTTTTGGAGGACCTAATCAACCCTGCACCAGTGAACGCGTCAGCTACTGTTGACTTTTCAACACTAAGAGAGTACCTTGATCTTCAAGTAGGCGCTATGATGAGGTCACCTTAATATTCAGGTAGGTTCTTGCGTCAAGGGTATCTTAATCTACAAGTAGGCACCTTGACGAGGGTGCCTTGATCTTTAGGTAGGCACCTCAGTCAAGGATGTCTTACTCTACAAGTAGGCACATTACTCAAGGATGCCTTACTATACTAGTAGGTGCATTGCTCAAGGGCACCTTACTCTACAAGTAGGTGCCTTAATATCCATCAGTGGAGGTGCTCGAATTCGATTGAGAAGTTAAAAAAAAATGAATAAGTGACGAGGTGCCTTGAGGTCATACATCAAGGGTGCCTTGATTATTAAAACAAAATGATGAGGCACCGTGGTCAAAGGTGCCTTACTCTACAAGTAGATGCCTTGATCAAGGGCACATTACTCTACAAGTAGGCACCTTGGTCAAGGGTGCCTTACTATTCAAGTAGGTACCTTAATCAAGGGCACCTTACTCTTCAAGTAGGCACCTTGATTAAGGGTGCCTTACTCTACAAGTATGTGACTTGGTCAAGGACGCCTTACTCTACAAGTAGGAACCTTGATCAAGGGTGCCTTACTCTTCAATTAGGCACCTTGGTCAAGGGCACATTACTATACAAGTAGGCACCTTAATCAAGGGTGCCTTACTCTACAAATAGGTGCCTTAATCAAGGGCACCTTACTCTTCAAGTAGGCACCTTGGTCAAGGTCACCTTACTCTTCAAGCAGGTGCCTTGATCAAGGGTGCCTTACTCTACAAGTAGGTGCCTCGATATCATACATGTACCTTGATCTAATTAAAAGCACATATGTAATTGACGGTACGAGGGAGCGACTAAAGCCGATGTCATCATTTCATGTGATGGAAATCTGAAGTCACTCAAAAATATTACAAAATCATTGGGTAGGATTTTTTCACATCCCAAAGCCAACCGATAAGGGAGATATGCATCCTCTATCTAAACCAACCGGACCTCCATATTTTCAACACGGTATCTTGAGCGAACAAGAGTTGTAGTGTCCAAGGTAACATAATCAGCACATGGGGAATACACCATCACCCTTATCATAGATTACCAAATCGACATGCTCCACAACGCACAAACAACCAATCAGGTATACGAATGATTTTTGTTAAATATTTATATAATTTTTCATGATTAATACTTATTTGAAAATAATGCCATTTCAAGAGTCGTATTGGCCCCCCATGTCCAAAAGGCTAAGGTTACATTTGCAGAACTGACCATCCAGTAAAACGAAGAATGGGGGGAAGGTATGCAGGATTTTTATGAATGGAAGGAAAAATTTGAAATACTCCATGAATAATTCAAGGTGGCAAAGGCATCTAGAAAAGCCACCAAGAAGGCTGAAAGAGGGCCTAACATTTGCATTGAACCTACTACAAAAGACCAGTTCTGGTGGATATACGATTTGTCCTAGGGATGACCCTCCAAAATGCAAAAATATATGGAGAGACAGGGAATATTCAGACTAGAAGTAGAGGTAGCTATGATAATTGAAGAAAATGTTGGCATCACCCCTAAATAGGATTGACTATTCAAGGCTAGGGTGGTTAGACGATAGAGGGACAACTTCGATATTCCATTCAAAGAGTTACAACCTCAACATGTCGATCTTTGGTAGGAAGTAGAAGCCGCATTCCATAAGGGAGAAAAAACTATGGTTGTGTTGCCCAGTACAAGTCTCAGGCCAAGCAGAACAAGAAGGCACAACCAGCATAGCAAGAATCCAGTGCAACCAAAAGTTGAAAGCCATCCCAACTAGTCAAAATGTAGCGTAGCCTAAAGACATCCCACAATAGACCAGTGTCCCTAAAAAAATTGAAACCCCAGAACAAAGGGAAGGCCAAGGTCACCAATAAGAAAAGGAGATAGAAGGATAAGGCCTACTGGAAGGTGTTGACTACCGAATTTAGGTGCCATGAGGGCGTGACACATATTAGGCATGGGGGGATGATGAGCATCAGAAATGCTCATATTTTTGTATGAGTTCTAACGGTTTTATTGTGGCAGTATAATAAGAGTTGTATCTTTTATGAATTATTATGTATATATTTAATAAAATTATGTGCATTATCTAATTTGTGTGTGAAGTGTGTTTTGTGTAGATATTTTTTGATTTTATCATCTTTTGATTAGTCGAGGTCCTACGTGGACCTAGCATGCTCCTGCTACAATATGTCTAAGGCATATTGGGAAGGTGCCTTGATATTCAGGTAGGTGCTTTGACCGAAGGCACCTTGATCTTCAAGTAGGTGCCTTGGTCAAGGATGCCTTACTCTACAAGTAGGTGCCTCTCTCTACAAGTAGGCACCTCACTCTACATGTAGGCACCTAACTCTACAAGTAGGCACCTTACTCTACAACTAGGTGCCTCACTCTACAAGTAGGTGCCTCACTCCACAAGTAGACACATAAATCCACAAGTAGACGCCTTACTCTACAAGTAGGCACTTTACTCTACAAGTAGGTGCCTTACTCTATAAGTAGGTGCCTTTATGCCATACATCAAGGGTGTCTTACTCTTCAAGTATGTAGCTTGACCTTGTGGTTGAAGGAGGCCCTGTTGACTATGGTAAACCTTTGACTCCACATCATGCAGGCTATCCTTGGAAGGCTACCGAATGTATGAGCTATCCCAACTATATTGGAAGAAACACATAACCACTTGACAAATCAAAACATGGATAAAACAAAAATTGAACCTAAAAATATTCTATCTCCAAAAAAAGATGAAAGTTGACTATTTTTATCACACACCTATTACAGTAACTAAACTATCTCAGTATAGACTGTAACCATATATTTCATTGTAACAACATTGTAAAGGAAGCTCTGTGTGTATTATATAAACACACAGACTTATCTGAGAAATATAAGTAATTTTCTAAGAGTGGTGATGTATGTAAGAATTTAGCATTGTACTATAATATTAATAAAAGTGCTTGAGAGTTCTTCCATTCATGTTCTATCTTCGTAACTAGTCGGGCAGAAGCTGCTAGAGCCTGGGCCCACTCCAAGCTAGTATTCCTCCCCTACTTTCTATTGATTTCTAGATTAGTTCATTTATTTCAGTGTGTTGTATCTTTTATTTTTGCAAGTGTGTTTTACTGCTTTCCTTTATTTTCCAAGCATGGTGTGGTGTGATTTATTTTTTTGTACTTTTATTTTATGCATGATTTAATGTTGAGCAAGGTGCAGCAACGATATTGTCATTGTTGTCAACACAGTCAGATAGATCTGGTATTTCAGTGGACAGGAAGTTCAAAAGCTAGTCAGATGCAGAAGACAGGAGTTCAAAGGTTACTCAGAGTATGTACAATGATTTTCCAAGAAGACCGAAGTGGACCACTTGCAAAAGATCAAAGAAAAAGACAAGTAAGAAAAGTGTCGCGATATCACGACATATTCAGCAGGCAAGAAAAACTGTCACGATTTCGCGACATGTTGGAAGAGAGAGAAAAAGAAAGAAAAACTGTCGCGATTTCGCGACATGTTGGAAGAGAGAGAAGAAGAAAGAAAAACTATCGCGATATCGTGACATGTTGAGAAGAAAGAAAAACTGTCATGATTTCGTGACATGTTGGAAGAGAGAGAAGAAGAAAGAAAAACTGTCGCGATATCGCGACATGTTGAGAAGAAAGAAAAACTGTCACGATTTCGTGACATGTTGGAAGAGAGAGAAGAAGAAAGAAAAACTGTCGCGATATCGTGACATGTTGAGAAGAAAGAAAAATTGTCGCGATTTTGCGACATGTTCGAAGAGAAAGGAAGCAAAAACTGTCGTGATTTCGTGACATGTTCGGAGAGAAAGCGCAAGCAAGCAAAACTGTCACGATTTTGCGACATGTTCGGAGAGAAAGCGCAAGCAAGCAAAACTGTCATGATTTCATGACATGTTCGGAGAGAAAGCGCAAGCAAGAAAAACTGTCATGATTTTGTGACATGTTGGAAGAGAGAAAGGCAAGTAGAAAAAGTGTCACGATTTCGTGACATATTGCAAGGAAGGTTGTACGAACGAAAAAGTGTCACGATTTCATGACATATTGCAAGGAAGGTTGTACGGATGAAAAAGTGTCACGATTTCGTGACATATTGCAAGGAAGGTTGTACGGACGAAAAAGTGTCGCGATTTCGCGACATATTGCAAGGAAGGTTGTACGGACGAAAAAGTGTCGCGATTTCGTGACATATGGCAAGGAAGTTTGTACGGATGAAAAAGTGTCACGATTTCGTGACATGTTGCAGGAGAGAGAGTCCGAAAGAAAAAGTGTCATGATTTCGCGACATAATGCAGGAGAGAGAGTCCAAAGAAAAAGTGTCACGATTTCGTGACATGTTGTAGGAGAGAGAGTCCAGGAGAAAAAGTGTCGCGATATCGCGACATGTCAGGTTTTCGCAACCCGAAGGCAAGAGAGAGAGTCAAAGAGAAAAAGTGTCGCGATATCGCGACATGTCGGGTTTTCACGACCCGAAGGCAAGAAAAAGCGCTAAGGAGGAAAAGTGTCACGATATCGCGACATGTCGCATTTTCGCGACCCGAAGGCAAGAAAAAGCGCTAAGGAGAAAAAGTGTCGCGATATCGCGACATGTCACGTTTTCGTGACCCAAAGGCAAGATAAAGCGCTAAGGAGAAAAAGTGTCGCGATATCGCGACATGTCGTATTTTCGCGGTCTAAAGCAAAAAGAAAATGCAAGGAGAAAAAGTGTCGCGATATCGTGACATGTATTTTCGGGGCGAAGCAAAGAGAAAATGCAAGGAGGAAAAAGTGTCGCGATATCGCGACATGTAGCATTTTCGCGGTCCGATGCAAAGAGTAAGAGAGAGAAAGAAGAAGTGTCACGATATCGCGACATGTTGTATTCTCGCGGGCCAAAGCTAAGAGAAAGCGTACGGAGGAAAAAGTGTCGCGATATCGCGACATGTTGTATTCTCGCGGGCCAAAGCTAAGAGAAAGCGTATGGAGGAAAAAGTGTCACGATATCGCGACATGTTGTATTCTCGTGGGCCAAAGCTAAGAGAAAGCGTACGAAGGCGAAAGTGTCGCGATATCGCGACATGTGTTTTCACGGCAACAACAACAGAAGAGTTATAGGGGCAGTTGAAGCCGACGAAGACCGATGTAAGCCGACGAAGATTAGGGTTTGTAGTCGACGAAGATTAGGGTTTACAACCGACTAAGATTAGGGTTTACAACCGACTAAGATTGGTTTTTTCATCATGAAAATACTGTTATAAAAGGAGGGCTGTTTGGAGATTTCAAGGGTTGTCGATGTGCATGAGGTTCGGTCACAGAGCGTAGAGTGCAAGTCGTATCGAATCATGCTAAGTGCAAAATTCGCAAAGGAAGTAGAGTACGCAAAAGGGAGAAGACGATCATTCGACTGTGACGCAACAGATTGTGCAAAGTAATTTCGCAGAGAGAGCAGAGTGCGCAGAGATCGCTAAGGTGAAGCAGTCTTGCTGAGATCTTGTAAAAGTGAGGTATCATTCTGTTAATCTTCTAGATTCATAATTCAAGTCCAGGTTGTAGCTTGGCATCAGGGGTTGGTGCTCCTTCCAGTAGGTGCTGGTAAATCAGGGGTTGGTGCTCCTTTTTGTTGGTGCAGATAAATAAGGGGTTGGTGCTCCTTCTAGTGGGTGCTGGTAAAGTGATTGTAAAGTTGTTGCTTTGCAAAGGCTGGATTTGGATGGTAGTCCAAGCAGTCATTCTTGAGGAGTAGCCACATTGGTGAACCTCGTTAAATCTTGTGTTGTGTGATGCTCTTCTGTTATTCTTGTTGTATCTTGTTATAAGTTTTAATTGCTTCTATTTTAAGAGCTGTAAATTCAAGCTTAAAAGAGCTACACTGATTCACCCCCCCTCTTAGTGTCATTGTAAGACTAACAATTGGTATCAGAGCTAAGTTCCTATACAAGCTTAACCGGCTAGGGTGATCTTGGAAGTAACTCAATGGCAGGAGGTGAAGGCTTCTCATCAAACAAAGCACCAGTGTTTGATGGATCTAATTACGCGTTCTAGAAAATCAGGATGCAGACATATCTCTGTGCTTTGGGATACGACGTCTGGGATTCAGTAGTTCGTGGATACAAAATACCCATCACTCCTCCAGAAGAGGCTGACGAAATAAAACTGTTTGACAATAATTCAAAAGCAATGAATGCTCTCATGAGCGGAGTAGCAGACAGTGAACTAGTAAAGATCATGAGCTGTAAAACGGCAAAAGAGATATGGGACAAACTGAGGAGTTTTCATGAAGGAAACGATAAGATCAAGGAGGCCAAGTTACAGACACATCGAGCTCAGTTCGAAGCATTAAAAATGAATGACGATGAAAACATTGAGGCATATATGCTAAGAGTTAATGGAATCATCAATGCGATCAGAGGACTCGACGAGGATATCGACGACTCTGTCGTTGTGAAAAAGGTATTAAGATCTCTTCCTCAAAGGTTTGATTCTAAAGTCTCAGTGATAGAAGAAGCTAAAAATCTAAATTATTTTAGTATAGATGAGATGTATGGTTCCTTGACTGCATATGAGATGAGGATAGGAAGATCTAAACCCACAGATAGAGAAGCGGCTTTTAAAGCCCTCAAAAATAAAAACGCGAAACAAGAGTCCGAGGAAGAAGAGACATCAGATGAAATGGAAGCAAACTTTGTCAAAAAACTAAAAAGGGGAAAAGGAAAATACAGAGGAAAGCTACCTCTTAAATGTTTCAACTGTGGAGGCATTGGGCATTTTGTGACTAAATGTCCACTTAATGAGAAGAACAAAAATGATGAAGGATCGCACCAAGAACGAAGTGACTGGAAGAAGAAAACGAATTTCAAAAAAGGCAACTTCAAAAAGAAAAGTTTCATCTCCAGGAATGCCAGTTCATCAGAAGATAGCTCAGGTGAGGATTCTGAAGAGGAAACAGGTGAAGCTCTTTTCATGGCATTTGAAGAAGAAAAGGAAGAAGGGGTGAACTCTGAAGTATGTGGTGAAAACCCTGAGGCTGAAGTAGATCTAGTAGGTGAGTTGATCTCTGCTCTTGAAGAGTGGAAAATAGAGAAGAAAAAGAATAAGAAACTTTCAAAAAGGCTTGAGGATGCAAATGAAATCATATCCAGTTTGAAAGTATAGATAGAAGAATCCAAGAAAATATCTGAAGATCTGGAAGTGCAAATAACCATGAAAATAGATCATTGCAGCAAGCTAGAAGAAGAGATTGTTGGGTTAAGAATGCAGCTAGAAGAGATGAACAAGAAAATCAGTTGCTATCACAAACGTGAAGAAAGTTCTATGAAGCTGGATAAGATCATAAATGACCAAAGGCCTACAGGCATCAAATTTGGTCTGGGTTTCGTCGAAGGAGAATCATCTAATGGATCAAAGGCCAGAAATGTAGAATCCATAAAGAATGAAGATAAGAAACAGGTTGATCAAGGAAAAACATCTCATGCAACAGAAAGCAATAATGCCAGGCACGAAAGGAAAATTGACAATGATGGATTCACCAATGTCACTCATCAAAGAAGAAGAAGACCTAGGGCTCCTACGACAACATGGCAAAGACCATCACCCAGGTTCAATTTTCCCTTTTCTGGTTTCTACTTTAAATGCAATGGCTATGGACATAAAATCTCAGACTGCAAATTTAATGTAAGACCAAGGAGTTTCACCAGTAGAAATGCTTTCTCTCCTTTGATGAATTATACAAGTAGAATGTTATAACTGTCACAATTTTGGGCACATTGCAAGAAACTGTAGAAGTACATTTGCTTCAAATCAATTTCAGGGAAGAAAAATTCAACCAAACAGGATGAGACAAAATAGAAATCTTCCCGAAAAACAAGCACAAGCTATTGATAAGGGAAAGGCTAAACAAGAGCTCAAATCTACTATCAAAATGGAGTGGAAAGAAAAGGAGCGACTTAAGGAAGAAAAGGAATCCTTAATAGTACAAACAACATTTAGAGCACAGAATAAATATGTACCATGGATACTTGATAGTGGATGCTCCAGTCATATGACAGGTGACAAACAGAAGTTTGAGAAGTTGCAAAAATATGAAGGTGGTTCAGTAAAGTTTGGAAACAATGATGGAGCTAAGATAGTTGGCAAAGGCTCTATCAAAATTAGTGACAGAAAAATTAAGTCAGAAGAAGTCCTGTTTGTAGATGGGTTGAAACATAACTTATTGAGCGTAAGTCAGATTTGTGATAAAGGTCATGAAGTAGTTTTTATGAAGCAGGGTTGTGAAGTCAGAAAAACAAACAGTGGAAAATTGATAGCAACCGGATCAAGGACATCTGGCAACCTGTACACGCTCTCAGAGACTTCAAAAGGAGCTTGTTTTATTGGACAAGAAGAAGAAAATTGGCTGTGGCACAAGAGACTTGGTCATATCAGTTTTGATAATCTAGTAAAAATCACCTCAAAAAGGGCTGTAAGAGATCTTCCCACCATCAGGAAACCTGCAAACAACATTTGTGCTTCATGCCAAAAGGGGAAGCAAACTAGAGTCACATTCAAAACTAAAGAATACTACACAAGCAAACCTTTGGAACTAATACACACTGATTTATGTGGACCCATGAGAACACAAAGCATAAATGGTGACAAATATTTTATGTTGTGCATTGATGACTATTCCGAATGACATGGATATTTTTCTTAAAGCATAAATCAAAAGCTTTTGATATGTTCAAGATTTTCAAAAACCAGGTTGAGAATGAAATAGGTAAGAGGATCAAATGTTTAAGATCAGATAGAGGAGGAGAATTCATTTCAGAGGAGTTTACAGAATACTATGAAAAATACGGTATTAGGAGACAGTTTTCAGTAGCCAGGACACCTCAGCAGAATGGAGTGGTTGAAAGAAAGAATAGGACAGTACAGGAAATGGCATGGACTATGCTGGCTGAAAGCAGTCTAGCAGATAGGTTTTGGAAAGAAGCAGTCCATACTACGGTGTATATCCAAAATAGGTACATGCTGAGAACACATGAAAGCAAAACTCCTTATGAGTTATGGTTCGGAAAAAGGGCAACAACAAAATACCTCAAAGTGTTTGGCAGCAAGTGCTACATCAAAAGAACTGAAGATAATCTTGGCAAGTTTGAAGATAGAGCAGATGAAGGTATTTTTGTTGGTTATTCATCAAAAAGCAAAGCTTACAAATGCTACAATAAGAAGCTAAAGAAAATTGTGGACAGTGTCGATGTTAAATTTGATGAAGGTAGAGAACGAGTAATTAACTATGAAATGAACTACCCAATTTATGAAGAGGTTATTGAAAGAGATGAGGAAAACGAAATGGAAAAGATACAGAAAATTGACTCAGATGATGATTCAGAAGTGGAAGAAAATAAGAAATTCAAAACAGGCAGCTGGCAGAAAAATCATCCTAGAGAGCAAATAATTGGAGACCCCAAAGTTGGTGTTCAGACAAGAAGAAGAGTAGTAAGTAACTACTCTCTGCTATCCAGCATTGAGCCCAAAAATGTTGTTGATGCAAGCAAAGATGAGAGCTGGATGAAGGCAATAAATGAAGAATTAGATCAGATTGAGAAAAACAAAACTTGGGAGTTAGTTCCTAGACCTGCAAACAAAAATATAATCGGGACTAAATGGATTTTTCGAAACAAATTGAATGAAGATGGACAGGTAGTCAGAAACAAAGCAAGATTGGTATGCAAGGGTTATGCTCAAGTTGAAGGCATTGAATTTGAGGAAACGTTTGCTCCAGTAGCTAGACTAGAGGCAATCAGAATGTTTCTGGCTTTAGCAGTCTACAAAAATTTCAAAGTTTATCAAATGGATGTGAAATCAGCGTTTTTGAATGGGAAACTTGAAGAAGAGGTTTATATTGAGCAACCAGATGGGTTCCAACTTGGTGATAATCCCAACTTTGTTTGTAAGTTGAAGAAAGCTTTATATGGCTTAAAACAGGAACCCCGAGCATGGTATGCAAGACTAGACAACTATCTCACTCAACAAAGGTTTAAGAAAGGTATGGTGGATAGTAACTTGTATGTCAAAATAGAAAATGGGCATCTTATTGTTCTTGTTGTATATGTAGATGATATCATATTTGGCAAGCAACAAAGATGAGTCATGTAAAGATTTAGCAAATAAGATGCAAAAAGAATTTGAAATGTCAATGATTGGTGAACTGTCATATTTCCTCGGTTTGCAAGTTAATCAAAGTAAGAAGGGCATATTTATTTCTCAAGTTAAATATGTAAAAGAGATGTTAAAGAAATTCACAATGGAGGATTGTAAGCCAGTTAGCACTCCCATGACGACAGGTTGCAAGTTGAGCAAAGATGACAAATCTCCACCTGTTGATCAAACCATGTACGGATCCATGATTGGAAGCCTACTGTACCTGACAACTACTAGACCAGATATTTTGCAGGCGATATGCATGGTAGCACGTTTTCAGGCCAATCCCAAGGAGACTCATGTGACAGCAGAGTAAAGAGGATTCTTCGGTATCTCAAGGGTACTATGGAGTATGGGTTGTGGTATCCAAAAGGTAAAGACTTCACCCTTATATCATATTCAGATGCAGATTGGGCAGGATGTGTAGATGACAGAAAGAGTACCAGTGGAGGTGCATTCTATCTTGGAGACAGATTAGTTGCATGGCACAGTAAGAAGCAAGAGTCAATTTCTTTATCAACAGTAGAGGCAGAATATATTGCAGCAACAACATGTTGTACGTAGGTATTGTGGATGAAACAAACCTTGAAAGATCTTGGTATCTACTTCAGTGAACCAATATCAGTTAAGTGTGATAACACCAATGCCATTAACATCTCCAAGAATCCAGTTATGCATTCACGCACAAAACACATCGCTATCAGGTATCACTTCTTGAAGGAGAAAGTTGCAGAAGGTGAGGTTAAATTGGATTTTGTTCCAACTACAGAGCAAGTAGCAGATATCTTCACAAAACCATTGCCCAAGGAAGTTTTTGAGTACCTTCGCAATAAATTGGGAGTGGTCACACTTCCCAAAGATTGACTAGCTATAAGGATCACATTCTCAGGGGGAGCATCTAAGTAGTTGATTATCTTGTTGCTCATGTTCATGATTTTTGCTAAGTATAATCAATTTTGCCTGAGAATGTTGTGCATGGACTCAGGGGGAGTCTGCAGTAGCCCTTTGGTATTATTGTCAAAGGGGGAGAAGAGTTACAGGAAATTGCACATGTGTTGCCAACAATTCCAAAGGGGGAGATTGTTGAGCAAGGTGTAGCAACAGTATTGTCATTGTTGTCAACACAGTCGGATAGATCTGGTGTTTCAGTGGACAGGAAGTTCAAAAGCTAGTCAGATGCAGAAGATAGGAGTTCAAAGGTTACTCAGAGTATGTACAATGATTTTCCAAGAAGACCGAAGTGGACCACTTGCAAAAGATCAAAGAAAAAGACAAGTAAGAAAAGTGTCGCGATATCGCGACATATTCAGTATGCAAGAAAAACTATCGCGATTTCGCGACATGTTGGAAGAGAGAGAAAAGAAAGAAAAACTGTCACGATTTTACGACATGTTGGAAGAGAGAGAAGAAGAAAGAAAAACTATCACGATATCGTGACATGTTGAGAAGAAAGAAAAACTATCACGATTTCGCGACATGTTGGAAGAGAGAGAAGAAGAAAGAAAAACTATCGCGATATCGTGACATGTTGAGAAGAAAGAAAAACTATCACGATTTCGTGACATGTTGGAAGAGAGAGAAGAAAAAGAAAACTGTCGCGATATCACGACATGTTGAGAAGAAAGAAAAACTCGCGATTTCGTGACATGTTCGAAGAGAAAGGCAAGCAAGAAAACTGTCATGATTTCGTGACATGTTGGCAGAGAAAAGGCAAGAAGAAAACGTGTCACGATTTCGTGACATGTTGGAAGAAAGAAAGGCAAGAAGAAAAAGTGTCATGATTTCATGACATGTTCGGAGAGAAAGGCAAGAAGAAAAGTGTCATGATTTCGCGACATGTTGGAAGAGAGAAAGGCAAGTAGAAAAAGTGTCGCGATTTCGCGACATATTGCAAGGAAGGTGAGAAAAAGAAAAAAAAATGAAGGAAGTAGAAGAAAAAGTGTCGCGATTTCGCGACATATTGCAAGGAAGGGAGGATTGAAGGAAGGAAAAAAGTGTCACGATCGAGACATATTGCAAGGAGGGTCGAACGGAAGAAAAGTGTCACGATTTTCGTGACATATGGCAAGGAAGTTTGTACGGACGAAAAAGTGTCACGATTTCGTGACATGTTGCAGGAGAGAGAGTCCGAAAGAAAAAGTGTCACGATTTCGTGACATAATATAGGAGAGAGTCCGAAAGAAAAAGTGTCATGATTTCACGACATGTTGCAGGAGAGAGAGTCCAGGAGAAAAAGTGTCGCGATATCGCGACATGTCGGGTTTTCGTGACCCAAAGGCAAGAGAGAGAGTCAAAGAGAAAAAGTGTCACGATATCGCGACATGTCGGGTTTTCGCGACCCGAAGGCAAGAAAAAGCGCTAAGGAGGAAAAGTGTCGCGATATCGCGACATGTCGCATTTTCGCGACCCGAAGGCAAGAAAAAGCGCTAAGGAGAAAAAGTGTCGCGATATCGCGACATGTCGCGTTTCGCGACCCAAAGGCAAGATAAAGCGCTAAGGAGAAAAAGTGTCGCGATATCGCGACATGTTGTATTTTCGCGGTCTAAAGCAAAAAGAAAATGCAAGGAGAAAAAGTGTCGCGATATCGCGACATGTTGTATTTTCGGGGCCGAAGCAAAGAGAAAATGCAAGGAGGAAAAAGTGTCGCGATATCGCGACATGTAGCATTTTCGCGGTCCGATGCAAAGAGTAAGAGAGAGAAAGAAGAAGTGTCGCGATATCGCGACATGTTGTATTCTCGTGGGCCAAAGCTAAGAGAAAGCGTACGGAGGAAAAAGTGTCGCGATATCGCGACATGTTGTATTCTCGCGGGCCAAAGCCAAGAGAAAGCGTACGGAGGAAAAAGTGTCGCGATATCGCGACATGTTGTATTCTCGTGGGCCAAAGCTAAGAGAAAGCGTACGAAGGCGAAAGTGTCGCGATATCGCGACATGTTGTTTTCGTGGCAACAACAACAGAAGAGTTACAAGGGCGATTGAAGTCGATGAAGACCGATGTAAGCCGACGAAGATTAGGGTTTGCAGTAGATGAAGATTAGGGTTTGCAGTCGACTAATATTAGGGTTTACAACTGACTAAGATTGGTTTTTTCATCATGAAAATATTGTTATAAAAGGAGGGCTGTTTGGAGAATTTCAAGGGTTGTCGATGTGCGTGAGGTTCGGTCGCAGAGCACAGAGTGCAAGTCGTATCGAATCGTGCTAAGTGCAAAATTTGCAAAGGAAGTAGAGTACGCAAAAGGGAGAAGATGATCATTCGACTATGATGCAGCAGATTGTGCGAAGTAATTTTGCAGAGAGAGCAGAGTGCGCAGAGATCGCTAAGGTGAAGCAGTCTTGTCGGGATCTTGTAAAAGTGAGGTATCATTCTGTTAATCTTCTAGATTCATAATTCAAGTCCAGGTTGCAGCTTGGCATCAGGGGTTGGTGCTCCTTCTAGTAGGTGTTGGTAAATCAGGGGTTGGTGCTCCTTTCTGTTGGTGCAGATAAATAAGGGGTTGGTGCTCCTTCCAGTGGGTGCTGGTAAAGTGATTGTAAAGTTGTTGCTTTGCAAAGGCTGGATTTGGATGGTAGTCCAAGCAGTCATTCTTGAGGAGTAGCCACATTGGTGAACCTCGTTAAATCTTGTGTTGTGTGATGCTCTTCTGTTATTCTTGTTGTATCTTGTTATAAGTTTTAATTGCTTCTATTTTAAGAGCTGTAAATTCAAGCTTAAAAGAGCTACACTGATTCACCCCCCCTCTCAGTGTCATTGTAAGACTAACATTTAATTGGTGTGGATGAATCAACGATATCTCAAAAAACTCCCTAAACCATAGGCTTAGTGGACTCATCTCCAAACGATATTGTAATTAGCCTTGAACATGGTAGTTCGTAAGCTTACGAGTTCCCTGGTTTAACAATTTAAATGAGAGGGTTATGACAGAAATAGGATCATATTTAACCAGTATTTTTACCCCAACATGCACCTCCAAAAATATTTTTTGAGGGTGATTGGATCATAGTTTATAATAAGAAGGGGGTGACCAACCCTAAGTAAATGCTTTCTAAGAAAGATAAGTTTGTGAAGCCATCATCTCTGCCTCCTGTTGTTCTTTGCATCTTGTTTTGGCTCCTTAGGCTTCACCTACTGAGAAACCTCCCAAGCATAAATCAGCCTTAGAAGAATGAAATTCACTACCAATACCTCCACCCTCCAGACATTTGCATAGTCTATCTTAGGATGGGTCATCATTTTTGAGGGGAATCTAAGAGGCTAAGCATCATCCTTCAACTGTTGATGACTTATTTCAACCTTCTCAGAATTATTTATTTAATATGTTTTCAGTGTTGGCCAATAGTGTGGGTAGTCCTCAATTGTTGGTGAATTATTTCAACCTTCTCAAACCTCTGCATTTAATAATTCTTAGGTTTTGGATGACAGTGGGGCAGCCCTATGGAAGATGGCTCCATGGATATTCCTCCTCCATGAATTACCTTTCATGGAATATTTAGGGACTTACAGAGTCCTCAAGATTTTTTTTGTTCAATCCACTCTACAAAGTATTGACTATGTTGATGTTATTTGTTTACAAGAAGTTAAGATCTGTGGTTTTTTGTTAGATGTTTCTCTCAGTTGTATTGCATGTTATTTTATGCATTTGACTACTCACCATGAAGATGGTAGGGGTGGTACTTCTATTTATATCTCATCCAAATTTGAGGATTGTTTGCTTGGGTTTGGTGAGGATCCTTCTCATCATGTGGTCTATATTTTGCTAACTATTAATGGGAACACCCTAGGCATTGCCAACATTTATGCGTATAATGATGGGCCTAGTCGCTCTACCATTTGGTGGTACCTGAATGATCATTTAATGGCCGTATATTGAAATTTTTATGGTAATTTTAATATGGTTGAGCATGATGAAGTCAAAGTTGGTTGCCTCCCCATGTGCTGGTGTGTTGGAGAGCACGAGGCCTAGTTTTTCTTAAACACAAATGGGGTCTTTTTGATCCCTTTTTTTCTAGTGCAATTGCACACCTCCACCCTGGTTCATGTGGCCCAATTTTTGTGCCAGTAATGATAGAGTTTGCAAGCACCTTGATCAAGTTATGATGTCAAAGCAACAATTTTTTATTCTTCTCCATCAATAATAATATTGTGATGGTCTAGGATCAATTCCTACTATCAGATCATTTCTCGATTTCCTTTCAAATTGAGTGGAGTGGTCACCAATTTAATTTTTTATGCAATCAATTTTATTTAAATACTTATTTATTGCAACACCCTAGCACAATTTGTGATTGAGAGAGTCTAGAATTTATTACCTTGATCTCCTAACTTTGTTAGTTGGATTTCTTGGTGGAATAAGGTGATTATATGTACTACCCCTTTCATGTGGTATTTTGGAAAACATGTGGCACATATCAAAAAGTGTGCTCATTTGGCTGTTACAAATGAGTATCAATGAAATTTATTATTGCTGAAAAATGATCCGTATGATTGACAATTGCAAACTAGGGTTTCTAGTCTTCACCACCAAATTATAGTCCATGAATAACATGAAGTCAAGGAGCTCAAATTCAGGCTCGTCTGCACTAGCTAAGGGTTGGTGATTGGTGATGGTTTTCATAATGGTATTTTATTTAATTCTTATAATATTTGGTGGTCTCCTATTCTATCTAACTCTTTAGTTCTTCTTGTTGATATGCCAGGGATTAAAGCTTTGAGGTTGTTTCACAAGGGCATATGCTTTATTAAATATTTAGTGCACTCTCGAGACTGGATTCCTTGGCTTGATCTCAAATGTAAATTTAATCTTCAAAATTTAGATCTTTCTTCTATTCTTAAGATTCAAGAGCTTATACCTGATGTCATGCTTCATAAGCTCAACCTTCAACCCCCGAGTACCTAGTGGAGGGATTAGCGTTGGAATGTGGATACTCCTTTCAAGAACTACTCTTCTTCCTTGGTTTACCATCTTCTTAGTCATTTTTCCCCTGGTGTTGATAAACTTAATGAGATATGATAAACTCACTCTACCTCCTATGCTTGAATTGCTTGTTAAATCATATTTGGCAGTTTAACCTTGAACCCAAGATTACCTTTTTTCTTTGGTCTCTTATTTATCAAGGGCTTCCTATGGGAGAGAGAATTAGTAGGTTTGGTATTACTAATCCTAAGTGCCTAGCTTGTGGTCATTTTGAGACTTCTAAACATCTATTTTGGTTCTACCCTTGTGCTCAGTCTGCTTGGTATTGGATTCAATCATTGTTCAAGCCCTTTCATCCTGAATTCTTGAGATGGTAGATGATCTTTTTTGGAGATAATAGTTGTTGGCCTACTTATATTGCTACTATGTGAAATTTATTTTGTGCTATTATTTTATTTCAACTTTAGAAATCTAGGAATGCTACTGTCTATTATGGAGATTCAATTTCTAGTCAATTTTCTATGCATGAAAATATTATGATTTTTTCTATTGTTATTGTTCAGATCCATTCATAGGCTTCCAAGTTGACTCATGAGTTGGTGCATTTGATAAATCTTATTAGGTACTAGCAAGAGGCTTCATGCACTATTAGTAGGCTTTCACCTAACATCCCTCTGCCTCAAGGTCCCTCTATTTTGGTGTAGTAAGCTGAGGAGGCAACATTTTCCAGCCTCAAGTCATTCTATTAGTGCCCATAATAGGGCTCAATATTATCTAGGAGTAACTCCCTTTGCCTAGTTATGTTTTTTATTCACCCTTTTAAGAGATTTTTTTGTTTTTGGCCTCAGAATTCATCTTTATAGTGTTGATCATTTGGGTGGCCTTATGTCCCAAGCTATGATTTTTCCAGCTCCCTTTTTTGTTGTAACATATCTTATTTTTATTGAATATAATTGTTGGCCCCAATAATAAAAAAAACCAACTATTTTTTTGCATTAGTTTATTATGTTAGAAACGTTGTGTCGAGGGTTTTAAAATATTATAGAGGAGTTGTTATTGACTAAGCTAAATTGCCCGTAAAACATCTAGTGAAGTGAGGGACAATCAAGCTTCAATAACCAAGCCTCAGACAACACTCGTATATAAAATTGAGCTCCCATAGATCTTTGGGTATATTGGTATACCCCCTAGGATTAGGATAAACCTTTGGCCCTAGGAAGAATTTTGATCGTGTATTCTCCATAGTTCATCGAACACAAAATTTGAAAATATCACCCTCTTACTATCATAGAGGTGGGTAGTGTGCTCAATGGTATGCATAGAATTATCCTTGAGTAGTGGCCTAAAATATTGGTCTAAATAATATCATTCATTATTGTGGTATAATAGAGGGACCTATGGGTAGTACACACACATTGGATTAGAGTATCCTATTTTTGTTGAATGTTAAACCTAAAACCAAAAATCCTACCATGAAAATTGAGCATACCGAGGAGACTACACTTTCCTAAAATTACTGCATGAAACATATAAAAGAATTTGGTGATGAACATAAAAATCAAGATAGGTTTTATTAAGAGTAGTCAATGATAGTCAAGTATGAGTTCAATCAAAGTTAATAATAGTTAAGACAGAGTCTATCGACATCAAAAATAGTTGTCTATAATATTCAAAAATCATAACAGACATGGAATTTGTCAATAAAAAAGTTAGCCTAGATAGCCATAAGAGACAATGAGCTCCAGTATCAGTGATAAAATAGTGTTAGAAAGAATAATGTCAGTAACATATAGTGTAGAGTCTAGTAAGGGATTGTCAGATAAAAGTCAAATTTATGAGTGAACCAAGACTCCAAAAGAAAAACCAAAACTTGAATATAGTACTCCCCTAGAAAAAAATATTTGGGATACCAAAAATAGTGTTTTGGGATATAGTCCATTACAATTATCTTTTCGAGTTTATAATTTGATATATAACCTCCATGCACTTTTTTTAGGGTACCAAAAAACATTATTATGGGACCAAACCCATTCAGTTTGTCTTCTTGAGCTGATAATTTTTGATATAACACCCAAACACTTTTTTGGTTCAATACTAAAAATATGAACTCTTAGAACCACACTTCTTTCATTAGTAAGTATCATCAAATGGTCAAAAAATCATAGAGCATGGCTATAGGCGCTAGGGAACAACAAAAGGCACAAAAATTAGATAATAAAATTTCCTATCATATAAAGTCTTGGAGAAAAAAATTGGGAGAGCAGTTAAATAAAAATTTAAATCAATTAAGGGTGGATATCAAATCTCTACATGACAACTTGCTCCATGTAGCAAGGGAAAAAAATGAAATTAAGGAGGAATTCAATGTAAAAATTAAAGACTTGGAAGGTTATATAACTAATAATACCCACAAACATGGTGTATTTGGGTCTCATGACCATAAGCATGAAGGAATCAAAAGTCAACAACATGAATCTCCTAATAACTAGGTAAATAAACTGCCCAAGTTAGACTTTCCAAATTTTGATGAAAAGGATCCAAAAGGATGGACATGTTGGGCCAAAAACTATTTTAGTCTTCATAATGTTCTCCATCATATGCACCTGACAATAGCCTATTTCAATTTTGAATCATATTCACTACATTAGTTTCAATGGCTTAGGAAAGCAAACCTCGATCTTACTTGGCATGAATTCAAACAACACCTCATCACTCAAGGTCCTAGTGAGTTTGAAGATTTTACAAGAGCCATTTCTAAACTCAAACAAACTTCAACCATTCAATATTATCAAACTCAGTTTAAAAAATTATCCAATCATACCACTGGTTTGAGTCCCAAATTCTTCCAAAGTTGTTTTGTGAGTGGTTTTCAGGATGATATTAAAGCTAAAGTTCAAATGTTGAGGCCACAATCATTAAAACAAGCAATTGCCTTGGCTAGATTAGATAAAGAAAAATTCAAGGCTCAAGAATCCACAACCAAATTTTTGCAATCTTGGCCACCTTTTTGATCCAAGCCAACACCAAATCCTGCCAACAAATCTCCTTCCATCAAAAATTTGACACAAGAGGAGATGGAATCTAGAAAGGCCCAAGGGCTATGCAGGGGTTATGCATAGTTGCTATTTATTGCCAAATTGCCTAAAATTAGGATTTTTAAAATCTGTATTTGGATAATATTTGGGACCCTTGACCAAGGCCCATTAGCCAAAAATTTATGGGTGTAATTTTTTTTTGGTTCGATTCGCCCCAATTTTATAATAATTTGACCATTTTAAGTTTAAATTTCCAACATTGTCCCTAATAATAGTGAATCTTCTACATGCATTTGGATACTATTCACCTGGATTTTGAAACTGATTCGCCAAGTTTTTATAAATACATTTTGGGGCTGACACCTTATGCATAACCCTAGGCATATGCTATAACTATGATGAGAAGTATTCCCCAGGGTATAAGTGTGTGTATCAAAAATTATATTTGCTTGATGTGGATGAGGCAAAAACTGTAGAATATTCGAAGGTGGAAGAAGACCATTAGGAGGAGTAACACACAAAATAGTTAGAAGTTCTAGATGATTCCCAACCATAAATCTTGGTGCATGCCTTAGCAGGTATATTAATGTTGAGGAATATTGGTATATGCTAATGTACCCTCATGGTACAATTACAAATATGTAATAGATTAGGGTTGAGTATTTAGTTTAGATGAGCATTTAATATTTTCCCTTTCATGTAAGTGTCAATGTGCAAGAAATGCACGTGTCATGTAAGAGTGCAATGTGTAAGAAATGCATAAGTGTCATGTAAATTAGAGTGCAAGTGTACATTGAGAGAATGTGCACAAGTATTTTGTATGTAAGAGTGTAAATATGTAATGTGAGGATGTGCACAAGTGTCTTAGATTAGAAGTGCATGTAGAAGTGTAAGAGTCATGTTTATGTGTGCAAGTGTCTTAGGATCAAGTGTCCATGTAAAATAAAGTGAAGAGTCTAGTATGCAAGTGGCAAGATGATAAGCCAAAGGTCATAGTACTTGTCATATGGAGAGCAATAGTCAAGTACATAAAGAGTCATATTACTATGGCTATATTATGGAGATAATACTCCATAAGAATGTAACACGAATATCAGATTATAGAGTTGTAACAGAAGCAAAGGAATAAAGCTTGTATACATATTTTTGAGCAATTAATATTGTAAATTTTCTTCATGCATAGTTCATGAATGACTTAGGCCATTTACATTCATATTTGAGTATATAAGTGAATGTTTATTTTAGTATTATATAGGCCTTGATATACATATTAATTTGCTCATATATTATTCTACTCTTAATTATTGATATTTTGACCTTTAATATTATGGCTATTTTATATTGGGACCTATGATATTTTATGGTAGTAAGGCTTAAAAATCCAACAATGGTATCAAAGCTACCACCTGACTTTGTCCATTTTGATAGAGTTCATTTAGCCATCGTTATTAATTAAAATTTTCCAATTCTGATAAAGTTAATTTAGAGTTTGTTCACTTTGAAGGTAGTGTAAACTTGGCCTCTATTTTAAAGGTTTGATTGAGTAGAATTTGAAGGGACAAGGATTAGTCATCCTGATTGAAGGCTAGGGTCTTTCCACTTGGTTGAAGGAAAACCATTGAAGACTAGGACTCAACTATATTGATAGAAAGGGCCAACTTAGAAGAGTTGTTAGGAAAATACTATTAAAATTAAACACACACACAAATATGAAAAAAAAAACATAAATGCTTACAAAAATAAATGCACACTATGAAAGTAATTGCAGAAATGGAACAATCTCACAATAAAACTGAATCGTAAGCATCTTCGAGGGGGCAAACTCCTTCAATACTTGATTCAATTATGCAAAATATACATACAATACTGCCTCTTGCAATTTTAAGGAATTCCTCTAGCACCTAACTCCCAAGGTTGGCTTACATGCAAAATGCCACCCGGGCTAGAATCTCCTACCTACAATCGGTTACATTCTTGAAAAATAGTTACATAGAAGAGCACCATTTGGCATAAGGTACTTCTCAATACAAAACTATAATAAAGCATTACAAAATATTATCATGGGTACTACCCACATTCCACAAGGAATATTACATCAAGTGTTAGGATGGGGTCCTAACATGCCCTTCCCATTCAAAAAGCTTTATCCTCAAAGCTAAAGGTGAGAGAACTACTACTGGATTTGGTGAAGATATTCCCATGTCGTATCATCAGGTTGCAAGCCATGCCACTGGACCAAGGCATCTGTGATAACACGTCGATGAAGGTTTCACAATCTACAATCAAGAATACACTCAGGTTCAAGAATAATAAACCCTTCCTCATCCAACTCTGGAAGTGTAGACTACACCTACACCTTATTTTCAAGAACCTTCTTGAGAGATGACACATGGAAAATTGGATGAAGTTTAGAACTAGCCAAAAGGGCTAGCTTTTATGATTACTCCAAGCCTCTGTAACACCTAATAAGGACCATAGTATTTGGTGGTAAGTTTTTGAAAAACATGCAACTAGAGAGATGATTGTTTGTAGGGTCGTAAGCAAAGAAACACCATATCACCAATGGCAAAGCTATGTTTGATACGATGATGATATGCTTGTTGTTTCATACAATTTTGAGTCATGTCCAAGTTGAGCTTGAGGTGGTGCAAAATGGAGTTATGCTTATGAAGAATGGAATCCACTACCTGAACCTTGGAGTTGCCTAGAATGTAAGAAATAAAAGTTGGTGGAGGCTGACCATAGATTAATTTGAATGAAGTCACCTTAGTGGTAGAGAGATAGGTGGTGTTGTAGCACCATTCAACCAAAGGAATCCACTTTTACTAATGAGTAGGATGTTCATAAGTGAAGCAACGAAGGTAGGTATCCAAGCATTTATTGATAATTTTAGTTTAGCTATCAGTTTGAGTATGGTAGGTTGAACTCATCTTGAGTTGTTCCCCTACAACTTGAATAGTTACTACCAATAGTGATTGGTGAAGGTAGGATACCAATCAAAGATAATGGATTTAGGCATCCCATGGAGGTGAAAGATGGAGTTAAGGAAGATTTGGGCAACAATAGATGCAATATAAGGGTAGGATAGGGAACAAAAGTGAGCATACTTTAAAAGACGATCCACTCTCACAAAATTAAGCAATTTACCTCTAGATTTTGGTAACTCTTTGATTAAGTCCATAGATATATTTATCTAGACCTCCTCAAGAATGGACAAAGGTTAAAGTACCCCTAGAGAACTCATAGTTTCACCTTTCATGCATTGGTAGTGATCACATTCGACCATAAATATTTTTATGTCCTATTTCCTGCCTTTCTAGAAAAAAGTATTCTTGGTTTGGGTATATATTTTGAGAAAAATTGAATGACCAACCGAGGGAGAAGATTGCATTTCTTGAAGGAGGTTATTTATTTGAGACACAAATGGAATAACCAAACGATCATGAAACCATAAATATTGACTATCCCAAACATATCCCGATTGGGAATGAGGATCCTCTTAGAGAGTGTGGATGAGAGTTTGCAATGATGAATCCTTGGTCAAATCCTCATGAAGTTGATGAATCCATTGCAAAAGAGGAGTAGAGATAGCATGTAACATGGCCTGATCTTCATGGAGATGAGACAAGGCATCGACAACAATATTCTATTTACCTTTTTTATAAGAGATGTCATAATCATACCCCAACAATTTGAAGATCCATTTTTGTTGTTTCAAAGTAGCCACCCTTTGTTCTAAAAAATATTTTAGACTCTGATAATCATTAGCAAGTTTTTCAAATTGAGTTTGGTATTCTCACATGGTTGAGGTTTTTTTGAGTTTAAAAATGGCTCTTGTAAAATATTCAAACTCGCTAGGGCCAAAAAAGGTGAGTAAGCATCACCCAAATTTGAACCAAGATAGATCAGGTTCAACATTTTTGAGCCATAAAAATAAATGAAGTGCATCTGATTCAAAATTAAAAGAAGAAATGGTCAACCATAGGAAACGATCAATAATTTTGGTAAAGTCTAATTTTGGTAATCTCATTCCATTGTGAGTTGGTATACTTTGATGGTGGTTGCTTATACCAATTTCTTCTTGGTCTTGGTTACCTGCAAAACCAGTAGAGGTATGACTATCCAACTTGATCTTCATTTCCTATTGTGCAAGGGAGATTCCACTTATAGCTTCCTAGATAGTTAGGAGTTGTGACTATATCTACTGTAGGGTTTATTCAAATGTATGCCATACTTTTGTGCTTATAGCTTCCACTCAGGTTTGAACATCCTTGTCTAATACTTATTTTTGAGTACCCTCAGCCATGTTTGGAAGTTGGTAACCTTTTTGAGGACTTACTAAAAATAGAAAGGTGATTTTAGGAGTTACTATTTTTAGTAAGGGTCCACTTTTTGTTTGGGAATTAGGTTGAAACACTTATTTTAGGATAGGGACCACTTTGATGGCCGTTCAATATAAGCGCTCAATGAGAAGATATTCTAACAACTTTGACTTTTTGTGATCTCCTGCTTGGGTGCAGATCGATGTCGGGGTAATTTCTTCAACTTGGACTTAAAAATTCATAGGTGGGTCCTTGAGGGTATTTGGTGCAAAATAATGAGTTGCTTCTTGTCCATAAAATTTTAGACCAAATTGATTGACCGTTGAGAAGTTATGGTCTTAACAAGAAAAACAAAAAATTACCAATTTTAGAAAATCAGTGTAAAATTTGACCAGGTTTTACCAAGGACAATTTTATCTGAAATAAAATGTAGAGTTGTCTACTAAAATTTGGAGTCAATATGAGCTTTGAGTGAAAAGATATCCCTATTTGAGTAAAAGTTTAATATTTTTTTACTACTATTTGATGAGTCAAGAGTTGTGTACTGTGTCAACTGTCTCTACCATGTATGTTCTAATTACTGACCACTAATTGACTCTTGATACTGTTATGTTTTATTTTCAGACTTTTTGACCACTGAATGATTCCTGATATTGTTCTATTCCTTATTTGATTTTGAATCTATCATAGATATTCATTGACTTTCTAACTATTATAGGTAATTGTTTAGACTATATAGGTGATTGTTATGGCACTGTTATCCTGACCACCTTGTATTGATTGTTACTGATAAAATTTTCCTTACTGTAACTGAATTTGACTTCTTGTTTCCCCTATTTTAGAATCTAAATATTTCTATCTACCTGTTATTTTTACATGTAGGGATTGTGGAATAGGGATTTCTTCTTCATAAGCTCAACTTCTATGAAGGATATAGTAATAGGTTTATATTTTTGGTTGCAGGTTAAGTAGAACAGAAAGACTTGGAGAACAAACTTTATTTGCAGGTTTTTAAAAAATATGGTACGCTAGGTAAAGGTGTATGTAATACCCATAGGCCCTCTATTATATCGTAGTGATGAACAATAGTGCTCAAACCAATATTTTAGGCCACTACTCAAGGAGGATTCCACATATACCCTTGAGCACACTATCTGCCTCTTTGATAGTACAAGAGGATAGTATTTCAGGATGCCGTGTCCAGTGCACTATGGATAATATAACATTGAAAAATATTTCTATGGATGAAATTTTGTTAAATCCTAGATGGTCTCCCAATACACCCGAAGATGCGTTGGAGCTCAATTTTGTGCACGAATGCTATCTGAGACCTGGGTATTGGAGCTTGATCACCCCTCACTTCACTATATGCTTTATGGGCTATCTAGCTTAGACAATAATGACAACTCCATGATATTTTAAAAACCCTGGCATAGGGTTTCTAACCTACTCAACTATTGTAAAAATGATTGTATTTTTTTTGACCTTTTGCTATATATATATTTTAATAAGGAAAATCAACAAACAAAAAAACTAAACTCGAAAATCGTATACCTAACAATTAAATTGAAAAATACATCATAGTTACAAAAGAATATGGCCCTAGAAAGTGCTCTGATACCACTTGTTAGGAACCTACTATTAAAATTAAACACACTCACACAAATATGGAAAAATAAACATAAATGCTCACAACACACTATGGAAATAAATGCACACTATGAAAGTAATTGTAGAAATGAAACAATCTCACAATAACATTGAATTGCAAGCCTTTTCGAGGGAGCAACCTCCTTCAATAATTGATTCAATTATACAAAAAGATACATGCAATAATACCTCTTGCAAATTTAAGGAATTTCTCTAGCACTTAACTCCTAAGGTTAGATTACATGCAAAATGCAACCCGAGCTAGAATCTCCTACCTACAATCAATTTCATTCTTGAAAAATGGTTACATAAAAAAGTACCATTTGGCATAAGGTACTTCTCAATCCAAAAATATAATAAAGCATTACAAAATATTATTATAGGTACTACCCATGTTCCACAAGGACTATTAAATCAAGTGTTAGGATGGGGTCCATTGACAAAGATAACCAACTCAAAAGATAGTTGGAGATCCAGGGATATACGAAGTCACCCTGATACATATTTTGGATTCTATAGACAAGAAGAAGAGAATAACTATTGAATATTAAGGATTGAATATTGAGATAAAACCAGATCAAAAGAAAGTTGGTCATTTAGGGACATTCATATCCACCTTGACATTGATATTGGGTTCTCTAGTAAGGAGGAAAATCATATTAGGATCTTAGGTGTGACCTAAGAAATTGAATATTTTAGGGTTACAATATAGAGGAGCAAAAAATATTAAACTATAAAGGTTGAGAATATTCCTACAAATATAGACAAGAATTTTAGATTCTACATACAAAATAAACAATACAAAAAATATAGAGGAGAATTCAAAGATTCCTATAAGGATTGAGAAGCATTTAGAGATTTCTATAGAGATTGAATAACATATAAGATTCCTATAAGAGAATAGAAAAGGAGAGTAGAAATAACAGAGATAAAAGAAGCAAAACAAAAAGTAGTAGAATATAGAATAGCAAAAAGTAAAATGGAGAATTGAAGTAGTATAGAGAAGAAGAGAGCAGAGATAAATAAGCTTATATTAAAGAGAGGGTCGAAGAGATTTGCATTGAAAGAGAAGGTCCATAGAGGCCTGCATTAAATAAGGTCCAAGAGAGGCCTACATTGAAGAAGGTCCAAGAGAGGTCTACATTATTGAAGAAGGCCAGAGAGGCCTACAATTATAAAAAGGATCAAGAAGCCTATATAAGTGAAGATTTACAAATGACCTACGTAAAAGTATACATAAGGTATTTGTAGAATCATTTCACAGAATCAGAGAAGGCATACAAAGCTAGAGTTAAGCATACACAAATCAAGAAGAATACAAAGCTAGAGTAAAGCATATAGTCAAAGCAAATAGATCTAGAAAAGGTATTCTAAGCAAGCACAAGAAAGAATTCTAAGTTAGAGAAAGCACGTAGAAAATAGTGCTTGAAAAGAAGTTTTTATGATATAATTTTTTGGAGAGTTGAATCTCTATATCAATAGGAGATAAACCAAAATCACTTGAACCAAAGCAAACCAACAATAAGCCTCCAAAGAATAAAGGAAAACCAAATTATCAATTTTAACATATGCAATCCCAATCACTTGAAGCAAAGTGAACCAAAGAATCAAGGTGAACTTAGTTCTCCCAAGAAGCTAAGTATCGACAAACTAGTAATCCATCATGCATAAATTCATCAGAAAAGGACATCAAATTGGAAATCGTGGCATCCAAAGAAATGAGGTGAGGCAAACCAGTTATAAACCATCTAAGAAGCCAAAAACCAAAAAAGAAAGAGAAATAAGGAGTTGAGACAAAGGCACGAGGTGAGGTGAACCATTTTTTGAACCACCTGAGAAGACAACAGTTGTATGAGCAAGAGAAAGGAGGAACCAAGATATGCCCATGCAAAAAATAACAAAATGTAATAATGGCAGAGGAATGTTAGATGTTCGATCAACACCAAAAGCATAATCAATTTAGCTATAATATCATTGAGCATCCTCAAGTAAAAGATGTTACATTATATTCAATGCTTAAAAGGTTTTGGAGGGAATAGATAATATTTGAATAATATTTGAGTGCTAAGGTTATAAGATAAGTAGGTATAAGGGTTAATTTAAGATTTTTTATTATTGCGATTTTAATATTTAAAAAATTTGAAAATTAAAAGATTAGGAGATATAAGGAGTTAATGGTCTTTTAGTTTTTTGATTTGGAGTTTTTTTGAATTTTTAAAGGATTATCGTTATTTGAAATTTTTTAAAGTTTCTAGAAAATTTGGAAAACTTTAAAAACTTTGAGTTTATAAAATTTGGAGTTTTTGAAAATTTGAAGTATTTAAAATTTGAAATTTTGCAAATTTAATTAGGGAGTTAAAAGGTTTTCTACATCAAAGGATTAGAAATTTTATAATTTGAAAATTTCATATTTGAGTTATTATTTGAACTTGGGAGTTATAAGGTTTTCTACTTTGAAGGACAAAATTAATTCATACCATGGAAGAAATTATTAGAAATGCATTCAATGAAGATAGTGAAGAAATGGTGAACAAGCTTAAGTTTTATTCTCAAAACTTAATAGATGATTTTGATGGAAAGAAGCAAATGACAAATATTTTAAAAGAAAAACTATCTTTATTTCTCAAGGATGCAAAAGATGAAAAGTTCACAACACTTATAAGCTATCTTCATGATTTTTTTTAGAATGTGGTGGAATTCACAAAACACCATTATATTTTCCTTTGAAGAATTCTTAATGGTGTATTTTTCATTACTTACCTTTTCAAGAAAAAAACAAGAAAATAAAGATGACACATACAACTTGAATGAAGCTTATGTTAGCTTCAATGAGGAATCATTGAAATCAAGAATGTATTATTGTGATGATTTACTAACTCAATGTTTAGAAGGCACATCATCAGGTACATCACAATTAAATATGAAAAAGAGAAGAGGAAAAAAGAAGAATAGAGGAAATCATACAAGGAAGGCTAATCAAAAATTTGTATCCAAAGCCAAAGAAAATCATATACTGAATATTCAGATAAATACTTGAAAAATATTCCAGAGAAGTAGAGGTTCATGAATAGTGCAAGGTGACTTGAATATTGAAGACAAATATGAAGATCAATATTGAAGACTAAAGTCTTCAATAACCAAATAATGTAATACAAGGGGGTGTTGAGGAATATTACATTATTTGGTATATGCTAATGTACCCCCATGGTACCTTCATGGTACAATTGTAAATATGTAATATATTAGGGTTGAGTCTTTAGTTTAGAAGTATGATTTATATTTCTCCTTTCATGTAAGTTTCAATTTGTAGGAAATGCACAAGTGTCATGTAAGAGTGCAATGTGCAAGAAATGCACAAGTTTCATGTAAGTTAGAGTACCAGTGTAGATTGAGAGAATGTGCTCAAGTGTCTTGTATGTAAGAGTGCAAAATGTGAGGATGCACAAAAGTGTCTTATATTAGGAGTGCATGTAGAAGTGTAAGAGGCATGTTTATGTGTGCAAGTGTCTGAGGGTCAAGTGCCATTGTAAAAAGAAAGTGAAGAGTCTAGTATGCAAGTGGTAAGATGATAAACCAAAGTTCATAGTACTTGTCATATGGAAAGTAATAGTAAAGTAATTGAAGAGTACATTACTATGGCTATATTATGGAGATAATACTCCATAAGAATGTAACAAAAATATCAAATTATAAAGTTGTAACAAGAAGAAAAGGAATAAAGCTTGTATAAATATTTTTGAGCAATTAATATTGTAAGTTTTCTTCATGCATAGTTTATGAATGACTTAGGCCATTTACATTCATATTTGATTATATAAGTGAATGCTTATTTTATTATTATATAGGCCTTGATATACATATTAATTTGCTTGTATATTATTCTACTCTTCATTATTAATATTTTGACCTTTAATATTGTGGTTATTTTATATTAGGACCTATGATATTTTGTGGTAGTAAGGCTTAAAAAGCCAACAATAAACTCCTCAAATGATGAAAGTGATAGAACACTTCAAAGGACATTGGTTATTAATTCTCATTGACTCAGGAAACACACATGAATTTATTGATCCACCCCTAGCCAAACAGGGGAATTGTTACAATAATACTTGTAATTCTTTTGAAGTCATGATTGGCAATGGAGGCACCCTACCATGTAAAGGGAAGGATTGAACTATCAAAATATAAATAGGGGATTATAATATTAAGGCAAATATGTTTACCTTATCACTAGGAGGGTGTGATGTTATTTTGGGAGCATAGTGGTTGTAGATGTTAGGTCCCATCTTATAGGATTTTTCAAAGTTATGGATGAAATTTAGCCAACAGGGAATAGAATATACCTTATGAGGCATGAAGGTTGAGGTTGCTTAATTTATTTCAGCCCATAATATGGAAAAATTATTAAAAAAATTCTCCCATGGGGTTGTGGCTCGATTATTTGCTATCAATGTTTTTGAGGAAATGGATAAGGACCATCCAAAGGAATTACATGTTTTATTCTAAAAACATGCCTTAGTTTTTGAGGAACCCAAAAAACTACCCCCTTGTCGTACTCATGACCATGTGATTCAATTTATTCCTGGTAGTCTTCCCCCAATTGTTTATCCTTATAGGTATCCATATGCCCAAAAATAAAAATTTAAGAAAATGGTACAAAAACTTTTTATTTCAAGAGTTATTCGTCCCAATGTTAGTCCATATTCTTCTATAATGTTGTTGGTTTGGAATAAGGATGGGTATTGGTGCTTGTGTGTGGATTACAAGGAACTTAATAAAATCACTATTAAAGATAAATTTTTCATTCTGGTCATTGATGAATTGTTAGATGAGTTGCATGGGACCCAATATTTTTCAAAATTGGATTTGCACTTAGGGTATCATCATATTCGAATCAAGGATGAGGACATTCCTAAAACAACTTTTAGAACTCATGAACAACACTATGAATTCTTGGTTATGGCATTTAGGTTAACCAAAACACCTTACACTTTTTAGAGTTTGATGAATTCTATTTTTTGACCTTTACTTTGCAAATTCATTCTAGTCTTCTTTAATGATATTTTGATTTACAATCATTCTTCAAAGAAGCATCTCAAGCATTGTTAGAGTATATTACATAATTTGGGTTGTGTAAATGTACCACATTTGGTACATAACTAGAGTAGGAGTTTACTTTAGAGTGAATTAAGTTATTTACTTCAAGTATTGTAATAAATGCACAAGTGTCAATGTGCAAGTTGTAAATGTGAATGTAGTCCACATGTACATAAGTCCTAGGTAGAGTAAAGGTCAAGGAGTCTATCTACCTATATAAAGACCTCATAGTGAGTGTTTATGAGGGGTAGTGAATATAGTGAGAATGTGTATTATAGTTTAGGACTATGGTACAATGTAGTCCTTTCATATTTGTTCATGGAGTGTGCATGTCCTCCATTATATAGGATTGTACTATTTTTATCACTTTCATTAATGGTATATTTCTAAGTTATTTGCAGATGTTCATATTATTATTTTCCTGTATATTATTATGCTATTAGTTTATAGTTATATTAGATTGGTTATTTTACATCTTGTGGTTATATTACCTCCCATAAAAAGCTAACAATAGTATTAGAGCACATGGTATATCAGATAGGAAATCGGGAGAGCCACAAGTGAGATTGAGAGAAATCCAAAAATCTTATTTAATTTTTTTTTGAGATTACATTTGGCTAGAGTCTTTCCAAAAGGTTATAAGAAAACTCATGAAGACTAGGAATCAACGTGGATTCCACTAGATTGAAAAATCAACTAGTGAAGATTCGTCATCTCTAGATTTAATATTTTCTTTCATTTTAGTTTCTAACATCTTGTTCTAGGAAAAAGGAGATTCAAGAAAGTTGGGAAGCTTCCTACATAGATCTAGGAAGAATATCTTTATTAGAATCATTCCAACACTTGTAGCAACAAGTAGAAGATTGAAGATTTTAAAGACCTAAGAAAAAGGTCCCATTACTAGATATTGCAGACCTGTAAAGTGCAGAAGAAGAAAAAACCATAGTAGCCTTATAGCTGATTCAAGAGACTCTAAAGAAGAGTCCAAAAGAATATTGGAGGTTGGTGATCTCCATTAAAGACTGCAAACAAAAAATCAAAGAAATCAATCTAAAGAGACCCTTAGAAGGACCAATTACAAAACTCCAATTTTTGAAAGAGTGGAGATTGGTGATCTCCATTAAAGCCTGCAAATTGTAGAAGTGAAGAAGGACCAACAAGATCCTATTCCAAAATTCTAGTAGCAACAAATTTTAGATATCTGAGAGGAAGACCTCATTACCAACACTTTCATAGTAGAAGGTTGAAGGAAAGGTATCATTTGGAAGACCATAGAAGTTGCAATATTTAAGACCTTTGTGAGGTCTTAAGGAGAAACAAGGAGAAGGCTTGGAGAGCCTTAGTTCATAATTTAGAGAAGGCCATTAAAGAAGTTCCTAGGAGAACTCATTGGAGAAATCTACCAGTAAGGAGGAGCTACTAACAAAGCAGAATTTAGGATAATTACTGCCATTCGACAACAAGCTCAAAATGAGAAGAATTTTACAAGGATTACCAAATATCGAAGGAGATTGCTGAAGACCTCAAGACATTCATATTCTTGAGAAGAAGGCGTAGGTTCAAGTCAGAATTCAACAAGGAGGTTGAAGGAGATAGGAGCTTAACTTTACTACCAAACCTAAGAGGTTTGAATATTACCATTGAAGGCTAAAAGGCTCATTGATAGGGGTTTAATGAATCTTCAACAAAATATTGAAGGATTCTTGAAGGAAAAAATACCCACGATTTGGAGGAATTTCCTACCAAATTTTTGAGTTTTAAGGATAGCATTTCAGTGCAGAAATTGACTGCGAGAAAGCAGCAATCAGGACAACATTACTAGCTGCTAATCAGGAGACTAAATAAAAGGTTATTTGTAGGAAGTATGGATGGAGCTTTGAATAAAATCCTTACTTCGGAGCAATCAACACTTGTTGAAACAGAGCATGGAGAAAAAATAGCTCAACTTCCATCATTCAATGAGTGGTTAACACTCATTTAATAAAATGGGTTGGTTTTAAATAACCAACACCCATTTAATAAAATGGGTTGGTTTTAAATAACCAACACCCATTTAATAAAATGGGTTGGTATTAAATAACCAACACCCATTTAATAAAATGGGTTGGTTTTAAATAACCAACACTCATTAATAAAATGGGTTGGTATTAAATAACCAACACCCATTTAATAAAATGGGTTGGTTTTAAATAACCAACACCCATTTAATAAAATGGGTGGATTTAATTACCAACACCCATTTAAGAAAAGGAGGCTCTAAGCATTTAATAAAAATAGATTTCTTTCGCACAAAACTAGGTGGCAGTTTAGCACAACACTTGGTGGTAGTTTTGCACAACACTTGGTGGTAAATTGTTGCACAACACTTAGTGGTAAATGGTTGCACAACATTGGGTGGTAGTTTAGTTTTTACACAACACAGTGTGGTAGATTTTTTAGAATAGATTGTGGAAAATTCTTGCATAACACATGGTGATGACTTGATTGCCATATTGTTCGAAATTTTGAGTATATTGTGTTGTCATTGATGTCAAAGGATTGATGTCATAGGTTGTCATTGATGCGAAAGATAGTTTGGTATGGCAATAAGATAAGGTTTATAAGTTGGATAATTATGCAAGGCAAGGTTAATCCCAATGCAAGAAAATTGATAAAAAGAAAAGGTTATAATATTTACTTTAGATATTGTAAGCCAAAAAGGTTTGGGATAAATTTCTAAGTGTTTGGTTAAAAGGTTGAAGGCCCAAGTTTAAGACCGTGGTTCAAAAATAAAGCAAGTGACTAAGGCTTAAAAAATATAATATTATAATATTATAATATTTAGGTCAAAAGGACTTATTAAAAAGAGGATTGAAAGTGCATTGGAAAAAGGTCTCAAAAAGAAATTAATTTGACAAAGGACTACAAGCAAAAATATTATTTAACACCAAGGTTAAATACTATAATAAATAATATTTAACACCAAGGTTAAATATTATATTAAAAATAAAATAAATTTGAATTGTCAAAGGTGCCAATAATTTAAATTTAAAAATGATGCAGGAGCATCGAGGGCAGCACTGCAATCTTGCATCAACAAAAAAAAAAAAAGAAACAAAAAAATGTTTAAGTGTTGAAAAGTGTCGCGATATCGCGACATAAAAAGTGTCGCAATATCACGACATGTTTTTAACAAAGGGCGTTGGTGAAAAAGATGTCGCGATATCGCGACATAAAAGGTGTCGCGATATCATGACACAAAACAAAGGAAGAAGTCAGTAGGAAAAGATGTCACGATATCGTGACACAAAACGAAGGAAGAAGTCAGCAAGAAAAGATGTCGTGATATCGTGACAAAAAATATGTCGCAATATCGCGACACAAAAATGGAGAAAGATGCTAGTAGGGAAACTATCGTGATATCGCGACAGGTTTCATAGGAGAGGCAAGGAAGGCAAAGATGTCACGATTTAGTGACACGAAAGCAGAAGAGCGTACGAAAGACAAAGATGTCACGATTTCATGACATGTCGCGATTTTGCAACCTGTTGAGTGGTGTTTTAACCCGATTGTGAAAACACACTCTCCTGTAGGATCCGAGTCCTAAATCCTCTGCTTGCAAAGAAAAATGATTTCTCCAAGGTTCTTATTATGCTGATTATTAACTATCAAGGATGCTGTTTAAAATGAAATGCTAAGAACACCTTAGGGTTTGCAAGTGGATGTTAACAAGGGGCACTGTGGTTTATTAATTTTGAACTTTCAATGGACTCAAAATGAATAAAATCTGCTTTAACCTTTAATTCGATGGATTTTCAGGTGATTTATTCAAACACAGTAATTAAACTGCTGAAAATAAAATATGGGTTTGAAAAGCAAAGACAAAAGTAAACAAAAGTAACAATAAAAAAAAAAAAAATTACAGTCAGAAAGCTGTCACTAATATGATGAAACCGAAGATACTGAGGCTTTCTACATGCAACCTAACCTAATGAACCTGCACATCCACACAATCCAAATAGGCCAAAGTGCGAGTCTCAAGGGTTTCTGTGGTAATTCCGGAAAACAGGCATTCGCATGAAGCAACCAAGAGATCTTGCATTAACTTCACCTAAAAACCTAAGAAATCTAGAAGGGAAATATAAACATTAAATCATGCATGCAAAAGTTACTCCTTTCTCATCCAATAAGATGCCAACTCTCTGTATTTGTATTTAAATGATATCTCGATTACATTAAAAAATGTTCCAGGTGTGAAAGAAAATCCCAGAATAAAAAGAAGGAAATTTCCCAAGTACGGGCCCAGAATAGCACAAAGCCTTCGTCTCTGCAACTCCATATTCGGCAATTTCCAACCCCTTCTTCGATTTGCAATTCTGGCTTTATAGCATTGTTATGGCTCTTCGATTTCCTCTGTTGCTTCATTTCCTCTTCCTGTGGGCGACCCTTCAAATTCCTGCTTTTTCCCGCTTTGATTCACGCTCAAATTTGGAAACGCCTCGAAATTCGCCTCTGCATGTAACGTCCCTGCAAGTTTGACACCTGTGCACCACGTGTCGTGCTTTTCCTATGCCCTGTGTAACGCTTACTACGAAAAAAATGACAAAACTGCAAGTCCGCCTGTTCATCTTCCCGGCCGCGAAATCGTGACATGTCGCGATATCGCGACATGCTTTCCTGCCGTACGCGTCCAACGGCTTTTCGTAGCGATATCGCTACCGTTCTGGCCTCGAGCTTCCTTTTCAGTAAGGCGTAGCGAAATCGCTATCATTTCCCCGTCGGGCCTCCTTGGCAACTTTACGTCGCGACATCGCGACCATTATCATCCTCTTGCCTTCCTTCGACAAACCGTCGTGATATCGCTACCGTTTTTATCTTCCGTACGCCTTGGCAAAACTTGTCGCGATATCACGATGTTTTTTCCCTCGGACCTTCATGCAGCTTTCTGTCGCGAAATCGTGACCATTTTCTCTGTCCGTACTGTTTGCCAAAACACGTCGCGAAATCGTGACACTTCCCTGCTTTGAGCTTGATTTTCATTTTCGTCACGATTTCGCGACATCTTCCTTGTACCGTACAACTTTGCCAAAATGCGTCGCGAAATCGCGACACCTTTCATCATCCGTACGCTTCTGCAAAACTCGTCGCGAAATCGCGACGTTTTTCCCTTTCGGACCTTCATGCAGCTTTCTGTCGCGAAATCGTGACCATTTTTCTGTTTCGTACAGTCTGTCAAAACCCGTCGCGAAATCACGACCATTTTTTTGTTCCGTACAGTCTGTCAAAACCCGTCACGAAATCGCGACCATTTTTTCGTCCGTACACCTTTGCTGCAATCGATCGCGAAATCACGACGTCTTTCCTCATCGAGTCCTTTAGCTGCTTCCTGTCACGATATCGCGACGTTTTTCCGCTTCCGTACACCTTTCCAAAACACGTCGCGAAATCGTGACACTTTTCATCACCCGTACGCTTCGGCAAAACACGTCGCGATTTCGTGACATCATTTATTTTCTTCCGAATAGCATGTCGCGATTTCGCGACACCTTTTCTTTTCTCCTCAGCGACATGTCACGATTTCGCGACATCCTTTTCATCCTGGTCATCGACACGTCGCGATTTCGCAACACCTTTTTCTTTCTGGTTATCGACACGTCGCGATTTCGTGACACCTTTTTCCTCCTGGTCACTGACACGTCGCGATTTTGCGACACCTTTTTCTTCCTGGTCACCGACACGTCGTGATTTCGTGACACCTTTTTCTTCCTGGTCACCGACACGTCACGATTTCGTGACAGTTTTTCCGTTTCGTTGCCGTTGACCGCGCTGACCGCGATTTTTCGACATGTCGCGATTTCGCGACAATTTTTGGCTTCGGTCACGATTTCGCGACATGTCGCGATTTCGCTACCTGTCGCGATTTCGTGACCCCTTTCTACACTTGTGCATTTTCTCTTTTTTTTCAATTCTGGCATCTGGGTCACTGAGATCCTTCCCTGTGAGCCTGCAAAAAGGTGGGTCCCCAATTTTGGGGTGTGTTGTGGATCAACCACAACACGACCCAAAAGCAGAAGAGCATACGAAAGACAAAGATGTCACGATTTCGTGACATGTCACGATTTCGTGACCCGAAAGTAGAAAGAGCATACGGAAGACAAAGATGTCACGATTTCGTGACATGTCACGATTTCGTGACCCGAAAGTAGAAAGAGCGTACGGAGGACAAAGATGTCGCGATGTCATGATTTCGTGACCCAAAAGCAGGAAGATGGAGCGAAGGAGCGAAACTATCACGATATCGCGACATGTCATATTTTCATGGCGCAAGGATAGAGAAGGGGCCAGAGATCGAAAGGTGTCGTGATATCGTGACCTGTCATATTTTCATGCTCGAAGGGAAAGCCGAAGATGAAGAGTCGAAAAGGCAGACGTTTCGAATACCAGGACAACGAAGCGGCACGGGAAGACGAAACGAAAGGTTCTGGAAGAGGAAACGAAGGGCCACCAGCTGGAAATGAAGCGTCACCTGAGAACCTTTAAAAAGGAGAATAGAGGCATGCACAGGGGCTAGAAAATTTTTGGAACGATAATATTTTTTTGTATTTCCAGATTTGAGAAATTCTGTAAAGGCGCAACTCTTCTGCGACTTCTGTAATATTTTGCTATGACTGTAATATTCTGTTGTAACAGTAATTCTCTGTTGCATTTGAATAAAATAAAATTATTTTTCTTCTCTGTAATTTTGGCTCTCTATCAAGTGGTATCAGAGCGGGAGTTCCTGAGTGTGTGAGCAGACCATCGAAAGTGAGGCAACTTGCACCAGGACAGGTGGAAGGATTCTGAGAAGAGAGAATGGGAGTGCCTGGGTAGTGTAAACAGAGCACCGAACGTGAGGCAGTTTGCACCAGGACCAGTTGAGATTTGCGAGAGAGGTGAGCAGTATGCCTCCAAAAAGGAATCGTGGGCGCGGGAGAAATGTGGCATAGGATGAAGATTTCAGAGCGTTACAGAGGCAAGTGCAAGCCCTGTAGGAAGAGTTGCGAAAAGGGGTCGAACCAAAGGGAGAAGATCAGAGTGACGATGAAGCCTGGGAAACTAAGGGTCCATCAGATGATGAAGAAGCATTGGATCCTTCTAAAGCTAGATTGTTGAAAGCTCTATCTCAGGCCGGGAAGAGACCGAAGTTTGATGTCTCTACATATTCTGGGAATCTCAACCCAGAAGAGTTGATTGACTGGATCAACGACATGGAGGAATACTTTGAGTATGAGGAGATTGCAGATCTTGATAGGATCAAATTTGTGAAAACAAAATTGAAAGGCCATGCTAGTTTATGGTGGAAAGGAGTACAACTCGAAAGAAATAAAAATGGAAAAGAAAAGATAGCCAGATGGGACCGGATGGTGGAGAAATTGAAGAGACAATTTATTCCTATAGATTACGAGTTGGATCTGCTGAGGAAGATGCAGAGCTTGAGACAGTCAGGTAAGTCTGTCCAAGAATATACAGAAGAGTTCTACAAGATCTCCATCAGAACTGGCCATTCGGGGGCTAATAAGGAGAAAGTAGCCCGATACATAAATGGATTGAGAATGAACATCCAGGAAGAACTCAGTCTGATCAGAATAACCACCATAGAAGATGCATATCAGTTGGCCTTGAAGGTCGAAGAGAAACTGAACCGAAGATTTGAAGGCAAACAGAGAGGAAGAGATCGCGGTGGAAGAACCGGTGGAGGAAATTATAGAGACCAGAAGAAGACTAGTGAAACAAGCAAACCCCAGGAATAGAAAAGGGAGAATACCTACCGCCCATGTGATCAGAACAATGGCTACCAAAGAGGAAGAGGTAGACCAGGACGTGGGTATGGAAGAGGAGCATTCCGTGGAACCTATTTCCAGTGTGGAGAAGAGGGACATCGGTCATACGAGTGTCCCCAGCACCAAGATAGGATGGATAGGAGACCCGAGGGTCATGCCAGAGCTGTTGTGGCAGATGAAGGAGCTGAGTCAGAGCACTCTAAAGAAGTAGAAGGAGGAGAAGTGTTGATGACGAGAAGAGCACTGTTGAATGACGAAAAAGAACCAGAACAGAGGAAGAGCCTGTTTCGCACGAGGTGCAAATGTGCAGGGAAGGTCTGCAATGTTATCATTGATAATGGTAGCACATACAACTTAGTTTCAGAAGAGATGGTTACTAAGTTGAAATTGGGAAAGAGGAAGCACCCGCATCCATATCGGATTGCGTGGTTGCAGAAAGACCATAGAGCACTTGTCAGTGAACAGTGCTTGGTCAAATTTCACATTGGGAATTATCAAGATGAGGTCCTATGTGATGTTTTGTCGATGGATGCTTGCCATTTGTTGTTGGGAAGACCATGGCAATTTGATAGACGTGCAGTGCATGATGGGCATGCAAATACGTACTCTCTGACGAAGGATGGAGTACGTCACAAATTGAAGCCACTGAAAGAAGTGGATGAGAAAGTGTGCGATAGTGCAGAATCTGCCTGGTGGATGGAAGACAGTTTTTGGATGGTCCGAAGAGGGATTCAATGTGTTATGCATTAATCCCTACTGTTAAGAAAGAACAGTACACGAGATGTTCCAATGAGAGGCCGAACACCTGTTAGAAGAATTTCTAGACATCATATCAGATAATGTGCCTGAGGGTTTACCATCGATGAGGAAGATCAGTCACCATATTGATTTGGTACCTGGATCTAGTTTACCCAACAAGGCAGCCCATAAAATGACTCCTGTGGAAAGTGAGGAGCTGAGAAGGCAAGTCCATGAGTTGTTGAAAAAGGGACTGATTCGAGAAAGCTTGAGTCCATGTGCGGTACCTGCAGTACTAGCACCAAAGAAGGATGGGGAGTGGAGGATGTGTACGGACTCCCAAGCTATAAACAAGATCACCATAAAATACAGATTTCCATTACCAAGGATGGATGATATTATGGACTGTTTGAGTGGAGCCAAGTACTTCACCAAGATTGACCTGAAGAGTGGCTACCATCAGATTCGGATCAGAGAAGGAGATGAGTGGAAAAGTGCTTTCAAAACCAGAGAAGGTTTGTATGAGTGGTTGGTCATGCCATTTGGGCTAACCAATGCACCAAGCACATTCATGCGGTTGATGAATGAAGTGTTGAAGGAGTTTTTAGGCAAGTTTGTTATTGTCTATTTGGATGACATTTTGATATTCAACAGAACCCTGGAAGAGCACCTGATGCATATCAGGAGGGTTTTTGAGAAGCTGAGGGAAGAACAGGTGTTGATCAACTTGAAGAAGTGCAATTTTGTGAAGAAGGAGTTGGTATACCTGGGATTTTTCATCTCAGTTGAAGGTCTAAAAATGGACCCAAAAAAGGTGAAGGCTATCATTGAATGGCCTACTCCAAGAAGCACTTTTGAAGTGAGATCATTTCATGGTCTGGCCAATTTTTACAGGAAATTCATCAAAAATTTTAGCAGTATATGTGCACCCCTTACCGAAACAATGAGAGGGGATAAGAAAGACTTTAAGTGGACCTTAGGAGCTGATAAGAGCTTTGACATGTTGAAGAAGAAGGTAATGGAGCAACCTATTTTAGCACTTCCAGATTTCAATAAGGTATTTCAGGTAGACTGTGATGCCAGTGGTAGTGCCATTGGAGTCTGTTCTGAGTCAAGAAGGTAAGCCTGTTGCTTACTTCGGTGAGAAACTCAATGATGCCAGGAAAAAGTATTCAGTGTATGATCAAGAGTTCTACGCTATAGTTCAGGCCCTGAAGAAGTGGAGACATTATTTGTCGCTAAAAGAGTTTGTGCTATATACTGATCATCAGGCCTTACAATATATAAATAGCAAGGGAAAACTGAACCAGAGGCACTTGAAGTGGGTTGAGTTTCTGCAGAGTTATTCCTTTGTGTTGAAGCACAGGAGTGGAAAGTCCAACAGAGTTGCAGATGCCTTGAGTAGAAGGCATAGTTTGTTGACAGAAATGAAGGTGGAAGTGTTGGGATTTGATGAGTTGAAGGGTTTGTACCTCGAAGATCCCGATTTTGTGCGAAGCTCTGGAAGGCTTGCTTGGCACCGGTTACCTTGGACAGAACCAAGTGGTTGGATTTTCTGATCCAAGATGGAATGTTGTTCAGAGGAAACCAATTATGCATTCCAAGAAGTTCCATGAGGGAAAATCTAGTCAAAGAAAAACACAGTGGAGGATTGGCTGGACACTTTGGTCGGGACAAGACCATTGTCCTTGTGAGCGAGAATTATTATTGGCCGCAACTGCAACAAGATGTGCAAAAATTTGTGCAGAGTTGCAGAGTATGTCAAATGGCGAAAGGTGTGAGACAGAACACTGAATTATACTAGCCGTTATCGGTACCAGAGAGACCATGGGAAGATGTCAGCATGGATTTCGTTCTTGGTCTACCAAGGACACAGAGGGGAAATGATTCCATATTTGTGGTGGTTGACCGGTTTTCAAAGATGGCACATTTTATTCCCTGTCAAAAAACTAATGATGCGGTTCATATTGCAAGTTTATTTTTCAAAGAAGTGGTATGACTGCATGGTCTACCAAAGAGTATCATTTCTGACAGAGATACCAAGTTTGTTGGGTATTTCTGGAGAACCTTGTGGAAGAAACTAAAGACAGATTTGAAATTCAGTTCAGCATACCACCCACAGACAGATGGGCAAACAGAGGTGGTGAACAGAAGTTTGGGTAACCTATTGAGGTGCTTGATAGGAGATAAGCCCAAAGGATGGGATCTGATTCTGTGCCAGGCGGAGTTTGCATATAACAATTCTGTCAACAGGAGTACCAACAAATCTCCATTCCAGATAATATATGGAAGCAGTCCAAGAAATGCTTCTAAGTTGAGGAAGCTGGATACAGGGGAAAAGTGTAGTGCCGAGGTTGAGGATTTTGCAGAGCATCTGAAGAACCTGCATGAAGAAGTGAAGAAGCATATTGCTAAAATGAATACGCAATATAAGATGAAAGCAGACCAGAAGCGACGGTTTAAGGAATTCGAAGTGGGAGATGAAGTGATGGTCCATCTGAGAAAAGAAATATTTCCTACTAAAACCTATAACAAACTAAAGATGAAGAAGTTTGGACCGTGCAGAATCCTAGCAAAACGGGATTCGAGCAATGCGTATGAAGTAGAATTGCCAAGTGGGTTAAACATATCACCCGTGTTTAATATTTTAGATTTGGTGAAATACCATGAAGGGGATAGTAGTGAGACACCAAGTGCAGAGTTGTGGAGTATTCCAACATCTACTCCAACCACAGATAAGATAGAGGAAATATTGGACACAAGAGAAGGCAGAAGTACCAGAAACAGACAGTATTTTGAATATTTGGTCAAGTGGAAGGGCAGACCGACAGAAGATGCAACTTGGCTGACAAAAATGGAGGTGGATCACTTGGGTCTTCCTCTAATAGTTCAGAAGTGAGGATCACTTCTCAAATCAACCCTGGGTGTCTGATGCAGGAGCATCCAGGGCAGCACTGCAATCTTGCATCAACAAAAAAAAAAAAAAAAAAAATGTTTAAGTGTTGAAAAGTGTCGCGATATCGCGACATGTTTTTAACAAAGGGCGTTGGCAGAAAAGATGTGATATCACGACATAAAAGGTGTCGCGATATCGTGACCGAAACAAGACAAAGGACGTGGGCAAAAAGATGTCGCGATATCGCGACATAAAAGGTGTCACGATATCGCGACACAAAACGAAGGAAGAAGTCAGCAGGAAAAGATGTCACGATATCACGACACAAAATGAAGGAAGAAGTCAGCAGGAAAAGATGTCGCGATATCGCGACATAAAAGGTGTCGCGATATCGCGACACAAAAACGGAGAAAGACGCTAGCAGGGAAACTGTCGTGATATCGCGACAGGTTTCATAGGAGAGGCAAGGAAGGCAAAGATGTCGCGATTTCGTGACATGTCGCGATTTCGCGACCCAAAAGCAGAAGAGCGTATGGAAGACAAAGATGTCGCGATTTCGTGACATGTCACGATTTCGTGACCCAAAAGCAGAAGAGCGTACGGAAGACAAAGATGTCGCGATTTCGTGACATGTCATGATTTCCGGACCCGAAGTAGAAAGAGCGTACGAAAGACAAAGATGTCATGATTTCATGACATGTCACGATTTCGTGACCCAAAAGCAGAAAGAGCGTATGGAGGACAAAGATGTCGCGATGTCGCGACATGTCGCGATTTCATGACCCGAAAGCAGGAAGATGGAGCGAAGGAGCGGAACTGTCGCGATATCGTGACATGTCATATTTTCGTGGCGCAAGGACAGAGAAGGGGCCAGAGACCGAAAGGTGTCACGATATCGCGACCTATCATATTTTTGTGCCCGAAGGGAAAGCCGAAGACGAAGAGTCAGAAAGGCAGACGTTTCGAATACCAGGACAACGAAGCGGCACGGGAAGACGAAACGAAAGGTTCTGGAAGAGGAAACGAAGGGCCACCAACTGGAAATGAAGCGTCACCTGAGAACCTTTAAAAAGGAGAATAGAGGCATGCACAGGGGCTGGAAAATTTTTGGAACGATAATATTTTTTTTGTATTTCCAGATTTGAGAAATTCTGTAAAGGCGCAACTCTTCTGCGACTTCTGTAATATTCTCGTTGTGGATCGTAATATTCTGTTGTAACAGTAATTCTCTGCTGCATTAGAATAAAATAAAACTATTTTTCTTCTCTGTAATTTTGGCTCTCTATCAAAAAATGTGGCAATAAAAAGGTTGAGCCGACACTATATCAAAAAAATTGAATGCATATTTAAGGAGGAAAATAAATTATTTCTCAAAGTTAAAAAAACATATGCATTATTCAAAGCCATTTCGTTGAGCGCAAAGAGTGAGGAGAAGACAATGCAATTCATCTAGGGAAGAGGGAGAAGGAAATTCAGTGCATGTTGTTCAAGCAAGGACAAAGAATCATAGGGAAGAGCACACAAATTTGTTCCAATAGGGTAGCTAGCCCAGGTGGTAGGCGGGTCCTATGTAAGGCGTTGGCAGTGGACAAGTTTCAAGTTCAAATCACCGTGGTAGTTTGTTTTTGTAATTTTTATTTGGGTGAAAGGAAGGAATAAAAGCATTTTGTGCACATTCAGTTCCAGCAGGTGGGCTAGCCTAACTGGCACTCTAGCTTGTAATCTCGATGGCGGCAGTGATAGACATGGTAAGGGCTACAATTTTTTATTAATATTTGGGGTATGTTAGCGCTTGATCAAGGGAGACTTAAGGTTTAATTTTTGTTTTAAAAAGTATATATTGCTTTGTCTAGGGATACATAAGGGTGATGCTTTGAAATTAAATATTTTGAGGACATAATGATATTTTAGATTCTGGTTGTGACTTTATAAAGTAGAAAAAATTTTAGGAAGAAAGGAGAAGTAAGGTGCTTGAAAGTAAAATTAATATATGGTATGCACTTAGGGATATTAAATTGTGATATTAAAAATTACAAGTGGCTCTTATAAATAGGAGTGATAAGGTATGACTATGGTTTAAATTGTTGTGTGTATTTTTAATAAAAAGAAAAATTGAGAGGGTTTGATTATTGTCAAAAATTTGTCTTGTGGAAATAAAAGGGAGATATGAAATATTTTTATGAGTAAATTTTGAGGAAAGATTTTATGGATAGTTTGAAAAAGTGTTATGCTAACTAACCGTTGAAAGTGGCATAAGAAAGACAAAATATTTGGAGACAGGTTTTGAGAGAACTCCTTCATCAAAGAGGTATGGTTATATCACTCCTTCTTTAAGGTGTTTGGTTGAACAAATATTTCAGAATTATAAGGTGGAGATAAAAGGGTTGATTAGTGTGTATGGTTGGAAATATTTGAGCTAGGGTTTGTGAAATAAATTGTGCATCCTAGTTGAAAGAAATTGGAAACACTTGTGTTAGGGTTTGTGAAAAAATTGTGCTTCATTATTTGAATGAATTTGTGAAGCTTTTAGGCATTGATGTGAGTGACATTGAATGTGAAAGGGCAAGTGTTAGAATCCAATTTTGTGAAGCAAAGTTATACACTAGTTTGATTTGATTTGAAAGGGATTTGCAAGAGGTAAATATTGGATTGGATGAATGCAAGAGTTGTGAATGTAAAGAACATATTGGGTATTTGATAATGCATATCATTATCTATATGTTCTAGAGGTTAAATGAATTCTAGGTAGAATATGTCTGAATTGCCTAGTTGAGAAAAGTATTTCTGAAAGAGATATAAGCATTGTTTGTATGCAAGATTTAGATTAGATTTGTGCTAGCCTTGTTATGATGTTTGGTGTAAATTTGTGCAGATATAGAGAGAAATTTTGGATCATATTTGTGCTAGCCTTGTGATGAGGTTTGGTGCAAATTTAGGCAGAGATAGAGAACAAGTTTGGAGCAGATTTGTGCTAGCCTTGTAACAAGGTTTGATGCAGATTTGAGATAGAGTTGAGAGTAGGCTTTGGAGCAGACCAAAGAAAAGGGGATAGAGTTATCCTATGGAGAGATATACACAAACTAGAGCAAAGGAGATAGAGTTAACCTATGGATAGAGATCCACAAACTAGAGCATATGGGATAGAGTTCTCTTATGGAGAGAGATACAAAAACCAGAGCAGAGGGGATAGAGTTCTCCTATGGAGAGAGATACATAAAATAGAGTAGAGGGGATAGAGTTATCCTATGGAGAGAGATCCACAAACCAGAGTAAAGGGGATAAAGTTCTCCTGTGGAGAGATATCCACAAACTAGAGTAGAGAGGATAGAGTTCTCTTGTGGAGAGAGATCCACATATTAGAGTAGTGTGGATAGAGGTCTCATATGGATAGATATCCATGAACTTGAGCATAGGGGATTGGTGTCTCCTTTGTACAAATGTCCATAAAAATTGTAATAGGGAATTGGTTCCCAAGAGATTTGTTGAGAAAATTTAGAAAAAAAATTCTTTGTGGACGTAACCCACATTGGGTGAACCACATTAAATCTATGTCTCTCATGTGTGTGATGATTTGTGCATTGCTTTAATATTGCTATTGATGATCTTGGTTGAATTTTTTTTGAAAAGCTATTACAATTGATAATATTGGATAATATTGTTTGGGAAAGAAAAGTAAAAGTTGGTCTTATACTGTTCACTCCCTCCTCTCAGTATAAGTTTGTGTTCTTCAATTGGTATCAGAGTGGGTTACTTCAAAAAAGTCTAACATCTTGAAGGAAGATATTACAGGAACATAGATGGCATATTAGAATGGATCTTCATCAAAGAAGACTCCATTTTTCAATGGGAACTATTATGCTTTCTGGAGTATGAGGATAAAGACGTACTTGATGGGACAAGGATATGAAACATGGTAATCTATTGATGATGGTTTAACACCTACAACTACTCCTCCCACAGATAAGGATGGTAAGTAGTTACATGTGAATAATACCAAGGCTATGAATGGAATATTAAGTGGATTACGTGAATCAAAATTTGTGAAAGTTATGCAATGCAAATCAAGAAAAGAGATATGAGATAAATTGAAGCAAACATATGAAGGAGATAACAAGGTCAAGTTGGAAAAAGTATAAAACCACAAGATAAGGTTTGAAGATTTCAAGATGGAATATGAGGAATATATTTCTAAATACTTACTTCATGTTGATGAGGTTGTTAATAACATGCATGGACTTAGATTCAAAATTGAGGACTCTAGTATTACTTAGAAGGTATTAAGATAACTCCCTGTAAGGTATGATGCAAAGGTTTTAACTATAGAAGAGATGGAGGATATTGATAAGTTAACTATGGATGAGTTACATGGAATTCTCACAGCTTATGAGATGAGAATAGAAAAATATCATAATTCCAAGAAAGAGGCAGATTTCAAAGCTTAAAAGAAGACAAAATATAAGAAACCAAAATCAAGTGGTGAGTCAAGTGATAATGAAGAAGTTAACTATGTGAGAAGAAATAAGAAGGATTCAAGAAAACACAAAGGTATGACGACTATGAAATATTTTAATTGTGGTAATTTTGGTCACTATGCATCTAATTGTCCACAAGCTAGAAGCAGTAGTAGTGAAGAGAAACATGATTATAAGAAAAAGGAAGAAGGGAAATTCAGGCATGAAAAGAAAAATAGGTATGGTCAAGGCAAGCATGAAAATAAGTTCTTTCAAAGGCACAATAAGAGTTTCTATGTTAATAAGGCAAGCAATGCTTCAAGTGATAGTGATGAAAGACTTTCAGTGTTGGAATATTCAATGATAGTGAAGAAGAAGAGATTCTATTTTTGGCAATAGAAGATGAAGAAAATACTCATGTTGAAGATAAAGTAGAATATGCTCTTGAAGACCAAGAAGAAGAGAAATATTCAAAAAAATAAGGCACAATTGATCTAGAAGAAGAACTTATTGTTGATCTTAGAGAGTTGAAAAGAATAATAAAGCAAAATTCAACACTGAAGGCTCAAGTTCAAGAACATGAGGAAATAAAATAAAAGCTTCTACAAGACCTCACAAACTCAAAATCTAAGGCAAGAAAATTCAAAGAGGTCATGGTTGAAAGGTTACAGGTAAAAGAGTTAGAATATGAAAGATTAGAATATGAAGCAATTTATCTAAGTATGGAAGTGAAATATTCTAAGGAGTTGCATGGGTTTGGAAAAATTTCAAAATATTTGGATAAAATTATCAATTCACAAAAATCTTCATTTATCAAAATAGGACTTGGTTTTGAATAAGGACAAGGGAAACAAGAAGAAGGGTCAAGTTCAATCTCAAAAGAAGAGGAAGTTTCAAAGGAAGAGATTGAAAAATAATCTAAGACCTATGTGGATAAGTTGAATAAGGGAAGCTTCACTAAGAAAGAAAACAATGCACAAAAAAGAAATAGGGATCATCATGCAAAAGGCAAATAAAGGACTAAGAAATCAGAGGCTTCAAGACAAGATGAATATTTCTTCAAAGGGCATTGTTTTTCATGTAATTGTTTTGGTCATAAAGCTATGTGTTGTAAGGTTCATGGAAATAAGGAGCATAAATTAACTACGAGGAACTTTAACTTATTCAAATATGGATATTTCTTTCAAGGGTATTGCTACTCATGTAATCGCTTTGGTCATAAAGTGATCCATTGAAGGGTTCATGACAAAATGTTAGGATACTGCTATTAGAAATATGAATTGAATGCAAAATTGGAGAAAATAATCACTTTTAAAATTGAATCGTTGTTGGATTGTAAGGCAGAATCCCACAATATAATGAATAATATGTTCTTGGATGCCCTTTGAGACATCTCTAGCATTGTCTAATTAAATCTATCTAAGAGGTGTGAATATGAAGGGACATGTCCCTTAATAAATATAATATAATATAATTACTAGTTTATGTTAGGAGGGTCCTAACATGCCACCCTCCTTAAAAAAAATTTGTCCTCAAAGTTGAAATTATGGAAATTGTTGTTGAATGTGATGGAGGGTCTCCCATGTAGCATCTTTTGAAGGTAGACCTTTCCACTAAATCAATACTTCGATGATGGTGCGATTGCGAAGGTGGCACATGCGATGATCTAAGATAGCTTCTAGTTCAATCATGAGGACCCCATTGTCGGTAAAATCTAAAAGTTGAGTTTGAGTAGTAATGTGAGTGCCTACTATGACTTTAAGACAAGAAACATGGAAGACCGGATGGATTTTGGAGGATTCTAGTAACTCAAGCTTATATGCGACTGGTCCAATACGTTGTAGAACTTTATAGGGGCCATAAAATTTAGGTGCTAACTTTTGAGACCCCTTGATTTTTAAAGAAGTTTGATGATATGGTTGAAGGCAAAGAAATACCATATCCCCTTCCTGAAAAACTCGCTCGATTCGATGTTGGTACGCTTGTTGCTTCATGCGGTGTTGGGCAATGTGTAGATTGTCTTTCAAAGTTTGAATAATATTCTCTCGAGTAACAAGCTCCTTCTCTAAAGTGGGCACCTTTGTATTTATGGGAATATAAGAGGTTAGGGATGGAGGTGATTAGAAATATAGTGCTTTGAAAGGGTCATTTTTATGGTTGTGTGATATGTCGTATTATACCCCCATTCAGCTAATGGAAGCTATTTAACCCAGTGGAGGGGTTTTATGGAAATGAAACATCAGAGATAAGTTTCTATGAATTTATTCACAACTTCTATTTTGCCATATATTTGAGGATGGTAAGCGGAGCTCATCTGAAGTTGAGTACCTTGGAGTTTAAATCATGCTTTCTAAAAATTACTAGTGAAAGTGGGATCATGATCACTAACTATAGTTGAAGGCATGCCATGTAACTTAAAGATATTATCCAAGAAAATTTGGGCAATAGTACTAGCGGTATAGGGGTGGGCTACTGGGAAAAAATGGGTGTATTTTGATAAACGATCGACCACCACTAGGATGGTTGTTTTTCCTACTGATTTGGGAAGGCCTTCAATGAAATCCATTGAAATATCCACCCATGTTTTTATTGGTATGGGGAGGGGTTGAATAAGACCTGGTGTTGCTACTATTTCTCCTTTATTTCTTTGGCATGTTTCACATTCATTGATGAATCTCTTGATATCATTTTCATCCCTATCTAATAAAATAATTTAGTCACTCTTTTGTAGGTTTTGAGGAATCTCGAGTGTCCTGTAGTAGGTGTAGCATGAAGCTCATGTAGAAGCTTTGTACGATAAGCGGATGTGGGTGAGAGGACAAGATGTTCTTTATAATGGAGTATGTTATCTTGCAAATAATTATGAGGTTTGATCATGGGGTTTTGTTTAAGGTGTTGAATTATGGTATGTGTGGTAGGATCTGCATACCATTCTTCCTTGAGTTGTTCAATCCATATCGAAATAGGGCAGGAAAGAGCATGTAATTGGGAATTTTTCTTGAACTTTCTGGAAAGTGCATCTGTAACCATGTTATCTTTCCCTTTTTTGTATATGATTTCATAATCATAGCCTAATAGTTTTGTCACCCAATTTTTTTGTTCTGGAGTGGTTATCCTTTGTTCCAGAAGGTATTTTAAGCCGTGGTGATCAATGTGGATAGTGAAATGTTTTCCAATAAGGTATGGTCTCCAATGTTGGATAGCATGGACAATAGCCAACATTTATTTATCATAAGTGGAACGTGCTAAATTATTTTTTGAAAATGCCTTACTAGTGAATGCTAAGGGTCTTTCATTTTGCATGAGCATTGCTCCCATTCCTACTCCTAAAGCATCGCTTTCAATAATAAATGGTTGGGAAAAATTTGGCATGGCTAGGACAAGGGTGGTACACATGGCATTTTTTAAGGTCATGAAGGCTTCATTAGCTTGTGGAGACCATAAGAAGGTATTCTTATTAAGTAGTGCCATTAAAGGTACCTCTATTTTACCATAATCCTTGACAAATTTGTGATAGTAGCCAGTTAATCCTAAGAACCCATGCAACCCTTTTAGTGTTTTTGGAATAAGCCAATTTTCCATATCTTCAAATTTAAGCTGTGGTGATCGATGTGGATAATGAAATTTTTTCCAATAAGGTATGGTCTCCAATGTTGGATAGCATGGACAATAGCCAACATTTATTTTTCATAAGTGGAACGTGCTAAATTCTTTTTGAAAATGCCTTACTAGTGAAGGCTAAGGGTCTTTCATTTTGCATGAGCATTGCTCCCATTCCTACTCCTAAAGCATCGCTTTCAATAATAAATGGTTGGGAAAAATTTGGCATGGCTAGGACAAGGGTGGTACACATGGCATTTTTTAAGGTCATGAAGGCTTCATTAGCTTGTGGAGACCATAAGAAGGTATTCTTATTAAGTAGTGCCATTAAAGGTACCTCTATTTTACCATAATCCTTGAAAAATTTGTGATAGTAGCCAGTTAATCCTAAGAACCCATGCAACCCTTTTAGTGTTTTTGGAATCAGCCAATTTTCCACATCTTCAATTTTACGAGGATCTACTTTAACTCCTTCCTTGGAGACAATATGTCCAAGGTATTCAATTTATTTCTAGACAAATGAACATTTTGATCTCTTTGCATATAATTTATTTTCCTCCAATATCTTGAGTGTGTGTTCTATATGTTTTAAGTGCTCTTCCCAAGTCTTGTAGAACAAAATACCATCAAAGAAAACTAGAATAAATTTTTGAAGAGAAAAAATACCTTGTTCATAAGACTTTAAAATGTGGATGGAGCGTTGGTGAGACCAAATGACATCACCAAAAATTCATAATGCCCCTCGTGAGTGCGAAAAGTTGTTTTGGGTATATCACTTTCCTTAACTCAAATTTTGTGGTAGCCAAATCTTAAATCGAGTTTAGAAAAATATGTGGTTCCATTAAGTTCATCGAGTAATTCATCGATGACTGGAATAGGAAATTTGGCTTTGATCGTTATTTTGTTGAGGGCACAAAAATCCACACATAGGTGCCATGATCCATCCTTTTTTCTTACTAGTATGACTGGCAAAGAGTAGGGACTTCTACTAGGTCAAATGACCCCTCCCCTCAGTAGGTCTTGTACTAATTTTTATATTTCCATCTTTTGTAAGTATGGATATCGATAAGGTCTAATATTTGGAGGTTGGTGTCCCAAAAGTAATTGGATAGCATGATCATGGCTTCATTGTGGAGGTAATCCCTCTGGTTCTTTAAATATTTTATCATGTTTCTCCAGGAGTTTTATTAATTCTAGTGCCTCTGGTTGCTCTTCATTGGTGTTTTGTAAGGAAAATAGTTGGGCAACCATACCTCTTCTTCCTTTGCGAATAATATTTTCCATTTTATGGGAACTTACAATTTGTGTGGGACCTACTTTTAAACCTTGAATTGTGTAAGTTTGGTTATTTTGTATAAATTACATTCATAATTCATCAAAGTCCCACTAATTTTTATCGAGCATTCATAGCCATTGTACTCCCAAAACAATGTCACATCCTCCTAATGGTAGTACATACATATCTGCTTTTATGTTATACCCTCCCATAGTGAGTTTGATATTCCTGCATTTCCCAAATACATGTAATTTTTTTGCCATTACCAATCATGACTTCGAAGTTATCGCAAGGGTATATAAAGTAATTAGCTTGTTTGGCCAAACTCAGGTTTATAAAATTGTGAGTACTACTAGAGTCTAAGAGCACAATAGGGTTTTTTTCTTAAAATACCCTTTTACCTTCATCGTTTGTGGAGCCAAATACCTTGCTAGTGCGTTAAAAGATATTTCTATTTTATCCTCTTGAATTTCTTCTGCAACATCCATTATTACTTCCACTTCGATGTCATCCTCTTCCTTGGGGGTGCAATCAATTGTGTCCAAAATATATAATTTTGGTGAAATGCATTTGTGGTTGGGTGTAAATTTTTTGTTGCAATGGAAACAAAGGCCCTTTTCTCATCTTTCTTTCATTTCCTCCTGACTAATTCGTTTGATTGGCATGAATTTATTCAGTTTTTGGCTGGTGTAGGTGTTTGGTGGCTTTCTTGTGAAAACTCTTCCTATTCGCCTTTGGTTATTGTTCTTCTCTTCTATCATTTGTGCTAATGCCACTACATGCATCATATTGATAGGGTTTTGTATTTGTACTTCCATTTGAATGTCTTCTTTTAGGCCACTGATGAAGCAAATTTGGAAGAATGATGCATCAAGTCCTGATGTAAGGTTTGCCAACTTCTCAAATTACACTTGGTATTCCCTTATGGTGGATGTTTGGTGAAGTTTGGTGAGGGCTCATGTGAAGTCTTCAAATTTGGTAGGGCCAAATTGCAACATTAGGTTCTTTGTGAATTCAGTCCATGTGGGAGGACCTTTTGTTTTTTCATACCATTGGTACCATTGTGTAGCAATTTGTTCTAAGTGAAATGATGCAATACGTACTTTCTAAATCTCTAGAATTTGATATAAGGTGAAATATTGATCTGTCCTATATATCCAATTTGTGGGATCACCTCCATAAAATTTTGGAAAATATAGCTTTGTGGTACGAGGAAGGATTGATGTATGTGGTCTCCCTATTAATGGCTATTTTTATTGCATCATGTTTTGTTGTACGCTATGCATTAACATCAAATTCTATTGTACCAAGTCCATGGAGTGGGTTGTAGCATCCAACTTAGTGGATATCTCTGTATTAGAGTTGTTGATGCTCATAGTTAGGTCTACTATTTTGGCAGTGATCTTATCCTCTAAATTATCCTTCCAAAATGCCATTCCTTGCATCACTTCTTTTATTTCCTTGGAAACCTCTTTCAAGACCTCTTTTGCAATATCCTTTGCCACTTCTTTAGAGACTTCTTTCACAATTTCCTTTGTCGTATCTTGATATCACCTTCCGTCGACCATTTAGGGCATAATTGTGATTTACAAGAGGTTATAGATTTCAAGGGTTTGCAAAAGGTGCTATTGTCATCAAATTACAATAATTGTGAAAAAAAAATTGATTTTTTTGTCAATATTGTTGCATAAATTTATTTTGTTGTCAATTTTTATTTTGCAATTTTTTTTTTGTTGCAAAATTTGTTTTCAACTTGTATTTTTGTAATTTGGTGCTCTGCGGGTCAGGTCAACGTTGATCGAGTAGGATGATCAAAGCGGCGATAGGTTGAGACAACAACTGAGGTAGGAACTGAAGACAAGCAACACAGGGGATGAGATGACGACATAACCAAGGTGGGAACTGAAGACGAGCAGCACATGGGACAGGATGGCAACGTAACCAAGGTGGAAACTGAAGACGAGTAACACAGGGGGCGATGACACTGAGGACAAGATGGAACAAGGACAAGGCACAAGTATAGGAAGCATAGGGCAGGTGACACGAGGAGGATGTCGAGCGTGGCAAGGCAACCGAGGTAGGAGGTATGGGGAGGTTGGCGAGCACGATGAGGCAAAGGCAGCACGTGAAGGATGTTGAGTGTGGGCGCATGACTACCACAAGGTAGTCACAAATATATTTACATATTTATTTGTTTTTAAACTCTGATTTCTCCCTTACACTGCCAATGTAGGATATTTTCCTTGGTGCTTTTTAAAAAAAAAACTTTTACGACCTCCCTACACCAGAAAATAGTCACTGGAATTTAATTGCTGGAAAATTTTTAAACTTTAGATTTTAATAAAGTTTGTATTAATATTCACGTTGGGTTTTTTTTTAGATGACCAAAAAATGACCTATGTGATGCTATTGGCCGAGAATCGTTTAATCGCTTGTGTTTTTTGCTAATTTAAACAAGACACTCCTCAATCGTGTTGAGTCCTTGTATGCTTGGGAGTTATTTTTATCGGATTCTTACTACGTTCATCGATGACAAAATTTGTGTTGACTATCGTTGTTGTTTTGCAGTAGTGGAGGATGAGAATAACATAAGATAGCGATGATGACACGGGTGGCAGCGAGGAAGAAAAACAAAATTTGGAGTTGCGGATAAGTGAGTACAGTGAAGGGTGGTGGAGTAAGAAATTTTGGAGTCGTAAAGAGTTTATGATAGCGGAGGGTAGTGGAGGGCAGTCAAAGATATTTTTGGAGTCACAGAGAGTTTATGACAGTGGAGGGCAGTGGGATAGATACCCAAGCTTTGATGTCCCAGAAGAGAAGAAATGTTTTTTGCCTGGTTGTAATGGCTCTGTACCAGATGTTAGGATACTACTATTAGAAATATGAATTGAATGTAAAATTGGAGAAAAGAATCACTTTTAAAATTGAATCGTTGTTGGATTGTAAGGCAGAATCCCACAATATAATGAATAATATGTTCTTGGATGCCCTTTGAGATAGCTCTAGCATTGTCTAATTAAATATATCTAACAAGTATGAGTATGAAGGGACATGTCCCTTAATAAATATAATATAATATAATTACTAGTTTATGTTAAGATGAGGGTCCTAACATAGAAATGATTATGGCTTCACCAAGAGGAAATTCAAGTCATTTACACCTTCCAAGAACTACAATGTTAGGTGTTACAAGTGTAATAATCTTGGGCATAAGACCAAGTGGTGTAGAACAAAGTTTCTAGAACTTCTAGAGTCAAGCAAGAATAGGGACACTCAAAAGGATCAAAAGGGTATGATTACAAAGATGTTGAAAAGGAAAGTTGAAAAAGAAAAGGAGCATTGTATGTTGGGAGTAGAATTACTCCCACGCAAAAATTAATCTCCTCAAGGAGAGGAGGTGGGGAGGGGGCTAAGCTAAGAGTCTTATATTTAGCCCCAAATTAGTCCCTTTTCCATTGATGTCAAAGGGGGAGAGATTTGAGTAAGGTGGAGAGCATTCAGTCAGGGGGAGCAGATTTGGAATCTAGTGGTTGGAAAATGAATTTTCAGAAAGGGTTGCCATCAATGACAAAGGGAGATATTTTTGGAAATTTTGAGTATATTGTGTTGTCATTGATGTCAAAGGATTGATGTCATAGGTTGATGTCATTGGTTGTCATTGATGCCAAATATAGTTTGGTATGGCAATAAGATAAGGTTTATAAGTTGGATAATTATGCAAGGCAAGGTTCATCCCAATGCAATGAAATTTATAAGAAGAAAAGGTTATAATATTTACTTTAAATATTATAAGCCAAAAAGGTTTGGGACAAAGTTTTAAGTGCTTGGTTAAAATTTTGAAGGCCCAAGGTTAATACCATGGTTCAAAAAGAAAGCAAGTGACTAAGGCTTAAAAGAGATAATATTATAATATTCAGACTAAAAGGACTTATTAAAAAGAGGATTGAAAGTGCATTGGACAAAGGTCTCAAAAAGAAATTAATTTGAAAAAGGACTACAAGCAAAAATATTATTTAACACCAAGGTTAAATATTATATTAAAAATAAAATAAATTTGAATTGTCAAATGCGCCAAGAATTTAAATTTAAAAAGGTGGCAATAAAAAGGTTGAGCCGAAACCATGACAAAAAATTTGAATGCATATTTAAGGAGGAAAATAAATTATTTCTCAAAGTTAAAAAAGACATGCATTATTCAAAGCCATTTCGTTGAGCGCAGAGAGTGAGGAGAAGACAACGCCATTCTTCAAGGGAAGCACACGTGTTTCAATCAGGGACAACAAATCCTAGGGAAGAGCGCATGACTTTTTTCCAAAAGGGCAGCTAGCCCAAGTGGCAGGCGGGTCCTACATAAGGCATTGGCAGTGGACAGGTTTCGAGTTTGAATCACCATGGTAGTTTATTTTTGTGATTTTTGTTTGGGTGGAAGGAAGGAATATAAGTGTTTTGTGCACATTCAGTTCCAGTAGGTGGGCCAGCCTCGCTGGCACTCTAGTTCGCGCTAGAGCATGGGATCTGTGAGGTTTCATGTTCGAATCTCGATGACGATAGCGGTAGATGCGGTAAGGGCATAAATATTTTTATTAATGTTTGGGGTATGTTAGCACTTGATCAAGGGAGACAAAAGGTTTAATTTTTTTTTTTAAAGTACATATTGCTTTGTCTAGGAAGACATAAGGGTGATGCTTTGAAATTAAATATTTTGAGGACATAATGATATTTTAGATTCTGGTTGTAACTTTATAAAGTAGAAATAATTTTAGAAATAAAGGAGCAATAAGGTGCTTGAAAGTGAAATTAATATATGGTATGCACTTAGGGATTTTAAATTGTGATATTGAGAAATACAAGTGGCTCTTATAAGTAGGAGTGATAAGGTGTGACTATGGTTTAAATTTTTGTGTGTATTTTTGATAAAAAGAAAAATTGAGAGGGTTTGATTATTGTCAAAAATTTATCTTATGGAAATCAAAGGGAGATATAAAATATTTTTATGAGTAAATTTTGAGGAAATATTTTATGGATGGTTTGAAAAAATGTTATGCTAACTAACCCTTGAAAGTGGCATAAGAAAGAATATTTTGAGATAGGTTTTGAGATAACTCCTTCATCAAAGAGGTATGGTTATATCACTCTTTATTTAAGGTCTTTGGTTGAACAATTATTTTAGAATTATAAGGTGGAGATAAAAGGGTTGATTAGTGTGTATAGTTGGAAATATTTGAGCTAGGGTTTGTGAAACAAATTGTGCATCCTAGTTGAAATAAATTGGAAACACTTGTGTTAGGGTTTATGAACAAATTGTGCTTCATTGTTTGAATGAATTTGTGAAGCTTTTAGGTATTGATGTGAGTGACATTGAATGTGAAAGGGCAAGTGTTAGAATCTAGTTTTGTGAAGCAAAGTTATACACTAGTTTGATTTGATTTGATTTGAAAGGTATTTGCAAGAGGTAAATATTGGATTGGATGAATGCAAGAGTTGTGAATGTAAAGAACATATTGGGTATTTGATAATGCATATCATTGTCTATATGTTCTAGAGGTTAAACGAATTCTAGGTAGAATATGTCTGAATTGCCTAGTTGAGGAAAGTATTTATGAAAGAGATATAAACATTGTTTGTATGTAAGATTTGGATCAAATTTGTGCTAGACTTGTGATGAAGTTTGGTTCAAATTTAGGCAGATATAGAGAGCAGGTTTGGATCAAATTTGTGCTAGCCTTGTGATGAGGTTTGGTGCAAATTTAGGCAGATATAGAGAGAATGTTTGAAGAAGATTTGTGCTAGCCGTGTAACGAGGTTTGATGTAGATTTGAGAGCAAGCTTTGGAGCAGATCATAGCAAAGGGGATAGAGTTCTCCTGTGGAGAAAGATCCACAAAATAGAGCAAATGAGATATATTTCTCCTGTGGAGCGATCTCCACAAACCAAAGCAAAGGGGATAGAGTTCTCTTATGGAGATAGATTCACATACTAGAGCAAAGAGGATAAATTTGTCCTATGGAGAGAGATCCATAAACTAGAGTAGAGGGGATAGAGTTCTCCTATGGAGAGATATCCACAAACCAGAGCAGAGGGGATAGAGTTCTCCTGTGGAGAGAGATCCACAAACCAAAGCAAAGGTGATAGAGTTATACTATGGAGAGAGATCCACAAACCAGAGTAAAGGGGATAGAGTTCTTCTGTGGAGAGAGATCGATAAATCAGAGAAGTAGGAACATAGGTCTCCTATGGATAGAGATCCATGAACTTGAGCATAGGGGATTGGTGTCTCCTTTGGATAGAGGTCCATTAACATTGTAATAAGGAATTGGTTCCCAAGATATTTGTTGAGAAAATCTAGAAGAAATATTTTTTCTATGGATGTAACCCACATTGGGTGAACCATGTTAAATCTATGTCTCTCATGAGTTTGATGATTTGTGCATTGCATTAATACTGCTATTGATAATTTTGGTTGATATTTTTTTGGAAAGCTATTACAATTGATAACATTGGATAATGTTTTTTTGGAAAGAAAAGTAAAAGTTGGTCTTATACTATTCACCCCCCTCTCAATATAAGCTTGTGTTATTCATATATTTGTAGTGGAAGAATAGAAAGAGCAGAAAAGACATCAGAACAGGTTGAGTGGAGTTAGAGAAGGGAATATTGTAATCTAATACCACAATAAGGATTGTAATATACTTATTATTTCCAATAAAAATTTGTAGTAATCTCTTTGATCGTGGTTTTACCCATTTTGGGGTTTCCATGTAAATTTGGTGTTTCTCTTTAAACTATGTGTATGTTTTTTTTGAATATGAGATTATTGCTATTATTTACCTTAATTACGGGAATTACCAGATTAATACTAACACAGAAATAGTTGATCTCTTTGAAAATAACCATACAACACACCAATGCTTGTATTCATGTTGTGAATTTATGAAGTGGTTTTTGGTTCAATTTTTAGATATCCTCAACCATAAATTAAGCATAAGGATTAAGCAAGATCCATAGTTCTGTATGTAGAGTTTAATCCACAGTGTGGCACTTTGCTAATCAAGTTTGGTATCAGAGCTGATTTTCCTAAAGAACTGTGTATGTAAGGTAGAATATATCAAGGAAAGGACTTAGTCCCATACAACCTAGATATTGGGAGAAGGATCAGATCTGTGAAAATGGTATATCAATCAGAACATAACTCTCTAACAATGTCTAACAAGGAATTTCAAAGAAGATTTATTGAAATGGAAAACACTCTCCAAAGCTTGATGGAGTTGGTGCTTTATCAAGAAGAAAGGAAATCAAGGAAGGAAAAGAAGAAATTAGATTCAAAATATGAGATTTAGTCTGGTGCTTCCAACGGTGAGAAAATGGAGGTTGAAGAATCCCACTCTAAATAGCCTGAGAATATCTCATCACAACCCTTGATTGTAGATTTGTTCAAAATGGAGGTCAAAATTGATATTCTAGCCTATTAAGGGGAGTTAGATCCTAAAAAATTAGATGGGTGGCTGAAGAAATTGGAGTCTTACTTCAGTACTAAGTCTTATACAAAGATACAGTAGATCAACTTTGCTAGATTGAAACTAGGTGGCCATTCTCTCACATGGTGGGAGGTATACTCAGCTAGATTGGTAAGAAATCAATAGCCAGCTATAGAAACATGGGAAATGTTTTTGAAGGCTATAAGAGCTCAATTTTATCCTATTGGATATCAAGAGAATATGTATGAGAGATGGCTATTTTTGAGATAGATCCAGGCCCAAACAGTCCAAGAATACACCACAAATTTCAAAAAATAAGTTGTGTTAATGGGTGTTAATATTTGCGATCCTCAAATATTTAAGAAATACAAGTGTGGTTTGTCTTATTAGATTAAGACAAAACTGGTATTATTTTATGCCAAGGACATTGATGAGGTATGGATTAAAGCCACATACCTAGAAATGAGGGTCAAAAAGCCAATGAAAGATAAAAAGGCATTAACTTGATCTTTACTCTCTAAGCCTATAGAGAAAATCAAGGGTTCCAGTATTAAAAGCAAGAAGAAATCAAGGGCTATTACCACAAAATCATAAAAAAGGTGAAACTAATTGCAAGGAGTGTAATGTTGATACTCATTCAAGTGAGGACTATTGGAAGTTACACCCTGAAAAGAGGCAAAAATGGTGGAACAAGGGAAAGAAAAAATCTGCTAATTCTGCTAAAAATTTGAGTAGGAGGAAGAAGGATGTTTTGAGGAAGAGGATGAAGGAAATGTAGTGTGTTATACCAAAATTAAGCTTTTGAGGTAGGAGCAAACATCTAAGAATGAGGAAAAAGCTTCAGAGGCCAAGAAAAAGGAATTATTTTGGGTCTACATACAAGTGCAGAGGATGAAAGCTACAATATTGTTTAACAGTAGATCCCAACAAAATTTAATTTTTGAGGATCTAATGAAACAGTTGGGATTGAAGACTATGGATCATCCACAACCATATCCATTGGGATGGGTACAAAATTATGTGGAGCTACAGGTAACCAAGCAATGTATTTTACAATTTTCTATTAAAAATAAATTTCATGATGTAATTACTTGTGATGTAGTACCTTTCGATATTTGCCAAGTAATTTTTTGTAGCCCATATTTATGGGAAAGAGATGCTTTGATTAAGTAGAGGCATAATTTTTGGGAGTTAAAGAAAGGTGGAATCACCTATGTGATTAATTCTACCAGGTTGGAAAATAAATTTCAGCATGTGACAATGCAGCAGGCCAAGCATTTGATGAATGTAAGCAAGAGATTTGTGTTGCTGATGATAAGGGGTGCGGATAGTAATGTGTAGTTTAGTAAGAAGGTAGAAACAACCAAATGTACTCCCCAACAAAAGAAGGAATTTGAGCATTTTTATTTTGAAGAGTACAAGGGGTAGTATGAAGAAGATGAACTTGGAAAGAAGTACAAGGTGTTAGGATCATCCATCCTAACATTATTAGTTAGTATTATTAATTCATTACTTATTATATTACTATAATGTGAATAGTCACATCCCTTCATTAATGTAAGCCTAGGTTAATATAAATATTAGGAGGGAGGCATAGAACTCCTCATCCATGAATAATAAAGAATAAACACATATTGTGTATCCATTGGAAGGGTCTCTCTCCAATGAAAAGGTGATTCCATATCAAAGGTGATTCTATCATTTCAATTGTTTTTCTACATTCAAATCCATTTATCCCATTTGTGTAACCTGTTAGGACCTAGAGTCATACCATTTGGTATCAGAGACATCGTTCACCGTAACACTTTTTCTCTTTGTTCATCATCAGCCATCATCTGCCACTCATTTCATGTGCCTTCATTTTTTCATCCCTTTCATTTGCTACATTCCCAAAAGACCGCCCATAATACAATTTTTGATACTTATTCATCAACAAATATCACCATTTGGCAGTTAAAATCTGATCGTAGAGTTTATAAACCTCACTCAAGCATTATAGAATCTGCTATTAACGTCAATGAAATAAATAGAGAAATAAAATATTTTACGAACAAATTTGGTGGACACAAGGAAAATTCTCTTGCAAACCTCTGTTGAGCATCAAATTTAATACCAGGTTGAAGGAAAATTTAAATTAGTCATTAAAAATTTAAAATTACAATGTGACACCTATTTTTCAGTGAGATCTACAGGTTTTCGATGAGAAATTATAAATTGAAATTTATAAACTAAAGTTTTAATTAATTTTACAACTATCGATGATCAACTTTGATGTTGGAATTCACGTGATGGTAGAGTTATTTTTTTTTAAATCATGGATAAATTCCACATTGACGATGTCTTAGGGTTTGTTAAGGTTTAAAAGCACATGAGGATATTAATGTGGTTGTGACTACCACTTGGTAGTCACACGTATGTACGACCCACCTTACCGCCCTCTCCTTGCTTCCCGTTCCACCTCGTAAGTCCCCCCCACTGCCAACTGTTGACCCAACTCACCCTTGCACTAACCTTTGACCATCGCTCACCCTTGCATTGACCTCTAACCGTTGCTCACCCTTGCACTCCCCACCACTTTCCCTTGCATTGCTCGCCTTGCACTTCCTACTCTGCACTGCTTGCCCTTGCATTTCCCATAAAATTTAAAAATAACGTTGATGTCACTCCTGCCCTTGGCCATTCATCGCTCGTTAGTCGTTGCTTCCCACCAAATTTCAAAAGAATTAAATTCAAAAATTAACTGTTAGATCTAAATAGTTGATAAACACCAAATTTTACCCAAAAAATCGTAAACCCTAAATTTTGCTCAAAAAAATTGCAAACATAAAACTTGATGATGATTTTTCAGCAAAAATTATTGACAACAAAACTTACCCAACCCCTGTAGTTTAAGTACCTCAGCCCAAAAGAAATGGAGTGACGGGTGAAGCAAATCTACTTTCATTGTGATGAGGAATTTAGACCCTATCATAAATGCGCTACATAAACATTGTATTTATTTGTAGTTGATTCTTATCAATCTATTATGGGAGAAGATGAGGAAGATGAGCAAGATGTGACTAAAACACCTAATCCTAACCATAAATACAATGATATAGATGTGCTAGAAGTGATAAAAATATCTAATCACAACCTCAAAGACACTAAAGTCAATGTACAAGATGTGATCGATGCCTTAAGAAAATATGAGGTAATTGTGTCCAAAATTCCTGGTGCACCTACTCACAACAATAAAGACATTGAGGTCAATGTGAAAAATGATATCCCTACACCCAGATAGGATGAGGTAGACATATCCAAAGTGACCAATGGAGGCTAGATATCCACTTTATACCAACTACACACAAGTTTCTCGCCACCCATGAGTTATAATCATATAGGCAATCTCATTCAAAATGGAGGCAAAGGAGTGAGTGCACATTTATTTTCCCTTCATTCCACACAAGGAGAACTTGCTAAAGTGAAAGCTCATCGTCATCATGATTCTCCTAAGGATGCTTCTACTATTCTTCCTAGCAACCCCCCACTAACGCTCCGACCCTCAAGATATCCCTTCCTTCGAAAAAGTGATATTAAAATAGTATAAAAACTTGTGAAAATTCTACTTGGAAACTAAAGGACAAAGCTCCTCACTTTGAGCTTTGAGGACAAAGCTCTTTTTAAGGAGGGTGGCATGTTAGGATCCTCCATCCTAACATTATTAGTTAGTATTATTAATTCATTAATTATTATATTATTATAATATGAATAGTCACGTCCCTTCATTAACCTAGCCCTAGGTTAATATAAATATTAGGAGGGAGGCATAGAACTCCTCATCCATGAATAATAAAGAATAAACACATATTGTGTATCCATTGGAAGGGTCTCTCTCCAGTGAAAAGGTGATTCCATCTCAAAGGTGATTCTATCATTTCAATTATTTTTCTGCATTCAAATCCATTTATCCCATTTGTGTAACCCGTTAGGACCTAGAGTCCTACAACAAGGAGTTGAAAAATGGAGTGCAAGACAAATCCAATAAGGTTTTTCATTTGGAAAATGACTTGTTGTTCAAATAGGGAAAAATATTTGTGCCCAAGGGAGATAAATGCTTACAGCTGATAAGGGAAGCTCATACATCACTAGCTATTGGTCATTTTAGTGTGCATAAAATAATAGCTAACCTGCAATGATATGTCTACTGGTCCAATATGCAGAATGATGTGTCTAATTTTATTTGTGGATGTGAAAATTGTAGCTCAAGAAAACCCAACAACCACAAAGGTAAAATGCTAAGCAAGGAAAAATGGATCTCCAAGAAGCAAGTGGAGAAACAATATTCTCATATGAATAAAGATGATTTTGAGGGATCAAAATCCCCCAATGGTGGAGTTCTTGATCAGGATACTAACTAAAAGGTTATTTATAGGAAGTATGGAAGGACCTCCATATAAAATCCTTACTTTGAAGCAATCAACACTCGTTGGAATACGATATGAAGTAAAATTGGCTTAACTTACATCATTCAAAGAGTGGTTAAAACTAATTTAATAAAATGGGTTGGTATCAACACCCATTTAATAAAATGGGTTGGTTTTAAATAACCAACACTCATTTAATAAAATGGGTTGGTATTAAATAACCAACACCCATTTAATAAAATGGGTTGGTTTTAAATAACCAACACTCATTTAATAAAATGGGTGGATTTAATTACCAACACCCATTTAAGAAAAGGAGACTAAGCATTTGATAAAAACAATTTTCTTTCGCACAACACTGGGCGGTAGTTTAGCACAATATTTTGTGGCAGTTTTAGACACCACTTGGTGGTAAATTTTTGCACAACACTGAGTGATAAATGGTTGCACAACACTGGGTGGCAGTTTAGTTTTTACACAACACAGTGTGGCAAAGTTTTCAAAATATATTATGGAAAATTCTTGCATAACACATGGTGATGACTTGATTGCCAGATTTGTAGTGGAAGAACAGAAATATAAAAAAATACATCAGAATAGGGGGAGCAGAGTTGGAGAAGGGAATATTGTAATCTAACACCACAGTAAGTATTGTAATCTACTTATTATTTCTAACAAAAATTTGTAGTAATCTCTTTGATCGTGCTTTTTCCCATTTTGGGGTTTCCACGTAAATTGGTGTTTCTCTTTAAACTATGTGTATGTTTTTTAATTTTGATATTATTGCTATTATTTACCTTAATTATGGGAATTACCAAATTAATACTAACACATAGAAAGAGTTGATATCTTTAAAAATAACCAGACAACACACCAATGCTTGTATTCACGTTGTGAATTTATGAAGCGATTTTTGGTTCAAGTTTCAGAGATCCTCAACCACAAATTAAGCATAAGGATTAAGCAAGATCCATAGGTCTGTATGTAGAGGTGAATCCACAATGTGGCACTTTACAGATCAACTGTAGAACTTAGATCTATAGAGAGCATTTTGAAGGAGAATTGAAACCACCATACTACAATTTCAAGCAACAAGGCAGAGGAGTTACTAAGCTATGAATTGGTGAGTTAAGGAGCTATTACAGACAAAAAAGAAGAGCTGCAAGATCATCAAGTCAAGGGCAACAATATGGTGAATCAAATCACCAAGATATCCACCATATTTGAAATATATTAAAGGTAAGTAACTTGGGTGCAAAAGGTTCATTAGTTGAACTTTAAAACTATGGTTTATTAGAGATTCATTAAGCACCATATTAAATTTAAAGTTGCAAGGAGTGGATTCATTTTAAATTCTTCAAAGGGAGTGTAGAATTCAGGTCAATACCTGCATATTAAAATAGGAGTTAGATATATTTTGACAAAAAGAAAATTATCATCTTCCTATTATCTAGTTACAAAAAATAAGACTACATTACAAATATTATAGTTCTCTACGAGGAGAAATTACTAAATGCTTATTTCAAGTTCATTTGAAGGAGTAATAAGGTGAGATTAATATTGCACTATACTAGTTGTTAGATGCACTAAGTACTTTTAGATTACTGTGAAAATTAGTGCATACTTTGAGTTACTTTGAGAGTTCATTTACAGGAGTAATAAGGGAAAATTATTATTGCACTATACTAGTTATTCAAGATTCACTAAGGAATTTAGTTAAAGTGAACAATAGTGCAAAGTTAAACCTCTTGAATAAGCACATTAGTTGCATTATTGAGAACTTGGATTCATCCTTACTAAGTTATCAAAGTACATAAATTAGAGGTTATTGTTGTCTAGTAAGGAAGGCAACATAATTCACTCTCAAGAAATTAACTAATCAAAGAAATTAGAGAGCTTGGAAAAAGGATACTTTCAATTTAAAATTTGGTGCAAGTTAAGGTACACTATCTTAACTATTACAACTATATTTATATTAAAAAGGAGCACCATTCCTATCCTTTGAAAAACAATAGAAGGAAAAAAGTTATAGCCACTATAAGGCATTACATCATCCAAAATTATACAATCATCTAGTGGCCACATCATCGATGTGAAGGGGGTAAATATCAAGGTAGAGATATCGAGCCATTAAAAAGGCTCATAAGTTGATTTTTGAAGGTGTTTAAAAAAACTAGGTCAACACCTACGTCATCAGAACCTACAATACATAAAGGGAGGCATAGAAATCAATGTAATACAAATATATCTAAGGATAACTAAGTACAGAATATGTAAAATTAAGTGGTAAATAAGGGGTACATTACCCAACTGATTACTTGGACATACTACTACCTAAAGCTACCGAAATCCATCATCGATTGGATATGAATCACTAGCTAGAAAAAGAGTGATTGTAGCAACCAAGAGTGACCAACGACTGAAGTCTTATCATCTGCCAAAAGGGCAACATTGGAGCATCCTAGAAATACCATCACTGGAGCTAAAATTGAGGAGAATATCATCATCGTTTACTGGAAAACGCACAAGATTGCACTTGTTGGAAGGATAAAAGCATTGAATCCAAGATTGAATAACTTGCATCCACTAAAGAAGAAATACTAAATGATAAGGAGACGTTAGAGACGTCCTCACATGCAAGTGCCACTTGATGCAAAAAAAAAAAGTGTTACATAAAACCTATGCAAGGAGAGAGCATCCAGAACTAACATAACTCTCATATTGGAAGAGTTAAAGGTATCTTTCAGAGGATTGAAAGGTGTAATAATAATTTTAGCTAAATAAGAGCGTTGAAGGCTCATTGACCAATGTTTGAAGAGACTATAATGTCTATCTTCCATCCTCATATTTGAGCAACGTATGCACCAAGTTGCAAGAGCATCATTGGGAGGTTACTTTCCATAGTCTTCATTACAAGGTAGAATGAGCATTGAAAGAACCTAAGTCTCAAAATCCATCTTCAACATAACTCCCAAGTGCCACTTGTCCAACGTCGAAAGGCATCCATGCTATTTAAAGCACCTAAAATCAATGTGGAGAAGATATTATCCATCAACGAGCAGGAAACAATATCAATACACAATGAAAGAGGAGTAGACAACATTAAAGGCCTGAAGTCAAGATTTCCAAGAGAGTCAAAGTAGCATTAAAGACTTGCTACAATTGTTATACATCTACTATTGAAGGAGAGTAGTGTACAATAAGTCAGTGTCCAATACCCATTATTTAAGAGTTGGAGCATTATAAAGGTAAGGTTTTTACCTTAATAAAATTGATTTCATTAAGGAGTTATAAGGAGTATAGTATAAGGTTGAAACTCTTCTATTATTTACTTTGGAAATAATAGCAAAATCAACCATACATTTGAAAGTAAATTTAAAAAACATTTATATACTTAAATAGTCTAATATTTGCAATTAAATACCATAGGAGATATAAGGGTTTCTTGTTAGGACCCTCCTCCTAACATAGAAGATAATTAAATATATTAATTAAAATTATCATGGGGTGTGTCTTTCCAATCACACCCCATATCTCATATTTATAGGCATTATCATTTTACTTTCATAATCATCATCGAACAATTGAAATATATTCATTTATTAATTGGTTTCCAACACAATACAAACCGTGATTATTTTAAAACAATCTTGATTTTATCATTGACACTTCATTTCACTGTTTCATACATCAGTATTCCTCCATCTGGTATCAGATCCATACCAAGAACAAACACGTCTTATCAAAAAAAAAATTCTCTTGTTCATTCAGCGCTCATTTCCATTTCACCGTTCACCAGGCACTCAACATCCACCACAACCGGTGCATACCTTCTACAACCATTTTCACCCACCATCCATACATGTTTCACTTGAATCACATAACTCAAGCTAACGAGCAGCAAAAAAACAATTCCAGCAGAGCCACATGAAGCACATAAGGCACCAAATCAAATCGGTGAACAATGACAGTAACATTCTGAAATAACAAGGAAATAGAGAAAAACTGACAGGGATCGACATCAAAGAAGACCAAAAAATTAATTAGTTACATTCCCAAGATGTAAGTAAACAAATAGAAGCGAGCAGGTGAAGAAAAATCCAAATCCGAATAAAAAAATATATATCACTCATAAACTAAAGTTTAAAATAAAAATCCGATCGTCGATTGAAAAATACGGTCATCAAGAAAAGTTTAAGTTGAAAGGGACTTGGGATTAATATCCCACATCAGTTGTGCAGGGGTCTTGAAGCATTTTAAAAGGAAGAAGTCACACCTAGTGGTTGTGACTACCTCTTGGTATTCATGCGCCATGTGACCCTTTCTTCTCATTGCCCTTCATCCACCTCGACCACTCTCATGGTTCCACATCACCGCTCACGCTCTCTAGTGTCCCTGTCCTATGCTATGTCCTTCCCTTGGATGCTTTGTCATGTGTCGCATATCCTCGCCCTACCGTGCTTCATGCTCTCTTTGCTACCTGTCGTGTCGCTTTGTGCTTCATGCTCTTCGTGTCGCCTGTCATCTCGTGTTGTGTCTTCCCTTCACTTGCCACCCAGTGTTGCCTTCGCTCTTTCCTCTCCTACCACCTTGTTTATTGTGTCATGCCCACCTTGTTGATCGTACCTTGTACCTCATGCTTGTCGCCCTCCCTACTACTTGCCTCATGTTTGCCATCTTATCGTGCTTCATACTATCCTACAATGTTTCGCATACCCATCCCCTGGTGCCAAAAGTAAAATAAGTTGAAAACCAAAATTTTGTCAAAAAGGGGCACATTATCAAACAATTTTTTTTTTTTGTTTTTTAGCAACTTTTACAAAAAAAAATTGGTAACAAATTTTGGTAAATTCATCAAAATTTGTCAATTTTTTGCAAATCAGAAAGGTATAAAGTCTCCAAAACCCTACTACAATGGCCAAAGGACGACGATCACAAGACATCACTATGGAGAAACTTCTTCAAGAAATTTTCCAAGGCAAAGAGGAGAACGTCGCTAAGACACAAGAACTCCAGGAAACAATACTCGCATTAAACATAAAACTAGAATCTGTCAGTCAGAATATGGCACTAGTGCAAACAAATCAAACTAGTGGAGGATTGCCACCCCGAACACCATTGGGAGGGCCACAAACATCCATCCTCTCTAGAACTACCAAGTTAGAATTTCCAAAATTTGAAGGCGGTGATCCTACAAACTAGATTTATCGGGCAGAGCAATATTTCTCGTTGAATCAAATTCCTCAAAGACAAAAAGTGCATATTGCATCCTTTCACTTAGAGAATTAATCCATCCAATGGTACCAATGGTTTTAAAAAACCAACGACACTCCTACTTGGTTTGCCTTTACAGAAAACCTATTAGTGCAGTTTGGACCTAGCACTTTTGAAAATTTTAGAGGAGCTCTCACAAAATTATGCTAAACCACTTTGGTAAAAGAATATCAAGTTGAATTTGAAAGATTGGCAAATCAAAAAATCGGGCTAGATGCTTCCTTAATTCAATATTTTTTCATCAGTGGATTAAAGGAAGAAATCTGAATAGAGGTACAAATGTATAGACCCACAAATATGATGGAGACCATAGGATTGGCGAAACTAGCGGAGGATAAAATTAGGGCACAACGTCGATTGGGGAAACCACCCATGGGGAAATCATTAAATAGTTACACTAACCCCAAAATCGTGCAAAATGGAAGGGTACAAAATTCATACACAATTCCCAAAATTAATCCAACCCTACCAATTAAACGCCTTAGTTTCAAAGAAATGAAGGAACAACAAGCCAAAGGCCTTTGCTACCACTGTGATGAGAAATTTGATCGAAATCATAAATGCGCCTCACGAAAGTTGTATATTCTAGATGCTACAAACTGTGGCAATTCCTCTGAAGAAGAAACTGAGATAGAAGTAGTAGTATCCGATACACTATAAAGTAAAGAGGAAAATACACCTAAGGTTTCCTTCAATGCCCTTGCAGGATTTTTTGCTCCACAAACAATGAGGGTAAAAGGGAATTTTAAGAAATAAAATATTATTGTGCTCCTAGACTCGGGTAGCATGCACAATTTTATTGATCCAAGGGTGGCTAAACAAGCTAATTGTTTTATATATCCTTGTAATAATTTCAAAGTGATGATTGGAAACGGAGGAAAAATTATATGTAAAGGTAAATGCTAAAATATTAAACTATGGGGGATTATAACATGGAAGGAGACATGTATGTACTACCCCTAGGAGGTTGTGAAATCGTACTAGGAGTACAATGGCTATGAACATTGGGCATAGTTCAATGGGAATTTTATGAATTATGGATGAAGTTCACAGAGAAGAACCAAATTTATACTATCCAAGGATTAAAATCTGGACCTTCACAAATCGTAAGTTCTCATAGAATGGAGAAAATTATCCGCAAAGGAAGCAAAGGAATGGTAGCCCAATTATTCTCAATCCAACCCACTCACAAAGAAAAGGAGGTGCCACAGCTACAAAATATTTTAGAACACCATAAAGAAGTATTCAATGAACCAAAAGGACTACCTCCACAACGAAGTCACGATCAATCTATTCAACTACTTCTAGGGGATCCACCCCCTTATATTAGGCCCATTATCCATATCTACAAAATACCGAGATAGAGAAGCTAGTACAAGAGCTTCTTAAGGTAGGGGTCATTAGACCTAGCAGAAGCACTTACTCATCTCTAGTTATATTAGTGAGGAAGAAGGATGGGTCATGGTGTTTACGTGTATATTTTAGAGCACTTAAAAAAATGAACATCAAGGATAAATTTCCTATTCCAGTCATAGACGAGCTACTAGATGAACTACATGGGGCTGCCTATTTTTCCAAATTAGACTTACGATTGGGCTATTACCAAATCAGAGTTAATGAAAAAGACATTCTAAAGACCACCTTTTACACTCATGAAGGGCACTATGAATTCTTGGTGATGCCATTTGGCCTTACCAACGCTCCTTCCACCTTTGAAAGTTTAATGAACAAGGTATTCCACCCTTTCCTTCGTAAATTTATCTTAGTTTTCTTTGATGACATTCTAATTTACAACAAAATATGGGAAGATAATTTGAACCATATTAGCCAAGCATTGAAAATCTTGAAGGAAAATCAACTCTATGTGAATAAATCAAAGTGTTCCTTTGGGAAGAAAGAAATCGAATACTTAGGACACATTGTCTCTAAAGATGGAGTTAAGGTAGATCCTCGTAAAATTGAGGATGTGAAAAGTTGGACTATTCCAAAAACCTTAAAAGGTCTACGAGGATTTCTAGGGTTAACAGGATATTATAGAAAATTTGTCAAAAATTATGGAAAAATTGCAGCTCCTCTAACAACATTTCTTGAGAAAAATGCCTTCAAGTGGTCATATCAAGCGGATGAAGTGTTCACTACATTGAAAAATGCACTGTGTACCACTCTTGTCCTAGCTACACCCAACTTTTCTAAACCATTAATCATTGAAAGTGATGCCTCAGGGGTTGGACTAGGAGTCGTACTCATACAAGATGAAATACCTCTAGCTTTTACAAGCAAGGCATTTTCTAAAAAGAATCTAGCTCGTTCTACCTATGAAAAAGAAATGTTGGCAATTGTTCACGCTATTCAACATTGGAGACCTTACCTTATTGGACAACATTTCATTATACGCACTGACCATCGTAGCTTAAAATACTTCTTGGAACAATGTACTAATACCCCGGAACAACAAAAATGGGTTACTAAACTACTTGGCTATGATTATGAAATTACATACAAAAAGGGAAAGGACAACATGGCAGCAGATGCACTCTCTAGAAAATTTGAAGATATGCCTCAATTCCATGCTCTTTCCTCCCTTATTCCCAAATGGTTAGATGAGGTGTATGAAGAATGGATTAATGATCCTACTACCCACACAATAATTCAACAACTCCAACATAATCCTAATAGCAAACCCCCGTACACTTGGACGGATAATATATTAAGGTACAAAGGAAGAGTGGTCCTCGCCCCAAATTCCTCTTATCGTGAAAAAATTCTCCATGAATTACATACCTCACCCACTGCCGAACACTCAGGGTTCTTAAAAACATATAAAAGAGCAGCTAGATATTTTTATTGGGTAGGCACGAAAAACTACATCAAAACATTTTTAAAAGCATGTGAAACTTGCCAAAGACTTAAAGAAGATACAATTGCTACTCTAGGATTACTTCAACCTCTTCCTATACCAACCAAAACATGGGTAGATATTTCTATGGATTTTATTGAAGGCTTACCAAAATCAGGCGAAAAAACAACAATTTTTGTAGTAGTAGACCGTTTATCCAAATATGCCCATTTTTGTCTGGTGGCTCATCCCTACACCGCTAGTACTATAGCCCATATTTTCCTTGATAACATATTTAAATTACATGGTATGCCATCAATGATTGTTAGTGATCATGACCCAACTTTCACTAGCACTTTTTGGAAGGAATTGTTCAAATTACAAGGTACTCAGCTTCGTATGAGCATCACTTACCATCCTCAAATCGATGGCTAGACGAAAGTTGTTAATAAATGCTTAGAAAATTACCTTCGTTGTTTTGTCTCTACTTAACTGCTCCATTGGGTAATATGGATTCCATTAGCAGAATGGTGGTATAACACTTCCTACCATACATCCATCAAAATGACTCCTTATGAAGCATTATATGGCCAAACACTGCCATCACTCACTTATTATATTCCAAGGAGTACAAAGGTACAAGCAGTGGAGATGGAACTCTTTACTCGAGATGACATTCTGCAGATTTTAAAAGAGAACTTACACATCACCCAAAATCGCATGAAGCAGCAAGCCGATCAACATAGAAGCAAGCATAGTTTTCAGGAGGGTGATAAGGTTTTCCTATGCCTCCAACCTTACCGTCAATCCTCTCTCTCAAAAAAAGGCTCACATAAGTTAGCACCCAAGTCCTATGGACCTTATACGATTCTCCAACGTATTGGGGCCGTGGCTTACAAACTAGAATTGCCACCATCTTCCAAAATTCATCTAGTATTTCATGTATCTTGCCTTAAACTAGTGTTGGGAACCAACATCATTATACAAACTAACCTCCCTAAATTTTCTAAATATGGAGTCCTTTTGGTTGATCCTGAAGCTATCTTAGATCGTCACTCTCGCCACCTTCATAATCGAGATATCATAGAAGTTTTAATCCAGTGGAAGGGACTTCCCTTAGAAGATGCTACTTGGGAGACGCTTCACCATATCCAGCAACAATTTCCTCAATTTTAGCTTTGAGGAAAAAGCTCCTTTTAAGGAGGGTGGCATGTTAGGACCCTCCTCCTAACATAGAAGATAATTAAAATATATTAATTAAAATTATCATGGGGTGCATCTTTCCAATCGCACCCCATATCTCATATTTATAGGCATTATCATTTTACTTTCATAATCATCATCGAACAATTGAAATATATTCATTTATTGACTGGTTTCCAACTCAATATAAACCGCGAGTCTTTTAAAACGATCATGATTTTATCAATAACACTTAATTTCACTATTTCATACATCAGTATTCCTCCATTTCTACTTGCAAAATTAAAATTCTATTATTGCAAATATTATTTTCTAATATTCCAAATTAGGAAGTTATATAGAATACTACACCAAAATAGATTATTGGAATTTAGAAATATTAAACTATTGGATATTAAAGGACTATAAAAGGAAGTTCATTATTTACTTAAAGGAGTTGGAATTATTTTACACTTGTCTCATACTCATACCAAAGAGACAAAAGAAATCCAACCATAGAGAACTTCAAATTAAGTGCATAGTTCATTAGGAGAGATAAGGTGAAATAGAAGTTGATTTACAAAACATTACAAAATCAACTCAAAAGGTGAACTATTATTTACTAAGCACTTTATTAAGCTTATATCTTATTCTAATCACTAGGGAGACATAAGGAGTCCTACAAAACTAAATTAGATAGATACAAGGATCATCATGACAACAAATAAATTCATCCTTACAGAATATCAACTACTTAAAGGTCCAAATTATTCCACATGGAAAACAAAGTCAGGGTAATTTTAATAGTTGAGAAGCTTTGGGAAATTGTCAAAGGAATAACTACTAAACATAATTCAGGTGATACAAAGATTCAAAAGTTTGAAGAGAGTGATTCAAAAGCATTAATGAGAATAACCTTTTCCATCACAGATGAAATATAATCTTACATCAGTTCAATAGGAACATCTACAGAAGATTGGAAAACCTTAGAAAAAATATTTGAAGGGAAAAATAAAACTACTATTCTAAATATTCAAACTCAATTACATTCTTTGAAAATTAATAGTGGAGAAATATAAAACTATTCCTAAGGAAGGTAGCAGACATTAAGGTAAAATTATTAACCTTAGGAGAAAAGGTTGAAGATAAATTCCTTGTTCAAGTAACCACGATAGCATTTCCAGATAGCTACAAGCATCTAGTTACATATTTATAGGTTCTAAGTAAAGATACTTCATTTGATGAGCTAATTAATATTATTCAAGAATATAAGGTGGAAAATACAGTGAAGGATAAAATGACTAACAATGCATTGGTTTCAAAAGATACTCCATAGGGAAATGTTGCCTCATCATCAAAAGGACAAAGACCATGGAATAACCGATATTGTCATGTATGCAGGAGAAAATGTCATAGTACTAATTACTGTAGATTCAATCCTAAAAACCAGAATCATGGAAATAAAAAAAAACCATGGAAGCCAACCAAATAGGGTATTTCAACCAAGGTAATATCAAGCTCCAAATAATCCTCATCAGCAACAGTTTCAACAACCATACAATTATCCTCAATTGGAATATCGAGAAGGAAATAAAAAGGGACACATAGCTCAAATAATTCAAGAAATTGAAGAACTAGAAGATCCTAAAAATGATCATGAAGTCAAAGCTCTCTTAGTGAAGATAGTATTTTATGAAGACACTAACTACTCATTTGAACAAGACACAGACAACAAAGAGGGATAATTCAAACTTTAGTACTAGAGAAAATATCCATATTGAAGAGAAAAGTCTTCAATACCCAAATAATGTAATACAAGGGGGTGTTCAAGTATATTACATCATTTGGGTTATGTAAATATACCACCTTTGGTACATAACTAGAGTAGGATTTTACATAAGAGTGAACTAAGTTAGTCACTTAAAGTATTGTAATAAATTCACAAGTGTCAATGTGCAAGTTGTAAATGTGCATGTAGTCCATATGTACATAAGTCCTAGGTAAAGGCCTGTTAGCCTTTGGAACCTTAAACATAAATGAAATGCATTCACAAGTATTGAAAAAGCATGCAATGATATAACTATGATAATAGGAAGTAAACATGCATGAAAATATGATAGAAGACTTGATACAAAGCTCTAGAAATGCTCATATAAGAAAGCTCACAAAAATTACAATGTCAACAAAAAGTTCAAAAAACATAATTGAAAACAAAGCCACAGATTTTACTTCTCCATGGTGGAAATGTTTTGAGGATATACTTTTAGATACTTATATGGAAATTAAGAAAAGTAGCCTTTTGAATAAAGATAAAGAAATTTTCTCTAGAGTCTTTCAATTTCAAATAAATTCCTCCAAATGGGATTTGTTTCAAACATATAGATTGTGTGTTTTTACATTTGCATGGTGGAAATATCTTGAGGATATATTTTTTTATCCTTTTTTGAAAATATTGATAAATAGCAGGGATCAATTTGCATCTATTTTGGACCTTTTTGAATATAAGAATAAGTTTATTACTCATATATTGGATGTATTGAATATTTTGTGGCCACTTCCCTAGAAACCTCTCATGGAGTTTGCAACTCCTCCATGATAGCAAAATGGAGCTACATTGTGCCTACTACTACTCTCACCTATGCACTACTCAACTTTTCACACAATCACTCACAATGAGGCCTTTATATAGAAAGATAGATTACTTGCCTCTCACTCAACTCTAAGACTCATGTACATGTGGACTACATGCACATTTACATCATTACACATTCTAACACTTGTGCATTTATTGAATAACTTTAATAAACTATTTATCTCCTAATATAATCCTAACCTAAATATGTACCCATGAAGGTACATTAGTAAATAACCAAATGATGTAATAGCCATATTTTCCAACAAGACCAAAGAATCTATCTTCCTATATAAAGGCCTCATAGTGAGTATTTATGAGGGGCAATGAATATAGTGAGTGTGTGTGTTATAGTTTAGGAGTATGGTACAATGTAGTCCTTTCATATTTGTTCATGGATTGTTCATGTCCTCCATTATATAGCATTGTACTATTTTTATCACTTTCATTAATGATATATTTTTGAGTTATTTGCAGATGTTCATCTTATTATTTTACTACATATTATTGTGCCATTATTTTATAGTTATATCATATTGGTTATTTTACATCTTGTGGTTATACTACCTCCCAATAAAAGCTAACAAGCATTTGGATCAAACACTATGACTTTTTTCAAAAAATCAGTTGTATGCCAAGATGTCCAAGTATTATTTTAGTTTATAATAAGTTGAATATTTGGTCACTTTATAACCAAATATGGAGTTAAAGTGGACCCTAAAAAGATTCAAGTCGTTCAAGATTGACCTAAGCCTTGAACCTTACAAGGATTGCACATGATTTTTGGGACTCACTGTATATCGTAAGTTTGTGCAAAATTATGGAAAGATAACAACTCCCTTGACAATCATGTTGTGAAAGAATTATTTTATGTGATCAGAACCCATGAAGCAGGCCTTTGAAGCATTGAGTCAAGGTATGACCACAACCCTCATGTTAGAAATACCTAATTTCTCTAAACCTTTTGTAATTGAAAATGATTATTTTGGCAATGGCATTGGGGTAGTTTTGATGTAAGAAGGAATACCATTGGCCTTCACCAATAGAGCACTTTCTGGCCAAAATTTGGCCAAGTCTACTTAGGAAAAGAAGATACCTTTTTACATGCTATTAATCATTGGCAGTCATATCTCATTGGGCATCACTTTTTCATCAAGATTGATCATCAAAGCCTCAAATATTTTTTGGAACAAAGGGTGGCTACACTAGAACAAAAAAGATGGATTTTTAAATTTTTGGGCTATGATTATGAAATCACCTATAAGAAAGGCAAGGAGAATGTGGTGGCTGATGCCTTATCTTGATAATTTGAAGATCGAAAAATACTATATGTTATATCTATACCACTTTTGTAATAGATCTATGACTATTCTATATTGGGACCTGTGATATTTTATGGTAGTAAGGTTTAAAAAGCCAGCAGTCCCACCCCTACACCGCCTGTCATTGCCCAAATATTTTTAGACTCCATATTTCATCTTTATGGAATATCCAAGTCCATTGTTTTATATAGAGACCTTACTTTTACCAGTCACTTTTAGCAAGAACTATTCAAATGAAAGGAACTTAGATCAAAATGAGTTCAACTTATCACCTTCATACTGATGGCCAAATTGAAATTATCAATAATTTTTTGGAAATATATCTCCATTACTTTGTCTTAAAACATCCTACATAGTGGGCTAAGTGGCTTCCTTTGGTTGAATTGTGGTACAATACTTCCTATCATACTGCTACTAAGGTTACTCCATTTGAGGTAATATATGGTCAATATCCACCAACACCCTCCTCTTACATTCTAGGAAGCTCCAGGGTTCGAGTTGTGGATTCCACCCTCATACAATGTGCTACCCTTATTCAACAACTTAAGGTCAATATTGACTTGTCCTAGAACTGAATGCATTAGCAAGATGATCAACATCACTCTGAGCATAGTTTTGAAGTTTGGGACATGGGTTTTATTCGCCTACATCCCTACAAACAATCATCTCTCTAGCTTCATGGATGCTCGAAACTTACTACCAAATGCTATGGTCCTTACCAAGTATTACAATAAATCAGGTCAATAGCTTACAAATTAGCCCTTTTTGACACTTCTAGAATTCACCTAGTCTTTCATGTCTCCTCTCTCAAGAAGGTCATTGGTAACAAGGTCCAGGTACAATCCACATTACCAAAGTTGGACGAGTAAGGATCCATCATTCTTAATCCTAAACAAATTTTAGATTGAATATCTCACACCCTTCATCGTCGTGTCATCATCGATGTTCTTGATCAATGGTGAATATTACAATCAAAATATGCCACACGACAGTATCTCCAACAACTTCAACAACAATTTCTTCATCTTTAGCTTTGAGTACAAATATTTTTGAAGGGAAAGGGCATGTTAGGACCCCATCCTAACACTATTATGTAATAACCCATTTCTTAATGTGGGGACCCTATTATAATGTTTAATAATGATATTATGTAATATTTTGTAAGAGTTTGTGGCACTAGAGGTGCATAGACAAGTGGCACCATTTTATATAACTATTATAAAGAATATAATTGTTTTGTTTGGTAGAATATTCTAGCTTGGGTGGTATTTTGCATGTAAACCAACCTTGAGCACTAGGTAGGGTTATGAAGTCTTTAAAAATATGAGTAAGAATGGATGTATATTTTTGCATTGAAATCAAAGTATTGAAGGAGGTTACCCCCTCGAAGAGGCCCACCATTATGTATTGTGATTTGTGAGATCTCTACATTTACATTTCATATTGCAATATTATGTTCTTTCATGAATTTACTACTTTCATTGCAATATTTATGTGGATGTTCTTATTTTAATTAGAAGGTTCCTAACAATTTCAAGTATTATTTCAATTAAGATATATTATTTAATGGGTTAGAATGGATTTTAGTCTACAATAATGTCAAGATAACTCGCTTAGGATCAAGCACCCTCCACTCATACACACTATGTCTCTAGGTCTATTGAGACTAAATATAATCCTTTTCCATGGAAGATGATCCATCTCAACCACTCGAGTTTAACTTGATGAACAATTGGTTATGTGGGGTTGAAACCATGAGCTCCACCAGTATTGTCTTTTTAAACTTGGTGTACAAAGCCTACCCCTTTTTGATTCAAACTTAGGATCTTCTATATGGAATACCGAAGCCTTCATCATCAGGTCCATTTAAGCTATACTATAATGTAAAATGTTAAGGTTCGTCCATAAGCACAAAACCTCAACTTTTGATGTGAAACTCTTTATTTCCCACTGCTTGATCCAAATCATTGGAGTTCATTTCAATTAAAGATTTTATTGATTATTTTTATTTATACATTAAACTTATTTGAGTATTATTATTCAAATTGCTTCATTATTATATACACTTATTTTTTAATAGAATTACATTTGAAAATTAGAATCAATGGTCAATTCACTTCAATTATCAATTTAATTGTGATTTAGGCTCAAGCTTAAGCTTAAGAATAGTTGTAGTTTAAAAAATATTAATTATGATAATCTAAAGCCATTAAAGCTATAATATCAAATGGAATTAGCTCAACCGATTAGATTCCTCAATATTCAAGGAGGTGATCTAGGTTTGAATCTTGCCAAGTGATACATGGATAATATCCAATTTGTTGCAATACCACTACATGGTGATGATGCAATACGAGTGGGCCTATTTCAATCTCGTATAACCAATTAAAAAAACATCAAACCTATAATCTTAGTTATTAAATTCATATAATTTTCTATATGAAATTCAAAAATCATTGAATTTAAAACCCTAATGCATAAATTCGGTGAACAAACCTTAAATTTGGCCAAAACAAATTGGGTGGAAAACAGGCATCAAAAATCCTAAAATCAGTTTTTAGTTGTTGAAAAAAATGGAGGAAGCACTATAAACATGGAAGCTGTGAACAAGCCCTCCTGCAACATCTCCCTCATTTTCTTTGTAGGCTATGATTTAGATAGTTGAACCTATTCAAAATGGATGGCTCTTAGAGTTGCAGTTGACAAATAAATCTCCCATTTGGAGGCTTCATTATTTCTGCACCTACTATTTGAAATGCTCCTCATCTCAAATAATCTGCGAGTTCTTCAAAATAAAAGAAAAAAAAAACATTGCTCTTTAACCCTAGCTTCTAAGGAGACCTAAAATTAAACTTTTCTAATTTTTAAACTTCAATTATATAAGATATTTTAAGTGCTTTTTTTTTTTGCCAGTATGCATGATTTTTTTAAGAATGAATTTATTGAATAAATTTGTATGATTTTTATTATAATTGGTAGAAAACCTATAATTTATATTTCAAAAAAATTATTGATTTAAACTTTTAAGAATCTTCTCATGTGATAAAAAATACTATATTTAAATAAAGTTATAAAAATGTTAATTTTTTTTTTAATTTAGCGAAAAACCCCTTGCGGGGCCGCCTTGGTCTAAGAAACCATGACCAAAGGGTTCTACACCGTCAAAATCACCTAGGAGTCACGCTCGGCCCTAATCGCACCAGCATTATCAATTGGATTTTGGGTACCCGATGTGTGGAGATTCGAACCAAGGACCTTCCTTGGAGGATTGCCCTACCCTCTCCAACTCACCTACAACACTTGAGTATTATAAAAATGTTTATATTTTAAAAAATATTTTAATATATCTTAAAGTATAAATGTTTATAGTTTAAAAAATATTTTAAAGTATATATTTTAAAATGTTAAAAATATTATTAAAAAATAAATATTAAAATTTTATATATTTTATTTTTAAATTTTATATAAAAATAAAAAATAAAATTATATGAAAAGATATATATACATTTATAATATATCAAATTTATGTCGAATTTTATTACGAATTTTTAAACATGTCGAATTTCTTTCAAACTTTAAGAGTAATGAACTCGAACTTGATAACTAAGGCTATAATCAATGACCAATTGTTAATAATAAAAAAACATCATATTAATTAGTCATTTATACAAGTACAATAAATTAAAAATGGTGGGTTATCTAAAATAATATTACATTATTAAACTATATTTTCTTTACATTTTACTCCATTTAAAATTAATGGGATATGGGCTAAAAAAATCCATTAGAATAATACGATATCAAATTGTTTTCTTTTTTTAGTTGTAATTGGTTTAATGTTATACTATACTAGAATGTTCAAACAACAAGAAGAATATAAAAATTTATAAAAAAAAAAAAAAAAGGACAATAATATAGAAAATATTTGACAAAAAAAATTCCATTCTTATCAAGTTTAACCCTACATATAAATATTACCAAAAGCATATGCAAATGTAAATATTAAATAGAGAGTAAAGATGTTTATAATCCAACCATACACTAGGAGCTATATCTTTGCATAGAGTTGTTCGATTTAGACGATTGTTATGCCATTTTGTGTGAAACTTGAAGAGCTTTAAAATGAGTGGCCATACAAAATAATCCAAGCAATGTTGAGGGAGATACATCCATGCGAAGACAACCGTCCAGAAGAAGGGTAATGTTGGCAAATTTTTCTAATAAAATTATCTCATATTTTAGAAGCCATATATTTGTGATGGGTTATCTGATTTAGATGATTCTTGGACCAATTTGTGCAAAATTTGAAGAGATTTAAAATGAGTGGTAATATAGAGGAATCTAAGTAATAGAGAAAGATACAACCCCATGAAGTTAGCCATCTAAAACAAGGGCAACGATAAATTTTTAAGTCACGAGAAAACAAAATTATAGATATTTGTTGGTTAAGGTTTGGATGATGGGAGGAGTAATAAAGGGCTAGGGAATCAGTGAGGTAGGAAATTCCATTCGGGCATAGAATATTTTTAGCTAATTTTTATTAATCCCTTCATTTTCTTTGAAGTTTTGCATGCATATATATGTTTTTACTAGAGAACAAGGGGTTGTACTTAGGTCCCCCACCCTTTACAAGCCACAACTCTCTTCTTTAGATCTTGAGAGTTTATTAACAAATTCAATTCTCATCTCAATTGATATGCTATAGCTAGATACCTACATCATTTTCATAAAATGTTTGAATTCTTGATTTTCATTTTTTAGATCTTCAATTTTATGTGTGAATACAAATATTCTAGAATTAAGCATCATTCTTGACATTTTCCTACATCAACCTTCACAATACCAAAAATCCACCTCTATTATCCATGCATTCCATCTTAGTAGAGTAATATTTCCAAAACATCACACTATCATAGTCCCCTTTACTAGATTTAAATTTCTAGTTTCCTTCTTAAAGCATAATTACAACCACACAAATTGTAATAAATAGTTTATATGAAAATATATTAATGTTATAAAATAAAGAAAATATTACCAATGAAAAATATTAAAATAAATTTTAATCATTATTTGATTCAGACAATCAACATTTTCTTGTCAACTTCAACTAAACTTATTACTTCCTCTAACCATGGAAAAGAGAATTTAACTTCATGATCCTCAATTAAAACCCCTCTATTGGCTAGCCTATATGTACATTTGTTTCTTTCCCTTAACGTATGTGTAAACCTGATTTCTTCAAACTCTATAGCAAGATCTTGAATTTCTATAATTATTTCTTGTATATTCCATGGAGCCTTTGCTTTTCTCAAAATTGTATTTATTACTATGAGAGAATCATCTTCTATCTATACTTTATTTCATTTAATTTATTTGTATATTTTTAACCCTTCCAAATCTGCCCAAGCTTCAACTTCATTATTTGTCTTAAATCCACTATTAAAAGCATAATGAGACAAAATATCTCTAGTATTTTAAATTATTCCTCCTCCTATCGGTCCTCTTTTTGCTTTAGATGCTCCATAAAAATTCATTTTGACCAACTCCATATCTAGTGATTTCCACTTTATATTTGTTGCCTTCTTTTTTTTCTCTTGTACCCAACATCATAATTCCATTTGATGACTTGACTCCATCTATCAATGCTCTTTGTTTCCAGATTATGGATCGGACGAGTTGATAGGGTTTGTTTAGACTCCTCTATGACTAAACAAATCTTCCTTTTCATTACCTCTAAACTAATTTTATTTCCTTTAAATATTATTTTATTACTTTCTAGCCATACAGTCCAAAGTATTGTATCTTTTGATATATCCCAGATTGTTTGTAAAGCCTCACTTTTAAAAGTGTTCTACCATTGCTTTAATCATTCTTCAATTTTACCATTTATCACCATGCATTTACCAAACATATTGAGAATCCATTGCTATAGATTCCAGACTATTGAATAGTGTCCCAAGAGATGGTCTATACTCTCCTCCTCTCTATTACAAAGAAAAAATTATGATGGGCCATGAAATCCCCTTTTAATTAGGTTATCCTACGATAAATTCTTCTATGACCTACTAGCCAAACATACATTTTGACTTTAGGAATGCTTGGGCTATCCCAAATATCTCTCCATATTATTGTGATATTTATATTTTGTTGGTGCTTTATATTATATACACTTCTTGTTGTGTATTCTCCTGAGGTATTCAACTCCTAAATTAGCTTATCTATGGCTCCCCTCGAAATCATCTTTGTTATCTTTCTTCTTAACTACCTCCTAGCATCAACATCTTGTATACTTGTAAAAAATCTTCTTTCCACTTGTATCTTCCTTCCCGATCCTTGTACATAATGTTTGAAACCCTATCACCATATATGTATTGAAGTAATCTCATCCATGACTTCAAAATTAGATTTAGATTGACTGGTTTTTTATCATACCAAGTATCCATCCAAATAGAATTTCTCTTCAGTTCCCACCACCCATCTCAAACATTTAATCAGGATATGAATATATTTTTTAAATTGTTTCATAGATTAGAATCATTTAGAAGTGAGAATGCAATAAATATTAAGCTCGGGTTATTGGGCTTAACACACTTAGAAGAATTCTTACGCATTGTCTTTGACTCTCTTTGTACAATCTCTAAATTAATTTTCCCCTAAGAGCTAATTTTATATCCATAAGAACTCTTAAACTAAGACCTCCCCTAGTTTTATCATCACACACCTTGCTCCATTTAACCAAAGGAATTTTCCTTTTATCATGTAATCCTGACCATAAAAAGGACCGCATAATATAGATTAAATTTTTTCTATCGATTTTGGCATGTATACAAGGACATAATATGTTAAAATCTTCCTTCTAACAATAACCATCCACCTTTCTATGTCGATAGTTTATTTTTAACTTTACTTATAGCTAGATTCGACAATTCTATCCTCATTCTCCTCTTAAATAAGGGCATCCCTAGATAAGTTGTTGGTAAATTTACATCTTCCATTTAAAGTAACCTGTATATCCCTACTTTGATTCTAGCTAGGGTGTTTAGGAAGTAAATTTTATATTTTATCCTATTAACTTTCTACCTTGATGCTCTTTTGTATTCCTTTAATAAGTTATTCAAAGCTTTGGCCTCGTTTATCCTTTCCCTCCCAAAAAGGGTGGTATCATCTATAAATTATTTATGGGTGATGTTATCAATGTTATTACTAACCTTAAGACCACTCATCAACCCATCTTTATAAGCATTCTTCAAGTTCCCACCCAAAACCTTTACCATAATAATAAAAAAATATGGTGATAGAAGATCTCCCTATCTAAGATCTCCCTTGGATTTAAATGATTCTATTACTAACCTATTGACCAACACTGAATATGAAATTGTAGAGACACAAGCTTTAATATTTTACATGCATATTATTGTAGGTTTATTTTCGAATAATATAATCACTATAGGATATACTAGTAAATTTTAGTAGATATTGAGTTATAGTGTCCTTCCCATGGACCAATTTACAACTAAATACTTAGAATCATACCTAGTAGTAGAGGTTAGGGAGGACCTCACAAAGCAACAATCCTCATTGCTCAAAGATAAGACAATCATTGGTAAATTTAATGGGTCTTGGCTAGGGGCTTTGACTCTTTGAAAATGAATTGATAGTTTCTTCCTAGTTTTTTTCTATTCTAGGGGGGGAAGATATAGAATCCTAAAAGGGGTCTTTGGTTTATGGGAAGATCATGAGTCTTCCTTACCTACACGTTTGAAGGATTTGTACTTGAAAACGTAAATCTATCCCTAGTACTAGTCTAGGTCAGGATTTATGGGTTGCCCATTGAATTCTAAAAAATGGATACCTTCAAGGCATTATAAAACACTCTAAGGGAATTACTTGAGATTTTAGAAAGTACAAAAGATAGATTCTTGGCTATTTATGCCCAGATATAGGTCATGATTGATATCAATAAACCTTTACTAGAATCAATCATTCTTAAGTATGGGGTTAAGTTGTGGATCCAAACCATGGATTATGAAAATATATCTTTTAAATATAGAATATATCATGAGGTGGGGTATATTGAGATATCATGCCTTTAAAGAGCCCAACAAAAACATATGTAGAAAACCATAAGAGAAACTTATAAATGGATATGGATGAGGATGGTTTCAATTTCAAAAAAATAGATCAAAATAGATGAAAGTAAATAAAATTGGAGATCGATAAGTAAGGATGTTGGAAGAAACACCAATTATTTTGAGGCTTTAGCCTATGAGTAAATAATATATTAGAGCTTAAAGGACATGGTAAAAAAATATTAAAATATTAACAAGAAATCATCTATTGAGTCTAAACCAATTTAGGGATGAACATTATTGCTAAACGTAAGGAATATCCCTCATCAGATTTGGAAGACTCTCTTGAAGTACCATGCACCATTCATGAGAAGGAAATTGGTAGAGAAAACACAATGTTAAATGTTAATACCTCTACCATTAACAAGGAAATATAAAAAATGAGCAAGATAAGTCAAAAGCTTCATTAGTAGAGCCATGAGAGGATATATCTAATGAAAAGGAAAGTTGTGAAAGAATATTGAGGAATAGAATAATAAGACCTACCCCCAATACTAGCAAGAAAAAAAGAGGAAAATCTTTAAATTATATAGGAATGCTCTTATTTGAGGGGAGATAAAAGGAAAGCAAAATATTGAACCAAGCCACAAGGATCAAGGGGTTGAAGCAACACCACATTAACCAAAATAAAGAGACTAAAAAATAGAAACAAGATAATGGAAGCTAACACAAAAATTACAATATCATATCATATGTCAAAATTTATTATGAGTACAATGGATAAGCCTTTGCTTAAATAGGTAAGGAAGATCCACCACAACCGTAGGATCAACAAATATATAAGGATCAATATCCACCATAAAAATAGGGAGGTGCGATATGATTCATGGAGAAAAGATCTCAAACCTTCAAATGTAATCAATGAGTGTAACTCCCTAGGAATGCCAAATATCCCCATAATATCTAAATAAGATAAAAATAAATATCCACACATAAATTGGGTGGGGAAAAATAAACTAAAGTAATATAAAAATAAAAAACCTAGGTGAGCATGAGCTAGAGTCTAAACACCTACTCTAACACCCCTTCTCAAGCAAAGCTAGGGGTAAAAAATAAGTGGCATATCCACAGTATGAGTCCTGACAAAAAGGCTTGATCAGGTACTCATGTACAATGTGTATCCATAAACTCTCGAACCAAAAGTAGGGAAAACCATGTGGGAAAAACCATCCAGCTAGAAAGAGATAAGAAGAAGAAAGGAAGGTGACCTCAACCACACCCCCTAAGGATAACTTCCTTCACCCCAAGCATCTCTAGAAACAAATGAAAGCGAGGATATGGGAAGGGTTTAGTGAATATATTGACAATCTACTATTGAGTGGGAATGTAGTCCAAGTTGATCACTCCATCCTAGATAAGCTATTGAATGAAGTGCATATGAATCTCAATGTGCTTGGTCCTTTGATGCTCAATAGTATTATGAGAAATATGTATGGTACTTTGGTTTTCACACCAAAGTTAAGTGTTGTACTAATCCTGTAAGAAGCCAAGCTCTATCAAAAACTATCAAATCTAAAGAATCTCCTGACTAGCCAACACTACTGCCTGGTATTCTTCCTTTGTCGATGAAAGTGCAATAGTTGTCTACTTTTTGCATGCCCAAGCAATAGGTGAAGAACCAAGGTATAATACATAACCATAAGTAGACCGTCAAGTATCAACATAGTCTATCCAATTAGAATATGTATATCCAACCAACTGTAAAGACCCCCTAGAAAAGTGAAGCCCAAAATGTGAAGTCCCTCGAAGATACCACAAAATATACTTAGAATACTACCACTAAATGTCATGTGGATCATGTAAAAACCAAAAGACCAAACCAACTACAAATTATATGCCAAGATGAGTGTGAGTTAAGTAAATCAAACTCCCAACCAACTATCTATAAATGGTGGTATCAACTCTAGGAGTAGAACATGTGGTACTCAAAACAACACCTAATTGAAAATAAGGAGATGTCTTACAGTTAGCCATTCCAAATAGTTGAAGAAAATTTAATGTGTACTTATGTTGACAAATAGAGATCCTTGACTCTAATTATGAAATCTGAAACCCAAGGAAAAAGTGTAGCAGTCCAAGATTTGTCATCTCAAAATGCTTGCAAAGAGAGCATTGTACAACCTAGATGCGTGAAGTAAAACTTCATGTGATAAATAAATCATCAACATATAAGACAATGATGATGTTATCGTCTCCATCCCTCAAAGTGTAAACTATAGGATCAAAATGGCATCTCAAAAATCTAGAAGATAGAAGAAAAGAATCTATCTTCTCATACCAAGCCCTCAGGGCCTGTTTGAGGCCATAAAGTGATCTTCGTAATATACACACCAATGAAGAATCCTAGACAAATCATGGAGGCTTCTCCATATTTTTTTTGCCATTGCACAACTTACCCCAATTTGGGGACCCACTTGAAATTTTAGGTTTAATTTGAACTTTTAATTGTTTACATCAAGATTCTAAATTTTGCTTACACCAAGATTGCTTGCATTACATATTGTGGAAGACTTATATTTTGGCTATTAAATTGAATTTTTTGAATATTTGCATGCCAATGGTATTATTTCAAATTAAATTTTTTATAAAATTGAATTTAAAAGGTTTTATCCTAAGGTTCAAAATATTAAAATCAATTTAGGGTTCTTTAAATTTCATTATCTTGCCCTAAATTCACTACAAATTTGAAATTGCCATAAATTTTGATTGAAAACTCTGTTTGAGGTGATCTAAATCATGGTGGAAATATCTTGAACTTCTCTTTACAATGGTACCAAACTTGCAGAATTTTACATTCAATTTCATCCAAAAATAGCAGTTTACCGTAGTACCTTGTGAATTTTAAAATATCATATCTCATCATACAAAATGAATTTTTGAGTTTTTTAAACATATTTGGATATCCATTTGGCCCATTTAGACACATGAAACATTTTGTAAAATTCTGAGCACTTTTATTGTTTACCTATTTTTCAAGCCACGAGAATTAAGTAGCGAAATCTCGGCATAGAGAAATTCTCAAATCCGATGCATTCAATGGAAAATAAAGAAAAATTCTCAAATACATGGTATTCAATGGAAAATAAGTAGAAATTCTCAAATTCACAATGCTTGATGGAAAATGAGGAGAAATTATCGAAACTGTTAATTTCATGAATCTACGATAAATTTGGTGAATATTAGCCAAATTCAATTTTGTTGTGCAGCAATGAGATTTCTTTGTAAGTCATGCGGCAATGATATTTCTTTGTAATTTGATTGGTCGCAAGATTTTCCTTGCAAAGCTAAGATTTCTCAAAATCGTCGATTTTTACAAATTCGTAATCAATTTGGTGAACATTGGCCCAATTCAATTTTATCGTGCGGTAATGAGATTTATTTGTAATTCAAGTGACAATGAGATTTATTTGTAAGTCGATCAACCACGGTATTTTCCTTGCAAAGCTAATATTTCTCAAAATTGTCGATTTCCACGAATTCGTAGTCAATTTGGTGAACATTGGCCAATTTTGATTTTGGTGTGTGGTCACAAGATCCCTATGTAAATCACATGATTGCAAGATGAAGGATTACCAATTAGATCGTAAGGATACATTTCATTTGCTCAAAATCATGGAATCCTCACCATCCATTCTTAAAGCAATAAAAATTTCTTTCTCTTGCTCAAAAACCAAGACTAAGCTTGTGAATTTCTACGAAAACTTAAATGCATATTAATCTTGACCTAGAGCAATTTCTCATACTGCAGTAGCAAATTTGATTTAATGAATTTATATTTCAATTGCAAATTTAATTCGATTTAATAATTCTGGTATCCGACATGTTAAATTTAAAAAAAAAAATTAATGCTTACCCCAAGACCATGCCAATAAAATCATTTAAGGAAAGAGAGTCTGCACCCTATATTTCTGGAAACTGTCGATTTTTATGAATTTGTGATCAAGTTAGCCAAGTTTCCATGAATCTTATTTTATCGTGTGGTTGCAAGACTTTCTTTGTAAAGGTGCGACCAAGAGAAAAGGTGAGAAATTTTGCTAAACCGTGAATTTTTGTGAATACACGATCAAGTGGGTAAAATTTCCATAAATCTTATTTTTATTGCACGATTGTGAGAATTCCTTTTTAAAAGGTGCGACCAAGAGAAAGGGAAGAATCTAGCAGCCACGAGCTTGCTCAAAGCTACGATTAAGCCGAAGTTTATTTGAAATTTAACTTTGCTTTATTATCCTTCGGATTTTTGTTCAAATTTAGATGTGCTTTAATTTCAAAAAATATATGCCTTAAGTGTAATATTGTCATAGCCCGAAGCCGCTCTATGTCATGATTAAGATAGTCAAATTGCATAAATTACATGTTTCAATAGCGACTGCAAGCCAAAGCTTTCCAAGTAAGCACAATTCCATGAGCTCAAATTTTAAGAAGGAATCACAGTTTCAATCTAAAGCAAAAGTGCAAGCATAGTTTTATGAATATTTGGCCAACTAAATCATGCAATCACCTCTATTGGCTCATCGTCAAACTCAATTTCACTGATTAATTCAATTTCATAACCCTAAAGCCTTGGATTTTAATTGATAAAGAAAACCTTAGGCAAAGATTTTAATTAATTAAAATAATTAAGTTCTAAACCTTAGACTTGGACTTAATATTTTTGGATATTTTAATTAATGAGAAATATTATCATAAAAACCTTAGTATTAAGTTTAATACTTTGGCATTAAAAATTGAAATGGATTATTAATATAAATATAATAATGTGAACCTAAAATTAAAAGCAAAACCTTAGCAAATAACATAAAATTAAAAATTTAAATGAATTATAATGTCAAACCTTAGAAAATTAATTAATAAATTTAATAATCATTAAATTTAGAAATAATAATATTAATAATAGAAATAAAATGATTTTTTTGCCAAAGTTTTAATTTGAATTAATTTTTAAATCTTTCTTCTATGATTGTAGGTGACGAAATATGAAGCGTCGAACCAGGAAGATGAAACGACGAGATCTAGGAGTTTCTAGAATGATCCAAATGACAAAATACAATTGAAGATCTACCATGGAGCATCACTACAAGAATAAGGGATGACTCAAATTTAAGCTTAACCAATTGGAAGACATTAAATCCAAGAAAATTATAGAAGCATACATACATTAAACTTGGACCTAATTTTAAACACTTGGTGCTTGACAATGCAACATCTCAAATAATTGCAGAGATCCAAGGGCTGAAATTGCAGATCAAATTTAATATGGACCTTAATATGACACATCATCTATCTAGACAATGATAGATAGCTCATCTATACAACTGTAAACCACTGAAAGTATAGTTGTGAAGCACTAAGATACTATTGTAAAGCACTAAAATTTTGAAATTGTAAGGCTATAAATAGCCATTGAGATCCCATTCCAAAGGGTTGGATTCCACTATTAGCAATAGGATTTTTAGAATTTTCTTTTCTTTGGTAGTTGGTGGAAATATGCACCCCTATCATTGTACTTGGAGAATTGTATTTGCAATCATCTATAGCAAGCAATTCTGAGAATGTACTTATTGAACATCTTTATCAATGCAATATACTAGAATTCTTGGTGTGATCTGCGCATGTTGATGGTGGTCTCATTTGAGTCAATTCTAGTGTATTGTTTCTTTTTCCTTTGAATATGGAACCACTTTGACCTCAAATTATGCAAGAGTTGGTCTAGTCAAAGTTGGTTTATTTCAGAGTTTGTTGCTTCAATATATTCTTCTACAAATCTTCAATGATGCACTAGCTTGTTTTATTTTCTTTCTCTAACCCTTTTCTTTTGAATTTTCTTTGAAACTTGATTAGATTAGGAGTAGATTAGTTGAATTTTAGTTTCTAAAGCTTATTCTTATGATTATGTGCTTCATTTATTTTAAGTTTCAGAACAAACATTACAATTTGCTATAAATATTATGTTTCATAATGCAATGAATGTGATATATTGATAATTTCAAGACAACAATCCTAGAATATTGCTTTTCTTTGATGTTTTGAGGTAATTTGTGCTATTAAACATTCATATCTGATGATTAATTAAGAAATTAGCCATACCTTTAGTTCTTCATGCTTAGACAATGAAGTGAAACTCATCCTTGTAATAGTTATATGTAACCTTGAGTGATCCACATGCTTTCCCATTCCTATATTCTTTTGATTTAAGACTTGATAATTGACATACATTATCAACCATGTTAGACCAACCTTACCCAAACCTTGGGGGATCAATGTTCCATTTCAAGAGAGGATACCTTGTCCTAATTGTTGGTGTATGTTTACAACCAAGAAAATGTATCACTCAACACATATAAATCTCTTCCTTAAAATATCCATGTAAGAAGGCACTCTTCACATCCATTTGATAATCTGACCAACTCGTTGATTCAACAATAGAGAGTATAAGATAAAAAAAATCCAACTTGTCAATAGGGGTAAACATCTTGGAGTAATCAACCCCTTAACCTATGAAATACCCTTCATCACAAGTCGACCCTTATATCTATGAATGGACCCATATACTACATATTTGGTGTGATACACCCATTTGCATCTCACAATTTTTCTTCCTTTTGGAAGAAAATCCAAATATCAAGTATGATTCTTCATTAAGGAAGAATACTCATCATCCATGTCATCATCCCACTCCTGAATACCATGGGCCTCATCCCACTCCTGAATTCTCGAATTAGAAGTATGCCTTGAAGGTTAAAGACCTTAAATGAAAGTTTCTACCTCCTTAATTATATTCTGAACCCAGTTAGGCATAGGGGCAGCATGTGCAAGAACCTCTATAACTATTTCAACAATATCCTCATCCTCATTGTGATCATTATCAAAACAACCATCTTCAAAGTGAAAAGTAGATGAGGATGGAGGATTAGAAAGAGTGGGTTCAGTTGGAGAATAATGCTCATCAAACTGGACATGAGTTCAAAAAATAACTTCATGTGTATCTAGAACCAGTAATCTATAAGCTCTCATATTCTCACAATAGCCAACAAAAATGAGTGGCTTGCTCTTTCTATCTAAAGTTATCATTTTTTTCTTTCAAACATGAGCCCATGCTTGACTCATAAAAACTTGGAAATGAGAAACATCAGGCCCTCATCTGGAGTCATCTACTTCAAGATCTTGATGAGGTACGATTTTAAATGTAATTTGCACAATTGACTACCTCAGTCCAAAACTTGGGAGGTAAATCCCATGAGTGCATCATACAATATTCCATTTTCTTGAGTGTTCTATTTTTTTCTCTTAGCTACACCATTCTACTATGGTTTTGTTAGAGTTAAAGTGCACTATGCCTTCACTTTGACACTTGTCAGTTTCTCTTGACAAGTGTCATGTGTTGAATATAGACTTATGCCTATATATTGTAACTCAGTTTTATCAATAATAATCAATCCCTTTAGTTTTTCCTCCCAACATTTGGTATCAGAGCAGGCTTTCCCTGCCCTGTGAAACCCTTGAGGGGGGATTTCCCTCATGGAAATCCTCCCTCCCCCATTCTTTCCCCTCATTTTCCCATTTTTCATTTTCCCCCATTTTTTTTTCAAAATAGGGAGTATGCTCTCCATTGTTTACAATGGATCAGAAACCAGAATTTTTGGAAAAATCATGGCTTCCAATTTTTTTAGTGATCCATAATGACCTCGTAGTGAAATTTGTAGTATTGGAATATGGCCATTTGTAGATGAGCGATATGAAATGCCATTCCAAGGTACCATTGCTACTGTATTATTTGCAAGTCAGAGTCAGCAACATCTCTCAAACCTTGAACTATGAGGTACCATTGCTATTTTATTATTTGCAGGTCACAATCAGTAGCACCTCTCAAATATTGAACTACGAGAGACAGAGAGATTGGCACTAGCATTGTGACGGTGAACTACGAGAGACAAAGAGACAAAGAGATTGGCACTAGCGTTGTGACAGTGAACTACGAGAGACACAGAAATTGGCACTAGCATTGTGATGGTGATAATGGAATGCATTTCAGCTTTACGTTCAAGATTTGCGGTTTCGAGGTTTCGAGTACCGAACTTGCAGTAGCAGGAGTCTGGAGAAGATATCCTCAGCTGCTTCATTTTTCAATTTTTGCATCGTTTTTACCTCTTTGTGTTTCGAACACTGAACTTCATCAAGGGTTTCGAGTTTGTTAAAGGTGTTCTACATGCACTTTTAGATCTTGTTTGCTTAAATTTGAGCTTTCAAAGCATTCGCTGGAGCTTGCCATGGAGGGCGCATACTCTAAGATGCGATCGAAGCGGCCATATTTGGGGGCCGAGGATAACGGGCATGCGAGCAAGCGGTTCGAGGCTAACTTCGGGAGCATCATAAGGAAGAGCGGCTCCATCATTTAGCATATACGACGGGACACTGATGCCCAAATTACTATGTAGGAGACCGTGACAGGGTGCGAGGAACGGGTTATTCTGATTTTTGCACTAGACAATCAAGGCAGGGATGAAAACAATGACTTTTAAAGAAACTAGCTCCATATGACCCCGATTGGTACTATGTTAGAGTTGTTTCAATGGCAATGTTTCTTCTGGAGCTATCATAGAGTTTACTGTTTCTTTAATTTTTTTCCAATTGCCTCCAAAGCTTTTTTATCAGCTTTAATGGGACTTTCGGCAAACTCTATGATTCTTTGCTGTTGTTTCTTGTTCTGACGGTGTTTAAGTGCGAGCTGGGCAAGTTGAATACCAAATGTCAAATTCATCTCCCTGCCAATTTCTAAACTGTGCATATAGTCAAGAATCATGACCTGCGCAAGGCGCTGAGCGGTGGCCTCCTTGGGCGAATAGGCCACAAGTATGGCCATGCTGAGATTCACGAAAGAAGAAGAGTACAGTGATAATAATGACGATGGAGCTACAGATGAAGGTGGCACAGGCGGTTCAGGTGTTGAACAACGATATCTATTCGCAGTGGTAGCGGTGGTGCACGCTATGGCAGAGGCGACAACGGTGGATACAACGACAGCTCCTACTTTGTTGTTGACGGTGGAAGCGTACTGGGCCTGAGCATTCACCATCAAGTTCCCGTTACCACTCTGATGGACGCCATTCCCATTCCCTGAGTTACCGTTAGCGTTCTCGGCGGCTTCACCCATGCTGGAAACAAAGCCTAACAACTAGCGAAATGAAATGAATCTCCTCCGCACCTTTCGAGCCAAGATCTGCTAGATTACGCATTGATTGTTCCCATGCAGCGGGGTGGTGGAAGTGATTATGTGGCGGGGTCCGCGGAGTAAGTTGTAGTCGGCACACTGCTCGTCAATGCCACTTGTTGATGCAAATTTTATATTGATATTTTTGTCCCATTTGCATAATATTATGTGAGTGATATTAAAATAGCATGTGGTCTTGCAACGACAAGTGGGAAGGACCACTTCAATTTATATGTAAGTGAAAGGCATAGATGAAAGTGGAAGTGAAGTGAAAGTGGGGCATATGTTTTGTCAATTTTTTATGTTTTAAAATGGAAGTGAAGGCCTAGATGGCCCATGTAATTCCCCTGCGAGGGAAATTGATGCTATTTTTATTCCTCTTGAGAGTGATGCCGCTATTGAGCGATGTAGTCTATTGTTGCTTAAATAGGCATGTTGTTGTTTCCCAGCAAGTTGAAGGCCCCATTTAGACACAAGTATAGGGGTATTTATAGTTGTTGGAAACGTTTTTCCATGACGGACACAATGGTGGTGTCACATTGTAATTTTGAGGCTATTTCAATTGAGTTTTTTAGCCTCAAATTTTTTTTTATACCTTGGAGTGCACTCTCGGTTGTACCCAACACTCCCAAGGTAATTTCATATGTGATCCTTGTACCTAGTGATCTTTTCTATACACTTGGCGAATGCAACGGCTAGTTACCCATGCATTTCGGTGGGATGACATGGTCACCATAAGGACACTTATACTAGGGACTATAGACATAGACACCCTAGACTCTATCCGAGGTTTTTTTGGATCTACTTTTGAAGACTACAAACGAAGAAACCTCAGAAGATTCTCTTCTTTTCTTCTTCTCTCCTCCTATTTTGATCTATGGCTCATTTTAATGTATTGAGTGCATTTTCGACAGAGACCGACACTCTTATATGGCTCGTTTTTCCTTTCATTAGGTGCATTTTCGGTAGAGACCAACACCTTCTAGATTGAGTTCACCATGAGTAGGGATTTCATACTCATGGTGAATCTATTCAGTGACCTACGAGAGGCAACATCCTCTGAGGATGACCTGTAGAGGCAACAGACCCAGATGTGGCTGACCCTGAGGCACTTAGATGGCTGACCCAGTGGCAACAGACCCGTGGAAGTGGCTGACCCTAAGGCAACAGACCGAGATGTATACACAGTGAATCTAGCATTATTCACAGTTGGAGATCCAAGCGCAAAGAGCACGAGCCATGACCAAAAAAAGAGGATGATAGGTTACTTTTTTAGAGAAGTCAACATTAAGGGGGAATGTTACCTAATGTTGACTTGTTTTGTTTCTTATTTAGTTAGGATAGTGCACTTTAAGGGGGAATGTTAGAGTTAAAGTGTACTATGCCTTCACCTTGACACTTTTCAGTTTCTCTTGACAAGTGTTGTGTTGAATATAGGCTTATGCCTATATATTGTAACTCAGTTTTATCAATAATAATCAATCCCTTCAGTTTTCCCTCCCAACAGGTTTATGTTGGATAGAGTGTTTATGTAGAGTCCCATGAAGAACCAAAAAATATGAAAACTCCTTGCTAAAATATTCCCTCCCCAATTTTTGTGCAAAGCTTCTTGATGTAACTCGAAGATTGATTCTCAACAAAAGCCTTAAGACTTTGAATGTAGCAAAAACTTCACTCTTGAAATTGATAAAATATACCCAATTTCTCCTTGATAAATCATCAATAAATGTGAGTGCATACTTAGCTCCCAAAAAATAAGTGTGAAAAACCATAAAGTCATTGTGCACCAACTCAAGATGGGAAGAAGCTCTCTTGGAATTACCTTTGGAAAAAGGATCTTGATGTTGTTTTCCAATTACACAACCTAAACAAACTTCATCAATATAGGAGATATTAGGTAATCCAATGACAATATCATGAGCTCTTAAATCCTTCAAATATATGTAATTGAGATGGTCAAATATCTCATGCCAAATCTTATTTTTTGAATCTGCATGAGCCACAAAACAAGTACCTCCAAGTGAAGAATCAAAACTCTCAAAGTGATAAAGACATGATTTATGGTCAAAAAATCCTTATGCAAAAATATATTGTGGGTCACTCAAATCTCTAATCTCAGCTCCTTGAGGTATAAACAACATAATTTTACCCCCCGTAGAATGATAAATTTGGTACACAAAGAGCAAATTGGTGGAAATGTTTGGAACATAAGAACATTCTTAATGCATCCACCATCAACCTATATGTCATATTTTCCCTTAACTAGAATGGAATAAGAATCTCCATCCTCAATGCAAGATGTAGAAGTAGAACACAAGGTGGCAAATGACTCCTTGGATGAAGTCATGTGATGAGTCGCTCCAGAATCCAAAATCCAATCCTCAAAAATAGCCTTAGATGATTTTCCAAAAGTATTCAAAGCCTTACCCTTATCTTTTGAAGGAGTGAAGGATAATTTTTTATTCCTAAAGGCTTCCTCTAAGTCTTGTAACTTTTCCAAAACTTTTTGTCGGAATGACCATTGACTCCACAATATGAAAAAATAACTGTTGACATATTTTTTCTTTTGGAATACTTAGGTTTATGATTAAACTCTTTGGAGGATGACTCTTTTTTATGTAATTATTTGGGATTTTGATGAAATGAAGGAGAAGTGGAAGGATTAGGTTGTGACTTAGAATTGGAATTTCTCTTGCCTTTGGAAGTGGAAGTGGAGGATGCAACAAATGCCTTATGTGAGAAGGTGTAATGCTTAGAGTTAAGAATTTTGTATTCTTCTCTCAAAAAAAGGCATTTTGTGATCAGAACCTATGGAATCCATATTGGAAAAAAATATGGAGGAAAACATATGTAATAGACCCCTAAGTTTTAGCAAGATCATGAAAATACATTCTTCATCCCTTTTATTTTTTCCACTACCCTTTAAAAGTGTGAGTAAGGATTGAAACTTAGTGCTAAAATCATCCATAGATGGAAAATCATCTGGATTAAGAGCATTAAGTTCAACATCAAGATGTAAAACTCTCAAAGTGTCCACTTGCCCAAATAGCTTCTCAAGCTCCTCCCAAATTTGAAAAGGAGTGTCACAATAATTAAGATGAAACAACAAATTGTCACGCACATACATCTCAATTAATCCCTTACATTCATCCATTTTTCAATCATGAACAAACTTATGATACTATTTTGTAACTTCAGGTAGCTCTTCTTACATTAATCTTGATAACCCTTTATATTAAATAAGTGCCATCATCCATGGATTCCATATGTGATAATTATTTGAGTTAAGTGGCTCAAAATTCTCTAAAACCATTTTTCAATCACAAAAAATAAAATGCAAGATCCACAAATATGGTGTTCAAATCGACACCAACACACCCCACCCAAAATATTTTTATTCAATTTAAGAACACAAGTTTATACTAATATGGGGGGTGAATAGTATAAGATCACTTTTTAATTTTCTTTCCAAATAAATATTATGCAATGTATAGATAGCAATATCAATAGCAGTAATCAAAGAAATGCATAAATCACCACACACAATAGAGACACCACAATTTATGTGGTTCATCCAATGTGGGCTACTCCACGGAGAAAATCTTCCACTAAAATTTTATCAATCAATATCTTGGGAATCCTTTCCCTATTACAATGTTTATGGACCTTTGTCCAAAGGAGACACTAATATCCTAAATCAAGTTTTTTTATCTCTATCCACATGAGAACTCCTTATTCTTTGCTCTAGTTGGTGATTCTCTAGAAGACTACTACCTCCACTACATTGGCTTGTGGATCTCTCTCCACTGAAGACTCTTGTACCCACTCATAAGACATATCTTCATTGCCCTGGCTAATGGATCTCTATCCACTGGAGACTATTGTCCTCTCTACTCTGTCACCTCCAAATCTATGTTTTAAATCTGCACTAACCACAATCCTTCGGTCTAGTACAACTCTACTCAATCTCTGTCTCTAGTCTGGTACAAACTTGTCCTCAAATATGCACCAAAATCTGCTCTCAAATTTGCACTAAACATAGTCCTTCGATCTAGCAAAAATTTGTCCATAATTTTTTTCTAGAACTTGCTCAAATCTACTCAAGTCCATTCTAGAACTTTCTCAATATGCTCTACAAGTCCTCTCTAGGACTTGCTCAAATCTGCTCTACAAGTAGAACTTGCTCAAATCTGCTCTACAAGTCCTCTCTAGAACTTTTCCAAATCTGCTCAAAACATCCTCTCAAGAACTTATCCAAATATGTATTGTAAGCTTCCACAAAAGCTCACACAAAATCAGTCCACAAGTCTCCTCAAAGACTTACCTCAAATCTGCTCAACAAGTCCACACAAAACTTGTCCAATATCATAGAAACATAAGGAGAATTTTTAGAGACTCAATATGTTCTATGCTAATCACAATGCTCAATTACTTTCAATCACTCTCTTATAAACATAAGGAGAATTGTTAGAGACTCAATATGCTTCAAATTCAACTCAATGCTCAAACACTTTCTCAACTCAATTCAGAATATAGAATAGTTTGTTTTATAGAACTTGAAAAATCACTTCACACATCCACTTGACTAGGCTCAACCAACTCTACTCAACCAATCACTCAATGAAATAATCCTTGCTCACAAACCCTAGTCCAAGCATATAAACATCAACTCAAAATATTTCCAACAATGCTCAACTACAAATCTCACATAACAATGATACTCACGTTCTTTTCAAACCCTAGTTCAAGTTCTTTGTTCAACAAATCACTTCAACAATAATGCTTATAAAACAATCCTCACATAGCAATGATACTCAAACCTTAGTTCAAGTTTTTCTCTCAACAAATGGCTTCAACAACAATGCTTATAAAACAAGGTTCACATAACAACTCTTTAACCCAGAAAACCTTGAAGCATTAACTAAAACACACTCAATAAGGAAGCCCTAATCAAATTATTTTTAGTCCAAAATTTTTTCATAAAATCAATCAATCAACTCAATTATGGAAGAATGTACTCATACATTTTTCTTGATGATTAAGGGATCTCATAAATCTACCACAACCACAACCACTTATTTACCACTTATGATATTTGAACCCCTAATATCTACCTCCTTGTGTGCCCTAGCTATGGGCTAGACCACCATGTACGCTAGACGTGCACTTGGAATATTAAGAGCACCTTGTGCTCTTTCTTCTAAGTCTAACGCTCACACGAGCGCATGCCAAAATGTTTTGCCTCTGCAGTGCTCAAGACAAATACGCCAACTACCTCCACTCGAATCGATCATGGTCACTTCTACTCCCAATGCTCTCGCAAAATGCATGTTTCCAATGGACCACCATGTTCAATGGGAGTGAGGCCTTGAGCCCTCCCTTTTCATATTTTTCCATGACGCTAAAAGACAACACAAATTTGTCTTCTTCCTCAATGATTGCACGAATTATTCTTTCTCTTGGTCGCATGAAATTTAATCGAAGAAGGGTAAGTTTTAATGTCCTTTGGCATGGTATTTATACATGATTTCCACATTTTTCCATAGACATCGGTGCTCCACTAAATTGATGACGTCGACGCTTCTTTAAAACCTTTATGATTTATAAATTATTTAAATTCTAAAAGAATTTAAATTTTTTAAATTATTTTTATAAACCTTTGAATTTAATAAAAATTAAAGCCTTCTTGAGATAAACTTTAAACCTTTCATTGAACTCCACTGATTTGATGTAAATTATTCTGCCACCATGGTTTTAATAAAAACCTTAATTATGCCATCACAATATATAAATATCCTTATAAAATAATATTTTGACAAATTTTCATCTTGACATCAATGACAACTAAATGAGCTTAAAATGTCCAACAATGTCCCCCTTTGTCATTGATGGTAACCCAAATTCTTTTATCGAAAACTTGACCTTTCCTTTGTTCTGCTCCCTCTAGGACAATGCTCCCTCTGGCTCAATGCTCTCTCAAATACCAAATCTCTACCCCTTACTCAAATATCTCACCCTTTGACATCAATGGCAAAGGATCATCTTTGGGGATTGGGGCTAAGAATGAGCCTCTTAGCTTAGCCCCTCCCCCACCTCCTCTTGAGGTGGTTAATTTCGAGGTGGGAGTATTTCTACTCCTAGAAAGCACTGTTATTTACCTTTATCCTCTCTTCTTCTTATCTGATCCTTATGATTCCTCTGACTATTTCTTTCCATATCCATGTTCCTATCCATGTCTAAATTCCTATCCATGTTCCTGTTCCTGTTCCTGTTCATATCCATATTCATGTTCATGTTCCTGCTTGATTTTGGAATGTTTGCTCTACACCACTTTGTTGTATGACCATCATTATTGCACTTATAACACTTAATTTTATTATTCCTTGGAGGGGAAAATATCTTAGGATTTCTCTTAGTGAAGCCATATCCTCTTATGTCATGAACCTTGCAATTCATTGCCTTGTGATAAAACTGATTGCATGAGTAGCAATATACCCATGGAAAAGTTGTTTGTTTCCATATTCATGTCTTTCCTGTGTCCTGCACTGTGAAGCCATGTGCCCAAAATTGTGACATGAAAAGCATATTCCATTGAAGCCTCCTTGTCTTGACCTCATTGGTCTCCTAGTCTCTCTTGACCTATTATGATTGTTGTTCCATTTGTATCTTCTTTGTGCATTGTTCCTATCCTTGTTGAACTCTCTATTATCCAACTCATCCTCAAATGTCTCACTCTCTTTTACACTATCTTATTTTGAACTATCTTCATTTGAATTTTCTTCTCCTCCAAAACTTGAGGTTGACTTTCCTTCCTATTTTGAACCTGTTCAAATCCAAGACCTGTTTTGCTTGATGTAGGCTTTTGTATCTTGATGAACTTATCCAAGTTCTTTGAGCTATTTTTGAACCCTTTTATCTTGACTTTAGAGTCTTCTAAATCTTATCTCAGTAGTGCCACTTCTTGTGCTAACTTTTAACATTCTAAGATCTTTTCTTTTAACTTATCTTTGAACCTTTTTTCCTTAGCCTTTGAATTTTCTAAATCCTTTATAAGCAATCTTCTCTCTTCATCACATTCCTAAAATTGAATTTCAAGTTTAGAGTGTTGCTTTCTTACCTTATTTACCATGTCAAAGGCATAAATAATTTCTCCCTTGAGATCATATCCATCCTTTTCTGAATATTTCTCTATTTGTTTACCTTTGTCCACATCTTTATTTTCTATTGGCTTGTCTTCTATAGGATCACCTACTTCTTCTTCTAATTTCATTAGAAGGTTTTCATCTGGTCCTTCAAGTGCATACTCATATTCATCTTCACTAAAACTATAACCATCCCTTGTACAATTATCTTCAAGATGTCCAAAGTTACCACATATAAAACACGTGAGAATTACGGGAGTCCTTTTCTTAACTTTTTTTTTTCTTCAATCATAAATAGGACTTCATCTCTATCATTATCTAAAAAAATAGCATCACTATCACTTGAGTACTTATTTGTTTTATCCGCATAGTAGCTTATCTTTTGTCTTTGAAAGAACTTCTTTCCTTGTCTGCTTTGTCCATCCTTGCTCTTCTTTTGGTGCATGTATCTTTCTGATTCCCTGTTCTTGTGATCCTATTTTTCTCCATCATTGTTATTCTTAGCTTCTTGACAGTTAGTTACATAATGACCATACTTTCCAGAATTAAAACATTTAACAGATCTTGTATCTCTATATCTTCTTGAATCCTTATTCCTTCTACCGTAATTTTCTTCTTCATCACTAGATGACTCATTGCTTGATTCTGACTTCTTACCCTTTGTCTTTTTTATTGCTTTGAATGTTGCTTCTTTCTAGGGAATAGGATCTTTTGTTGTTATCTCAAATATTGTGAGCATACCAAGAAACATATCTCTTGTCAAATTATCACCATCCATTGACACTTCTATAGCATAAACCCTTTCATTGAATATTTTTGGAAGAGTTCTTAAAATTTTATCACAAACATCCGATTCATCAATCTTCATTCCAAGTCCTTGCATAGCATTAACAACCTCATCAATTCAAAGTAGATAAGTACTAATATTTTCCTCATCCTTCATTATTAATTCTTCAAATTTTCCTTTGAGATTTCACATCTTTGCTTTCTTGATACATTTATCTCCATATATATATTGCAATTTATCCCACATTTCTTTTGCAGTTTGACAATGTATAACTTTCATAGACTCTGTTCTATGCAAACCTCTCAAAATTGCATTCATCGCTTTTGAATTGTAATGTTGTAGGAGCTTACCTTCCTTATCTGTAGGAGGATTAATTAAGGGATCATATCCAAATTCAACTGCTTCCCAAATTTCATTGCCAAGTGCCATCAAGTAGATCTTCATTCTCATACTCCAATATATATAGTCACTTCCATCAAATACTGGTGTTGAATTATCTGAGGAAACATTCTTAAAATCCATTGTGTTCTTGTTAGAGTTTTCTTCAAGCTGTTAAACTCTTTTGAAGGAACTCGCTCTGATACCAAATGAAGAAAATAAGCTTATACTGAGAGGAGGTGAACAGTATAATACCACTTTTTACTTTTCTTTCCAAATCAATATTATGGAATATATAGATAGCAATATCAATAACAGTAATCAAAGCAATGCATAAATCACCACACACAATAGAGACACCACAATTTATGTGGTTCACCCAATGTGAGCTACTCCATGGAGAAAATATTTCACTAAAATTTTCTCAATCAATCTCTTGGGAATCATTTCCCTATTACAATGTTTATGGACCTCTGTCCAAAGGAGACACCAATATCCTAAATCAAGTTCATGGATCTCTATCCATAGGAGAACTCCTTTGCTTTGGCTGGTGATCCTCTAGAAGACTACTACCTCCATTGCACTAGCTTGTGGATATCTCTCCACTAAAGACTCTTGTCCCCACTCAGAAGACATGTCCTCACTACCCTAGCTAATGGATCTCTATCCACTAGAGACTAATGTCTTCTCTGCTCTGTCACCTCCAAAAATTTATCTCAAATCTACACTAAACATAGTCCTTAGGTCTAGTACAACTCTACTCAATATCTATCTCTGGTCTGGCACAAATATGTCCTCAAATATACATCAAACTCTGCTCTCAAATCTACACTAAACATAGTCCTTCAGTCTAGCACAAATATGTCCACAAGTCCTCTCTAGAACTTGCTCAAATTTTCTCTACAAGTCCTCTCTAGAACTTGATCAATATGCTCTACAAGTCCTCTCTAGAACTTGCTCAAATATGCTCTACAAGTTCTCTCTAGAACTTACTCAAATTTTTTCTACACGTCCTCTCTAAAACTTGTCCAAATCTACTCAATAAGTCCTCTCAAGAACTTATCCAAATTTGTATTGTAAGCTTCCATAAAAGCTCACACATAATGAGTCCACAAGTCTCCTCAAAGACTTACATCAAATCTACTCAACAAGTCGACGCAGAAATTGTCCAATCTCATAAAAACATAAGGAGAATTGTTAGAGACTCAATATGTTCTATACTAATCACAATGTTCAATTACTTTCAATCACTCTCTTATAAACATAAGGAGAATTGTTAGAGACTCAATATGCTTCAAATTCAACTCAATGCTCAAACACTTTCTCAACTCAATTCAGAATATAGAATAGTTTGTTTTATGGAACTTGAACAATCACTTCACACATCCATTTAACTATGCTCAACCAACTCTACTCAACCAATCACTCAATGAAATAATCCTTGCTCACAAAACCTAGTCCAAGCATATAAACATCAACTCAAAATATTTCCAACAATGCTCAACCACAAATCTCACATAACAATGATACTCATGTTCTTTTCAAACCCTAGTTCAAGTTCTTTGCTCAACAACTCACTTCAACAACAATGCTTATAAAACAATCCTCACATAGCAATGATACTCAAACCCTAGTTCAAGTTTTTCTCTCAACCAATGGCTTCAACAACAATGCTTATAAAACAAGGTTCACATAACAACTCTTTAACCCAAAAAACCTTGAAGCATTAAATCAAACACACTCAATAAGGAAGCCCTAATCAAATCCTTTTCACTTTAAACTTTTTTTCATAAAATCAATCAATCAGGTCAATTATGGAAGAATGTACTCATACCTTTTTCTTGATGATTAAGGGATCTCATAAATCTACCATAACCACAACCACTTCTTTACCACTTATGATATTCGAACCCCAATCTCTGCCTCCTTGTGTGTCCTATTCATGGGCTAGACCACTGCATGCACTAGACGTGCGCTTGGAATATTAAGATCACCTTGTGCTCTTTCTTCTAAGCCTGGCGCTCACACGAGCGTGTGCCAAAAAATTATCCTCCACAGCTCTCAAGACAAACACGCAAACTACCTCCACTCGAATCGATCATGGTCACTTCCACTCCCAATGCTCTCGCAAAATGTGCACTACCAATGGACCACCACGTCCAATGGGAGTGAGGACTTGAGCCCTCCCTTTTCGTATTTTTCCCTGGCACTAAAATATAACACGAATTTGTCTTCTTCCTCAATTATTGCATGAATTATTCTTTCTCTTGGTCGCATGCAATTTGATCGAAGAAGGGTAAGTTTTAATTTCCTTTGACGTGGTATTTATACACAACTTCCACCTTTTGCCATAGACATCGACGCTCCACTAAATTGATGATGTCGACGCTTCTTTAAAACCTTTATAATTTATAAAATATTTAAATTCTAAAAGAACTTAAATTTTATAAATTATTTTTATAAACCTTTGACTTTAATAAAAATTAAAGCCTTATTGAGATAAATTTAAACCTTTCTTTGAACTCCACTGATTTTCTGTAAATTATTTTGCCACCATGGTTTTAATAGAAACCTTAATTCTTTCATCACAATGTATAAATATCCTTATAAAACAATATTTTGACAACTTTTCATCTTGACATCAATGACAACTAAATGAGCTCAAAATGTCCAACATCAATGCTTCCAAAAATAAGAGCCCCAAAAAATCAAATGCCTTTATAATTCAGGCATTACAAAGAGTATATGATCAGATATTAATTTTTACAATCATTGAAATTTTACAGATCTAAAAATATATAATTTTTTGAGTAACAACACAAAATAAATCTTTTACAAAGTAATTTTAAAATACATAGAACTTCCAGTAAAATACATTTAAAAAATGTATTTTTAGAAAACCTTGTCAGTAAGTTAAATGCAAATCTATGTTTAACATTTGGAAAGAACTCAGGAGAGAAGAAGATAGGTTACAGATCTCAAAAAACCAGATCTGTAATAAACAACTTCAGATATTGTAGAAAACCAAATACTTTGTGGATTATGTGCAAGAAAATACCTACATACAAAAATATATATATACGATGGTGGCCAGTGGCGGTTAGAAGTGATCGACGATGGTTTTGGATCAATGACGGTCAAATGAATAGGTCCACCAACGATTTTGCAACTATTAAAACAACCCAAAAAAAACTCTAAAAAACTTCCAAAAAATAGAACCTTTATGACCAATCCCCATGGTCAAAGGGATAAACCAAGATGTAATGAAGGGTTAAAAAATATATAGAAGCTCTTTGCAAAACAATAGAAGAGAAAAAAATTAATTTTCACCTTCTAGGGCTTAGAAACCTCCAATATCCAACTGCAAAACCTTCAACATGATCTGACTGCACGAATCTAAACAATGGATGTTTCCAACAATCCTCATAGCTTTGATACCATGAAATAAATGATGAAAAATGTAAAACATTGAACCAATCCACAAGGATAAAGGGGTTGAAGCAACACTACATTAACCAAAATAGTGAGACTAAAAAATAAAATTAAGATAATGGAAGCTAACACAAAAATTGCAATATCATATCATATGTCTATATTGATTATGAGTATAATGGAGAAGTCTTGCTTAAATAGGTAAGGAAGATCCACCACAACCATAGGATCAACAAAGATATAAGGATCAATATCCATCGTATAAACATGGAGGTGCGATATGATCCGTGGAGAAAATATCTCAACCCTCCAAATATAATCAATGAGTGTAACTCCCTAGGAATGCCAAATATCTCCATAATATCAAAATAAGATAAAAATAAATATCCACGCATAAAGTGATCTGGAGAGGGAAGAAAGTAGAGAGGGGAGGGCTCCGGTCCCTCCCCTGCTCCCCCTCCCATGGCTCCTGGTTCCTGCCCAGTCCCTGGCTCAACCCAGGTCATCCCTCCCGGGGAGTGGTTGTTTGCAGATGATCTCCTGGGGGGAGATCCTTCTCCACTATCTGCGCCCCTCCCGGCTAGCTAGGGTTTCCTTGGTTGTTTTTTCGGACTGGTGCTTCCCAGGGATCCCTGTTTGGTTGGGGATCCCTTCCCTTTTTCCCTCAGGCTTCCCCCTGGGGTTTTTTGTAGGTTATTCGCGTGGATCTGGTCCCCTGCGTTTCTCGGTGCGGTGGAGGTGACGGTTTAGGGTTTGGACAGCTTCCCCCTTTTTCTTGTGAATCCTCGACGGGCTCTGTGCTTGGACGGGATTCTTGGTCCCTGCTGCTGGGATCCTCTCTTATTTTCCCAGGGGGGGTTCCTTGTGGTGCAACTCTCTAGTCACTTCCTGATGGGCTGGATCCTCTCTGTGCTGTCGGCTTCCTGCAGGATGGCTCTCGCTGAACGAAATGTTTTCCTGGTGGGCGGGATGGTTTCTCCACAGGGCGGGATCCGCCAAATCCGTCGGTTTTCTCGCAAGGAGGGATCCTTCTTTTTTGCTGGTTTCCCGGATGGTGGGATTTCCCTGTTGCTTCTCGCTAGGCGGGACTGTTTGTGGTGGTTTTGACTGCTTCTCGCGAGGCGAGATTTTATTGTAACGGTTTTTCTTTGCTTCCTGCTGGGCGGGATCTTCTCGATGGTGGTTTTTGGCTACTCCTCGTTGGGCGGGATCTCCAAAACTACTTTCTTTCTTTTTTGTTTGTTTCCTGCTGAGAGGGATTGTTTCATGCTTACTGTTATCACTGGGCGGGATTTGCATTTTGGTGTTCAGTTTCAAGGGATTGATGCCCTAGGCCCATTGCTTATGTAATCAGGTTTTGGGATCCTTGTTAAAACCCGTTGTAAATACAAACACTACTTACCAAAAAAAAATATCCACGCATAAAGTGGGTGGGAAAAATAACTAAACTAATATAAAAATAAAGTACCTAGGTGAGCATGAGCTAGAGTCTAAACATATACTCTAACAAGAGAATGAGGATGGAAATAATTTGACCTACTATCCACCATATTTTGTTAGATTCAAAACCAACTCATCCTTCTATTTAAAATGAAAAATAAAAATATTGAGGCATAATTTGAGGCGCATCTACTATTTGTTTGAGTTCCTCTCTTTCAATTAGGTAATATAAATTCATGATATAATTATTGCTCACATTGATATAAATTTTGATCTTCGAACCTGTACAAGCTAAACATGGCTAAGCTAGTGGTTGCTACCAATGTTTTCTGAATTTCCTGTCAAAGCACCATCAAAATTAATTTTGATGAACCTAACTTTTAGAAATTTTCATTTTACTATAGATCAACATAGATCCTTTTGTGCTAACTCCATTATCATAGATAACAATTCCATGCAAATTTAAATCTTATAACCAAGAGGCTAACACTTATTTTTCATACTCGAGACTTCCCATGATGATCACCATGCCTATAAAAATACTACAAGAGAGAAAATAATATGAACTTGGACATGACTCTAAGATCTATTTTAAAAAGTTTCATTACTCCTTTTAAACCATTGATTCAAATAAATAATGGTAGGAATAATCCTCCACAAAATTCATAATCATTTAGCTTTGAATAAATGATCCATTTTATCAACTCTTTCAATATTGATGGAGCTACCCAATATATTCTCATTTTTAAAATCAATCTCAAATGATGTAAGCGAAGGGATAATAAAGAAGTAAATTATTTGAGTTTTCTTGATCCTTCCTACACAATGCACACCTAAAAGATCCTTAATATCTACTTCTTCGAAGAATCTCACCTGTAAAAATTTTACTTTGGACTACTAACCAAAGGAATTTTCAAGCCTTAGCAAAGGCTTGAAGTGATCAAACATTCTTCCAACAAACATCTTTGTGAGTAGTATCCATAATTTTTTTTAGATTCAAAATCAACTCATCTTTCTATGTAAAATGGTAAAAAATAACTCTTGACGCATAATTTGAACCTCATATGCTATTTGTTTTAGGTCCTCTCCTTCAAACAAGTTGCTAATAGAAATCCATGATCTATAAATAATTACTCACACTAATATAATTTTTTACCTTTGAACATCTATAGGCTAAACATGCCCAAGCTAGTGGTTGCTATTTTGGAAAAAAAAAAGTGAATAATGCTTCAACCAAACATCAGACCAAAAATTTGTAGAATACTCCTCATTTATTGACCATTAAATATTGTCCTTGATTAATTGTAAAATTTGTGATATGAGGTTCCGTGTTGTGGAGCCTCTAGGTAGGGTTTATTTCCTAAATAAATTTATTGCATCAACATAACCTATATATATTTGAACTAAAAATTTTCCCAACTCTTTTCTTGATCTTTGAATAATCTCCAACTAGTCATATTTTCTAATGCCAAATTTATAAGTTTGAAAATTTGTAAGCCTACCCCCTTATATTATTTCCTTCGCAAACATTATCCCACTTACAAAGAGAAAATCTATTTTTACCTCACATTCTTTCTAAAAAAAAATTATTTGAATTTTATCAAATTTGGATGTTATACTTACTAGTAATATTGAAGTTGATATCATATAAATAGATATTGCAATGTAGTCTTAATAAGTTGTAGCCTTCTAGTGGAGACCAATAAGGAAGGATATTGGAAGAAATTCTAATTATTTTGAGGCTTTAGCCTATGAAGAAAAAGTAGATCAAAACTTAGAGGACATAGTACAACAATTTCAACATATTAGCAAGGAATTGTCTATTCAATATGATCCTAATTTAAGGAAGAATATTCTCGATGAACCTATGGAATGTGGCTCATTATATCTTTAAGACTCTCTTGAAGTACCATGCACCATTCAGGAGAAATTATTTTGGTAAAGAAAATGCAGTTTTAGAAGTTAATACCTCTGCCATTAATAAGAAAATACCATAAAATGAGCAGTATAATTCAAAATCTTCTATGATAGAGCCAGGAGAGGATAAATATGTTGAAAAAAATAATTGTGAAAGAATATTGAAGAATATAATAATAAGACCTAATCTTGGTATAGGCAAGGCAAAAATAGGAAAACCCTCAAATTATCAAGCAAGATCCAAGGAAGAAAGAGCTAACATAGAGAAAGGAACACAAACTAAGTTGGTTGAACTTCTCTTTACCAAACAACAAAATGATATTGGTAATACACAAGAGGGGCCAAAAGTCCCTAATGAGACATGATTATCATCTCATGGAATATAAGGGGTGCTAATGCCCCCTCAAAGCATAGGTGTATTAGGGACCTATGTTTAAGTAATAAACCTGATATTTTCCAGTATCCAGGAAACTAAAATGACAAAATAAGTTTCAAAAACTATGGAAGCAGTTTGGGCAAGAATTGAATGAGATGCTATGGATTCTGAAGGAGCAGCAGGGAGAATTATAACTTGTTGAAATCCTTCTATAACCTCTTGTGTAACCATTCATAAAACTAGGCATTGGATAGCCTTGTTAGTCATTTTCTACTTTGCAAATATTTACTTCATCCTTATCAATGTGTATGGACCTACAACTCAATCAGGTAAATTAGAAGTTTGGAATGGGATTGAAGCCTTTGTGAGAAGTAAAGACAAAGAAACTCGTTTCATGATCATTGGAGATTTTAATGCCATAACCAAGATGAGTAAAAAATTTGAGGGAATTAGGAAATTGACCCAAAGTATGAAAGATTTCTTAGCTTTTATTCAAAACAAAAATCTATGGGAAGTTGAGTTTGAATAAGACAACTATACGTGGACCAACAAAAGGAGAGGCCAGAACTTAATAGCAAAAAAATTAGATAGATGTATTCTCTCATATCATTAGCTAGATGAAGGAACTTATGCTAAAATTAATACCTTAACAAGGATTGGTTCAGATCACTAGACAATAATAGTTAAAATGGTGGTAGGTGAACTCAAAAAAGATCATATTTTAAAAATGAGCAGATGTGGGAAGACCATCCTCAATTTGTTGATATGATAGCTCAAACATGGAATTATTTAGGTAATAGTGGGTTGTATGCTCTTCCAAACCAAATTAAAGCTATTACATCTAGATTAAAACTATGGAATAAGAACACCTTTGGAAACATGTTTGAGAAGAAACAACTAAAAGATAAACTTTAAAAATTCTAAAAAGGTGATGAAAATAATACAAGCTCGGAGGAAAGGGATTTGCTTAGTGAATATCATAATATTTTGAGTAAGGAAGAGAAATTTTGGAGATTAAAATCAAGACAAACTTGGTTAAAAGGAGATAAAATACAAATTTTTTTCATAGGATGCTTATAATACAGAGATCATCTTCTAGAATTAGTAGAATTAAATCAATAGAAGGGGTTTGGATTGAATATCAGAGTGAAATTATAAAAGAGGTAAAGTTGTTTTATTAGAATATTCTAGGTTCAGAGGAGATTGAAGTTCTTAATGAAAAATTTTCAAGATGTTCCTTAAGTTATAACAAATGAAGAAAATAGGAAACTGATGGAGCCTATTACTCTAGAATTTCATTTAGCTCTTTTCTCTTTTAATAAGGATAAATTCCCTGTTCCAGATGGGCTCTCTGTAGCTTTTTACCAACATAATTGGGATATAGTGAAGGATTCTTATTGGTGATATTAGAACAGTCTAGGGTTAAAAAATACATTCCTTATAAAATAAATGTAACTTATCTTACCGTAATTCCAAACAAGAAAGATGTTGAATTGTTTGATTATTTTAGACCCATAAGACTATGTAATATGGCTTATAAAATTATTTTCAAAATTATGGAGAATAGATTAAAACCATTGTTAGACAATCATTTCAGAAGAGCAAGGAGTATTTATGAAAGGGGGACAAATTTTGGATGGGATCATAGTAGCTCATGAAGTTATACATTTAGTAGCTTCAAGAAAAGAGAAAGCTATGATCTTAAAACCTGATATGAGTAAAACCTAATAGGGTTAAATGGGATTTTCTTTTTGCAGTTTTAGATAAGTTTGGTTTTGGAAAGAAATGGGTCAGATGGATTAAAGCTTGTTTATCTACAATTTCTTATTCAGTGTTGATCAATGGGTTAGTGACAGAATCTTTTAAAGCCAAGAGAGGCCTTAGAAAAGGATATCCTCTATCTCCTTATTTTTTCATTATTATGGTAGAGGTTTTGAGTAGGAACTTAAAGAAGGTTTACAAATATGGGATTATACGTGGACTTAAGGTTAGTAATAATATCATTAACATCACTCATCAAAAATTTGTAGATGATACAACCCTTTTTGAAAGGGCAACGATAAATGAGGTCGGACCTTTGAAGAACTTTTTAAAATAGTACGAAAGAGCTTTAGGGCAAAAATTAATAGGACTAAATCCAAAAATTACTTCCTTAATACTCTTGCTAATATCAAAGTAATAATTTATAGGTTGCTTCAAATGGAGGAGAAATATTTACCAACAACTTATCTAGGGATGCCTTTATTTGAGGGGAAAATGAGGATATATTTATGGAATCTAGTTATTAGTAAAGTTTAAAATAAACTTCCAGCTTGGAAAGGTAGATAGTTATCATTAGCAGGAAAAGTGCAGTTAATTAAGTCAATATTACAAGCCATTCCAACATATTATATGTCTTTGTATTCTATACCAAAATCAATTGAAAAAAGTTTAATCTTTATTATGCAATTCTTTTTATGGTTAGGTTTACATGATAAAAGGAAATTTACTTTGGTAAAATGGAGCAAGTTGCGTGATGATAAAACTAGGGGAGGTCTTGGTTTAAGAGCTCTTACAGATGCAAACTTAGCTCTTAGGGGAAAATTTATTTGGAGATTGTACAAAGAGAGTCAAAGACAATGGGTAAGAATTATTCTAAGTAAGTATGTTGATCCCAATGACCCAAGTTTAATATTTACTGCATTCTCTCTTCCAAATGGTTATGCTCTTTGGAATGGTTTAAAAAATCTATTGATATAATGATTAAAGGTTTAATATGGGTGGTGGGAACTGGAGAAAAATTTCTATTTGGATGGATACTTGGTGTGATAAAAAACCACTTAGTTTAGATCCATTTTTGAAACCTTGGATGAAATTGCTTCGATACAACTATGATGATAGGGTTTCAAACTTTTTGTACAAGGATCGAGAAGGAAGATACAAATGGAAAGAAGATTTTTTTACAATATAAAAGACATTGATGCTAGGAGGCAATTGAGTAGAAAGATAACAACCATAATTATTCTGAGGGGTGCTAGGGATAAATTGATTTAGGAGTTGAATATCTCAAGAGAATGCACAACAAGAAGTGGATATAATGTTCAACACCATCTTAATAATAATATCACTAGAATTTGGAGAGATATTTGGGATAGCCCAAGCATTCCTAAATTTAAAATGTTCATTTGGATAGTAGGTCATAGAAGAATTTTATCCTGGGATAACCTTATGAAAAGGGGTTTTCATGGACCCTCTCAATGTGTTTTCTATAATAAGGAGAAGGAGAGTATTGACCATATCTTGGAACATTGCTCAATAGTTTGGAATCTATGGCAATGGATTCTTAATATGTTTGGTAAATGCATGATGATGAATAACATAATTGAATATTGGTTAAAGTAATGACAAAAATTATAAAAGTGAGGCTTTACAGATAATATGGGATATATCAAAAGATACAATACTTTGGACTATATGGCTAGAAAGGAATAGAAGAATATTTAAAGGAAAGGAAATCAGTTTAGAGGTAATGAAAAATAAGATATGTTTAGCCATAGAGGATTCTAAACCAACCCTATCAACTCACCCAATCCCTAATTTGGAAGCAGAGAATCTTGATAGATGGATCCAAGTCATTAAATGGAATTATGATGTTGGGTACAAGAGAAGCAAAAATAAGGTAAAGAATATAAAGTGGAAAGGAGTGGGTTAAATTGAATTTTGATGAAGAATCTAAAGGAAATCCAGGACTAACAGTAAGAGGAGGAATAATTAGAAATAATAGAGGAGATATTTTGTCTCATTATGCTTTCAATTGTGGATTTAAGACAAATAATGAAGGTGAAGCTTGGGCAGCTTTAGAAGAGTTAAAATATATGTAAAAAAATGAAACAGAATAGAGTATGGATGGAAGGTGATTCTCTCATAGTAATAAATGCAATTTTGAGGAAAGCAAAGGCTCCATAGAACATACAAGAGATAATTGTAATAATTCAAGATCTTGCCAAAGAGTTTGAAGAAATCAGGTTTATACATATATTAAGGGAAGGAAACAAATGTGCAAATAAGCTAGTCAATAGAGGGGTTTTTATTGACGATCGTGAAGTTAACATATCCTTTCCATGGTTAGAGGAAGTAGAAAGTTTAGTTGAATATGACAAAAAATGTTGATTGCCTAAATCAATTAATGATTAAGATTTACTTTAATGTTTTCCATTGGTAATATTTGTTTTATTTTGTAACAATAATGTATGTTCATTTAGACTATTTATAATAATTTTTGTGGTTGCACTTGTGGTTCAGGAAGGAAACTAGAAATCCAATTTTGGTAAAGCAGACTATGTTAGTGTGATGTTTTGGAAATATTACTCTACTAAGATGCAAGGCATAGATAGTAGAGGTGAAGTTTTGGCATTGTGAAGGTTGCTATAGAAAAATGTCAAGAAAGATGCTAAATTTTGGAGTAATTGTATTCATACAAAGATTTGAAAATATCCAGAAAACAAAAATCAAGAATTTAGAATTTTTATGTAAAATGATGTAGGTTTCTAGCTATAGCATCTCAATTGAGATGAGAAGTGTATCTATTTGTAAACTCTCAAGCTCTAAAGAAGAGAGACATAATTTTTTAAGGGTGGGGGACCCGAGTACAACCCCTTATTATCACGAAAAAAAATGTTGTATCCTTCTAGTCATGGTAAGGAACTTACCTTTCCAACCTATCAAACAAGATTTTATTATATCCAAAATTGAATTCCATAATTCTTTTTTTTCATTAAACAAAAGAAATATATGTTGATGGTAATTTTCTAATTTTAAACTCTAATATCTCCATAATAATCTATTATAACTCTAGGGCATCCTTAAGGAAAAAGATCATATATTTTGTTATATTAAATAATTGTCCAACAACCTTCTCATATCATGATAATATTGATTTAAACTTCATGGCCTCACTAATTGAGGGATGACCTAAGGAAAAGTATTATCAATAAATTGAATATGACGTTCGAAGGAACCAATTGTTGTAACTTGAATACCTTTGATTTATCCTTCCATTTTGGTATTTGAGAAAGCTCTCTCCAATTACTTAACAAGAATAATAAATATATAGGGAGATAGTGATTCACCTTAACGAAGTCCACGAGATGATTCATTGCATCCAATGGGGTATCCATTGATAAAAATATAATATTTTGGAGTGCTATAATAATATCTCATGCCAACATTGATCAAAACCAAGTTTTAAAATAAAATTATATATAAAACTCCAATAAACCCTATTATATAATTTGTCCATATCTAATTTTAAAGCATATGTAGTTTTTTATGGAATGAAGAGAATATATGCCCTCTTTTATAATGATTACACATTGAGAATTTGTTTACCACAAACACAACCACCTTGTTCCTTTGAAATAAAATCTATTTGCCATAATTTTTGAAACTATCTTATAAATCATAATACAAATGCTTATTGGTCAAAAATATAAAAAAAAAAAATTGTCTTTCTTGGGAACCAATGCAATAAAAGCGATGTTGATTTTACTTAATATAAGCCTAATTTTCTTAGCCTCTTCAACCACAACCAACAAACCACTCTTCAACAAATTCCAAATTTTTTGAAAGAAAATTAATATAAAACCACCAAGCTACATGCATTGTTAGAATGCAAAGAGAAAACTATCTCACATATCTCTTCCAAATAGATCTTCCTCATCAAGCTTCCATTTGTCTTTGGGTGATAATTAATGAAGTAGTTTGTACAAGCTTACCCTAAGCCTCCTTATTTTGCCAAATTTTTGATAAATATATATTTAATAAATAATCCTTTCCTTCGTTATATCTTCTTCTTCTCTAGTACTTCTTCTTTATGGAGTTGAAATATTTTTTATTTGACAAAAAGACAAATCTATTTTGATAGTAGAATAAAAAATTTGGTATTTCTATCCCCTTTCTTAAGTTATCTCTCCCTAAATATTTAGGCCTAATAAGACTCTTCCTTTTGTGATACATTATGGTAATTAAAAAGTAATTATTTTCTTGCACATTCTACATTGATTTCTACATTCTCTTGTAAATTAAGGATCTTGATTTTAATTTTCTCCTTTACTTTAAATATGCTATTAAAAGATTTAATATTCCAAATCTTCATTTTTCTCTTTAAATTTTTAATTTTTTAAACCTACCAGTACATACGTGATCCTTCAAACCTTGCTTCATTCCACCATAACATAACCATTTATAAGAAACCAAGGTCTTGGAGCCACATAAGCTAAAACTGAAATAGCTTTGAATGAAAATCATTGAGTAGATCACATCTCAAGAGAATGGTTTTCTTATCTAATCCTGCTCATAGAAAAATATCTGAAGAGATTGTAAACTTTGTTTGTAATTATGTATTAGATAAGAAAAATCTCTTCAACCTTTATGCTATATGTATTTTTCCAATATATCTTTTATCTCAAGTATAATGAAATCTTGAAGAAATAGCATACCAAAGGCTATTTGAATTCACAAAAGAAGCAAAATCCTCTATTGATCTAAATCACCAAGTAGTACCACCCATCTTTTCAAAGGAGATAGAATTATGTTAAGTTCCCCCAAGAATACATATTTTATAATTATGAATCATCATTGAATTTGACATAAATAAACCGAGGTCCTTCTAACATCTTTCACGAGAAGTAATTATAGTTGGAACATATATATACATTTGCAACTCCAACTTTGATATTTTTCTCCATGGAATAAAAGACCAACAATCTAATTATTTATTACTTCTAGGAATTGTCCATCACATTTACATATGTTCCCTATTGTTGCAATACCCCCTAAAGCCCCTATAGAAAAAACTACTAGACAATCCCCTGTCTTCCAAACATTTTTGAATGTATTTTTACTTTCCTCATTACTTATTTTTGTTTCTTGTAGTAAAATAAACTTAAGACCATAACAAAATATTAATTCTCTAATAGCACTTTTTTTAGAGGTTTTATTCATACACCTAATATTCCAAGATATAATCTTCATTATAACCTTTTATTCTTATTTGTCGACTTAGCCCTGCTTCTTGTTAACATTATGATAATTGTTTCTGGTTTCCCAAATATATATCCTTCCCAATTTTCTTCTCTTTGTTCTTTCTTTAAGGGTCTTCCTCTCCTATTTTCAGTGACACCAATACTTTCATCCTCATCAATTTCTTTCATTTTTTTAGGTTGTTCATAATGAGACTTATCATTATAGGTTTATACACCTTGGAGAGCTTGAAGTGCAAGGAATATCCTCATTAACACTTTTTTTTTTATGCTTCCCTAGAACCCCTAAAGTGCAAGGGTCATCATATATAGTAATTACTTTTGTTACGATACCATATAAATATTTATTATACGCAACAACATTTCAAAATTGAACTATTTTATTTTTAATTGGTTGGATGAGAGGGTTTTGAAAGGGCCCTGAACCTTTTATAATGAGAGACTCAAATGAGACAAGATCCACAAAGGATTCAAATTTGAAAATTCTCGCCCAAGCAAGGTTTTCGCTTAAACAATAAATTAAAGAAATAAATACTCCCATCAAAGTAGGGAGATCCCGCTTAAATAAGCACATTTTAAATTTTGAAATTTTCCCTCCTTGAGGGGTCTCTCCAAGACCGAGCAAACAGGGTAGCCATGAACCGTCGGAAGAGGAAAGAGGGCCACCAGGCCCATGGAAGAACCAACTCTCCAAGAGAGCAAGCAATTACAAGATTCTCTCTCATGAAGAGAGTCATCGAAGAGTGCTAAATGTAGACAAGGGGCCCTCTTGGCCCTTGGCAAGATATGCTCTCCAAGAGAGCACGTAACCATAGTGAGATTTTCCATGAAGAGAAATCCTTCACAATCCATCTAAGGAAGACAAGGGCCCTCCTAGCCCTTGGAAAGATAAGCTCTATGGGAGATCACACATCCACAAAAAGCTTTCCCAGAGAAGGAAATGCTAAACCAAGCCATAGAAGGAAGATAGGGACCCTCCTAGCCTTTGTTAAAACCAACAGTTTCATCAACTCTGATACATAGAGCTAACAAACTGAGCTTCTCCATCTCATTGAGGAGGAAGGAAAGAGTTGCTAGAGGAAGCCCTCACATGCATCAGAAGCATCAAAGTCCAAGCTAAAAACCAAGGAGAAGAGATCTAGTAGGGATGAGCTGAATCAAACTGAGTCAAACCAAAGAAGGGGGTTGAGAAGACGACAAACTAAGATAGGCCAAGTCAAGCCAAAATGAACTAAACTAACATAATCGAACTAGAGGAGAAAGGGAGGTGAGAAGACAAGTCGAGATTAACCAATCTGAACCAAATCAAACTAAACCGAACCAGAGGGGAAAGGGAGAAAAAAGAAAACCTCCACCAGAAGTTGAATGTCGAAGAAAGGGCAAAGAGGAAGATTTGAAGATTTCCCAACCAAGGAAGGGCCAGGAAATAGCCTCTAAAAAACCCTTTCAAAATTTGGGAGAAAAAACCCTATTCTAGTAGGCTCCAAACCAATCGGGACTAGGGGAGAAAATGGAAGAAGAGCACCAAAGCACTGGATAACTCCTCCAAATAAGATCAGCCCTAAAATTCCATATGCTTCCTCATACTCCAACTCCTCCCCCTCCTCCCATCGCTCCTCCAACATTGAACTATTATTAATAGTATGCAAACAATAATAATTCAGATACAAATTCCACAAACAATATGCAATCAATTGCCATGATCAATATGCAATCAATTAACACAAGCAATATACAAACACTAAATCAAAAAAAAAATAAATGAAATAGCAAATCCACAATCACTTAGAGAGAGAAAATTATTATAGCCACTTTGAGAGGGCAAAGTCTCATATGTGCACCAAGGTGACTTAAATCCAAATTATACGATGATCCAAACTAATAAAATATTCTTCCTATTTATAGATGAAATCAATAATAACCTAACCCTAATGCTCAAGGGTCAACTAACTAAAAATATGGCCCCAGATAATAATAAAAATTATTAGCTGACATTGCTATATTGGGACCGTTACATGGATCTCCCCTTCAAAATGTTTATCCTCAAAGCTAGAAAATATTGTAAAATGATCTCAAGATACCATGTAGCATATTCTTCTAGAAGGTCTTTCCGATTGATGAGAAACTCCTAAATTTTTCGAGATTGAAGATGAAAAACTCTAGATTACAATATTGCTTTAGGATGAAGATTGATTCGACCTTCTTCATCATGTAATGGAAGCTTTGCCTAAGACTACACCTTTTGGCTAATAACCTATCTGAGACAAGATACATGAAAAATTGGATGGATGCAGGAAAACAATAGAAGCTCCAACTGGAATGCTACTTCACAAATGCAATGAACCACCTTATAGGGACCATAAAATTGAGGAGCCAACTTCTAACTATTGTGGTTTGGTTTATCATCAAAGCTAAACCTTGAACTGCAACTATAATTTGAAATATTTTGAAGGCGAGCACCCGCTAGTCTTAGCCTAGACCAAACATTGGAAGGATTAAAATACCTTAATCCAACCTCTAGAGTAGGTTGGTATACCTTGTCAACTTAATAGATGTTGACTCTTTTTAGCTCAAAATAGTAAAAGCTTAAGGATAGGGATGAAAGGGTTAAGAAATGAATGAATTAATGATGGATGGATGAAGCTAACAACATAGGCATCCATAGAGAATCCTCTAGCAAATCAATTTCTAGAAAATAATGTTCAAGACTAACAACATTTGAAACTTAGAAACAATCCATATTGAGAGATTTGGGCATACATAAAGAATTATTCCAAACATCTAAAGTATTGATAATTCAAATTAATAAAATTAGATCAATGCCTTGACTAATGAAAATAGAATTCTCATAAGTATGCATGTAAGTATGAATCATTCCATTTTGCTCTAAGTTAGTAATCCAATTTAGTAGAATAAACTAACCATAGCAGCAGTAGCAGAAATGACTTCACAAAATTAATATCAACAAGCAACACAGACACAATTTTGAGGTAAACATCCCTAGTAATGCTCTTTTCATTAATTACAAAAAATGTACAATAGTAGCACAAGCAAACACTTTAGAGCTGACCCTTTGAAATGAGGGTTTGACCTTATTTATAATTTTACAATCATTTTATTTTGAGCATTACAATGAATCTTTTAAGTCTTGATCTTCTTGCAACTTGTCATCAATGGTGGCATCCAACTACATCTTCTTGAATAGTTGCACCAGATCTCAAACAAGAATCAACCTCCACCATCCCCTGTTCTTGCAACATGTTTGTATTTATTTGAGCTAAAAGTTCTAGAGACTTCTAGACTGCAACTTCCTATTTTCTTGGTGTTTTAGCTTTCATGTTATCTGGCTTAATATTTTCTACTCACTATAACATGCAACCGTGCAAAAATACATTGAAAATTTGAGTTCAAAGTAGATTCAATATTTGTCGTTAATCTGAGGATGAGCGGCTATGATCAATTTTTAGGTGATTGACCCGTGGCCGCTCTCGGCATTTGTATTCCTTAAAACCACGTTGAAATTTTACCTTTTAGATATTTTGACAGATTTAGCTACGAAATAGGGAAAAATCCCAACTTTGAGAATTTTCTTGTTTTAGCTTGTTCAACCTTGTGATCGCTAGAATTCCTTTTAACTTACCTACTTTCCATTTAAGCTTAGCAGATTTTTGCTATCTGCGTTTCTAGGCTCTTACTTTTTTTTGAAGTCACCCCGCAACTGCGCATCTACTATATTCTTTGAAAGGCCTCCTCATTTTCGTGTCATCACCAAAGAAAACACTCGACCACACGCTAAAATGTGAATTGGCCAGTCTTGACCATAACATCCATAATTTCATGAAACTCAATGGATTTGAGATTAACTCCTTTTATTTTGGCTACGATGCTAACAAAGAGAACTGGAAGCTGTGCAAGATCGCGTTTTGACCTTCTTTGTAATACTTCCTTGCGGATTGGCGCAAATCAATGGATTTGAGATTGTTTTGATTATGCACTTTTCTCAGTTTTGCATTATTAACAAAGAGAAACGGTAGTCGCGTTTCAAAGTGAATGTTGGCACCGTTCTGACTTCTTTACCATGGATTCACGTTTTTTAGCATATTTGAGCCTCCTTTTCATGCTTCTCTCAACCGTTCCTCTTACAAAGGAAATCTCGTAGTCGTGTGTCTATTGCTTTGAGAACCAAATTTGTCAGCGGTTTTGAAGTAAATGACATGGGATCATGTATCCTTCTTTACTAGGCAAATTTTATTGTCTTCTAGACCGCAAATTTTGGGAATAAGTAATTTTAGACCATCAACTACTTATATAGTTGTCTTTTAAAAAAAATTAAGACATGTGGCTTTTTGAGCCCACATTATCGCGCCTCTCAGGGGACTTTGTGTGTAAAGTTACATAACTCATATAGCCTTATCATAAAACCAACACTTTCTAAAGCATAGAAGAAGTCAAGGAGACACATTGGGGGAGGAAGAGGAGACTAAACAAAATGGAATGGAAACACTAACGGGTACCGAGTGAAGGAAAAAACTGAGGTGAAATGAAACAGAAACAAACGACTAATTACAAGTACAAAGGATAGGGACAAAACAAACCTCATATTACACATGAAATGGTGGTGATAGGAGATAAACATGTTGATGAACAAAGGATCTTGTGGAGTATTTTACATATGGGTATGATGGAGCAGTAAAGTTTTGGAGATAGGAAAAAGAGAACAAAAAAATGAATTGGAGGTACACAAATTAAGGAAACCTCAAACAACAACATACCTTCATACATATCGTCCATTAGGGTGCAGAGTTGCTTCAAGAGCAGATAGATTGCCATGAGGTAAAACCTTTTGGGGGTAATCATTTGTCTCTCCTATGTTTTCTTCTCTTTCTTATACAAATTAACAATATTCTCTTCAACCACTCATACTCCTCCCTGTAGCTCCTTGCTTGCACCATTTGGAACATCTTTCCTATTGAAAATTTTAACCTTTTGATTTCCAATTGATACCACTCCTTATATAGGGCCAAGTTGAAGGTAAGCATTTCGTCAGTTGATGACTGTAAAGGCACACCCCTTAGATTTGAAAATATTCGACTTGCTTAAACTGACGCTCGTGTGTTAGTCGATTCTTTTACATGTGTTGATCTACTTCCCACTACTCTCATCTTGCATAGGGTATGACATTTCGGCTTGCTTAATGATTTTTTCCCGCATGACCTTCGATTTTTGGAACCTTCCTACCACGACTTCTAGGATACTTCATATTTTATCCATCGAGCAATAGAGTCAAAAATATTATCGTGAATACCATGAAGGAGAAAACACCAGAAGGTAGTTTTGTGCTTCAAATATTTTGACGACTACAATAGATAACCTATCCAGATAATATTGAATTTCCAATCCCCTAAAGTATGATTTGTTCAATCTAATCCCATATTTCCTTTTACTCGTATGAAATGTATGTACAATATGATGCAAGGCATACATTTTGACATGAGATTACCCTACTTATTCATTATGACCGTAGTCAGCCATTTTATTTACTTGTGGGCTATGTACACAAAAAATGTGACGTGTAAACCCACGCTTGGATTTGAGGCTTTTTGTGAAGTTATGCCATGAATCTGCAATGTCCATACCAAATAGTCTTTTTTTTTTTAATTTACATGGTGGACTCGGTAGCCACCACGAATTCGGGCAGGCTGTCCAGTTTTTATGGCCACCACAGTATTCTATGTTGTCCTCCCCGAAAGCCGCCACACAAATCTTAGCGCAGTCCGCCCCTATAACCACCATGCCACAATAATTTTAAACCTTTTACACCGCTGAAAGCACCAGGAAAGGGACAAGCATTCAGTCCGGCGAGGTCCAATATTTGAACCTTGGACCTCCGCCCCCTATGGGGTTTGGATGAACCAATTGGTCTACACCTTGGACCTATACCAAATAGTCTTGAATCTATATGTTTTCTCATATTCCTGATCTGATAGCTAACAAATTTCTTCTACCTTTCCGTAAAAATATTTGTATTCTCCACTCCTTAAATATTTAGTGTGCAGGTTTAATGATAATTTTGCAACCTCTATGGTCTTACCAATCTCTTCCCAGCATATCATTAAATTTGTCAAATCTCTCTGAAGATATTCATACCTGTACAGGCGTTGTATTTCAGCTTCTACTTCTTCTTACTGGCTTACATAGGAATTTAAAAAATGAGACCCCCATGCCTTTGGGCAAGAGAAAAAACTAATCATAATCCTTTCCTGTGATCTCTCATTAAAAATAGTTTTTGAGGAATCCTTTTGTGGGGAAATATCCACCTCTGCCTCTACATTGAATAAATTGAAGCGGTAACCAACATTGTATTGAAAATGGAATTAAATACAATGTAAGGTGGTTAAAAACAGTTTGTGGAACCACCAAATAAGTTGCATAACTACCCACTTGAATTGGAGAGCGCATAGGCGCTATTTTGCTAAATGAAATAACTAATGCACTAATGCTAACATCCCCCCTTATTACATTATTGGCAAATACCAAGAGTATTGCGAAACAATTCAAACTTTACACGTGCAAGTGCCTTGGTGAAAATATCTACAACTTGGGCATCAGTGGGAATGTAATGGAGTTGTATGTTGTGCTTTGGAATTTCATCATGAATGAAATGATAGCGAGTGTCAATGTGTTTGGTGTGATCATGAAAGATTGGATTCTTGACCAGATTGAAAACACCTTGATTGTCGTAAAATAAATGACGTGGAAGATTATGTGGAATGCCCATGTTTGTAAGAATGCGACGTAACCATATTATCTCGCAAACTGCTCCACTAGCTACGCGATATTCTGCCTCTGTAGAAGAGATAGCAACCACTTGTTGCTTCTTACTATGTCAAGAGACATGACCAGATCCAAGATGAAAAATGTATCCATAAGTTTATTTTCGATCATTAATGGATCCAACATAGTCAGAGTCTGTGTATCCCTGTAGATAAAACTTGTTATTCTTTTTGTATTCCAAGCCAAAATCTATTGTACCACGAACATAATGAAGAACTAAATTTACCTCCAATGACTCACATTTGGGTCCTGCATGAACCATGAAAGATAACCCACAACAAAACTGAGATCTGGCCTGGTATTGGTTAGATATATGAGACTCCCAGTCAATTGATGATAGAGAGTGCCATATACCTGTGGAGATTGATCATATCGAGATAGCTTAAGTCCAACCTCCATTGGAGTTTCTTTAGACTTACAGTTAGTCATGCGATATTTATCAATCAATGTCTTGGCATATTTCTTTTGTGTAACTCTGATATGATATTGATTTTGAGTCACTTCTAAACCAAGATAATAGTGTAGAAGTCCTAGATCTGTCATTTCAAAAGATATTTTTAGATCATTTTTCATTGTATCTATCATACTTTCTGAACTACCTGTTATGATCAGATCATCTACATATAGCACTAGAATCACTATGTCAGAACCATTGTTCTTTATATAGAGATTTGCATCTGATGGACTTCTTTGGAATCCATGTTGTATTAGGTGACTATCAATTTTGATATACCAAGCTCGAGGAGCTTGTTTTAGCCCATAGAAGGATTTGATCAACTTACATACTTTCTTTTCTTGCCCTTTGACAACAAATCCTTCTGGTTGGATCATGTACACTTCTTCTTGTAGATCACCATTCATAAAGGTATTTTTTACATCCAACTAATGTAACTTCCACCTAAACTGAACTGCCATGGCATAAAGTACTCAAATGGTAGTCATTTTTGCAGCAGGGGCAAAATTCTCTTCATAATATATGCCTTCTTTATGAGCATAGCCCTTTGCAACAAGACGGGTTTTATGCTTATCAATAGTGCCATATGCCTTATACTTTACTTTGAACACCCACTTGCATCCAATGGGATTCTTTCCTGAAGATAGATTTACTAGCTTCCATGTATGATTTTTCATGAGAGATGTATGTTCTGCTTCCATAGCAGCCTTCCATGGAGACTTACTAAGTGCATCCTGAACTGTTGTGGGTTCATTTTCATCCAATGTTGTCAAGTAAACTCTCTCATCCTCCATATCCATTTCTCTATCTTCTGCTGCATCCACAGATAGTTCATCAAACTGTTGACAAAGCCCATCAACTTCTGAAGTTGATGCTTTGCCCTTTTCTATTGAGTCATACTACGTGTACACGATCGATCTAGAGTTAGATCTGGAAGTGATGTCAACTTGGAATCTCTCAATGTGTTGGTATACCATTTTGGAATCTTATTCTAAGGAAGTGAATTATCTTTCTTAGGCTCATCATCCTCAAGATATACAACTGTAGAGGTGTTATTGGATGTGAAAGCTTCATCAAATACCACGTCTCTAATTGTATGTGTCTTCTTGGTTATAGGCTCTATCAAGCGATATCCCTTTGAATTCTCATCATAACCAATAAATATACATTGCAGGGTCTTCTCATCTAACTTCTTTCTTTTCTATTTTGGGATGTGCATGAATGCTTTACATCCAAAAATCCTTAGATGAGAAATGGAGGGTTTCTCACCACTCCATGCTTCTTGTGGGGTTTTACCCTGTAGATCTATTGTGGGTGCTCTATTCAGGAGATATGTTGTGTTTACTGCTTCTGCCCAATACTGATCCTCAAGACGTGATACTTTTAGCATACATCGAACCATTTCCACAATGGAACGATTTCTCCTCTCTGCAACTCCATTTTGCTGGGGTGTATAAGTTGTAGTCATTTGTCTCTTAATCCCATGTTCTTTCATAAATGATGAAAAATATTTGGAAGTATATTCCCCCCCTCGATCTGAGCGGAGGATTTTGATGAAACATCTTAACTCCTTCTCAACAAGTTTCCTGAACTGTTGAAAGTATGAAAATACCTCTGATTTCAATTGAAGGAAGAAAACCCACATCTTCTGTGAGTAATCATCAACAAATAATTGAAAATACTTCTTTCCACCATAGCTAGTTGGCATAGGACCACACATATCGGTGTGTACCAACTCCAAAGGTTTCTTAGCCCGGGAAGAGCTAGTTTCAAAAGGTACCCGGTGTTGCTTCCTTGTTAAGCAATCCGAGCAAACTGGAAAAATGGATGAAAGGGGAGAAAGTCCTCTCACCATCTCATATTTGTCCAATTCGAGCAAATATCCTGAACTTAGATGCCCATATCTCCTGTGCCACAGAGAAGTAGCCTTCTTTGTAGTTGCAGCTAGAGCAACATGAGGTGTTGAAATGGCATCTAAAATGAACAAGCCATGCTTATGTGATCTGGTTGCTACATGTTTACCCTTTCGGTTTATAAAACATCTCTTCTTGCCTTTAACAACTCGGAACACAACATCCATATTTTGATCCAACATCTAAGGAACAAAAAATAAATTATTGGCTAATCCAGGAACATAGAGAACCTTCTCTATCTGACATCTACCGTCTGGAAGAGTAACAAAAACATCCCCTTCCCCTTTCATTTGGTAGACTTGATTTTCAGCAATCGTGACTGGCTTACCTTCTTTCTCCTCAAATGTCTCAAACCATGATTTATTGCCAGTCATGTGCTTACTAGATCCTGAAACAATATACCATACAACATCTAACTAAGGAGATGAAGTATGAGTCATGAGCACCTTGTGTGCTATTTCAGAGTCAAAATTTGATTCGGACCCTGCAAAATCTGAGTCAGAGTTGGATTCAGCATGAGCAACATGTCCCTTAGATTGCTTAACCTTTTTCTGTGGTTTGTGTTTCTCTTTGCCTTTTTTCTTATGAGGTTGGTCATTCTGTTGCTTGTTCTTAAACCAACAGCTGTTGGTGTCATGGTTATTCATATCACAAATCTTACAATAATGTTTGTCCTTCTGCTGATTTTGTTTCCCTTTTCCTTTTGAGGAAGAACCCCCTTTTTGAAATTGACCTTGTTTCTTACCCTTTTATTGGGTGTAAATGGCATTATCTGGCTCTTCATCCTTTTGAAACTGATTTGCTTCCTCAGTTTGAAGCAAATTTACCAACTCCACAAAAGATACTTGTCTACCAGAAACGTTGAGAGAAGTGATCAACATCTTGTAGGACTCTAACAATGCTCTCAAGATGACAGAGTTCAAGAGAGTATCATCCACTGGTTTTCTCATAGCATTTAACTTGGCTTTCAATTCCGCCACTCTGCAAAGAAATAGGTCGACTGTCTCCCTAGAATTCATACTGAGGGTATGTAGTTGAGTCTGAAGGTGTATAATAGTGGACTAATTCTTCCTTCATACACAGTAATCAAAGCATCCCAAGCTTCCTTACTAGTTTTGGCATCACATATATGAGGTTGGATCTCATATGTAGTAGCAAGCAGGATAAACATGAGACCTCTTTTGTCCTTTTTATCAAATGCTTCTTGATTTGTTCCTGTTGTTTGAGGGCATTTTGTAGTGTCGGTCACTACATCCTATAAATCTTCTACTTGAAGAATGGCTTTCATTTTTTCTTCCATGGAACAAAATTCAGACGCTTTAGCAATTATGAATCTGAGAGATATTTGTGAACCGTGGCCATTGTGAAGGTTCCTTATATCACCAATTGGTCTCCCTTTCTTTATATCTTCCAGATCTATATAACGTAACCACTCAATATATACCCGCCCTTACGTGAGGGAGACTATAAGTATATATGAACAACACAACCACTCAATATGTACTCGCCCTTACGTGAGGGAGACTATAAGTACATATGAGAAGCACGATATATTGAACTTAGGCGATACTGAAAGGGCGTCTTGTTGTTAATGACACCTACCATAGAAATTTTTATTACGCATGCGTGGGGCGTAACTTCCCCTAAACACTTTGGAAAAACCTTCGTCAGGATTTACGTCTAACAACAATCATGATGTGGGTATGAAATGAAGTGGAAAAAAATAGACCTGGTTTACCTTATTTCTCCCCGACGATTGATAGAGAACAAGCTTAGACGTCGTTGTTGCAGCTATATTATGCGGCAAATACAGTAGTCCAAAGCACGACAACATTACCTGTAAGTGTGGACCAAAGGTATCGCAAATACCGAAAGCTGATGTGCAATAAATTGCATAAATAGGTGTATAAATTTGGGGTCTTTTGCTTTGTTTATGTGATTGTTATTTGCAAGAAAACATGAAATTTAAATGCAAAAATCACAAATATCCACCTATTACAATGCCAGTTTTTTTTAGATTCCGCCCTTTATCTTAGACTTTTGCAAAAAAAACAGAATTGCATAAGCTCCCCCCTTTTTGATTGCAAAAGAAACAATGATCCTTTCCTAAGTCCAAAAAAAACAACTTATCCCTCCAACAAAAACTTTGAAAGGAATGAAAGTGAAGTATGGAAAAAATAACTCAAACAATGTGTCCTCTTCGCTTGAGAACAGAAAGAAAAAACTCCTTGGCCCTCAGTGAGAAAAAAAAATTGACAAAAAAAACTTTTAGATGTCAAATTGCAAAAAAAATGATAAATTTTGGGCGTCAAATTTTTTTAAGCGTCAATTTTTTTTTATATAGGCGTCAAAAAATCATGTTCGGGTGTCAATCGACTGCGCAGGGCGTCACCCTGAAGCACAAGCGTCAACGTGCTAGAGAAGGGCGTCACAATTTGGTGGGCAGGAGTCACCAAAAAAATACTTCGCGGGAGTCGACCTGCGGACCTCGTCCGCACAACAAACAGCCTGAACCGACTGCGCTACCAAGTGCGCTGGGTTAAGAAGACCAGCGACTTGGTCTTCAATAGACTGCCTGCTTCGGTGGGAAAAAAAAATGTATCCCACATGCATCCTGAGATGCATTTGTGGGGGTTTAAAATTAGGAGCCACAGTGTTAAGTGACTGCCTTCGGGCGGTCACCCCTTCCAGCCTGCCCTTTTTGCCACGTCACTTTTGGTTCTCTGCCATGTCACAACCTTGTCACTATCTCTGCCACACGTTACTAGTCCACGTCACCACCATGTGTCACACGGCCTCGTCACTATCTCCGCCACATGTCACAGATCCACGTCACTATTTCCGCCACATGTCACAGGTCCATGTCAGTCTGTGTGTTGTGTGTCCACTATGTCTTATCAGGTCTCAGGCTACATGTCCACTGTGTCAAGAATCTCTTTTCTTTAGATTTTTTAATAAAAAGGCTTAAATCGGGATGGAGTGCATGAATGTAGTAAAGGTATGCTTGGGGGTGGGAGGATCAGTATTCTTGGGAAATTCTTCTCGACATCCTGTTAAAACGAACATTGAACTCGAACAGACACTCGTGACAAGATTTTTTACAAATGGAAATTGAGTGAGCAACAAAAAAGGATATCTAGGATCGTCAAATTTATCAATGAGAACTTTTGCTAGATCCACCCAGGTTGCAATACTCCTATCTTCTAAAGACTTGTACCATAAAAGCACCTTGCCTTTGAAAGACAAAACCAACAATCTAACCATGACATCTTCAAATGTAATATTGTAAACTGATGATAAGGAAGTTATATCTTGGCAATGCTCTCTTATAGTCTTTTACTTCCCTTGATAACTAGGCAGGTCTTTCAAAGCAATCTTGGGAATTTCATGAAGAATTGGGATACTGAGGGGGCCAAAGTCATACCATGGGGGATAATTTTGATGACCCATAAAACCTAACCCATGTGGTCGTGAAAAACCTAGGGGTGTGATTTTTTACAATTTCATATTCATGCAACAAGACCAGCAGAGCCATCATAAGAATATAAATTGGACACAAGTTACCGGTAACACTAATTGCTAAGCAAGGCATCCAGGTTCATTTGTTTACAGAGTCATCAAATGAATTTACAATCTCCACCTAACAGGCCAGGGCAATCCACCAAACCTTGATTACTTCGGGTAGTAAACATAAAAATAGTGAGCTAGAGATGATGCCTTGCGGGACTGGTCCTTTAAACTTTAAAGGAAACTTATCATAAATCTGGATTGTACTTCCAGTAGAGTCGCTAGGTGATCAATAAAAATTTGCATAACAGAGTATCACCAAAAATTTTAATCTATCAAAATAGCGGGCCTAGCAGTGTCCCATTGGGCGTGCCAAAAACTGTTGTGGTTCGGCTTGTCATCAAAACTGAACCTTGAACTACAGCTATCATCTGAAAGATTTAGAAGGCGAGCACCCGCTAGTCGCAGCCCTGATCAAACATTGGAAGGGTTAAAATACCTTAACCCAACCTCCCTCGTAGGCTGATATACCTTGTCAACTTAATAGTTATTGACTCTTTTTATCTCAAAATAGTAAAAGCTTAAGGATAAGGATGAAAGGGTTAAGAGATGAATGAATTAATGATGGACAGATGAAGCTAACAGTATAGGCATCCACAAAGAATCCTTTAGCAAATCAATTTTCAGAAAATAGTGTTCGAGACTAACAACATTTGAAACTTAACAACAATCCATATTGAGAGCTTTGGGCATACTTAAAGAATTATTCCAAACATCTAAAGCATTAATAATCCAAATTAACAAAATTAGATCAATGCCTTGACTAACAAAAATAGAATTCTCATAAGTATGCATGCAATTATGAATCATTCCAATTTGCTCTAAGTTAGCAATCCAATTTAGCAGAATAAACTAACCATAATAGTAGTAGCAGAAATAACTTCACAAAATTAAGATCAATAAGCAACACGATGCAAGTTTGAAACACGACCCTAGTAATGTTGTTTTCATTAATTGTGTAGAATGTACAACTGTAGCACGACCCTTTGAAACAAGGGTTTGACCTTTATTTATATAATCTTACTTGCTATAAACCAAGTTGACTTAGAAAACCAACCAAAAGTCATCCCAAAATTTTGTAATAAATATGGCTTAACGATACATGTAGATAAACCCAAAATATGATTTTGAAATCCAAACGAATAATTGACCCTCCAGTTCTTTTGATAATCATATGTTACAACTAGTGTGATCTTTCAAATATTTAGGAATTGAAATATATATTGAGTCAAAATGCCAATATTAGGAAAACTAAATAAATTATGCAAGAAGCCCTTGTATCATTAAAAAACTCAATGTCAAAATGCTAAAATAGAGGATCAAATAGGAAAAATATTGTATTTTATAGTCTTATAACTCCAATCACTCATGATTATGAAGAATGAGAGAGAAGCAAATATTAATATTCATGGAACAAAATTGACAAATTAAAATCAAGAAGAATAAAACAATAAATTTTAGAATACTAAAATATGGGTTTCAAATAGGAAAAAGCATCTATTTTATAACTGTGTAACCTCACAGATCCATGAATGTGAAGTATGGAAGGGAAGCATATATCACAATATTTATCCTATGCTTCTTATAGAGGCTAGTTTACTATCCTTAAATGATGCTTTAAAATACTAAATATATGTTAAACTATTCAATCTAAATCAAGAGACTCTTTGTTATACTCCAACAATCATATACTCATGTGCATTTAAAAAGGCTATGAAAAGATCCATACAAATGGTTACACTATTGGCACATAAATGAAGTACATTTTAAAAAAAGGATATACGAGTACAACATATTTAAAATAAAATAGTTATAGGAAGAAAATAATAAAAGGGAATTATATTTTAAGAACAATTTAATATTTGTCTCTTCTTATTATAATTTGTGATCCAATGATAGTTTATATGTTTATTTTATTTTCTTATTAACTACATAATTTTAATATTTTAAAATCAAATTCATTCGAGAATAAATGCAAAGAAATCAAAGTGATATATAATGTTCGAAATTATAAACCAAGGCCCTCTCACAAACAATACATGAAACAATATAACTAAATAATTTTAACTCAATTGAAGATTATTAAAAATAAAAATAATTGCTAATTTCTAGTTTGATAATAATCTCGTTTCAAATGCCTATGTTTATTTGAATATCTTTATTACAATTTGTGATCCGACGATAAATTTTATGTTTATTTCATTTTCTTGTTCATCATATAATTTTATTATTTTAATATCAAAATCATTTCAAACGAAAAGCAAATAAATAAAAATGTTTGAAATTATAAACCAAGTCCCTCTCACAAACAATATGATAGAGAATATACGTAAATAATTCTAACTAGTATTACAAATAAAAATAATTGCTAATTTCATAAGTTTTACTGTAAATGATCAACAATTATACAAAATTCATATTTACCCTTAATTACAAACCCTAAAACGACATATATGTTTATTCTATATTTTATGACCAATTTTCTAATCAGATGATAATTCTCCTTCCTTGGCTTAAGCTTATTTGATATTATCAGTTTATAGTGCAATGATAAATTCGTAACTACTATGTTTTCTATTTTTTTAATTGGTTATATGAAAGCGAAAGGGGTCTTACTTGCACTACATCATAAGAAAAATATTTGGGTTTCATGTCGTTTGAAGAGTAGATTAGACTTCTATCAAGCTAGTGACCAATGCAACTATCATTTGGAAAGCATTAGTGAAGGCTTTTCCATTAGTGGGCAATTTTTTGGTTTGGAAAATAGGAAATGAGAAGAAAGTAAGGCTAGGAAAAGACCCCTGGTTGGGGAATGGAGGGAATTACCAGTTGTCTTAAAATTCAATAGAACATCTAAATAGACGAGGGCTCAAAGTATTCGCACATGCAACCTCCATGGACTAAACAAATTTATGGAGTCAAGGGTGGCTTTCAACAAAAGAATTAATTTTGAAAGGAAATGAAGTTGAGCAATGTAGCAAGTATACAAGGGATCTGACAAGGGCTTTTATAAGACTGGGACAAAAAGAAGACTCTTTAGTATGGTCAAAGAACCCAACTAGTCGACAGTTTACAACTAAAGAAAGATACAAAGCAATGTTTGAAGATAATAATGAGAAGGTCCTTTGGTGATGGAGCATGATTTGGAAGGTGAGAGCACCCTTGAAAATCAGATTTTTTTCTTGGTTAGCTTTAGCTAAGAAGGCATTAACATAGGACGTCTTACAAAAGAGAACCTGACAGGGTAGTCAATGCAGAAAGGGAAGAAGAAACAATAGATCACCTACTAGTTTACTATGATTTTTCGAGAGAAGTGTGGACGTATATTCTACCTACGACTAAGGGGAAGGGACAATGGCCAACAAGGAATCTATTGGATAATATGCAACAATGGTTCAAACACAAAGGTTTAAAGGAATACCGGTGCATTCCATTAATAGTGGCATGGGGCCTGAGGTTGGCAAAAACTTTTATGTTGTTTGAGAGCAAGGAAATTCTACTTATACAAGTTCAAGCTCGAATCAAATATACTTATGAAGGCCTAAAAAAACCCTAAAATTAAAGGTTGTAAGACAAGTTGGAAGTTTAATAGTGGATATTACAAAGTCTTGGTTTTTTTTATAGACCTTGTCACGACAACCCAAATCGTTGTGGGACTATAGGAGTGTTATATCAGGATGAAAACCACAAATTCACTTTCAAAGTAGGTCTTGGTGAGAGTACCAATAATGTGGCAAAGGGGAAGGCTTTAATATTTTTGTTAAGAATGGCAGTGGAACATGGACTAACAAAACTTCACTTATTTCGTGACTCAAAATTGGTGGTGGATTGGGCTTCAGGTTTAGTAAGGATGCAAAATTTGATACTTAGGACTTATTATGAGCAAGTGAAATTATTAGAAGCATCATTTATAGAGATATCTTATAAACATATTTATAGAGAACTAAATGAGAAAGCAGACGGTCTATCAAAAGTTGCCTTGGATATTCTAGTTGGTACTTGGTTAAAGGAAGGAGTAGTGTATGAGACTGTGATTCCACCAATCTATACCCTTTTGATAGAAGTTGTAGTTTAGGATACCTTTCATCTTTCTTTTTTGTCTTTAGAAGGTTAAAGTCATACCTAAAAGACGACTGAAGTCTACAGGGTTGAGGTACCAAAATGGCACTCCATAAGATGACTAAAGGCTTACAACAGGCTATTATTATTGTAACACATCTGATTTAGTAAGGCTTATATGAGGGTATAAAATACCCATCTCATTGTATTTTTTTTCAAACTTCGAAATGAAAGTATCAATTTTTTCCCGGGAAAAAAAATTATAACAACTTGACTATTATTCATGTATTGTTTGGCAAGATTAGAACCAAGGTCTTATTCTGCAAAAATTAAAAATTTAAACGATTGAGTTAAAGTCTTTTGATTATTTACTGTATTTTCTTGTTCATCACATTAAATTAAATATTTTTAAAAAAAATCATTCCCATTAAAAACAAGTAAATTAAAAAATGATTGAATCTATAACCAAAACCAAATAAGTAAACCCTAATGTTCTCACTTGAACTAAATTGAAAATATCATAAAGAAAATAATTGATTATTATATTTATGTTTTTTTTCCAAATCACTTAACATTGTTGCCTAGCATCCGAAGGAGAAAAGTATATTAAAAACCATAGTTACCACGTTTAGGAAGATAAGTTGGAATGAAAAGGGGAGAAGTTGGACATTTCAATTTTTAAAATAGAACTCATTTAAAATACACATAGAGATAACTGCACATTCTATGAAGCATGCGTTCAAATGACATAAGAGCTACAGCCCATGATAAAAGTAAACAAAACTAACCATTAATATGACTTTTTACCCATTTTTCAATTATTATATATATAATCTAAATTATATAAAAACCAGAAATTATTAATAAAATTGTATTAATCTAAATTATATAATCTCAAATTGAGAAAACTTTGCAGCACTAAGATAGTGCCCGGTAGTGAACATATAAAGCATTGTACAACTCATTTTTAATTAGCATCATGGTTAATCAGAGTTCTTTTTTTTTTCGTTACACCTATTCGCTCTTTACAACATACTCAGAAACCACCATCTCTTCCAACAATCTTGGGATATTTGTCATGTATGCATTTGATATAAAACTTCAGACATTGTACAGCGAAAAATAGTCATCTAAGTGATGCATGTACAAGGACCCGAGATAGGTTTATTGTAAAATTTCAAAATGCTTAATGTGAAGGAATCTTAGGAGCAGCCCACAACTTCACTTTTTTGTCATTGCTGCATGTCGCTAGAATTGTTGTAACACCATTTTCTGCAAGATCAATCAAAAGACATAGCCCCCAAAATTGGTATGCAATAAGATTAAAATTAAAAGGCCACAATCAAGAGAGGCAGCTAAATTCTCATACATCAATGATGACCAACCTATTGTTTCAGGGTTATGAGGGTTAGTTACCTGTTTTCATAGGCTGAGGTGCCCAAGCCATGCATGTGATGTCAGCTGAACAACAGAAATTATTGCAAGTAAAGTGATTATGAATGTCTACAGTCAACCAAACTAAATAGCATTTGACAGTTTTCCAAATTTTCTCAGAAATTTCAAATACAACACTTTGATGGACAATCTCAAAATCCCATCCCATCAGCCACTTAATAAATTGAGCAATGACTAACACTACACACAGGATATCGAAATTAAATCAATCAATCCAAAAAGTTTCTTATAGTAGCAATGCTCGAAGAAGACACGATACTGTGAAGATACGAGTCAATGTCTGAATAATCATCTCTTGATTCCACATGACCTCTCTAATAAGATAGTTTATCAACTTTGATAAGGATAGAGAGAGAGACATTAGTTTTTTCGTGTAAAACTTATTCATCTGATATGTAGCTCAACATTTAAGACAGTTACCATAAGCTTAATGGTACTTCAAGATCTATTTTATCATTGTGGGGCGATGACTATTAAAAAACAGGTCAATGTCAGAAATACAGAATCACCTTGTTGATCACTCAAATAAACTGTAGATAGATCTGGTCAAATAACCTCTTCCCAACATTAGATTTGGTTTGAGTGTTGATATTTTAACATTGGATATGCAACGCATTGGATAATTTAAGGACCTCTATTTTATGATAAATTGGTTATATGGGATTGAAACGGGCCCTACCCGTATTAAATTGTGACCACATCGTGGTATTACAACAGCTTGTCAATTATCACTTGGATATTTTAACATTAAACCTGAAGATGCGCATCTTTGAGATAGTTATTAAACCCTCTATTCTTTATGACTCAAAGGTCTAGGACCCAAACTTCAGGTCCTACTAATTGGATTCTATAGAGATGGTTCAAAATTTCACACTTCAGCATATGATAAACTGTAATGTACACTTCCACAAAGTATTACTATAGTTAAGTCTGCAATATAACCCCTTCAACTTGAGAGTATCTTCAAAATCATCTTCTATATTCACTACCACGACCAATGGGTGACTAAATTTTCGACCATAGGAGGTGCCTAACTTTATTCCCCTGTTTTTTAGAAATATTACCTTTTTCAACCTCATGGGATACAACATATTTGGTATTCCAAGACAAACTTGTTCTTTCACTCCATTGGAAATTTGATTGATTCACTTCCTTCATTTATCTATCTTTTTGGGCTCCCTACCATGTGTCCTCCTTTAAAGGGGGTGATCAATAAGGTTGTTAAAGCTAACATATACCTGTCATACATCAAGGTTAGTTGAAATTTCCCTGATATCCTCTAGCCCCCATATGGCCTTCTAGACCATGCACTTTAAAGCACATGGCCCATCTCTTAGTTGGTGCTTCTTGAACAACATTGGTCATATGGCTTATGAATCCCCCTTACCCAAGGGTATGTTCTTGCCAACTTCAGTTGAGGCAACCCAACATATTCCACATGATGACAATACCTGTCGTTTTTACTCTCTCCAAGAAGTGGAGAATGATATTCAGAGAACATAGCATATATAGAGATTTTGGAGATCATCTTTCGCTACCTTGATCAGAGATTCCAGGCTTTCCTTTTCACTTTAAAGCACAATGTGTTATTGGAAACATTAGGCCCACAAAAATAATTCTCTCTTTGTTTCAGCATGTTCCTAACACTATAGGTATAGGTTCACTTTGTATACTCCCATTCTCATACAAAAAAATCTGATCTGTGAGAATGTTAACTTTGAAAAGACACCAAGGTGCCAAGGAACTCACACTCTCATTCCAAGCATCAAGGCATGGATCTTTTGATGTCATGGACCTTCTAGGAGGAAACTCCAATTACTAGCTTCCTCTCTTATACAGAATCACCAACTTATGTTAGGAGATGCTCGAGGGCAAGTACCCTGCTCATCCCTAAGGATCCCCCCCCCCATCATGGGCTCCTTCACATTGGGCATTCGCCATTCTTTGATGGATATCATGTCTTGAATTGGGTCTTGGATCAACCTTGAACCAAGTGATTTAACAAACAACAAACATAACAATGAACCTAGAAATAATTTTTATTTATTTTTTAATGGGTCATATGGAATTGAAACGGGCCCCACCCGTACTACATCATGACCACGTAGTTATATTACAACTTGGTAATTATGCATGTATCGCTTGGCAATATTTGAACATGGGTCTCCTCCTTGAGAGGTAATGAATTTAATTGGTTGAGATAATCCCATTTGATTAAAATGTTAAGGTTCACCCATGGGATTTGAACCTTGGTCTATGGTACAAAATTCATCACTCCCGACCAATTTGCCTAAATCGCATGGGCCAAAATATTTTGGTTCACCCATGAGATTTAAACCTTGGTTTAAGATGTGAAATCTTCATCCCAACCAATTGCTTTAAATATCATAGGCTTCAAAAGCTTTAATGCACCTACAATTATTTTTATGTATTGAACATTTTGCAATTTTTTGAGACATTTTTGCATGGGCGCTTTTGCTTTTGCCCCTAAAATCAAGTCATGGACCTTCTAGAACTTCTAGGGAAAGAGACCAATTACTAGCTTCCTCTCTTCTACCAGAGATTAGCCAACCTTGAATTTTAGGAGAGGCTCAAGGGTAAGTGCCCTAGTCTCCCTGAGAATCACCTAGCTTGGTCCCTTAATGCTAGGCATTATTTCATGGACATCAAATCTTGCATTTGCTCCTCCAACATTGTAGAGGATGAGGCAAGCTCTTCAACATCAATTTGAATGATAAGCATGCGATAGTGTTCCTCAACAACTTGAGTGGGCCTAACGGTAAGACTTTGGAACTTCAAATAGAAGGTTCAAGGTTCGAATTCAATAGGAGGTAGAGTTGTACACCATACTTCCATAACCAAAATTTTGGTTAGATAAACATATATTGGGTAAATAACATCCTCTATGAGGGTCATCTCATATGGCCTATGGTCTCATGGACATTAAAAACTACTTTACCTTTACCTTCTCTCTTGGCCAATTGTACCTGTCCTCAGAACTTTTACATAAGGGCTTAAGCTTTCTTAGGTTCTCCAAGTGCTATGTTTTATCCCTTATTTATTTTGTTTGTGATCTTAGTAGTTGTACTTTACTACTCTTAGTGTTTCAAGTTCAGCAATGATAGAAGTTGAAAAGTTGTTTCCTTTATAAAAAAAAAATGAGATTGAGTTGCAAACAGCTTTGTGAGTAAATTGTTTTGAGACCATTTGAAAAAATTTCCTGATAGTTTTTCTTCAGCCTTAACTTGTTGCAGATGCAACACCGAATTGCATGGTTAACCAATTGGCAAGCATTTCATGAGCAGGAAAACAATTTTTTGCCAAAGTTTTACATTTTTATCTAATTTGCCTTTAAATTTCATTTGACCACTGTAGACAAGGGTAAGTACTTTCCCAAGACGAGGGAATGACGAGAAACTAGGAGGGAGTGATAGGCCAAGATACATCAATCATTATGTTCTGCAATTACGGGTATATAAGTTTAACAGATGCCTAGAACAGTAGACGTCTGAGGCAAACGATCTAGACGTCTAGGACGGACGGCTAGACGTCTGGGACGGACGGCTAGACTGGGTGGCTGGATTGGACGTCGGGACTGGACGGCTAGACGTATGGACTGGATGGTCAGCTAGACGTCTAGGATTGGATGGTCAGCTAGACGTCTGGGACAGACGGCTAGACGTCTGGGCTAGAATTTTAGAATGGTTCTACCGACGAGGCCAGACGGCTAGACAATTATGCGCAAGGGTTATTCTGCCAAGGTTTAGATGTCTCCAAATTTGCTATCAATCTCCAGTCCTCAATACTCCTTAGCACGCCCTGCAACAGTAAACAACACACAACAATACATGCTCTCGTACCAAGCTATGATCAATACCTGCAACACAACACTATTCCAGAATAACAGTTGTTGCACAACAGTTCTGCATTATAGACAAGTATGCATAGATTACAAAATGAAATAAGGGCGTATTTATAGGTAAGATAGGGTAGTTACTGCAACTAACCCGTCTCAACCGTCCCAACCACCTATTATCTTCACTAATGTGTTTACTGCATAACTGATAGTTTCAGACGTCTAACACAGCAGCCAGACGTCTGATTAGTTAGGTTGGATGCCTAATCCAGACGTCTAACTAATCCAAACGTCTAAACACAAGGCGGCTGCGTTTGTCATTTTATGCACATTTATTAATCAAGCCATATTCATTTGATTGGCTGATTTTACATTGCAACTTGTCATTTTCATGATTCGTAAATTACCAAAATTGTTGTACATAGTCAAAACTGTGAATCTTCATAGGACATTCTTTGTCAGATAGCTCAGTGATTTATTTATGCTTGGAACTACTGTCTACATCTATCCTCTCCTTCGAAGAAGTCGATGTCCTCAGCGACTTTCTCCGCTCACTATGAGGAATCTCAGTATCTTTGTGAGTTGTAGCTTGTAATGCTTCATCCAATTGCATTTGCAAAGCATCATAGTCGGCTTTAAGTTGCTTGGCATAACTGAAGTATTTACCCCATTCAACTCCTAGGGCATTGGCACGATTTTCGGTTTCCTCGAGCCTAGCCAACAGTTCAGCCTCCCGTTGTAAGAAAAGCTCCTTCATCCGTGGGGCTGACATTGTAGATGAAGATGAGGCTTTTGATGCCAATTCTTGTTCCAAAGCTGCCTCACGCTGCTGTGCTTGTAGCAATTCTTCCTGTACTGCTGTCAGCTGCTTCTGCCAAGTCTCTTCACGCTGTTTCATCTCCTGCTACCAAGCTAACTGACTCTAATTTTTCTGAGCTACTAATGTTTCAGTTTGCTTGACTAATAGTTTGTTGTGACACCTCATTTTCCATAGTGGTAATTTTTTGAGCTTTTTCTCCTAATTGGGTATGAAGGCTCTCCAAGTCTTGTTGCATTTTCCGAATTTCCTGAGTAACGGCCTCCATACGAGCCTTCCCCTCTTCGAGCAGTTGGTCTTTGCGTTGAACATCTTCCTGTGCCTCTTGCAATTCACTGTCTACCATATGCTTGGCTGAATGCAAGTACTTAATACCTTCTGCTAGCCAACACAACAAGTGGGCTAAGAAGTTATACTATTGATACATGGGTAGTAATTCAGGTGCTAACTTCACCTGTGATCCTTGCTCTATGGATTGCTGAGAAGAAGGATCAGTGTTGTGGCCACAAACGTACACCTGTCCTGATTCCAAGTAGAGGGTTGGCATTTTCTCATCCAGTTGTTCCATTCCCTCCATTGTTGACAAGTGTGCAATGGGCATTGTCCAAGGCTGGTCTTGATAGATGCTAGAAATCTCTGCTCGCCAAGGACCTTGTGTGGCCCATTTCACCAATTTGTTCAACTCTTCTTCCGCCATAGATTGCCACTTCTTCCATTGACCAACATAGGCTATGTCAAATTGCAACCGCAAATTTTTCATTATTTTCATTAACTTGGAAAAACATTCTACCGCTCGCTAATCCATATTATCTGAAGGATCCATGAGGTTGGGTAGTTGTGCCTGTACCAAGAAACATTTAGACCATGCATCCTCAGGTTGCTCCTCTTGTTCCTCTTCCTGCAATGTCTCTTTCCCCTTCCCGGAGAGATCAATTGTCTTTTTGGTTGCCTTCCCTTCTGTCACTACAGCCTGACTGTTGTCACCTTCTGTACCAACAGCTTGCTAAGACACGTATGTCTGTGGCTGCTCTCCCCTTTCTACATTAGTCTCACGTTCCAACGAGACTGCTCATCTACTGAGATGGGACGTTGTTGTCCCAGGCACTGGATTTTCCACATTTGGAGAAGGTAAAGTGTCTTTTGTTCTCCTGACTACGGATTCAGTTGGAATATCCAAGGTTATTGTTGTTTTGGCCTCTTCAGCTGCGAGAATATCCGCAAAGGACACAGCCCACAAGGAAGCTGCAAAGGAAGATGCGGTAATTACGGGTTCTTGAGACATGTCTGGAAATGTTGCCTGGGCCCGAACATGAGCTTGTACCAAATATTCCTTCGGTTCTATGATTCCAGCAGCACTCCTTCCAGCTGCAGTATTCTGTAGAGTCGAGGGGATTTCAAAGCTAACTCTTTCCTAGGGCACTTTCATATGCTCCTCAAGTCTTCGAGCTACCTCTCGACTGCGAGCAATCTGCTCCGCTGCCATCCCTCGCACCGAATTTGGAGTAGATGAAGGGGGTGGAATTTTAAATCGCCTTCTCTTCCTCTTTAGCTTGGGTTCTTTTGGTGATGGCGCAGCAACTTGCTTTTCGGGTTCCTTTCTCTCATCCTCTTGGATTTCATTTCCTGCATCAATGCAAAAACACTAGGGGGAGAATGCTTCATAGTCTTCCTGCTGCCAGTGGAGTAAGCCTTTGTCCTCACTGTACTCGTCTTCCGTGCAATATTCCAAGTGTAGTACTCCCTATTCGTTTGGTTCATATCCTGTTTCTTCATCCGAGGAAACTCCTAAATCATCGGAACTTGCTATCTCTTGGCTTACTGTCTGGTTCTTTAGATTGATCAAATATCTATGTTGTCCTTTCTTGAAGGGCAGATGCTCTTTATTCCAGTTGTGGTTTACTTTTGTCGTTCATAACCACCCTCACCCCAACAATGCATCATATGCTAGTTTCTACATGGCAATTATAACGAAATCCAGTACAAAATCTGGTTCTGCTATGCGCATTTTTTGGCTCATTAGTACACCTATTGTCTCGATGTCGTACTAGTCTGCTCCATACAATTTGAAGTTTGGAGATCTTAGTGCGGATTGACCAATACTCCGCCACGTCCTCTCTGGCATCACGTTCATGCTTGATCCTCCATCAACAATCATCTAATTCAACTTATGGTCCAATATCTCCATATGGACCAAAGCTAGCTTCTTTCCTGCCTCGATCATCAGTATCGTTGGATCAATGAGCTGTCCTTGCTTGATGTGTGCTACCTGTCGAGTTTCTCTCTTCTTTGTTTTTACGACTTCTCCCACTATAGCGTATAACTTAGGTACTATGTTGAATATACTGGCCACCTTCACTTCTATTGTCGTATTCAGCACCTGTGTCACCAAGCCTTCTATTGATGCTTATTTATCATTTGTAATCTCCACCTTCTTTAGAGCTTTATCCAGAACTAATTTGTCCTGCTTTCCTTTATCTAGTTCTGTTTTTATCAATTCCTGAGCTTCCTGCCATGGCTTTCTCCTTGGCAGAATTTGGGTATTCTTCTAACTTCCTAGCTTGTGTTCTTGTTATGGCTAGGACTTCATCTTCCCTTTCCATTACTGTACTTATTTCGCTAATGTCAATCAAATTGACATTTTGTGTTCCATTGGAACTTGCCTTATTTGGGCAGTTAGCCTCCTTGTGGTTCCCTAGACCACACCACCTACACATCTGAGTAACATTGTTACCACCAGTAGTGTTCGTATTTTGAGGATGGGGGCAATTCTTCGCAAAATGGCCCCATTCTTGACAATTCCGACGCTGAATTAGGTCTCCCTTCAGAGTCGTATTGTAGTCGACTCGGTCCTCCTTGGCGGTTATTTCTATATTCGCCGCTTGTTGCACCCTGTCCATTTCTTGAAGCCTCAGGTTGACTTCCTTGTTGGATTTTTAACGTCTGGTGCCTTGCTCCCTTCAGATTGAATGGACAATCTGCTACCAGGTGACCTGCAATATCACATATGTTGCAATACGCTTTCTTTGGGCAATTGGTATTGGCATGTCCCTCTATTTTGTAGTCAGAACACTAAATATCCTCACTTCTCCTTTGACTTCTTTTATAATTTTATCAAACTCTTTTCGAAAGGAGTGTATTGCACTTTGCACTTTATCTTCTTCATCACTGTCAAACTCTTCACGTTTCGGTTGTCCATCGATTCTTGCAGCTTTTTGTTTGGCCTCCCTTTCAAAATTCTTTGCTTTCTCAAGGGCTTCTGCATATGTCAAGGATGGTACTACTTTCATCTTCTTTCAATATTTATGTAATAATCCATCCAAGAACCAACGTTTTTTCATTCCATCGGCCAGTGGCATTTCCATTTTATCCGTGAGTTGTCTTAGTCTCCTATCGTAGCTCTTGACATCTTCTCGTTTTTGTTTCGTAGCGAAGATTTCAGTGATGATCTCCGTATCGTCCCTTAACAGTCGAAATTCTTCAATAAATGCATCCTTCAGGGTGGTCCATTGGGTGAATGGTTGGGTACATTGTCGTTTCAAATACCAATCCATTGCCATTCCTTGCAAAGTGGTTGGAAATAGTCGCAACCACTCTGTGTCCTGTGTTACCCCATTTGATCCCCAAATGGTGATACAAGTTCCCACATGATGGGTTGGGTCTTCTTTTCCTTCCCCATGGAAAGGTGGACATTTTTGTCTGTCTGCATGAGTAGTAGTATGCGCCATTGGGACTGTCCCACTAGGCGAGTGTCTTGGTGGTGAGCGTGGTGGAATTCTATCCGGCTCTCTCATTGTTGTTGATGGTGCGAAATTTTGATCAAATAGCCTTCTACTTCCACTTCGCGACCTCCTTCGCGAATAAACGAGATGTGGCTCTGGTCTTCCTCCCAACGAACCAATGTGTGGTTGCGGTACAAAGTCTCCTACTTCTGTATCCGTCGACCAACTCCTCTCTGTTGGTTCAAGTGTTACCGTCCAATCCTCGTTCTCAATACCAAGGACTTCCTCCGCTATTTGCTCTTCGTCTTCTGCTGTCACCAACAACGTCTCTACTCTTGGATTCTCGTCTTCCACTGGATCCCACACTCTTTCCACTTCAGGTTGTGAAACTTCTTCTTCGTGTGTTCTTTGGTTCGCCAGTCGTGCACTTCTTGGTTGTCTTGGACTCCTTCCTCTTCTTCCTTGTGACCTGCGATGTGTCATTCACCTCTTTGTCTTATCACCTGTACTTCTCGACCCAAAGTTTGTTTTTAGGCAACGACGCCAAATGTAGACAAGGGTAAGTACTTTCCCAAGACGAGGGAATGACGAGAAACTAGGAGGGAGTGATAGGCCAAGATACATCAGTCATCATGTTCTGCAATTACGGATATATATATTTAAGAGATGCCTAAAACAATAGACGTCTAAGGCAAACGGTCTAGACGTTTGGGACGGACGACTAGGCGTCTGGACTGGACGTCAAAGACAGACAGCCAGATGTTTGGGGTAGACGTCTGGACTAGACGGCTAGATGACTGGGACGGACGTCTATACTGAATGTCTGGACTGGACGGCTGGACGTCTGGACTGGACGATCGGCTAGACGTCTGGAACGGTTCTGCCGACGAGGCCAGACGACTGGACTGGACGGCTAGACGTCTGGACTGGACGGTCGGCTAGACGTCTGGTACGGACGGCTAGACTTCTGGAACGGTTCTGCCAATGAGGCCAGATGGCTAGACTGTTATGCGCAAGGGTTCTAGATGTCTCCAACTTTGCTATCAATCTTCAGTCCTCAATACTCCTTAGCACGCCCTGCAACAGTAAACAACACACACAGCAATACATGCTCTCGTAGCAAGCTATGATCAATACGTGCAACACAACACTATAACACAGATGCAATCACGTACAACACGCATTCCAGAATAACAGATGTTGCACAACAATTCTGCATTATAGACAAGTATGGATAGATTACAAAATGAAATAGGGGAGGTATTTATAGGTAATATCGGGTAGTTACTGCAACTAACCCGTCCCAACCACCTATTATCTTCACTAATGCATTTACTGCCTAACTGACAGTTTCAGACGTCTAACACAGCAGCCAGACGTCTGATTAGTTAGGCTGGACATCTAATCCAGACGTCTAAACACAAGACGGCTGCATTTGTCATTTTGTGCACATTTATTAATCAAGCCATATTCATTTGATTGGCTGATTTTACATTGCAACTTGTCATTTTCATGATTCGAACATGACCAAAATTGCTATACATAGTCAAAATTGTGAATCTTCATAGGACATTCTTTGTTAGATAGCTCAGTGATTTATTTATGCTTGGAACTGTTGTCTACAACCACAAACTTGTCACCAAAGGTAAAATGATTTACTCAAAGGCCTTATTAAATTGGTTATATGGGATATTACATCATGACCATGCTACTGCAGTATTTATAAAAACACCACATAGTGGTGTTACAACAAAAAATTGTATTATCATGGTATCCATGGGAATTGAACATTGGTGGGCTTTGTACACCAAACATTCTCACCAGATGGACTTTGACCTCATGGGCCTTAAATGTTAAGGTTCACCCATGGGATTGGAACCTTGGTTTATAGTGTGAAAGTCCTTGTTCCCCAATGCTTGCCCCAAACCAATTGGGCAAAATGTTAAAATTGGGTCAAAGATCATAGAGAAGACAAGGGGGTGGCTTGGATCCATAACATGTTGTGACAAGTGCAACCCCTACCTTAAGATGTTGTTATGGCTCTATAAATTGTCCACCTGTGGGATTGGAACCTTGGCTTACCATGTTAAACTTGCTCCCCACCACTTTCCCCAAACCTGTTGGGCAATTTACTCATATGCCTTTGACTGCCAATTATCCAATTTTATTCTTTCCAAGTCAATGAAATCTATTTGTACAAGGTAAAAAAAAGTCAAATTTCAAATATTTCAATATTTTACAAAACAATCACGGAACCAGGCAACTATGATCTAAAACCAAGGGGATATATAATTTCAACTATATATATATATATATATATATATATATATATATATATATATATATATATAGCATAAAGTCAAAAGTACTCTTGCTATTGCAAGGAGCTCTCATATGCCCAATTTGGCACGCTGACTAGGTTGCTCTTTCATTACTCTTACCTTTGTAGATGCTTCAATGTTGCATTTGCATGGTGTGGAGACTACTTGGAGTAGGATAAAAGTTTGGAGATACAGGCTTTGTAAATATCACTTTAAATAGCATATATGAAGCCTTTCATATCTTTGATGAGTGGAAAAAATCTCTTATCATACCCAAAATTTAAAAGAAATAAGAGATTGGCTAACTCTAGTACTGAGAAGTTTGAAAATAGGGACCTGGTAAATATCATTGGGAATAGCCTACATGAAGAATCCAATATCCTTGTAACCAACATATGCCTCACAGAAAGATAAGCTCCTATTACTTTTGAGGATTTGGCAAGTTTGCTCTTGCATGAAAAGCAAAGGATACGTAGCTACAGGAATAGTGATAGTGATACTATGGCATTTCCATCACAAACTGAAAAGAAGCCTAAAAATGTTACAAAGCAAACCATATAACGATATTCTTACAATCAACATCATATGCAACTATTGCTACAAAATAGATGACCATAGAAAGAACTACTAAAAGAAAAAGACTCACAAGAAAAAGGTGTGATACAAATAATCTCACTCCACAGAATAACGATTTTACTAAGATCATCATGACAAATCATTTAACATCTCAATGGAGCGACATTTAGGTCATAATTGAGGGGCTCTTACAAACATAAAATGCCACAAATTATGATTTACTGATTTATGTGTTAAATATTTACTCATAATGTTTTTAGGAAAAGCATTTAAATCATGGATCTCAATAATAGTGGCAAATGCAAGATGATAAACATTTACAACATACCAACACTTAAAAGTAGTTTGGTTTTTAGTCAGTCAAATGACTAAGCAGGGTTTAGCACTTGTTGAATAAAGCCCAATGTGTCATAGATCAAAACATCGATGTACTTGGCCCAAGGGTTTGGGAAAAGCAGTTGAAAGCTATGAGTTTCACAAAATAGACCAAGGTTCTAATTCGTGGATGCTTGACACTAAGGTAGTTGTCCTAGTCTTACTATAAACAAATTCATGGCAACCCATTCAAAATAAATAAATTTGATCAAATGGCATGAGCTCAAGTGGTTAAAAATGTGGATTCCCATTATGGATACCTAAGTTCAAATCTTGCCAAGCAATATATAATTAATTGTCAGTTGTAATACAACTGTATGGTTTGTTGAAATAACAAATTATTGTGGTCACGATGAAATACAGGTGGGACCAGTTCAATTTCATCTAACCAATGAAAGAAATAGAGTGGAATTGCACGAAGTATCCAAGAAGAGAGATTGTACAGGTCCTCTAGTAAGCTTGAATGCACCCTTGTAACAAATTTGGAGTCTTCTTCACTAAAGGTGACAAGTTCAAAATACAAGGCTACACAGGCTTAGATTGGATTAACAAAATTGATGACATAGAGGTCTACATCAAGCTATGCATTTGCTTTTGATTCTAGTGTAATTTCTTGCAGTAAGAAACAAGCAATTATTTTAAACTGGAGCAGAATATAAGGAAGCAAAAATGACTGCATGTAAGGCAATTTGGCTATAGTCATTTTGAAATCCTTTAGAATGATAATACAACACTATTGTACAAGTTGAAGTGCCATTAAACTTTTGGAGAACCCTGGTTTTCATATTAGGATTAACCGTGTGAATATGCATCATCATTTTTATCTGACAAGAAGCGTAAAACAAAGAAGATGTGTTAGCTGACATTCCAAATACGAATCAAATATCCCATGTTCTTGCTAAAATTTTATGCATGAAGTTTGCGAAGTTCAAGAAATTTCTTGATGTGTGTGATAATGAATTACTTATTATAAGGTGTTCATTAATGTTCAATTTCTATATCTGGGAATGTTAATTTTAGTATTTTGAAGTCACTGTGGAATCCTATTAGTCTGAAGTGGGGTATGTGAGTATGTATATTAGAGTTATTTTCACTCTTGCATTCTTTTCTCCCTCATCCTCATATAATGCCATCAGCTATTTTGGGATTGTCATAGATACTTGTCACACCATGTGATAAGAATATTCTATTTTGAGATTCCCTCCTATTTTTTATCAATCAGAAGTTGTTCTCCATCTATTTCAATCTACAATAGTCTATAATTTTACTTTGGACCAAACTTTCACTCTTATATTTGTGAGAAACTATTGTATGATCCATGCATTCTTAGTAATGCAATATACCTTTCTAGTATAAAGTAACTTCTTTGATGGAAAGTTTGTTTTGCATCTCCAAATGCTTTCTTCCCTTTTTGATAAGGTGGTGGCCTTTTTCATTATCCTTACTAAACTTTTCAAAGTAGACTCTTTAGTCTATGTCTTGAGTGGTTAAGTAGACAGATTTCAAATCTATTGCACTTCGCCCATGCAGGTTTGAGCACTGCTGTCAGCAGGCTTGGATATTTGTACCTCAGGAGACGGATTGGAAAGACTCATAAATTATTGTGAATGAAAGAATGAAATATGTTTAATTTCATCCACAGGAAACCTTATGTCTGAGTGGTTAAGTAGACAACCTTGAAATCTTTTGTGCTTTGTCTGTGCAGGTTTACACACTGCTGTTAACGTGCTTGGAAATTTGTACCTGAGGCTTAGATGGGTTGGCAAGACTCATAAATTATTGTAAATGAAATACTTTAATTTCATTCACGGGGAACCCTATAAGATCTATGGGAAATTTGTACCTGAGGCTTAGATGGGTTGGCAAGACTCATAAATTATTGTAAATGAAATACTTAAATTTCATCCACGGGGAACCCTATAAGATCTATGGGACGTGGCAGAGGGGAGTGGCTGGGGTTCAGCTGCAATTCAATTCAATATTGTTGCTATATTAATCAACAAAGGTCTTGTCTGTGTTCATTCTGTGATGTTCCATAAAACATTCTTAAGGTATCCACCCACTCTTGTAGATGGTAAACTAAATAACTTATATAATCTGCTCAAGTCATCATGTTACAATAAGTGCTTTTGTCTAAGATGTTGGTAGGCAGGACAAAGGGTTAAAACCCATAAAGGTACACTATTAAACTCTTATAAGGTAAAAATGAAAACTTTCCCTTACTCATTCAAGGGGGTCTCATATGCCCAAGAGGTGTGCTAGCTTGGCTGTGACACAAAAAATCACCTTTAATTTTACTTTTCCCTTTTATTTGGCCCATGTGAGAGAGATCCAGTACTCGGAGACAAAAAAAAATGGACTTCAATTTTTTGTTTAATCCAGTTCTTGAAAACAAACCAACTTGGAACCAAATAGCAAATAGAAACAAAAGCCTATTCCTCATGAGTTTAAACGTCATTACAAGTACTTTGGTATTAGAGGATCTAAAGGATTGGTCCTTTATCCTTTCTTCTTGGTCAAGGCTTAAGTTTCTAATGGAGCTAAAATTTCCCAGGTTTTCAAAACATGGAAAAAAGACCCAAACTTAGAATTTTCTCTGCAAAATCATCTAAAAGATGTTTTAAAATATTTTGCAAGACAAAATTGCAAAAAAAAAACTGCAGATTGTGGGTGCGGAGAAGCACTTAGCAATTGGCGCTTTCAAAGTAGTCGTGTGAAAAAGTTGCTCCATGCCTCGCAGCTTGCATGTTTGTGCTAGGTCCTTGCAAGGATATTCGACAAAAGGTGCAACTTCAACTGTCAACTTAAAATCTAGTGTTTGTGTCCATTAGATCCCCACACCTTGCAAGTAACCTTCTATGCGGGCTCTTGAGTTGCAAGAGCATTTTCTTGTTCGTCATGATATCTAGTCTAACATCCAAAGTTGCTTCATCCTTCGCTCTCTGCATCTCTACAATGGTTCGTCTGTCCTCCCCAACATGACTCCCAAGGCCACTACTGTTGCCATGCAATTAATGCTTCACCTACACTGCTTTTTATGTGCACACATGCATTTATTTTTCCATTTATTAGGTTGATATAAATAAGAATTTACCCCCTATAAAATCACTTTTATTTCTATAATCTTTGGTTAATTGCATGTGCATTGCATCCATCATTGCCATCCTTGTCTGCCCAATTTCCATCCTTTACTTCCAACTCATTCTGTTTAGCACTGTCAGCAAGCAGAGGTCGGTAAGGTTTCCTCCATAATTAGACAGCATATCCATGCTTTTTATTTGTAAATCCTTTTGTTTTTGTATTGAGTTATGTCCATTTCTCTTCTTGAAATTTTTCTTGTTTTAATTGAAGTCAAACCTTTGTCCCTTTACTATAGTTTTTCGTGTTCAAGGGTACGGTTGGTCTTAGCCTAAGTAATTGCATTCGAGTTTGTGTTCGACAAGGATAAAAATCAGAAAATGTTCACCATCAAAAAATCAGGGCATAAAGTTTGGCATTTAAGTTTGACATAAATTATATAAAATATTATATGCTAAAGTTATAATATTTACCTATAATACGTGATAATATATATAACACTTTTAAATAGCTTTCAAAACAAGTATATGATGAGAGTCCAGAAAAAATGGGACAGGTATCTTTAAACTCAATTTATAGATGTTAGTTAATTACTTTTATTCTATTCCAATGAAGTCAAAGGAGGGATAAGTATACAAAAGGGGGATTGCTACATGCCTCTTCACTTTGGAGCTGCTCTTCCCACCAAACAGATTAAACAGAGCCGTCTTTATGTTGTTGGCATCAGTTTTAATTTGGCTTGTCTTTTCCCTCAAGACTTGCAGCATGGAATCCAAGGGCGAGAACTTGCTAATCCTTGCAGGAAAGGCATATTATTCCTCTTCCTCTATTATTTCTGATGTGGGGTATGCACATGAGGACTGATCTGCTCTTTCTCTTTGTGGATTGGCATGTTCATGCTCTCCCTCGCTCATTTCGTCATTTGTCATCCGCTTTTCCATAAACGCACAGGTTTTCCTCTCCATGCAATTGTTTAAGTGTTGTGTTTTAAGCTGCAGGCACATTCTTTGTGGATTATCCCTCAAATCGAGTCATAATTGTCATCCGCTACTTGTACCCCTTTGTTCATATCCCACATGTTCTTTTCCATCACTTGTCATTTTCCCAAGGCTTATGTGGGAAAACATTGTGGTGGCACCTTGTGGGAGACACCTTAAAGTTGTCCTCACTTAATTTACACTTGCTTGCATCCCCCACTTATTCCTTCTGCATCTGAAATTCTACTAATTAGTTGGCAAAGAAAAGTTGTGGATTTTCTCTGAGGGCAAGCATGTTTCTTTCCTCTTCACAAAAACAAGTGTTCTTGTAAATAGGTTCTCTCAAAGCATGTCACCGCACGTCAGATTTGGCCAAGTATCTCGCAGAACATTGACATGGACTTGTTTATGTGAGCATACACATTTCACCTGACACTGGAAGCCAGTCATGACTTGCTTTCCACACTCATTGTCCCACATGTCAATTATTCCAAATTGTCCACATCCTATTATTTTGTGCAGACTTCTTGCGTGGACTTACTTTTGCGGACAGTCATATCTTCTCTAACCTCTGAACTCACTGCCAAGTGTTTGTCTGCACTCCGTAACCCGCAAAAGGAAGATGTTATTGTGGCTTTGCTGGCTAAGTGTGTCTCATGCTTTTGCAGGTTCATCCAATTTAGCCAACAAGCATAACAAACCTCCTCGGATTCCATCCTATTCTAGAAATATAAAGTTTGAATATGATCCCAGAGAGGACAGCAAGATTGAAACAGATTTGAAAAAGATCACAAACACTAATATGGCTATGGGCAATTATGCAACACTGGTGAAGCAGGTCCAAATAGAAAGGAGACACACGAAGATCAAGGATTCAGGATTGTCAGAATTGGAGTTTTGAGGATACCTTTGTATGCCCCAAATTGGTCCTGTTATGCGCACAGTGCTTAAATAAGGATAATGGAGACATCCTTACTCAGGAAGGTGAAGTATACACTAGTGTTCAACCAGGAGTTGTTTCTTCAATGTTAAGAGTTGCTGGGTTTGAGCAGGATTCTACGAGGTTTCAAAATTGAAGGCAACAAAAATGTGGGAAGAGAGAGAAGATCAACGCCTCAAATACATTAGGAAGAATTAGCTGCAAAACGCCAAGAAGAGAATCGTCCAGTCAATTGTGAAGGCTCCCAAAGCAGACTTTATAGAGGAGGTTGTTGATGCGATCGTGTTGCTGAACAGGATTAGAGGGGAGAAGGAATCCCGACATTTCAAGCTGTGGATGTTCCCATTCCTTAAGCTCATCTTCAAAGAAGACAGACCTATAGACTGGGCCTATTTGGTACCTGAAGAATGGCTTTATCAACTTTCAACTGTACAGGAGACAGACTGTCCTCTTACCTTGTATATATTCTTATCAGCTTTGTCACTGTTGGTCTAGATCTCGTTATATGGCCACAGATTGCACTCCATGGAATATATATAAAATAAAGTTTGAAGTTCTCCACAGTTTTATACAAGCATGGCTCCTTCTCAACAATAAAGATAAAAAACATGGAAGAAAATAAGATAAAATCACATAAAGGAAAACGGTTTCAAGCCAGTAATCCTCTAATGGCTTATCACTTTATATTTAGTATTCTTAGGAAACCACCAGACTGAGTAACAGTTTAAATCATTAATAATATGCACACCTCAATACACTAATGACGAACTTCCAAAAGCAATAACAAATTTGAAAAATAAAAGAAATACTCCTTCCATTTCATCCTAATTATACAAATTTTAGTTGGTTACTAGGGAATAACTAACACAGCTACTAACTGACTGCTGCTAACTAATCAGAATTTAACTTAACTAATTTCCTATTAATACTAATTACATTTTTATACAAAGGGGCACGCTAAACAACGTTATCACAAAAAAAGTTCCTTTTTAAAAGATTTTTCCTGCAAAGGGAAGAAAGAAGAGGCCACGAACTTGCAATGAAGAGGCTCCATCAATTGCTTTTCCTTTGACGACATTTTGTTGATACTTTGCCCAAGCTTTAAGCTGCACACTGAGGCACTCCAAGTTAGGCTTCTCCATGCTTGGAATTTTGGCATCAACCATTTTCTTCTCATGCTCCATTTGCTCTCTACTCATATCCATCGCGTTGGTCAACTTCAACAGTTGGCTCTTGATCAAGATCAACCCTCCAAACTTGCTCAGGGTTGCTTTATCAAACTTTTCAAACTTCAAGAAGACCCGACTCCATTGAGAATCAAAATCAGCACGAGTTGAGTCCTTGGTTTTCTTCATCACTTGCTCTGGGCTTGAGTTGACATCAATGCCTACCCCTTGGAGACATCTGTCTATTTTGTTGACTTGGTTGGATGCCTTGTTAATTAACTTGGCATAGTCCTCAATGGCTTGTACCAAAGTCTAGTTCCTTATCTCTACTTTGGCTATCCATAAGAAAGAATTTCCATGTTCTCTTGCATGTTTAATCTCCACTTTTCCCCATTCTATTACTTTTGATTTACAAAGTGCTATCAGTAGCTGCCAACAAGGCTTATATGGCTCATTCTCTATGCAAGCTGCAACATCCTGGGCCTGCAAATTGGCCAGCATCTGATTGTGCCTTATGTATACTGGCCAAGCCTTATCCGCCATCTCCCTTAACTCCTTATGCAGCTTACTAGACCTGTTGACCAGGAGCCCCCAGTCTCAATAATGCATATTCTATCGATGTCCACTGCATTCATTTCATTTTTTTTCTTCTCCTATTGGAGTTTCCTTTTCCCTCTTGATAGCTACTTTGATTTGTTTGTTTGGGTCAGATCCTTTGATACCTTTCTCAAGTTGCGGTGCTTCAGACTCAAAAGACCCAATATCTTCTTTGCCAATCTTTGTCACCCCGAACTTGTCAAAGAGCTTCTCCATGTGCTCTTTCTTTGCTTCTAACCTTGCATTCTTGGTGACAAGATCCCTACAGTTGTCTTCCATGAGCTCAAATGCCAACAAGATATTGCCATAGATTCTAAAGTGAAAAGTCATGCGTATCAACATTGAAGTCCTCCCTAGTCAACTTGTTGCTAGATGGAGTGTTGGGCTTCATGACAACTTGCTTTACTGTCAGGTTCTTCCCGTTATTGTATGCCACACTCGTCTTGACCCCCTTCAGCATCACGAAAATATCATGAAACAAAGTAGAGAGATTGATCTCTTCCTAAATCTTCTCCAAGTGCTAGTCTTCATTTAAAATGTGTCAAAAAGTCCTCGTGATCTTTTGTCCTTTGTTCCACCAAGGTCAACGCCTTTTCTCCTCCATCCCCCTCAGTTGCTTTCATCGTGCCTTGGTCTATGGGTTGAGCAATGTCATTAAGGGGTCTATTCCTCATCGTTGTTATTGTTCTTCTTCTTCTACTTCCCCTTTCCCGATGACAACTTCCTCTTCCTACTGAGTTGATCATCATTATCATTATCACCATCTCCATCTGCATTGTCACCTCCAACAATCCTATCCTTGCCTACAGTTAAGCTTTGTTTCAGTGATGAACCTATAAGAACACCTTGGGAATCCGCCTTTGAGGAGTATTGTGATGGGCTGTCGTTAAGCACACCATTAATTCTCAATGAATTTTTCAATCCGGGGTGGTGTCCAAGGCTATTTACGAGAGAAAGTTCAAGCAGGGTTGTAGTTCAGTTCATTTGGAAGCAGCAAGTCTTATTGGTGGAATTAATTGTGTGGGGGTTTTGTGTCACTTCTACCCCTAAATTGCATAAATTGAACTTTAATCTATTTGCAAGAATGAAAACTAATTGCTAATTGCATAAATGAAACCCTAGTTACAATTGCAAGAATGAAATCTAATTAAATTGCAGAATTGAAACTCTAGTTATAGTTGCAGAATTGAAAGTCTATTTAATCTTGCAATAATTGAAATGAAGCATAAAAACTAGATCCTGTCAATGCTCGTAACAGAAGGTCGCCAATCTTACGTGCGGGGGTTTTGACAGCAAAAATAAGAATGCAGGGAAATTACAAAAAACATGTAAATTGCTGGAAATGGAAATTTGCAATGAATTGGAAAGTTTTTGGGAATGAAAATAATAACCAGATCTACCACTAATCATATCACAAAAACATTATGAACAAGAATTAAACAACTAGGAATGTTAGCTGTGCAAATTAATGAAAATGACAAGTTCACAACTTATTTTGCTGCAGCAAAATCAGAATAAAACCTGTATGTCAGTCCTCCTCCTAGGTCCGGAAGTGGCCAGCCTCCTTTTTCGAGAAGAAGGTTTGAATTCTTCTTTAAGTCTTACTCACACTTAGACATAACAAAATAAATGGAATGAAACTGCACTTTTATTGCTTCAGAAACATAATTACAATTCTGCTGAAATCTATTACAGGTCTGAAATCACTATTCTATCATCTCCCTATTTATTTTCTATCTCCTCTATCTAATCTAATATATTCCTGATAATAATATATTAGCTCAACCTGGACGGGAGCTATCTTTTATAGATGCCTAAAATCTAATTACAAACAGAAAATATGCTGTCCTGATATCCTACAGAATTTCCTGGGTTTATCCTAGAAGAAGATCAAATTTGATCTTTTCCATAAATGGTGGCTTTGGACGGCAAGGACGGCAAAGTTAGATGGGAGATATTTTCCCTTAACTTTATCAACCTTCTTATCCCCTTTTCCACCGCCAAAAGTCAGTGAACAAGTCAAAAAGTACATTTTGTTTTCATTCCGAAGATAAGTGGCTCATTCCGAAGACACTGCAATTCTCATTCCGAAGATCCGCTCATTCCGAAGATACTGCAGTTCTCATTCCGAAGATCCGCTCATTCCGAAGATACTGCAATTTTCATTCCAAAGATCCGCTCATTCCGAAGACACAATGTTTTCTCATTCTGTAGATATCTGTTCATTCCGAAGACACTGTGTTCATTCCGAAGATCTTTAGAATGACCAACTGTGTTGACTCCAAATGGTTTTGGCTGCATTTCTCAGGTGGATTAGCCCTTAGGATCAGATTGCAATAGTCTTCATTCTTCCTTGGATGTGAATTCCATGCCTTGCCATTCATTTGCAGCTGGCTGGAATTTATATGGAAAAACCAGTTTTCTGCTGCACAGTAATAAGTCTTTGTACTATTTGCTGAATTTAGATAAACTAATGGTTAATGATCATAAAAATAAGACTACTGAAGTGTTGCTGTCAACCTAAGCATGACAAGATAACATAAAACTATACAAGAACTGTTAAAAATCAGAATATAATGTCCTTAATACTTCAATCATGCAAACAGTTAATACACAGCATATTAAATCAACTTAACTAGCATATAAGATAATTCACAAGAGTTTTAGGCAGTTTTAACTATTTAAAACATGCTATAAATGAGGCTTATCCAGGCCTCATCATATTGTTGCGAGGTTGTTATGCCTTTGTAGAACCAATTGGTACTTCAATCACTTTTTACACTTTGGCATGGAAAATTCAATGGGGGAGCCGTTGGGGAAATCTCCCCCGATAATACAAATCTACGATACTTTAAGCTCCATGTTAACCCTCGCTTCCTCATCAGAGTAAGATCTGTACATGAGAGCATCTTCTGCAAAGGTGATCTCCTTGCCCTTAAGCGTATGTAGTCTTTCTTTCACAAACCTTGTAGACAAGGGTGCTTCGAAGTCTTCCTTGGTGTTTGTTCCCCAAGACAAACCTTTAGACTCCTTCAGTCTTAGTTCTTTGATGGCATCCTGGTCATTGTGAAAATTAATCCACATTGGGAGACCTAAGTCCCCATTTGTCCTTTCATGCATGTCTTAGTCGTCATCATAGTTAGCCTAGAAGTCATCTTCATCTTCTTCATGCTCAAAAACCAGGTCTGCTCTTTATGAGAAGGTTGTTCCAATCTCTCATCTCCTGTCATAATCCTCCTTCTGAAATAGGTGGGAAGATAAATTGCTAAGTATCCGCTTCCATGTTACTCCGATCTCTGGTAGAATCACATGCATAGTAGCCAATAGAAAATGGAACTTTTACTAGGCTCTTAAGGTGCTTTCCAATGTTCCTTTGATGTAACAGGAGGTATTGTCAACAAATTCCCTAAGAACTAGGTCATTGGTGGGCCTAATGGGAAGCGACACCAACTTGCTTACTCCCCTAAACACTCGAAAGTATGAATAGCCCACATTTTGTACAAACCAGTCCGTGTAAAGGTGTAATGCCTTCATCGCATCCTCTAATAGTCTAGTGTTGATGTCCCTAGTCAAGATTTCAAAAATAAGCCTCAAGAAACTATCATGTATAAAACTCCTCTTTCCTTTCCAATTCTTAGCATAGAACATGGGGTAGCATAAGGGAATTAAAAACCCTTGTTCAATCTTTCTCCTAACTCCTAACTCCTCTTTATTAGGCATGAATCTCAAAATAATATAAACTAAATAGGTCATATAAAATGACCTAGTTGTGAGGATGTTGCACAGCTAACTGATTAATTCGTGACAAATGAAATGAGCCCAATCAACAAGCTTGTTCTAGAAGATGAGCTTCAAAAGAGGAAACATCCAAGCCCTAAAATGTCCAGACTCAGGTTCTCCTCCCACATGATTAAGCAATACAAACGCATCTCCAACCTCCTTAAAATCGACCTTGGGAACCCTTACTGTCATGTAGAAGTTCTTCTTACGCACTTTCATCTAATAAGTGGTGATGAATTTGAGAAACGCCTCTTGGTTGTTCAGGGGACAATCGCATTTTCTAAAGGACACTCCAGACCAAAAATGACTCTAATCATCGAAGGCTTGATTGAGGCATTCATCTATCCCTTAGAAAAAGTAAGGTTCCCAATCTTTCTATCTAAATGCTCAACACAAACAATCACCACCTACGGGCATGTGGCCTCCTTAAAGATTTACACTTGCCAATTTAGAGTCCCTTATGGGGGCATTCCTTTGCTCGACGTTGATACCTTTTTGCAACTCTTCATAGTCCCCCGTCGCCATTTCTGTGATATTGATTTTTGATAGCTGAGAAACCATCCCGATCTCCTCTTGTAGGGTATATTTGAACTTCATCTTTTTCGCGAACAATGGGGAATTGATCGTGGTTGAACTAATGAGTATTTGCAATAGACAAGAAAAATGACTTAGTAAGTACTACCTTTGTGGACTTCCAATCTTACGTAGACATCTATGTATGCGAGGGTCAAGTGCGTGAGGGGTGAAGCCACCTGAAAAGACAGGATGTTGTGAGGGTAAGTACGCAAGGCCTTGCTTGCAAATGGGGTCCACTTGGTGTAGGGGTGACCCTGCATGAAGAAGAGGCACTTAAAATGACTTTGACTAGACTCAATTACCCATTGGGTGGAAAATGTCCGCAAGACTTTTATGCACAACACTTAGAAACATTTCCGAATTTCGTAATGGGACATTTACAAGTACCAAGGGATGAATTTGGAAAAAAATGGAAAAAGGAAAAAGAAAAGATAGAAATTATCACCCACTTTTGAGTTAATGCCTAAGGAAGTATTGAAAGACTCGGTTGAACTTACAAAAACAGCCTAAACCAATTGCACTCTGAAAAACACAAGGGGAAAGACGAGACATTTCGTGAAAATGGCCTTCTTTTACAATAATACCTTAGATGCAACACATTTTCGATGCATGTGACAATTTCTTGCCCTACGACAAGAAAAAGGAAATATCGGTAGATACATTAATGCGAACAACAATGATATTGTACAACAAAGGGATAAAAAAATTCTCTCATAGTAAATCAAACCAAGGAAACTACACATGCAACAAAAGAAACCGCCAAGTCATTATTGTACAGATAATGACATTGGGTCAGATGATTCCAAAATGGGGCAACTTAGGAAAATTTAGAGAAAGCCATAAAATGGCAAAATTGAAAGAAAAATAAAACTTTCCAAAAGAGAGACTCCAAAGCATAAGAATTATCCATGGAAAAGGTAAACTTGGTAAGAAGAAAACAAACCGAGAAAAAAGTTTGGCTAGAGTTGGTTTTCGAATACTTGTAGAAAAGTGGAATAGGGCATCATGTGCACGTTGAGCAAAATAGCTAGAATGAAAAATGAATAAGGAAAGGTAATATTTATAGGAAAACGTGTTACATGCAGTGTAATTACTCATGCATGAATAAAAAGGCCAGTGGGTGGGAGCTGTTGTCACAATTTGTAACGGGGTAAAATTTCTGAAAATCTAAAGAAATTGTTGTTGCCTCCCTCCTTTCTCTCTTTCAGTTTTCTTCATGCAGTTTCATGTTTCATATCTTTCATTTTTCTGTTCTCATGCTTTACCTTCAAGTGTTCCATCATTTTGAAAAAGAGCCAAAAATGGCTAAGTTTGGGCCCTCCCGTTGTCGCTACCTTTTTGGGGCGACACCCACCGACGCACACTTCTGGAGCAAAAGTCAGCTCAAAGTTTGAAATGCAAAAATTTGACTAAGTGTCTGAAGGGGCGCGCCGCCCGTTGTCGTGCCATTTTAAGGGCGATGCCCGAAGTCACTCAAATTTTGGGCGTCGCCCGTCGTCGCTCCCCCTTTTGAGCGACCATCGGCGGATGAGGAAGGAGATGAAAACATCTACGTATGGAGCCTTCCGCCATCGCTCCAGTCCGCTTGCGCCTCCCGCTGTCGCTCCGTTTTCGGGCGACACCAGGCGTCGCTATCATTTTTCAGCGACGAGCAAAGAGCTAAAATTTGACTAAGGCATGAAAGAGAGCACCGCCCGGCGTCGCTGTTGTTTTCCAACGACCGCTGTCGCCCCCCATCCAATCAGCAAGCGCCAGAAAATTAAACCAAGTTGCCAACGTTTCTAACTCAGGGTGCCTCCCAAGTTCGCTCCATTTGAGAGCGACTCCCAGAGGCGCTCTCTTCAGCAGGCGACTTTGGTGAGCCCCCCATACAATTGCAAACCACACAAGTTTCGAGATTGATGCCTGTCAGGGAGTGATAGATTGTGTGCTGCCGAGGTACAGGGTAGATGAACATTGAAGAAAAAATTGTACCTCATCTACCGCATTCAACTGGACCTAGCTTTCCCGCCCATCAGAACTGTCTGGGATGTACAGCTTTCAGAACGACCATATCTCAAGAACAAGTACAGCCGACAGGGGTCTCATCCAGGCAACTTTTTACAGCTTTTACAGCTTTTGCCGGTCCTTGGGATGCGTGCATAATTGTATTTTGGGGGGAAATTCCTGCTATAAAAGGCAGTTCATTTGATTGTAAAAGGGGGGGAACATATTGCTAGAAAACTCTACTATGACGGATCACCTTCTACTTAATTCAAAGCATCCTTGGCTCTGCTTCTTGTCTCTGTCTTTTATGCTGCCTTATGCTAGTATTTCTGCTTCATGTCCATTTATATTTTTGTCTGTTTGAATTCTGAATTCTGGATTTGAGCATTGGTGATTATTTGGATCTGGAATACTAAACAGAAGGATACATAGGGTAGAATAACAGCTGCAATTTCTGTTCTTGTTGTCACATTTTGCACGGGGTGCAATGTTTTCAATTTTTGTAAGAGAGCTGCTCTTCCTTCTCCCCCCTTTCTCTCTCTTCCCTACATTCTCATTCTTCTCAAAATTGACAGCAGTTGCCCTGAAAAAATGGCTAAGTGTTAGGGCATGCTGAGGTGTTCGGGATTTTGCGGGCCATAAACGGGGGCGATAAAATGGACAAAATGAGCCCTGGATATTTTATTATTGCAGATGTTCTCGCAAGCTTTCCAACGATATATTATAATAGGCGATCGGGTCAGCGGATCAAAAGTTATGGCCCGGGAAGCCGAACCAGGAAACCCAGTTTTTTGTGCGAAGTGCGCACTTCGCCCAGTTTTGGTGCGAACTTCGCCCAGTTTTGGTGCGAAGTGCGCACTTCGCCAGTTTTGGTGCGAAGTTCGCACTTCGCCCAGTTTTGGTGCGAAGTCCGACTTCGCCCCTCTTTCTGGGCGCACCTTGTAACTGGCAGGCTGGCAGGCTGCGAGAAAAATGACTAAGTTTCCGTGCGAAGTCCGAACAGCAGTGAGAATCAGCAAGTGCCGGTGCGCAACCCGACTTCGCAGTGAATTCGGACTGCGCCCTTTGACCGGTGCGCAGTAGGGAAATAGGTCAACCCGACTGCGCTGTTTTTCACCTGTGCTACCCGATTGTGCTCTAATCCCGGGCGAAGTTGGATAGACTGCCTTGCAAGGCAGACACGTGTCAAGCATTATCATCCGACAAGTGTCCAACTTTGGGATCCGAGCCAAGGCATGCCGAGCAAAAGGACAAGCATGGGCCGCACTACTTATGCCAGCTGCCTCATTTAAGACTGACGTGAGTTTCCACCTGCCTCAACTACCCACATTTCTGTCAATATAAAGTTCTACCCAACGCGCTGCCACGTGGCTGTTCAACCTTCGGGGAGACCATGCCGAGGGTACAGTCCAGCCTGACAAAGGTCAGCATCAGCAGTTCCGCGGCTGCTTTTGTCAGCTAATGTTTGACTAGGACTTTGTGCCCATTAATGTAACGGGGGGAACTTTGGGCTATAAATAGCCACCACATTCTCATTGTAAAGGGTGGAAGGGGAATGTTTGTTAGGGAATCACCGTACCCATTGTAACCGTGCTTCTGCTAATGAATACAATTTGTATGCCTGGTTCTGTTCTGCTGTCTTTATTCTTTTATGCTGTCTTTCATTATATGCTTTAGGCCCACCTGTGTCGCGGCTCGTTGATTCACTTCGGCGTTTGGCGATCAGGTTCCTCTAGTATTGCTTGTTTAAGCACTTTTGTACTTCATTAATTTAAAGCATTTATAGAATAGATATGGTGGCAGTTCCATCAGTTATGTGTTTTGTTGCTGGTCCGTATCCGATGATTGATGCGATCCCGTCTTTGTTAGTTCCTTGTAGGGAATGTTTGCTGGGAGCCATTGAACAGTGCGGTTAAATTCTCTACATAAACACATATACCTGGCCCTGATATCTCTAGGCTTGCTTTCTACCTATGTCAGTGTACGTATCCGTTAATCGATGCATTGTCGTGTTGTTAGTTCCTTGTAGGGAATGTTTGCTAGGGGATCATTGAATGGTGCATACACTGCTTATGTATCGGAAGTACGCGTAGATTTTGCAGTTCTTTGTCATACTTTTGTATTTATGATGCAGCAAGTAGCGTTGATTGGTGTGTTCCCGTACTGTTAGTTCCCCCCCACCAACCTCTGAATATATTTGTAATCCCTTTCTGTACATTTATTTCTTTCTGTACATTCTTCTCTTTCCTGTATCCTTAGCTTAAATCAGCCCCCCCCCAAAAGGAGCCGGCCTTCTCCGGAGATTGGCTCGGAAGGCATCTCTTCCTTCCGGCCTTTCAATGTTGGTTCGCGGGTCCAGGGCGCAATAGCGACCAAATCCTTTCCTCGTGGCGGATTCGTGACCAACAGTTACATGCTTTGTTTTGATTGTTGTTGGTTTGGATGCAAATTTGTAATCGTGTTGCTTGTTCTTCCCCACCTGAAACAAATGATATTTCCATTTCTTTCTGCAAATTTATCTCTTCCCAGCACTCTTATCTAAAAAACCAACTAGATTAGTATAAGAAGTCGGCCTTCTCCGGAGATTGGCACGGAAGGCATCCCTTCCTTCCGGCCTTTCAATCTGTTGGGCGAATCTAGGGCGCAATAGATTTAAATCCTTTCCTAAGTGGCAGATTCGTAACCAACATTTTCTCTGGCACGCCTGGTGTGACACGAGTGTTCCACCCCAAAAACAGGATCGAAGCATCGGTGTTCGCTTCATTGCTGTCAAATCTGAACACCTGGCGACTCTGCTGAACCTAAATATTCTGAGTCCTGAAGATCGGTCCAATATCAAAAGCTCCTTCATGCATACAAGATGGAGAGTTAGGAACGCAGGACCACAAGAGCCTGAGTTTTACGAGCTCGACATCAACACTGTTGGAGAGCACCCGAGGCTGATTGATTATCAAGCCCATCAAGACGAAGCTTTTAAGCATACAACTGAGACTGAGGAGACAGCTTCAGAAAGCACTGAATATTATCACGATATTGATCAGCTCGATCAAGACGTAAATATGGCAAATCCTCAGCCAAATGCTCCTGAGCTGTTCCCGACAGTTGATTCCACTGGACCCCTCAATCTAGCTGATCAAGATGTTGTTCCGCCCGCTACATTGAAGGTTATTCCCACGTATGATGGAATTGGGAAGACGGCCTATGAGCATATTCAAGATATCCTGGCATTGGCTACACTTCACGCCATCACTAATGAAAGTGTCAAGACCCGGTTGTTGGCTCTCTCTCTGCGAGGGAAGCTTCTATACTGGTATAGATCCTTGCCGGAAAACACTATTATGGGATGGGCTCCACTGGCCGGACGGCTAGTTAAAGGCTTCAATGAGTCTGTGGATCCTTCCTCGCTGCTGCACCAGTTCCAAACCATTCAACGGCATCCACAAGAGGAGATCTCAAGATTTCAATGTGAGATTTGCGAGATCATGGAAAAGAGTACCCATTGAATTGCACCCCTCAGAAGGACAAGTTCCTCACTACTACCTCAGAGCGTTTAACTCAGAAATCTGTTTGGTCATCAAGTTGGCTCGTGTAAACACTTTCCCTTAGTTGTATGAGGCAGCCCAAAGGGCAGAGCTAGACATGATTGCCATAGGAAGACTTCCACATAAGATGCAGCCACCGATCTACCCTAATTTCCCGCAGTCACAATATCCACCGACGTCTGCCGAGGCGCCTTCCTCATCCAATGCATATCAAAATCCATCATGGAATCCTGCACCAGTCATGTCACAGTATGGTCCGCCCCAAGTGCATTTTCCCAATCCACCGGCGCCTCAACCCCCGTCTGCCCCTCAATATCCATTACTTCCCGCTCCCCCGCAGTACCCGGCATTGCCTCCACCACCACCGTTAGCGGCATTGCCTCCACCAACACAACCTACACAACCGGATATGGACATACAAACTAAGATTATGCAAGAAATGCGGACTCTTTCTACTGGCTACCGGATGCTCTCCAATGATATGGCCATCATGAAGAAAAAGCAGGCCCAACAAGAATTTTCTCCAAGGAGGTCTTATCCTCCTCCTGCCCTGACGAGAGACCAAGTGGCTCAAAGGCCGCCAGCGAGAAATGCTCCCAATAACGCACAGCCGAGCATTCCAGATAATGTGCACTGGTGCTCTACGTGCAATGACCCTCATGGGGAGGCTACCTATATGCTGCACCAACATTATATTCAAACTCTTGAAGGCAGCATCCCGCCAGATGAAGAAGTCAACATGCTTCGTGAAGAAGGAAGCAACTTTGCGGTCTCCGAGGAAGACCCGGTGTCTATCCTAACCAGGGAAGGGAAGAAGCCAATAGAGGTAGAGGCAGCCCAGATGCAGCCTTTGAAAGTGTACACTAGGTAAGAAAAGGCGCCATCTGCTGCGAAAGTCCCTGACAAAGCTCCTTTGCCTCCACCAGCAAAAAAGAAGGCGCCAGCCACGAAGGCCCCAAAGGTTCAACCTCCAGCGGAAACCAAGGAGCAAGCTCAAGAAAAGCTCAAGTACCCGTCGTTGATAAAGCGACAGAGGGTCGAGGCCACGCAGCAGTACCGTACCAAGTACGAGTCGGCAAAAGAAACGGAAGTGCCCAGTACTTCAACTTACAACATTGTTGATGAGCTCAAGAAGACCCTGGTGAAGATCAGCATGTACGATGCTCTGCAGCTTCCTGGACAAGTAGATTTGTTACACAAGTCTCTGAAGACCTCAACAGGAGGAAAGCCACCACAGCCCGTGCTAGCTCAACCCCTGACAACTTCAATCACGGGGAAGAACAGACCACCGCCATTTTACTTGTCGCTGCAGATGGAGGGACACATAGTGCATAACTTCATTATTGATTTCGTCGCATCAACCACCATCATGCCAAGGGCGGTCTGTGAAGAAATCGGTATGGAATACACTAGAAGCAGTCAAGGCGTCTTGCAGCTAGATGGCACTCCTGTGAAGACAGTTGGCGTCATCAAAGATAATCCTATCCGGCTGCACAAGGCACCTGAGGTTGTGGTCATTCAAGAAGTTGTGGTTGTTGACCTGGAGCCCTACTTCAGCATGTGCTTTTCGAGAGAATTTTCTGCCAAGCTAGGTGGATATCTCTCAATGGACTACTCTCACATGGAGATCCCCTTCAAAGGGAGTAAAGTCAAGATTTACAATGGAAAACCCTCAACTTTCCTAGTTGAAAGATACCAGGGGAGGGATTGCAAGATGATGTTGTCCATCTGGTCACTGAAGAACTGAAAGAGGTGGAAGAGGCCATAGAGCACCTACGAACGGAGGATCAGTTCTCCATGCAAGACTTCAACGCCATGATCGAATCAGACATAGGTTGTTACTCCATCACCCAGCCCGAGAAGCCGAAGGAGACAGTGAAAGAAGACATAGGCCCTGCCCCAAATGAGTTGTGGAAGTTGTACATTGATGGCGCCAAATGCAAGAATGGCGCAGGGGCAGGGGTCCTTCTAGTCTCGCCATTGGGAGAGCAAACGGATTACTGCTACAGGCTGGCGTGGAGCTGCACCAACAATGCAACTGAGTATGAAGCCCTGTGTCTAGGGTTGAAAAAGGCGTAGAGACTGGGAATCAAGCAACTGCAGATCTTTGGAGATTTTGAGTTAGTGTGCAAGCAAATCACAGACAAGTGCACTGCAAAGAAGCACTATCTTAAGGCATACCGTAATCGGGTCTGGGACCTGCTAGAATCATTTGAATCCTTGAATGTCAAATCTATTCCGAGGGAGAAGAACAGACATGCAGACATCTTGGCGTCCATTGGAGCCAAGTACATCCCGACTGATGACACTGTCCAGAAGTTGAAGCCGGTTCGTACCATCTACAGGCATTTTGTGCCTGATAAAGACACCCATTGGCAGGTGTTCGACTGCGACGACTATATCGTCAATTGAAGGTAGAGACCCTGATGACGAGCAATATGAGGGGTTAATACAGTTGAAAAATAATCATGTCCCAAAAGGACTGATTACCCTGGAGAGCCTGTTTGATCAAAATGACAGGGCCATCTCACACAGAATCAAGGTAGATGCCAAACAATACATGGACCTGGAGCTTGAACCTGGTAAGTTGATTAAAGTCGGCACAGACTGCACTCCAGAGGAGCTGAAGCAGATTCGGGCCCTGTGCAAGGAGTACCCAAACATTGTCGCCTGGTGCTACCAGGACTTAAAGGGGTACGACAGAGAAATTATCCAGCACACTATAGAGCTAAAGGAAGGTGTGAAACCCTTCAGGCAGAAGCAGAGAGCGGTTAACCCAAAGATCGAGGCTATGATGAAAGCAGAACTTTTGAAGATGATAGAAGCCAAGATCATATACCCTATCAAACATTCTTCTTGGGTCGCAAATCTGGTTCCCGTGAGAAAGAAGAACGGAGACATCCGCCTCTGCATGGATTTTTGTAATTTTAACCAGACCTCGCTTAAGGACCACTATCCGCTCCCACAGATTGACCAAATTCTTCATGTGGTCGCAGGAGCCCAACGGTTCTCTCTTCTTGACGGATTTTTTGGCTACAAACAAATCTGGATGAAAGACGAGGACCAGCACAAGACGGCGTTCACCACCAAATGGGGGGCGTTCGCCTATCAGCGCATGCCATTCGGCTTATCCAACGCTGGGGCCACTTTCCAGAGGGCCATGGACCTCGCATTTCAGGAGCTGTTAAATAAAATCATTGTCATTTACTTGGATGACATGACCGTGTTTTCCCACAAGAGGGAAGAGCACACCTCCCACCTGCGGCAAGTGTTTGAAAGATGCCGAGAATTTGGAATATCCATCAACCCCAAAAAGTCAGTCTTCGCTGTGAGGGAGGGGAAGTTGTTGGGCCATGTAATCTCATAAAAGGGCCTTGCAGTTGATCCTGATAGAGCGGAGGCTCTTCTCCGTTTGTCAGCCCCAATCAATAAGAAATAACTGTCGTCCTTCTCTGGCCAGATTAACTTCGTAAGGATGTTCGTGCCTGATTTCGCTCAAGTCATAAAGCCCATGGCCGAACTATTGAAGAAGGATGCTGAGTTCCTCTGGACAGAAGAGAGAAGGAAAGCCTTTGAAGAGATCAAGGCAAGGATTGCTCAGGCACCAGTGCTGATAAACCCAGACTATTCAAATATTTCATCTTGTATGCGATAAGCGAGCCTGAGAGTTATGCGGCAGTCCTGACACAAAAAGGAGATGACGGCGAAGAGCGACCAATAGCCTTCTTGAGCCAAGTAATCCAGCCGCACAAGAAAGATACAATTTTATTGAGCGACAAGTGCATGCGGTCACGAGATCCTTGAAGAAGTTTAAGCACTTTGTATCTCAGAGCCGGGTTACAGTATTTGTAATACACCCCGATGTCAGAAATTTTATCATTCAGGGTGAACCGGGTCACAAGAGGTCGGGATGGATCGTCAAAATCCAAGAATTCGACATAGAGGTGCGACCCACCAAGCTAATCCGAGGTCGAGCTCTATGCCAGGAGTTAGCCAGAAGTGTTGCCGCGGAGGTGTCAGCTTGCAAGTGGGAAGACCTGCTGATGGAAAGTAATTTTGCCAACTCCTTATCAAAGGAGAGTGACTGGACCGATGATATAATATGGTACTTCAGCACAGGAAGATGTCCAGATCGACTCAACTCCTCACAAAGAAGGAGGTTTAGGCTCCAAGCTCTAAAGTATGTACTACGCCCCGAGGGGCTGTATTTCAAAAACATAGAGGGCGTCCTCTTGCGATGCGTCAAAGAATCTGATAAACAAAAAGTCCTAGGCAAGTTCCACTCCGAAATGTCAGGAGGACATTTCTCAAGAAGGCCTACGGCCTTAAAAATAATCAAGGCAAGCTATTACTGGCCCACCCTCTTCACAAATGCATATGCAGTCTGCCAGAAGTGCAAAAAATGTCAGAGGTTCGTCGGCAAGAATAGAAACGCACCAATGCCACTCCAGCCGATCCAAGCTGAATCTCCATTCCAGCAATGGGGTCTTGATTTCATCGGGACCATATCACCCAATTCCTCGGCAGGGCATAAGTTTATATTGACTGCAACGATTATTTCACCCTGTTGAGTGGTGTTTTCACCCGGTTGTGAAAGCACACTCTCCGGTAGGATCTGAGTCCCAAAATCCTCTGCTTGCAAAGAAAATAACTTTCTCCAAGGTTCCTGTTATGTTTAAATGATGTTGTTCAAATGAAATGCCAAGAATGTCTTAGGGTTTGCAAGTGGATGTTAACAAGGGGCACTGATGGTTTATTTAATTTGAATTTCTAGTGGACTCAAAGTGAACAAACCTATTCTAATCTTCGACTCGATGGATTTTCAATTGCTTATTCAAATACAGTAATTAAACTGCATGAAAATAAATTAAGGGTTTGAAAAATAAAACAAAGTAAATGGAAATAAAACTAACTACAATCAGAATGCTGTCATCAACTCGATGAAACCAAAGATATTGAGGTTTTATGCATGCAACCTAACCTAATGAACCCGCAAATTCGCACAATCCAAATAAATTAGGTGCTTGGTTTCTAGGGTTTCTACCATAATTCCAGATTTAGGCATTCGCATGAAGCAACCAAGCACACTTGCATTAAACTTCACCTAAAAGCCTTAGAAATCTGGAATGAATGATAAAACATTAAATCATGCATGCACAAAATGACTCCTTCTTTCTCATCAATGAGATGCCAATACTCGTATTTCGTATTAAATGATGTATCAATTACATTTACAGATTGTTCCAGGCATAAATGTTCCGAACAAAAAGAAGGAAATTGCCCAAGTGCAGGCCCGTAATGGCATAAAGCCTTTGTCTCGCAACTCTGCAAGCAGCAATTTCCAACCTCCTTTCTTTCAATCTGCGCTTTTGATTTCTACTAACTGAAATGGCTCTTCGATTCCCTTTGTCGCTTCGCTTCACCTTCCTGCAAGTGACCTTTCAAATTCCCGCTTTTTCCTTACTTTCAATTCATGCTGGATGCCCAAACGTGCGAAATCTTCCATTGCATGTAACGTTCCTGCAATTCCGACACCTGTACGCCACGTGTCCTACGTTTTCTGCGCCTTCTGTAACGTTTTCCTGTGCAAATCACGACAAAAACTACAAGCGGCCTGTTCACCTTCTTAGCCGCGAAAACGCGACATGTCGCGATATCGCGACGCCTTCCTCGCCCGTGCGCCCTCGGCAGCTACTTGTAGCGATATCGCTACCGCTTCTATTCTGAGCCTTCCTTCCACAAACTATAGCGAAATCGCTACCACTTTTGCCTTCGGACCTTCTTGCCACAAACTATCATGATATCGCTACCACTTTTGCCTTCGGACCTTTTTCCCTCGCGATATCGTTTTCACCTCCTCTCTCCGCAAACTGTCGCGATATCGCTACCGCTTTTGCCTTCGGACCTTTATGTCGCTTTCTGTCGCGATATCGCGACGTTTTTCACCTTCGGCTCTCTCTCCAAACGTCGCGATATCGCTACCGCTTCCTTCGGACCTCTTTGGCAACTTTACTTCGCGAAATCGCGACCATTATCACTCTCTTGCCTTCTTTCAACAAACTGTCGCGATATCGCTACCGCTTCCCCTTTGGACCTCTTTGGCAACTTTACGTCATGAAATCGTGACCATTTCTTCGTCCGTACACTTTAGCTGCAATCGGTCGCGAAATCGCGACGCCTTTCCGCTTCGAGTCCCTTCGCTGTTTCCTGTCGCGATATCGCGACATTTTTCTCATCCGTACACTTTGCCAAAACACGTCGCAAAACACGTCACGAAATCGTGACCATTTTCATTCTTTTCACGCATGTCGCGATTTCCGACACCTTCTCTTTCTTCTCACATGTTGCGATTTCGCACACCTTTTCTTTTCTTCTCACACATGTCGCGATTTCGCTACACCCTTTCACTCTCTTCCAGCGATATGTCGCGATTTCGCGACAACTTTCAATTTTTCTTTTCTTTCTCCTTTTCGGCAGCGATGGAGCTACATGTCGCGATTTCGCGACACTTTCAACACTTATGCATTTTTTCTCTTTTCTTCAATTTTAGCATCTGGGTCACCGAGATTCTTCTCTGCAAGCCTGCAAAAAGGTGGGTCCCCAATTTTGGGGTGTGTTGTGGATCAACCACAACAAATGGCGACTCTACTGTCAAATGCTCTTGAGCATTTTAGTAAGAACCCAACCTGAAACATATCACAAACTCGCAAACATATGTTAGCACATAAGCAATATAACAAATGCCCAAAGATCGAAGTACATGAATCATCAGAATCATCAAGTATTAGCTCAATGTGTGCAATGAATTTCTTTCCCTATCATTTGAAATTGATCCACACTCCATTATCAGTTTTGCATGAATGCATATGTGGGATGGTGAATGATTTGTGTACCCTAATGAATGTGCTAGGAGATTTTGCTTTCATAAAAGGCATGGTCATTCTTCTATTATTATGTACAAGCATTCAAGATTGCCAAACCCTCTTAGGATCCACTAATTCATTACCTTATTGTATCCCAAAGTTGGTTATGAGTCTCTACTATCTAGAACCCATGTGCAAGTGAATGTGAAATCAGAACTTTGGGGAATCAGACTCTCAACCAACCGAGATGAGAGTTTAACCCTATCCTTACTATTCTGATTTAGAGTTCATTACCTCACTTTAAGCAAAATAATTAAACCAATTATGGAAGAAATGGTCATGCTAGTCTAACCCTCTAGACAATCAGTGGTCTTGTTTTTTAGGCAAGACATGATGCCATGCATGGGCATATCTAACCCCACAATCCAAAACTTATCTCCATTTCTTTGGACCTTGGGGATGACTACCCATCCCTTGCAGAGGACAAGTAGTACAATCCTTACAATCCAAAATAAAGATGAGATGGGAAAAATTTATTCTTTTACTTCTTGGACCTTGGGGATGACTACCCATCCTGGCTAGGGACACGTAGTACGATCCTTGCAATCCAAACTTTAGATGAAAACATTAATTTTGTTGCTTAGACCTTGGGGATGACTACCCATCCTTTGCAGAGGACAAATAGTACGATCCTTACAATCCAAGATTTACTACGAAATGAGACATAAGAGCTTTGGGGAATCAGATTCTCAACCTAAGCGAGATGAGAATTTATGCCTTATCCTTACTACTCCATGTAGGTCAAATCAAAGTTTTGGGGAATTGGATCCTCAACCTAAGTTCGATGAGGATTTAACCCTATCCTTACTACTCTGATTTTAGGCTTTAAGCTCTATGGAAGTGGTCAAAACCACTGTTTTAAGGATCATGTTGCATAATAGGATAGACATGAAAAACTTCTTTCGCCCAACCTTTTCCTCCAAGTTAGGTTTTGATCATTTTGCTCAAGATCCTTTTTAATACATGAGACGTGCTTGGTTCTAGATATCTCAAAACTAGCTTCCAACCTTAGGATTTACTTACATATATGTTATAACACAACCCTAAGAGGATTTGACATACTTTAATGGCTTGTACCTAAGATGCATATGTAACTAAGATGAGATGTATGTAAGGTGAGATGGAACATGAATGCATTACTTCTTGAATTGCAAATGAAATGATTTGTCATGCAAAACTGACTCTTTCATGTATCACAAAATCAAACAATATAACTTAAAATGTTTTATGTTACTTGTGGAGCTTTTACAAGATAATTCCAATATTTCATATTCTCCTAACCTTAAGCATAAGTTGACACCTCAATTTTTTATTTATATATATATATATATATATATATATATATATATATATATATATATTTTTTAAACAAAACATGTCAATTGAAATCAAATCCATAATCAAAATCCTAACTAGACTAACAATCCTAAACAATAAAAACAAAATCTGAAAATCCCCACCAAAACCAAAAGAATAATATCAAAATCTCACAACCTAAGGGCTAAAATAATGCTTTAAAATCTGCCCATTAACCGGTAGCATGAAATCTCTCCCTTCTAAGGTTTTTAGCCTGAAGGTATTCTTCCCAAGAATCTCTCGAAATCTGATATGGGCCTAACCAAAGACAATCAAACTTTTGATGATTCCCTTTTTCCTCATGTCTTTTGTCCCATAGTAATACCAAATCTGAAATTCTGAATGATTTAACTTTGGCCCTTCTGTCAAACCATCTCTTGATAACTTCCCGGTGTTTATTCATGTGATTCATGGCCTCTTATCTCTTTTCATCAAGGTGCAACAACCGGCTCAACCTCGGCTTCAACTTGATCATCTCGTCCCCAAGTACTCTTGTATGAAGTGTAAGGTCTCGCAACTTCAAATTTGCTGGAAATATCGGGTCTTGCCCATAGACCAAATGATAGGGAGTATTCCCTATGGACTCTTTCACTGGTCCTATCTTGCCCAAAGGGCAAACTTTAGTTGGTTGTGCCAGTCCCGAGGGTTCTTTTCCAAGGAACTTCTTAATAGTATTCAACAAATTCTTATTTGAAGACTCGGCCAACCCATTTCCTTGAGGATAGTAATTGGATGCAAACTTTAAGCTCACTTTGTTATCATATGCCCAATCTGCAAATTGTGTAGAAATAAAAGCTTTACCATTGTCACTGACAATAGAGTCGGGCATTCCAAATCTTGTTATAATTTGATCCTCAAGAAATTTAATCACAACATCTCGTGGTGGCATGTTTAGTAGGAATCGCTTCGTCCACCTTGTACAAAGTAGTCTCGTAGTCGTCAAAATGAATTTATGAGAATCAGAAGAATTTGGGTTAATAACCCCGATGAAATCTAGTCCCCACTGTGCAAATGGTCTCATTTCAACTACAAAGTTGCAACGGCATGGCTGCATTTCTCTCTCTATTTGCAGCCACTTGACAGATATGACAAGATCGTACATGGGTATGCGCATCCTTGAAAATATGTGGCCAGTAGTATCCTCGCTCTCGAGATTTGATGTGCTGTAGCATTGGCTGCACCATGACCAGCTCCATGTTTCCCGTGAAATTCCTACAACACCCCGGCAGCTTCTTCTTTGTTCAAGCACCTCAGGTAGATACCTTCATGATTCTTCCTGTAAAGCACACCAGATTTTATCAGATAATTGATGGACTTAAGCCTTAAAGCTCTTCTCTGTGTTGAATTCAGATTAGAAGGACACTTACCAGTCAATAAAAATTGCACAATATCAACATACCAGTCATCCTTAGCCATGTATTCTGTATTTGAGCATTGACCTGTTATTTGCGGATTATTTTCTGCGATCGCCTTCGCCAGTCCCTGTCCTCGAACTAGTTTCATTGGTTGGATTTCGAGATCAAATTCTTGGATGGTTGAAATCCATTTTCCTCTCTTCTCACCTAGTTCATTCTGTAAAAACATGGTCTTGACAACAGAATCGGGCACGATGGCAATAACTCTGCTATGTACGATGTAGTGCCTAAATTTTTTCACAGTTTTGAAAAGTGCGTACATTTGCTTATCAAGGATTGAATACCTTAATTGAGCATCTTTCAGGGGGGCACTTAAAAATGCTATGGGTTTTTCGGCACTATCCTCGCCTTTTTGGGTTAATACACTCGCAAAGGAGTGTTCTGATGCAAAAGCATAAATATAAAAAGGCTTGGAGTAGTCCGGACTTATAAGGACAGGGGCTCTGGAAATGACATCTTTGATGTTCGGAAGGCCGCTCCGCTTTCCTCGTTCCATTTTACATCCACATCTTTCTTTAGCATCTTGTTCAGAGGCTTGGCTATCTCAAGCAAATCTAGAGATAAACTTCCTCACAAAATTAACTCACCCAAAGAAAGATCTCAATTCTTTCTTACTACTCGGGAGAGGTAGGTTTTGGATGGCTTGTATCCTTTCTGGGTCGATGGATATGCCCTCTTTCGAAATAATGTGACCCAACAATTTTCCTTCTGTCACTCCGAAAATGCACTTTTTGGGATTTAAGGAAATTCCATGTTCTCTGCATCTTTGAAGCACTTTCTTTAAATCTTTGACATGATCCTCTCTCTTCTTCGAGAAAATTGGGATATCATCCACATACACGATGATGCATTTGCCTATGAGCCCTTTGAATGCGTAATCCATGGCGCGTTGAAAAGTTGCACCAGCATTTAACAATCCGAACGACATTCTCTTATATGCAAATGTCCCCCACTTGGTAGTGAAGGCTGTTTTCATCCCGTCATCCTGGATGTATAAGAATTTGGTTGTACCTGCAATATCCATCGAGAAAGGACATCATTTCAGATCCATTTACCATTTGTAGAATTTCATCGATTGATGGCAAGTGGATAATTATCTTTTTGAGAGGCTTTATTAAGATTTCGAAAATCTATGCACAACCCTAATCTCTCCACTCTTTTTCTCATTGGAACGAGGTTAGCCACCCATGTTGAGTGCCTAACAGAAAAATGATTTTCGCTTCCAATAATCTTTTAACCTCCTTTTCGATCAACGGCTCCAATAGCGGGTTAACAACTCGTTGTCTTTGCCTAAAAGGCTTGGAGTCTGGCTTCAAAGGGATGGTATGTGTGATAATGTTTTGGTTGTAAGTCTTCAGCTCATTGTAGTTCCAAGCAATACAATCTATGTAATGCTTCAATGCCTGTATTATATTGCTCCTTTCTTCCTCTGTACATGCCTTTGCTATGTACACCTCCTTTGGATTGTCTCCACTCCCTAGATTAATTGAATCACACGCATCTTTGGGGAGTGGGACTCTTTTTCTTTTCTTGTTCTTGGATTCCATGTCGAACATCTTCTCCAATGAAACCACGTCTTTAGGAATTTTGTTGGATTGATACGCAGTTTCACTTTCATCTTCTCGTTCCATCCTCGCCACCTTTGCTCCTCATCAATCACCCGATTTTCAAAAATACCCGAGTTCGTGACAAATTTGAAAATATGTCTGTCACTTTCAAAAACTTGGAAATTCTTTACATTATCGGGTATTGATGGACAAGGAACCAGCTTCAATGGAAAACTTTTTACATATTCTTATATCAACCGGATTCAACATGCCCGCGACGACTGCAAGAGAGTCTGCTATTCGATTTCCTTTCCTAGAAATAAGGGCTATGTTGAATGCGTCGAACTCTTCCATGAGGTCCATAACCCTAGTTCTATAAAGGCTCAGTCTTCTGTCGTGGCATGTATACTGTCCTTTGATTTGCTTGACTACCAACTCGTAATCTCCCAAAACCTTCAAGCATTTAACATGTTTGCTCAATGCTAGACGTAAACCATAGATCAAAGCTTCGTACTCGCCACATTGTTTGTGCAAGGAAATTGCAATCTGTAAGCAGGTAGCAATGGTTTGCCTCCTGGACCAGGTGAGCTCGACTCCAGCCTCCCGCTCCCTGTCTAGACTTTGATCCATCGAACTTGAGCAACCACGTGTAATCATTTTCTTCGAAGAATGACCATGACACATTTCTTCTTTCAACTCTTCAGCAGCCTTCCTCAACATCAAGTGCATAGACTCCTAAGTCTCGGCTCGTAAAACCGAACTTCATTCGGCTTGTTAAAATCTGTTATAATCTCTTTAAGCCTCGGTTCGTTTTCCACTCTTATTTGATTTGCAATTCCCTTCCATGGTAGCCACATATGCGAGCAGTCTGTTGCAAAATAGCCATTCAGAGTTTTCATCCAATCCCTAGCAAGTAACATTCCATACCTGCTTGGGATATTAACCACCAAAATGTCTACAACCTGCTGAACCCTGGGTTCAGAATTCAATTGGATCTTGACATCATATAGAGTTCCTATCACATTTACCTCCGATCTGTCCAGTTGCAGGATTGTACATTTGGATGAAACAGGCTGCAGACCTAGCATTTTACATATTTCTGCAGGCATGAGGTTGCTCGTGGCACCTGTATCCACCAAACAAGTTATGCAAATTCTTACCCGCAATTCTCAGAGTCAGTAAGAATGGTGAGACATCCCTTCTCTCCTTTCGCAAAATAATATGGGATTCAACTCTTTTTTCCTTTCACATCGGATAGGTGAGTTCAAAGCTCTTATCAACGCCTCCTTTTGACCAGGCAATCTAGTCGCGTCCAAGAATGAAAGGCTAGATTTGGACTTCTTCATATCCTCCACTACGTCATAATTTGGTTTTTCAAATTTTACTGTCTTCTGGACGTCATTAGACATTTCTCTTCTGAGTGGAGGGGGAGGGTTGTTACTTGCCTTTGTATCTGGAGGAAGAATAGAATTGTTTGGAGGTGTTGATGAGGTTTTAGGGGCTTTAGACTTACTTCTCAAATGGTATCCATGGTTCCCCTTTCTGAAATCTCGAAAAGCTTGCACCTCCTGTTCCAGAATTTCGTCTTCTTCTTCCTCACTCTCACCTTCTTGATGATATACAGTTTCCATCACCATAATATTATCATCTTGGTGTTGTGATGGACTCTCATTTGATACCAATTCCAAATCATCAACTTGTGCTTGAAGACAATGAGTGTATCTAGCAATCTCAGGACAATTCCTCTCATTGTGTTCTTTTGTGTTATGTAACCTGCACCCCCTTTCCCATGCCAAATCTGAAAGATTCAAAAGAGAATTGGATTGGCTAGGGCCTGCGAAAGCATCTAATTGATTAGCAATGGGAGCAGGAACTCCCCCATTGTTTGGCTTGGTGTTCCAAGTGCCTCCCTCTATTGTTAAAATTCTGATTTGGGTGAGGGGCATGGGACTCATACTTCGCTGTTGAACCCTGTCATTGCTCGCTTTATGCACTAGTTTCTTGAGCTCCTCGACTTCTGAATAAACATCTTTTGGTGGAATCATATTGTTGTTAACCCCCGTTGGATTCGCATAATTAATGGGGTCTTGATTCAACACTAGGGTCGGGTTCTGAGGAATTGGATTCCCGTATGGGTTGACACTTTGAATCGGGGTTGGATTTGGAAATGGAACTATGGCCTGAGGATTGGCTTGACTAGTTCCTTGCATCGTCGGTTGACTGCTCTGCAAAAATGCAGGGACAGGTGGAATGGCTGTGAGTGGTTGGATTGGAATGGGTGCATATGCGGGTGCTATTGGATACGGCTGCTGATATGAAAAGGCGTTCATGCTTGGCATTTGTGGTGCCATGAGTTGATTTGCCTGGGGAGCTTGGCCATATGGAGCATACTGTCCCACCATAGGCATCTGGGTAAACCCGTAGCCTTGTGGTGTCATTTGCTGCTCGATAATCATGGCTTCATTATAGGCCAAAGCCAACGTGGTAACCTGAGGATTGCGCCTTGCAAACATGGCTGTCATGGGGTCCAATGCCCCAAAATATATCTCGCAAAGCCACCGCGGGATCAATAGCAAAGTGCCCGATTGCTCTGTTATAGCACTTTTGGAATCTCTGATTAAACATTCTGATTGGTTCCCCTTGGTTCCTTTTGCATGTAATAAACTGATTGTAAATAGTTGCGGGATCTAAGGGTGACCTAAATTGATTGACAAAGGCATTTTCCATTTGTGTCCAAGAGGTGATTGAACCAGTTGGCAAGCATATATACCACTCATATGCTATTGGATCTAAACTCATAGGGAAAAGTCTGCAGGCCACATCTTCATATTGAACTTGCAGCCTAATTAAAACATCCCTATAGGCTTGGATATGTTCTTCTCGTTGTTCTTGGGCCATCTCGGTTTGTATTTAGGCAGAAATATTTCAATGTTCTTGGGGATTTCATGGATATCCCCAAAGAATGTTCAAAGGAGTATTATTAGCTCCATACCAAGGAGTCGCTGGAGCTTGAGCCATTTGACTCAAAATTGATGAAGACAGACCTACAATAGCAGAGAGAAATATTACTAACTATAGGCACACTAGGGGCAACGGATATTATTGGCGTAGGTCCACTCGACGTTCCCTGGAGAAAACAGGTCTTTTGCGATTGGTGTGCTTACGACTTGCTTGGCTTTACTCTTGGGAGTACCAATAAGGTCGTGAAAAATGGTTTCTCCGGTTGTTTGAGACCCGGTCGCAATACGGCGTGGTGGGTCCAGCCTGCTTGAGGAAACCCTCGGCTATTTCGAAGAAAACCTGCAACAAAAACAAAAACAGTGTTGCAGCTTTAGCCGTTAAATGATTTCAAAATTAAGTCAAAAACAAAATATTCAGATATGAAAATCAAAATCAAATAAACCAGTTCGGGCCCTCCTTCTAGCGCCAATCTGTTGAGTGGTGTTTTCACCCAGTTGTGAAAGCACACTCTCCGGTAGGATCTGAGTCCCAAAATCCTCTGCTTGCAAAGAAAATAACTTTCTCCAAGGTTCCTAGTTATGTTTAAATGATGTTGTTCAAATGAAATGCCAGGAATGTCTTAGGGTTTGCAAGTGGATGTTAACAAGGGGCACTGATGGTTTATTTAATTTGAATTTCTAGTGGACTCAAAGTGAACAAACCTATTCTAATCTTCGCTTCGATGGATTTTCAGTTGCTTATTCAAATACAGTAATTAAACTGCATGAAATAAAGTAAGGGTTTGAAAAATAAAACAAAGTAAATGGAAATAAAACTAACTACAGTCATAATGCTGTCATCAACTCGATGAAACCGAAGATATTGAGGTTTTATGCATGCAACCTAACCTAATGAACCTGCAAATTCGCACAATCCAAATAAATTAGGTGCTGGTTTCTAGGGTTTCTATCTGTAATTCCAGATTTAGGCATTCGCATGAAGCAACCAAGCACACTTGCATTAAACTTCACCTAAAAGCCTTAGAAATCTGGAATGAATGATAAAACATTAAATCATGCATGCACAAAATGACTCCTTCTTTCTCATCAATGAGATGCCAATACTCTGTATTTCTGTATTAAATGATGTATCAATTACATTTACAGATTGTTCCAGGCATAAATGTTCCAGAACAAAAAGAAGGAAATTGCCCAAGTGCAGGCCCGTAATGGCATAAAGCCTTTGTCTCGCAACTCTGCAAGCAGCAATTTCCAACCCCCTTTCTTTCAATCTGCGCTTTTGATTTTATACTAACCGAAATGGTTCTTCGATTCCCTTTGTCGCTTCGTTTCACCTTCCTGCAAGTGACCTTTCAAATTCCCGCTTTTTCCTTACTTTCAATTCATGCTAGATGCCCAAACGTGCGAAATCTTCCATTGCATGTAACGTTCCTGCAATTCCGACACCTGTACGCCACGTGTCCTACGTTTTCTGCGCCTTCTGTAACGTTTTCCCGTGCAAATCATGACAAAAACTACAAGCGGCCTGTTCACCTTCTTAGCCACGAAACGCGACATGTCGCGAAATCGCGACGCCTTCCTCGCCCGTGCGCCTCGGTAGCTACTTGTAGCGATATCGCTACCGCTTCATTCTCTTCCTTCCACACACTATTTTGAGCCTTCCTTCCACAAACATACGCGAAATCGCTACCACTTTTGCCTTCGGACCTTCTTCCGCCTCGATATCGCTACCGCTTTTGCCTTCGGACCTTTATCTATATCGCTCACCCCTTATCGCACCGATATCCTTCGCGCTCTCCCACCGCCTCGATATCGCTACCCGCCGCTCTCTTCGGACCTCTTTGGCAACTTTACGTCGTGAAATCGTGACCATTTCTTCGTCCGTACACTTTAGCTGCAATCGGTCGCGAAATCGCGACGCCTTTCCGCTTCGAGTCCCTTCGCTGTTTCCTGTCGCGATATCGCGACGTTTTTCCGCTTCCGTACACTTTGCCAAAACACGTCGCGAAATCGCGACACTTTTCATCATCCGTACGCTTCGGCAAAACACGTCGCGAAATCGCGACCATTTTCATTCTTTTCTAGCGGCATGTCGCGATTTCGCGACACCTTCTCTTTTCTTCTCAGCGGCATGTTGCGATTTCGCGACACCTTTTCTTTTCTTCTCAGCGACATGTCGCGATTTCGCTACACCCTTTCACTCTCTTCCAGCGATATGTCGCGATTTCGCGACAACTTTCAATTTTTCTTTTCTTTCTCCTTTTCGGCAGCGATGGAGCTACATGTCGCGATTTCGCGACACTTTCCTGTTTCCGGCAGCGATGGCGCGACAAGTCGCGATTTCGCGACACTTTCAACACTTATGCATTTTTTCTCTTTTCTTCAATTTTAGCATCTGGGTCACCGAGATTCTTCTCTGCAAGCCTGCAAAAAGGTGGGTCCCCAATTTTGGGGTGTGTTGTGGATCAACCACAACACACCCGATGGGCTGAGGCGATCCCAGAGGTTATAGTGACAAACAATGGACCAGGTTTCGCCGGAGTTGTACTCACGGAGTTCACCAGCAAGTATGGCATCTATCATAAAATGTCCTCCAACTACTACACGCAGGGAAATGGCCTGGCGGAGTCCAAGAATAAGAACCTCATGAAGATCATCAAGAATACTGTTGAGAAAAACAAGATGTCCTGGCACCTGCACCTGAACCTAGCGCTATGGGCAGACCGAATATCTTTCAAGAAGTCAATCACAACGTCACCCTACGCACTGGTCTATGGGAAGGAGGTTGTTCTGCCAACACATCTTGAAATGCCTGCACTTTGGCTGCTGGACAGTGAAAAAGGAGACATGGACCCTCTTGACGCCAGATTTGCACAACTGTTGCAGCTTGAAGAGGAAAGAGAAAAGGCTTATGAAGCTTTTCTAAAGCACACGGAATCTACACGAAACTGGTTTTCAAAAGGCACTACGGCTCGAATCTTCAAGATTGGCGACCTAGTGTTGAAATGGGATGCCTTGAAGGCAAAACCAGGGAACCACGATAAATTTGACGCCTTCTGGGAAGGCCCCTTTCAGGTTGCCCGGGTGAACCGAGTTCAACTCCTTCGTCTTGAGAGACATGGAGGGCCACATTCTCCCAATTCCGGTTAATGGCTTTCATTTGAAAGCCTACCACCATTGAAGTTCCAAAGGTTTCCCTTGTATATATTTCCCTTTCTGCAGTTTAAATTTTGTTCTGAATGTAAATATTGCTTTCGTAGAGTTAATTTCCTGCTTTAATTCAAGAGAAAAGGAGCCAAGTGTTTTGCGTAGATGGTGCCTGGCAGCAGAAGAAAAGGGCCAAGTTTGCTGATTTTTTTCAGAAGAAGTTGAAGGAAAGCAGAAGACGCTAAAAGATTGCACTAACTAGAGATGCCTAAGTTCGTCCAGTTTGGACGGCGACGACGGTCGTCGCTCATTTTTCCAAGCGAATCTGGGAGCACGCACCAAATTCAGCGACCTTGGGAGGTCTGAAAAAGAGAAAAAATTTTGTGTAAAGGCAGCGCTGCCCACGATCGCTCATTTTCTTGAGCAAATCCGGGAGTCGCTTACATTCCCACGCGACAACTGTCAGGACCTGAGGTGAGAAGACTTGAAAAATGTTTGAAGTGTTGGCGCCCGCCGTCACTCCGTTTCGGTGCGACGCCCGTCATCGCTCGGTTTGCAACGCGAACTTCAGCAAAGTGGAGAAGAAGAAGGCCTGAAAAAATTCTAAGTATGGAGGAGCTGGCCCGCGAAAAGAAATCATGATAGAAAGGGAGAACCCGAGCGGGAGAGCCCTGGAGTGGCATATTGAAAGAATGCAATCTCTCCCGCCGTGGCACGAGTTCTATTGCATAGAGGTGGAGTACGATCTCGAGCACAATAAAGACCACAGGATAGGCTCCGTTGGCTCCAAAAAATGTTGTCAAAAGTAAAACCGCTGGGCTGGAAAGATGAAAAAATAGCGCAATGTTGGATAATGAAGTGCCATATAGGAAAAGACAAGTCAGAAAAGCTGCTGGCCAGTGACCATGAGATTACTGACCTGTATGATAAATACGTTGACACGTGGCACCCACTTGTCTTCCATAACATCGTGCCCCAAGGCGTCAGTCACAAGCATAAAAAGGGGACCCCACCTCAACAAAATCAAAAGTGCAAGAGACTTCAAGCGTTGGAGTACAAAGCAGCCAAGGAGTAGGCCCCATGTTGCACTCAACCCCTGAGAAGTCGCAGCAGTCCGAACGGGAACCTGAGAAGTCCACTCAAGGGGCAAAGGAGAGCTCGATTTACAGTTCAGATTTACAGTTTCCAGTGCGGCATCCAACACCCCAGCCTCAGCCGCTGCCACTGCACAAGAAGGTGCGGCTGCACCTAAAGGAAAGAAGAGGAAGAGGTCTAACAAGACTAAGGAGAAGCGGCCGACACCCGCAAAAGAGACTGTGAGCGCCGACCCCGCCGAAAAGGGTGCCTGCCAAGGAGGTCGTAACTATTACTAAGGATAGCCTAGAGAAGGAGGCAAAGACTTGGGCGACACAAGTTATCAAGACGCCAGCTTATTCTGAACACGCAGGTACGTCTCCTCCACTCTCGCAAAAGTCTTTTGAGGTTTTACCTGCCGCACCTTCCTCTCCATCTGCCGAATCCGTTGTCGCCGCTTCCTCTCAGTCCCCTATCACACAGCCCCCTGCTTTTGCGCAACCCAGCCCACAAACGTTTGGCCATTTTACCGTAGACCCTAACGCCATTCAAACTGTAGGTCAAACCCTAGGTCATTCGCATTTGGTCAGCGTCGTTGAAGAAACCCCTTCATCTCCTCACCCCTCTTCCCCCGCGGCTGCATACCCAGAAAACCCTTCTCCGCCCCCTCGGGAGCCGCCCGCCATTTCTCAAACCCAGTCACCTTTGAAAGCGGCTGAATTTTCTAGCGCGACCCCCACTTCCCTGTTCACCCAAAAAATGCCGCAGCAAAACCTATCTTTGGCGTACCCCCTATACGAAGGACTGGAGCTGGCGGAGAGACAGCTGCAGGCCGCAGATGATCAGCCCTTGGCAGCCAAGGCGGCTCAGGGCTCTCTCGGGTTTCTCCAGGATTTCAGGCAGAGGAGGGGAGAAGAGATCGTCATTGCGGAGAAGCGCACCAGGTTCGACCTGGATAGGAGGATAATCCATACGGAGAAAAGGGTCCCTAAAGTCAAAAAGCCTATCAAGGACATGACTGACAACGATTACGCTTACCAGAGCAAGGATAAGAGCTTTGATGATATCGTCGAGGAATATGAGATAGGCGGAATCCGTCGGAGGGCTGACATGTTGTTGATCAAGAAGCAAGAAACGAAGCAACGCCTCTACTAGATCGAGGACGCAAAGAGAAATCTGGAAGAAGATTTGGCAAGACTGCGTGCGCAGTTGGAGGCTGCTCAAGACGAGGCCCAGAAATTAAAAGAGCAGCTCGCGTCCTCATAGAAAGAAGCAGCAGATCAGAAGGCGACCGCAGAACTGTTGGCCAAGGAGAAAGAGGAAGCACAGGCTCAGATAGTTGCACTTCAGGGCCAGCTTCAACAAGTTCAGCAACAGCTGGAGGAAAGGGTTGTACAGGTGGAGACATTCTCCAAAGACCGCATCAAGGAAATCTGCTCTCGGCTGTTGAAAAACTTCAGACCCCGGGCCATTAAGTCACTTTCGGTCCTTGCGTTCACCATCCGAAGTAAAGAAGTATCTGCCCGGGGTAAGCCCGTGGTGGATGAGGCAGAGCGAGAAGCAAACCGCTGGCTCGATCTGGCTGTCAAGGCTGGGGCCCTTGAGCGAGAAGCAAACCAGTCGTCTGCAATTTCACCTACAGATTTCGTTGCCTGTGATTGGACAGCTGCAAGGGCGACCTTGCATACATTCTTTGAAATATTCAAGAAGATTCAAAGAGCCCGAGCATTGCTAGACATGTTGGATAAGGAGAAAGATATTTGCCTGGACATCTTCTTGACTCTTACCTCGCTCGGATTCCCGAGCTTTACAGATAGCGATGGCAACCTCCTCACAAAGGAAGAATTGAGGCCGGCATGGGACTTGAGCCAGAAGGCTGAACAAATTGATGTGCTCAAAATTGATACCCTCGAGTATTTGGTGAGCGACATTCGCAGTATGGAGCTCTTCTTAGAGAAGGCCTGGGATCAGGTCCAGGTCTCATTCGACGTAATCCAAGGCCGCCTCGATTCTACAAGCATTAACCTTGAACACGACCCAAAAGAAGAAGAGGAGTCATCCAAAGAGGAGTCAGAGGAGGAGGGCACTGAAGAAGACATCGCTGAGGAAGATTAAGGGAGAAAATCCGGAGAAGACAGCGAAGAAGAGGTTCAGAAAGGAATTCAGCAAAAGCAGCAGCAGCAGCAGCAGCAAAAGGAAGCAGGGACCGGAGATGACTCTGCGCCCAAAGGATAAGGCATGGGTCCTTACATCGAGGCGAGCTCGATACCCCGCGAGCCGCCAAGAATGTTGTCACAATTTGTAACGGGGTAAAATTTCTGAAAATCTAAAGAAATTGTTGCTGCCTCCCTCTTTTCTCTCTTTCAGTTTTCTTCATGCAGTTTCATGTTTCATATCTTTCATTTTTCTGTTCTCATGCTTTACCTTCAAGTGTTCCATCGTTTTGAAAAAGAGCCAAAAATGGCTAAGTCTGGGCCCTCCCGCTGTCGCTCCCTTTTTGGGGCGACACCCGTCGGCGCACGCTTCTAAAGCGAAAGTCAGTTGAAAGTTTGAAATGAAAAAATTTGACTAAGTGTCTGAAGGGGCACGCCGCCCGTCGTCGCACCATTTTAAGGGCGACGCCCGGAGTCGCTCAATTTTTGGGCGTCGCCCGTCGTCGCTCCCCCTTTTGAGCGACCATCGGCGGATGAGGAAGGAGATGAAAACGTCTAAGTATGGAGCCTTCCGCCGTCGCTCCAGTTCGCTTGCGCCTCCCGCTGTCGCTCCGTTGTCGGGTGACACCGGGCATCACTATCATTTTTCAACGACAACGAGCAGAGAGCTAAAATTTGACTAAGGCATGAAAGAGAGCGCCGCCCGTCGTCGCTGCTGTTTTCCAGCAACCACTGCCGCCCCCCATCCAGTCAGCAAGCACCAGAAAATTAAACCAAGTTGCCAGCATTTCTAACTCAGGGTGCCTCCCAAGTTCGCTCCATCTGAGAGCGACTCCCGGAGGCGCTCTCTTCAGCAGGCGACTTTGGTCAGCCCCCCATACAATTGCAAACCGCACAAGTTTCGAGATTGATGCCTGTCAGGAAGTGATAGATTGTGTGCTACCGAGGCACAGGGTAGATGAACATTGAAGAACAAATTGTACCTCATCTACCGCATTCAACCGGACCTGGCTTTCCCGCCCACCAGACCTGTCCGGGATGTACAGCTTTCAAAACGACCATGTCTCAAGTGCAAGTACAGCCAACAGGGGTCTCATCCAAGTACCTTTTTACAGCTTTTGCCGGTCCTTGGGATCCGTGCATAATTGTATTTTGGGGGGAATTCCTGCTATAAAAGGCAATTCATTTGATTGTAAAAGGGGGGGTACATATTGCTAGAGAACTCTGTTGTGATAGATCACCTTCTACTTAATTCAAAGCATCCTTGGCTCTGCTTCTTGTCTCTTATGCTGCCTTCTGCTAGTATTTCTGCTTCATGTCCATTTATATTTTTGTTTGTTTGAATTCTGAATTCTAGATTTGAGCATTGGTGATTATTTCGATCTGGAATACTAAACAGAAGGATACATAGGGTAGAATAACAGCTGCAATTTTTGTTACATGCTTTGTTTTGATTGTTGTTGGTTTGGATGCAAATTTGTAATCGTGCTGCTTGTTCTTCCCCACCTGAAACAAATGACCATTTCTTTCTGCAAATTTATCTCTTTGCAGCACTCTTATCTAAAAAACCAACTAGATTAGTATAGGAAACCGGCCTTCTCCGGAGATTGGCACGGAAGGCATCCCTTCCTTCCGGCCTTTCAATCTGCTGGGCGAATCTAGGGCGCAATGGATTAAAATCCTTTCCTAAGTGGCAGATTCGTAACCAACAGGAGCATTAAATGCAGGTTAATGGGAGTGTGTATGATATATTAGGAAACATGCCTCAATACTCAGAGAAAAAGACGTGAGGGCAAGCGAATGTGGGGTGGATGTTAGGCAAAGGTCTAATTTGCATTAGGCAAACTCAAGAGGGGGTAACCCCACACACATAAGGACCCATGTGAAAGGTTGCTCAAGGGAAGGAGGGAAACGACAGGCACTTATCATTTCGTGCCCATGTGGACTCTTTTTCAGCAAGCTTTGATTGACATGTTTCTTGCGGGCAGCAAAGCATGAGATAGCTTTTGCACACTACTAATCCTCTTAAGCTTAGGCAAAGTAGATATCTCGTGCTCGCGAACCCACAAAACACTTAGAAATTTTATACCATAGATTATGTTTTCAAAGCTTGTGTTATTTAACACCATCAATCCCCAATAGCATTCATCTTGGAACAAAGAAGTTGATCAATCAGAGACTTCAGTTAGGGTCTTCTAGTACCTCAATGTTTACCCCATGTTTTACGCCAAGAAATTGGGCGAAGCAAGGTGCCTTTATCCACGTTGATTTCTTACGACACATCTGTAAAATTATTTCAAGGGACAATAACACAAGGTTATTTGAAGAAGCAATGAAGATGATCCATCCATACGTTGATTGGTATGTACAAGAGGATACTTTCACCTACATTAGAGATTTTGGGCATGTGAGCAATCTGATGGCTCTACCAAACAAACCAACCAATGACCTTGTCCTTAGGGATTTTTGTTAACTAGTACAACCTTTCCACAAGTAGTGTATTGGGAAGCACCTTAAAGGCAAACTCGTCAAGAGGCACACAAGAAGTCTACATAGGAGTATCTTCTCATAGTGATGAAGTCAGTTTTGATTTTGGTCTTGAGATAAATAGTGATGTTGCTGATTTTTCAAAGGTCTCACATCTAAGGCAGGTGTTGAAGGAAGTGACTAGAGAGATCGAAGCCCCATCTAAATCCTCCAAGAGACAACAATCATCACATCAGTCATGCTTAAAGGGAGATTCACAGAAGACTCTTGTCACCTTCTCTTCAAAACAAAGGAGAGTTGCAAGTTCTAATAATGTTGTTGGAGGAGATGGTGATGGTGATGGAGATAACGACGGAGACAATCAAAATAATAAGAGAAAGCCATCCTCACCTAAGAAGTCAAACAAGAAGAAACAAAAAAATACGGAAGACAAAGAAAAGACTCTCAATGAACTTGCAATACCTAGAGCAATGACAACATCGAAGCAGAGGAAGATGCCCAACAAGAACAAGCTTTGGCGTAGGCAAGAAGGGCTCAGAGGGACATTAATGACTCTCACCCAAAAAGATAAGGGAGACTGATTTCCCACACTATTGGATGATGTGGTGATTGACACTAGAAAGAAAGTGATGACATCAATTGTCAAATACAACAAAGCAAAGGAGGGGTTAGCTGTCAAACAAGCTATTGTGAAGCAAGGTACCCCAATATGAAAGAAGCTAATCCCAGAGGATTTTGATATTACAACCGTTGATTTGCCTACCCTTGATGTACATGGAAACATAGGGTTTCTCAAATCTACTACTGAATTGACTAAAGACAATATGAAGGACTGGGTGAGCCAAAATGCAAAGCTTGGTGCAAAGAAAGAGTATTTGAAAAAGCTTATTACAAAGTTTGGCATATGGAAAGGAAAGAGAATGGAGGATAGGACATCCAAAGAAGAAACGCCAACGAAGTTGGTGAAAAGCTCATGAGTCCAACTAAACAGATTTTAAAGGCAATTCAAAAGGATAAGAAAGCTCCTGAACTTCAACATCAAGTTGTTGTTGAAGATGTTATCGGAGATCAAGTAGATTTTGTGAAAATGAATAATGCTGCATTAGTCGGGAATGTCCTGGTAAATTTGATGGAGAAAATATACAAAGAGTTCAGGTTGATGGTTGAGGAGACATGGCCCATCTATCTAAGGCATTTGAAGCTCATGACCTAGTTACAATCAGAGGACAATGCCGCCAATAAGGATATTGAAACATATAAGTATGTATTACATACAATCATTAACAAAGTTGTCAAAAGCTAAAGCAGAAGAATGGGAAAAGGCTAGTAAAGTTCATATAGGCAGGCATGGCAGTGCAATCTTGTGGAGAGCTTAGACAGAAGTAAGAAGTGGAGCCTTGCGGCAAGCAGCAGATGAATATACCAAAATCAGTGACAGGGCTGATGATCTACCCCTGTAGATAGATGAACCTTTGAAAACCATGGGCATTGTGGTTGATATGGAGGAGGAAGAACTCTTGAAAAAAACAGTGGAGATTGCACCCAAAGAGATGGAGAGTCATTTCTAAAAGTTTGATGCATACAATGAAGAGGTTCTCGTCAAATTTACAGAGCTAGTCACAGCCAGAAGCCAAATATCAGAGTTTACCAATCTCATGATTGAGGCTAGCAACATAATACGAGAGGAAAAGGACCTGATTGATGCCAAACTGCTTAGCATAGATAAGCCTGACCTCAAGTACTTCAAACAGCAGCTGCAGATTTGGGAGAATTACCAGAAGGAAACCACCAGCAGAAAAGGAAGAGATAAAACCTCTTCTTAGCGATCTCATGCCTGCCCTTCTTCCCTAGCGGGAAAAAACTAGATGAAAATTGTGTTTATCTTGTAGACTCTGGATTTACCAAAGTAAAATTTGTTAGATGTAAGTTGTAATTAGTTAAGTTTAGTAACTAATTAGTTAGGAGTGATAAGTTATAAAGTAGCTATAAGGTAGTTACGGTTGGTTATCTTTAGCATAGTTATGAAACTCGGTGAGTTTAGAAACTCGACAAGTTTGCACCCGAGTCGGCCTTGCCAAGTTTTTCTAAGCTCACCGAGTTTTGTTTTTTACTCGCGAGTAAAAAAACTCGCCAAGTCGGCAAAAAAAAATTCAGCTGGGATGGCAGTCATAGGAAAACGGCATAAATTGGTTTTTTTTTCAAACTGCCCTCATTTTTGCTGTTCCCACTTGTAGAGAGAGCAGAGATAAGGTGAAATCAGACCAACAAAAACAATCATTTACATCCTAAATCCAAACTTTTCTTAGTTCTAAGTAATCTAGCAGCCACCCAACAATTACATTTGAGGTAAAAAACAAAGTTTCAGTTGTCAATGCTTAAACCCCTAGGGCTTTTTTTCTTTTTTGAAGTTTCTAACTACTTGCTTATTGTTTCCATGTGCAGCCACATTGAAATAAAATGACAGGAAAAAGAGACCCAGCGTGGAAGTATGCAAAGGATGGAGCAAAGAAAGGGGAGGTGTACTGTAATTTTTGTGGGGAGAAAATTCATGGAGGCATAAACCGCCTCAAATACCACTTGGCGAGGTTATTTAGCCATGATGTCAAGCCATGTCCAAAGGTGGAGCCTGAGGTTGTGAGGGAATGCAATGCCCTCCTAACAAACTATAGTGAGAAGAAAGAACTAAAACGAAGAACAAGCAATGCCATGGCTACTCCTCCTTCTCGACCTTGTACAAAGGGTACCAAAAGCACCTTTAGCCATTTTTTGTAGCACCGGAATGAATCAAGTCCATCTGTGACAAACCCAACGAGTTGGGAGGAGTCTTTCTTAATGGAACATTTTGCATCAAGATCGCAACCCATGCTCAAGGGTATGACTGCATGGAACGAGGAGAGGCACAAGGCTACAAGGAAGGATTGTGCAAGTTTTTGGTAATTTTTCGACATTCACTTCGCAAGGTCTCCATATTGGCGGGCAATGGTTGATGCCCTCATAGTTTGTAGACCAAGATTTAATCTGCCAACTTATAATGATTTGAAGGGCCCTCTCCTTTAGGAATCCGTGGAGGATATTCAGCTCTTGGTTGAACAGCAATGCAGGGTATGGAGAGAAAGTGGTTGCACAATCATGTCCGATGGGTGGACCGATGGGAAGAATCCGACATTGATTAATTTTTAGGTTGCTTCTATAGGAGGAATTGTGTTTCTCAAGTCAGTGGATGCATCGACATAAGTTAAGAATGCTGAAATGATTGCTAGGTTGCTTAAGGAGGTTGTTTTAGAGGTAGGAGAGGAGAATGTTATCCAAGTCATCATGTACAACACAACATATGTAGTAGGTGGTAGGATTTTGGAGAAGAGATTCCCAACCATTTTTTAGACACGATGTGCAGCCCATCGTCTTGATTTGCTTCTCGAAGACACTGGGAAATTACCTTGGGTGTTTGAGGTTGTACAAAAGGCCAAATTTATTACCAAATTCATCTACAACCATATTTGTCCTCCAGCTAGTGAGGCAATCTAATGGGAGGGGGCTTGTGTGGTTTAGAGTTACACGAATCGCCACAATACTCAATACATTGCAAAGCGTATTTGATGCAAAGGGGGCACTAAAGAGGATGTTTGTGAGCGAGGAGAGGATTACAAAAGACGCTGCTAGATATCAACTCTCCAGTGAGGACCAAAAGGTGTATGATTATGTCTTTGAGGAGGCCTTCTAGACAGCTATGAATGAGGCAATCAAGGTACAAGATTAAGTTTTAAATTTATTTTTTTATTTGCAAATTTTGAATTGTAATTCAAATTTCAAATAGCTAAGTTGCTAATGATAACTAAAATCTCTCATTTGACTTCAGGTGTCAGAGCCTTTGGTGGAGGTTCTCCGTCTTGTTGATGGAGAAAAATCACCAATGGGATATTTATATGAGGCTATGGATAGGGCCAAAGAGGCAATTGCCTCATTTTATAATTATTCCAAGCCCAAATACAATCCCATTTGTGAACCGATTGACCCATGATGGACTTCTCAGCTCCATAAGCCCACTACATGTAGCGAGGTACTTACCTCAACCCCATTTTTTCTTATGATGATTAATTCGAAGCCAACTATGAGGTGATGTCGAGCCTTCAACAATGCCTTGCCCGGACGGTGCCAGATGAGCACACCCGCAATTTGATACAAGATGAGCTATAGGATTATAAGAGATATGAGGGCTACCCTTTCACATCCCCACAATGCATTCGAGGAAGCACAACTTTGAGGCCAAATAACCCTTATGGATCGAATTATTATTGATATTGTTTTCAAAATTACTCTCAATTTACAATTTCACATAAACTGTTAAATTTCTTTTTTTCTTGGCATTATCTAGATTTAAGGTGCGAGGACTTTGGTGCATATACGCCCTGTCTTCAACACATCGCCATGAAAATTTTATGTCAACCATGCAGCACTTTAGATTCTGAGCATGGAGTATGTTTGAGCACATTCACTCCAAGAAGTGCAATAGACTTACACATCAACAGTTGAATGATTTTGTATTTGTTCATTACAACCTTCGCATCCACCATAAAAGAAATGTAGGAACAAATTATGAATCCATTGATTTAGATGAGATTGATCCATCACCTGAATGGATCACAGAGCTAGAGGAGCAGTAGCAAGAGCCTCTTTTTTCAATGGATGATTTTGAAAGTATAGCAGAGGAGTTAGCGGCAAAGGCTGAAGTATTTGACCCTAAAACCGACGAGCAAAAAGTGCAGCAAAAACGCAGCAAGAAAAAAATTGCAGCAGCGCGTGACAGTTTAAATTTGAGGGACCAAAACTGCTCAAAATTCGATGAAATTTTGTGAGTGAATTCTACACAAAATAACCTTTCCAACGGTGTATGACGCACAAAATGGAGCTGTAAATCAAAAGTTATGAGCTTTGAAAGTTGACTGCAGGTTTCAGAAAAACAGGGACAACAAGCATGTATTTCACAAAATGAATGGAATAGAATGTTGTTTTGTATTCCAAACAAACTCAGAAGTATTACAAAGCTTTTTCCACAATCTTCTCCAGCTATTTTACACTATTGTACATTTACAAGAGAGAAAATGATGTTACAACACTTCATTTCACATTCAAGAAGTCCAACAGTCATAGTGACTCTTCAAGGCCTATAGAAACTTTTGGGCTTCTTCAAATTCGTGGGAGAACTTTTGGTTTTGTCTTTTTCTTAGTCAACATCAATCTCCAACATACTCCCCCTTGATGCTGAGTGGTGAGACAAGTTTGTCTCTCAATCTCAAAAATTGTTCTTTATTGACACCTTTGGTAAACAGGTCTGCAAGCTGTTGTTTGGTGCTGCAATATTTCAAATCTACAACCTTCTTTTCCACCATGTCTCTTATGAAATGAACCTTCAAATCAATATGTTTAGTTTTACTATGATGGACTGGATTTTTTGCAATCTTGATTGCACTTGTGTTGTCACAAAAAATTGTTGTTGGACTGTTTTGAACTTCACCAATCTCTTCAAGTACCTTTCTCAACCAAAGTGCTTGTGTACTTGCTGCAGTAGCTGCAACATATTCTGCCTCTGTAGAAGATAAAGCAACAATACTTTGCTTCTTTGAGCTCCATGTTATCACTCCTGAACCAAGTGAAAAACAATTTCCAGAAGTTGATTTCCCCAACCCCTAATTTTGTTGAATGTTGTAGTAAGGAACATTAAGCTCCCAACAATGCTTCTAAACAATTTTTCATCAGCTTTCTCTTCTCCATCATCTCTACACAACACTTCTCCATGTGCCACAGGTGTCCAAACTGGTTTGCAATTTTCCATGCCATATTTCTTCAACATATCTTTTGCATATTTTGATTGACAAATGAAAATTTTGCCATCACCTTGATGTACTTCCACACCAAGAAAGTATTGCATCAGTCCTAAATCTTTCATATCAAATTCCTTCATCATAGCATGCTTAAAATCATTCATCATCTTTGAACTACTTCCCATGTAGATCAAATCATCAACATATAGGCACACAAGAAGAATATCATCACCTTCATTCTTGAAATAGAGTGTGGGGTCATTCTTACTTTTCTTGAAACCACAATCTTGGAAGTACCCATCAATTCTTGAGTACCATGCTCTAGGTGCTTGCTTCAGTCCATACAATGCTTTCTTCAATTTGTAAACATGGTTTTCCTTTCCTTCCACTTCAAAGCCTTGAGGTTGTTGAACATAAACCTCCTCATCTAGATAACCATTCAAGAATGCACTTTTCACGTCCATGTGATAAACTTTCCACTGTTTATTGGCTGCCAATGAAAGAGCCATCCGAATTGTCTCTTGTCTTGCAACAGGGGCAAATGTTTCTTCATAATCCACACCATATCTTTGAGTGAATCCTTTTGCAACCAGCCTTGCTTTGTATCTTTCTATGCTTCCATCACTGTTAAACTTTGTTTTGTAGACCCACTTGGATCCAACAATCTTCTTGTCCTTGGGCAATTCCACAAGTTCCCAAGTGTCATTTTTTTCAATGGACTCAATTTCTTCTTTCATTGCTTGCACCCAAACATCATTAGTACAAGCATCTTCATAACATGAAGGTTCCAAATCAGCTTCAGAAAATAGAGCATAATTCACCAACTCACCTTTTGGTTCTTCTTCATCATCACCATACATTTGGAGCTTTTCCAATCTTGAAACAACTTGGTCCAACTCTTGCAATTGGCTTCTTGTTAACCTCCTTTGAAAGTTCTTGTCCATCATTTGGTTGGCTGGATGTGCTTTGAGTATTCTCTTTCCTTTATTTGTATTCTTGGTGGGACTTGTAGATGAGCTGCTTGTGCTTGAACTTGGTGTAGTCTCCTTTGAACTTGTTGATGGGCTGCTAGGTGGGCTTGGAGGAGTAGAGGGAACATTTGAAGGTTGTCCCCCAATTGTATTATCTTCTTCAACATCATATATTTTTCCTGCAGATTTTTGATGACTGTACACTCCCCCTTCATCAAAAATTACATCTCTAGAGACTACAAACTTGTGAGTTTTTGGATTATACAGTCTATATGCCTTACTTGTTTCAGAATATCCCACAAGAATGCATGGCTCACTCTTGGGGTCCAACTTCTTTCTCACTTCATCATTCACATGTGCATATGCAAGACAACCAAAAACTCTCAAATGACTTACAGTGGGTTTTGTGCCATACCATGCTTCATGTGGAGTCTTCTTGTGTAGTGCTCTTGTGGAGCATCTATTGAGAATGTACACTGTTGTATCAACTGCATAAGACCAATAAGAATTGCTCAAACCTTTTGTCTTCAACATGCTTCTTGCCATTTCTACAATGGTTCTATTTTTCTCTCAGCTACCCCATTTTGTTGTGGTGTATAGGCGGTAGTGAGCTGCCTCTTGATGCCATATTGTTTGCAAAAATCATATTAATTCATTTGAACAAAATTCTCCTCCACGGTCAGTTCTCAAACACTTTATTTTATATCCACTTTCATTCTCAACCAATGCTTTGAAAATCTTGAACATGCCAAAAGCTTCATCCTTATGTTTCAAAAAATACACCCAACACTTCCTTGAAAAGTCATCAATGAATGTGAGAAAATATGAAGACTTACCCAAACTTTGTGTTTGCATAGGTCCACAAATATCAGAATGTACAAGTTGGAGTGGGTATGAGGCCCGCCATGCTTTTCCTTTTGGAAACTCCTTCCTTGCATGCTTTCCAATCACACATGCTTCACACACACCCTTGTGCTCTCCAACCTTAGGTAGTCCATTTACCATGTCTTTTGAAGACAAAAATTCTAGACTTTTAAAATTCAAGTGTCCAAATCTGAGATGCCAAAGCCAATTCTTATCTTCAAGTGCCATGTGTGCCATGTTCATAGTCCCTTTTCCTCCAAACTTCAAAGGAAACATCCGGTTCTTTGTCATAGGAACAATGGTGACCATACGGTTCCTATTATTCTTATCATAAATGATACATTCATTGTTATCAAACACAACTTTATAGTTTTTTTCTACAAGTTGTCCAACACTCAACAAATTATTCTTCAAATTGGGAGCATAGTAGATATCATGAATTTTCTTTGTACCTTCTTTAGTGCCAACCTCCATGGTGCCTTTTGCAGCCACATCCAAAGCATTATTGTTCCCAAGAATGATCTTGGTCTTGAAATTCTCATTCACATCAGCAAACAACTCTTTCTTTCCAGTCATGTGGTTAGAACAACCGGAATCTAGATACCAAACTTCTTGACTAGTTTTTTCAGCCATGTCACTAGTCAAAAACAAATTACCTTGTGCAGCTTCATCCTCACATACATAGTGAGCTCTTCTATATCCATTTGTGGTCTTCACTCTACAATATCGTGCAATGTGGCCCATTTTATGACAATTGTAGCATTCAACTCTTTTTTGATCAGCCCTTCCATGTCCTCTTCCAACAACAACATCTCCTCTTCCTCTTCCTCCTCTACCTCTTGAGTAATTCTGATTTCTTCCTCTTCCATGTGCTTGTTTACTTGTGCTTGGACCAGCTTCATCATTCTCAAAAATTTTCAATTTAGAATTAAAAGCATTCTCCTCATTTTCTTTACTAGTTTCTCTTAGTCTTTCCTCATGTGACATAAGAGAACCAACTAGACAATCAAATTCAAGTGTAGACAAATCTTTACTCTCCTAAAAAATTATTGCAACATGATTCCATTTAGGGGTAAGAGATCTCAATACCTTCTTCACAACTACCTCTTTCTTCAAGGTCTCTCCAAGGGTGGCCATCTTGTTCACCACATCCTTCACTCTAACACAATAATCACCCACACTTTCAGCCTCTTTCATCTGCAGATTCTCAAACTCTTTCTTCATGGTCTGCAACTTTACCATTCTCACTTGGTCACTTCCTTGGTAAGCCTCTTGAAGAGACTTCCAAGCCTCCTTGGCTGATGTAGCAGCAACAATACGTGGAAATAAACTCTTGTCAAGAGCAGACTGAATATGGTAGAGGGCTAATGAATTCTTCTTCTTTGTTTCCCTTTTTGCTGTCCTATCATTTCCTTGTAATGTGTTCCAATCAGGTGGTTCTTCATAACCACTCTCCACTACCTCCCAAAGATCTTTTCCAATTAACAATGTTCTCATCTTTATGCTCCAATAATCATAATCTTGCCCATTAAATTCTGGAATGGGTAATGAGTTGTTGAAGTTGGCCATTAGACTCAAGCAGCAACAAATGAAGTTTTTCTTCAATGAACTTGTCCAAGAACTTGATCAAATGTTAGACTGACCACGAACCCAAGTTCACTCAAACCCAAAAACCAACCAAGCTCTGATACCAAATGAAGTATTTGACCCAAAAAACGAAGAGCAAAAAGTGCAGCAAAAAGCCGCAGCAAGAAAAAAATTGCAGCAGCGCGTGACAGTCTGAATTTGAGGGACCAAAACTGCTCAGAATTTGATGAAATTTTGGGAGTGAATTCTACACAAAATAACCTTTCCAACGGTGTATGACACGCACAAAACGGAGCTGTAAAACAAAAGTTATGAGCTCTGAAAGTTGACTGCAGGTTTCAGAAAAACAGGGACAGCAAGCATGTATTTCACAAAATGAATGGAATAGAATGTTGTTTTGTATTCCAAACGAACTCAGAAGTATTACAAAGCTTTTTCCACAATCTTCTACAACTATTTTACACTATTGTACATTTACAAGAGAGAAAATGATGTTACAACACTTCATTTCACATTCAGGAAGTCCAAAAATCATAGTGACTCTTCAAGGCCTATAGAAACTTTTGGGCTTCTTCAAATTCATGGGAGAACTTTTGGTTTTGTCTTTTTCTTAGTCAGCATCAATCTCCAACAAAGGCACAGGAAGAGGAACGAGCACAAGCACAAAGAGAGAGGACTAGAGATTCAGCTAGGGCAAAGGGCAAAGGCATTGCAAGACACTAGATAGTGGGCCTATAAGCACTACAAGAATTTTTTAATTTTGAAGGAATTAAAATTTCTTTAATTGAAGTGTGTTTTGTCACTTTCATGTGTAGTTTAAGGTTGTAACACTCACAGTATTAATTTTGGATTTGTATATTAATTAATGGTAATATGCATGAAAAAAACTTTTTCCAATAAAATATCGCATTTTCTTTATTTTATTTTTTTTGCTAGGTTTTTCTCCTTTTTTTGCCCAAGTCCTGATTTGGCCTTGCCGATTCCGCACTGAGTCCGAGTTTCTCTACTATGATCTTTAGTAACCAACAAATCTTTGTATTTAAGGGATGAACCTGAAGAAGAAGGGGTTTCAAAAAATTTTGAAGCATAATTGAAGACATATTTCATGTACAGCTATTGAAAGTATTAAATGTGATCATCTTTAAATTGTTCAAGACATCGTGCAATGTTGGTATTTATTTTCTCTTAAATTTGTCGTTGTTGTTAAGAGAAATTCTTTTCTGTATTGAAATTGTGTAGTTTGATTTTTTGTTTACTTATTGCTTGAATCTGAATGGCATCCCATCCATCCTTAAGATAAGAGCAATAAATCACTCATAGATCATTTATTTGTTTATTTCTGCATCGGAAAAATCTCATTTCAGTTTTCCTTTAAATCCCAGAAAAAAAACAAAAAATACATTTATAGAAAAGGAGCCACCCTTCTAAATTAGTGGAGAACTTCAACATTTTTACTATTTTCTTTAAGTTCAATCTTTTGTTTGAATGAACCAAGTTCTAAACCAACAGGTTTCTATCATTACTGAATAATGCATACACACGATATGTTATGTAAGGCATGAATACAAAGTTCTTCACTCATGAATAAACAATAAAAAATCATGCATGTCAACATCTTTTAATCTTTTCAAGTGTCAGATTCACGTGAAAATACAGTGCAAAATACACAAACATTTCTTTATTGTGAGAAATGCGACCAAAAGTTTATACTCTTTAGATCACCCCATTACTGCAATAGCCAATCCAACTGGATACAAATACAGCATAAGAGTAAAGATGAATGTGAATAGAGCTGAAGAAAAGGAAGGAGACTCACCATCATGAGCTTTGTCTGCTTCATCCAAAACTTCTCCAGTCTCAAAACTTAGCCACTGCAAATTAGAACCATGTGCCGTTGCAATGATTTTATCATCTGGAGAAAGGGACATCCTGTCATACTGCATAACTGAGCCCTTTTCATCATGAAGAGGTATTGGGAACACCTTCAGACACTTGGGATCCTCATCAAGATGATAACGAACTGTCATCAACAAATACAAGTACATATTTTTAGAGTGAAATTTGACAAGCATTGTCTTCATGTTGTTTGAGCACTTATCTCTATCCATGTTAAAAATTGCAATGGCAACGAGAATGGGCACATGAATAGAATAGAGTAGAAGTCTTTTAACGTCCATGAAGCCGAAACCAGCTGCTCAACATAATAGGATATACATAGTCAAATTTCAATAGTAAAGTATTTAAAGAAGAAGAAAATGGACGACTACAAAGCCATACAGAATGAAAGGATCAGATAACATATAGTCTTGACAAAAACACACATATTTAATCACAGCACAATACACAATCTTAGCCATCCTTAACGTTTGAAAAGAAAGTTTTTGTAAACAGATAATGAACTAAAGCTCTAACTGAACAGGTCATCGTAAGAGGTTTCATGTGTCAAGGAAAAGAGATATTGTTGGCCATCAATGCATCGCACTCAGCAAGCAAAGGAAGCATCCTCTCGAAGGTCCCAAGTCTTGCATAGTTTCTTGTCTGCTGGGATGAGTCAAATGAACCCACAGTTCAAGCCTCTGAGGCATTCACCCTCTTCCCCGCCCGCCCCCACCACAAAACCCCCAAGGAGCAGCTTGTTAATAGATTTGCTACAACATAACAACACTGAGACTTTATGCACACGAATAGTCTGCAAATGTGAGATGTATTACAAAAAGCTGATTTTGTCATAGTCTGTCCATTAGGTGGGTCTCCAAATCCTTTTATTTGAATAGTCTGTCCATTAGGAACTTACTTTTGAAAAATATTTGTGGATGCATTGTGCTTGGTTTTGTCATTCCACAAAAACCTATTAATACCGAACCCACAGAGCAACAAGATATGACATAGGACATATCATAAATAAGTTGATGTTGTTAGAGAAGGGATCTTATGAGAAAAAAACTCGTGCATAAATTTGTGATCGTATTCTTGGCCAAGGTAGCATCCAAACTCCTCTAGGAGTTGGCCTATGTTGAAACCACGCCCTCTCACAAAAGTATATTTCATGCAAGGTCTAGAAATGTTTTTCAGAATACAATAAAGTTAATTTTTGGTTTCATATTTTGAAAATTCAGTTTCAGTTCAGCTTCTGTCAGATTTTAGCGCATTTGCTTTGCTCTCCAAATATTATAAAATGCAGATTTTAGATCAGATTTCACTTCAACTCAAATGCAGGTTTTTTGTGAGTTTTTCAGCAGCTGCAACAATTATTCAATTCCCCCCCCCCCCCCCCGCAACCCCCATTTCAATTTGAGATTCATTGTGTTGCAACCAGTGTAGATTTGGAACATAACAAATTTGATGCACAAGTTGTATCTACCTTTTTAATTTTCTTTTCTTTTCTTTTTTTTTAATAAATATAAAGAGTTATAATTAATCCTAGAACCATTGGGTTAAGTTCTATAACTCAATAAGCACAGGGGTACATTTATCATTAAGAAGATTTATGATACTGGTGCAACTGTAGCAGTGAATAAATTTAAAATTTAGAAATAGTAATTACAATACTCTAAAAATAAATATCAAAGCATCTTTTTCTTAATGCATCAACTAAAGGTCGAAGGTGGATTTTCAATAGATGGGTTTTCAAAGACAAATATAAATCTTTTCAAATAGATGAAGTTCAATACCATGTAGTAGAAATTACATGATCTGAAGATGCATGAAGAACCTAAAACTGAAAAATGCCAGGAAAGACCAAAATGACTAATTTTCAGTCTACATAATTTCCAGAAATTCATATCAATGGATCAGATTATTAGACATTAACAACAATCAGTTTAGGAATTGAAAGGCTCATATCATAAGCAGAACATACCATTGATGTTCCAAACTCTCATTGAACCATCCTTTGATGCTGTCAGAATTCGTTCTGAATCTGATGTGAAGCAAAGCCATGTCACTGCACTCTGTAAAACAAAAAAGCATTCAGCCAAAATTTTACAAACTAGATGTAATTTAGAGTTAATTCGATGGATGCATATGCACCTAGCAGTAGTGCACATGATAGGAGAACATGTATCTTTTCCCAAATTAGTAACTGTACTTTCAACTTTTCAACATTCAAATGGTATTATCAAAATTTTGAAAACTCATAAAAGGCTGAGGCAAGGTATTACAGATAATGGATCCTAAACCAGTCGTCTGCAAATTAATGTTCATAAATTTGCATGTCCACCCATGCACACAAATTTGCAGACAAAATGTATAGAGAAAGCTTGGATGGCATTTGCTAATATAATTAGTCTTACAGAATGATCAAAATTCAATTTGATGCCAAAACAACTACAGAAAATAAATATGTGAATTTTTTTAATTTGATTCTATTGTAGAAAGAAACACACCTTGTGACCTTTCAGCTGCATTGCTCTTGCCGTCTCTTTGACTGAGCCATCCTTCCCATAAACGATTTCCCACACCTGTCACAGAAATAATGAGTATGGATTAAAATAGTCATCATGTTTATTGTTTTATAATTATGCTATAATTACATCTAGGTATGGCATATCTAGGATGAATGCAAGTGCATTGAAAACAGACAAGATCCCACCCAATCTAACAACCTACACATTTTAGGTTTCATTAATTCTTAATCATATCTACATGCAGCATTGTTTATCTAAAAATAAATATAGGAGAGTATGAATAAATAAATGAACCAAGGAAAAACAGCATTGAGCATGTTTACAGTTCCTAAACATAGCACCTCTATTCAGTTGAATCAGTATACACTTATAAAATGCAGAGCCCTTTACAGGCTCAAAATGCTAATTAAACAGCATGTGCTATACTATTCCAAATGAATTGCTTAAAAAGAATATATTTGTAGCAAACATATAGTATTGTACTGTGACAGTGAACGTGTTTATGATATAAAGAATAATGATTTGATTGTATGCAAATTTTAACAAGATAGATTTCAATTGCTATTTCTTATTGTTTCTCTTGGGACAAATAAAACTCTATACGCTAATGCCAAACTCCCTTAAACACTTTTTCTTTAACACATACATTAAATAGGCACTGATATTAAACCAGAAAAGCTGACAGAGTATCTTCAGGCTTACCATGCATAGGCGATTCAGCCTCTACTCACTACACGCACCCATACTGGGAATTTTGCTCTTTATAGAGGATTGCTTTGTTAGGCTCTACCAAGCATTGATGTTGTTGGTTCTTTAAGGTGAGGTTACTCCTGCAGTCCCTGAGCATTGCCATTGACTGACTTCCTTTTTTAGCTACTCCTATTGGCTCTCTAACAATTGACTTCACTCTTAACATAGGCAGTGCAACTTTATACTATCCAAATATCAATAACATTCTCCATATTTTGACCAACATCCTGAACCTTGAGGACAAGCGCACATCATATACTTCTATAGCAGTAAATAGTCAACCCCATATTTTAGGAGAGAGTCTACAGGCAATAGACTGCTTCTCTTGTCTATCACCCAGCTTGCTTCTCCTGGACCTAAGCACTCCCTGATGGTCATTATCCAATCCTACATTGGCCCCTTTGGCCTGGTGGATGACAACATCATCAACCCTTTGGCTACTACAGTGCATTGTAATATGTAACAGCCCTTTTCATTGAGTCCCATTGGCCTATTTGGCCATCTGTGGACATTAATAAATTGTCTTATCTATCTTACTTGAGGAATTTCCCTTCTACATATTTATACTTGTAGTTAGTTGTGTGTTCTTTGCTTCTATATTTTTTTGACTTATGTTCTCCTATTTTTAGTTTTTGCTTTTATATATTCACTCTGCTTTGAGAGGTTTCTTATACCCTTGCACTTTCTCCATAGGCATCACTGTACTTTTGAATGTCATTGACCTACTCCGGCATTCATGGAAATTATGATATATTCATTATCAGTTTGAACTAATTTTAAGGCCCAAAACATGCATAATGAAATTCCAAACCAATTGCATGCATCTTCAAAGTAACAGTAAAAAGTCTCAATGCAATATTTTAAATTAAGAGATCATGATCACCAAATTATTATCCAAATGGTAATCTAGAATACAACTTACTAATAAATCATGGCCAATGAAGGTTTAAATTTTAAAATCTCATATTAAGCCTAAGGAGGGGCATTAGGATCCCAAAAAGGAAAAAACACAACTGCAACCATTCACTACAAAGTAACTGGTGTGATACAATTTGATCCCTTAACCCTGAGCCTAAAAGGTTGAAATAAATTTAAAAGGAAAAAAAAAAGAATATTAATAATATCCATGGCAACCAGATTTGGTCAATGGGACTCAAAAGTATGCTCCATTACAATGGAGTGGATATCCCAAATTTTAAAAAAGAAAAAGTAACTCCAACTGCCAATTAAGATGGCCAAAGTCTAATTATGTCATTGAATATAATATGACATGGTACAACTGTAACGGTTCCAATATAACCATGTCGGCTACCATTATTTTTATCATCTTGGGCCTTAAGTTTAGTTAGCTGACCCATAAGCAGTAGGATTACGGTTGATTTTGATTTAATCTATAAATAGGGTGTGAATTGTAATAATTGGTATCATTGGATAATTTAAGTTTTAAGTCACCTCGGTGTGCATATGAGACTTTGCCCTCTCCAAGTGGCTGTGGATTTGCTATTGCACTGATTTGATTTGTGGATTTGCTATTGCACTAATATTCTTGGCTTTAGATTGACTTATATCTCAAATTATTGAATTTGTTTCTGCTAAATTGCTAAATCCTTGAAGTTGGTTTGAAACAAGTAGTATCAGAGCAACGATTCCTGCAAAGTGGGATTGTTTTTTGAATTGTAAAATTTTGGCAAAATATTTTTAGAAAAGAGACTTTTGCTTTGTCACTCCTAACCTGGGCATTCCTTAATAACTTTTATTCCTGCATAACATTCCTACATCTATACTAAAAGCCAAAAAAACTCTTGACTGATGTCGCTGCTACTAACTGCACTCCCTTATACGGTCAATCTTCTAAGCTTCTCCAGGCAAATCGCATTTGGCCATCCAACTTTCGGGAGATAGGTGATTCGTGGAATAAACCCCAAACAAGTTACCCGTGCCAGTCCAGCTTCGGTTTTTAGCTTCAATTCCAGTCCCAATTCCAATCTACCCAGGCCTAGACTGCGGGTCCGTTGTCCATCCCCGGATTCCGCTTCCTTGTCACTCCTTTGCTGGCCTGATTCCCTACTCATATAAATATTGCAAAAATATTCTTAAAAAAAAGAAATCGCTATTTTTTTAGAAAAGAGACTTTTGCTTTGTCACTCCTAACCTGGGCATTCCTTAACAACTTTCATTCCTGCATAACATTCCTACATCTATACTAAAATCCAAAAAAAACTCTTGACTGATGTCGCTGCTACTAACTGCACTCCCTTATACGGTCAATCTTCTAAGCTTCTCCAGGCAAATCGCATTTGGCCATCCAACTTTCGGGAGATAGGTGATTTGTGGAATAAACCCCAAACTAGTTACCCGTGCCAGTCCAGCTTAGGTTTTTAGCTTGAATTCCAGCCCCAATTCCAATCTACCCAGGCCTAGACTTCGGGTCCGTCGTCCATCCCCGGATTCCGCTTCCTTGTCACTCCTTTGCTGGCCTGATTCCCTACTCATATAAATATTGCAAAAATATTCTTAAAAAAAAGAAATCGTCATCCGTTGTTTTGCAGAATTCCAAGCAAAGAATCCACAGTACAGTGTACCCTATTAATATTAACAAAGGACATTAGTCTGCCAGCAATAATTCCGTCACATCAAATTTTTAACAATTTTAAGATTGGCTAAGGTATGTATTAATATTTAAAATTTAAGTTAGAGATTCTGTTAAAGTATTTTAAATTAGTCATTCACAGGTAAATCCAACCATTGCAGATATCTTGCAATCATAAAATTCCAGCAAACACTTCGCCTTGTAAACTCTAGCCGGTAGCACCCGCACCTTCCAGCAAAGAATTCCGTCACATAAAATTTTAACAATTTTAAGATTGGCTAAGGTATGTATTAATATTTAAAATTTAAGTTAGAGATTCTGTTAAAGTATTTTAAATTAGTCATTCACAGGTAAATCCAACCATTGCAGATATCTTGCAATCATAAAATTCCAGCAAACACTTTGCCTTGCAATCATAAAATTCCAGCAAACACTTTGCCTTGTAAAAAATAAATCGCCATCTGTTGTTTTGCAGAATTCCAAGCAAAGAATCCACGATACAGTGTACCCTATTAATATTAACAAAGGACATTAGTCTGCCAGCAATAATTCCGTCACATCAAACTTTTAACAATTTTAAGATTGGCTAAGGAATGTATTAATATTTAAAATTTAAGTTAGAGATTCCGTTAAAGTATTTTAAATTAGTCATTCACAGGTAAATCCAACCATTGCAGATATCTTGCAATCATAAAATTCCAGCAAACACTTTGCCTTGTAAACTCTAGCCGGTAGCACCCGCACCTTTCGCCGTTCTTAATCAAGTACTTTTCTGTTTTGAACTTTGCCCACAAGGATTCCCTCATTTTGTGTCGTATTCCATTTCCTTTAATACCATTTCTCTCACCTAGGCATTTACATTAGAAGCATCAAAAAAATAAAAAATTAAATTAAATTAAATTTTGCAAGCCCTAAAACTTAAACCCAAGAAAATAATTTCCTCTCATCTATGTGTATATTTTTTCCCCATGCAGCCATTTTCCCACGAATTCACATTCCCACCTCACCTGTGCACATATTTTTTCCCCACACGTCCACATTCCCATGCATTACCTCTCCAAAATTATCCAATGTAAAAGAACAATTCCCCAATGTATTGTTTAGGTTGAGTTTGACACTCATCCTCTTAGCCTTGAGAGAATCTTCAAAATTATTTTTCAGCTTCATCGCCTTAGATCTATGGGTGACTGCACCTTAGGCCAAGAGAGATACACATATTTGGCGCTTTGCTCCTCAAAATATATTGCCTCTAGGGGTTCTTTTGGTCGTCATCATGGATGGTACTCAAAAGTTATTTCTCTTCTTTAGTCAATTGGCATCTCCGTAGACCATTTACCTCCATTCAAATACTCTTTAAATGCTCCTCCTTGCCTTCTTCTTGATAAGAGAGTAAATAATCAAACAATTGGAGATGATGTTTATATTCAAATACTCTTCCTAATATTCACATCTCTTGGGTCGCTCCATCTCAATCTCTTAGTCCTAAGTTGGCCTTCTACACTAAACATTTCATGAGGATTGAGAATGGCATTATTACTCGTCCTATTTATGTCAAGCAACATTGGACACATAGCCTAAGGATTCCTCTTGGTCAGCTCAGAGTATGCTCACATCAATTGTGGGTGGAAACAGGATAGGGTATATCATCTTTGCTATTTTTGGGAGGTGGAGACTGAAGAACATTTCATCTTCATGTGTCATGTTTATTATGAGATTCAAGGGAGGTATTATTGCTTGTAGAGACTCAAGTGGATTGCTTGCCACATTTTTCAGCTATACGTAACCAACTCAGATCCCTAACCACCTATGCGCTTAACAATAACATTTAATGTTAAGCGAATAACTAAGTAGTTGTAATAATATGTTAACATCCCCCCCTTATTACATTATGTTGAAATACAAAGAGTGTTGCAAAACAACTCAAATTTGACACGTGCAAGTGCCTTAGTGAAAATATCCGCAACCTGTTCATCGGTGGGAATGTACTGGAGCTGTATCTTGTGTTTTGGAACTTCATCTCGAATAAAATGACATTGAGTGTCAATGTGTTTGGTGCGTTCATGAAACATTGGATTCTTGACGAGCTTCAAAACACCTTGGTTGTTGCAAAACAAGTGGATTGGAAGTTTCTTGGGAAGACCCATACTTGCAAGAATGCGACGTAACCATATCACCTCGCAGACTGCTCCACGTGTTGCATGATATTCTGCCTCTGTAGATGATAAAGCAACCACCTGCTGCTTTTTACTGTGCCAAGAGACAGGACCGGAGCCAAGATGAAAAATGTATCCAGAAGTTGATTTCCTATCATCAATTGACCCGGCATAATCAGAGTCCGTGTAACCTTCCAAGAAGAAGTTGTCCTCCGTGTATTCCAAGCCATATTTTGTACTACCACGGACATAATGAAGAACTCGTTTCGCTGCTTTCCAATGACTAACCTTAGGTTCCTGCATGAACCTCAAAAGATAATTCATAGCAAAATTGATGTCTGGCCTGGTGTTGGTCAGATATATGAGACTCCCAATCAACTGGCGATAGAGATTACAATCTACCTGTGGAGAAGTATCATATCACGATAATTCTAGCCCTGTTTCCATTGGAGTTGCTTTAGGCTTACAATCAGTCATGTGATATTTCTCAATCAATGTCTTGGCATATTTCTTTTGTGTCACTCTAATGTGATTCTTCTTTTGTGCCACTTCTAAACCAAGACAATAATGAAGAAGTCCTAGATCTGTCATCTCAAATGACTTTTTCAAGTCACCTTTCACTGCATCTATCAATTTCTCTAAACTGTCTGTGATAATCAGATCATCAACATAGAGTACTAGAATCACTATTTCAAAATCATTTTTCTTGATATAGAGATTAGCATCCGAAGGACTTCTCTTGAAACCATGTTGCAATAGGTGATTGTCAATTTTTATGTACCAAGCTCGTGGAGATTGTTTTAACCCATACAAGGATTTAACCAATTTGCAAACTTTTTGCTCTTGGCCTTCAACCACAAATCCTTCTGGATGAGTCATATACACTTCTTCCTTGAGATCACCATTTAAGAAGGCACTTTTTACATCCATTTGATGTAGCTTCCATCCGAACTGAGCTTCCATAGCACAAAGTACACGAATGGTAGTCATTCTAGCACTGGATGCAAAAGTCTCTTCATAGTCAATACTTTATTTCTGTGCATAGCCCTTTGCAACAAGGCGGGCCTTATGCTTATCTATAGTTCCATCTTCCTTATACTTCACTTTGTATACCCCTTGGCAACCAATGGGCTTCTTTCCAGAAGACAGATCAACTAGCTTCCAAGTGTTATTTTTTATGAGAGACATATGTTTTGCATCCATAGCTGCCTTCCACTGAGGCTCAATAAGTGAATCTTGGATTGTGGTAGGTTCACGCTCATCCAATGAAGACATAAAAACCCTATCATCATCCACATCCATATCTTCTTATCTATCTTCCTCTACATCTACAGAAAGTTCTTCGAAGTGTTGGCAAAACTCGCCAACCTTTGAAGTTGATGCTTCTGCTCTCATTTGATGAGTCATACTGCGTGTACGAGGTCGATCTAAAGTTAGATCTGGAGGTGTAGTCAATTTTTAATCTCATTGTGTTGGTATACCATTTGGGAATCTTCTTTTGTGGGGGAGGAGTCTCTTTCTTAGGCTCCTCATCATCCAGGTATACAGCTGAAGATGTGTTATCTGGTGTAAAAGCTTCATCAAATACCACATCTCTACTAATGTGATTTTTCTTGGTTTTAGGATCTATCAAACGATATCCCTTGGAATGCTCATCATAACCAAGAAAAATACACTATAGGATTTCTCGTCTAACTTCTTTCTCTTGCTTTTGGAATGTGCATGAATGCGTTACACCCAAAAATCCTGAGATAAGAAATGGACGGCTTTCTACCACTCCATGTTTCTTGTGGAGTCATTCCCTTAAGAGCTTTTATGGGTGCTCTATTCAGGAGGTATGTTGTTGTATTGACAACTTCTGCCCAATACTGTTGCTCAAGATGTGCCCCTGTAAGCATACAACGAACCATTTCCATGATGGAACGATCCCTCCTCTCAGCAACTCCATTTTGCCGCGGAGTATAGGCTGTAGTAAGCTGCCTCTTAATCCCATGTGCACAAAGAAATGTGGAAAATGCTTTGTAGGTATAATCCCCCCATCAATCTGAGCGGAGGGTCTTAATGGAACATCTTGATTCTTTCTCAACATTTTTCTAGAACGGCTGAAAATATAGAAAGGCCTCTGACTTCAGTTGTAGAAAGAAAAGCCACATCCTCTGTAAGTAGTCATCAACGAACAACTGAAAATACCTCTTTCCCCCATAATTGTTTGGCATAGGACCGCACAGATCGGTGTGTACTAGCTCCAATGGTCTGTTAGCTCGCGAAGAGCTCAACTGTTATCTCCTTGTTGAGGTTGCTTGCCTTTGGAACCTTTGCAAGAAGATCCCCCCCTCTGAAAGTTACCCTGTTTCTTTGACCCCTGTTTTGAGTAAAGTGCATTATTTGTCACTTCATCTCTTTGAAGTTGATTTGCCTCCTCAATTTGAAGCAAATTTACCAACTCCACAAAAGTAACTTGTCTCATGGACACTTGAAGGGATGTGATCAACACCTTGTAGGAATCTGGCAAAGCTCTCAAGAAGACTGATGTCAAGAGCTTATCCTCTACTGTTTCTCCCAAAGCATTCAACTTGGACTTCAATTCTGCCACTCTACATAGGAACAATTCTACTGATTCACTAGACTTCATACTGAGAGTATGAAGTTGGGATTGAAGGTTAAGAATGGTGGATTGATTCTTCCCTTCATATATGGTAACTAATGCATCCCAAGCATCTTTACCAGTTTTAGCATCACAAATGTGAGGTTGTACTTCAAATGTGAGGTGATCAGTTTTAGCATGAGGGGCCTTCTATCCTTTTTATCATATGCTTCCTAATTTGTACTTGCCGTAGTAGGATGTTTTGTAGTGCCAGTCACTACATCCCACAAATCTTCAACCTGTAGAATGGCTCTCATTTTGGTTTTCCATGGAGCAAAATTGGAACCTTTAAGCAACTGTGTATCTGAAAGATATTTGTGTATAGTGCCCATTATGAAGGTTCCTTATATCACCAAAATGGTCCCCCTTTCTAGATACTACAAAGAGTACATGAAAGGGAATTCACTCAAATTGATGGCACCTGCCTAAAAACCCTTACGGAAGAGGATGATTAGTTGGAGGAAATTAAGCCAAGCAATAGGAATGAATTAGGGTATATGATGGAGTGAATATCAAAATAAAATTGGCTGTCCTTATTTCTCCCCGACGATTTATAGAGAACAATAGCTCAGACGTCGTTGTTGCAGCTATATTAGGCATTAGATACGGTAGCCCAAAGCACGACAGCTTTACCTATAAGTGTGGGCCAGAGGTGTCGTAAATACAGAATGCTACTTTGCAATAAATTGCACAAAAGGGTTTAAAATTTAGGGTCTTTATGTGCTTTTGAATTTTAACGTATGATGTAAGTGCAAAAAACAAGAAATTAAATGCAACATGCAATCAAAAGTGCCCACAAATTTTAAAGCATAGGTGTCGGATTCCACCGACAATGCACCTATTTTACAATGTCAATTTTAAGGTGTCGAATGCAATCGAAAATGCACCTTTTTACAATAATTTTTGCAAGAAATTTTGTTTTGTGTTTGCAAAAATTGATATTCACAATTCCCCCCTTGTGTTATAATTTTGCAAAAAAGAATATTGTTTTCTCCCCCCTTTGGTTTGCAAAATAAACAAGGTTTGATGCTCCAATTTGTTGATATTTGTACAAATTTTTCACAAAAGAAATACTCCAATGTCTTGAAAAAATTTGCCAAAATTGACAAAATAAATGATCCTTTTTCAAAAAAAAATCTGCCCCCTTTTTTGTCTCTGTCCTTTTGTTATGATTTGCAAAAAAAACAATATTTGTTTGCAAAAAGAAAAGGAGGATGCAAAGTATTTTAAAAAAACACCTTTGAAAAGTTCCTTGCATCAAAAAAAAAAAGAGTATTTGTGCTGCGCGCGGGGTTTGATCCCCCGACCTCCAGCTGTCCAAAGCTTTGCGCGCGGCCAAGCTACCAGCCCGGCTCCCCAAGCCGTTGGAACATAGGAGTGAAAAGGGTATATATCAAGACCTCCTTGAGAAAACTTCGGCAAAAAAAAAAAAACGTTCTGCGTTGCACGGGGTTTGAACTCCCGACCTCCTGCAAAGCGCCCTAGCACTAGCCTGCCAACGTCTCAGCTGCTGCTCCGGATGGGAACAAAGGGGAGGCCTGCGCTATTTGAAGACGCGGCTTTCCCGTATTGCTTTTAAAAAAATATATATGTGGGAATTGTCCCACATGCAGCGCACAAGGGCAATTGCAAGGATTTAAAACTGCAAACGGTTACTTTAACCATTGATTGCCTTCGAGCAATCGAAAGGCTTTGAATAGGTTTTGCCGCCAACCACAACAAACCAGACCACACCACATGTCCGATGTGCTGGATCGCCAAGTCACCGCCAAGTTGGATCGATGCCACGCCACCCGAGCTTGCCACGTCGCGCTGCCACGTCACCATCGTCACTACGTCAGCGCCTCAATCTTCGTGCCATCCGCCAAGTCAGATCTGCCACTTTAGCCAGCAACCACATCAGCCAGCCGCCACGTCAGCAGCTACGTCAGCTCTTGGATTCCGTGCAGAAGAACAGATCGACAGTTGTTGTTAGAGTGTCGGCCTATGGTCTGCCTTGGGATTCGTGTCGAGCATCCAATCGAGAGTTAGGGGTCTCGCTCATCGGGATTTGTGCCCTGGCTCGAAAAACTAGACTGTTAGCATTATTGATTGAATTGAGATGAAGCAATATATAATACAATGCGTAACCAACTCAATTCCCTAACCACCTATGTAACCACCTATGCGCTTAACAATAACATTTAATGTTAAGCGAATAACTAAGTTAACGTAATAATATGCTAACACCTTAACCAAAGATGCTTGGCTCTTTACCACAAGGAAGCCATCACTCTTCAACGTCAATTATTACAAGGGAGACAAACTACTACTCAACTGATCACCTCATTCTTTCACTCTATTCCTATAGTCGAGTAATTAGCGCTTGTTTGAAGCAAGAACTATCCAAAATCTTAATGACAGATTTGTGTGCCCTTGTCTATATACAAGAGTGGCTACTAGGGATTCATTTCTTTCTTCTTGCACGCAACAAGTCAGGACTGCAGTTCTTCGGTGTTATGTTTTGGCCACCCCTCACATACAAAGGAGTTATAGACAGACGCAGATTACCAGTTTCTTATCCTCTTCTATTGGTTCCATAGGCATGGATGTTAAAAGAGTCTTGAGGGGTCGAACTCCATGTCCTCCCAAGATTATCCAACCAGGCCCTTTTAGTCCTAGCCATTCTTCTGGAAGTATCATTAGATCTTGTGTTGGCCGTTTTGGAATAGTTGGTGATAACGACGATTGTGCTTCTACTTTGCATCCCACTATAGGTTTGGTACTTGGATCCACTGGAGCTCCTTTCTATCTCTGTTGTACCTCAACTTCTAGCTCTCTTACTCATTACTTTTAGCATGTTAGGGTTTATCCATTTTGGATAATCCTTGAGGATGTAATTTTATGCCATTTTAGATACCTCCACTTTAGAGTAGTTCACACTAGATTCTTTACTCTAGTTTAGCTCATTTTTGTAGTTTTTTTTGTTTACTATAGTGCATTGTAATTTGTAACAGCTGTTTCCAATGAGTTCCAATGGCCTCCTTTGGCCATCTGTGGACGTTAATAGAATTATCTTATCTTACAAACAAATGCCTATTTAGTTTTGCAGTCTGAGGAGTTTCTTAATATGCATTGCATCCATGACATCCAAGTTTCTCAAGAAGAACATATTATTTTTGCTATTCTCTTCACAGCACAGCCTCTGATATCTAGGTTTTCTGAAAATAATTGGTTAGACTCTGATCTCATTTAAATCATTTTAACTTATATCTCTATTCAATTAATGGATTTAGTACAATACTCAGTTTCTGACACTGGAAAGACAACTGTATAAGCCTATTTGGGCGCTATACCGGCAATCCCATATTGCACGGATCCAAGAATTTATGGATTAATTATGTTTATTTGGTCTAATTGATTTTATTAAATTGCATGATATGACAAACAAGTGCTTATATCAGATAGATGATGACAGACTATAGAGGCTATGAACTTAACATCCATCCTCTGAATAATTTATCAACTGAAAAATATAAGAGATGGCTCTAAAGCTAACCTTGACATCTGCAGTAAAAGCTGCAGCAGCAACAAAACGTCCATTTGGTGAAAGAGCAGCCATATTATTTTTCAACTGATTTGTGTCCAGAACTCCAAAGTATTTTCCTGTCTCCCCTTGCCAAAGTTTGATGTCTGTGCCTGCAGTTTGAATAAACATCCTTGCCTGTATCAGTAACAGTTAGGGCCACCTTTTCCCATAACATCATAATCTATCTCACGATTTGAAGTTAAAATACAGCAATTAAAAAAAAAAATCTTAACATCTTATACGCAAGGTTCAAAAAAACTGATAATAATCCTATAGAATCAAATCTTGAATGGTATCAATAATGAAAATGTTAAGACATACGTCCAGCATTTCAAAACTTAGATGGAGATATAAAATTCACATCTAAAATTACCAAAACCAAAACAAGGCCTTGCATCTCATTACCAAGGGGAATTTGCTTGATAAATAAATTTGTTAAAGGCCTTCAGTAGTTCTTTGTCAAAGTTTGATTTTTACTAAATGTGATGGCACTCAACTCATTTGCATTTGACTATGTTATTTGATTGAAATTGCATTGGTATAAACAAGCTCAATGAGGACATCACGATGACTTTAATCAGATTTCAGGCTGAGTTCTCCTAGGTTCAAGGGAGAAAAAGAATACAAGCATTTGCATGAAGGAACAACACAATCCCGTTCAGATCTTCATTATAACTTTAATTTTATGACTGATATGCTTGGCATTTTACATAAAATCGACATGTCTTTGAAAATGGAAATTACTGCTACTGCTTTGGTTCTCACTACTTATGACAGTGACCCACATTGGTTTCATGTTGAGAACATATTCAAAACTGACTTAACACGTTCCTATTTTCAAGATGATAGATAAACAGTTAAATTGTAGATTTATTATAATTGAGTTCCTTATGAAGTGCATTTGATACCACTTTTAGCTAGTTTGACGTTGGAATTTCACATGGCTAGATTAGGCTATATCAATTCCTAAACAGAAATGAAATGAAATGAAATATTATTAATGTCCGCGGTGGGCCAAAATAAGACCCAAGGGACTATAAGAAGGACAATAATGACAGACAGCTAGCAAGCTAAAAATTCCAACAAAAAAAATAACTCTAAGACAAATACAAGACGAAACCCAACAACCGGGCCAAAGAGAAAGGGAAATGAAAAGTCAGAGCAGAGGGGGGAGGGCTGCAGTCCAAAAGAGAGGAGTGCACGCCAAGAAGAACGAAGAGAGAGAAGGAGGGGGGAGGGAGCAGCCCAAGAGGGGCAAGCTCCAAGAACCCCCAGAAACTATTCTCTCCTAACAGTCGAGGCCAAAGTACTGGAGCTAAAGAAGTCCATGATATGTTTCTGACCAGCGCTAGTTCAGAACCTTGACAAACTATGGGTGCATTGTCTAGTGACCCTGCTTCTGTCCAAACTGGATGATGTGGGGCGTTTCCGTTTGAAGTCACCTGGTCCGTCGGAGCTAGTGAAGTATGTTGTGATGAGTCGATGTTGAGGAGGGTGAGATCCATCTGGAGGAGAACTTTTATGTCATCGAAGTTGAGTTATCTCCCTAAGAAAGAGTGCGAGACACCGCTGGTCCGGGTATCTGAAGAAGGTAGAAACAGATTGAAAACTGTCCCTGAAAAGGCAATGGAATCTACCTCGGATCCCATAATAAATGGGACAACAAAAAATAAAGTGATGAAGGGTTTCAACTTCACCCAAGGGGCAAAACAAGCAAATCTGCTCCTCTATCAGAAGATGGTGATCTGACTCAATCCAGAGTTTGTGAGAACACACCCTGAGTTGCCCATAAGTGATCCGAATACTATGCATTGTGTGTTGCTGAAGGTATTGTGGAGGAACTATTCTGCCCTCCTGTATTTGTAGGAAGTGCTCATGGTAGAAAGACAGCTTGGGAGAAAGAGGGGCAACAAAAGAGATCCAAGTGCATCTGGTGTACTGGAGACTAACATCCTTCCGGATCTCGTGGAGCATCCTCTCCTTACTAAGCCAAGAGGGAGGGAGAACACCCAAAGAATAAGGGGGAGCCTATCTACCTATATCTGAATGTTGTCCAGGAGGGCAGAAACTTGAAAACACCAGCTCCTCCGACCTCCTCGAGAACGGCCGGAAACATCGAGAAGAGAAGACACCCTAGGGAGAACTTGACGCAACCGGTCCATGTCGGTAAAAGAATAATAATATTCAAAGTCTATAATGACTTGAGGGACTGAAGGGGAGGGAGGAGGGGGATGAGTAATAGGAAGGGAAACAACGGATAATGTAAGAGAAAGAACTGAATGATCGGTAAGAGGGAGAGGGTGATCAGAGACGCTAAACCGGGAAATGAATGGAGTGAGCGTGGTAGAGGAAATAGCGTTGTCGATGACACTGGCTCCACCACTATAAGGAAAGTAAGTAAACCCACCGGAATCCGGAAAACAAGATATACCATTAAGAAGCACTAGCCTGTGGATTCACCCAACTCAATAAGATGCTTACCGTAAGCAGTAACCTGTGTGTTGCTGGAGGTTCAAGCAAAACCAAGGTCCTTAGGATCCAATTCCCGAGTCTACAACTCATCGGTTGTGAGGTCATGAAGAGAAACCTGCATAGGTTCGGTCCGAGCATTGAAATCTCCTAGCAAGAGTATCTCCCCTGAAGCTGAGTATCTAGTAATGTCCTCAGAGATCTTGGAAAGGGTCCCCGTTCATGTGAATAGCAAAATTGGACGTGGTGGGGGGAAAGTAACAGTTGGCAATGTATATATCCCAAAGAGGTGGGTGATGGTGGATTTTAATCCATAAAAACCTGGAGTGGGTCAATCGAAACTAGAGATACCAAACCCTGGAGCCTATCCCTGATAAGGGCAGCAACACCTCCTGAACGTCGAACCCCCCAAAGCGCCAAGTGAGTTGCCGACAACTGGACAACAAGAAGTAACCTGAGATAATTGGTAGGGCCTGCTCAGGACTCTCGTGCGTCTCACAAATAACAATGATGTCATGTCTGCCAATCACATCATAAAGGGACCCTGGGGTAGACCACATCATACCATTGCAATTACAGCAAGCTACAGCTAGCTTATCTGCCACCCCCCTTCCGTGTCGATGGAGTCATTTGCTAGGCAAGGGTTTGGACCACCCAGGTGGAGGAGAGTTCCTAATCACTGCACACAAATTATGAATAACTGCCCATTTGTTGCCTTTCCTGGCCGCGGCTACTTGTTCCCTTGATTTCTTCAATTCTTCAACCTAGAGTCGCGTAAGGTCCTCATCAAGGTATATCTTGTCCTGAAGAGTAAATAATTTCCATTAGGCCCTCAACACCTTCATACGCTCTTCCACATTTTTGAAGTGTATAACTAATGTGGAGTCTAGAGAAAACCATGCTCTCTCGAGAGTAACGTCTATTACATCAAGATTGTTGTGAATGAAGGCATTTCCAACTTGAAGTGGATCGGTAGGTTTGGGCATCCCACGAACCCTGAGATTGAGCGCTTTTGCATTATGGATCCTTTCCTCAAATTTAGCCTAGACAGCCAACTCAACTATTAGGGGGGAGGGGGGTTCTTCCTTCCAGTTACAACCTGAACCCAAGATTGTTGGTCGACTAGTTTTTGGATTTGTGCAATTGATACTTCCTTGAGACGTTCCTGTTCAACAAGAAGAATAGCCTATTCATCTCAAATTTTTAAAATTTTAGTGTGTAAATTCGCAGAATTCTGAGGAGGTTGTTCGGTATGTGCAGTCTGCAATTGAGTAATAATGGCTTGAGGGCGGGGGTGGGCAGTAACAACTGCACTTGCCAATATTGAAGTTTATTTTGGAGGTCCGTGATAATGCAACTACCGTCTTTCACTTGGTCTTGCAAGGAGAGATAAAATGCTAGCTTGTGTGTCTAGCTATTTCTAAATGTTAGTTAATTATTTATAATTACGTGCAACCAGAAAACACAATAACGCAAGAAAAAAAAACAGTTACACAGAATTTTACGTGGAAAACCTGCAATGTGCAAGAAAAACCACATGGCAATGGCATCTTCGTTATTTTATTGATTTCAGCAAACTTTACATTCAATCAACTTTTACATTCAAGGGGCCATTCCCCTTTTATAGAAAAACAAAAAATTGGTCGTTTCCTTTCCGAAAATGAAGACTCCAAAAAACTACGTGTGAGGATGGATCACAATAAACTGCACCACCATACACCTCACTGCTGAAGAATATTAGAGATCTGGATATTGACTTGACCTCTTAACATTCTCCGACTTGAAGTCAATATACAGGAACTCTTTGCCTATGTTTTTCCATCCAAGTGCCAATTGCCCAATGCTGTCTTTATCACATTTTCAGCAAGCCCAGAGAAGTTTTGCACCACTCAAACTTCTCTGTCTTGACCGGATTTGTAAGCATATCTGCAGGATTCACTTAAGTACAAATTTTTTGCAACAAGATCCTACCTTCTTCCACCATATTTCTTATAAAATGGTACTTTGGCTATCACAATGCAACGTAATCTTCTCCTGCATTATCTTGAAGTCACCCAACAGTCGTTCCAGCCAAATTGCCTCTTTGCTGGCTTCAGTTGCTGCAATGTATTCTGCTTCAGTGGTTGATAAAGCCACCACAGACTGCAACTTAGAAGTCCAACTCATAGCTCCACCAACAAGAGTGAAAGTATATCCTATAGTGGTATTTCTCCTATCTATATCTCCACCATAAACAGAATCCACAAAACCTTTAACTTGCAAATTTGTCGATCCGTAGTAAATAGAAGCATCTGAAGTGCCTCTTAAATATCTAAATATCCACTTCACTACATTCCAATGCTCCTTACCAGGATTTGCCATGTCTTGCTGACAACTCCCATTGCTTGGGCAATATCCGGTGTGGTGCTTACCATGACATACATGAGGCTTCCTACTGCTGATGAATACGGTACACGAGACATGCTTGTCTTCTCTGCTTATGTTCTAGGACACTATTTGGAAGACAATTTGAAGTGTGAAAGAAGTGGGGTACTAACTGGTTTTGCATTCTGCATATTGAAGCGTTGCAAAATCTTTTCTATATATAACTTTTGACTTAACCAAATCTTTCTTCCTTTTTTGTCCCTGTGTATCTTCATCCCTAAAATTTGGTTTGATGCTCCTAATCCTTCATTTCAAATGTCCTAGCCAACTGAGCCTTAAGATCAATTATTTTCTTCATGCTGGGGCCTGCAACCAGCATATCATCAACATACATCAACAAAATAATAAAACTGCCATCATCAAACCTCTTATAGTATACACAATGGTCAGCTTCACTCTTGCTGAAATCATGAAGGTGTCAAATTTTCTGTACCACATCCTTGGCGCCTGTTTCAACCCATACATAGAGTTCTTCATCTGCAAACCAAATGCTCTTTGCCTCTTTCTTCATAGCCCTTAGGCTGATCCATATAAATCTCCTTCTCGAGATCACCATGCAGGAAAGCAATCTTTACATCAAGTTGCTCCAGTTCTAAATCCTATACTGCTACAAGTGCAAGTAAAACTCTAACAGTAGTCACCTTTACAACTGGAGAGAAAATTTCATTAAAGTCTATACCCGACTTTTGCACATAACCTTTTGCCACCAAGCGAGCTTTGTAGCCTTCCAACAACCCATCATTGTTCTTATTTACTTTATATACCCACTTGTTTCCAACAACCTTTCTTCCAGGTGGGAGATCCACAAGTTCCCACGTATTATTCTTGCAAAGTGCTTCCATTTCCTCCTTCATGGCTTTCCTCCATTTTTCTGCATTCTCAGATTCTCTAGCTTCCTGAAATGAACTAGGCTCACCATCATCAGTTGACAAAGCAAAAGAGGACCGAAAAACAAGAGAATACCTTTCCGGACACTTTTGTGGACGTGTAGATCTTCTAACCCAATGATCTGTTGGTTGTGGCTCTTGGTCTTGTGACTATTGTGGTTGTTGTACTTGTTGCTCTACTTGTTGTTCTGCATGCTGGTCAAAAATTTCAGCATGCTGGTCAAAAACTTCAACGTGCTGATTTTCATTTTCATCTTTGTTCATATCTACTTCAACCGGTACAACATTAGGTGTTTGTTGTACCTCCTTCCTTTGCATGGATTTTTCATCAAAAATAACATCTCGGCTAATAATTACCTTGTGGGCAGTAGGATCCCACAGTCTATACCCCTTTATTGTATCTCCATAGCCGAGAAAAACACATTTGCTTGACTTTGGGTCAAGTTTGGACCTTTTTTAGTTAGGCACAAGGACAAATGCATCACAACCAAAGGTACGCAAATGAGAGAAATCAATTGGCTAACCACACCAAACCTCCTCTAGAATCTGTCCATCCAACGCAGCTGTAGGTGACTTGTTAATGAGGTAAATAGTTGTATTAAGAGCCTCTGCCCAGAACCTTTTATCCAACATGGATGCGCTGAGCATGCTTCTTGCCCATTCCATGATTGTGTGATTCATCCACTCAACCACACCATTTTGTTGCGGAGTATATGGTACAATCCTCTAGTGCTTGTTGAGAAATGTAGCTCGGACAGGAACTTCTTGCACAGGTTTCAGTATGAACGTGCTAGAAGTGGTTCGAGACATTTCTAATTCTATTTTGAAATTCACTTAAGTGATTTTCTATTTTTAACCTTACATCTCAAGATGAGATGAGATCTAATCTTAGGGTTAGAGAGATTAGGGTTACCTTTTCAAGGATAAAAGGAGAAGATCAAGAGTGTTTTACACACAGAAAAGAATGGGAGGAGAACAGATTGTTGAAGGAAAACTACAAGCTTAGGAGGAGAAGAACAGTGATTGCTGGCTAGAAAAGCAGCAAGAGAGCAGAAGTGTTCTGCTGTAGCTGTAGCCTCTTTTATTTGTAATATTTCAGGTTCAGAAATATATTTAACTTCTGCTGTTCACGCTGTTTATTTTTCCAGCCATTTGTGTGACTGTTGCATGTTTGAATAAATTATTCTCAGATCTGATTTATTTTAAAATAACATAGGACAGCAGTTATCTAGGGCTGGAAAATTTACATGGTATCAGAGCTAGGTTATGTGATTGAGATCCTCAAGGGTTTACAGCAGTAGATCACTGCTGGATATTAAAAAAAAAAAAAAAAGAGGGAAAAAAAAAAAAAAAAAATAAGGGTTTCATATTTTTTGCTTGAAGGACTAAGCTTATTTGCAGGACTGTTTTTTTAGTCATTCATATCAGATCTGAAAGTTTGTGCAGCAGATCTCAAAGATGGCAGCAGCTAGCCTCAGATTTGAGGATAGATTGGAAGGTGCCTCAAATTTCTTGCCCTGGAAAGTTAGGGTAATGTTCTTATTGGAAGAGAATGATCTCTGGGATATTGTCAAGGATGATGTGACTTTGCCTACAGATCCGCAGCAATTGGCAGCTCACAAAAAGAAGGAAGTGAAGGCCAAGCGGATGATCTTGGATGCGGTGAAGGATCACCTGATTCCTCACATATCCGAGAAGACTAAGGCAAAGGAGATGTTCGATGCCCTGGTTAGCCTCTACCGGAGCGAGAACATAAACGAGGAAGATGATATTGCGGAACAAACTCAGATCTATGGAGATGACCAGATCTGACACCGTTACCGATTACTGATGAAGATCACGCAGATTCGTGATCAACTGGCAGCAGTTGGGGAGAAGGTTGAAGACACAGAGTTGGTGAACGTGGCACTTAATGGTTTCTCGGCTTCATGGGAACCATTTGTCAAAGGCATTTGTGCTCGTGAGAACCTTCCCAAATTTGAGAAAGCGTGGGATGATTTCATCCAGGAGGAGACTCGGATGGAGTCAAAGGCCAACAAGAAAGGTGGTGACGATAACCTAGCTCTTTTTGGGCAAACCAAGAAGGGCAAAGGTAAAGGACCCAGCAAGGGTAAGGTAAAGAATGAGGAGTCAACCTCACAGTCAGGGAAGAAGGACTTGAGCAAGATCAAGTGCTTCATTTGTCATAAGCACGGCCATTATGCATCACAGTGTCCAGACAAGAAGGGCAAAGGGAAGCGACGGCGAGATGCGAGTAGCGGCCTCTGCAGAAACTCAGATGAGTGAGTTTGCTGCCAAATTCGAGAAGGATTTCTCATTGGTCTCTTGCCTTTCTACCAGCACGGTTCCAAGGAATGCTTGGTATGTGGATAGTGGGGCATCTCGGCACATGACATCAGCCCGACAATGTTTTACCAGTCTACAAGAGCGAGGACTCGGGGGTTCGGGTTGAGCTTGGTGATGATACCAAATATCCGGTTGTAGGAATTGGTACCATTCCTTTTCGACTCCGATCGGGGAAATCTTTAGACTTTGATGATGTTTTGTTTGTTCCAGGTCTCGGGAAGAACTTGCTTTCGGTTTCGGTTATGGAGGATAAGGGTTATGCGGTGGAGTTCAAGAACCGACATGTCCTTATTAGACCAAAAGAATCTAGCCCGAAAACAGCACAAGTAATAGGGGTTAGAGAAGGCAGTCTATACAGGTTGCAGGGTGAAGCTATTCGAGCCCTAGTTCATAGCGGTAACAACTTGTGTGAGTTGTGGCACAAGAGGATGGGGCACCTGCATCATAGAGCGTTGCCTATTATGAGGGAGATAGTCACAGGTCTTCCAGAGTTCAGCATTGAGCAACAAGGAGTATGCAGAGGGTGCACGCTTGGCAAGCATGCCAAGGCTGTTTTCCCAAACAACGAGCATAGGTCTAAGGAGATACTAGATCTAGTACATTCGGATGTTTGTGGACCGATGTCAGTAGCATCAATTTCGGGTAGCATGTACTATGTTTCCTTTATTGATGATTTCTCTCGCAAGACATGGATCTACTTCTTAAAGACCAAGGATGAAGTCTTTAGCGAGGTTTCGGGAGTTCAAAGCTCTAGTTGAGAACCGGACAGAGAAGAAGATCAAGGTCTTGAGATCAGACAATGGGGGTGAATATACCTCCAAGGAGTTCGATGGTTTATGCAAGCGAGTAGGAATCAAGAGGGAGCTGACTGTTCCATACAACCCACAACGAGAATGGGGTTGCAGAGTGAAAGAATCGATCCATCATAGGGGCTGCTAGGGCCATGATTCATGACCGGGGCTTGCCGATGTTTCTTTGGGCAGAAGCATGCAACACAACAGTCTACATCCAGAACAGGTGTCCTCACAGGATCTTGGAGGACAAGACACCAGAGGAGGCATTCATTGGTGTGAAACCAGAGGTGAGTCATTTCCGCATCTTTGGATGTCCAGTTTATATCCATGTTCCGGTAGAGAAGAGGACCAAGTTGGAGCCCTCCAGTAGGAAGGGTTTATTTGTAGGATACAGTGAGACTTCAAAAGCTTACAGGGTTTATATTCCGGAGAAGAGGAAGACAGTAGTGAGCGGGGATGTAAAGTTTGAGGAGGACGTTGCATCCAGGAAGTCCCATGAGCCTATTCCAGTGATAGAGAATGAGGAGCAAGAAGCTCCGAAGGTTGAGCCAGGGTCACCAAAGACACCGGTGGTTTCCAGTTCAGGACAACAACCTTCAAGTGAGGAGGTGGAGACATTAGCCCCTTCCGGTTCTATCCAGGAGACCTCGATGGCTTACATAGACATTGAGGGATGCTGAGGAGTATGTTGAGGCTCCTAGCGGCATGATTAGGGAGAACAGACCTCCAAGGAAGTTTTCAAGCTACATGGCATTGATGAGTAACATCATAAATTCAGAGCCTACCAGTTTTCAGGAGGCAACGGACCAGCAGGTTTGGCGGGATGCCATGGTGGAGGAGTACACCTCCATCATGAAGAATGATGTTTGGGACATAGTGCCAAGACCGGAGGGAAGTCAATTGTGAGTTCCAAGTGGCTCTACAAAATTAAGCATGTTGCAGATGGCGGCATCGAGAAGTTCAAGGCAAGGTTTGTGGCGAGAGGGTTCTCCCAAAAAGAGGGAGTGGACTATGAGGAGACTTTTGCTCCAGTCGCCAGATACACTTCCATTAGAGCAGTTATGTCTTTAGCTTCATCTATGGGATGGCGGATTCATCAAATGGATGTGAAGACAACTTTCCTTAATGGGATCATTGAGGAAGAAGTGTACATAGAGCAGCCTCAGGGCTTTGAGGTAAATGGGAAGGAGTCCCATGTTTGTAGGCTGAAGAAAGCCTTATATGGACTCAAACGGGCACCGAGAGCATGGTATTCCAGGATAGATGGATACTTGCGAGTGTGGGCTTCGCCAAAAGTGATGCAGATCCTAATCTATATTACATATTTGTTGGGACTGATCTACTCATTTTGGTGCTATATGTAGATGACTTGTTTCTTACAGGTGCGAGAGAAGCTCATTGCGGGGTGCAAAGCAGATATGGCAGCTGAGTTTGAGATGAAGGACATTGGCATGATGCATTACTTCTTGGGTTTGGAGGTTTGGCAGAGACCAGGGGAGATATTCCTTGGATAGGTAAGTATGCGATTGAGATCCTGAAGAGGTTTCGGATGGAGGACTGCAAACCTATGGCCACACCCATGATCACTAATCCGAAGAAGGTGACAACTTCAGATTCAGAATTGGTGGACCCTACGTTGTACAGGCAGCTGATAGGATCCTTGATGTATTTGGTCAACACTCGACCAGATATATGTTTTGCGGTGAACACCTTGAGTCAGTTCATGGTGGAGCCAAGGCGAGAGCATTGGGTAGCGGCAAAACATGTGCTCAGATACTTGAGGGGCACGGTGGAGTATGGTCTAAGATATCTTGGAGATGGTGAAGTGAGGTTGCGGGGGTATACAGACTCAGATTGGGCGAGGCAATGTAGCGAGACAGGAAGAGCACCTCAGGGTGTTGCTTTAGCTTGGGATCAGGCATGATATCCTGGTTCAGCAGGAAGCAGACTTTTGTGGCACTTAGCTCAACAGAGGCCGAATACATGGCAGCCAGTATTGCTAGTTGTGAGGCCATTTGGCTTCGCAAGTTGCTTACAGTATTGATTGATCAGGAGTTGGATCCCACGGTGATATATTGTGATAATCAGAGTTGTATCAAACTCTCTGAGAATCCAGTATTTCATGACAAGTCCAAACACATAGACATCAAATATCACTTCATACGAGACAGGATTCAGAAGGGAGCCGTAAAGCTCCAGTATATTCCCACGGATCAGCAGGTAGCTGATATTCTGACCAAGCCCTTAGTGAAAGGGAAGTTTGAAGCATTCGAAGACAAACTTGGATTGGTGCAGAATTCCTTCCTCGCTAAGAGGGAGTGTTGAGAAATGTAGCTCGGACGGGAACTTCTTGCACAGGCTTCGGTATGAACGTGCTAGAAGTGGTTCGAGACATTTCTAATTCTATTTTGAAATTCACTTAAGTGATTTTCTATTTTTAAGTTCACTTAAGTGATTCTATTTTGTAATTCACTTAAGTGATTCTATTTTGAAATTCACTTAAGTGATTTTCTATTTTTAAGTTCACTTAAGTGATTCTATTTTGTAATTCACTTAAGTGATTCTATTTTGAAATTCACTTAAGTGATTTTCTATTTTTAACCTTACATCTCAAGATGAGATGAGATCTAATCTTAGGGTTACCAGGTTACCAGATCTTACATCTCAAGTGATTCTATTTTGATATTCACCAAGGTTACCAGGTGCGGGTGCGGCAGGTATCGCGAGTGCGGGTGCGGCCCTCACCAAAAATAGGGTTCGCCGGGTGCGGGTGCGGCTAATTTTTAATATATAAAAAATATATATATTTATATATATTTTTATATTTTTATCCAAAATAATAAAATAAATTATAAATCATACACATTGGCATCATAAAAGCATATATAATATTCAACAAGATGTCAAAGTCATAAAAGATAACAATATATAGGCCCTCCTCAAATAGTACATGTACAATATATATATTAGTGCATGTACAAAAATAACAAAATATAGTTTAAACATTTTTAAGTTTTTAACTCTTAGACTTTTAATTTTAAGTTTTATTTTTTATTTTCTTTTAAAGCCCGTATGGGTTGGGTGGGCCCATGGCTGGGCCCACCTAAACACTAAAAAACTTTAAAATATAAAATTAATTTAATTAAAAAAGTAAAAAAAATTTAAATTTTAAAATTTAAAATATTATTATATTAACTTTTTTAAAAATTATTTTTTTTAATTTTTTTAAAGCCAAGGTGTGGCTGGGCCCACCTAATAACTAAAAAATAATAAAAAATTATGCATTTCAATGCCCAAAAAGGGCAGGGTTCGGCTGGCCGAACCCTAACTGGTCGCAGGGTTCGGCTGAGCCGAACCCTGTCAGATAGGGTGCGGCTAGGGTTCGGCCCAGCTGCACCCGGTGCGGGAGCGGGTGCGGGTTCGCGCACCCAGCCAACCGAGTGCGCAAGTGCAGGAACGGGTGCGGGTTCGCGCACCCAGCCAACCGAGTGCGCGAACCCTGTTTCCTTGATATTCACTTAAGTGATTTTTTATTTTTAACCTTACATCTCAAGATGAGATGAGATCTAACCTTAGGGTTAGAGAAATTAGGGTTCCCTTTTTCAAGGATAAAAGGAGAAGATCAAGAGTGTTTTACACACAGAAAAGAATGGGAGGAGATCAGATTGTTGAAGGAAAAATACAAGCTTAGGAGGAGAAGAACGGTGATTGTTGGCTAGAAAAGCAGCAAGAGAGCATAAGTGTTCTGTTGTAGCTATAGCCTCTTTTGTTTGTAATATTTCAGGTTCAGAAATATATTTAACTTTTGTTGTTCATGCTGTTTATTTTTTCCAGCCATCTGTGTGACTGTTGCATGTTTGAATAAATTATTATCGGATCTGATTTATTTTAAAATAACATAGGACAGCAGTTATCTAGGGTTTGGAAAATTTACAGTGCTTAATTCCTTCATGCGTACAAACCTTGGAGCAATATTCACCCCCATTATCTGACCTGAGACATAAAACAGGCTTGCCCAAACTTTTCTCTACACGTGCATTGAACTCTTTAAATTTCTGTAAAGTTTCCAACTTTTTCTTCAGAAAATAAACCCACACTCTTCTAGAATAATCATCTATAACTGTCAGAAAATATATAGCACTATTTAAGGATTGAGTGGGGACTGGTCCAAATATATCAGAATGTATAAGTTGCAGAAAATCAGAACTCTTACCAGGACTTGTAGTAAACCGAACCCTCTTTTGTTTACCAACAATACAGTGCTCACACAAGTCAAAATTACAAGACATAATCCCAGAAAGCATACCTCGGTCATGCAGAATTTTCAGACCTTTTCACTCATATGTCCTAGGCGTTAATGTCATAACATTACTGCATCCTGAACATTTCTTGAAGTTGCTACTACTGCATGGTTTGTCACCGTATCACCACATAAACGATATAGGGTTCCATAAGATTCTCCTTTTGCTACTACAAGGGCTCCTATAGTAATTTTGCAATAGTTGTTACAGAAAGTGATAGAATACCCTAGCTTATCCATCATCTTGATTGAGAGCAAATTCTTCCGCAAATCGGGCACATGTCGTACATCACATAACATCCTTTCTCTACCATAGTCCAGCCTGATTATTATGTCCCCTCTTCCCACAATTTCTAAAGGGTGATCATCACCCAAGTAGACCATCCCACCACTATATGGCTAATATTTGTCAAACCAGTCTCTATGAGAGGTGACATGTGGAAAGATGCACCCGAGTCCAAAACCCAGGTATATAAAACAGATCTACTATTGCTAATACAAAAAGCCTCACATGTTGTCGTCTCTCCTGAATTTACTGTACTGGCCTCAACTGATGGCTGAAATTGCTTTTGACCATTTTTTTCCTTTTTTAGCTGCCAACAATCCTTCTTTGAGTGCCCTGGCTTCCCACAATGCCAGCACTTCCCTTTCAACTTGCATCCTTTAGACTTAGATCTGGATTGTGATCTACCTTGTTGACTCCTCTCGAAAGATCGACCTCTCACAACTAGGGCATCATTGGTTGAGGGTTCTAGAGACGTTTTTCGCCTCAACTCTTCTGCCAACAAAGCGGCTACCACATCATCAAATTTTAGAGTTCCTGATGATGCATTGTTGATGGTCATCACCAAATGATCCCAAGTCTCCAAGAGGGAACAAAGTAGGGTGATAGCTCTGTCCTCATCCTCCATCTTCACATTAAGTGAAACCAGTTTACTGATAAGGGTATTAAACTCATTCAAGTGATCTACCACAGATGAACCCTCCTTCATCCTTAGGCTATAAAGTTGTTTTTTCATAAAAACCTTATTTGTTGCTGATTTCATCTCATACAAGCTTCTTCCAGAGGGATCCGTGGTTTTTTCTTCAGCAACATTGAACAAGACGGAGTCTAATAGGCATAGACGGATTGTATAAACCGCCTTCCTGTCCAGCGTTGCCCACTCCTCATCTTTCATGCTGCTTGGTTTACTCACGACCCCTTTCAAGGCTAGGGCTTGGTCGTTTTGAACCTAAAAATCCGCCACCTTCATCTTCCATAGGGCGAAGTTCCTGCCATCAAAATTTTCAATCTCCAACTTGGTTACACCTCCAGTCATTGTTGCAGCTCCCACTCGCACAAAACTCTAGGCTCTAATACCAGATGTTAGTTAAATATTTATAATTACATGCAAGCAGAAAACACAATAACGCAAGGAAAAAAAACAGTAACAAAATTTTATGTGGAAAACCTGTAGTGTGCAGGAAAAACCATGGGGCAATGGCGGCTTCGTTATTTTATTGATTTCGGCAAAAATTTTACATCAATCAACAAGGGGTCATTCCCCTTTTATAGAAAAACAAAAAACTATTCGTTTCCTTTTCGAAAAAGGAAGACTCCAAAAAATTGTTCGCTTCCTCTTCCAAAAACTGTTCGCTTCCTCTTCCAAAAACTGTTCGCTTCCTCTCCCAAAAGAAGACTCCAGAAAATTGTTAGCTGCCTCTCACAACGTACGGTTGAATGGGCGACCAAAAATTTTGGGTCAGGGGCAGAGCCCCTAAACCCCTAGGCAGGGGGGAACCTAGCCAATTCCCCCCTACGACCCCCCTTGGCGCGCCCGACGTCGGGATGGATCGCAATAAACTGCACCACCATACACCTCGCTGCTCAAAAACATTGGAGATCTGGATATTGACTTCACCTCCTAACACTAAAGAGAATTAATCTGTTTAGACAAACGCTGATATGAAACTGTAGTGTGAAGGCATTGGACAGATTTAAGGGGAGAAGCCCGCGTCTCATCCATTCTTCCTTCATCAAGAATCCCCATAACTACGCTAGAAGCCCTAGGGCCGCTCAAGAAACGGCAACGCTAGGGCTCGCTGTCACGCCTGAAAAACCCCTTGTTCCTTGTTCTACCAGTGACACTGTTCATGCCGCAACACTGTTCATGCCGCGACCCTATTCCAACATTCCCTCATACAAAATATTTTAATGATGTTGTTCAACAAACAAGCTAATCCAAATGAAAGAGAAGAAGAGTAGATTCAATTGGGTTGGTTCATGGAAAATGTCTCTGCAGAATTACTAGAAAAGCATATCCAACCAGAAAACTAATTCATAGATTAGAGATAAAACTAATAACTTAGTGGAGACATTATACAAAGAAACTATCTGTTGCTCTCATAGGCTGCTCTTGTGGGGGGTGTAATTTAGAAAAAGATCACTTGCAATAGCCAACAGTAGTTATTGGACATTGCACAAAATGACTCTTGTGCCTTGTTGATATTAAGCCAAGTAGGCTTTAGGATTCACTGATGAATATAGACACAATACAAAGATAGTTGAGGTCTCCAAAGAATTGGAATGCTTCTGAGAATGGTTATTTCCCTTGCTTTTTGATCCTTACAACAAAATCGGATACTAAGAATGAATAGGATGCTTCTGATACAATCCCTCCCTATCCAAAATTTGCGTTATAGCAGACATGTTACAAAGACTTGTTTCTAGCTTGCTTTTATTTTCAATAGAGGAAAACAAAAATACACTAATCTATGGGAGTGTATGCTTCATAGATGCCAACTAAACAGAAAGTCACACAACTGAGACAGTAGAGGATATTATTTTTATTCCGGATCTTGACAAAAAGAGCATAAAAAAGGATTAATAGAGATGCTACCTGCAGTCACTCCCTGCTTAGTATGATCCTAATAGTGACATCATTGCATTCATTTGGTATGAACTTGGGCAAACATGGCTTTCCTTAGAAATTTCTCCATTCCTGTGGAGAAGGTAGTTGACAAGAAAATCCTTTCTTGATCAGATTTAGGCACTCTATTACAGCTCAATATGATCCTGTGCAAAAAGTACCTGACAAGAAAATGAAATCTCGATTTTGATTTTGTCCATTGTTAGGGAGGGATCACATCCACCAATCTTGAAGCAGATTGCAAGATTGATTTGGATCAAAGTTCTAAGAACTGTATCTCCTTTTCACTGCAGATGGCTAATAAGGGAAAGTAGTGATGCTTCTTGACTGTGTTCTACTGTCTACAACTGATGGGATTTCCTCCATCTTGCAACTTGTAAGACCTCCTATTAAAACATTTCAAATCTTCAACAGTGTTGTTACCCATCAAGACAAGATGACTGGAAGAGATCATTTGTGCACACTCAGTTACCAAGACAAGACATCATTTGCAAACTATTGAATTCTTTGCGAGTCAAGACACCATTTGGAGATTCTGAGCATAACAAGACATAGTTTGGGAATTGTAGGCCAGACAAGACCCCAATATGATTGTTTGGACTTTAGACCTGTTACTAACAGCTGCAACTCCAAGGATACTGCAGTTTAATTTATACACAGTATACTTGATTAAGCAGTCCATTTGTCACATTTGTTGTACTTGCACATTGCTACTGTACCTGGGAGGTAACGACTATTTGGATTGAATATGACAGCTCTTAAATATCCATTGCTCCTCACATGGATTCAGTGCCACACTCAGTATGGGGATGAAAATGTCAAGAACAATCCTTTACAAATGGAAGGTATTCTCAGCCCATCTATTGAGTTAAGCAGCAACAATCGGAGCAGTGATTTCATTCTAGTCATTTAAATGCTTTTACATGCTGATCAGTGAGATTTAAAAAGCATGGTGTAGATGATCTCCTTGGTTGGATTGCATTGTGGTGGCTTTGTAATTTCAAATGAAGAGCTTTTATGCTTGGAGGAACTTGTAAGTATAGAGTTTGATGGAATTGCTTTTAAAGTCTTCAGTAATATTAGCATTCTTGATCTTATTTAACTGCAACAAGATAAGGTGAGAACCTACAAAATTTTCTCCCAAAATCTTAGTGCTTGAATGTGGTTCTGTGGTAATTGATTAGATAGATTTCCTTTTTTTATCTGTTTAAACTTGAGAATGTCTATGCATTCATCCATATGTTAACTGAGTCAAATGATTTTTGCAGTTTTGTAAATAATACCCATATTAGGTGATCAAACGATGTTAAGAAAGGGCAGACTTATAATATTTTGTAGTCTCAGTACACTTTGTTAAGCTTTCAGAAAGGACATGGTCTTGGAAGAGCAATGTAGTTAAAATATTTATGGACACAATTTGTTTACTCAAACAATCAGATATTGATATGCAAGTGAATGTACTCCTAGTTTTGACAAGTGGTTGCATAGAATGTTGGCAGACTCTCTACTATGAGCATTTCATATTTTCTTTATCATTCATTCAATATAATCAGGGTGGCAAGGTGATCTTCCTTTTCTTCATCTATATCCTCTGCCAGATTCATTAATTCTTAAAACTATGGCTAGATCATTTAAGATTTAATCTTGCGACTTTGAACTGTAGTTTTGATTCTTGACCACTATTGATTTGCTTCTGACCTCAGCCTAACTTTGGAAACCGATTCAATGCTTAAAATTTAGAAAAGGTAGTTTCTTTGAATGAAAAAATTTTCAAACCGATTCAAGTTCTGCAAGATTCTAGGATTAGCCAAACGATGCCTAATGCCAAAAATTATTAGTGGCTGCTACAATAGTTTCAGTTGTGTGCCCAAAACATTAAGAAATAAATAATAGTATAATATCAATACCCTTAATAATGATGTAACCATTCTCTTACATCAGATGAGTCATTGAAGCAATATAGTCTAGACCATAGTTGAGAAAATCTGAAAAAAATTCGAGCCAATTTTTCCTGATTCACAGCCTAGCCGATTTTTGCCAGTTTTTTTCCAAAAAAATGTGATATGCATGAAAAAAGCTTTTTTTCAATGAAAATTTGCATTTTCTTCAGTTTTTTCAATGAAAAATTGTCGATTTTTCTCCCTTTTTTTGCCAATTCCCGATTTTTCCTGATTCTTTTTCCATGCCAATTTCGATTTTCTCAACTATGGTCTAGAACCTTTCAACACAAGCACAATCAACACACCCTAGACTTAGGCCCCAACTCTCAAACCCATAGAGAACTACGGGTTTGACAATGTAGTCAAAGAAGTACATCTTCATAGGTGTATTTTGAAAGTGCAGCTAGAAACATTGGCGTTCCTAGACCACTAGAGATGCATATCCCTTCCAAAATTGTGACTCAAAAGCTAGCAAAAGAATAAGGAAGAGGCCCATAAATTGAACCCCTAAGTAGGTGTACTTAGTGGTGATCTCAATAGACTTCCCCTTGTAGAAAAACTAGAACTTTGAAAGGGCACTCTTTGATGTGTTGAAGACCATCACCTTAATTTTGCTAAGATTGAATACCCGTTATCTTTAGTCACAAAAACAAGTAAAAGCATCAAATTGTGTTTTCAAGCCTCAAGAGTTTGAACAAGGAGAACTACACCATTTGCAAAAAGCAATATAGCTATAAAAACATGACGAGAAAGCAACCATCGTCAACATTAGCGTTTTGACTGATAAATCTTCCAACCCATCAATGTAGATCGCAAAGTGTGGGAGAAAGAGGACACCACACCACTGCTTAACAACAATAGTATTCCAACTCATCAATGTCGCTCCCAAAAAAGTGTGGAAGAAAGAGGGCACCATTGTTTAACACCAATAGTGTTGTGGACCTCATTTGAGAACTAGCGGCAGACCAAAAGTGACCACCAACTATCTCAGAAATTCTCTTGATAGAGATAATAAAGAGCTCGGAGAAGCCAATATCCTGTAGCCAACTATCTCATAAATTCTCCTGATAGCAACAATAAAGAGCTCTGAGAAGCCAATATCCTGTAGCCTTCGAACAACAGATGTCTAGGAACAATGTTGAAGGACTTTCTACAAAACAATAAAACTTCAGAAGACTAATGACGAGACTCAAATAGCTCGAAGAGTGAAAACCTGATCAATGGTCTAATAATCCCCTCTAAAATCAGCTTGGCTCTCAACTTGCTTTGCTCCAACTGATTTGGGTGTTTCATGTTCAAACTGTGTCATAAAGCATAGCAAATGGGTGCCCAATGATAATTTTGTAGGTATTGGGATCTGAATAGTCCCCAGATTCGTGGATGGGATAGACAGTATATTGTAACCAAGAAGTAAGAAAGCCAGAACAAACAACCTCATTGAATGAGTCTGAAATGGGATGGCCAATAGTTTCAGCATCATCTTTAAGGAATTCAGCCTGAAAACCTTCAAAATCAGCAGCCTTAGCCTTGCTGGTGCATAATTTCCGTATAGCTCTCTTGATGTCCCCTGAAGAAAATAGGTGGCTAGATGTGGGGGAAGAGGAGATATGGATGGTGGGCGGTCCTGAGCTATCATATAAGAAACTAGCATGGGATAACAAGGTCTAGAGGTCAATGCATATGGGTACAAGCTTTTGAGGAAGGAGATCTATAGGAAGGATTTTGGAGAGTGCTGAAGAGCATCCAAAATCTCATAACGCCTAGTAGCAAGAAATTTTGTTTCTACATCAAATGAGGCATTTTTATGCCTTCCAGGTGGAGGAAACAGCAGTAAGCTCAAGGATAAAAAACAATGTGGAGCTTCTGATGGAAAGACCTACATTATTCATCATAACAACAATTCATGGGGCAACAATTGATGTGATAGACTGTCTTTGCCTAGCGAAAAAGTATAAGGACAGGATTCAAGGGCAGCATCTCATGATGTGTGAGACAAGAATTCATATTCCGTTGCTGGCATGGTAGAATTAAGAGAATAATAGTCAGGCATCAATTGGGAGAGACACGCGACATAATCGTCAGCATACAGAGGATCAAAGTGAGTCATGGGATGGCACGTGGGCCTCAACGAGGGAGAAATGAAATGAAATATTATTAATGTCCGCGGTGGGCCAAAATAAGACCCAAGGGACTATAAGAAGGACAATAATGACTGCCAGCTAGTAGGCTAAAAAGCCCAACAAAGAAAAGAACTAAGATAAATACAAGATGAAACCCGACAAACGGGCCAAAGAGAAAGAGAAAAGAAAAGAAAAGGGAGAGCAGAGGGGGGAGGGCTGCAATCCAACAGAGAGGAGTGCACGCCAAGAAGAACAAAGAGAGAGAAGGAGGGGGGAGGGAGCAGCCTAGGGGGGGCAAGCTCCAAGAACCCTCTAGAAACTAATCTCTCCTAACAGTCGAGGCCGAAGTACCGGAGCTGAAGAAGTCCATGATATGTCTCTGCCCATTGCTAGTTCGGAACCCTGACAAACTGTTGGTGTGTTGTCTAGTGACCCTACTTCTGTCCGTACCGGATAATGTGGGGCATTTCCAGTTGAAGTCACCTAGTCCATCGGAGTTGGTGAAGTATGTTGTGATGAGCCGATGTTGAGGAGGGTGAGATCCATCTGGAGAACTTTTATGTCGTCGAAGTTGAGTTATCTCCCTAAGAAAGAGTGCAAGACAACGTTGGTCCGGGTATCTGAAGAAGGTAGAAACAGATCGAGAGTTGTCCCTGAAAAGGCAATGGAACCTACCTCGAATCTCATAATAAATGGGACAACAAAAAATAAAGTGATGAAGGGTTTGAACTTCACCCAAGGAGCAAAACAAGCAAATCCGCTCCTCCGTCGGAAGATGGTGATCTGACTCAATCCAAAGTTGGTGAGAACACACCCTGAGTTGCCCAATAGTGATCCGAAAACTATGCATTGTGTCTTGCTGAAGGTATTGTGGAGGAATTATTTTGCCCTCCTGAATCTGTAAGAAGTGCTCATGGTAGAAAGACAACTTGGGGTAAAGAGGAGCAACAAGAGAGATCCATGTGCATCTGGTGTACTAGAGACTAACATCCTTTCGAATCTCGTGGAGCATCTTCTCCTTACTAAGTCGAGAGGGGGGAAGAACCCCCAAAGAATAAGGCGGGAGCTTGTCTATCCGTATCTGAATGCTATTCAGGAGAGCAGAAACCAGAAAATACCAGCTCCTCTGGCCTCCCCGAGAACTCGGAGAGAGTTCCATCGAGGAGCGAAGGGCGAGGTAAGGGTAACGCCTGCAACCGTCAAGGGTATCTCCGAAAGTACGGATCCTGTGAAGATAACCGATAATCAAGAAGATAATCTCAAGCTGGAGAAGAGAAGCCCCAAACTCTGGCAGAATAATATAGCGGGGGACTGTGCCCTTCCAACGAATGAATCGTCGAAGAAAGTGTGTTTGGACTCGTTCAACCCGTGACCACTCAGTCGGGCCAAGGCTAGGACCCCAAACCACTGACCCATAAGTAATAGTTGGCTTGACCAAGGCATCAAAAATCCTCATCTTCACAGGTATATCCTGAAAATGTGCTTTGAAGCAATTCCTCTCTAGCAAAGACAAAGTTGCATATCCCTTACACACCCGGGCCTGGGCGGCGGGTTTCATACTAAAAGTGGGACCGGTGAAAAGAACCCCCAAGTAAAAGAGGGAATGGAAAAAGAGGGAGAATCCCAGGAGAAAGTCCACATCGCATGGTTAGCCAAGGGAAGCTGACAGGAAAACTGAAAATTCTGAATATCAGAAAGCAAGGTCCTCTTCATAAGGACATTATCAACCACCCTCAACCACAGAGAAAAGGTGTGCTAACTCTTTAACAAAACCAGAGACTTGTGATTTCCAAAAATGTATAAGAAGATTTCCATGATTATTCTGATCAACAATCAAAATGCCCAAACACCCATCAGTGTCTGTCATAGTTTAATATATCATTGTCTTCATGTCTCAGTACGGGAACTGATGTAATAAGAAATAATTATAATTCGTTTAAATGTTTCCAGTTTAAGGTTTACAGGTAATGCTCTCTTGTAATTTTGGGCTAATAATTTGTTGATAGTACAATATGTTTTAATTACCAAAACTAAAACAATGACACTCCTATAGCCAGACCAAGTATATGAACAAAAATGTCAACTCATCTCAATCACCTTTCCATTCACGAATATAATAGTTGAGTGCTAAAGTTGCAAGTTTGCATCTGCACCTAGCAATAAGATATTATCACATGGTAAAATAATGGCATTTATCTTTCATGATGTCTTTATGTAAATCCTATACAAGGTTCCCCTTTCTTCTTTTTCTAGAGGCTTTCTTTGTAATCTTTATACATATTTAACACGGACGAGTGTAAAGCATGAATGGTTCCAGCAATCTCTTTGTGTTATATCAGCTAGCCTAATATTTCTTGGTTGTTCTGTCAAATAAATTACATATTTAGAAATTATTTGTGTTTGTGTGTGTATGTATATATAAAACCATTTTGACTCATAAAAGACAACATAAAAATGTAGAACAGACCTACATATCTCAACTACCAAGCAAGTGGAGCTAAAATAAAAAACAACACAAAGAAAATTCCAACTTGATGACCCCCCCAAAAAGAAAAAAAAAAAGTTCCAGTTGATAATGGACACTAATTACCACTCATAATACAATCAGTAAACAAGAGAAACATATACCCTCAGAGCATGAAGCAATAATTGTACTACCATCAGCACTTCCATAGGTTGCAGAAGTGCCAACAAGAGTTAAAATGCCCTTTTTGTCATGCACTTTCTCCTTTACCCATTTCACTTCAGGCAGAGGCATTTTAGATCCTTCAGACGGTTTATGAGCTGTTTCTCCATACATGTATAGGGAAGACCCTAAAATATTGTGTGCTCCCACAAGTAGCTGTGATGCATCCTTGCAAAATGTCACGGCCACTGGATGGCTTCCACTCGGCATATTAATACGTAGAAATCTGTCCAAAAGCAAATAATCAAACAAAACCAGCAAAATCAGAGCAGATTAACTTGGTGAGGCACAAAGGAGACGAGGTAAATGAATGCTAATACACATTCAAGACCGTCAAAATACAGAATACATGCGTTCTGATCCACAAAAACATGACAATAAAAAACAGAAAATTGACTTGCAACAGGATTCTAAAATGCTTACTTGAAACTTTTGCTTGACACATCATCCAATTTGAAGACCCTCACTACCCTGTCAGCACAAGCTGTCACAAACACATTACAGTAGGAATTAGACAAGAAAAACAGCTCACCAATACAAATGGAAGGAAAGGGAACGTCAGATATTCTGAAGTTGAACAGTGTGCTCATGCATCAATATTTACCATGTTAAAACTACAATCAAGTTGAAACTGAATGTCTTTTGAACGTAGGAGATAAAATTAGTTAGAGATCATGAACAATCTTGGCAAATGTTTTGAAAAATAACAGATTATGCTCACATCAGAATAAGGAGTCTTACAATGATTCTACCAAGGTCAGCAACATCTACTCTCTATCCAAATCAAGTTATTTCACATTTCCAGTCTCTTTCAAAGGTTGAACAATATTCAACACCAAGGTTGAACACACTACTTGTATGAAGGACTCATTTTATTGTCAAAAAAATAAAACAGCTTCTACAACAAGCTCAATAGATTCCTGAGCACCAGATAAAACAACATTTTGAATGAATTGAAGATCCCTTCTTCTGCATTAGGAAGAACTGATATTGATCTATCTAATTTCCTCTCATTTTGAGGTATGTTTCTCTATTACCAACACTGACAATTAACTGTCATTTTCCAACTAATCACTTCTTTTTTTTCTCTAGTTAATTAACTAAGAAATTGAGAGGGGATACAATTTTTCCCTAGAAAGCATTAAAAATAGTTGTACAAATTTTTCCCATGCAAGTTGAAAATTAATTGAAGGATTTTAATCACTTTATCAATTTCCTCATTTTTGTCAAATTTTCCTAATTAACATTGTAGGACCACTCATTTTTTTCCGCAATCACAGTCATAACACTGGTATTTTATATATTTGTATCCAAAAGTGAGTTAAATGAAAAATAAAGGTAAATTTTCCAAAAAAAAATTATATATATATAAAACATAACAATCCAAGGAGTTGTGGTGTGATGGTAATGTAGGACATTAGTAAAAGCATGACCCAGGTTCGAAACCCCATCATCAAAATGAAGCAACCCACAACCCCAGAATTCATGTTGTAATGTTGTGTAAATATGGAATGCATAGTGTAACCCAGGTTAAATGGGGCACACAATGCAGCAGGATTCAACTTTAAAATCTTATAAATGTGGCCCAAGCTTACCCCATGCAAAAGTACATTCCAGATATACCCCACTTCACAGTAAAGGCAGCCCATAACCTCACGAACATTGACCAATACAAATAAGATAATGAAAAGCACTTAAATTGAAAACATACCTGAAGCAGTTACTTCTATTATTTGCAGAAGTTATTAAATAAAATGTATATATCATAGTTGAGAAAATCTGCAAAAAATCCCGATTTTGCCGATTTTTTCCCGATTCACAGGCTAGCCGATTTTTTGCCAATCTTGCCGATTTTTTCCCGAAAAATTCTGATATGCATGAAAAAAGCTTTTTTTCAATGAAAATTTACATTTTCTTCGGTTTTTTCAATAAAAAATGCCGATTTTTTCCCCGATTTTTTGCCGATTCCGATTCTTTGCCGATTTTTAAACCAGCCAATTTACTACCCGATTCCGATTTTCTCAACTATGGTATATATACTCCCAGTTATATGCAATGAGTTTCAATGGGATATGAATAAGTTTACAAGCACTAATATATTGTCTGCCTTTTTCTCCCATGTTGTTTGTAAGAACTTTTTCATGCAAAACCCACTTTGTTTCCTATTTAAAAGTAACCTAGAAAATGGGGAGTGTTTGCCATCAGAAGTGGTCATCAAGGAAGATGTGATCTAGCATGATAACTCTTTTCTCGAAACTCAAGGATTGATTTGCAAATTCAATGACTACTGGCCTGCATTTTCAGAAATTCGGAAATGAATTGGAAAAACATAGAAACTGACCACCCAAAATTCAATGACCTTTTTACCAAAAGGTTTCTTCCTAATCGACTTTCAGCTTTAGAAGTGAGGGATCAAGTTTTAGAATGTAGACCCTGGTTTATGGGAAAGGTTGGTCTATATTTACATCCATAGTCAGAGGACTTCTATAATGATAAAAAAACTCTGGAAAGGGTCCCCTATGGTTTAGACTCTTCAGTCTGCTACCTGCATTGATGAGTATGAAAGTTTTGAAGAACATTGAAAACCCTTTAAATGAAATCTTCAGGTAGCCCCCACACCACTGAAAATAAAAATTTTGTGTATGCCACAATCTGTGTGGCTGATGGATATCTCTAAGCCTTTGCCAAAATCATTGTCATCAAATCTGAGTTTACGAATGAAAACATTGCATTCAGATGCCAAGTCTGCCATATGGCCCCAAAGTGCGAGCTGAAGAAGATTGAGAAGAAAAAAAAGATCCACAAACCAGAATGACTCTAGTGCTAGAGAGAAATGAAATGGAATGACATGAAATATTATTAATGTCCGCGGTGGGCCAAAATAAGACCCAAGGGACTATAAGAAGGACAATAATGACTACCAGCTAGCAAGCTAAAAATCCCAACAAAGAAAAGAAC